>CM067340.1:106773125-108246250 GCA_034376525.1 Nicotiana benthamiana
AAATAATCTTCTTTTATGTTAAGAACATACAATTAAACATCTCGTTCCATATCCAGAAGTAAATGGGTAATTTTTTACACTCCATTGTTGTGAGCCTATATAATGTCAAACCCTAGTTTTAATACCCAGCTCCATTGTCGAGTAAAGCTTGAAAAGGTTTAGCAAAAACCAAATATACTACTTATAACTTATTAATTCAGACTTCAGACTAGAGATGGCTGCGTGAAATCAATACCCACGTTTTATAACAGCCGTAATTTATTCGATATATTTTGAATATTATAGCGAAGAGCTGCTATAGAGGTCATGTATTATAAGATAACATAAATAATCGGTTCTAAGAAAAACTTGGTTTTTATCGTGAATGACTGTTATATAAGGATATTGTTATAGAGATGTCTAACTGTATAAAGTAATAAAAATTTCAAGATATTTTTCTTCAAAAAGTTAAATCATTATCTAACAACCAAACATTAGGAAATGCTTTCCTTGCAAAATATTTTCCATAAAAAGGGGAAAACAACTTTTTTTCCGACTATGTTTTACTCCGTTAGTTCTTTTGGAAAATGTTTCTAAATGGTAGAGTTTGGATAGTACAAGTCGCATTCACCACTTCTAGCCCATAGGCCCGTATTGAATAGTACGATAGTCATTTTTAAACCAATTGCTAAATGGGCTTGGATCCCAAATAAAACTCTCCAATATTTTAGTCAGCCCAATCTCTTCTAACTCAATCGCATTCACAACTTCTAGCCCATAGGCCCGTATAGAGTGAGCTTGGTTCATAACAATTTCCACCCTCAAAAAGAACCTTGTCCTCAAAGTTCAAGGTAAGTACATAAATGGCATCAAATAGGTTTTGCTCATCAACAGAATTCCCGAAGTCAAAAGAATTCTTGCCCAACTTGCACCAAACAAGAGGATGCTTGTCAAATACAGGAGCATATTGGAGATGAAATTTCTTCAACCAATTTGTTTTCACAGGAGCCTTGTCATTATAAAAGATGTGGCATTTTGTTTCAAAAAGAGATGTGAAGTAGTCCCTGGTAAAATGTACTGTAAAGTCTACTTCACTAGGGAAAAATGTAAGCTTTACCGTGGCAGCATCCAAGTCCAACATCCTTTTGTATGTTTCTGAGAAAATGCAATTGGTGCCTTTATGCATATGCAATTGTGCCACCATAAATGCATCATAATTGACAAAAATGTCAACAAAAGTTGCCACACATTCCTGGTGTCCACTGTTGAATTAATTAATGTAGTTTTAGATGGTCACAAAATCCTGTTGAGCTACAGGATTACTTAGTTTCCAAGCCCAAACACAAACACTTATAACTGTTGTATATTCAGTATATTATTATTGCATATTGTTGTATATTGCATGTATAACAGATTTTGGGCTAGAATATGTGTTTTATTTTGGGCCTGTTTTTGTCGGGTTAGACTGGCCCAATCCGAATGTACACCCTGACTCACGTTTGATATAGGGTCAGAGGATTCTAGATTTTTTAGTTTTTTCTTGGTTCATTTTAATCAATACACAGAGAAGGGTTTTCTCTCTCTTTCTCTCTCTATATTTGCTTCTTTCTACATTCGATTCAACTCTGATTCACCATGTTTACATGGTATCAGAGCTTGGTTCTTTCTCTCGGTTATATTTTCTACCTTCCTGGTTCTTTTGGCTTGAGTTTATCGTATTATCGGTGATAAATTTTGGAATTTTCAAGTTGGTGGTGAAGATTCTGGATTTTTTTTATATGTTGGTGAAATCGGAGATGGTTGTTGTTGATTCTTTCAACGTGGTGTTAGGGTGATTTTCCGACACCTCTTGTGCCTGATTCCACCGGGTTCTCTGCAAGTTAGGGTTTTCTGTCAACGAAGCTAGGGTTTTCTCCGCAAGCTAGGGTTTCTCTGCAATTTTTTTTGATGGCCGTGTCTTCTCCGGTTACGTAGAAGCCTGGTAACCCTATTCTCCCACTAGATTAGAGCTTGCATGTACTTTTGTTGCTGGTACACTTGTTGTATTGTGTAGCTCATAGTTATTGTATCACTCTCCTCTCATTCCTTTTATCATGTCTCTGATGGCAAATATGAACCCTGTTAATCCCTCACCTATTGACCCTACAAATCCTCTATTTGTTTACTCTTCTGATGTCCCTGGTGTTTCCCTTGTTCCTATCCCTTTCTCGGGTAATGGCTATGGGGGTTGGAAGAGAAAGATGATAGTCGCATTATCTGCTAAGAACAAAATTGGTTTTGTTGATGGAACTTGTCCTAGCCAACCACTAACCTGGCTGAACAGAGACTATGGGACAGATGCAATAATACGGTCATCTCCTGGTTGACTGCCTCTCTGTCTCCTCAAATTGCTGAGAGTGTCCAATACTCTGAGACTGCACAGAGTATATGGGCACAACTAGAAGCCAGATATGGCACAGCCAATAGGACCAAAATTTTTGAACTTAAACGAGAACTTTCTCATTCTTCTCAAGGACCTCTAGATATAGCCTCCTATTTCAACAAACTCAAAGGGTTATGGGATGAGTTAGGGACAATGTGCTCAAATCATGGACAGAGATGTATCTGTGCTGCCAAACCTGGCATTATAAAGGAGGATGAGGAGAATAAGGTGCTTCAATTCCTCATGGGTCTTAATGAAACATATATGGGGTGAGGAGCAACTTGTTAATGATGCAACCTCCTCCTAGTCTTGACAGTGTCTATAACATTCTCCTCAATGATGAAAAACAGAGACAAGTTCAGTCTGTCTCCTAGTTCAATCCTTACTCTATGTCCTTCAGTGTCAATACACATAAACCTTCTACACCTACTTTCAGTCAAACTGCCTTGCCCAATTCTCCTCATCTCAGACAGTATGCCCAAAGAGTTGCCTTTGATCAGTCTAGAGGACCCCTCTTCTGTTGATATAGCAAGAAGTCTGGGCACTTAATTGTTAAGTGTTACAAACTTCATGGATTTCCCCAAAGCATCAGGTTTAACAAAGGGAAGAGACTCATTTCTGCTCATGTCACCACTGGTGTTGACTTCACATCTTCTCCTTCTTCTGATAGCCACAATTCTCCTGCTTCTGGAAACCATACTGAGGCTTATTCACCTATCTAACATGTAGATGGACATAGTTCTGTTATTCCTGGGTTGAGCAGACACCATTATGATCAGTTGATGAATCTGCTCCAACAGTCCAATTTGGGTGACTCCACTGCTCAGACTTCTCCTGCTCAGACCTCTCCTACTATGTGTGCTGCCAACTTTGCTGGTACTATGCTTACTGAGGGTCCTGTTTCTAATTCCAAACTCTGTTTACTTACTCATATTGCTTCTGTCTCCTGGATAATAGATTCTAGAGCTTCTGATCACATGACATCTAATAAAAACTTACTCTTCAATATCACACCTTTGCTTGTACCTTATCTTGTCACTCTTCCTAATGGATACAAAGTAAAAGTAACTTCAACTGGCTCTTTTGCTTTAACTCCTTCCATTACTCTTCATAATGTACTGTTTGTTCCCTCTTTCAAACACAATTTAATTTTTGTCGACAAGCTAGTGAAACAGTTGCACTGTATTGTTCTATTTACTGCAACTTCTTGTTTCATTCACATGTTACAGGCCCCTTCTCTGAAGATGCCTCTGGATCTTGGTAAAGAGGAGGCTGGTCTGTACAAATTTGCTTGGGTGCCCTCTTCATCTTCTTCTGTTAATTGTTCTTCTTCCACTTCTGTATGCTCTAATAAAGATTCTTGCACTCTTGATTGTTCTTCTGATCTTAATCTTGTTGCTTTACATTCCAATATAAACAGTTCCATTTGTCATAATAAATTTGATGATAATGACATGAACTACATTTGGCATTTAAGACTGGCTCACATTCCTTTTGCACACATGAAACACATTTCTGCTTTATCTTTTCCTTTTGCTTCTAAATAGCCTTTTCCCTATTCTGTTTGTCCCATGGCAAGGCAAACTAGACTCCCTTTTCCTGATAGTTTCATCAGTACTTGTAGACCTTTCCAGCTTATTCATGTAGACACTTGGAGCCCTTACCACACACCTACCTCTTCTGGTTGTAAATATTTTCTTACCATAGTTGATGATTTCTCTAGAGCAACCTGGATACATTTACTGAGGTCTAAAAGTAATGCTTTCGGCCTTATCAAGTCCTTTCTATGTATGGTCAAAACACAATTTAATGCCACTGTACAAACTGTCATAAGTGATAATGCTTTGGAATTGGGGTCTAGTCTTGCTGGTGTTTCTTTCTTTAATCAACAAGGCATCATTCATCAAACTACATGTCCCCATACTCCTCAACAAAATGGTTTTGTGGAAAGAAAACATAGAACGCTTCTTGAAGCCTGTAGAGCTTTACTTTTTCAATCAAAATTACCTATTCATTTTTGGGGGGACTGCCTATTGACTGCCACCTATTTGCCTAATAGGATTCCCTCCAGACTTCTTCAAAATAAGTCTCCTTATGAAATATTGCATGGCCAAGCCCCTACTTATTCTCATTTAAGGGCTTTTGGCTATCTTGCCTATGCCACTGTGCCCATTCCACAAAGAGATAAACTTAAACCTAGAGCTCTATCTTGTGTTTTTCTGGGATATCCCTTTGCCAAAAAGGGCTACATGTTGTATGACCTAACTACTAAGAAGTATTTTGTGTCCAGAGATGTTGTCTTTCATGAAACCTGTTTTCCTTTTCAATCTGCTTCTTCTATTCCTCCTACTGCTTCTGTTTTTCCTCCTCTTCCTGTTCCTTCCTCTGATGTTCCCTGTTTTGATTTTGTCCTGCCTACTTTCCCTTGTTCTTCCCCTCTTGATTCTTCCCCTTCTGCATCCAACCCTGCTTCTTCATCACTACCTTCCTCCCTTTCCTCTCCTTTTGTTCCTCTTCATGTTGTTCCTCCTCCCCCTTTCACTCCTTCTTCTTCTGTTGTTCCTACTGGACACAGAAGATTTGGCAGACCACATAATCCTCCCTCATATCTCAATGATTATATTTGTCACTTGCCTTCCTTTTCTGGTTCCTCCTCCTCCTCTTCTCCTTTGGAGTCTAAACCCCTCTTTTATTCTCAAGCTGCATCTGTCCCAGCTTGGCAGGATGCCATGAGCAAGGAGTTTGAGGATTTGGATGCCAACCATACTTGGGACATTGTTCCACTTCCTTTTGGCAAAATGCCCACAGGATGCAAGTGGGTCTATAAGATTAAATATAAAGCTGATGGCACTATTGAAAGATACAAATCTAGGCTTGTAATTAGGGGTGATACTCAAATTGAAGGTATTGACTTCACTGAAACCTTCTCTCCTGTGGTCAAGCTGTCTACTGTTAAGTGCCTGATTGATGTGGCTGTTAAGAAACATTGGGGTCTTTTCCAACTTGATGTTAATAATGATTTCTTGCATGGTGACCTTGATGAGGAGGTCTATATGAAGCTTCCTCCTGGTTTGTGTGTTTCTGCCCCTTCTGGTCTTTCTACTTCTGCCCCTCTTGTGTGCAAATTACAGAAGTCACTTCATGGCCTGAGGCAAGCTTCCAGGCAATGGTATGCCAAGCTATCTCAGGCCCTCTACTCCAGAGGCTATGTTCATTCTATGAATGAATAATCTTTATTTGTCAAGGGTCAACCTGGGTGTCTTGTGGTCCTGGCTGTGTATGTAGATGACATTATTATCACTGGGGATGGTGTTGCTGAAATTTCTGCCCTCAAGGCTTTCCTGGATGACCAATTCAGAATCAAAGACCTTGGCTCTTTGCACTATTTTCTGGGTATTGAGGTGTCCTACATTGCTGGTGGTGTGCTTCTTAATCAGCACAAGTTTATTTCTGATTTGCTACATCAGTTTGATTGTATGGTTGTTTCCCCTGTAGTCTGTCCTTTGGACCTCAATACTAAATTGTATGCTGACTCTGGTGATCTTTTTCCTTCTCCTGACCATTACAGGAGCTTGATTGGCAAGCTCCTTTTCTTGACTCATACTCGACCTGACATCTGTTTTGCTGTAACATTTAAGTTAGTTTTTGAAAGCTCCCAGAATCCCTCACATGTCTGCTGCTCTACAAGTTCTAAGGTATCTTAAGGGTTCTATGGATTTGGGGCTCTTCTATTCTGACAATCCTTATTTTACTGTGACTGCATTTTGAGATAGTGACTGGGCTTCTTGCCCTGATACTCGCAGATCTGTCACTTGCTTTTGTGTGCTATTGGGTGACAGCTTAGTCAGTTGGAAGTCCAAGAAGCAGCCTGTGGTCTCCCTGTCCTCTGCTGAGGCAGAATACATGGCCCTCAGTAAGGTGGTTGCTGAGTTATCTTGGCTTTCTTGTTTACTCACTGATCTTGGTGTATCTGTTGCTTTTCCTTTGTATGTTTACTGTGACAATCAGGCAGCCATCCATATTGCTAAAAATCCAGTTTTTCATGAGCGGACCAAGCACGTTGAAGTCGACTGTCATTTTGTTCGTACGAAACTTGCAGATGGTTTGATTTCCCTTTCTCATATATCAACTTCTCACCAGCTGGCTGATGAGCTCACCACGCCCCTACCTAGCTCTGCTCATCATTATCTTCTGTCCAAGTTGAAGGTGGTCTCCCCCTCCAACTTGAGGGGGGTGTTGAGCTAAAGGATTACTTAGCTTCCAAGCCCAAACACAAACACTCATAACTGTTGTATATTCAGTGTATCATTATTGTATATTGTTGTATATTGCATGTATAACAGACTTTGGGCTAGAATATGTGTTTTATTTTGGTCCTGTTTCTATTCGGGTTAGACTGACCCAATCTGAATGTACACCTTGACCCACCCTTGATATAGGGTCAGAGGATTCTAGATTTTTTAGTTTTTTCTCGATTCATTTTAATCAATACACAGAGAGAGGTTTTCTCTCTCTTTTCTCTCTCTATCTTTGCTTCTTTCTACATTCGATTCAACTCCGATTCACCATGTTTACAAATCCACCCCTCGTAACCATGAAAGAACCACTAGCATGAGATTCCAACACACATTTTTCAGCATTGACACTAGCAAGTATGTCCCTAAATTCCACGATCCTTGTCCTAGCAACTTCAACAAGGTTTTTCGGGATTGACTTTTTATGCTCGAAAAAGATGGTAGCACGCTCTTCACAAGGAGGCACCAAAGGAATAACAGAAACAACATCTACTGGTACAGTGTAATGAACTGAAGTGTCAGCAAGTGCACCTATGATCTGTTGAGAGTTTTGGAGAAGTGAATTTCTTGTATTGCTCACCAAAGTATATATAGAGTACAGAGAAATCAAAACCTACCAACCATAGGATTGTACAATAATGAAGGAAAATCAAAACCTACCAACTATAGGATTGTACAGTTAATGAGAGAATATTCTACCAATAATAAAAAGATACACAAAAGAAATTTACAATATTTCCTAATACCTCCCCCCCTCAAGATGGAGGGCCGGAGGACACGCCAATCTTGGACATCAGCAGAAGAAGCAGAGGACGAGATAAGTGCTTGGTGAGAGCATCAGCAAGTTGATCAGCAGAGGATACGTGAGCAACACGAAGGGACCCATTCTGGACCAATTGACGAACAAAGTGATAATCAATGGAGATGTGTTTCATGCGAGAATGAAACACAGGGTTGGCACAGAGATAAGTGGCGTCAATGTTGTCACTGTAAATGACAGGAGCAGCCGGAAGAGGGACATGAAGCTCGCGCAGCAGGGAATGAAGCCAACGTACTTCAGCGGCAGCAGAACCAATGACACGATACTCAGCCTCAGTAGATGATCGTGTACGGAACGTTGCTTTTTGGAGCTCCATGAAATAGGATTTGGCCCTAGAAAAACAACATAGGCACCAGTTGAGGAGCGGTCATCACAGTTTCCACCCCAATCAGCATCAGAGAAACAATGCAGAGGTATAGCAGATGAAGGACGCAGCCAGACGCCAAAGTCACGCGTCCCATTCAGATACCGGAATAGGCGCTTAACTGCACCCCAATGAGTGACAGTAGGAGCATGCATGAACTGTGAGAGTTTATTCACAGTAAAGGAGATATCAGGACGAGTGAAGGAGAGATACTGGAGGCCCCCAAGGGCCTGTCGGTAGGCGGATGCGTCGGCAGGGGCCGAGCCGTCGGCCAGATGAAGGCGAGTTGACGCCGCTGTTGGCGTTTGAACAGGATTTGAATCCAGCATATTATGACGAGTCAAAAGATCAACAACATATTTACTCTGAGAATGAAAACACCCCTTGGAGCTGCGCAGAACTTCAACACCAAGAAAGTAGCTTAGATCACCCATGTCTTTAAGAGAAAACTGAGACCCAAGAGAGTCAATCACACGGTTCAAGAAAGCAGAATCATTACCAGTCAATATGAGATCATCAACATAAACCAAAAAATAGGCCGTAATACCAGAGTGCTGAAAGACGAAGAGCGAAGTGTCAGAGGTAGTGTTGACGAATCCCATGGTCAGAAGGCTTTGGCGGAGCGCACTGTACCATGCCCGGGGTGCCTGTTTGAGACCATAAATAGCTTTCTGTAACTTACAGACATAAGATGGATAGGCTTTGTCAACAAAGCCCGGTGGTTCTGCCATATAAACATCCTCTGTAAGCCTCCCGTGGAGAAAGGCATTGTTCACATCCATTTGACGAAGAGGCCAGCCCTTGGATACAGCAATACTGAGAACCAAATGCACAGTTGCCGGCTTAACAACCGGACTGAAAATCTCCTGGAAATCTACATCTGGACGCTGATGAAAGCCCTTTGCAACAAGCCGGGCTTTGAACTTATCCACAGTGCCGTCAGGCTTGCTTTTGATGCAATAAACCCACTTGCAACCCACAACATTCTGCGAGGAATCAAGCTGGAGAAGATCCCAAGTGCCATTCCGTAGCAGAGCATGAAACTCTGATATAGCAGCGTGCCAGCGCTCATCAGACATAGCACTGGACAAGGTCTGAGGTTCAGTAACAGCAGGAGAGGTGACAGCAGACATACCAAACTTCCTGTTGGGCATAAAGATGTTATTTTTGCTGCGTGTCTGCATATGATGACCACCCTGAGAGGATGCAGGTGGCGGCATAATAGGTATAGCGGCGGCAGGGGCTGCTGGCAGTGCCGGAAGGGGCGCTGGTGGCGCGGGCGGTGGCGCCGGGAGTGCATCTGGTGAAGGATCGCTGGTGGGAGCAACGGCAGGTACTGGTGGCGGCAGCGGAAGGACTTCAAGGGAGACCGGAATGGGTACAGGGGGAGACTCGGGGTTAGACATTTTGGAGAACGGGAAGACATCTTCATGGAAGGTGACATGACGCGAGACGAAGATTTTAGACGTTGAAGGATCAAAGCAGAGATAGGCGCTTTGAGTAGTAGAGAAGCCGAAGAGGACACAGGCACGAGATCTGGGTTCCATTTTGTGTGAGGTGTAGGGACGAAGCCAAGGGAAGCATTGACAGCCGAAGACACGTAATTTGGCAAGGTTGGGGTGTTTCTGGAAGAGAGACTCAAAGGAGGAGCACATCAAGAGATTTGTCTTGGGAAGACAATTAATGAGGTAGACTGCTGTAGCAAAGGTATAAGGCCAGTAAATGAGAGGTATAGAGGCATGATGAAGGAGAGTGAGACCAGTATCGACAATATGACAATGACGGCGTTCAGCATAGCCATTGTGCTGAGGAGTATGAGAAGGTGACGTAAGATGGGAGATGCCATGAGAGGCAAGAAAAGAGCGTAAAGCGAGAAATTCACCCCCATTGTCAGTATACAGAGTAATGATTTTAGCAGAGAAATATTTCTCTACAATGGATTTAAAAACGGGGAAGGTTTGTGAGACATCAGATTTACGGCGTAAAGGAAAAAACCAAACATACTTAGAGAAATGATCAACAAAGATGACATAATATTTAAACCCTTCATTAGAAATAATCGGGGAGGTCCATACATCGGAGAAAATAAGCTCCAGGGGAGCAGTAGAAGACAGACTTGACTCAGAAAAAGGTAACTTATGACACTTATGAAGTTTGCAGGATACCCAGGCAAGATTAGACACATTACTGGACACTATGCTGCTAGACGATACTAAATGACGCAGGGTTTTAGCTGACGGGTGACCAAACCGAGAATGCCACAATGACGCAGAGAGATTTTGTGTCGTGAGGGCAGATGGGAGACTGGGAGCCGCCGGCCAGTAGTAGGTGTTGCCCCTAAGTGGGCCGCGAACGAGCGTTGCCCACGTGCGACGATCCTTCACCTGAAAATCAGTATCAGAAAAAACAACAGTAACATTATTGTGACGACATAATTGGGCAACAGAGATCAAATTTTTACGCATATGTGGAGCACAGAGAGCCCCAGGTAATAACAGAGAGGAATGACTGTTAAGTTGTCCAGTATGAGTAATTGTCAAACCTTCATCATTACCAATAACCACATTGTCGAAACCAGTGTAAGGACTGTGAAGAGACATGTTTGCAAGATCAGAGGTTATGTGATGAGAGGCACCAGAGTCCAGGATCCAATCGGATGTAGAGGGAATCGTCGGAGAGTGATGGGCTGTGTGAGCAGCTGGATAGGGCGGCGAAGCATAAGCTGGCCGCGACAATGGTCCATCATACGGGGGCTGGTTGGCGCCGGAGACGGGATAGGATGGGCAGCGGCGCGCGGAGTGGCCAAATTCACTGCAGAGTTGGCACTTCCCATTGTACCCGCGAGATTGACCATTGCTGGAGTAACCACCGCGACCGGAGACTGAACCGCAGCTGATGCGGCCGCGCCCGCGGCTACCGAATCGGTGACGGACTGGCTGCTGTCCGGCGACGAAGGCAGCCGACGGAGCCGAGTCGAATGTGACGGAGGCAGCCGGCACACGAGCAGTAATCTGAGCCTCCATGCTTAACAGCTTGTCATGTAATTCAGCAAAATAGATGGGAGACTCACGGGCTTGGATGGCATGAGAGAGTTCCATATACGGGTCATCAAGACCATTAAGAACCTTTATGACAAGATCCTCAGAATCAACGGTAACACCCAGGAGAGACAATTCATCCACAATCACGCGAATACGTGCATAAAGTCAGTAATAGATTTAGAACCTTTTACCGGATTGTGGAGCTACTGTTTGAGAGCCATGATACGACCACGAGAAGCGGTGCCGTATGTGCGCGCGAGGATGTCCTAGGCCTCTTTAGAGGTTTCCGCAGCGGCAATGAAGGAGATGATCGTCGGTGTGATCGACGAGATGATGGCACTAAGAATAAGGTTGTCCTGTCGAATCCAGGAAGGATATGCTGGATTGGGGGAAGTCACGTCGTTGTCGACGATAGTGGCCGGTGGGCATGGCTTCGATCCGTCCAAGAAGCCGAGGAGATCGTAACCCGTAAGGAGGGTTCGAAATTGAAATTTCCACGCCAGGTAATTAGTGGAGTCCAATTTGAGTGGGATTTGAGCCGATGCATTTATGGCAATCGGCTGGAGAGGCGCGGTTGACGTTGTGGCGGCCATGAGCGCGAGGCAAGGAGATGAGGCGCTGAACGACGTCGTGAAAAAGAGGGCTGCCGATTAGTGCAGCGGTGGCGGCGACGGGCTCCGATGAGAGGAGCTATGGCGGCAGCGGGTAGTAAGTATTTAGGATTTGTTTGGCGATAAGCCACTGGCGTATGATACCATGTAAAGAGTTTTGGAGAAGTGAGTTTCTTGTATTGCTCACCAAAGTATATATAGAATACAGAGAAATCAAAACCTACCAACTATTGAATTGTACAATAATGAAGGAAAATCAAAACCTACCAACTATAGGATTGTACAATTAATGAGAGAATATTCTACCAATAATAAAAAGATACACAAATGATATTTACAATATTTCCTAATATGATCTTGAGTAGTGCATCCTTATGTGCATTCTTTGTGTCGAACAATTGTCTGCGTGCAAGTTGTAACAGTTAAGATGCCAAATGGACAATTTAAATCCAAACTTATAACAATGCAACCCCCTTTCTGTCTCATGTCAGCAAGAAAGTCAGCAGTATGAGAAAAATCAGCATCCAAAATATAACCAAATATGACTATAGTCCAAACAATGATGTCACAGATTGGTATTTCAAGAAAATTCCATACATCTGAGAGCATGAACTTGGTAGGACTCGTACCAGAGACAGTACAGAATGCACCATTTCTTATAGCACCATAAAAGGTGGTAAAAACAAAATTAGAACCAGGGTCAAATGGAAAGTCTAATCTGGATTCATCAGGTGGATGGTGGAGCAAAGAAAATGGAAATTTAGCATGGCCAAGTTCATATATGGGATCAAATTTTCCCCTTCTTAAAAGCCCCTCATGATTGTAACTTATGAACAGAAGTTGATCTTGGTTGTAAGCTGGAACAAAACAAGACATCACCCCTAAGCATTGAGCAATCCCAAGTCCAAGTTCAGGGCATAGTAATTTAGACTGTCCAGCAAGAAATTGGTAACAACCATCTAGAACTTTGTGAATATCAAACATGACCAAGGCATAGGGAATTCATAATGTAGAAATCCCTAATGAAGGCTTCTTTGTGATTGTAACAACAAACTCTAGAGGTTCATCTCCGATAGTAATAGTTTCATTAATCTGTACCACCATTATGAAAGTTAATGCATGGTGTAACACACTTGGCTCAAGAGTCCTTCCACTCAAAAAAGACCTCAGCTGAGCAATTATGTATTGCTCCTCAATTGGAGTAGTAGCATTAGCAACAGAACACATAAATAAATTTTCTAAAAACTCTCCTAGTAACGTGTACATTGCGTAAGATTTTATGGAATTACAATTGTGTGCAACACTCAGATCAACCCTACCCAAAGCAACCTTGGTTAGGCAGGTAGCACGGGACGTACTCGGGGTAGCCAAGGGCTATTCAGACATACATCAGGTTGACTGGTGGTGGAACGACGTAGTCGAAGGTAAAGTGGAGGTGAAGAAGGTGGCGTTTGCTAAGTTGGCAGGGAGCACAAGCGAGGAAGAACGCAGAGCGAACAGGGAGATCTACAAGGTGGCGAGGAAAGAAGCAAAGTTGGCAGTTACGGAAGCTAAAAACGCAGCGTTTAGTTGCATGTATGAAGAACTAGGGGAGAGAGGCGGGGACAGGAAGTTATTCCGGTTAGCTAAAGCAAGGGAAAGGAAGACGCGTGATCTTGACCAAGTTAGGTGCATCAAGGGCGAGGATGGTAGAGTTATGATGGGGGAGTCTCAAGTCAAGCAGAGGTGGCAGGCGTACTTTCGAGACTTACTTAACGAGGAAGGGGATCGTAACAAAGAGCTAGGGGAGTTGGGGCATTCAGAGCATAGAGACCTTGGGTACTGCAGGCGCATTAGGGCGGAGGAGGTCATGGGGGCTATGCGTAAGATGAGTAGGGGTCGAGCGACCGGGCCTGACGAGATCCCGGTGGAGCTCTGGAAGTGCATGGGTAGGTCAGGAGTGGAATGGCTCTCCAGGTTGTTCAATGCGATCTTCAGGACCAAAAGAATGCCGGATGAGTGGAGGTGGAGTACAGTGGTGCCCTTGTACAAGAACAAAGGTGACATCCAGTGCTGCAACAACTATAGGGGTATCAAATTAATAAGTCACACCATGAAAGTCTGAGAGCGGGTGATCGAGGCGAGAGTGAGGGAGATGACATCTATATCTACGAACCAGTTCGGTTCATGCCGGGTCGCTCCACTACAGAAGCTATCCACCTTGTCAGGAGGCTGGTGGAGCAGTTCAGGGATAAGAAAAAGGACATGCATATGGTGCTTATCGACTTGAAGAAGGCGTATGACAAGGTCCCAAGGGAGGTGCTATGGAGGTGCTTGGAGGCGAAGAACGTGCCGGAAGCCTACATCAGAGTAATCAAGGACATGTACGATGGAGCTAAAACTATAGTTAGGATGGTGGGTGGCGACTCAGACCATTTTCCAGTGGTTTTGGGGCTCCATCAAGGATATGCGCTCAGCCTTCTCTTGTTTGTCTTGGTGATGGATGCTCTAACCCGACATATTTAAGGGAATGTGCCTTGGTGTATGCTATTTGCTGATGATATAGTCTTGATAGACGAGACGAGGGTCAGTGTTATTGAGAGGTTAGAAGTATGGAGACAAACTCTCGAGTCTAAGGGTTTCAAAATAAGCAGATCTAAGACAGAATACCTGGAGTGAAAGTTTAGCGCCGAGTCGAGCGAAGTAGGCAGGGACGTGATGATTGGATCTCAGGTCATCGCCAAGAGGGACAATGTCAGATATCTTGGGTCAGTGACTTAGGGGGACGGAGAGATTGACGGGGACGTCACTCATCGTATATGAGTGGGGTGGTCAAAGTGGAGGCTTGCATCAGGAGTCCTGTGTGACAAGAAAGTTCCACAGAAACTCAAGGGAAAATTTTATAGAAATGTGGTTAGACCTGCAATGTTGTATGGGGCAGAGTGCTGGCCAGTGAAGAACTCTCATGTTCAGCGGAGATGAGAATGCTCAGTGGATGTGCGGGCTTACCAGGTTAGATAAGATTAAGAATGAAGTTATTCGAGAGAAGGTGGGGTGGCCCCGGTGGATAAGATGATGCGAGAAGCGAAGTTGCGGTGTTTCGGGCATGTGCGGAGGAGAAGTCCTGATGCCCCGGTGATGAGTTGTGAACGGCTGGCAATGGTCGGCGTTCGGCAAGGCAGAGGGAGGCCTAAGAGGTATTGGGGGGAGGTGATTAAGCATGACATGGCTAGAATGCGGGTTTCCGAGGACATGGCCCTTGATAGGAAAGTCTGGAGGTCTAGTATCAGGGTTGTTGGATAGGGACCCCTAGAGTTTTTCGTGTTTTGGATTGTGTCTCCCTTATGGTAGCTATTTAAGGTAGTTACTGTATGATATTATTGCATGCTATTTTATTTATGGTCCTTATGTTTAGATAATTATTTACGCTAATTCTGCTGGACTTACTAATTCTCTTTTGTTTTTGTTTTTGTTTTTGTTTTTGTTTTTGTTTTTCCTTTCCTTCGATGAGCCGATGGTCGATTGGAAACAGCCTCTTTGCCCTCTCGGATAGGGGTAAGGCTCGTCTACATATTACCCTCCCCAAACCTCACTTTGTGGGATTATACTGGGTAGTTGTTGTTGTTGTCGTCGTCGAACCACGTGTCCATATAACTTGCCTCATCAACTAGACCAAACAGAGAAAATAAGGGTCCAACAGCTTTTTCCACCCGAACATGCGGTGATTGCTTGGAGTAGCTGTCATCAAATACCTGCAGCCCTCACTGTATTTTTTGTTCCCTGGCCTGGATTTAGACAACAAGAATCCGAAAAAATTGCACACTTGCCCAGTATCAACCCAGTTGCATTTGTGTAAGCCAAAAGGCAACATCTGATTTTGATTAGCCCCACCAATTTTATTCAAGATAACTACTCAACCATGGAATTGTGCCAAACCATAGGGTACCATCAAATGGAAAATCTATTACGTCAAATCTTACATTCGCATTCGACGCCACAATTCCGTGACTAGTGAAAACCAGGAAATCCAATGTATCCCACTGAGAAAATTTGTCAACCAACCCAGTCATAGTAAAATCTTGTGAATTTTCTTCCTCCCCATCATCATATCTGGTGGAATCATTTAACGCCTCCCTATGGACTTTGGTTGGGAAGCTGGAATTTGCATAGCAGCTATCGTTGCAAACTGTGGATACTGTAGTAACAAAATTGTTTCCTTCGTGGACAAGAGCATTAAGATCATGAATGTCGGAGCTCACTACGACGAGTGAAATGTCGTCGAGCACATGATCTTCAGTGATAGCACATGGTTCCTGTACCAATTCCACTACCTCTAAGGAATTTGCATTCCAAATTTGAGGTGCTTTTATATCTTCAAGATTGACAATCTCAGTACCGCTTCCAGTAATCAATGTCAAGGAATCTAAATTTTCATACGTCACTGGCAATTTATCGAACATATGGTCCGCCTTTGAGTTTTCAGTTTCATAAGCTGTTTCAAATGCTGATGTCATCGGAAAAAGGCTCGAAACAGCAAAAGGAGACACCATAGTTGTATGTGAAACGATAGGGCCAAATATCATTGTAGTCAAAACTAACATATGAGGAACTAACGAAAGGCCTCACCGAACATATGGCAGTTTGTTGTCGAAAGTGGTGAGCAAATTTCGCTTTGAAATGCGTCCAATCAAAAAATTGCTTGTTCCGGAGAAACTAATTGAACCAATTAAGAGCTTCACCGCTGAAAGGAAGGAAGAGGTAACCGATCCTTCTCGGTGAAGCCAAGGTAATTGAAGTATCGCTCGGCTCGAAAAAGCCAACTCTCTAGGTTGCCGCTTCCGCTGAATCGATCTAGTACCGCCATTGGAGTCCGATGGATGAAAGCACCAATGTAACAAACCACTTATTCAAACACTTCTATTACTTCAACAGTGACCGGAAATTACAAGATACTAAACTGAGATACAAAGAAGGGAGAAAAGGGATGAGAAGCTCATATGAGATGATACAGACAAGGAATAAGGAAGATGAGGAGGAGCAGACATTTCATTCAACAATCGGCATAACCCTTTCTTTCTATGGGATAGTCCTTTTTAAACCAATTGCTAAATGGGCTTGGATCCCAAATAAAATTGAGATTTTTACCTATCTATACCATATAACAAACCTTATTATCAAATATATTCATAATTTGGTATTTACCCGTGTTGTCCACAGCTTCACTACAAAATATATACCAAACAAAATAGGTAGATTCCACCGAACTCTAAGCGCTAGTTTTTCCTAGTAAAGTAAATAGATTCCTTTTATTGGCGACTAATCCGATCCGGCTAACCGGAACTGAACTTAAAGTAGGGGAAGAGTCATCAGCCGCATAAAGTAATTGAATCGGGGAAGTTGCGAGTTTTCGCTATCCCCAGACAGAACTTTTCCTTCTTCAAGATAGCACTTACTGGGTGAAAGAAAGAATGAAACTGTTCAAGGAGAAAACTTTAAATCACAAAGATCTATTCTAGAGAAAGAGACCCCTAGAAGGGAATCTTCCATGAGGGTCATTGGATATGCATAAAGAAAGTAAGCCACTTCGCTAAGTTAAGGTCCATGCTTGAAACGAAAAAAAAGAGGAAGGGGAAGGGGTCGCCCAAAGCTGTGGAGATAAGGTGGAAGATAAAAAAGCTATATTTATAATAATAATAAAGAGAATCTATTCAAATTCATATTAGAAAATGGGATTATCAATTATACTTGACTGGAAAAACCAGCCAATCTACTCTCCTTTTTTTGGACTCCCTCCTGTAACTTGATAAATCATAAGAGAAGAAGAAATCGTTGCGTAGAAAGTCTTGCTTACTATTGTTGGAAACACGTTCTCAAGGCATTATACCAAACGTGTGTTCATATTTGTAGATTTTGATGAATGACAAACTATGCGCAAATTGACATATGACGAGGTCCAAGCACAAGCGCAAAATTGATATATAACGAGATTCAAGCACAAGACAAAGATCGAGATTAAGTTTTATATGAGTCGGTCTTTAATTGTGATCTTGATCCGACAACTTAAACTCAAGACTTGGCTTCTCTTGTAAAAATATTTTTAACAAATCATGCATATTTAATTTAGAGCAAAATGATTTTAAATAATGCATATTTACTTTAGTCAAAATGATTTTTAAACATGCCTCTAAAATCTGGACTAAGATAATCGATTATGTACTTATGATAATCGATTATGTTTAAGTCAGCTGCTTGACAATCGATTGTGAACTTATGACAATCGATTGTGTTAAGGCAGTGAGCATCAGATTTTTCAAATCTGCATGACAATCGATTGTGAACCTTATGACAATCGATTGTGATGAGGCAGTGTCCATCAAAGTTTTTCAAAGCTCAAAATAATCGGTTGTGAAGCTAACGACAATCGATTGTGAAGAGACAGTGTCCATCAGATTTTTCAAAGTCACAAAATAATCGATTGTGAACATATGACAATCGATTGTGTTGAGTCAATGTCTTCCAGACTTTTTCAATGTTAATAAATAATCGATTGTGAACCTATAACAATCGATTGTCAAGAGGCAGTGTCTAAATTGATTTTTCAAGACTGATATATAATCGATTGTTAACTTAGTATAATCGACTGTATAATTGACCGTTGCCAAAATGTTTTCAAATACCGTCAGGTAATCGATTATTGATTTCTTATAATCGATTGTTTTAATTAAAATCTGGAAAGGATTTTTTGAACGTTGCCAAGTAATCGATTGTAGATTTCTGACAATCGATTGTTTTACGTAAAATCTGGAAATGATTTTTTGAACGTTGCCAGTAATCGATTATTGATCTTAGATAATCGATTGTTAAGCGTAAAATCTGGGATTGATTTTTGGAAGAACTGGCAAACAATCGATTGTGGTAATTTGACAATCGATTGTCACTAAGTAAAATCAGCAATTCTTAATTGGCAATTAGGCAACGGTAATACAAAGTTTTTCAACTATAAATACAGCTTCAATTCAGTCTTTTAAGTACAACAACACACAACAACTGATCATACAATTGCTAAAGCTTGCATACTTTATTGTTTATCATTTTATATTCATTACATAAGCTTTTGAGAGCCAAATTCTTATCGAAAGTTGTTGCGATCTTGAGCGTATTCTTTTTACTCATATCTACTCTTAAAGGAGTGTCTTGTTTGAGTGCTAAGTGTTTTTGTACACTTGAAGGGAAGTGTTAGTCCCTTGTGTTGTAAGAAGGAACTTGTGTTTCCTTGGTTGAAGTCTTGGAGTGTTGTATCTCCAAGCAAAGGTTGTTGAGGCTTGTGTCCTCAAGTTGTAACGGTTTGTTGAGCACCCGAAAGCTTAACAAGTTAGTGGAAATCTCGAGAGAGTCTCTCGGGGACTGGACTAGCCACGGGTTGTGGTGAACCAGGATATATCGTTGCGTTTGTTCTAATTTATTTACTTATCGCACTTATTTATTTCCTGCAATTTTTAAATTCCGCAAGTTTACGCTAATTTTATTATAACGCTATTCACCCCCCCTCTAGCGTTAAGCGTATTATCTAACAATTGGTATCAGAGCCCAACTCTCTGAAGACTTAACCGTTTGAGAGAAACATCCATGGCTTCTACTCGTGATTCTTTTGCAGGAATAGGTGAAGGACAATGCTCCACCCGACCACCGCTATTCGATGGTACAAATTATACATACTGGAAGGAGAGGATGAGAATATTTGTACAATCAAATAGTTTTCATCTTTGGAAGGTCATAATGAATGGAGAACAAATTCCAACCAAGAAGGTTGAAAATGAATGGGTCCCAAAGTCCGAAGATGAATACGATGCGGATGATATCCGAAAGGTACAAAATAATGCTAAAGCTATTAATTTGCTATATTGTGATGTAAATGCTGATGATTACAGGAAGATATCTTGTTGCACAACGGCGAAGCAAATGTGGGACAAGCTGGAAATAACATACGAAGGTACGGACCAGGTAAGGGAAGCCAAAATTGATTTCCTAACTCATGCATATGAATTGTTTCACATGAAGGAAGGCGAAAAGTTTGATGAGATGTTTGAATGATTTTCAAAAATCGTAAATGATTTACATGCTCTTAAGAAGACCTTCACGGATAAGGAACTTGTCCGAAAAATTCTCCGAAGTCTCACTCCGGAATGGCGATCCAAGGCCGACGCGATTCAAGAATCCATTGGCATTTCAAATGTCACCATCGACGCATTAAGAGGTAATCTTAAAACTTATGAATCTACTATACTAAACCCTCTTGTTGATGATCAAAGGAAGCAAAGAATCGCTCTCAAGGCAAGCACAAGGCAACCTCAAAATGATGAGGACGGAGACAACGAGTTCGGACTGGTTATCAAGAGATTTCAAAAGTTCATGCGAAAAGAGTATGAACGAAAGGGCAAAAAGCAAGGGGATCAAATAAAGTGCTATGAGTGCGGAGAAACCGGGCACATTAAATCAAATTGCCCAAATGCTAAAAAGGAGAAGAAACTCTTCAAGAAGCAACGAGCATACATATCTTGGGGAGGCGACTCCGGTGACGAGTCAAGTGAGGAAGAAGAAGACGAAGCCGCAAATCTTTGTCTTATGGCACAAGAAGACAACAAAGAAGAGGTATGTCAAATTTCTTCCAAAAATTTCTTTTCCCTTGAAGAAATGCAAAATGCTTTTGATGAGTTGTATAGCGAATTTATTAAAGCTTCAAAAACTGTTAAGAGTATAAAAGAAAATGCTTCTTTAAAAGAAAAAGATTTTCAAAAACAACTCTCTTTTAAAGAAAAGGAATTGGAAAAACTGATTTTAGAAAATGAGAAGTTGAAAGAGGAAAACGAATTTTTTGGCAAGAGAAGCGCCGACAAGCCCGAGAGTTCTAGAAATTGTACTTCTTGCATGCATCTCAAAAATGAAGTAGAAAGGCTTAAGGACACCTTAGATAAGTTTAACTCTTCTCACAAAAATTTGAATGAAGTGCTTGTTAATTTGAAGTCGACCAAGCATGGCATAGGTTTTAGAAACGAGCCTAAAGAGAAAGTTGAAAAGCCAACCCCCAACCACCTAAGGCTCAACCTAGGATAAATAAAACAAATGTTCATCCTAGATACAACAAACCTAGAAATGGTTTTCATCAATCGCAACCTAGAAATAATCATGCTAGAAATAATGCACATTCTAGGCCAAACATTAGAAAGAATTTTGAACCTTTTAGAACACCTAGAAATGACTTCCAATCTAGAAACAACTATTCTAGAAATGATGCATATCCTAGAACAAATGGTAGGAGAAATGATTTTCATGATTTGCGCAATAGTTATATTGTCAAGAATAGAGTGAATGAATTTTGTCCGTCAAATTACTATCAAGCTAGAAGGATGCATAATCCTAACGTGACTTGTCATTATTGTAGACGAATTGGACATATTGCTCCTGTTTGTTTTACACGACATAGACATAACACTCAATCACATCACTATGATTTGCCTAACCCCCAAGCACCCAAAATGGCATGGGTACCTAAAACTCATTAATCTGTTTTGTAGGTATGTTTGAAGGGATCAAGTGTACTATGGTACCTTGATAGTGGATGCTCCAAGCACATGACGGGAGAAGAATCCAAATACCTTCAACTAGAACACAAGGAAGGGGAAGTGTTCTTTTTGGTGATAACAACAAAGGAAAGATTATCGGCATCGGATCGGTCGGTAAGGATGAAATTTCTTCCATTAAGCATATATTACTTGTGAAAGATTTAAAACATAATCTCTTGAGCATAAGTCAATTATGTGACAAGGGAAATCTTGTTTTATTTGATTCGGATGAATGCTTAGTTTTTAGACGTAGCGATTTTAAAATTATCCTTCGTGGTTTTAGAATGGATAACATTTATATGGTTGATCTTGCAAATTCTTCACCCGAATATGTGAATTGTTTAATGAGCAAAGAGGATGATTCTTGGTTATGGCATCGTAGAGTAGCTCACATCAACATGCATCTTTTGAACAAATTGGTTTCACAAAATTTAGTTGTTGGTCTTCCAAATTTGATATTTGAAAATGACTCTACTTGTGATTCTTGTCAAAAAGGGAAGAAAACAAAAGCATCTTTCAAATCGAAAAATATTGTTTCAACTACTAGACCATTGCAATTGCTTCACATGGATTTGTTTGGACCATCTCGCATTGAAAGTCTTGGTAGAAATCGTTATGCTTTTGTTATTATTGATGATTATTCCAGATTTACTTGGACTTTATTTCTTGCCCATAAAAGTGATGCTTTTCAGAATTTTAAATATTTTCTTAAACGTGTTCAAAACGAAAAGGAAACAACCGTCACTTCAATTAGAAGTGATCATGGGGGAGAGTTTGATCACAATCTCTTTGCGGACTTTTGTGACGAACTCGGTATCAAGCATACCTTTTCCGCTCCACAAACACCACAACAAAATGGGATGGTGGAAAGGAAAAATAGGTGTCTCGAAGAGATGGCTAGAACCATGCTCGAAGAGGCTAAGATTCCCAAACATTTTTGGGCGGATGCCGTGAGTACCGCATGCTACTTTTTAAATAGAGTAGTCATATGGCCAATACTCATGAAAACCCCTTATGAACTCTACAAGGGAAGGAAACCAAATATCTCCCATTTTAGAGTATTCGGTTGTAAAGTTTTTATTCATAACAATGGAAAAGATCAATTGGGAAAATTTGATGCCAAATCCGATGAAGGAATTTTTATTGGGTATTCTTCACGTAGCAAAGCATATAGGGTATTTAATAATAGAACCCAAACTGTGGAGGAATCCCCTCATATTGTGTTTTCCGAAAATAATGCTCGCTTGGCGAGAAAAGATTCTTGTTCTGATCTTGCAGGTATTTTAAATAGTTTAAAAGACAAAGTACAAGAGGAAACTCCTAAGGAAATTCAAGATGAAATCTTGGAACAATCAACGGAGGAAACGCCACAATTGGAGAAAGAAACGAAAATGCCTAACGAGTGGAGGACAATCAAAGATCACCCTCTCGAACAGATAATTGGCGACGTCGGAGAAAAGGTAAGTACCCAAAACTCCCTTAAGAACACCTTAGGACATACTGCTTTTGTTTCTCAAATTGAACCAACAACCATCTCCGAAGCAATTGGGGATGAATTTTGGACCTTGGCAATGCAAGAGGAGCTTAACCAATTCAAACGGAATGACGTTTGGGATTTGGTGCCAAGACCCGAAAATCATACCATAATTGGTACGAAATGGGTTTTTCGAAACAAACTAGATGAAAATGGTGTAATCACTAGAAACAAAGCTAGGCTTGTAGCAAAAGGCTATAATCAAGAAGAGGGTATTGACTATGAAGAAACATATGCTCCCGTAGCTAGATTAGAAGCTATTCGTTTATTGCTCGCTTTTGCCTCTTCTATGAATTTCAATTTATATCAAATGGATGTGAAAAGTGCTTTTCTAAATGGTGTTATTCAAGAAGAAGTGTATGTTGAACAACCCCCCGGTTTTGAAGATTTTAAATCTCCCGATCATGTTTTCAAACTCAAAAAGGCTCTTTATGGTTTAAAACAAGCTCCCCGAGCTTGGTATGAAAGATTGAGTAAATTTCTATTGGAAAATGATTTCATTAGGGGGAAAGTTGACACCACTCTTTTTGTTAAGCATAAAAACAATGATATTTTATTAGTTCAAATCTATGTGGATGATATTATATTTGGTGCTACTAACTATGTTTTGTGCAAGGAATTTTCGGATTTAATGACAAGCAAATTTGAGATGTCTATGATGGGTGAGTTAACATTCTTTTTGGGATTACAAGTAAAGCAAATGAAAGAAGGTACGTTCATTTGCCAAGCGAAATATTGCAAAGAATTGCTTAAACGATTTGAAATGACCAATGCAAAAGCAATGGCAACCCCCATGAGCACATCCGATCATCTAGACAAAGATGAAAAAGGTAAGGAAGTCGACATCAAAAAGTATCAAGGTATGATTGGCTCTCTCCTTTATCTTTCTGCTAGTCGTCCGGACATCATGTTTAGCGTGTGCTTATGCGCTCGTTATCAATCGTGTCCGAAGGAGTCTCACCTAACTGCGGTGAAACGGATATTGAAGTATCTTGTTGGTACTGTAAATGTGGGTCTATGGTACCCCAAAGGTTCTTCATGCCAACTTGTTGGCTATTCCGATTCCGATTTTGCTGGATGCAAATTGGACCGCAAAAGCACTAGTGGCACTTGCCATTTGCTCGGTAGCTCTCTCATTTCTTGGTAAGAAACAAGTAAGTGTTGCGTCGTCCACAACCGAGGCTAAATATGTAGCCGCGGGGAGTTGTTGCGCTCAAATCCTTTGGATGAAACAACAACTCTTGGACTATGGCCTAAGTCTTGATCATATCCCTCTTAGATGTGATAATACTAGTGCCATATGCTTGACGAAGAACCCCGTTCTTCATTCGCGAACAAAACACATTGAAATTAGACATCATTTTATAAGTGATCACGTTCTCAAGGGCGATTTCGAAATTGAATTTGTTGAAACCAAAGATCAATTGGCCGACATCTTTACAAAGCCCTTAGAGAAAGAGTCCTTCTTCCGAATTCGTAGTGAACTCGGGATCCTTGACTCCACGTTGATCTAAGTCATGCATTGCATTTTTCCTTTCACATGTTTTCTAACTTGAGCGTCGGAGACGTCTAACGTATTTTTGCAGGTATTGCCCAAAAGGCAGGGGGAATTATAAAGCTTGACGCACAGAACAATCGATTTCTCCTTTATATAATCGATTATCCAGTATCAATAATCGATTGTCTTGACATTATTTGCGTTATTATTTCTGAAATTGCAGATTTAATAAATAAACAAGTTTTTTTATTCTATAGTTTTTTTGCTAATGGCAAAAGGGGGAAGATAACGGGTATGCACTCTCAATACTTATCGGCATAAATTGAGGGGGAATTCATATACTTATATTGAGGGGGAACAAATTGCATGTCTATATACTTGTTGCATATCTTTACTTGAATTGAATCATCATTATGAATTGCCTAATATGCATATCCCGCTTAAAGTTTGCCATTATCAAAAAGGGGGAAATTGTTGGAAACACGTTCTCAAGGCATTATACTAAACGTGTGTTCATATTTGTAGGTTTTGATGAATGACAAACTATGCGCAAATTGACATATGACGAGGTCCAAGCACAAGCGCAAAATTGATATATAACGAGATTCAAGCACAAGACAAAGATCAAGATTAAGTTTTATATGAGTCGGTCTTTAATTGTGATCTTGATCCGACAACTTAAACTCAAGACTTGGCTTCTCTCGTAAAATATTTTTAACAAATCATGCATATTTAATTTAGAGCAAAATGATTTTAAATAATGCATATTTACTTTAGTCAAAATGATTTTTAAACATGCCTCTAAAATCTGGACTAAGATAATCGATTATGTACTTATGATAATCGATTATGTTTAAGTCAGCTGCTTGACAATCGATTGTGAACCTATGACAATCGATTGTGTTAAGGCAGTGAGCATCAGATTTTCAAATCTGCATGACAATCGATTGTGAACCTTATGACAATCGATTGTGATGAAGCAGTGTCCACCAAAGTTATTCAAAGCTCAAAATAATCGATTGTGAAGCTAATGACAATCGATTGTGAAGAGACAGTGTCCATCAGATTTTTCAAAGTCACAAAATAATCGATTGTGAACATATGACAATCGATTGTGTTGAGGCAGTGTCTTCCAGACTTTTTCAAAGTTATTAAATAATCGATTGTGAACCTATAACAATCGATTGTCAAGAGGCAGTGTCTAATTTGATTTTCAAGACTGATATATAATCGATTGTTAACTTAGTATAATCGATTGTATAATTGACCGATGCCAAAATGTTTTCAAATACCGTCAGGTAATCGATTATTGATTTCTTATAATCGATTGTTTTAATTAAAATCTGGAAAGGATTTTTTGAACGTTGCCAAGTAATCGATTGTAGATTTCTGACAATCGATTGTTTTACGTAAAATCTGAAAATGATTTTTTGAACGTTGCCAGTAATCGATTATGATCTTAGATAATCGATTGTTAAGCGTAAAATCTGGGATTGATTTTTGGAAGAACTGGCAAACAATCGATTGTGTAATTTGACAATCGATTGTCACTGAGTAAAATCAGCAATTCTTAATTGGCAATTAGGCAACGGTAATACAAAGTTTTTCAACTATCAATACAGCTTCAATTCAGTCTTTTAAGTACGACAACACACAACAACTGATCATACAATTGCTAAAGCTTGCATACTTTATTGCTTATCATTTTATATTCATTACATAAGCTTTTGAGAGCCAAATTCTTATCGAAAGTTGTTGCAATCTTGAGTGTATTCTTTTTACTCATATCTACTCTTAAAGGAGTGTCTTGTTTGAGTGCTAAGTGTTTTTGTACACTTGAAGGGAAGTGTTAGTCCCTTGTGTTGTAAGAAGGAACTTGTGTTTCCTTGGTTGAAGTCTTGGAGTGTTGTATCTCCGAGCAAAGGTTGTTGAGGCTTGTGTCCTCAAGTTGTAACGGTTTGTTGAGCACCCGTAAGCTTAACAAGTTAGTGGAAATCTCGAGAGAGTCTCTCGGGGACTGGACTAGCCCAGGTTGTGGTGAACTAGGATATATCGGTGCGTTTGTTCTAATTTATTTACTTATCGCACTTATTTATTTCCTGCAATTTTTAAATTCCGCAAGTTTACGCTAATTTTATTATAACGCTATTCACCCCCCCCCCCCAGCGTTAAGTATATTATCTAACAACTATCTCCTCCATCTAAGTTATGTATGAGGAAAAGAGCGAAAATAAAGAATAAAGATAGACCATGGGAACTTCCAAGGCCAAGACGTAGTAGATTTGTCGCATTTTCTCATATCATTGATACAAGGACCAAGTTACGACAACAGATGCGAATGAAATGAGAACTGCTGCGCTTACGCCTTTTGATTAGACAACTCCTAGTGCCAAGCTAACTAACTAGGATTCGTGAAAAGAGGATTCGAATTGGGTATACCTTTTTTCTAGCTAAGATGAATGCTAATCAACGGGAAGGGTAAGATCAATCGCAGAGACAAATTCAAAGAGATTCCCGCCTCCGGGCGGGGGTTCCCCGCGGGACACCTATGGTATATAGAAATTTTGACAATAACGTAATATATGCAAAAATTATGATACTGGTCAATGTGCTTCTAAGTATATTCTTATTCATGAATTCAACTTTCTTCTTGAGAAACTAAGGAATATCCTTTCAAATTTATGAATAAATAAATTTTAATTTTTTTTTTTGTAAATATAACAAATAAAGCATAAGGGCAAAACATCCTAAATATTGGCTTAGATTTAGCGATATATGTTTGCTTGCACGAACAACTGTATTGTATTCCCCCTGGGGGTAGCTACAAACATAAACGGGTTTATAAAATTACGTAGAATGATCACAGAAACTATTCGCAAGCTTGCGCACACGTGGGAAAGTTGAAGCTTTCTGAGAATGGAGAACCCCGGAAGGCCGTGGAGGCCTGAAAACAAGACAGTCCGTAAAAAGGGCCTTCTGTCTACATGCTTTCGAGAATAGAATAGACGAGACGGCTGTGATTGACAAAGTAGGGGGAGGTGAGTCTTATCTCCTTTCAATTTGTCGTACTCGGAGGAGTGGTGACTAGAGAGTACATGCCAGACGAAACGACGGTGGCTCCAGACGGGGGATTGTCGGGTTCTTATGGGTGCATTAACTAGAAATTGGTTGGAAAACCATTTTAGGGGGCTTCCTCCTTACACACGGAAGATAGGATTGCCTGAATCACGAGTCATATATACTGTGTTATGATCACCTCATATTGACAAAAAGTCCAGAGAGCAATTTTATATGAAAATAAAGAAAGAATTTCTGGTCATAAAAACATAAAGGCATGAATTGCGCGAGAAGTTCTTTCGGTTAAAACGCCGTGCAACTAGGAGGATATAAGACTTCTTGGTCAAGCCAAAAAGATTGTCGACTGGATGCTCTTACCCACCATGCCTGGCCCTTTATCTTACCTTAAGAAGAAAGCGCTTCAGGGTCAGTTTTTTTGGGGAGATAGGCTTCTAAAGAAGCAAGCTTATCCCCGCCCCGACTGATAGCTGCTAGGTTTCCCCATCTCTTCTAATCTTTCCCCGGTCTTCGGCCCGAGCTGTATGAGGCAAAAAATCGTGCCACGTACGGTTCGGAGGCCGAGCCCCACCCCAGCAGTAAGGGTGCGGCTTAGGTCAACTAACACAAAAAAGATACAGTTCACTCAATGATTGTCTTTGGGTTCCGAACTCCATATGCGGAAGGAGCGTTGTTGTTTGCGAGTTCTTGATCATTTACATGGACCCACTTTTCATTCCATCTGTGGGGAAGATGAGAATGTCGATTCGTGGGCGGCCGATGTATATATTAATGAAATGTCCAATATCCTGCAATTTCACATTTTTGATCAACAAGGGATTGAATCACTTCAAGGGGGGGACTCCTGGGTTGAGCTTACGAGGACTATCATTTCAAGGACGATCAGTCTGGATTTGACCGATGTTGACAGTCTCGCCAAGGCCTATTGTCTTTTTCTGGAGAAGAGATTCTCCCCTAAAAACAAGCAAAATTGTAGGGATCAGATCTGCGTGTGCTCCTATCACCATTAAATTCGAAATTTGAAATGGAAGTAAATCTCATTGCAGCGTAATTCTCTCATTCTCTACGGGAAAGAGATCTCTCTTCTGTAACTCAACTACAATTCTAAATAGACGCACGCTACAGAATCTCCAGCAATCAAATTGTAGAAATTCAAAATTGTTGAATACACTTCTTCGTCGACATCAGTACAAAAAATTCTCGAATCTATATCTGTTCTTCGTCTTTTTTTTCTATCAACTACACGAAATTATGTCAAAAATTTTAATAATGCTATAATCGAATGCTAATTGGGATAGCTTTGGCAGATTTAGAGATTTTGAATTTGATGCTATTTTGGTAGATGATAATGCAAGATACGGAATTCTCATTTCTACAATTGCATAACAATTATCGATTGATACATCGGATAAAATTGTAGAAATAAAATACATTGTGAACGAGAATTTTCCTCCAATGGAGATTAGAAATGATATGGGGGTTCGTGTGTATATGGAAACGAAAAAGGAGAATAAAAACTTAGGTTCGTATCCCTTATGTATTAGCGTAAGAGATTTCAATATGGAATTGGCAATGACCAATGAAAGCATCAGTACAGGTATGTTTGATGCGACATTGCAGAGAGTTATTGTGTTACTTAGTTATCTACAATATAAATACAGTTGCCTACAATTAAACTACAATTTTCATATAGTACTGGAAAGGATAAAGCGATGTTGCTTTCAAATTTACCTACATAGTTACTACATTTGTGAATTTATTGTCTGCATGTTCTTCTGGATCCTTAAGGTTACAAGAAATTCCATCCTCACCAGCTATAGAGGAATATCAAAGTGAAATAATAACTGAATCTACGCAAACATGTATTAAAGAAGGACAAGTGTATAAGGACAAGCAAATAGTAGTTGCTGCAATGAAGAATTATTCAGTGATGCACAAGCTCCAGTTCAGAGTAAAAAGATCCATTCATAGAAGGTATGTAGTTATTTGTGGATCATATATCTGCAAAATCATTGTATTATTAAAGATAGGTTAGTTTTATGCAATTGTAGTTAAATTGTAGTCAGTTTATAGTTAATTGTAGTGTTTCATAAATATATGTAAATATTATATTTTTTTGTTGCTACTGGCTTATATGTGTAGCTGAAAGCTGCAAATGGCATTTCAAGGCAAAGTCAATTAATGATTCGGCAATGCTCAAGATAAGAAGCTTCAGCCGACAACACACATGCTGCCTAATGGACGAAATATTCATACAACGCAAACGTACTGCAGTAGTAGCTGGTAGCATGGTCGTTCCAAAGTATTGTGATCCTAAGACTGTATACACACCAAAGGACATACAAACTGACGTGTTATCCGAACATGGACTGAACCTAAGCTACATGCAAGCTTGGAGAGCAAAGGAAAAAGCTTTACAGTTTTTTAGAGGGAATCCGTGTGACTCCAACAAAAAATTACCAAAATATTTTATATTCTTGAGAAGAATTATCACAGTTCTGTTGTTAAATTGAAGAAGGCAGCAGATGATTGCTTCTTATACGCATTTGTTGCTCTTTGTACATCAATAAATGGTTGGCAACATTGTAGGTCGCTAGTAGTGGTTGATGGGACATTCTTATAGTCAGCATACATGGGGATTATGCTGACAACAAACACCATGGATGCAGCAGGTAAATAATGCAACAATTTTGTAGTTATTTTGTAGACAGTCTATAAAATGTAGTTAAATTGTAGTTGTATTGTAGCTGTATTAAAGTTAGATAAATGAATGTAGTTAAATTGTCTACATTCTCAATATATATTTGTAGTTGTTATTAATATTATTTTACGTCTAAAAAATGTAGGTACTATTTTGCCCTTGGCATATGTTGTGGTTGATACTGAAAACGACGCGTCTTGGAAGTGGTTCTTTGAGCAATTCAAGGAGGCAAATAGCGAAAGACCTTCAATGTGTGTTGTCTTAGATAGGCATGAGAGTATATTGAAGGTATAATTAGTTGTCTATCCGGGCATGGCACACTACTCTTGCATGTGGCATATATGGACATATATAAGGTCAAAATTCAATAAGGCACATCTACAATTACATGAATTGTTCTTTGCTACAGCACGGTCATACACTCTGGATGAATTCAGTGAAAGGATGATGAAGATCGAAGAGGTAGACCCCCGTGTAAAGTCTTACCTACATGATATTGTCAATCATAGATGGTCAAGAGTACATGCAACAGTGAATAGAACTTTTACTGTGACGTCAAATATTGCCGAGTCGTTAAATGCTGTAACAAAAGAGGCAAGAGAGCTGCCAATATTTGATCTATTTGAGTATATGAGGATTCTTCTTGAACGTTGGACTAAAGAAAAGTTATTGAAGGCAAAGTGTACTTTCACATTTGGTAACGACCCTAGTTCACCAATCGTGAACCTGTCATGATGGCACTCAGTCTTCGCGACTAGGTAAGCTTAACACATCGTGGAAATTCAACAACCCTTACGAAAAATGATAAATAAAACATAAATAGCATAAGAAAATGTATAGAGTGCCACCTGGCACATACACTTTGACTCAAATAATGTAGAAACCTCCAAGACCCGAATACCCACGGGCAACACACGCTAAGAGTAAAATATAATATACGGCTCTACTATTCAGGAGTGTCTACAACAATGAGTACATGAACGAAACTACTACTAAAGGTAGAATAGAGGGAGACTCCTTACTCTGCAGAAGCGATAGATGCATACCTCGAATCTCCAAGTGTAGCTCCTAAAATCACTAATAACGCGCCCGATCAGAAGTACATGGATCTGCACAACAAAAGTGTGCAGAAGAGTAGCATAAGTACACCATAGCGGTACTCAATAAGTGCTACCTCGATGGAGTAGTGACGAGGAAGGTACATGCCCTACTGAGACTAACATAAGAATAATGTAAGAATAAATAAACAGTAGATAATGAAATAAATCTCGAATATCTAACAAGACAGTAATTAAAACAAAACGGCTACAAGTACAGACTAAGATCATAAGGCAAGTCACTCAAAAGTCATGATTTCCACATGGCGCAGTCCCTTTTTACCAATATCAGAGGATCTCCCGGGAATCGAATCTGTAGTCCATAATATCTCTAACAAACGATCTCCAGGAATTGAACCCGCAGTCCTTCATTCCAATAACAGAGTATCTCCGGGAATTGAACCCCTAGTCCGTCATATTAATATCAGAGGATCTTCGGGGAATCGAACCCGTAGTCCATCAGGTCAATATCAGAGGATCTTCCGGGAATTGAACATGTAGTCCAGCATATCAATAATAGAGGATCTCCCGGGAATTGAACCCGTAGTCCCAAAAGTAAACACATCACAACAAATATTTAACGAAAAGGAAGAGAAATGCGAATAATAAGTAAAGTCGAGAGTCTAACATGTTTCACAAGAAAGACAAATATGGCAATTCAGTCAAATAGAGCAAATAAATTACTAGCATGCCTTCCAAGAAAAGGTAGATATTGCAATTTAGTCAAATAGAGCAAATAAGTTACTAACATGTTTCCCTAAGTCAAAACAAGTGAAGTTTCATTTTTTTAACAATTAAATATGTGAAGAAACACTGTCTAAATAAGCCAAGTAAGGTAAATTTTCAACTACTAGCACAAGTACACACCCGTCACTCCACGCACAAGGCTTTTAAACAATGACAAAGATATCCTAAGGGGAGAGGTCCCCCACACAAGGTTAGACAATCCACTTACCTCGAAGAAGTGCAAGTCAACCTAAAATCACGCCCTTGCCACGAGTATTCGACTCCAAATGGCGCAACTCTATCCAATTAAATTGCATAATGTAAATAATAATTCAAGTAATTTATGCTTCCATTAAATTCTAAGCTAATACACGAAATTATAAAAAATCACCAAGATCACACAAACATCGATGAAGCTCGATTTCTAAAAGATGGGGTTTTTAGCCATACATATCTAAACTTCGCCCCTTAATGATACTACGATGATCCAATATAGTTATGTAACTTCAATCTGCAATACAACATTCACTAGGGTCAATATTGGTACTAAATTCCATAACTTATGCCATTTAGGCATATTATCAAACACCTTGTAGGCATAGATATTTACACCTCATAACTATAGTATTGGTTCTTCCAACTATCACCATTAACCAGCAATTCAGCTCACCATCATTCCTAACCAATTTATAAATTCCAACTACACATGTATGATCATCCATTCATACCCCACCAACAAAATTCCATCAAAGAAACACCTTTATTTCTCTACCATGTTCATGTATTTAAATTAAAAATTTATGGATTCCAATCACCATGCCATAAGTTGTAATACTTGATTCATACTCATATTCCCATAATATATCCATATATGTAAGTCTAAGGTGTAGGATTTACCTTTTGGAAGAAATCTTGCAAAACCCTCCTTTGAGTTCTTGAAGGAATTTCTTGAAAATCTAAATGTTTGATGAAAGGATTTCATCAATAATTGTATAGGAATGATGGAATTTCATACCAAGATGATGGAGATTACTTACCTCGAAGATTGGGGGACTTGAAGGTCTTGAGAGGGTGAAAGAAGGACCCCAAGTTCGTCCAAATGAAATGGGTAAAAATGAACCTCCAAATGAGTGTTATAGGCTGTTTTTGGTTGTTGCTCGCGCATTGTTTGCGTGTTTTGCTGAGCATTCTGCCTTAGACGCGCGAAACGCGCGACTTCGCGCATACTTCGCGCGCTTTGACACCTGATCAGTGAAATGGTCATAACTTCTTGTATACACCTCCAAACGGGAAAAGGTTTGTTGCGTTGGAAAGTAGACTCAAAGGTCTTTGATTTGATATATTGTAGCTCAACAAATCGATATATAGCGGGAGATATGATTCTACAAAGTAAGGCCTTGTGCGCGCTCATTTACAACTTTCGTCTATTATGAAATTTCCAACTTCAAAAGTTCCCGTTAGCCCTTCGAAATCATTGCGAGGTCCCCGGTACCTAAACCAAAAGTGAAAACACATTCTAATGCATCATATAAACTTGTTCCAAACATAAAACACAGCCAACAACACAGAAATCTCCAATCCTCAATGGATTCAAGCCTACGTTCAACCAAACCTTCCGAAACTCACATTTAATAAAAACCGGACCTAAACACGTCCGAATGACTTGAAATTTTTCACACATATCCCAAATCACATGATGAAGCAAATCAACTTCCAGAACTCCGTTCCGACCCTCGGATCAAAATTTCACCAATCAACCGGAAATCGCCAAATACTAGCTTTTGGCATTTCTAGCCCAAATGAGCTACGGACTTCAAAAACACCCTCCGAACACGCTCCGAACCCTGGAATCACCTAATGGAACCATCATATTTCCATTTCAACGTCTCTAACTCATATGTCACTGCTCAGTTGACTTTTCCAACTTAAACCTTCTTAAAAGAGACTAAGTGTCTCATTACTTATCAAAAATCACTCCAATTCAATTCTAACGCTCTCAATACCGTTAATGAAACATAAGAAAGTAGTTAATATAGGAACAAGTTGTAAATTCTAAAAACGACCGGTCGGGTCGTTACAACATTCCTTGGTCACAAATTCAACAAAGAATTGGAAGAAAACAATACATTATCTCAGAAACTAAAGGTAAGATGTTCTTGTTTGGTGCAGGAGAAAAAAAATAGTTGTTGCAATGTTTCCACATTGTAGTTAAAATGTAGTCAAATTGTTGGTAATTGTAGTTATAGATGAGATGCAGTTTATTTGTAGCTGATTTGTAGGTAAATTGTTGATAATCCAGTTAACTGATTGATGTATTATTATTTATGTTTGGTCTTCAATTGTAGGTGAGGGATTCAACAGATCATATACATACTGTGTTAGATGGTGTGAAGAGGTACATTGTGTGTCTAGAAAACAAGAAATGTAGCTGTGGACAATTCCAAATTGATGAACTTCCATGTGTGCATGCTTTGGAAGCATTAAGGCACATGAATGAAATATCTGAAAACTATTGCTCTCCGTATTACACAAGGAAGAGTCTTCTTCTTACCTATGAAATGCCAGTAAATCCTCTTCCTGATGAAGCCAAATGAGATGTTCCACAACATATTTTGGATGAGGTAGTAAAGCCACCGGCGGGAGATAAAAGGCAGCCAGGTGACCTCACAAGAAAAGATATAAAACATTTGATGAAATAAAGTTAAATAAGTACAAGGTGTCATGTGGCAATTGTGGAGGTTAAGGGCATAACAAAAGAACTTGAAAGAATGCACCGAAAAAGAAATGAATATCAAGTAGCTAGAATAGTTATTCAAAATAAATGTTAGTGAGCTCAAATTATCGGAATTTCTTGTGTAACTGTTTTACTTTTTGAAGATGATTAAGAAGTATAAATATAAATTTGTATATCTGCACTATTTACATTTTTTATGTATGCTGTCAAGCGTATATGGTTGTCTTTTTTATTGAATAGTTAAACTCTAGTATATACTATACAAAAAACATCTGATATTAATAAAGAATTCACTGAAAGTAAACTGTTTTCATATTGTAGTTAAATGTAGTTTAAATGTGGTCTAGCTGTAGTCGTGTTAATTATTTGTAGGGGCTTTGTATTTAAAATGAAGTTTGATGTAGTTGAAATGTAGATAAATTGATTTTTTGTTTAAACCAACAGCTAACGGTTATATACAGATATTAGCAAGAATTCTGTACCCGAGAATATATTCTCCAATATCATCCTCGGCTTCAATAACCGAATTTCTTTGTTCCGGTGGAGAACTTATGAGCTTGTCATAGATTCTTTTAATCTTTGTCTGGAACAAGCAATCACTTGTTGTAACCCTAGTCTGGTTGTTGGGGCCATATTTGCATCTTTTTCTCATATAGTACATAATAACATCAATGTGCTTCCAAAATAGAAGTGCAATATACAATAAGCCACAGTCTAACCACACTTATCTACAAAACAGCTACAGATTAACTACAATTGGAATTTATGAAAAACTTTTAACAGATTGTTGCACTTTAACTACACTACAACTACAGAAATATAACAGTTAGTCCAGGTTCCTCACCAGATGTAATTTAATTGTAGTTAGTATGAACCAATAGTGAATAAGTACTAAATCTACAATTGACCCATCAGACTACAAAACAACTACACATTAACTACATTTATTCACTATACAGGGGAACAAATAAAACGTAGCACCTCACTTAAGGTCCCAATAATCAGCCAGTTCAACCTAGAGTTAATATTAATAGGCACAATCACAAGCTCTATTATATTACTACAAGGTAACTACAGTTGTGGTACACAGAGATTACAATTCAGTCAAAATTACCAAAATTCCAATTTGTAAACTATTGCATGATCACATATGATACATAAGGTCCATAAAAAGCAAAAATTGACAGCTGAAGACTAAATATAGTAATATATATGATGTCTACAATATAACTACAATTACACATCATAAATCAAAACAAAACTACAATTACATTACACAGTTGAAGACAAAACAGATATTGTCAATGATTGTTGACACTTTATACTTACTGAGTTATTGATGACTTGTCCGGAGTGAGCAAGGGCATAGAACCAGTCCTTCTTATCAATCTTTTCACAACCAAAATCCAAACAAGGATTGATTTGGTTATCCTTCTTGGAAAAGTAATCTTTCCTCCTGTAATAACAAAAGAATGAATCAAATACAAAAAAATTGACAAAATGAATTATAATTTTAAAGTATAAAAAGGTGAACAGACAGTGTAAATTTAAATAATCATACCTCCTAGATACTTTGTCACTGCGAAAGTATAACCAGGTGGTGAACCTTTCTATCAATTTATGATCTACATCTTCACCTATGACACTTGTGAAGGGGTGCTTGAGGTAAAAATATTTAGGACCAACAGATGTGCTTCCTCCAGAACTATACAGAGGTGTAAATGGTGAATGTGCATGTTTTCCCGGTATTCTTATTCTTCCTGGATGAACGGGGGTTGATTCATCTGGTATGGGCCCACCATACATGACCATCTGTGATAAGTTTTCTGGAAGCTCAAAGTCATCCAATCTCACACCTTTATTTTCAATGACTTCAAGCACAACTTCAGTCTCATCATTTTTATCAATGTCTTGCTGAACAACTTCAGTCACTATTACACCATGATTGGCGATTGTGGAACGTTATCTTCAATATATGTTACATATAAAATAACATACTTAACAGCATTCCACTATGGTATAAGAAACTATTTTCTATTAAAAAATACATTATGCAACAATACCTTCTTTTGCTACCTCAGATCCTTCCTGGATTGCTGGTTCATCCTCAACCATTGCTGGCACACCCCTTGGAGTAACTTCACCTTTTGTAGATAAGTGTAGAGCTATGTAGTTATGAACAATATATGGAGTCATAAAAGAATTTAGAGATTACATTATCTGCTTGTTGTGCCACATCTACTTCATCAATTAATGATTCTTCCTCAATAGTTCCTTGTACATGTTCTGTTGAAACCTCAGCTTGAATGAATAATTGGATATGAGAATTGTAGATATATGTAGGAATATATAGTTTAGGTGTAAATATTGAAATGTTGAATAAAATGTAATTCTAATGAAGTTATGGTTTTATACCTGCTTAAATGCATCATCTGCTTCTTGGAAGTCAGGATACAAGTCAACTTGGGGTTGAACATGTTGTGGAGAAATTGCAGCTGCAAACATAGTGAAAAGGGGATTAAGAATTCTTGAATTTTGTATATATGTATGTAGGAATTCTGTACATACCTGTATTACTTGTGCTTACATGGAGTTGATCACCAACATTGAACTGAAATTGATGGTTTTTCTCTCCTTGATTTTGGTCATTATATTTGGTCGAACTACCAGCAAATACAATTTTGGGGAATAACTGAGAATCCTTTTTTTCATATGTCTTATATAGTCTTAGCAGAAAATTATATGTAAATTCTTACCTTTGACTTATCAAAATCAAACCTCCTGTTTACCACAGTTATAACACTGTTCAAAGATTGATCTATGAACTCTCGAAGGCTTGGGAGTTCATCAAAAATATTTTTCTTAAACCCATCTAACTTTACATCAACCTAAAAATTAAACATATATAATTAGTTGGTAAGCTTATTCTATTTGCTACACTTAAACTACAATTCAACAAACTATATTTGGAATGTATTCAAATTGTAGAAAATATGTTAAAATATTATAGTTATTCATACTACATGCTCAATTCCCTTTTCCAACTTCATGAGCTTGCTACTTACAGATTCAATATCCTCTTTAGAATCTTTGGGTTCAACTGTTGGAGAAGCAGCAATTGGAACATGTGATGGTTGAGCACCATGTTCAACTTCATATTCAATTGCCCTCTCTACTCAATTGATTGAATTGCGTGAAGTAGCATAAGCCTGTTTGACTTCAATTACCATATGAAAATGGAGATCGTCCAACATTATGTTCCAGCACTGCCCCTGAATTAATCAACCAAGTAGAAGTTCAAGTTCAGCTTCTCAGATGTCTTATTCCTTGCCTTAGTAATGTGCGATCAACTACTTGGCACCTTCCCATATTCTCATTCCTTTACTTTTAGATCTGAGGTAGTACTATTAATGCTTGACAGAAGGTTTTTGCTCTCGTATTGCGGGTTTTCCACTTCATTCAGTTACATTAGGTCTTTATACAACTCTACCTTAGTGATTAAGTTCCGGTTTAGTTGGTGTGAAATGAGCGGATTCTGGGATAGTTGTCTGGCAGATTCAATACTCCAAGCTCTTCTTCAGATTCAACCATGTCAACTGAATGATGGAAATAACGGTTAATTCAAGTGGCAAAAAAATATTGATTCTATGTAGTTATTATGAATGTAAAATTGTGCATCATACAAAAGTGAAAAAAATTACCTTCAGCCACTCAGGCTTGATCATCTTCTCTTCAATTTCCGTTAACCAAATATATCCCTTTGTTGCTGACCATTTAAAATGCGAGGTATAGATTCAGAACACCTCGTAGCAAGCTTGGTACTGTCGAACGAACAACACTCATATAGCCACACTTGCAAGGCTAATGAACATTCCCGTATTAGATACGAATGTATATGGGATTAAGACGATGTCAGACAGATTCAATAACCTGGTTGAAGGATTTACCCCATGGGTATGTCTCAAAATTACCAGACTCTATTAGAAAAAGCATAAACTTGTCTATGAAAGTCACACGGTCTTTATCAGAGGGACAAACAAAAAATTTCAACATATAAAGAATGCACAACTTCACCGCATCCACATCGTTTGCCCATGCTTTATTAGTCACTACATTTTTCAAATGCCATTTTTCAACCTTTTCTTTATTAGGAAAATATGTATTCATTAAAGGGATAACATAGGTGGACGTGTAATCATAGTCTGAAAAAGTATTCACACAATTAAGACCAGTTATCAACCCAAATTCTCTCATGGAAAAATTCAATTTCTCTCCCTTCAAAAGCACTGAAAAATATGAGTTTGTAGACTTTGTCAATTCATACTTCATCAGAAGATGAAGTGATTGGTTTTGCATATAGATTGTGGGGAGACCTAATAAGTAACCAAAACAAGTTTTTTTGAAAACCCTTAAAGCATTCAGAGAGAGTAAAGCTTGTATCTGGCTAGGTATGCTAGGATCACACAAACTGTGGAATCTAAGCACACCATAATCAATATTTTATTGTGCAAAGTACGAGCCATTCTGCAAAAAATAGAAAATTAGTCAACATTAGTAGTTTGCATAATATAACTAAAATAAGAACACCCTACCCACACCTATATCTACAAAAAAAATAAAAGAAGTTATATATATCAGTTCAAATTGTAGAATAACTGTAGTTAGAATGAAGATATATATATATATATATATATATATATATATATGTCAGCTATACAGGATACAATGGAACATATCATATCGATAAATTTTACCCATTAGACTACAAATCTACTGCAAAATAGCTATATTTTGTAACCTGTCTAAGAGGCAGTTCCAACTAAACTACAAAATTGAGACAAAGAATCTACAGAATTAGGTCAACACCATATTTTACCAAAATACACTTGAAATTTCAAGGAAGAACAATGCACGTGTAAACATTATCTACAGAATGTCACAGTTACTTCAAGTAACCTTCAAAAATATAGATTAATTGTATTTAGAATGAAGTTAAATGTAGCAACTATATAGGTTGCAATAAAAAATACCATATCTACAATGTAATCATAAGACTACAATTTAAATACATTAATAGACTGTGTATGAATCACAGTTCCAGTAAACCTACAAAAATGCGGCAAATAATTCACAAAATTGAGACAATATCACATTTTGCCAGAAAACACTTGAACAATAAAATAGCACTTGAACAATAGTTTTTTGTAACCAAAATCAAACTACAAAACAGTGAGGAAAATAAATAGTGTTTACCTTTATTGAAATTTTTCGATGAACCAATTTTGGTACTTTTTTGCGGGTTTCTTCTGTTTTGGTTTTGATTTTGAAGGAGAGACCTTGGGTTTTTTCACAGAAGGAACTTTGGATGAACCTTCTTCAAAATCATCATCTACACTCAACTATTTGCCCTTGCGTTTGAGTTGTTTCTCCACTGGTTTATCAACTCCACCAGCATCAACATCGTGCAAATGCTTCCTTCTCATTTCTGCACGGATTTTTCTAGGAGACGAAATACCAGTAGTTTGTATACTTGCATACGTCGATTGTTGGTTTTTGGGTGGTGATTTTGGTGTTAAAACATCCAAATCAAAAGATGGAATATCAACTAATATAGCTTTTGATGATTTTTTTTGGGAGTGTTAGTTTTTTTTATGATTTGGGAGTTGAAGACAAATATGGAAGTGAATGCAAATGGTGGGGGATACAATTGAACGTGATGGGAATTGTGGGTGAGAGAAGATTGTACGAGAATGGGGGGAAAACTGAAGGAAAATTGTGGTAGGGGGGGCGGGGGAATTAACTGAAGGTAAATCGTGAGGGAGGAGAGATAAGAAGGTAATGAAATAAAGTGAAAGATACAGACTTAAATACACGCCTACAATAAATGAATCAATAATTATAGCTTTAATTTGAATTATGGTATATAAATGATAATTTGGTATGCTTAAACGTAATAAACACACTCCTTAAACATGGTTGATAATAAGATTTAGTATATGATATAGATAGGTAAAAATCCCAATAAAATTCTCCAATATTTTAGTTAGCCTAATCTCTTCAAACTCAGTCTCATTCACCACATCTAGTCCATAGGCCCGTATGGAGTGAGCTTGGTTCATAACAAAATTTCTTCTAGAAAATGTATTCCAACAATATTATTTGAAAAATACCTTCGTGTAAAACACGCACACAGTTTTGACCAAATCTATAATAAATTTAAAAGCTAGCTAAGCTCCTTCAGGCCATTTCGGGGTCCAAAAGTTTAATTTCACATAAATATATATAGGGAGAAATTAAAAAATAACTAAATTTACAAGTGATTATTGAAAAATAGTTATGGTTTTAAAAGTAATTAAATTTAGTCACTTCTCATATAAAGATAAATCTGAACGAAAACACTATTCAAAAATATCCGAAAAATATTCCAGTATAGTATACTGGACTTCCAGCATAATATACCGGAGTTCTAGTATAATATACCGTTCAGCATAATATGCTAGAAGTTCATATACAGGTGCTCCAGTATATTATGTTGGAACTTTCCGCGTGTTGGAGCTCCAGAATAATATGCTGGAAGTTCATACACATGTGCACCAATCTCTAGTATATTCTGCTGAAACTTTTCGTGTTGCAGCAAATTAATGATTTTTTTTAATGACTTTGCAAACTCTAATTATTTTTCAATTACCAATGCAAAAATTGGCTAACACGTGCTCTCTCTAGTGTGTGTGTATATATGGTAAACTTACTTAGCATATACGACACAATAATGATTTAAGGTTACTATTTGGAAAATTGATGTCCGCCTATAAAATAGTTGAGAGGACAAAATCCGTCGTTAATCTCGATCATTTGGCGCATGTATAAGTGCAGTGCTTAAATATATTTACTATAACGCAATCCTTCATCATTCCTTTTAAATGGATAATCTTTACAACTAATATTTTTTTGGTAATTTCGTCACTCGTCTCTCATTTGCCCCAAATAGTTATTGTCTCGTATTTCATGTGTCTGCTATTTCTATTAATGATTTGTTTCTGGAACGTCCCTAAAAGTTGTGATACGTAAAATCATTCGGCAAATTACTCATTTAATTTGCTTGGGTCAAGGATATAGAAAATAGCTAGAAACTACATTTTAATTTGTCCCTATGCTAGTCGAAGAGCCCCCTTTTAGAGGAGCATTACACTCCTACATTAGAACCAAAATTCAAGAATATATTCTCTTAGAGTTTGAATACACTAAAAAGTGCAATTTAGTCTCGGCATACACTTTTTCTCATGAGAAGCATGTGATGGAGAAGAAAACGAGTGTAGATTGAGCTTTTTATGGTTTAAATTCTAACAGCAATAAGAGAGACGCAAAGATTGACTCAATTTTTACTAAGAAATCAATACTGTTCATTTTCATCTATAATTAGCGTCCACACACATTCTATAGTTCCCAAGGATCAAAATGTTTTCTAATTCATTGATTGATAAGTGACAATAATTGATGTCCCTTTGACATGATTAAATGCTGGAATACCATGGTTGTTTTCATGAAGTTAAGTCACATGGCACAGAAATTCACTTGCACTGAACGTGAAATTTTCAAACTAACGAGTATTAGAATGATATTTGTTTTTCTTAAAGGGAGTGTTAAGTCAAAAATAGAAAACTAAAAATGAACGGAGGGAGTACTAGGTAAGAAATTCATTAGACCAAAATTTATCTTCAGAAAATTAAACACAAAAGGGAGACTTGCATCTTTTTCCTTTAATAAGATTCATATCATTATCCCTTTTAGTCTTTTTGATTTACTAGTCTCTGACCAGTATTGCGCGTGTATCCCTTATCAGCGAATATAAAATTTTAGAAATGACATAAATATTAGTTATAAAACAATCATATAAATTTTGAAAAATGACACAGATATATATTAGTTATAAAACAATCAAATATAAATTCCTGATGATGAGTTGTTCATTCTAGCTAAGTCAAGAGAGGAAGAAATCCTGCCCTATATGTGAAGTCTTTTGGATATTCGATCTATATTGTAATTTAGTTTTATGATTTTTTTGTATGTTTTTGTGTAGAAGTTCGAACTAGTAGGCAAAATATATTGGCTTATATGTAATTCTAAATTTGTATCGATTAAGATCAATGGGTAAACTCAAATAAGTGGAAGTTTAAAAATGAAAATTGCCAAAGTGCTCCATAATGTTGCATAAAAAAATGTAAAGGAAAATTTAGCAACTAATTAAAAATATTTTAACAGAGGCAACCTTTTCCAAAAATGTGAGTACTAATTGATAAGTTTATAAGCACTATCATCAAGAGCTTGCAAAAGCGCATCAAGTTATATAATTATAGGACGATTACCTTTTGAAATTACAGTGTTTGAAGGTAAACACCTAATTAAACAACCCAAAATTTACTGATAGCTTTATGCTACATATAATTCTATAGAGAGTATTTGTATTCTATATTTGACGTACCTGCAAAGAAGCAAAAATTTGATAAAAATATCACCATTAAAAAACTTAATATACCTGAAATCACGAGGATAAGTCAATGGCATTGCAAAATATTTGAATTATAATCCACAAAGAATCAATAATATTTTTCATATGGTCCCAAAAATAAACCTTGCAAGATGAAGCACAAAGATTAGTCATAATTGTTGGCAAAGTGGGGTAGATGATCGACTTCTTCTAAGATCGGAAGAGAAAAAGATTGTCGGCACTGTTTTTTATCTAAATTATAAGATATAATTGGCAACGTCTTTTGCCTTGAGTTATAATACATTAATGCATATTAATAAACATAAATTTGAGAAGTGAAAGCGAACCAAATTGTTTTTGTTTATATTGCATAAATGACAAGTTCCAATTTAATTTCAAGTGCTTCAAGAATTCAGAAGTTATTAATTACCTAATTAAACTTTTTTTTGTTTATTATTTTATTAGAATATAAATTTACATGTTTGTACAAAAATATTTCTTAAGTAATATTTAGTTGAAGGAAAAAATGGTCATTCGGCTTTACATGACCATCTTAGTCTTTTAACTTTGACATAGGGTCTTTACACTTATAATATAGTATTAGTTCTCGAACACGTGCACGTATACTCTATGTTAGGATAAATTAACAAGAAAGCTAATAAATTTTACTTATGTATATTGGATCTCTCAATCTTTTGAGGGAGAAAGAAACTCCACCCAGAGTATAGAAATGAACTGCTTGGTGTTTATTATTATTTTGATATAAAGAATGCCTGTAAATAATAGTGACTCCATACTTGACATCATAAAATCCATGTAAGTCTTTTTTATCATAAAACCTCTGTAAGTTTTTGTTTTAGGGGAGTTTCCTATCTTTTATTTTTTCTTGAAGTGTGTATGCTCTCTCTTCTAACTGCACAAATATCTTTGTGTTGTTCTTTTTATAAAATTATAAGCATCCTAAAAAAGAAGTAGATATTACTATAAATATTTATTATTAATGTATCACGTCATATAATTTTTTATAAAGTCAATAATTCACCACCACTCAAAGTAATAGTATAACATAAAAGGCAACGAATCGTTTTACAATAAAATATAATAACAAAATCAAACAAGGATGCCAATGATTGCAGCAATCTAAATTCTAGCTTTTGGATCATTACAAAACATACCAAAATAAAACATGAATCTGACACAATAAATAAAGAAAAGAAAATGAAGAAGAATTTAAAAATTAAACCTGTGATATGTTGCAAAATGAAGTCCGGCAAAATCAATGGATTTTTTTAGGAAAAGAAATTTTTTGACAGAACCATGAGAAACGAATGTACTGATTAGACAATTTGATATGCATTTTTATAGAGTGAAATCAAAAATTTATGCAAAAATATTACACTACTATTACCCTAAAAGATGAAAGAAACAAAACTGAAATATAAAAACTATATGACTTCCCATCAATAATAATCACAATAAATAGATAGAGAAGTTAATATATCATTTAAGATTGCAAGAACCAATGTTCCCACGTAAGTCGATGTTTATTGTAGTTGTTGTTGTTGTTGTTCATATGCATTGTATGTGAACAGATATTTAGTAGATTAATAAATTTATTAAGATATAAATTTACATTGTTGTACAAAAGTGTTATAGAAATAATGTTTGTGTGAACGGTATAATAGTCATTTAATTTTTGACGGGTATTTTGGTAATTCAAATTTTCACTTTGGGGTTTCTTACTTATAATATAGTATGATGATGATGATTTTGTGGGGTGGTAGAGGGGAAAACGGGGATATATATGGTTATATTACATGCTTTTAAGTTTTAATAGCATGTACTGCATGTTTCATAGAACTTGTGATTTTCTTAGCTCAATAAAAGATCAGCATCCTTCCTAGTTAATTTATAGTCATGTTTAAGTGAATTTCAATCAACATTCTAACAAACTTCACCACAGCTCCCTCTCTCCCAACTCACATTAGAGGCCAAGTTCTCCATGACCAATTGGGTACCCCAGCTCTCAGGCACAAGAAAACCAACATGCTGATAGTATCCTCTCAAAATGCAAGCTCTTCTTTAATATCTAATAGTTATGGTTAAAACATCATCAAAGCAGTGGCCCGAGTTAGCAGGCCAAATGAACTACCTCATACGCTATTTCTGGAATTAGTCAATCCAGACTTATCTTTTAACTAGTTTCTGAATACATGTGTTGCACGTGTATCCCCTATTAATAGTACAAACTTTTTACAATGATAGTAAAGATTAAAAAGTGCAAGATGAATTAGCAAAATGTGAAATAAGTACTACTTCTATATATGACAGCATAGCTTGTTAAACACAAATCTATATTTAGATATATTTTTAAAAAAAGGCCATATATAGAGACTTAATATTATACTGTAAAGCAAAGTGATAATATGACGGTTAAAATTGATTAACTAGAACTTTGATCTGCCTTACTCTTACTCTAAACAAAAGAGTCAAATCGTTTTTGTTTTCCTTTATATATCATTAATAATACAATGTAAAGAAATTAAGTGAATAAGGCTCTACATCTTAGCTAAGAGAGTAAACTAAGCAAGACATTTGCTATGGATTTCAATATTGGAGAGTATAAAAGCTAAACCATAAAGGTAGTATACTCTACTTTGCTGATGTTGTGATTCCTTCATCATTTTATATAATAAATTAAATATTTAATTTTTTTAATCACCATATATCTATTAGGATATATTGTGAATATCTTTTGTGTATCTTTTTATTATTGGTAGAATATTCTTTCATTATTGTACGGTTCTATAGTTGGTAGGACTTGATACCTCTCTGTACTATATATATATTTTTGTGAGCAATACAAGAAAATTAATTCTCCCAAAACTCTCTACATGTTATCATATGCCAGTGGCTTATCGCCAAAGAAACCCTAATTCTTCCCTACCCGTGCCGCCGCCGCTGCTACACTAATCGGCTGCCCTCTTTCTCGACGTCGTTCAACGCCTCCTCTCTCTTGTCTCACGCCTCATGGCCGCTACGACGTCAAACGAGCTTCTCCAGCCGATTGCCATCAATGCATCGGCTCAGATCCCACTCAAATTTGATTCCACTAATTACATGGCGTGGAAATTCCAATTTCGAACCCTTCTTAGGGGTTACGATCTCCTCGGCTTCTTGGACGGATCGAAGCCGTGCCCACCAGCCACTATCGTCGACAAGGAGGTGACTTCCCCCAATCTAGCATATCCCTACTGGATTCGCCAGGAAAATCTTATTCTCAGTGCCATTATCTCGTCGATCACACCGACGATCATCTCCTTTATTGCCACTGCGGAAACATCTGAAGCGGCCTGGTACATCCTCGCGCGCACATACGGTACTTCTCGCGGTCGTATCATGGCTCTCAAGCAGCAGCTCCATAATCCGGTAAAAGGTTCTAATCTGTTACTGATTTTATGCACGGTATTCGCGTGATTGTGGATAAATTATCTCTCCTGGGTGTTACTGTTGATTCTGAGAATCTTGTCATTAAGGTTCTAAATGGTCTTGGTGATCCGTACATGGAACTCGCTCATGCCATCCAAGCCCGCGAATCTCCCATCTCTTTTGCTGAATTACATGACAAGCTATTACGCATGGAGGCTCAGATTACTGCTCGTATTCCGGCCACCTCCGCCGCATCTGATTTGGCTCCATCGGCTGCCTTCATCGCCATACAGCAGTCAGGCCGTAACCGCTTCGGTAGCCGCGGGCGCGGCCGTAGCAGCCGTGGTTCAGCCTCCGGTCGCGGTGGTTACTCCAGCAATGGCCAATCTCGCGGGTCCAATGGGAAGTGCCAGCTCTGTAGTGAATTTGGCCACTCCGCGCGCCGCTCTCCGTCCTATCCCATCTCCGGCACCAATCAGCCCCCTTACGGTGGACCACTGCCGCGGCCAGTTTATGCTTCGCCGCCTTATCCAGCTGCTCACACAGCCCATCACTCTCCGACGATTCCCTCTACATCCGATTGGATCCTGGACTCTGGTGCCTCCCATCACATAACCACTGATCATGCCAACATGTCTCTTCACGGTCCTTACACTGGTTTCGAGAATGTGGTTATTGGTAACGGTGAAGGTTTGACAATTACACATACTGGACAACTTAACAATTATTCCTCTTTTTTATTACATGGGGCTCTCTGTGTTCCCCATATGCATAAAAATTTGATCTCTGTTACCCAATTATGTCGTCACAATAATGTTAATGTTGTTCTTTCTGATACTGATTTTCAGGTGAAGGATCGTCGCACGTGGGCAACACTCGTTCGCGGCCCGCTTAGGGGCAACACCTACTACTGGTCGGCGGCTTGCAGTCCCCCGTCCGCCCTCATGGTACAAAAGCTCTCTGCTTCATTGTGGCATTCTCGATTTGGTCACCCGTTAGCTAAAATCCTGCGTCATTTAGTGTCTTCTAGCAGTATACAGTCCAGTCATGTGTCTGATCTTGCTTGTGTCTCTTGCAAGCTTTATAAGTGTCATAAGTTACCTTTTTCTGAGTCAAGTTTATCTTCTACTGCTCCGCTGGAGCTTATTTTCTCCGATGTATGGACCTCTCCAATTATTTCTAAGGAAGGATTTAAATATTATGTCATCTTTGTTGATCATTATTCTAAGTATGTTTGGTTTTTTCATTTATGCCGTAAATCTGATGTCTTACAAATTTCCCCACTTTTAAATCCATTGTCGAAAAATATTTCTCTGCTAAAATCATTACTCTGTATACTGACAATGGGGGCGAATTCCTCGCTTTACGCTCTTTTCTTGCCTCCAATGGCATCTCATATCTCACTTCACCTTCTCATACACCTCAGCACAATGGCTATGCTGAACGCCGTCACCGTCATATTGTCGATACTGGTCTCACTCTCCTTCATCATGCCTCTGTACCTCTCATGTACTGGCCTTATGCCTTTGCTATAGCAGTTTATCTCATTAATCGTCTTCCCAAGTCAAATCTCTCGATGCTCTCCTCCTTTGAGTCTCTCTTCCATAAGCGCCCCAACCTTGCCAAATTACGTGTCTTCGGCTGTCAATGCTTCCCTTGGCTTCGGCCCTACACCTCACACAAAATGGAACCCAGATCTCGTGCCTGTGTCCTCTTCAGCTACTCTACTACTCAAAGCGCCTATCTATGCTTTGATCCCTCAACGTCTAAAATCTTCGTCTCGCGTCATGTCACCTTCCATGAAGATGTCTTCCCGTTCTCCAAATTGTCTAACCCCGCGTCTCCTCTTGTACCCATTCCGGTCTCCCTAGAAGTCCTTCCGCTGCCGCCACCAGTACCTGCCGCCGCTCCCACTAGCGATCCTTCACCGGATGCACTGCCGGCACCAATGCCTGCTCCACCAGCGCCCCTTCCGACACCGCCAGTGGTCCCTGCCGCCGCTACACCCATTATGCCGCCACCTACATCCTCTCAGGATGGTCATCATATGCAGATTCGCAGCAAAAATAACATGTTTACGCCCAACAAGAAGTTTGGTATGTCTGTTGTCACCTCTCCAGCTGTTACTGAACCTCAGACTTTGTCTAGTGCTATGTCTGCTTAGCGCTGGCGCGCTGCTATGTCATCAGAGTTTGATGCTCTGCTACGGAATGGCACATGGGATCTTGTTCCGCCTGATTCTTCACAGAATGTTGTGCGTTGAAAGTGGGTTTATCGTATCAAACGAAATCCTGACGGTATTGTGGATAAGTTCAAAGCCCGGCTTGTTGCGAAGGGTTTTCATCAGCGTCCAGGTGTAGACTTCCAGGAGACTTTCAGTCTTGTTATTAAGCCGGCAACTGTGCGTTTGGTTCTCAGTCTAGCTATATCCAAGGGCTGGCCTCTTCGTCAAATGGATGTGAACAATGCCTTTCCCCACTGGAGGCTTACAGAGGATGTTTATATGGCACAACCATCGGGTTTTGTTGACAAAGCCTATCCATCTTATGTCTGTAACTTACAGAAATCTATTTATGGTCTCAAACTGGAACCCCGGGCATGGTACAGTGCGCTCCGCCAATGCCTTCTGACCATGGGTTTCGTCAACACTACCTCTGACACTTCGCTCTTTGTCTTTCAGCATTCTGGTATTATGGCCTATTTTTTGGTATATTTGGATGATCTCATATTGACTGGTAATGACTCTGCCTTCTTGAACCGTGTGATTGACTCTCTTGGGACTAAATTTTCTCTTAAAGACATGGGTGATCTAAGCTACTTTCTTGGTGTTGAGGTTCTGCGCAGCTCCAAGAGGTGTTTTCTTTCTCAGCGCAAGTATGTTGTTGATCTTTTGACTCGTCATAATATGGTGGAATCCAACCCTGTTCAGACGCCAACAACGGCGTCCACCCGCCTTCATCTGGCTGACGGCTCGGCTCCTGCCTACGCATCCGCCTATCGACAGGCCCTTGGAGGCCTTCAGTATCTCTCCTTCACTCGTCCTGGTATCTCCTTTGCTGTGAATAAACTCTCACAGTTCATGCACGCTCTTACTGTCACTCATTGTGGTGCAGTTAAGCGCCTCTTCCGGTATCTGAATGGGACGCGTGACTTTGGAGTCTAGCTACATCCTTCATCTGCTATACCTCTGCATTGTTTCTCTGATGCTTATTGGGGTGGAAACTGTGATGACCGCTCCTCAACTTGTGCCTATGTTGTCTTTCTAGGGCCTAATCCTATTTCCTGGAGCTCCAAAAATCAGCGTTCCATTGCACGATCTTCTACTGAGGCTCAGTATCGTGCCATTGCTTCTGCTGCCGCTGAAGTACGTTGGCGTCTTTCCTTGCTGCGCGAGCTTCATGTTCCTCTTCCGGCTGCTCCTGTCATTTACAGCGACAATATTGGCGCCACTTACCTCTGTGCCAACCCAGTGTTTCATTCGCGCATGAAACACATCTCCATTGATTATCACTTTGTTCATCAATTGGTTCAGAATGGGTCTCTCCGTATTGCTCACGTATCTTCTGCTGATCAGCTTGCTGATGCTCTCACCAAGCACTTATCTCGTCCTCGGCTTCTTCTGCTAATGTCCAAGATTGGCGTGTCCTCCGGCCCTCCATCTTGAGGGGGCGTATTAGGATATATTGTGAATATCTTTTGTGTATTTTTTTATTATTGGTAGAATATTCTTTCATTATTGTACAGTTCTATAGTTTGTAGGATTTGATACCTCTCTATACTCTATATATATTTTTGTGAGCAATACAATTAATTCTCCCAAAAATCTCTACAATAACAACATGCAAACAGACAAGGATTGGTTGATAACACCGTAAACGTAAAGAACAAACATGGATTTAACAATTTCCACAATTTCTTTTGAAATATCCAGAAGAGCAAGGAGAATATTCCTAACGGATTTAGAGCAAAGAACAAAAGAAAAAAAGGTTTAAAACCTCAATAACGTAATAGAGTCCAAGTAGCCCTTTCATTTGAAATCTTATGCATGGTCTTTAAATATCAATCTGTTGCCTAACATATTTGCTATATCGAGCCAAAATGCAATTCTTTTTGTTATTCATTTTCAGGTATTTTCCTACTCTAACCCTGATCCCCGCAAAACACCTCCAACAAGTGATAAGAAAAGATCTTAATTCAACATATCGTATAGGCATCTGATGCAATATATCAAGTGAAAAGGGCAAAATAAATAATGCAACAAAAATAAAGTTTGAGCGTAAACAAACTTACCCAAACAACGTAAAATTGCATAGATTTCTTGGAACAAAATCCTAAATTAATCCAACTCCATGAATTTCAAATCAGCATACCCATACGTGGCAAGTGGTAAGTAGCAAGGATAAACAAAAGGATGTCAACAATAATCCTAATTCTAACCATTTAGTATTCCAAGTTGCGTTATATAAGTTGGAGCACTATATAGGAACCAAATTTGATCTCTTTAATACCGTAGATCTTTGGCTCCTCATTAAATTACATAACTAATATATTGACACAGTGGCTCTTCATTTGCTCTAACGTTATGGGTATATGTACTTAATGTACAACAGATATACTTACATCTAGAAGAGTATGAAACTGACAAAGAAGTGGAAGAGTTTCAATTGCATTATTAGATGAACTTTTGGTTGGGAATACAAAAAGATTCACCCGTTTCAAGGGACATCTCATGCGCTATACATTGTATTTTATGTTTTCGTTAACTATTTCATATCAAGAGTAGTAGAAATTAAATGCTCATTTTATGATAAAATATTTTACTTTTTGGTAAAAAAATTACAAGAATGGTGTTTAAAACTTTAAATGAAGGGCAAAACGGTTATTCAATTTTTAATGGTCAATATGGTAATTTAACTTTGCTATATTAAAGCTTTTCACTTTTATTATAATATGATTATGTGTGCTTTTTTGCAGGTTCATTCCGTTATGAACCTTACACTCATTTTTGGATGTTTTAGGGAATGATATTAGCATACATGTTCATCCCCCTGAAACCACAACACAAGAATGAAGTAGAATATACAGGGAAAGAGGAAATGACTCACTTGGAAACCTATACTGAGGGACAATACAGCACACACTTACACACACACCCAATCTCATATAGCAACACCACAATTCTTCTCCATTCAGCACTCAAGACCACCGGGTATAATTCTCTCTGCACACTCATCATGTACCAGAAACAATACCTCAACTGGTAGCAGTCAACACAAGAACCTGCAACCAGTTGCTCCCCATGAACCACACAGCCTAGCTATCCATACCTCCAAAAAATGTAGAAGCTCCTGTTATTTTTCAACTTCTTCATACCTCTCCAATAACAGAAGCTCCATTTTTCAAGGCCTGCAGTACACACAAGAACCTGTAGTTTCCTTCCCTTCATTCATACATCATGAGCAACATTAGTTTAGTTGATAGCAGCCCCCACAAGAACCTGCAATCAGCTATTCTGCACACATCAAGGACCATAAAAGCTCCCCTGTCCCTAGACTCAGCTCCAGTTGACACAAGAACCTGGAGTTTGAGCTCCCATTTTACTAACATCTTTATTCTTTTTGCAGGAACATGGGAAATGATTGATCACTTGCTTCACCTTCAATCAGTGGTATTAGCATCACTGATGATCATTCTGTTGAAGATGAATCTAGGGAATCAAGATTTCTCCATCTCATACACTCACTTACATCAGGTAAATACTTTCAGCAGGACTGTAATCCTCAAGGAACATCAAGGCAGCACCCCCTGCAACCATGATTCCATGCACAAAATCAAATGCAGTTGCAGTTGCAGTTGCGGTCACAGAAGCAAATACAGTTACCGCAGCCATAGCAATCCACCATCTGTGCAGCAATTCATTCCCAAGACATTCAATCCAGTCTAACTTCTGACATTTGGACATCTGAAGCAAGACTTGAGTCACTCCCATGCTCACTCTTTTTCTGTCAGATTCAGCAGACAGTAGCAACACAGCGCAAACACATTTGGACCTCTTTTGTCAACTATCTTCCACTTAGCTTTCTTTGTACACAATGTCAAAGCAAAGTGGAAGATAGCTTTTACACATTTGTGCATCCTCATTAAGTGTAAAATATGTTGTATATGGAAGAGTCTCTTCCAACTCTTTTGCTAATTATTAGTTTTAGGATCTTTTATACTTTTATGTATAGTTGACCTAGGCTTCTCATATATTTTGCCGAACCAATTGTCTATTATTGTTTGAGAGACACTTGGTTCACCTTTATAGGTCTAACTCGTCATAGTTTTCAAATGCCATTTGGTTATCATATGTGGATAATCAAATACATTTTCATATTTCTTGTGGAGGTAAGGTTCAGGTCCCCCTCCACAGTTGTTGTACTATATTAAATCAGCCCTAGGTACAATACCTAGTTGATTCATAAAAAAAAGTGAATTTCAATAATATCGATTTCTTATTATTAAAAAATAAAATTTACATATTTAAATTAAAACTGAATAAAGATTTAATATTAATAACTTATTTTGTATTAACACATGCAGTCAATGAAAAAATTATTTAATATCAATAAATAGGAGAGATTATTGACTTATAGATAACGATATCCTTCTCTCTGGATTTGGTGGTGGAGATACTGGCATCATAATTGAAGAAAATAATACAACAAAATTTCATTTTTAATGTACTGATATCGCACTTCTTAGCTAGCTCCCGTAGTATGCTTTACCTTTACAATGTCGTCAGGTTTATATATGTTTTCCAACAGCTTGCGTTTATATTATCCTGTAATTATTATTGTTATTGTATGCAGTGTGCTTGTGGCGTTGAAAACTAGCCCCCACCACCGCCGCCGCCACCACCACCAGTACTAGTTGTCTAGTTCTAAACTTCTAATCTTGGATCATGTTCAGAAATGTTTGGCACAACTTCACAAATGATTTCTTGAACAACTTTCACAAAGCGCAAGAATTCGATTGTTAACTAATCAATTTTAAACAAAAAAAATGAATCACATATTTCATCCAGCAAACTAACTTTTTAGTTAATTCTTCAGCTGTTTTTTTTGTACTACTGATTTATTTGATACGTAATTATACATATGTGTCCTTCCAGTTCTCTATGCTTTGATTTGTCCCTTTTTGAAAAAGAAAATTTGAAGGAAAAAAAAGGGATTTTACCTAAATATGTCATATAGCAAACTTTATTATCATTATTGTGCCTTGTTTGGTTATTACTCATATATTCCATGTTTTCGTTACCAAAAATGTACCAAACCATATCTGGCTGATTTTATAGCCTAAAATAGCGCCAGATTTTAAGCATTCCAATTAATGTTTGATTGTGTCTTAATTAAATGATCTTTTTAAAACCTTAAAAGATCTAATCCCAGCGCAAATCTCTCTGTGTGAATCTCTCATACGTAGCCATCAGTTTCGACAATCTCTCATTCTTCTACATCCAATACCAAAAATCAGAATTTACAGTGTGATAGTCAATCAAATTATAGTTCTTCCATATTTCAGTTTCGAAAATCTCTCATTCTTCTACATCAAATACCGAAAATCAGAATTTACAGCGTGATAGTCAATCAAATTATAGTTCTTCCAGATTCCAGATTATTGAAGCTATGTTTGTTTATACAAATTGTAGTTAAATTGTAGTTAAATTGTAGTCAGTTTGTAGTTAATTGTAGTCCGTATGTAGTTACTTGTAGTCAGTTTGTATTTAATTGTAGTCAGTTTGTAGTTACTAGTCAGTTTGTAGTTAATTGTAGTCCGTTTGTAGTTACTTGTAGTCAGTTTTGATTTAATTGTAGTCAGTTAGTAGTTACTTGTAGTCAGTTTGTAGTTAATTGTAGTCAGTTTGTAGTTAATTGTAGTTATTTTGTAGTTAATTGTAGTTTTTAATAAATATGTCTGAAAATTGGATTTTTTTGTAGCTACTGGCTTGTATGTGTAGCTGAGAACTGCAAATGGCATTTCAAAGCAACGTCAATTCATGATTCTTCATTGTTCAAGATAAGAAATTTTAGCCGACAACACACATGCTGCCGAAGGGACGAAACATTCATACAGCGCAAATGTACTGCAACAATAGTTGGTAGCATTGTCGTTCCAAAGTATTGTGATCCTAAGACTGTTTACACGCCAAAGGACATACAAACTGACATGTTATCCGACTTCAAAGCAGATAGAGAGAGAAATCGGTTTTGTAGAGGGTTTCTGGCTTTGATACAATTTTATGGACTGAAAGTATGGTGGATTGAGAAGAACTTCTCGATCTGAAACTGTTCAAGCTTCGACAATGGCGGATGAAATTCAAGTAGAAAGAGAGAGAGATCGGTTTTGGTAAAAAAACGTAGGGGGGGGGGGGGTAATTAAAAAAAGGGAGAAAATCGTGGGTTTTGTTTGTAAGAGAGAGAAGAAACGTGTACAATAAAATCTGAATAGATTTTCAGTTCCACAAATCAAGCCTATAATTAATAAGTTGATAATTAAACCTTAAATAGAATTTTGGTACAAAAATTGAAAGATGGTATACTTAAATGTAATAAACACAAACATTAAACATGAATGATAATAAGATTTGCTATATGGTATGTATATGTAAAAATCCCCAAAAAAAAAGACGGGCTAATCTTGTTGTTTCTGGACATGAAAATGTTTAAGCTACTAATAGAATTGAACGCAGCACTAAGATGACTATTTTGGTCCACCAAGATTAACTGCTTTAGTGGGCCGTTAAATTTTGTGTTTTGGATGAATTGGGCTCTTAGAAACCCATAACTTTGGGCCCCAAGCTCCTCAAATTTGAACTGACTTTTTACTAATTTTTTTTCTCAAGTTTCAACAGTTTAATTATGTTCCAATAATTTGTAAGCAATCTAGGTTAAAATATCATTGTATAGCCAGTTTTTACACTGGTCAATGAAAAATAGCCAACGTTTACCAAGTTAATAAAAAATAGCTACTATTTTGCTGCATAAGGACCGGTCCAGTATAATATACGGGAGTTCTGGTGCATTTGTATACGAACTCCAGCATATTATACTGGACCGGTATACTTTGCTAACTCCTGTAAAATTTACGGGAGACTGGAGCACAAGTGCTTCAAACTCCAGTATATTATACTGGTCAATTATACTTGTTGGAACTCCCGTAAAATTTACGGGAGACTAGAGCATCAGTGCTCCAAACTCCAGTATATTATACTGGACAATTATACTTGCTAGAACTCCAGTATATTATGATGGAGTTCTAGTGTACTTATGCTGGAACTCTATCATATTATGCTGGAGTTCCAGCATACTATCCTGGAACTCCAGTATAATATGCTGGAATTCAAGCATACTTGTGCCGGAATCCAGTATAATATACTGGAGTATTTTTCCGAATTTTGAACAATGTTTTCGCTCAAATTTATTTTTACATAAAAATAGCTAAATTTCGATGACTTTTGAAATTTGGCTATTTTTCAACGACCGATTGCATTTCTTCTTAAATTTTATTTTATTTTTTAGAGACCGAAGAGAAACTTCCAATTTCTTAGTGTAGCCTTCAGTTCTTCTTAGCGTGGAAATACCAAGTCTTCTTTAATCGAAGGTCATAACTAATATCTCCGTTCAAGATGATGCACTGTGTTCTGTGTAAGGTGGGATGTGGAGAAGAATTGTTACATATTTGTTTTACAAGTTTTAATGCCAAACAAATATTGAAGAGGCACTTAAAAAAGAATAACTCAATTATATCTTGCATGTAATTTAAACTTTTACCAGAAATAATAGCATTATAATTACCACTTTTAACCAAATTAATGATTCATGCTTGTGATTTTATGATTTGAACTGTGATATCTTGACAATTAAGTTGATCTTGTGGAACATAAAATCACTGCATTTAGCAGTATCTCGACATGTATATTCTAGTTTTAATATCCAGTATTAATGAGAATAAAAAGGTATGAAGTTGGAATAAAGAATTATGGTAAAAGACAAAGCTACTCGTATGATTGAAGCAATCAATGCTTTCTCCATTCTAGTATGTGATTTTTAAGGTGGAATCTTCTTTATATATTAGCACATGTAAGTGGTTGATGACTTGATACATGAGTAACTACATAAGTATATTTGCCTTGTTCTGTTTTGGACTTGTTTCAAAAGTTGAATCAAATGGCTACTCAATCATACTCTACTTTCTTACCCACTTCTCCTTTTGGATCATTTTCAAATAATTTTTCCTTGACATTGTGGTCCATCTTTGATAAGTCTGATTTTTCTAATGTTGTTTTGCTTTGAGTTTCATTTTATGTTGTTCTTAAAAATCATCATTAGCTACATTTGATGATTCCGACGACTAGAGATTAATTGTAGTTGAACTGTTGTGTCCAGTGGTTATGACAAAGTTAATTGTTTTTCTATAATAAAGTTTCACATTGAAAGTAAAATAGAAAAAAATTTATAAAAAGTTGGATATTCTTAATGATGTAAGGCTTTTGAAAAAATTGTGTCAGTTTAACCAAAAACGAACAATTTAAGAATAGTTTTGGGCTATTTTAATCCCAACAAATGGTATGGGAATCAATAGTATGGCCCGACAAATGGTGAAATGGTCCCGACTTAGTGTCTTTGACCGGTCACAGGCGAATTTACGACTTTTATCCGCAACTTTGAAGACGAATATATGGCCTTTGGGCTTCGTTGGCCGTAACTACGCTGATTGTGTTTGTGGCATACAGTTAATCTCCAAATTAATAGATGAACGGTGATGAGTCATATAAAATTTAGCTTAAGGGGAGATTGTTGGATGTGTATGTGAATAAAGTCTTACAAGAAAAAGAAAAAAAAAACTTGTAATGAGTTAGATACTTTTTGTCAAATTGGTGAGCAAAACGAAGCTCCCACTGCTCTATTAATGGAGTAGTGAATTAGGGCACATGCAGAGAAGAACTTTCTAGAATATGTGATCTGAAATGAAGAAGAAGAGAAAATGTTTTTCTTAGCTGAAGAATACAAGGTATGCTCCTTTTATAGATGAAGGAGCTTTAACTAACTACTAACTACAACTCTAACTATTGATTTTGACAGCTAAACCAAGCCTCTAATACTATCTAAGTAACTAACCATAGCTAACTCATGTTAGCAGTAGTAGCATTTACTTCAATACTCCCCCTCAAGCTGGAGGGTGGAATACATCGAGCACTCCAAGCTTGGATGAAAGGTGTTGATGCTGAGTAGTTCCCAAACCTTTAGTTAACAAGTCTGCTAGTTGATGTGGTGTATCGACATGCTCAGGTACTATCAACCCTTCTTTGATCTTGTCTCTCACAAAGTGTCAATCAATTTCAATATGTTTCGTCCTTTCATGATAGATGGGATTGGAGGCAATCTGTATAGCTGCTTTACTATCATAAAACAGTTTCACAGATGTGGTGACAGATACATTCAGTTTATTTAACAATCATGTTATCCATATTACCTTTGAGACTACAGCTGCCATGCTCCTATATTCTGCCTCTGCTGAGCTTCGACTCACAGTGTGTTGCTTCTTTGATTTTCACGATATGATAGAGTCCCCTAACTTTATTATGTAGCCAGTAACAGATCTTATAGTGTTTGGGTTGGTTACTCAATCATTGTCACATAATGCAATTAGCTTTGTGCATGGCTTGTTCTTCATCAAAATCCCTTGACCTGGTGATACTTTTAAATATCTAACTCGCCCAAGGGTTGCTTCCCAATGTGAAGTTTTAGGCTACTGCATGAATTGGTTTAAGACCTGTACACTAAAGCTAATGTCAGGCCTAGTAATGGTTGGATAAAGTAGTTTCCCAACTAGCTTCTGATAGGGAGTAGCATATGGAAGTATAGGATCTGTTATACCCCCCACATATTCATCATAATCCATAGTAGTGAACTTAGCATTCACTTCCAAATGTGTATTCACAAGTTTAGCTCCACTCAAGCCTACAACAGAAATCAGCTCAAGAGTGCGTTTTCTCTGATTGATCAATATGCCATCAGGTGATCTCAAAACATCAATCCCTAGAAAATACCTTAATTCACCCAGGTCTTTGACTTTAAAAGTATTGTGCAACGTATCCTTTTCTTGGTCAATTACTCTTTTGTTGTTCCCAGTGATAAGCAAAGCATCTACATACACTAGGAAGATGACTATCTCTTCACTTTTGTTCTTTGTGAACAAGGAATGTTCATATGGACTTTGAATGTATTTAGCTGATTGTAGTACATCTGTATGTTTTATATTCCACTATCTGGAACCTTGTTTCAAGCCATATAGTGACTTCAATAGCTTATACGCCTTATATTCCCCCTGTTTTTGAAACCCTGAGGTAGATCCATATAGACTTTTTCTAATAAATCACCTTGTAGAAAAGCATTATTTGCATCCATCTAAAAGAGGGGCCAATTCTTTGAGGCTGCCACACTGATCACTGTTCTGGCAATCACCATTTCAGCAACTGGTGAGAAAGTCTCATGATAGTCTAAACCTTCCTAATGAGTGTATCATTTTGCCACAAGTCTGGCTTTGTACTTTTCTAAGACCAATTGGTTTGTACTTGATTTTTTACACCCATTTTGAACTAACTACCTGCTTCCTCTTTGGGATATCCACCAATTCCCAGGTTTGATTTTTCTCTAAGGCATTGACTTTCTGTTGCATAGCTTCAATCTATTTTTTATCTTGAGATGCTTTATTAAAATTTTTGGGCTCTGTGGGTGCTGAGAACAAACTCAGATATTCTTGATATCCAACGGATAAGTGATCATACTCCACATAGTTGCTGATGGAGTATGATAAAGTAGGGGCATTACTTTTAGAGGTTACATAATCCTTAAGCCATATTGGTGGCTTGGTGATCCTCTTTCCTCTGCTAGTGTCTTCAACTATTTCAGTAGTGGTAGATTGTTTTTGTAATATAAGGTTCTTCTTCCATAGATCCACCCTCCTTTAATGAAATACGAAGTGCTTCCACTGAATCACCAGTATCAATATCATCATCAACATGCTGAGAGGGTGATGTGACATCTGCTTCATTTGTCTCATGAGTGGTAGATTCAGCTTCTATTTGCCCTATTGAGTCTGCTGATGCTGGAGTGTTATCATAGTCATTCTGCACCACAGGATAATAATTTGGTGATGATGTTGCATTATGTACTTGCATGAACAAGACTTCCTCCTCATGTTCAACGGCATGGATCTGAAGGGAAGGATTTTTTCCCTGAAACCTACATCCCTGCTGACAAAAAAAATTTGGAATCTAGATCAAATAGCTTGTATCCCTTTTAAACCTCAGAGTATCCCATCATAATTGTCCTCCTTGCCCTTGGGGCTAGTTTATTTCCCCTGGGCAAGCTGCTTGCATAACACAAAAAACCAAACACCTTTAGGTGATCTAGCCCATGTTCTTTACTATGAAGCAATTGTATATTGTATTTTCCCATCTAGTACTGATGTGGGTAATTTGCTTATCAAATAGACTGCAGTTTTCACACACTCCCCCCAAAATTTAGTTGGAACTGATCGATGTATTTTAAGTGCCCTTGCTACTTCTAAAATGTGTCTATACTTTCTTTCAACTACTCCATTTTGTTGAGGAGTATAGACACAACTAATTTGATGAACTATGCCAAAGGAAGACAACATCCCATTACACTGTGAACTAAAAAATTATCTGACATTGTCTTATCTCAGTGTCTTTACAAAAACACCAAACTGATTTTTGACCATCACTAAGAAGTTTTGAAGTACAATAGAAACTTCACATTTGGATTGAATCAAACAATCCCAAGTGTATCTGCTGTATTCATCTACAATAGTAACAAAGTTTTGTTTTCTGTCAAATGTTGGCTTTCTATAATGACAATATACATCAACATGAATCAATTGAAAAATGCTACTAGATTTACTTTTACTAACACGAAAGCTTAACCTGATATGCTTTGCCAGTGGGCATACTGAGCAATTCTCCTATATTGTATTATTGCCTTTATTCCTCAAGCTATGAATATTTTGCATAGCAACTATTGATGGATGTCACGACCTGAGATACCATAGTTCTGCTTCATCTACTTCTCCGTTTATTGTTGCTCCTGCTGTGGGTTTGAATTCCTTTTGTAGAATGTAAAGACCATTACTTTCTCTATCAATCCCAATTACCTTGCCATTGTAGAGTCCCTGAAACACACAAAAATTAGGAAAAATGTGACTCTACACTGCACTCCTTGGTTAGCTTAGATATTGAAAACAGATTGAATTTGAAATCTGGGACATACATTACATTTGTGATCTTTTGGCCTCCTAAAACCTTTGTACTTCCTGCACATGCTATGGAAGATCTACCTCCTGTAGGCACATGTACTCTATTGTCTTGTTGTTTTTCTAAGTTTTATAGTTCATCTAATAGTTCCTTGCATGGTGTAATGTGATGAGATGTCTCCAGAGTCGATTATCCACTCACAAGCATAGGTACTAGATATCAATGTAATAGTACCTACTATCACATTTAAGGTGCTATCATCTGATGGTGGCTTGTTCAGGAGGCCCATCAACTGTGAGTATTCTTCCTCGGTGAAGCAGTGTTTTTGCTGTTGAACTTCAATAGTTGCATTATTACCATGTGATTTGAATCCTCCACCAGGCTGTGCTCTCCCACCATGCTGACCTGAAACTCCACCAAATTGTCTAGATCTTTTTTACTCTTAAAATATGGGGGGATAATCTACAATTTTGTATTAATTTTCTTTCAAATGACATTTATGCCCACAGTATTCGCAAATCAACCATGTTACTTTAGGTTTGAATCCGTGTGTCCTTCCTGCCAACATAGTGAGTGGATCATTTTTGTATCTACTACACCAAGTGTTCTTTAGATCTCCTCTTGTGACATAATTGCATAAGCTTCATTAATAGTGAGTACTAGTCTGCTTGATAGGATGTTACCCCCTTACATTCTCATAGCTTCCATTCAAACCTATAAGAAACTGCATCACACGCTGGGACTTTAGATGTTCAACTGAAGGTTTCGACTCTTCATAGTCACAACAAGAAATTGGAGCCAAAACATCCAATTCATCCCATAAGTGTAAAGTCTTATTTTAGTGTAATAACTTGTCACTGAATTTGTTTCCAATATCATCATAGTAATTTAAGATCAAAGGTAATAGATCCTTGTCAGATTTGAACAATCAAATCTATCCTGGAAATCGTTCCATGCCTTCCTAGCATCTGAAGCATAAACTATCCTTGGTATCAACTGGTTCGAAACTGTACTTCCTATCCAAGACAGTACTTTTGCATTTCACTTTTTCCCATTGCTCAACTAATTCACCTTTGTACCTACTTTTAGTACAAGTACCATCTACAAATCTAAGTTTACCTTTTCCTATCAGCGCTAGCTTCATTCCCCTACTCCACAGGGCATAATTTTCTAGCCCTATGAGCTTAATTGGGATTAAAACTAGTCATGGAATATCTCCTGCTTGAATGAATATGTCACGACCCAGATTTACCCACCATCAGGAGTCGTGATGGCGCATACTATCGAAGCTAGGCAAGCCAACCTTTATAATCATTTTCACAAACTTAAATCTAAAACAAATCAAATACTAGAAAAATTAATTAAAACATGCGGAATTCTTCTAATACAATAACGAAAACAATATGCGGAAATCTAACAACATATCTCTACCCAGTATCTGGTTTCACTGCTCACGGACAATTAAAGAGTGCTAAAAATAATAGTCTAAAAGAAATACATAGCATGTTTGTTTGATACAATTTAACAAACTGAAAGAAATAGATAGAGGAGACTCGGGGCCTGCGAACGCCAGCGAACTATCTCAGAGCCTCTGGACTGAAGGATCACTCCCGATCTAAAGCTGCGGTGCGTAGACTGGGTCCTACTTGTGCACAAAAAGGCACAGAAGCGTAGTATCAGCACAATCGACCCCCATGTGCTGGTAAGTGCCTGGCCTAACCTCGGCGAGGTAGTGACGAGGATAAACCGGACCTATCACAACCAACTTGTACAGATATATGCAATAATAAAAAGAGAGCAAGAATTTAAGCAAATAAAAAGGGAAGGGGACATGCTGGGGGAGTAGCAGTTCAATTATAACTTCTACAATCAAGAGATGAAACTGAATAAATAATAATTAAACAAGAAAGCCAATGAATCAACAGCTGCACGACATCACCCTTCGTACTTTTACTCTTATTCCTCACCAAGGTAGGAAAACATAATACACGGCATCACCCTTCGTGCTTTTACTCTCACTTCTCACCAGAAATATCAAATACAAGGCACGACATCACCCTTCGTGCTTTTACTCTCGATAAATAGTGCACGGCATCACCCTTCGTGCTTTTACTCCCAATAAACAGTGCACGGCATCACCCTTCGTGCTTTTACTCTATCTTCCTGTCCCAATCAATGGTAATGACCAAACGAGAAGAAGGAAACATATATATAAATCGATACAATATATCCCAGCAAGGGGGAATAATTCAACAATTAGTCCCGGCAAGGGAGATACAACTCAACAATAGGTCCCGGCAAGGGAATACAACTCAACAAATGATCCCGGCAAGGGAAAATTACCATAAATTCCTCTTTAGTTCATTTAATCCTCAACTTTCACTTCATAGTTCTTGTAACAAGTAATTATCACAATTGTTTACTTACTTCACAATTTAATAGCAAATACAACATCACGGTTATGCTTGACTCGGGCGCATATGTAACCATCACCATGCCTATACGCCGACCCCACATAGAACATAACAAATAACAACATAATCATATTCCTTCAAGCCAAAGTTAGATCGAACACTTACCTCGAAAGCTTTCAACTCAACTCACGCTTCTAGAATAGCTTTACCCCTCGAATTCACTTAAAAACCGGTCGAATCTAACCACAATTTACTCAAATGTATCAACAAACGCTAGTTAAATCAATTTGGATGCATAAAAATAAAATTCCCAAAATTTTACTCAAAAATTCCCAAAATTCCCCCGGACAAACGTGGTCAAAACTCGAGGTTCGAACCAAAATCGGGTTACCCATTCTCACACAAATTCATATATGAAATTTGTTTTGAAATCAGACCCCAAATTTGAGGTCCAAATTCCCAACTTTATGAAAAACCTAGGTTCTAGCCCAAATCTCCATTTTTAACCATAGAAAGCTTTAATTTAAGGATGAAATCATGTTAGAAGATGATAAAGATTGAAGAAAACTGGTAAAAGTTGACTTACAAGTAGTTTGGGGATGAAGGGGTTCGAGAGAAATCGCCTATGGTGGTTTCAGGTTTTGAAAAATATGAAAAGTGAGGTTTGAATTTGTTTAAGTATCAGTTGCAGGGGTGCAGATATCGCAAATGCGATTTTAACTTCGCATTTACGAACTGGGGAGAAATCAAGGGGGCCTCGCATTTGCGAGAAAATGTTCGCAAATGCGAACTGGACAGAGAAAGAGGGGACTCGCTTTTGAGATAAAATGTTCACAAATGCGAACTGGGCTTAGGGTGGGGGAAACTCGAAATTGCGAGATTGACTTCGCATTTGCGAAGTTAGGCTGCTAGGGGGGATGTCGCATTTGCGAGAAATAACATCGCATTTGCGATGATAGGCCAAATAAGGGATGTTCGCATTTGCGAACAAGTCCTCGCAATTGCGAAGACTGCAGACACTAGCAAATCCAAATGCAACAAAATGAGCCTAACACCTATCCAAGACTCACCCGAGCCCTCGTGGCTCCAACCCAAACATGCACCCAACCTTAAAAACATCCTATGGACTTACTCGTGCGATCAAATCGCCAAAATAACATCTAAATCAAAGAATCTACCTCCAAAACTCATGATTTTCATTTCAAGTTCAAAACTTTCAAATTTTTTCACTTTTAGTCTGAAACACGTCAAACGACGTCCGCTTTTATCAAACTTTACAGATAGCGATTTAAGACTTGTACCGCGCGTCGAAACCAAAATTTGAGCCCGATACTTTCACTTTTGATCAAATTTTCATTTCCATTTTTCTTAAGCATTTTCAAAAACAAATTTCCCTGAAAAGCTCCGTACTCGGGCCTGGGACCTTGGATTTCAATTCCGGGAATACGCCCGGGTCCCAAATTTCATTACGGACCCTCCGGGAATGTCACATCACAGGTCCGGGTCCATTTGTCTAAAATATTGACCAAAGTCAATAATAGCAATATTAGTATCAATATTCATAGCTTTTAACACAGAATTCAAATATTTTCACATAAAATTTTCCGGCTTCGCGCCGGGGCTGCGCACGCAAATTGAGTCAATCAAATAAGAGGATTTCAAGGCCTGAGAAGCGCAATGAAAGGGAGAATTACGTTGATGACAATTTGGGTCGTCATAGAATAGTGGGTGGTTATGGTCGAGTGAGCTTACCTTGTCTCCTGCCATGACCGACCAAAATATTCTTTCAATTTCGCCAGATCTTCTCGCAGAATCAAATCCTCACGATCGCCGCTCTGATACTATGTTAAATTGGTGACCAAGACGGAGCTCTCACTGCTCTATCAATGGAGCACTGAATTAGGGCACATGCAGAGAATAACTCTCTAGAATATGAGATCTGAATGAAGAAGAAGAGAACATATTTTTCTTATCTGAAGAATACAAGGTCTGATCCTTTTATATATGATGGAGCTGATTATAACGTGCACTGCATATGTAATTAACTATCTTCTAGCTACTGATTTTGACAACTAAGAAACAACTAAGCAAGCCTCTAATACTATATAAGTAATTAACCATAGCTAACTCATGTTAGCAGCAGTAGCAGCTACTTCAATACTTTTAATAGTGTGAGACCTTTTGTTTTATTGAATTCACATTTAATTAGTGGAGAAAATGTTTCACTTACGTCCTTTTTCCTCAAAGGAGTTTGGTTGGAAAACAAATTATCTCATAATTAGTTATTTTATTTGGTTGGGAAATAAGTTATCTCATAATTAGTTATTCTGCGATCAAGTTGCCCACTTTCTGGTAGGAATTAAAAAATATTATAATCCCAAGATGACTAATCACAAAATTAATTATATCACAATTTTATTTCAACCAATACAAAATAAATTCATCTCAAATTTAATCCTAAAAGTAATTATCCTTTATTTCACCTGCCAAAATGTCCTTAGGGTTCACCTATACAGGGTGTGTTCTGCTGTCATTGTCAAGTACACATTATCAAATACAGCTAAATAGTAGTAGATCATAAAACTTAAGGTGCAGATAATTTAACAAGGCCAATAAAATTCCTAGGAATAGTTTTTCCTAGTTAAAATGGAAGAGACAGAGAAAGGATTTGCAACATCATCATCACTTTCTTTCTCTACTTGCTAGTTTTATGCTCTTTTCGTGCTCAATTACCAAAGCTGGCTTTCTTTAAGTCATTTCAAACTTACTTTTAATCTTTTTTAATTTGCTCGATTCTAAACTTTCATCATTAAAAAAACGTCCAAAGTAAGAGAAAAGATTTGAAACTTTTACATATTAACGTCCCTTCCTCGAGCGTGACTAACACATGAGCGTATAGTGTGGTTAAAAATAAATAAATAACTATACCAAATATTTGGACTTATTTTGCGTAATACATTAGCTCTCTTATGACGATACATTGTTGAAAACTTCTTTACATTTTAGAATGTTAATTTATTTGTTAAATTGAAATCAAGATGCTTACGTCATTTGGATGTAAATTTGATTGAAATTTTTAAAAAATCATATTAAAAAATAATTTTTGAAAATTAAAATTGTATTTGAACATGCATTTTATTTTAAGAAAATTTAAAATTTTGTGAGTGGAAGTAAAAACTTCACCATAAACCTTTCCAAATCAGTTTTTGGAACCTTAAAATAAAAAATTAATCATATTTTATGAATAAATAATATTTTTAATTTGTTTTTTTAAAATAGCCAAATCTATTACTAAACGGGAACTTAGTTTCCTCTTGTCAATGAACTTCAGACTAAAGAAAAGATTTTCCTCTTGACATGTAATGTTGTATGGGGCGGAGTATTGGCCCGTGAAGAACCTTTATGTTCAGAGAATGAAGGTTGCGGAGATGAGGATGCTCAGGTGGATGTGCGGGCTCACCAGGTTAGATAAAATTAAGAATGAAGTTATTCGAGAGAATGTGGGGGCGGCCCCGGTGGATGAGAAGATGCGAGAAGCGAGGCTGAGGTGGTTCGGGCATGTGCGGAGGAGAAGCCCTGATGCCCGGTGAAGAGTTGCGAGCGGCTGGCGATTGTCGGCGTTCGGCGAGGCAGAGGGAGGCCTAAGAAGTATTGGGGAGAGGTGATTAGGCAGGACATGGCTAGAATGCGGGTTTCCGAGGACATGACCTTTGATAGGAAAGTCTGGAGGTCTAGCATCAGGGTTGTAGGATAGGGGTTCCTAGAGTTTTTCATACTCCTCGCCCGGGGTTGGGTGAGGCTTGGCAGGGCTATCCATAGATGATTTGTGTTTTGGTTTGTGTCTCCCTTATGATAGTTATTTATGGTAGTTACTGTATGATACTATTGCATGCTATTTTATTTATGTTTCTTATGTTTAGATAATTATTTATGTTATTTCTGCTGGAGTTACTAATTCTCTTTTATTTTTATTTTTGCTTGTGTTTTTGTTGTTCCTTCCCTTCACTAAGCCGAGAGTCGATTGGAAACAACCTCTCTGCCCTTTCGGATAGGGGTAAGGCTCGTCTACATATTACCCTCCCAGACCCCACTTTATAAGACTATACTGGGTAATTATTATTGTTGTTATACTAGTAATAATTTTGTCATATAGTAATAAATGAAGTACTTAAACATGGTGATTGACTATGCGTTTAATGAACTACTTTTGAATTGTAACCTCTAAGTCGTTTAACGAATGATTTTATCTTGTGCATCACATGACTGATAATAGTTGTATGAGGTCTTTTTTGTTACTCATATGTGTGAGCTTATATCTTATGCATTGAAAAATTCTAGGACCCACATAATTGTGAGATTAAAAAAAAGACCTCACAAAACTAATATCAATTATATAAGTCACAAAATAAAAAATTTTACCGTTTAATTATTTAACTATCTAACTGACAATTGTGCGTAAGAAATTCAGACATCAGTCATACACTAGCGTTAAGGAAACGGTAACAAAATGAAAATACCAAATCTGATGCCATAGAAAGTAGAAAAGAAAGTGGAGTTGTCTTTTTGTTTCTTTTCTCTTGTTTTCTTCAGAGTGGAAGCTGGAAACACAAGTTGGGTGGGGGGTATCATACAATTGATAACCAGCTTTCCACAAAGAGCTTTTTTATTGAAATAATTCAGCGTAATGGCCGCTTTTTGTATTGCCTTGAGACTAAAAGTACACAAATCTCAAGCTAATTACCTTTTCACTTTATTACCTACCTTTTTCTAAAGTCAGAAGCGTAACTCGTTTTTGCACTAAACGTTTTACTTCCAATTTGTTTAAATCTTCAAAATACTTGAGCTTTTACTTTTAATAGTATGGACACACACGAGATATCTTTTCCCATTTGACTTAGAAATTGTGACGATCCAAAGGGAGTATTACCTGTTTTTTTATTTATTTTGTGCTTTTGAGATCTTAAAAATATCACTTAGAATTGCCTCGATTTGCATGCACAGTCCGGACGCATAGCCGGAAAGTTTAAATTTATAATTTTATGAAAAATACAAAGATTTGATGTTAAAATAAATAAATTGGGATTTTGACACAGTTACCCATAAAAATAAAACTATTTACCCTTGTCTACTATATATTTTTCTACCCATAAACTAATTACATTTTCTATTCATCGTAATTTTTATGGAGATTTTTTTCTTTATTCTCCAATTCTTTTTTATTTCTATGCTTCTTTTCTTCTTTTCTTTTTTTTTTATTTTCTCCTTTTCTTTTTTCTCGTTTTCTTCTTATTTTTTTCTTTTTTTCTTTTACGCAGCAGAGCAACGACCGGGGAGCGTATTCCCCACTGGAAGGGGGACAGTAGACGGCCATCTCAAGGCACATCACGACCTACAGGCAACACAGGCGAGACCTAGGAAGGCAACCCGATTGGGTGTCAGAGGATCCATAGTACCTAATTTCATTTAAATTCTTTCTTTTTTATTCTTTTTTTTTATAATCTAATTTCGTTTACTGTTTTTACTATTTTTTTATTATTCTTATTTTTATACAATAAGAAAAATAACTGATATAGTAAATATTTATTCATCTTTTTTAATATAACTAGTGTAATATACCTTTTGTCTTTTTTTTTCATTTTCTTAATTCAATTATTAAACTAAAATAGTATGAGTTGTCACTTCATCTAATTCACTGAATATCACAATGACTGCTGCTAAGCACCATAAATTACATAATCAGATTCTAAGAATCAATACGTAATTGCCATGCAAACCTTGATCTCCTTCCTTACAAATATCAATACACACTTTATCATTAGTAATAGCACAACTAGTTATGGAGCAAGAAAACATAATCTACGACCATCAAATCCCTATATATACTGGTTAGAATATAAATGAAAGTAAAATATTGACAAATACAATAAAAATGTAAGTAGCAAAAAAGGCTTGCAGTACCATATGATACTAACACGGTATACATGTCGACCAACAAAGTATATGATTGCTCTAGAATATTGCAACAATTATTTGCGACTATACTATTGTACCAAAATATTAAAGAATACAATATAAGTATGAGAAAATTACATGCTCGCATTGCAAGCTAAATATTCGCAAAGGAACTTTCTCATTCCGTATACTAACATGGTATATGGTTGTATGAGATCATTCCAACAATTCTCTATAACTATAGAAACTAATACGTAATACACATAATCTATGTCTATCGGTACAAAAAAATTCTAGCACTGTAAATCATGTTCATATAAATAATTTTTAAATATAATTCACTTAAGAATGCAGCTAAAACAACAACAAAAAATGTTCAAACTACCATATGATATCAATATTGTATATAATTGTACCAACATGATATACAAGTTTACTTGTTAATTTCCAGCAACTATATGACTATATTACTAATACATAACACACATGCATAAAGAGAAAGATAAAAAAAAAATAGTATACGACATATTAATATAATAAAGTATTTCAATATATTGTACTATATTACTATTATTAAAAGAAAATAAAATAGTATACCAATTAAATGAAGCTAATGCACCCAAAAAATAATTCAACTAGCATATGATACCAATATGACATATAATTATATCAATAGGGTATACGGTTCTAGTAATTAATTTCAGGCAACTATATATGACTATACTACTATTATATAATACACAAAAAATCAAAAAAATAATGTACCACATATTTATATAATAATGTCTTTCAAGATATTATACTGTAATACTATTACATAAAACAAATGCATAAAGAAAAAATTAAAATGATTACATAATAAACATGAATAAAGGAAAATTTAAAAAATGCAAGATGTTGTACAATTCCACTATTATTAAAGAAAAGTCAAACAATGTACCAATTAAATATAACTAATACAACCAAAAAAAGATTCCAATTAACATATGACACGAGTATAGTATATAGATATACCAACATGATATACAGTTGTATGCAAAGAGTTTAAAAAAGATTTAATTCTATTATTAAACTGAAATAATATCAATTGTCACATAATCTACTTAACTTAATTTTCTACATCATAATCTAATATCAGTCAACTTGTAAAATACTCTAAACATTAATTGCCAACTTTCCGCAAAACAATACAAATAAACCTCCGGACCTTCGAATTCGACTCCAGGCAAATACTGTTCCGGGGTTGTTTTCACAAAAATCAAACTTCGGTCAACATTTCCAACTTAGACTTCTAAACCAAGAATCAAAGGGACCAAAATAATCCGAAGCCTTTTCGGAACAAAAATAAACCTCGCAAGTTATAAAGTCAAAATTACACGTGTGTAAAGCATCAAAAAGGGAAAGAAGGTGTAAATACATAAAACAATCAGCTGGGCCGATACAAATGATGACTACCTATACAACCTTACAATTTTGTGGCAGATTAAAACCTTAGAAAGTTTTATTATTTTTTGATAGATTTTTTTGTTAGCCTTTTTTTCCTGAATGGATGATAAAGACATGAAAAAAAAGATGGATAGATCATACATATACTTATAAAATATAGGGATACTGGCAACGTTAGAAAGAGAAGAAAGAGAAAGAGAGGAAAAACGGATATGGGATGTAAGAAAAAGGAAGGAGAAAAGTTAGTTGCAGGAAAAACAAAAATAGGAAGATAGATGGCCGGGTTATTATTTCTGATTGCATAGGTATGTATTGTAGTTATTTCTAGAATGGGTAAAGCCGGGTAATATTTTTGGGTAGAATAGGTATATAACATAATTTGCTCAAATAAATTTGACTTTGGTCAATATTTTGGGTAAACGGACCCGGACCCGTAATTTGACGGTCCCGGAGGGTCTATAGGAAAATATTTGACTCAGGCATATGCCCGAAATCAAATTCCGAGATCCTAAGACCGAGAAATAAAATTAAAAAGGAAATTATTTTTTTTGAAATTGTTAAGAAAAATTAAAATGAAATTCGATTATAACGTGTTGGTGTATGGCCCGTATTTTGGTTTCGGCACCCGGTACAAGTATTGTATATGATTTAAGATGTTTCTATAAAGTTTGGTTGAAAACGGACGTTGTTTGACGTGTTTCGGACATAAAATAAAATTTTTGATGTTTTATGAAATTTGAAAGAATTCATGAATTTTAAGGCTTAATTCGATTTATATGATATTATAAATGCGACGGCTATCATAGCAAATGCGAAGCTTCCCTTTTGCGCATGAGGTCGCAAATGCGACAAAAGGATCGCAAATGCGAAAACTAGGAATCTCTAAAGGATTCGCAAATGGGAACCTCCGTTCACATTTCCCCTATGAGAGGCCTGCAATTTTACACTTAAACCGATTTTGAACTCCATTTTTCATACTTTCTCAAACCTAAACACACTTAGGCTATTTTTCAAGAATCCTTTCTTCTCCAAATCAATTGTAAGTTAGTTTTGACTTATTGCTTTCAATCATTAACATCGTGTAACATGTTTTCAAACTAAATCAAAGATTTCCATGGGAAAAATTGGGTGTTTTGGGTAGAACTTAGGTTTTTCTAATATTGGGGATTTGGACCTCAATTTGAGGTACGATTCCAAAACAAATTATATATTTGGGTTCAGGGGGGAAATGGATAAACGGGTTTTGGTTCGAAACTCGGGTTTTGACCACGTGGGCCCGGAGGCAAATTGTGACCTTTTGGGCAAAACTTTGGGAAATTTATTTTTCTGCATTCAAATTGATTCATTTGGCGTTGTTGATGTAATTAAGTAACTTGTGACTAGATTCGAGCAGATTAGTGGTGGAATCGAGGGGTAAAGATATAATGAGACTTGAGTTGAGTTCAAAGAATCGAGTTAAGTGTTTGTCACGATGCAAAATCCACTAGGAGTCGTGATAGCGACGGACACTGCTGTCAGGCAAGCCAACCAAATTACTTAATCAAATCTCGTTTTAACACTTTTAGAAATACATAATTTTTCTTCCATATTTAGGATTTTTTTAAAGAATACAGATTTTCAAATCAAATTTAAAAGTTAAGCCAGTTAATACAATATTTCAAACCATCCCAAACCCCGGTGTCACAAGTGCGTGAGCATCTACTAATAAGAGGAATAAAAAATACAACATCCGTCCAAATACAGTGAACGAAAAGTAAATACAAAGCTGGAAAGGGACTACCCTATCTATGGTCGCCTCGAATGATGCAGCTCACCTAGTCCCAGGATCGTCCGTGTTGCTACATCCAAGAGACCACTGGAATCATATATACCTGTGCAACAAAATGCAATACAAATGTAGTATGAGTACAAAAATAACGTGTACCCAATGAGTGTCTCGCCTAATCCCGAAGGAGTAGAGACGAGATGGTCAATTCTGACACTCACTAGCATTCCAATAACTATTTATCCCTAATAAATACATTCAATCAGGGGATTTGTTTTATAAGCATGATTCTTATCCAGATATGGGAAAAACAAGTGGTCATATAATTCTTTCATGGAAAATTTTCTTAGATTTCTTGTTATTATTAATAAAATGATCACGAGCCATAATGTGGTATAAAAATAACTCAAAAGAATTCAAGACAACAGCACAAACATGCGCAAATCATGGCGAGGAAGATAGCCCGCTCCAACATAAATGTATTGTGTGCACTGCTGAGGGTCGAGCGGCCCGTACCATAGATGCATCCATTTCACCGAGGCGATCAGCCCGTTTCAACAGAAATATAAACACACGTAGACAAATAATCAGTCAAGAAGTCATCATGGAGCAGATATCTAAGAAAGGCTAGTTCTCTTCAATTATTTGAGAAAAACAGAGCCTAAGTCTTTTATAAATCCATTTATTAATTTTATGTGATTAAAACATTCTAAGCCATCAATGGGTTCACAAATTTTTCAAGTATAACATGCTTTATGGTCGTAGACTACCCAGACATTAGCATAATAGTTGCTACGTACGAACTCTCGTCACCTCGTGCGTACATATCCTCCCCTCCCCCAATTAGGAGCACATAAATAATTTAACTCACCTATGGGGTGGTTTCCCCCTCACAAGATTAGAAAGGAGACTCACCTTGCCTGAAGACCTGATATCGACATTATTCATTCCTCAAAAGGCTTGAACCAATGCTCCAAAACTAGTCAAATAACGGCAAACTAATGAGAATATACTCAAATACTTGCTAACAATTCAAATTATAAAATTTCCCAACTCCTTGTTGTGAAATGACCAAAATGCCCTCGGGCCCACGTGCCAGGAATCCGAAATTTCTCGAAGATAAAGGTTACACATGACCTTAGGAACTCAAAAATATGATTTTCTCCTAATTTCATACTCAAAAATCGTGGCTAAAATCCAAGATTATAATTGTCTAGGTTTCCGACCAAAATCCCAATTTTTACACTAATTTTCATGCCATAACCCATACACAATCAATGTATTTAGCTCATAACGGGTGGGAAAAACTTACCATAGCATGGTTGATGAAGATCCTCTCTTGAACCCCCCAAAAATTGCCAAATGAAATGGGAGAAATGTGTGAAATGAACAAATCCCGACTTTAAAATAACCCTTCTGCCTTCAGCAATTTTCTCTTATGTGGAACATTTTCGCACTTGCACAGTCCGCTTATGTGGCCATTTAGCCGCTTCTGCAGTCCTGGGCTCAGACCTCCTTTCCGCTTTTGCAATCACTTCTTCTGTAGATGCACTCCAGCTTCTCCGAAATCTAGACTGAATCTGCAGTCCTCGAGCCTCGGATCAAAATCGCTTCTGCGGTTGACCCTATCGCCTCTGCGGGGCTGCTCCTGCGATCCCATTTCTGCATAAGTGGAAATACCAGATACCAGCTGTCCAGCTCTTCCAAAAATCCAATTTTCGATCTGTTAACCACTCAGGATTCACCCGAGGCCCCAACCAAACATACCAACCAGTCTCAAAATACATTACGGACTTTCTCGAGGCCTCAAATCACATAAAAAACGACAGAATCATCGAAAGACCTCCAATCCAAACTTTATGAACTTCGAACTTCTACTTCCGATGTATTAACCTATCAAATCATGTCCGATTGACCTCAAATTTTGCACGCAAGTCATATTCGACATTGCGGACCTATTCCAACTTTCGGAATTGGATTCCGGCCCCGATATAAAAAAGTCCACTTCCGGTCAAACTTCTCAAAAACCTTCAAGTTTCTATCTTTAGCCAAATGGCTTCAAAATGACCTACAGACCTCCGAATTTACTTCCTTTCGCGCTCCCAACTCCATAATCACCATACAGAGATATTCCCAGTCTCTAAATTCCAAATGGACATCGATAATGCCGAAATGCACTTCAAGCCAAACTTATGGAATTTCTTCCAAAATGCTAACTTCCAAAATAGGAGTCAAAACGCTCTCGGGTTATCCAAAACCCTAACCGGGCATACGGCCAAGTTCGATATCATTATACGAATCTGCTGGGACCTTCAGATCTGAATTCCGAGGTTGTTTACTCAAAATTTCAATTTTAGTCATTTTCTCCAACTTAAGGCTTTTGAAGTGAGAATATTTCATTTAAATTTAACTCCGAACTTCCTGAATTTCAATTCCGACCATACACACAAGTCAATATACCTGAAGCGATGCTGCTTATGACCTCAGACCATTTAACTACGCGCTAGAGCTCAAAACGACTGGGCAGGTCATTGCATTCTCTCCCACTTAAACATACGTTCGTCCTCGAACGTGCTGAGAACTATACCGGAGTAGTCTGAAATCACTGATCAGCACCTTATGCACCTTCCCGTGCTGCCGCAACTTATCTGAGCATATTAGCCCGATATACTCTGAAGATATTCCTTTTATTCAAGCAAATAGGTCTTCGAGCTCAATTCCAACATCCGGAATTCTATGCCAAGCTTTTTTCATCAAGAGATCACCACATCATTCACATACGCCGTCCTCAAACATGACTGCATAATTTTGTTGGATTCTTACTTTGCAATACAAAATCCACAGGACCACGAAAATATTTTTATGATCCACTTAGCCAAAATTCAACAAATCAGATGCTCCCATTTCACCTCATTACCTACATAGGTCATGTTCTAACTTTTACAACACTGACACGACGGAAGAGATGTGCCGAAATTCATAACCAACTTCTGAATCAACAAGTCATAAGGTCCATATCTCTGACAGAACCATTACCACATTCTGAACCAAATAAGGATTTCTGCTCCTTAATATACTTCATGTGCGCAGATTGCACTGATCCTAAATTCCCTAGTCTTATTCCACCCAGTACGAACTGCTCTGGCAATAGCCACCTCGGACACAATCAAGAGTCCCATATGATGCCACCATGTGCAATAGGCTACCGATTAGGATATGATACAAGAAGAATATGAACTCTGAAATGGATATCTAATTACCCCGCCTGCGAAACATACGTGTGACGCAGGCTAACAACTTATACATATTTTCCTCTGAAAAATAGGAAACAGAACACATAAAAGAAACTAGGGGAAACTGTACTGAACATCATACTGTTGCGGCGTGCAACCCGATCCAAAAGCATAACCATGGCGGCATGCCACCCGATCCACACCATATAACCTTGGTGGCGTGCCACCCGATCCACACAATATAATCATGGCAGCGTGCCACCCGATCCACACGTATAACTCACATAAGGAGGTACACATCGAGCTAAATCACTCACCACATGAGAATATCGAATATCGATCATAAACACGCTGAGGTGCATAATACCATCCATGAGGAAACATATAGCGCTATAGGCTACAAAACTCAAGCACAATTGAGGTGCGATGCATGATCTGAATCTCAAGAGCGATCCTGCTCATATAACATTAACTCTACGCGGAATCTTAACACTTACGAAATTCACCAAGCCGTTTCATAACTTATACAGCGGAATACATCATTATCTGGAATAGCTGATGACAGAGTAACACCCTGATTGTTCCCCTATAGGGAACGCTCGCTGAAACGAACACAAACTGGACTGATACAAAGCCCTATTCACATATATATCAATCCACTGATCTCAAGCCGATTTCTAATTGTACCAACTTGGCTAATAACCTTTCAAAGGTTCATAGTAACTCATTATTCCTCATAACATATGGGAACAACCGGAGCAACCTACTCTCTTCATATCCCAGTGAACAAAGTTCCCTGCAGGCCTAAATTCTCAAACTGATGATATTACCAAAATTCTCATACTTGGTTTAAATCCCTAATCAATCAAGTGACTACACGTCACACTAATACAATCTTTCCATGGGACACACTTCCAAAATCTTTCGAATAGATACCAGGTCAGCACATCCAAACCATCAGACACACTAACATTGAAAAGCGATCCAAGATCCTTAACCAGGACGCAGTGCCTATCACACAAAACACCGGTTTCAGGTGTTACTGCACACAACATCAATTTACCCATTACATGGAAACTCCCTTCCTGCTCATTCGAGCTCGTGACATCATAGTCATTAACAAACTACACCTTTGGTCCTTACTTTAAATTTCATACCACTCACTGCACCTTACGTGTTGGTATACGATAGACACGATCTCCATCACAACTCTGGAACCACTATCAGACTAACACTTTATCGTATAAAACCACTTCGGGAGAACTATATCAACATACAGGTGAATTCTCATAACCATCGAATATGCCAATCTCTAAGTAGTGGTCCAAGCCACCATAACCCTTCCAGGATCCGCCTACTCATATCAGGCTATAACAGAAGAATGCTTCTGAATAACATCGATCACTGCGGCCGAGAAGCATCACACGCACCGCCACTCTTCGTATGCATGACTTGATCACTCTGGATGAACAGATCACCACTACCAATATGCCAAGATAACCATGGCCAACCAATCTACTTCCTACCACTAAATCCTTGATTTCCTTAGAAATAATACTTCTTTATTCAACACATGACATATTCCGTCTGCACTTATCCCGAGTGACCTTGAATGACAAGATCATGCTGTCTCGAATCCCACAAACCATTTTGTATTTCTCAATGCTACCCGTAAGTCAAAATATCATAGAACATGCTGGGCACCTTCTCATAAGCTTCTACAAAACGTGATTCTTAACTATACCCATAGGCTCCAAATTATTGAGCATTTCACTTAAACTCCTAAATTCACTAGGACCATTATTTAGATCCACCCTCTCTGTCTTGATCCCGAATATAACCCCTCCATAGCTCTTATAACTCACGAATACTCTCTCGGTGAAGCACTCAACGAAACCACTTCCTCTGAAACCTGCATCTATGCGAGACATAAATCCTGAATCTTTTTTCAAGTCCGAACATGAGCCAATAAGGCCAACCATCGCATGCCTCCAACAATTCATTTCCTAGAATTTCCACTTATGGTCTCTCATAGCTAAAATAACCAATCAATATACTAATAACTAGAAATCATGCAAGTAGTTAATCATACAACCTAATCTTAGGCGGTGGGACTCTCCTACTTAGCTTGAAGCCATCATCTTACAATTCTTGAGTTCGCCTGATCTTTTTACCTTTTATTGACATAACCTTGCGCCATAAATTATCAAATTCCACGGAATCTTTCAGTAAACCCCCATCTTTCATATTCTCAATCATCATCCACATTCGCATGACTGGTCTCCTCGTTGAACAAGCAATATAATTCCTTGCAGAAGCTTCGCCAACCACACGACCGCTAACCTGCTCACGGGGAATAAACCATCTAAGGGAATCACCTCCCGACATCTTCCTACGCTGCTGCATGGGGTACATTCACTCTGACGCCAATTGCCCATCCTGAGTCCGAGCTCACCTTCCAGTTGCACAAATCCGTTCACCCTCGCGGACATCAATTAATTATGTGGTAACATCCTTCCAAATTAAGGGTTATGTTGCACCCTTCTCTATTTCATACAGCTCCTTTTCGCCATATCAATCTTCTGCCATATAACAGCCCATACTTCATATCATACCCGTAGGCTTCAATCGCCAATCATTAGAATCCCCAATTCGATCCAAACTCTCCTTAAGGCGCGTAGTCTTCCTACTACCAAGCCTATGTGCAACCCCCGTCACTCTACCACTTTGGCGGAACTCGTATCGTTAATTTGGCCACTCGACTCGCTTCTCATACTCAGCCTTCTAGAAATTTTAAACACCGCCTGACACTTCCTGCATGTCCTTCCTCGTACTTCGCTGTTCAAATGTTGCCTTAAATGAAATCTATCTTTGTGGCACTTGAATTCACTATTGCTGCCAACTTTAGAACCTTTCCAAAGGCCATCTTTATCGATCCATCAACATTAAAATTCTGATTTGATCTTATACCACAGCACCATGCTATATCTGACGGTTGTATCTCCAATACTATCTCACAATATCCTACCCTACGTTTCATTAGGACCACGATACCCCATCATTGAAGAAAAGCTCCAGCACACTTGCAAATACCAAGTCTCATTACTTCCACGAGCCCAAATCTGACCATCCTTAGTCTGACCGCCTTTCCTTTACCTGGAATTAAATATCGGATCCCTTGATTACACGCTGAGTAAACCTCCCTTCAATTCATCTACTGCCCTGACACATGGGAAAATATCATATCATCATATCAACTCTGCGGAAATTATCGCTCATAAGTATCATGGCAACCGGCGCCTAGTCTGAAGGCTCTTAGAAGTCATGTTCCTGAGCTGAAAAATAGAATATCCTCCCATAAATAGTCCAATCAATTATACCAGGAAAAATCATCCCGCACCACATCTGCATTGCCAATTAAAGTCTTCAAATTCTCTATTTCTAGCAATTCCAACGTCGCGTAAGATTGAGTATGAAGGAATCAAAGGCATAAGCCTCAAAGAAATAGAACCACATGATAAGAAATCAAGATAGGAAGCACTCCTAACAGCCTTGTAGCCTCCGGAAGATAAGTACAGACGTCTCTATACCGATCTGCGAGACTCTACTAGACTTGCTCATAACTTGTGAGACCGACGGGAACCTAGTGCTTTAATAACATGTTGCCACAACCCAAAATCTACTAAGGATCGCGATGGCGCCGGACAATGCTGTCAGGCAAGCCAACCAGATTACTTAATCAAATCTAATTTTAAAACTTTTGGGAATACATGATTTTTCTTCCATAGATAGGAATTTTGTAAAGAATATAGATTTTCAGATCAAATTTAAACGTCAAGCCAGTTAATACAATATTTCAAACCATCCTAGAACTCGAAGTCACAAGTGCATGCGCATCTACTGATAAGAGGAATGAAAAAAATACAACATCCGTCCGGAATACAATGGACGGAATTAAATACAGAGTTGGAAAGGGACTACCCTAGATGCGGTCCCCTCAAATGATACAGCTCACCTAGTCCCAGGATCCTCTGTGTTGCTACGTCCAATAGACCACTGGAATCACATATACATGAACAAATGCAGAGCAAGTGTAGTATGAGTACAAAAACAACGTGTACCCAATGAGTGTCGTACCTAATACCGAAGGAGTAGAGACAAGATGGTCAATTCTGACACTCACTAGCTGTCTAATGACTATTTATCCCTAATCAATATATTCAAGAAGGGGGTTTGTTTTATAAGCATGATTCAAATCCAGATATGGGAAAAATAAGTAGTCATATAATTCTTTTATGGAAAATTTCCTTAGATTTCTTGTTATTATTAATAAAATGATCTCTAGCCATAATGATGCATAAAAACAACTCAAAAGAGTTCAAGACAACATCAAAAACATGCGCAAATCATGCCGAGGTTGACGGCCCGCTCCAACAGAAATGTAAAGTGTGCACTGCCGAGGGTTGAACGACCCGTATCATAGATGCATCCATTTCACCGAGGTAATCAGCCCGTTTTAATAGAAATATAAACACACGCAGACAGATAATAGTCAAGAAGTCATCATGGAGTAGATATCCAAGAAAGGCCAATTCTCTTAAATTTTTTCAGAAAAATAAATCTTAAGTCCTTTAGAAATACATTTATTGATTTAATGTGATTAAAACATTTCAAGCCATCAATGGGTTCACAAATAATCCAATTATAACATGCTTTTGAGTCCTAGACTACCCAGACAATAGCATAATAGAAGCTACGCACAGACTCTCATCACCTCGTATGTACGTAGCCCCCCTCCTCAAATTAGGAGAACATAATCAATTTAAGTCACCTATGGGGTGGTTTACCCCTCACAAGATTAGAAAGGAGACCCACCTTTCTTGAAGACTCGATATCGACATTCTTCATTCCTCCAAAGTCTTGAACCAACGCACCAATGCTCCAAAACTAGTCAAATATCTTTGGGATCTGATCCTACACCGCTGCTCAAGACTTTAGTGGATCGAATCTATTAGATAAGTTAATTCCTAATGAGAATATACTCAAATACTTGGAAACAATTCAAATTATAAAATTTCCCAACTCCGTTTTGTCAAATGACCAAAATTCCCTTGGGCCCACATGCCCAGGAATTAAAAATTTCTTGAAGATAAAGGTTACTCATGACCTTAGGAACTCAATATGATTTTCTCCTAATTCCATACTCAAAATCGTGGCTAAAATCCAAGATTATAATTTTCTAGGTTTCTCACCAAAATCTCAATTTTTACACTAATTTTCATGCACTAACCCATACACAATCAATGTATTTAGCTCATAACGGGTGGGAAAAACTTACCTTAGCATGGTTGATAAAGATCCTCTCTTGAACCCTCCAAAAATCGCCAAATGAAGCGAGAGAAATGAGTGAAATGAACAAATCCCTACTTTAGAATAACCCTTCTGCTTTACGCAATTTTCGCTTCTGGGAACATTTTCACACCTGCGGAGTCCGCTTATATGGCCATTTAACCGCTTCTGTGGTCCTCGGCTCAGTCCTCCTTTCCGCTTCTGCGATCACTTCTTCCGCAGATGCGGTCCCGTTCTGCGATCACTTCTTCCGCTGATGCGGTTCCGCTTCTATGAAATCTAGACCGCATGTGCGGTCCTCGAGCCTCAGATCAAAACCACTTTTGTGGTCCACCCTATCACCTCTGTGGGGCCGCTTCTACGGTCCCATTTCCGAAAAAGTTGAAATACCAGACACCAGATGCCTAGCTCTTCAAAAAAAACCAACTTTCGATCCGCTAACCACCCGGAATTCACTCGAAGCCACCGAGACCCCAACCTGTCATACCACCAGTCCCAAAACACATTACGGGCTTGCTCAAGGCCTCAAATCACATCAAACAACGACAAAATCATCGAACGACCTCCAATCCAAACTTTATGAACTTTCCAACTTCTACTTCCGATGTTTAAACCTATCAAATCACGTCCAATTGACCTTAAATTTTGCACGCAAGTCATATTCGGCATTACGGATCTATTCCAACTACCGGAATCAGATTCTGACCGTGATATCAAAAAGTCCACTTCTGGTCAAACTTCTCAAAAACCTTCAAATTTCTATCTTTAGCCAAATGGCTTCAAAATGACCTACGGACCTTCGAATTCACTTTCGATCGTGCTCCCAACTCCAAAATCACCATACGGAGCTATTTCCAGTCTCGAAATTCCAAACGGACATCAATAGCGCTGAAATGTACATCAAGACAAACTTATGCAATTTCCTCCAAAATGCTAACTTCCACAATATGCGCCAAAATGATCCCGGGTTATCCAAAACCCAAGCCGAGAATACGCCCAAGTCCGATATTATTATATGAATCTGTTGGGACCTTAGGATCTTAATTCTGAGGTTGTTTATTCAAAATTCCAATCTAAGCCATTTTCTCCAACTTAAGGCTTCTGAAATGAGAATTTTTCATTTAAATTTGACTCCGAACATCCTAAATTTTAATTCCGACCCTACACACAAGTCAATATACCTAAAATGAAGCTACTCATGGCCTCAGATTACTGAACGACGCTAGAACGCAAAGCGACTGATCAGGTCGTTAGAGTATTCGACCTAACCTTAGCTTTAGGGATTAGGAGTTGAGTCATATTTTCTACTTGTTTTGTGTTAAGTACGAAGGATAGGCATGGTGACGAGTATCTATACGTTGGAGTTGAGTATGACCGTGGGTCTTAATTTGATAATAGTATATTCTTAATTGACTCTATGAAAGCTTTGATTGATGATCCTTGATACTGAGCAAGGACTTAGTTTATTTCCTTTAGTTGTTAGTGAGTGTTGGTATTAATTATGTCAAGTAGAAATTGAATAGGATTCATTATTGCTTACTCTCCCTTGCCGGGATATTTGATTTGTTGTTATTGATTCCCTTGCTGGAAAGTTATTACTTTGGTTTTGTTCCCTTACCGGGATAGTATTGTGTGTAGTGTTGGAAGAAATGGGAACGGGTGGTACGCCTACCATAAGTGATATTTAAATTCCCGAGTAGGTGGTACGCCTACCAAAAGTGATATTGAAATAGGAGCGGGTGGCACGCTTATTACAAGTGATTTTGAAATGGAAGCGGGTGGTATACCTACCACAAGTTATTGATGAAATTGGAGTGGGTGGTATGCCTACCGCGAGTTATGATAAAATGTGAGTGGGTGGTACGACAACCAGGAGATATGAGAAGTGGGATCGGGTTGCACGTCTGCAACGAGATTAATATTGAAAGTGAAAGTTGCCTTTGTTTATCCTTATCTGTGTTAACAGCTTAATTGATGATTTCCTTATTATCTCTTGAGAATTCTGTTTATTCTATTATCCCCAAATCATGTCTTTCCCTACATTTTTTTACTTGTTTATTTTCGGTTATTTCTTTCACCATATATCATATAACTGCACATGTTTATCTGGAGTCTGGTCCTAGCCTCGTCACTACCTCGCCCGGGTTAGGCCAGACACTTACCCACATATGGAGTCAGTTGTACCGGTGCTACACTCTGTGCTTTTTGCACAGATCCAATGTTAGAGCAGCTTACAGTGCGCAGCAATAGTCAGGGAGCCATCTTTCACTCTACGAGACTCTGAGGTAGCCCTGTTGGCGTCCACAGGCCCAGCGTCTCCTCTATCAGTTTTCATGTTCTATTGACATTTTCATTCGAGATAGATAATGTCCTTTATTTCAAACTCTTATTTGTAGTAATCCTAGACAATTCGTGTATTGTTATGACACCATGTGCTGGGTAAAGACTTATATTGGTTTTCTGGACACTGCTTCTATATTTAGTTCAGACTTTTGCTAAATTTTACTTTTTGTTATCTTTTAAATTGCTTATTCATTGATAACTTAATTGTTTAATCATGTGCAAAACGAGAAGGGTTAACAATTTCAAAGGTTCTTGGCTTTCCTAGCTTCCATGAGTAGGCACCATCACGACTCCCGATTGTGGAAATTTCGGATCGTGACAAGTTGGTATCAGAGTACTAGATTACATAGGTCTCACAACTAACAGACAAGTTCATTAGAGTCTAAAGGATCGGTACATAGACTTCTATATTTATCCCCATAGGTTACAGAGTTAGGAAAACTTCACATTTGTTCTTTCTTGTCGCACGATTTTGTTTCTCTATATTAATTGCCTTTCTACTATGTTCTTTCGCAGATGGCGAGAAAAACGCGCTTCCTCATCTACCGCTCAACAGCCCGAGCTTCCAGCAGCAGCTCCCGCAAGGGGAAGAGGGTGAGACCAAGGCTGTGCTAGAGGCTAAGATAAGGGAAGAGCTCAGCCCCAAGTAGCAGCCCCAGTGGCAGAGCCTCAAGTTGATTTTGACGAGGAGGTTCCGGCACAAACAATTTCGGTGGACCCAGCTGAGGTCCTAGAGGGGTTATTGCTACCCCATTTCTTCAGGATGCTCTAGACCGATTGGTGGGCTCATGGAGAGTGTCACTTGAGTAGGTTTTCTTCATGTAGCACCAACCACTTCATTGGCGGGAGGAGGGTCTCGGATTCCTACTATACGTACTTCGGAGTAGGTAGCTCCCCAGGTTCAGGTTCTAGTGGTTCAGTCAACAATAGTAGTTCAACCGGGTGTATAGGATCATACCGTGGATGGAGTGGCCATGGTCGCCGATGCTTTGGGGAGACTGGACAGGTTCACCAAGCTCTTCACTACTACTTTCAGTGAAGCTTCTTCCGAGGATCCCCCGGATTTCCTATACTGTTGTCACAAGGTTCTCAAGAAAATGGGTATTATTGAGACCAATGGGGTAGATATTTCTACATTTCATTTGTCTGGATCTGCCAAGACTTGGTAGAGGGATTATTGCTTAGCTAGGCCAGCCAGTTTGCCAGCCTTGACTTAGGAGCAGTTTTTAGTGTTGTTTCTGGAGAAGTTTCTCCCCATTACTTAGAGAGAGGCCTATCGGAGGCAGTTTGAACACCTCCAATAGGGTTCCATGACTGTTACCCAGTATGAGACCTTGTTATACTTCCAACCGAGAGAGAGAAAGAGAGAGAGAGAGAGAGAGAGAGAGAGAGAGAGAGACGGTGAGACATTAGATGGTTCTGTCACAAGGAGGTGGTCATGGGTCAGATAAGAGGCCCCATCATGAACGCAGATTCAGTGGTACCTCGTCTGGAGGTAGAGATTCATAGGGTAGAGGCCATCCTCCTAGGCCCTTTCAGTCAGCTCTTCAGGTTTCTCATACTGCTTCATGTAGCCGTGGTCTCCCGGTGCTGTATTCTTATCAGCAGTCCTTCAATGCACCACCAACACCTATTAGTGCATCACCGCTTCAGAGTTTCCAGGGTCATTAGCCCCAACAACTGAGGTCTTGTTTTACTTGTGGCGACGTGAGGCACATTGGTAGGTATTTCCCTCGAGCTTTGAGCAGTTCTTCGCATCAAGGTTCCCGTGTTATGGTTCAGGCATCAGATGTTCCACAGCATACCTATCCAGCTAGAGGTGGGGGTAGAGGTTCTAGAGGTGGAGGTATAGGTCCTAAATATGGAGCTCAGGCCGATAGGGGTGGAGGTCAGCTAGCAGCATGCAATCCCAAAGAGGTAGTTCAGGGTGGGGGGCCAAGCCAACATGTTATGCCCTTCCAGCCAGGCCCGAGGCTGAGTCTTTAGATGCAATCATTACAGGTACTATTATGATTTTTGATAGAGATGCTTCAGTGCTATCTGATCAAGGGTTTATGTATTCCTATGTGTCATCTTATTTTGATCCATACCTGGTCATGCCTAGTGATTCATTGAGTATTCATGTTTATGTATCCACATTGGTGGGTGATTATATTATGGTCGATCAAGTTCATCGTTCTTGTGTTGTGGTGATTGGGGGTCTTGAGACCCGTGTTGATTTGTGCCTTTAGACATGGTTGATTTCGATGTTATATTGGGGTGTATTGGTTGTCACTGTACCACGCTACCTTGGATTGCCATGCTAAGACTGTGACATTAGCCCTACCATATTTTCCCCGTTTAGAGTGGAGAGGGACTCCTGGTCATTCTACCCGCAGTGTTATTTCGTATGTGAAGGCTCAACTTATGGTCGAGAAGGGGTATTTGACCTATTTGGCTTATGTCGTGATTATAGTGCGAAGGTCCCTTCTATTGATTCTGTTCCCGTTGTTCAGGAGTTTCCTAAGGTTTTCCCTTTCAAACCTGCCAGGTATGCCACCCAATAAGGATATCGACTTCTGTATTAATTTGGCTCTGGGAACTCAGCCCATTTCTATCCCGTCGTATCACATAGCCCCACCAGAGTTGAAAGAGTTAAAGAAACAGTTGCATGATTTGCTTGATAAGGGTATCATTAGACCCAACATTTTTGCCTTGGGGTGCGCCAGTGTTGTTTGTGAAGAAAAATGATGGTTCGATGAGGATGTGCATTGATTATCGACAATTGGACAAGGTTACAATCAAGAATAAGTATCCACTACCGAGGATTGATGATTTGTTTGATCAACTTCAGGGTGCCAATGTATTTTCAAAGATAGACTTGAGATGTGGCTACCATCATTTGAGGATTAGGGCATCTGATGTCCCTAAGACAATATTCCGCACTCGATACTGGCATTATGAGTTCTTGGTTATGTCATTTGGGTTGACCAATGCCCCAACAACATTTATGGAGGTTATGAACCGAATGTTCAGGACATATTTGGACCTGTTTGTGATAGTATTTATTGATGATATTCTGATATACTCCCACAGTCAGGAGGAGCACAAGCAGCACTCAGAGTGGTTCTTCAAACTCTGAAGGATAGTCAGTTATATGCTAAGTTCTTGAAGTGTGAGTGTTTGTTGAGTTCAGTTGCATTCCTGGGTCACATTGTATAAGCAGAAGGTATTCAGGTTGATCTAATGAAGATTGAGGAAGTCAAGAACTGGACTCGACCAACATTAACCATATAGATTCGGAGTTTCTTAGGGTTGGCAGTCTACTACCATTGGTTTGTGGAGGGGTTTTCCTTTATTACAGCCCTGATGACCAGGTTGACCCAGAAAGTTGCCCAGTTCAGATGGTCGGAAAAGTGTGAGGCGTACTTTCAGAAGCTCAAGATAGCTCTGACTACGACACTGGTGTTGGTTTTGCCCATGGTTCAGGGCCTTATATAGTTTATTGTGATGCTTCCCATATTGGGCTTGGTTCAGTGTTGAAGCAGGATGATAGGGTCATTGCCTATGCTTCGAAGAAGTTGAAGATTCACGAGAAGAATTATCCGGTTCATGATCTAGAGTTCGCAACCATTGTTCATGTATTGAAGAATCGGAGGCATTATCTGTACGGCGTGACATGTAAGGTGTAGACTAATCACAAGAGTCTCTAGTACTTGTTCAAGCAAAGGAGATGAATTTGTTGAAAGATTATGATGTCACTATCTTGTATCACCCGGGGAAGGACAATGTAGTGGACTATGCTTTGAGTAGGAAGTCGCCTGTATGGGCAGTCTCGCTTACATTTTGGTCCGTTAGAGGCCCTTGCTTTATATGTCAGGCCTTGGCCAATCCATTCGTGAGGTTGGATATTTTTTAGTCTAGTCGGGTATTAGCTTGCACTGTCGCTCGTTCTTCGTTATTGGAGCGTATCCGTGATCGACAGTTGATGATTCCCATTTATGTGTCCTTCGAGACACGGTTCAGCGTGGAGGTTCCAATTAGGTGACCTTAGATGATGGTAGAGTTTTGAGATTGCAGGGGAGAGTTTGTGTGCTCAATGTTGATGGGCTTCGAGAATTGATCTTAGCGGAGGCCGATAGCTCCTGGTACTCTATTCATCCCAGCACCGCAAAGATGTATCAATATTTGCAGAATTATTGGTGGCGTAGGATGGAGAAAGATATAGTTGCATATGTGGCTCGGTGTTTAAATTGTTAGCAGGTTAAGTATAAACATTAGAGACCCGGTAGATTGTTTCAGAGGATTGAGCTTCCCGAGTGGAAGTGGGAGATTATTACCATGGATTTTGTTGTTGGACTCCCGCTAACTCGAACAAAATTCAACATAGTATGGGTCATTGTTGATAGGCTGACCAAGTCAACACATTTCATTCTTGTGGCAGTCTCCTATTCATCCGAGAGGTTAGCTAAGATCTATATGTGGTAGATTGTTCGCCTTCATGGTGTGCCTGTGTCTATCATTTTGGACCAAGGTACGCAATTTACCTCGTGTTTCTGAAAGTATTTCAATGAGAGTTGGGCACTCACGTTGATTTGAGTACAACATTTGATCCTCAGACGCACGGCCAGTTCGAGCGGACTATTCAGATTTTAAAGGATATGCTCCGAGCCCGTGTCATTGACATTGGAGGCTCGTGGGATCAATTTTTGACTTTAGCAGAGCTTGCCTACAACAACAGCTACCAGTCGAGTATTCAGATATTCCCTTATGAGGTGTTGTGTGGTAGGCGATGTCGATCTCCCGTTGGATGGTATGAGCCGAGTGAGGCCCGGTTGTTGGGTATGGATTTGGTTCAGGAGGCCTTGGACAAGGTCAGGATTATTCAGGATAGACTTCGCACAGGTCAGTCCAGGCAGAAGAGTTATGCAGACCGCAAGGTTCGAGATGTGGCTTTTATAGTTGGGGAGCTGGTATTGCTCCGAGTGTCGTATATGAAGAGCGTGATGTGATTTGGGAAGAAGGGCAAGCTTAACCCTAGGCTCATTGGTCCGTTTGCGATTCTTGATCGAGTGGTGGAGGTGGCTTATAAACTTGCATTGCCGCCAAGCATATCAGCCGTGCATCCAGTGTTTCATGTGTCCATGCTTTGGAAGTATCACGGCGATCCATCCCACGTGTTCTAGAAGCTGCTTCTACATTTAGTTCAAACTTCCGCTAAATTTTACTTTTCGTTGTCTTTTTAATTGCTTATTCATTGATAACTTAATTGTTTAATCATGTGCAAAATGATATGGGTTAATAGTTGAAAAAGGTTCTTGGCTTGCCTAGCTTCTGTGAGTATGCGCCATCATGACTCCTAAGGGTTGGAATTCCTGGTCGTGACAGAAAGATAACTAAAGCATTTTATAATATTTTATTATATATTACTCAAATTAATTCACTAAGATAAATTATGCTAATTTCAAATTGAACCGTTATGATTTTATAACATATTCAGAGAAATGCAAATTTTGGCTCATCTAATATTAACATTTACAACGTCATTATTGTATTAGTCAAAATCCGACCACCACGATCCGGGCAACCACGACCCCGCCCCTATCGTCTTATGAAAGAAGTCAACAAAGTTGGCTTCATCCCATCATTATGACATTCGACATAAGCAGCGAGGCCAAGGCCTCTCCACAGACGGAAAGCTTCCCCAACCCAATCATGACAAGTTATGGCAAATACAAGAGGTTTTTTGACTATAAAGAGAGAGAAAAGAGAACTAAAAAGGGGGATTCCTCTCCTACCTCTCCTCCAACACTCCAACAGCCCGAAAGGATGAACAGAGCTCCTAGAAACATGATCCTTCACCTATGGGGGAAAGGAGGAAGCTCCATTTTGGAATATCTAAGAAGGGGGCAAAACGATTGTAAAGGCCTTTCCCTCTCAAAGGAGAGGCATGGCAAAATTCTGTCATCAATAAAACTTTCGGATGTTTTATCTGTCCAATATATTGTTGCAGCTATTATGTCCTTCGATCCAGTATTAATTATGATTGACTATGATTTACCCCTTCATCATTTTTGATTAATTTGCTTAGAAAGAGTTTAAAATCTTTTGAGTCAAACAATTTGGCATCGTCTGTGGGGATTTCCTAGTGAAAACACCTAGTTCTTCCTGGATTGAAGCCAAAGAAACACGAGAAGAGAATCCAACTCACACTAGATCTGAAGGCAGCGCGTCGAGGAAAAAAAATCGAATGCGTTAGCAGGGGCTAAAATCCTCTGCCCTACCAGTCTCAAACACCCTAAACAAGGAAAGAGGTGTTGCAACCTATTCTTCCCCTCTTTTATAAACCACCAGGCAGAGGCGTGGAACACCCCCTCATCATCCTCCGTACTTTGTTAAGCCAGAAACAAGCACAGGGATGTTTTGAATGAAGAATCGAAAATCATCTCAGCACATCCTAAGCCTTCCCAGACGGAAACATCTTCAAAATAAACTGTCAAAGTTAAGCGAGAAACTGTGACACGCGTACAACACGGGTTCGAACAGAATGCTGGAGCCCAACGCCCATGGCGGTGAACCATCGCGAGCTATGCCTACCAAACTGGGACTAAGGCCAAGGTCCTTCGCCATCAAATATCGAAAGGTTTTACCTCGTTCGAACTCAGACATGTTGTTATTTCGATAAGTTCGAAACAACACCCTTAAGGCTAAGGGCATTCGCCATTGAAGAAAGAGAGATTTGACCTTGTTCGAACTCAGACATGCTGTTATTTTGATAAGTTTGAAATAACACCCTTAAGGCTAAGGGCCTTCGCCATAAAAGATCAAAAGGTTTGACCTCATTCGAACTCAAACAGGCTGTCATTTTGATAAGTTCAAAATAACACCCTTAAGGCTAAGGACATTCTGTTAGAATATACGCTTAACGCTAGAGGGTGGGGTGGCGTTATTATAAAAAGCAATATAAACTTGCGGAATTAAAAATTGCAGGATTGAAATAAGTGCGGTAAGTAAATAATAAGGAACGAACGCACCGAAATTATCCTGGTTCACCACAACCTGTGGCTAGTCCAGTCCCCGAGAGACTCTCTCGAGATTCCACTAACTTCGTTAAGCTTACGGGTGCTTAACAAACCGTTACAAACTGAGAACTTGAGTCACACAAGCCTCAACAACCTTTGCTCGAAGATACCACACTTCAAGACTTCAACCGAAGGAATGAAAACGTTCCTTCTTACAACCACAAGGGATTAACACTTCCCTTCAAGTGTATACAAACACTTAGCACTCAAGACAAGACTCTCTTTAAGAGTAGATATGAGTAAAATAAATACGCTCAAGAACACAACAACTTTCGTCAAGAGTTTGGCTCTCAAAAACTTATGAAATGAATAGAAAATGATGAATATGAGAGTATGCAAGCTTTAACAAGAATATGATCAGTTGTTGTACTTAGAAGACTGATTTTGAGTTGTATTTATAGTGTTCAAAACCCCCACAACCGTTGCCTAATTGCCAATCAAGAATTGCTGATTTTGTGCTAAGATAATCGATTATCTGATTTGCATAATCGATTATTTTCCAATCGTTCAAAAATCATTCCCAGATTTTAGGCAGAATAATCGATTATCCAAATCGTATAATCGATTACTTGACAACGTTCAAAAAATCATATTCAGATTTTACTTAGCATAATCGATTATCAGATTGTGTATAATCGATTACCTGACAACGTTCAAAAAATCATATGCAGATTTTACTTAGCATAATCGATTATCAGATTGTGTATAATCGATTATCTTTCAAAGTTTTAAAATACTTTGGCAACGGTCATTTTCATAATCGATTATGCTATAAGGATAATCGATTATCTTTTATATTTTGAAAACTTCGGACTACACTGTCTTAACATAATCGATTATCATAAAGTACATAATCGATTATTTTACAGTCTTGTAAAATTTGATAGACACTGCCTCAACATAATCGATTATCATAATATGCATAATCGATTATTTTATAGCTTTGAAAAATCTTATGGACACTGCCTCAACATAATCGATTATCATAAGGTACATAATCGATTATCTTGTAGCTTTGAAAAATCTAATGTACACTGCCTTAACATAATCGATTATCATAAGGTACATAATCGATTATTGTTCAGCTTTGTAAATCTGGTGTACATTGTCTTAACATAATCGATTATCATAAAGTACATAATCGATTATCTTTGTCCAGATTTGAGAGGCATTTTAAAAATCATTTTGGCTAAAATAAAATGTTTGAAAATTATTTTGCTTTAAATTAAATATGCATGATTTGATAAAAATGATTTTATGAGAGAAGCCAAGTCTTGAGTCAATTGTCGGATCAAGATCACAATTAAAGAACGACTCATGTATAACTTTATTTCTTTGCTTGATCATGATCTTTGTTCATCTTGTGCTTGAACCTCGTTATGTGTCAATTGCGCGCTTGTGCTTGGACCTCGTCATATGTCAATTGCGCGTCGTTTGTCATTTATCAAAACCTACAAATATGAACACACGTTTAGTATGTATTGAGAACGTCTTTCAACAATTTCCCCCTTTTTGATAATGGCAAACCAATATCGGGATATGCATATTAGATAATTCATAATGACGATCCAAGACAAGTATATAGATATGCAATTAGTTCCCCCTCAACATATGAATTCCCCCTCAATCTAAGCCAATAAATATTAAGTGCATAGCCCTTATTCTTCCCCCTTTTGACATTAGCAAAAAAACATTAGTAAATAACTTGTTTATTGATTAACCAAAAATCCGAGTACATAAAAAGAGACAATGAAACATAGAACAACAAGCTAGAAAAAAAAAGAAATTATTCATTATCATTATTAATTTCCGGCTCGACATTCGGTACATCTTCCCGAAGGACAATTTGGGCATATGGATAATTGACATGGTCAAAGTATCCATGACGTTCATGGGAGAGACGAGTGACATTCATATCGATGCGAGTTATGGAGGTGGACAGAGACGCAATTTGCTCGGAAATGGTATTGAGGGATACATCGAACGGGGCCGGAGGACGACGTTGATGAGTTGGAGGAGGAGGTGGATGCTCACCGATACTGGGAAATGAAGATTCTTGTATTTCCCAATGTTTCGTCGCCTTTTTGTGAGGGCCGACGGAAGTGTCGACACCGGATGCAACAAGAAGGGTCATAACGACAAAAGCATAAGGGAGAGCCTTATCTTCCCCAATAGCATCATACATATGAGTCTTGACGAACTTGCACCAATTGATGCGAACTCCGGTGATGATAGCATGCATGAGTTTTGAATCCTCATGAGATATAGTTGTATGATTGAATTTCCGCGGTTTTAGAACGCGGGTGATGAAATAAAAAAATAAACGGTATTCGGGGAGCATGTTTGTGATGGTGGGACGACGATGGTCCGGAGTTGGAAAAAATTCACCGATGCCGATTGAGTAAAAAGAAGTTGTTCATCAAACAGAGCGCCTTCTTCCCTAGTATAGCGTAAAATGTCTTCCCCATTGCGCGGAAGTTTAGTGATGGCTTGAATATTTGCCTCAGATACAGGGATGTGAATTCCATTGACGGTCAAGAAGAGTTCATCATCTTCGTCTTTCTCGAGATTTGAATAGAAGGCCTGAATTAAGGAAGGATGAATGTAAGGGGTGTGAAAGTATAGGAAATCAAGGAGTTGGCTTTGTAGGAGCATATTTGCTGTAGATAGAGGGGCGCTTTGACTAAGAAATCGATTAGTGGAAAATCGAGGAGGGAGGATTTCTCGATTTTCAAACTTTTCAGCGAAGCGCATAAGTTGTTCTTCACTGTTGAATCGTAAGAAGGAGCCATCTTTATAACAATAAACTGGTGGACGAGTTCTGCCCGACATTTTGAATAAGTAGTAATAGCCTTTGAAAGAAATTTGAGAAATTTTGAGAGTTTGGGAGATAAGTTTGATGTTTGAGTGAAGAAATTGAAGACTTATAGCACCTATTTATAGTGAGAAGGATGGCATTGCATTGAAGATGAAAATCTGCAGAAATTTAAGAGACAAAAACGGTCAGAAACGGTAACAATTTTGAAATACTGACTGAGGATAATCGATTATTGAATTATGGTAATCGATTATTCTGACACAGAGTGCACAGTGATTTTCTGACTCGGGAAATAATCGATTATACTTTTGAGATAATCGATTATTTTAGGAAGTGCAGTAATGAATAGCTGAGACGGTAATCGATTATTTTAGGAAGTGCAGTAATGAATAGCCGAGACGGTGCATCAACGCCTTCTTCTGGGCCCACCAGGGAAGAATCCAAGTTGATCATCGGAGGCTCCATCTCGAACTCCACGCTCTATATTTGTGACAACCTTTTTCCTTCTCAGTCGACGTCGAATCATTCTGAGAGCGGACAACACCGGATGGGACCTTATCCTAAGAGGTAGCCCGGGTCGGAGTGACCAAGGCCGGAGATTCGACAGTTGTAGCCCTTGACGATGGGCACATAGAAGGAACAACGACCAGACGAGCAGGTGTGGCCTGCTGGCGAAATGCTAATTGAGGAGCTTTGTCTCTCCGCGCCCTCCCTGCCAACAACAAACAAATGTGTGAGAAACGAAACCCGGATGACTAAAAGAAAGAAAAAGAAGGGGGTGCTCACCTACGAGAGGCCTATATCCGAATCTTACGTAAAAGGTCGACCAGGTGCGAATCCCTACCGTGTGGGGAAGGACGGCCTCCACCCATTCGCGAATCCCTTCAAGGGGCGGCAGGGGAAACCTCTCAGCTGCAGAAAGAAAGAGAAATTTTATACCCACAACACAATAAAATTGAACATTCCATTAATAGAAGACACACTTACGTGCAAAGTTCTACCTCTCGAGGAACTTTGTCGGGTCCACCACGATGTGTTAGGTCCGCACATAGAAGAAGCTCTCATAGAAGCGACGATTAGTTCAATCGCACATCTTTACCACGAAGCTCCTCGACCCATGAGGGCGCACATGCGGCATTGTCCCTTGGATAAGTTGGGGAGCGAAAAGGCTGAGTACGTGGCCCAGAGTGACCTCACGACCGGCAAGCTCCACATACTTTATCATCATGAGGAACAACTTGTACAAGTAAGGAGAGAGCTGGGCAGGGCACACCTCGTAATAGCGGCAGAAATCTACCACCAGCATAAGAAGTAGGTGCGTGTACCATACGATAAGAGGGTAGGCTTAGAACATGTAGAATATGGGACGGTCGACTTGAACTCGGTCATTTCTCCCCAGAAGTTGTATCTCAACAAAATTGGGGATTCCCCATCGCTCCCTCAATTCAGTGATCCCTCTCTCCCCTATTAGGGAAGCAATACTCTCTGGTTTCGTTCCACCATTCATAGTGAAATCAGTCGCATCCTTTCTAGGGCGGGGCAAGATTTCATCCGCCGATGGAACCTCTACCTCTTTCTCTTCCACCGCCTCTACTCCACCGACAACCTGACTTGGGTCTTCCGATGCCGGAGCTGCGACGAGAGGAATGCTACGAGAAGAACTGCCGTCCATTTTTTTCTGGCTAACAAGGAAAACTGCCTAAAATTGAAGAGATTGGGTGATGCGATAAACGAGAGAATAAGCTAGAATTCGAATTTCCAGAAAAGGAGATATCTTGGAAATTCTCTCGAGATGAACAATGAAGTGTGAGAAGCAAATGACAGGATTCTCAATTTATAAGAGACATAAATTTCCCAAGCGCGAAACCCGATAGTCGACATTCGAATCCGATGGGATGCAAAGCAATTCAGATCCTCAGAAACGTGCGTCATAATGACTGCTTGCACAAAGTAATGCTTCGGTTACCAACCGATGCTTCGGTTTCGAAACCATCGTAACGGTACATGAATACTGAAAAAAACACCTCCTAGCGACCCCAAAATTCACAAACGCGATCAAGGAACAGAGTGGGGGTCAGATTCCTTACGACTACATTATGTACATAATCCGTCCGTCGAAGTCGATGAGGTACGACCCCGACGAACAGAGAGACTAACTGCATTGGTCAAAATCTGACCACCATGACCGGGGCGGTCACGACCCCGCCCCTTTTATCTTATGAAATAAGTCAACTAAATTGACTTCATCCCATCACTACGATATTCGACACAAGCAACGAGGCCAAGGCCTCTTCACGACCGGAAAGCTTCCTCGACCCAACTATGACAAGTCATGGCCAATACAAGAAGTTTTTCGACTATAAAGAGAGAAAAGGCGAAATAAAAAGGGGGATTCTTCTCCTACCTCTCCTCCAACACTCCAACAGCCCGAAATGATGAATAGAGCTCCTAAAAATAGGATCCTTAACCTACGGGGGGAAAGGAGGAAGCTTCATTTTGGGAGATTTAAAGAGGGGGCAAAAACGATTGTAAAGGTTTATACAGGACAAAATTCTATCATCAATAAAACTTTTTGATGTTTTATCTGTCCAAAATATTGTTGCTTCTATTATGTCCTTCAATCCAATATTATTATGATTAACTATGACTTGTTTTGGCTTTTTTTATGGACCGAAGGGTGTTTAAATTAGTAAAAATAAATTGTGAACTCCTACATGGCTAACAAATGTGTCGTGTAAAAGTAAATGATTTTCTGCATTGGAAAGTTAACATTGCTAGGATTAGATCATAATTTTGTACCTAATTGTTAAAGTTAGAGAGCTATGTGCACAACTTCAAAAAGTACGGCGAAAATGTACCAACCCGTAAATACGTATGACTCTAACCACTCCAAGATTTTTAAAACAAAGAATTCAGGATAGTTTGGCAATCACAGTACCCTATTTCCCTTATCCACATTTTAAAATTGTTTTTTTTTACCTTCCAATGGCCTAACACCTCTTCCCTTCTTTCCTTTTTGTTAGATTTTACTTGCCTGCTTGGTCAAACTTCTAAAATTTATTTTTATTTTAAAAATAAAAAAGTACTTTTAGTAAAATTAATTATATTTGACTAATTAGTTTAAAAAGCAATTTTAATTAGTAATTAATATTTAAACAACCTTTTTAAAAATATTTTTAAGTATATATTTTTTTAAAAGTACTTTTCCAGAAAATATTTCTGGGGAGAAATTACTTTTTTCTGTATTTCAGAAACTGCTTCTGCTTCTACTTAAAAATACTTTTTTCCTTCAAAAATTTGGCCAAACATCATAATTTTTTAAAAAAACCTTAAACAAAAATAATACTTTTGGCCAAGAAAAAAGGTTGGCCAAACAGACTATAATATATGATCGGAAAACATTATTTTACAAATCCAAGCACAAAATTTTAAACCACTTTTATTTAAAGTGAATTGAAAAAAGAATAATGCTAGACATTGTAAAACTAAGGACTTGTTTGGCCATAAAGAAAATTTCACTTCTTTTTTTGAAACTTTTTTTCGAAATCAGCGTTTGGCCGTAAATTTTAGTTTTCATTTAAAGATGAATTTTGAAAATTTTAGAAAATTTTAGAAAACTCCAAAAACTGTTTTTCAAAATTTTCACTTCAATTCGCTTCCAAAAGGTAAAAAATAACCCAAATTAAATTCATGTCCAAACAAAACTCCAATTTACAAATATCATGTTTACTTTTTTCCAAATTTTACAATTCTTATATCCAAACGCCCACTAAGTTAGAGAGTTTTGTATGTTAAGAAGAGGACAAAAGCTTCATACGCATAATTTAAGGTCTAATTGATCAAGAATAAATTAATATATTAAATTATTTTTTGAGCGTTTTACATTATTCTTTTCTTCTGTCCATTTATTTAACATAAAGATTTTGATATAATGGAAATTAGACAGGTCCATTACAGAAAAAGCAGAAACTCGAAATATGAGAAAAAACTTTCACAATCACACAAGGGAGACATAGAGAGTGAGAGAAAAGAAAAAGGCAGAATGAAAAGGAAAAGGACAGCAGAAGCAGCCAATTCCTCAGACAGCCTTTCCCACTCTCCCTTTCGTCTTTTCTTTCTGATTCATCTCTGTACAAACGAATCTCAGGACCCCACCATTACCTTTCACCCTCTCTCCAACTCTTCTAATTTCTCTCTAATTTCCACATTTATCTTCGACACTCTAAGAGTCCGTTTGGACATAATTTTTTTTATTTTTCCAAAACTATTTTTTGAAAACAATATTTGATTGTCACCCGTTTTTCAATTGAAAAATGAGAATTTACTAGTTTTTAATTTTATAAATTTACCTTATATTTTTAAAAATTTTAAAATAACCTCATCAGTTTTTCATATTTAGCGGCTGATGCTGGAGCATCAATCCTAGTTGATACTTGAATTCAGTCTGCTGGAAGATTGATTATATGATTATAATAAATATGTGATTATGCCTGCTTGTGCACCTTCTCTATGTGTTAGTAGAATTAGAACATGTGATATGGATTTTGCATCTTCACTATATTACAGTAAAAAGAATATGATATCAGTTAAATAATAACATGGATTATTTATTTCAAGTAAGATAATCAAATTGAGGTGATTTTGATATTTTTACAAGGTATGGGCATAAATAATCCTTTATGGTTTTCAAAAAAAAAAAGACATCCAAATACATTGCAAAATTACAACCAAAAACGACTTCTTCACTACAAATTTTAATGAAATTCCAAAATTGAAAAAAAGGTATTAGAATTCATGTCCAAACGCCTACTAGTATGCGTTTAAAATTCACTAATTAGATTAATTCAGTTTACATATACCTAATATATCGCTTTAAGAAGTCAATTAATTCACCATATAACGCTTTATAACGAGAAAAACTTCACATTTCAGAAGTCGATTCGTGGTAGGATGGGGTAAGTAAAGATATCCGATGAGTCAGAATAATGCATGGGATTAACTATCTTACAATCCATATGAATAATTAGTGTAGAAGTTATGGGCTCAACATAACTCATAATTTTTGCTTAAAAAATTATTAAATATATATAAATAATAAATTTTAAACCTATTAAATTAGATAAAGTATAGTAGAATCATAAAATTGAACTCATAAAGTTAAAATCTTAGATCCATAACCTTATAATTTTAATATAAAATAAATTTCGGAACTAATTTATACACATACCTAAATGCGGAATAAAATAATCTTGTATTTTATTTTGGCGAAATGGCTTCCAGGCCACTAAAACTTAGAGTCGATTTTAAAGCCGATACACGAACTTTGCATTTTCCCATTCGAACACTCAAACTCCTGAAACCTATAACTAATAAACATGTTTGACCGTTGACTATGCTTACATGGCGACTATATAGTTGACGTGGCCATAATGCTTGGGAATCACGTTACTTAGGCGCGTGAATGAGTTAATTTAATTTAAAATTATAAAAAAAAAGAAAGAAAAAATTGATTGTCACCCGTTTCGTCGTCCTCCTTCTTCACGTCGCCAAAGATACCAGTCGACCTTCACTTCCCAAATGACCTCCACCTCAGCTTCTGCCCGTCACCAGCTTCCCAAACAACCCTCAAAATCTCTAAACGACATAGCTTCCCAGCCACCAACGAACCAAACAGACCCCACAACCACGAACCAGTGTCCAGTTCGTCCGCCATTGACAAGCAGTCCGTCAACCATACTGAACGATGCACCAACAGTCTTGTCTCCGGCAAGCAACCCGACCACTGTCACACCAATAACCCCACCGTTGCTCGTTCCTGCTCGACGACCACCACCGTTATGTCGTCGACCAACCCCAAACGTCCGGCAATGTTGCTAACCACTCAAATGACCAAAACAATCCTCGTCGTCGTTCTATATTTTCAAGTGATGGAAATGGTTGCCATTTTTCTGGTAGAAATTTCGCCGGAATAATTTTGTTGGTCTGCTACTCCTATTATAAATTTGACTTTGTGAGTAAATAATTTTTTTAAAGTGGGATCCATAAATTATACATGGTAATTAATAAGAGGATAAGTATGTGACATGTAATTTGTGTCATAGTGCTTGCAGACCACGCACAATCGCATGTGTTTATTAGTTATAGGTTTCAGGAATTTGAGTGTTCAAATGGGAAAATACAAAATTCGTGTATCGGCTTTAAAATCAACTGCAAGTTTGAGTGGTCAGGAAGCCATTTCGCCTTTTATTTTCAAATTATTATCCCTTATTCTCATGGCCAAACAGACCCCTAAGGATAAAAAGAATCCCATTTATCTATTACACTTTTTGATAATAATTTCCGCCATTTCAAATCCCTTAAAATTTTTGTATCATTATTGGTTTTACTTAATTTATAAATATGGTGTGTAATGTTAATTAATTACTAATAGATCACACACAGCTTATAGCTTGTTTGATCAAACTTATTTTTGGGTCAAAAGTATTTTTTTTTTGCCAAAAATATTTTCAGCTAAAAACTAAGGTATTTGACCAGATTTGTAGAAGAAAAAATATACTTTTAAGGAAAAGTAAAAAAATATAGCTTCTCTTCAAAAGTATTTAAAAAAATACACTTAAAAATAATTTTTAAAAATTTAATCAAATATTAATTACTGTTCAAAAATATTTTTTAAATTAATTAATCAAACAACAATTAATTATCATCAAATGTATTTTTTTGAGCTTGGCCAAACATGCTATTCATCCAAAGCTTCTATGAACGATTATAATGTAGGTAATGGAGTAGTAAATTTTATTATGTACTCTATTACTTAAATCCTGTATATTAAAATATGTGATCCACCCATTTAAACTCCTCAATGTTGCGAGTAGTAGTTGAGACCACGTACTGCCATTTCTCTCTCACTTCGACTCTATTTTTAGCAGAGTGAGTCCATTTTTTGCATCTTTTTTCATGTAAAAGCAGACCGCTACTCTCTTATAAGCATCTCCTGAAACTCTTCCTTTTTGGTTCAAAGCAATAGGGAGGGCAAAAGGAAAAAGGTCTCTTCCCATAACAATTGTTTTTCACTGGGTAAAAGTAAAAAAGGAAAAAATAAAGATTTGCTTCGACTTCCCACTCATTTCTCTTTATCTCCCTTTTCCCCCGCTTTGCAAACCCTACTGTTCACCATATATAAAGAAAATTGAGAGTCATGTTTTACAAAAGCTTTAGTACTACAGGGATGAAAATCAGACTTTTCACATTTATTTTTACGCTGCTTTGTGTGTGTAACGGCTCGTTAGCTGGGTTACTTTCAGAGCCAGCGCAGCCATTGAAGCCAGGTGATTACTCTAACTCTAACACTGTTCCAGCTTTTCCGGTTCAGACCGAGTCACAGACTTGCCGGTTGGATTTATCGGACGAGCTCTTCGGTGGTGTGAGCGCGGCGTGCGGGCAGAATCTGGACCGAAGCCGTTGTTGTCCTGTCCTAGCGGCTTGGTTATTCGCAGCGCACGCGCGTTCCGCTTTGCAAGTTTCGACGGCGGTTGCGCCGGCCAGCTCTGACTTGCCGATGATGCCGGATGACTCGCAGAAGTGCGTTAACACGCTTCAGAGCTCTCTACAGAGCCGTAACATCCATTTACCTCAACCTAATGGCTCATGCGACGCCGTTTTATGTTTCTGTGGTATCCGTCTGCATCAGATCACTTCACTTAGCTGCCCGGCGGCGTTTAATCTCACCGGTTCAAAGAATGCAACTCCTACCGCCGCTGTCAAAAATCTCGAGCGGAATTGTCGGAATTCTTCTTATTCCGGTTGTACCCGGTGTCTCGGTGCCTTACAAAAGGTCAGCAACGTAAAATCACATGTTTAGACTATTTCTTCTTCTCCACTCAACCTAATATCCGCTTATAATTTTATTCATTTTATTTTATTATGTATTACTTAAATGCCCTTCATTTTCCATCTTTTTACCGTATTCTTATTTATTCACTTTTTTCGTCTCTATAGCTTAACGGTGACGGAAAAAATCGAACTCATAAAATGGCGGATACCGGCGGCGATAGGGTGAGCAAGATGTTAAGCAGGGATTGTCAGTTGATGGGATTGACGTGGCTACTAGCACGCAACAAGACGGCGTACATACCGACGGTTTCTGCTGTATTGCGCGCCATCATGTACAGTGCACACCCACCACATGAGTCCAAGTGTAGTCCAGATCAGGAGAACATGCCATTAGCCGTTGATTCATTACAGTTCGAAAAAGCGGATTCATCCTCGACGTCTATTCGGGTTTCTCGTTTTACTAGTTTGTTTCCATTTTTGCCCCTAATCATTCTACTGAATTTTCTCTTTGGTTAATGAAAGTCACTTGTTTCTGAAACTATTGGTTGGAGTTACATGATGCCCTCTGTTCTTTTGTGCATGTGACATGATTTTGGGGGATTCACGTGAGAAGCTAGTTGACAAAATGAAAGGGGTGAAAAAGGGGTTATTTTGTCATTTTGCCCCACTGTAAATTCAGGTCATTTGAAAGACTAATTTCTTTTTGACATATAGTGCCAGGAAATATTACCCTTCTTTTGTATGAATTTGCTGTTCTCCCTCTTATTTTTGTTCTATCTTTGTTGAGTAAATTTTGAATCCGTTAATTGTTTTGGTTGAATTTTTTGCTCCATGGACTTTGTTTTATTTAATTGTTTAAGACCAAATAGCATATTAAGTCAAACATCTCTATAACAGTCGTATTTTGTTGTAATATTTTTGAATGTTATAGTATAGTGCTATCATAAATGATATATATTATAACAATGTAAAAACTTAGTTAGGAGAAACTGGACTTTTACAGCGAATGGATATTGGTATAATTTGTTTGTTATTTTAGCACGAGAGGTAAAGAAAGCCGTAGTATCTGTCTACTTTTTGGTCTAGTGAAATACTTCAACATCTCAACTTCTTTTTTCCTGTAACTCTTGTATTGTTAGATCCTCTATTAGGTTCTTGCTTTGGTGTTTCGGATGTATCCTTGATTACAAGAAAACTAATAGAATCAATGAAAGTTAAACTACTGTACCTTCAGCTGTTAAATTGGTTTCAGAAATATTGACAAATAGCCAAAACAAAAAGAAGATTCACTTGATGTTTACTATTTTATGCTTGTCAAGGCAAATGATGTTTCTTTCACGGCCGTTTTCTCCCGCCAATAATACTCTTCCGTGAAGATGTTTTTGAATTACTAAATAATGTGTAATTGATGGATCAAAGAAATCAGCCGAATAAAAAAAAAAATCTATGCACTACAATTAATTAGCTCTGTCATTCTTCTGAATTTTACATGCATTATTCAAATATAATGCAGTTAATTCCTTTGGGAGGAAAAGTAATATAATTGAGAAAGGAAGAATGAAATGTAAGGATCGATTGCTAACGATGCATAGGACAAGAACAAGCTTCCTGTTGGAACAAAACAAACGAAAAAAATAGAAAAGAAAACCACAAAATAGTAAGGAGAAAAGAGAAGTGAATTATACCTATTAAAAAGAGGAGAATCTATAATGGAGAAAACGATGAGAATCAAAAAGTTTTGGACGTTGTTTGGATACCATAAAAGCTCGGGGGAAGAGCAATTCAACTCCCCAGGACTGTAGCATGTTGGTCGTATATTTTGTAGGAAAGGTGGCAATATTGAACATAGTAACGAGGCAAAAGGGTGTTTTGTTAGATCTAAAAACAACGTAACTCACATGTGGACATACAGAATAGTCTTCAATAATCAGATTAAAAAATAGATGTTGCACATGTTTACAGGAGAGAATCACGGTTGGATGTTTGTCACAAGGAATTAATTAACGCACGCAGCCCCTTTCTTCTTCTCCATCTATCTAGTAATAATTTATTCTCTTGCTCAACAAATATAATCAAATATCTCCGTAACACCCTTGTTTATTTTAATATTTTTTGACTGTAATTGCGAAGTACTATTATAACAAACATATATTATAACATAACATTAAAAATTAGTTCCACCAAAAACTTGACCATTATAATAAAATATTATTATAGAGAATGATTATTGTATGGGTCGGAATCCGACCCCATGATAATTAATGAGGTTAATCCCAGTTTAAGTTAAGTCACGATTAATAAGGTGTATGACCACTCAGAATTAATGGTATTTAACCCTTGTATTATTTGACCAATAAGGCCACGACCTATTCGCCATCATAAAGGCAAATCCGCAGCGTGGTCACAGCCACTTATTGATAGCTCATGAAGCTCACAATTATAAATACCAAGAGAAGAAACCCTAAAAAGGGGAGTTTCATCTTCGCCACTATTCACAATAGAGAGGAAAGATACAATGAAACCCATATTATGGGAAAGAGGAACATCATTGTAAGGCTCTGAACCTCCCCATGGAGAGGCAGGCCAATTCAATATTATCAATAAAAGCTTCTAATATTTCTTCCCCTAATTCTGAGTACTTATTTTCACTTCTTTCATTTGGTCCAATGGATTATTACAATTTGCTATGATTTTCCCTTGATTAATGTGTATTGTTTCACACTCATAAAGTACATGATAACTTTTGAGCAAACAATTTGGCGCCGTCTGTGGGGATTTCATAGCAAAATCGCGTAGTTCTGCCCTGGACCAAAAGGAAAGAAACGTCAAAGAACAATCCAGCTCAAACAAGCCAAAGCGGCATATCAGACAGAGGGAACTGAAAGATCCCGAATCGAGATCCAACTCCTTTGTCTCTCCTCTCTCGGATAGTGCAAGAAAGAATAAGAAGCACCCTAATGGAGGATCTCCGTAAGGCATCTCCCGCATCCCCGATACGGGCTCCAACCGAAAACCGGCATGAAGATATCTCGAACTGAGAGTCGCCTCAAGCCAACCTACATACCTCTATTGGGAAGGTAGCACGTAAGCTGCTCAATATATCGAATCAAAATCGAGCTTCAGCTCTCAAACACCAACATTGCGAGATTCAGACTATGTGCCTTTGCCAGCACGTTCAACTACGGCGGAACCAAGACAGGCTATGTGCCTCCTCCAATAAGTTCAACTACGGTTGAACCAAGACTCAAGCTATGCGCCTTCGCCATCAAAATTGATAAAGTTCAACAACAGTTGAACTGAAACTCAGGCTACATGCCTTCACCAGTAAGTTTAACTATGGTTGAACCAAGACTCATGCTATGCGCCTTCACCGTCAAATCAAGGCTACGAGTTGAATTTGGACTCAGGCTATGCACCTTCGCTAGTAAGTTCAACTACGGTTGAACCAAGACTCAAGCTATGCCCCTTTTCCATAAAAATCGATAAAGTTCAAGTACGACCAAACTGGGACTCAGGGTATGCGCCTTCGCCATTAAAATCAATGAAGTTTAACTACGGCCAAACTGGGACTCAAGCTATGCGCCTTCGCCATCAAAATCGATAAAGTTCAACTACGGCCGAACTGGGACTCAGGCTATGCGCCTTCGCCATCAAAATCGATAAAGTCCTACGATCGAACTAAGACTCAGGCTATGCACCTTCACCATCAAATTTATCAAAGTTCATATACGGTTGAACCATGACCCAGGCTATGCGCCTTCGCCATCAAAATCGATAAATTTCAACTACGGTCGAACTGGGACTTAGGCTATGCGCCTTCGCTATCAAAATCGATAAAGTTCTACGGTTGAACTAGGACTCAGGCTATGCACCTTCACCATCAAATTTATCAAAGTTCAACTACGGTTGAACTGAGACTCAGGCTATGCGCCTTCGCCATCAAAATCGACAAAGTTCAACAGCAGTTGAACTGGACTCAGGCTGTGCTCCTTCGCTATTAAATCTAGCAAGTTCGAACCCGTTCGAACTACAATCATAGACGCTTCCGTCCTCAAATCTAACAAGCTCAACCATATTTGAACTAGGATCCAGGCCAAGAGCCTTCAACATAGAACTCAACAAAACCCAACCTCCGACGAATCGAGGCGCAGACTAGGCCCCCTCACCGGTCAAGTAAATACTCCCAAATCGAACTAAGATTCGGGCCGCGTAAAGTTTGGCCCCGGTCCAACAACCAGGCCACGCTTTTTATCCTCACGGCCGGTAATTAGACTATTCCCGAACTGGGACTAGGGAAATGTGCCGCTATCGCCAAGTAACGACTCCGACTCGCTCACACCGAGCCGAAGAAAAAAAGTCATCAACAATAAAAAATAAACATGCTTACTAGATTCAAACTCAAAGGCATACCACCCATTCAAAGCGTGCAAAGAAAGCCTAAAAGGGAAGAAGGGAAGGTGCCAAATTAAGTACGAATCAAATAACGGAAAAGGAATTTTATTTATTTACAAAGTTATTTGCGGGTCAGCCCCACTTACAGCCGGCCAAGGCCAGTCAATATAAAGAAATAGAAAAAGAAAAACAAGAACCACCTAAACTCCAAGCGGCGAATAAAACAAAAGAAACAACAAACACTTTTATTCGGCGCCTTCCGCACCACCACCTGCACCATCATCAACCTCTGGCGCCGCTGCCTCAAAACCAAAATCAGTATAGGCTTCACGAGCTTTTTGACGTGCTTTCTCAAAAACAGCTTCTGTCATGATGTCGGCCTCCCACAAATTCTTATACACATCGTGTTGGGCCTCGGCAAAGGCCCAAAGCTCACTAGCCTGGCTGGAAGCGGCGGCTTGGTCCCGCAGCCGCTAATTCTCTCTTTCTAAAGTCGTGACCTGATCCGCCATAACTTGATCCTCTTACTTAAAAAGGCCAATCCGCTCATCGAGCTCTACTTCCCTCTCGGTCTCCGTAGCCCTTTCCGACCCACACTGAGGTTCATACACACAGATTGCCTCCTCCAACCCAGCGACCCTCGACGAGGCATCACTCGTCTGGAGTCTTAGAGTCGCAACCTCACTCTCCAAAGTGGCCACTTTCCCACTCTAGGCTATGGCAACCTCCTCCTCTTTATCTTGGCCCTGGTGCTCGCTCTCAGCCCCATCCCTCCTTCCGGCCTCGAGTTCCTCATCCTTCTTACGAAGATGCTCCTTGAGGGCACGTGTTCTAGCAAGTAATTACTACAACTGAAACTCCCGCCTCGCCAGCTCCTCGACCAAGGCCCGATTATGGGGGTAGGCCTTCAAGTGCTCACGCAACTCTCGGCACCGATCTCGGTAGCGGTGGTACTTATCTAGCACTTGCAAAATATTCCCGAGTGGATGTTGGCTCGGCGGATGCCCTCCACCTCCAACAAATAAGATTATAAAGCAAAAACAACGAGTTAGATAAAGAATTAACTAAGGCAAGAGAAAATGGATCAAGGTCATAATACGTACCCTCAGGCCCATAACGACCACCTCATTATTCAGTCCGACATCTGTGACGTCCCTCGAGTTGTGTTCTCGGCCTCAGAGCATAGCACCTCAAATAACGGCACCATGATATTCGCTTGGAGCAATAGGTTCCACTCCATGGGAACCTCAACAAAATGAGATCGTCCCTATGCACGCACCGTTGAATTGTTGAAGCCCTCTCGGAACGTACAAACCGGGGTCCAAGTCAGATTTGGACCTATACTCATCTACGGCATCCCTCCGGCCTTCCACTGCCCAATGGATGCTTGATTCATCAACAATACCATCCGCTGAGGAATTTCCTCCCATCTCAGCGGCTGGAACCACTAACTAAGTAGCCAAAGCGACAGTATCATCACGACCTAAGCAAACCGGGGCAACCCCTACTATTTTTTCGCCCTTAGGGGCAGGCGCGTAGTCACACTCCTCTCCTTATTCGCTAGGGGGGGAGTCCAAATTAATCACCATGGGTGGAGCCGGCATGAACTCGACTTTCCTTCTCACCAATGGCCTCTCTTCCTCCTCCTCAGGCGAGGGAGATTCCGCTGTGGGGTGCACAACCCTTGACGGCCCATCGTCCCAAAGTGCAGCTCGTGGTTGAGAAGGAGCAGTTGAAGACTGAACTGATGCCGCCCTCGATACTGGGAATGGCACCGCTGCTGCAATAAGTCGAGCAATTGCACCCGGGCGATGGAATTATAACTGAGGGGCCCTGAAGCAGCGTGTCCTCCCTGATCACAAAAAGAGCTGATAAATAGAATTGAAACAAAGAGGGACAGAAGAATAAGTCAACTTTTTACTGTCACAGGCCTATGGCCATGCCTCTCCCGGAAAGATTCCCACATGTGTATCCCCACCATATGGGGGCACGACCTCTACCCACTCACCTATCCAAGCTAGCGGAGCTGGCGGCGACCTTTTAGTTACAAAGTTTCACACAAATTAATTCTTACGAGCGCAAGACGTAAAGAGGGGCAGAAAAGAGAATTTGATGATTAAAAAAACTTACGTGCATGGTTCCAATCCTCTGGGAACCCAGGTAGGGATGCCATTAAGTAATTATCCTAATATAGAACAAATGCTCAAAAGGGCAAAGCCCGACCTCGTCATCTAGTTCTACGGTACGGCTCCTTGACCCACGAGGACGTGCTCGAATCATGATACCGCGGACCCTCTGGAGAGCGTAAAGACTAAGCACGTGCTGCAGCGTAACTTCCCTACTGGCTAGTCCGTATACTTGATGAACATCGCCGGCAACTTGTAAATACAAGGGGAAAGCTGACCCGGGCACACCCCGTAATAGCGGCAAAACTCAGCTACCTACATGGGGAGCAGAAGCTTGAATCCAACCTTAAAGGGATATGCATAGAAGACGCAGTACTCCCTGCTGTCGGTGTGTACCCTCTCCTCGTTGTGAGCGAGAACGATGCCAACATAGCTGGGGATTTCCCACTGTTCATGTAGTTGGGCCATTCCAACTTCCCCCATTAATGGGGGCTTCATCCACCCGATCCTCTCCACCATCGTTGGTGATGTCAATCATCAAGCCTCCGGGCAGAGATAATATCTCATCAATCGGCGGAGTTTCGTCGGTCTCCGCCGGTCCTACACCTCCCATTATTGGATATGGTCCCTCAACCACCGGAAAACTAACCATACAATTTGCCGGGAGAACATTTTGAGAAGAAGTGCCTGCCATCACTGATTCACTAACAAGAACAAGGAAATATTTGGTGGGCAAAATTGAAGTTGTAACAATCGAAGAACAAAGAGGAAGATGAAACAGTAAGAAGAAGGGTTTCTTCAAAATCTCTCTCAGACCAACAAGGTAAATGTGAGAAATAAATGCCTGAAACCTTTATTTATAAGCATACAAGTGACTTTCACGAACCCCAAAAGCCATCAATAACTACATGATCAACCGCAAAATGGTTTGTTTTTACAGAAATGTGCGTCATTATGATAGGCTCCATGAAGCAACTTTTTAGTTACCAACCGACGCCTCGCTGCTAAAACGGTCATAAAGACCTATGGACACTGAGGGGATGTTCCGTACGCCTGGAAATTTTGGACGTCTCCAAAGGCGTGTCAAGCGCATTCTCGCCCTGCTCGACCGTACAACATACTACCAGTCTCCAAGCAGACGTAAGCTCTAAAGCAGAGTATAGCATGACTTCACTCGAATTAGTATAAAGGCTAAATTCCTTCGCCAAATAGGAGAATTTGACCTCGATTGAACGACGACAAAATATGGTAACAAAACGCTAACATTCCATAGGGCCACCTCTAATGTAGCGAACGATTAATGTCGTCGATAGTATTAAGGCTAAGGCCATCTCTAATTTATCAAACGCCTAAGACCGTCAATAGTATTAAGGCTAAGGACATCTTCAGTATGTAAACAGACAAGACGATCGACAATATTCAGGTTAAAAATCATCTCCAAAGAGAATTTGGCCTCGATCGAAGCAACAGTTGACCCCCTCCCTAAATTTCTTGGACTGCAGTCGACGAAGTCCGCTCATCGAGCACAGCCAGAGCACGACCTCAATAAGCGGAGGGACTAACTGTATGGGTTGGAATCCGACCCTATGATAATTAATGAGGTAAATCCCGATTTAAGCTAAGTCACGTTTAATAAGGTGTATGACCACTCAGAATCAATGGTATTTAACCCTTGTCTGATTCGACCAATAAGGCCACGACCTACTCACCATCATAAAGGTAAATCCGCATCGTGGTCACGACCGCTTATTGACATCTCATGAAATTCACAGCTATAAATACCAAGAGAGGGAACGCTAAAAATGGGGGCTTCTTCTTCGTCACTATTCACAATAGAGAGGAAAGATACAATGAAACCCATATTATTGGAAGCTCCGAACCTCTCCATGGAGAGGCAGATTAACTCAATATTATCAATAAAAGCTTCTAATGTTTCTTCCCCTAATTTTGAGTACTTATTTTGGATTAAATTTTATGTAAGATATATGCTAGCAATATACTTTGAATAATATCAATATAATAATATCGTATGATGTATATATAAGCTATGTATGTGAAGTGTGTGTGTGTGTGTATTTGAGACATATTAGATGGAATATTTATATTGTAAATTATCACAATATAATATACTTGAAATATATTAAATATATAGTTTTAGTTAAATTAAAGTTTTACAGAAAAAATTTAAAACTCAAAAAAGAAAGAAAATCCTAAAATTCTCATTGTGTAGAGAGAATTATTTTTGAGATATTCTTCTTTAAGAATCTTTGATATATTTGGATAAGTATTATATATGGAAGAGAAAAAAGAAGTTATAGAAGAGTGAGGGAAAATAAAATATAATAAAATGTGTATTAATATAGAGGAATCCCTTAATTAATTATCAACATGAAAGTGCTAAAAAGTTAAAAAAAGTGCTATTTTTGGAATAAACAAAGTCTATTATTATTTATGATAATAATTTTTAGGAAGGGGCCAAGCATGTAATTTTTTCTACTTTCTTTTTTGTTAGGCTAGTACTAGTATAGGCTTCTCAAAGTCTTCGAAAGGTGATTGGGCTCAGCCCTAGGTCATTTTAGTAAAAAATGTGTGAAATAGTCACTTTTTAAAAAAATATTTATTTTTTATGCAGAAATTTTTAATGCTGAGCAAAAATAATTACTAGTTTATTAAAATTTATATGAAAAGACGATACTGTCCTTGCTCCTACTCCTCCGACTAAGTTCAGGACTAAGCGCTCCAAGCAGAATTAGATAAGAGCTTGAAGGATTTACGTACCTTACATGGAAGTTATCTAAGTGTCCCTTCAAGGAGATAGCTGCTCAATCTACTCGTTAACAACCGGGATTCTTGACACTAATTCTAGATCATTGTTCAGATATGTTTAGCTGTACTATTTCACTTGTAGAAAGGACTTATAGCTATTCTCGATCATACTCACTTGCTATCTTTGTATCTCAGATAGTTATTGACTACGCAGTTGATCGCGAGCTTCCTACTAGCTAGGGACTATGATTGTATTTTGATTATTGTTTTACTCAAAAGATTTATGCACTTTACTAGCTAAAAAACAATCAAAAAGATGTGGAGGTAAATCATAATCAAGAATAATAAGTCATAGAAAATGGTTACAATATTAGGATCATGGTAGATCCTTTAAGTAAACAACATAATAGAGAATTCTTGCGGTTAGAAAAAGATAAAAGAATGAGAAGATGTTTAAAGTATGACAGTAGAGAGAGAGAGAGAGTTCGTATATTCGGGATAAAAGATCTCCCCTATTACAAGGTTAAGGCCCCCTTTATATACTAGGAGACCCTTTCTCGAAATACCCGAAAAAAAGTACAATGGTTGGTGGATTTTAGTACAGTAGTAGCTTGGCTCAAACGGTGTCGTTCCTCTGTTTAATAGATCAGGACATCCTTGGTCGAGCCATCCCCATCTGATTAGCAAGGCTCTAAGGGCGGCCTCGATGTGTGAGGCGTTCTCACTTTGACGGCGGTGGGGCGAACAACATTTTTGCCTCATACAGTTAGTACCTCCATCTGTTGGAAGCGTCCTCGAGGGGCATCTTCAATGGACGAATATGTTTGCTTGTGCGACAGTAGAAGGTCGTTGACGTTTGACTCCCTCTTTGGGGCGACGTCACCAATCACGTGTATCATCATTACGTTTACTCTCGAGGCGGTTCAGATCCTGACATGGCTTTTGGTTTCCCGAGCCAGCTTTTGAATGTTGCCTCTTCGATTTCCGTGCATCCCACTCCAATAAACAACAGAACGGTTTTAAAACGGTTCATCGTTTTGAAGCGTTGGAGGACATTTCTCTCTTATTCTTGTTCTATTTCCTGGCGATTTCTACTTTCTTCGAGAACCGTCGCTTCAACGCATCAAGCTTTGCATCCACTTGAAACATTCTTTTTAGTAAGCTTTAACCATGATAAAACGATCTCAAGGTAGCAATAGGCCCAGAAATGATGCTCCTACTAGGGTTTCGCCTCCTTCCAACGGTGAGATGGAGGTGTCCGAAGAGGTTCTAGTTCCTCTATCAGTGGGGAATGTTCTTCCGAAGATCATGAGCAAGACGACCGATTTTAAAAACAAGGGTTCATCTCCACCCAGGGAACGTAGCAAGTTGACGCCTCTTACCTGGAGGCTCTTAGGACGACGTATGGGTTTCTGGTCCATGTCGACATAGCGCCTACTGGGGTATGCCAACGTACACATGCCTGAATTCTGCACCTTCTATAAATACGCATTCTGGATTAGTTACATTTTCCCACGCAATACTCTGGCAAAAGAACTTTGCCATTTCTTCAGTGCCCGGCTCAAATTACTCCCTATGCGCTGAAAGTATGCAGAATACTTACTACCTACGCGGAGAGAGTCAGGTTGTGCAGTTACAATATACCACCTTCTACAGATATTCAACGTGAGTTATCTGCGTGGTTCGATGTTGCATTTGACATGCCGTGGCAAGAAAAGCTTCGTCGTGCTTTCTGATGACAAGGCCAACCGTGGCTACTGGAAGAAGTTTTTCTATGTTCGGACGGAGCACCTGGTGACCAACCCCGAAGGGTTCCTGGAGGTGTGGAACCTGGATTGTAAGTATTCCCTAGTATCTTATTCGGTGTTCTTTGCTGTGACGGTTTAACTTCTCACGGTTTTCTTATCCGTTGTTTTTAGTGGCGGCCCGTATGCCTAGGGACTCCTCTTCTCTTTCATGTGCGGACGACATCAAGTCATGGGTTGAGAGGATGATTCCCCATGTGGAGGAGTGCCATACATGGGCTCAGGTTTGTAGCACATACAGCTCGACTCGTAACGATCTTTACCTTGCTCTTCTCTTTTTCTATTGTCTTAACGCGGGAGCTCTTCGGTTTGACGTACCTTTTCTTTGATAGGCCAGGGCGTCTCCAAGAGGGTCAAGAGGTGGAGAACTGATGCTGGCCCGTCTAGGGTGGAGCCGGACTCTGAGGAGGAGTACGTGCAAGTGGAGGGATTGCCTGAAAGTAGTGCGCTTTCGGCTCCTCAACAGGAAATTGTGCCGGGGACTGCACCTCATGTGGTGGCCGATATGATGGCGGGAGATGAAGTTCCGGTGGTTCCCGAAGCCGTGTCTAAGAGGGGGGCCGACGTTGCATTTGGCAATAAGGCACTTCTTTTGGAGTCATCTTCTAAGCCAATGGAGGCGGCTCCTGAAGACGAGGAGTCCCTTGCAAGTAGAAGGCGGAGGATCATTGGAAAGAGAGTGGCCATTGAAGGGGAGAGGGTGGAGTTGCCTCGTCGCGAGCTGGGATAGTTGTTTATGGCCGACATAATTCGCTTTGGGAGGGTCGCTCCCCGTAGGAGGGCTGATTTTGAGTCCGTCCTGTCCCCTGCTATGGAGGACGTTTCGTCTGCTGCAGCAGCCGGGCCAAGAGTACTTTTTGAGGGAGTCGTCAAAGGAAGGGACTCTCTAGATAGTGTAGAGATAACAACCGGTAGGCCCACATGTCGTATCGTGATCCCTAGTGGCTACAATCTATTGGAGAACTACGAGGAGGCGGCCGCAGACATAACCCTTCTCTGTGCTGGCACCGAGGGCGAAGCTCTGGCAGAAATCAGTGATAGGGGCTTCTCTAGAAGGGTAGCAGGTGCCTCCTTGTAGTGAATTTAGCTCTCTTCCCTTTGAAGTTTTAGGGGCGGTTTGCCCGTGTCCTAATTCTCCCTGTGATGTTTTTCAGGTTCTCATTTTGGAGGTAGAGAGGGGGCGTCGCCTGGCGAAGAGGGCGGATGCCCACAAGATATTGTGGTAGAGGTACAAGTGGGTCCACGACGCGCACCAGATGTTGGCCAACATATACAAGCAGGACCCCGAGTTCAGGCTATTCCGCGAGGTCTTACCCAATCGGAGGAGCATCTGAAGAAGCGGTTGGCCAAATTGGAGAGGGCGGATGAGCCGCTTGTGGCTCTGGTCCCTCGAAACACCGAGTTGGAGGCTCTCTTTTGAGCGAAGGATGACGAGCTGGATCTGGGTCGTGTGGTAGCGGCGGAGGCTATTGAGCTTCAAACCAGGGTTGCGGCCTTAACCGCTGAGCTTAAAGCCAAAGAGGACGAGGTCGAGGCCCTTGCTCGGTTTCTTCTCAGGAAACCGAGCACTGGGAAGCCCTCGACATGTGGGTATACCATGATTCCCGGCTGGTAGTGCTTGAAGAATTCTTAACGGCCGGTCTGGTGTCCGAGGAGGACGTGGATAAGCAGCTGAGCCTTACCCAGTTTGCTCGCGAGGCGGCAGGTTACCTTTCTGATTCGCCGGCTAGGGAAGGGTATAACTCGGAAGATCTTAACCGCCTGGGTTTGCCTCTTGGATCTCTAGGGATTACCCGCCAATGGGCAGTGAAGGTTCGGGTATTGATGGTGTCGGCCAGGGTGATGGGGGTGCCTAGGGTTTACTTTTTGTACCCTTTTGTTGTAAATGCCCCTTTTCTGGGGCCAATCATGTATATTCTTTTTGAATATAACAGTATATAACTTTTTCGTTGTTATTCTTTCTTTGTTCCATGGAACTTCTGTTGTGTTTGTAACTCGTAGTTTTTAGCTTGACTCGCCCTTCGTACATTCCTTTGTTTTGCCGTAGTCGACGCTAGGTCGACTATTTGTGGCGATGGCTTTAGCCATTTTGAATCGATGGCCTTGGCCGTTTGGTTGACTTCGACTGTCATCGAGTCCTTCGTTCTACCGTAGTCGATGTTAGGTGACTGTTAGTAGCGATGGACTTATCCATTTTAAATCAATGGCCTTAGCCTTGTATAATTGACGGCCTTAGCCGTGTGGTTGACTTCGACTATCGTCGAGTCCTTCGTTCTGCCGTAGTTGACGTTGTGGGGTTAACTTCGGCTGTCGTCGAGTCCTTCGTTCTGCCGTAGTCGATATTAGGTCGACTGTTAGCAGCGATGGACTTAGACATTTTAAATCGATGGCCTTAGCCGTGTAGAATTGAACAGCCTTAGCCATGTGGTTGACTTCGACTGTCATCGAGTCCTTCATTCTGCCGTAGTCGACGTTGGGTTGACTATTAGCAGCGATGGCCTTAGCCATTTTAAATCGATGGCCTTAGCCATGTAAAATTGATCGGCCTTAGCCGTGTGGTTGACTTCAGCTGTTGTCCAGTCCTTCATTCTGCCGTAGTCGATGTCGGTTCGACTGTTTGCAGCGATAGCCTTAGCCATTTTAAATCGATGGCGTTAGCCATGTAGAATTGAACGACCTTAGCCGGGTGGTTGATTTCGACTGTTGTCGCGTCCTTCGTTCTGCCGTAGTAGACGTTGGGTCGACTATTAGCAGCGATGGCCTTAGCCATTTTAAATCGATGGCCGTAGCCATGTAGAATTTAACGGCCTTAGCCGTGTGGTTGACTTTGACTGTCGTCGAGTCCTTCATTCTGTCGTAGTCGATGTTTGGTCGATTGTTAGCAACGATTGCCTTAGACATTTTAAATCGATGGCCTTAGCCATGTTAGGGATTGCCATAGCCTTTCCATTCATTGGGGACGGCCGTAGCCTTTTCCTTCATTAGAGACGGAGGTGGCCTTTTCATTCATTGTGGACGACCGTAGCCTTTTTCCTTCATTGGAGATGGCCGTGGCCTTTTCATTTACTGGAGACGGCCGTAGCCTTTTCCCTCATTGGAGATGTCCGTGGCCTTTTCATTCACAGGAGACAGCCGTAGCCTGTTCCTTTATTGGAGATGGTCGTAGCCTTTTCATTTACAGGAGAAGGCCGTAGCCTTTTCCTTTATTGGAGACGCTCGTAGATATTTCATTTACTGGAGACGACCATAGCCTTTTCATTCATTGAAGACAACCGTAGCCTTTTACAATTTGGAGGTGGTCGTAGCCTTTTACATATTGGAGAAATCTCTAGTGCAGTCCCTGTATCAGGTCCAGCTGGAGAGCTCTTGGAGAGACGAGCGTGATACACTTATCCTACAAATATCTCCAGGTGTCCTCTTCGTTGCCTCATTAAAACTTGGTCGAGGGTCAAAGAGTGCAACTTGGGGGACGCCTTTCAAATATGGAAATATTTGAGGTGAGCAATATTCTAGTTGTTCTGGAGTGTTTTTCCTTCCATTGTTTCCAGCTGAAATGCCCCTTTGTTTGCCATTGCTGTGATTTTGTAGGGTCCATCCCATTTTGCGCCAACCTTCCCTTCACTTGGGTCTTTGGAGGCCAATGTCTTGGCTTTGAGGACGTAATCTCCTACTTTGAGTGGCCTTATTTTTGCCTTTTTGTTGTAATACCTTTCGTCTTGCTGCTTTTAGGCCACCATTCTTGTGTAGGCCACTTTTCTTCTTTCCTCGGCTTCATCAAGGTCCTAGAACCTGTTTGCTTCATTTTCCGTTCCACTGGTGTGTGAATATCTCAGGCTTGGTTCGCCTACTTCGATGGGTATGACCGTGTCGGTTCCGTAGACCAACGAGTATGGGGTTTCTCCTGTATTGAATTTGGGTGTGGTCGTGTGCGCCCAAAGCACTTCGGGAAACAGTTCAGGCCATAGCCCTTTGGTATCTTCGAGCTTCTTCTGAGTATTTTTAGTATGGTTTTGTTGGAGGATTCTGCTTGTCCATTGCCGGCGGGGTGGTATGGCGTGGAGAGGATTCACTTGACGTGCAATTTCTCGAAGAACACGGTTTGTTTTAACCGACAAATTGTCGTCCGTTGTCCCAGTTGATTTCTTTAGGGATTCTGAAGCGGCATATGATGTTCTTCCATATGAAGGTGATGAATTCGTGTTCACGTATCTGTGCATACGCACCTGCTTCCACCCACTTGGAAAAATAGTCAGTCAAAACAAGTATAAATCGTACCTTTCCTAGTCCTGTGGGTAGGGGGCCGACTTTGTCCCATTCCCCATTTGATGAAGGGCCATGGAGAGGTGACTGAGTGTAGGGGCTCCCCTGGCTGGTGGATCATGGGGGCATACTTTTGGCATTATTCGGATCGGCTGATGTATTCTACTGTTTCTTTCTTTATGGCGGGCTAGTAGTAGCCGGCGCGGATGATGTATCCTACGAGGGCGCGGTTACCTGTATGAGCGCCGCACTGACCCTCGTGTACCTCCTCGAGTACCGGCCTTGTATGGTACGACCTAGGCACTTGGCCATCGGCCCTCCGAACGTTCTGTTGTAGAGGTCGTTGTTGATTAGGCAGTACCAGGCGGCTTTCATACGGAGTTTCTTTGCTTCTTTTTTGTCCCTTGGCAATGTTCCGTCCTGTAGATAAGATACGAACTGGTTGCCCTAATCCCTCGTTAGATTTATTGAGAATACCTCGGTGTGATCGATGGCTGAATGGAGGAGGGTGACCACGCTTTCGTTGCTGATTTTTTTGGTGGCTGCGGCTAGTTTTGCCAGGCCATCCACTTCAATGTTCCGTGCTCTCAGAATTTGTTCGAAGCGTCACTCGTCGAACTCCGCCTTTAGTCTGTGGATTTCTGCCTGGTACTGTTGCAGCCTCTGCTCTTTTATCTGGTAAGTCCCGGCAATCTGGTTGACCACGAGTTGCGAGTCGCAGTGGAGAAGGACCCGCCGGGCTCCGTATTTGATGGCTAGATTCATACTTGCAATAATGGACTCATACTCGGCCTTGTTGTATGTCATCTCGGGTCATCATATGGACTGGCGAATCGTTTTACCCATGGGGACATCGAGGACGAGCCCCTGTCCCGATCCCGAAGCATTGGCGGCACCATCAGTGTTGAGGACCCATAGGTCATTAGAGGGTAGGTCCTGTCAGGCCTCTAGTTCCGCTTTCGGCAGGATTTCTTCGCTGAAGTTGACTAGGACTTGTGACTTGATGGCATTTCTTGGAAGGTATGAGATTTCGTGCTCGCTGAGCTCGATGGCCCGTTTTGCGAGTCGGCCTGATAGATCAGGACTATGTAGGACGCTCCTCAGTGGAAGGTCGTCACTACTATTATAGGGTGACATTGAGAATAAGGTCGCAGCTTTCATGAAGCTACTACTAGGGTTAACACTAGCTTTTCAAGGTGCGGGTACCAAGTATTAGCGTCCACCAGTGTTTTGCTAACGTAGTAGATAGGAGATTGTGTACCTTTGTTCTCGTGCACTAGGACAGCGCTGACAGCGACCTCAAATATGGCAGATACACCAGGAATGGTTCCCCTAGGCTTGCTTTGGATAGTAGGGGCGGCAAATGTAGGTATGACTTCAGATCGTTTAGGTCTTTGACGCATTCCTCGTTCTACTGGAGCTCTTGACCTTTCTTCAACACGTTGAAGAATTTTTGGCACCTGTCGGAGGATCGCGAGATGAACCTGGAGAGGGCTGCTATCCAATCTGTGAGCTTTTGTACTTGTTTTTCGATGCTCATTACTTCCGGGATCGCGTCTATTACTTTGATCTGATCCGGATTGACTTCGATATCCCTTTGAGATACGAGGAATCCCAAGCATTTTCTCGAGGCTACGTCGAAGGCGCATTTTCCGGGTTCAATTTCATCTCGTATCTTCTCAATATTGTGAAGGCCTCTTTCAGATGGTCGAGGTGATCCTCCTTTCTGGACGACTTTACCAATATGTCGTCGATGTATACTTCCATCGTTTTGCCAAGTTGTTCCTTGAACATCTTGGTCACCAATCTCTGGTTTGTTGCCCCCACGTTCTTTCGCCCGAAGGGCATCACTTTGTTGTAGTACGTTCCACGATGAGTGACGAAGGTCGTCTTCTCTTGGTCTTCTTCGTCCATCATAATCTGATTGTAGTCGGAATATACATCTAGGAAGCTTAGGAGTTCATGCCCGACAGTTGCGTCTATCAGCTGATCAATGTAGGGGAGTGGGAATGAATCTTTTGGGCATGCTTTGTTTACGTCTGTGAAATCCATGCACATCCGCCACTTCCCATTTTTCTTCTTAACCATGACAACGTTGGCAACCCACTCGGGGTACTTGACCTCTCCGATTGAACCATTCGCTAATAGCTTGTCTATTTATTCACTTACGACTTTGTTGATAGTGGCATTGAACTTTCTCCTCATTTGCCTCACGGGCGGGTATAGCGGGTCGACATTTAGTTTGTGAGTGGTGATGTCCTGTGGTATTCCTGGCATATATGAATTGGAAAAAGCAAACAAGTCCATATGGTTAGATAAAAATTCACGATACTTACTTGGGTCTGAAAGGCCGTGCCCGATATAGGCCTTCTTTGTTGGGTCGTGGTCGGCTAGCTATATGGGATCGAGATCTTCGACCATAGCTTTGCTGGCTTCCATGATATTTGGATCTTTGATGGAGTCCTCCGTCGGACGAGCCTTAGTCCCCAACAAAGCTGATTATAGTGCTTCCGCACTCACTTCTTGGAGTTGCTTGGTGTGGGCACAGTCTTGAGCTATTTTGTAGCATTCTTGGGTGGTGTGAGGTTCACCTCGTATGGTGAATATTCCCCATAGGGTAGGGAATTTCATCATCTGGTAGAAGCTTGAGGGGACTGATCTCATGGAATGTATCCATGGACGTCCAATGATGGTGTTGTATGCTGTTTCTTGGTTCATCACATGGAAGGTGGTTTCTAGCGTGACTCTTCCCACCAAGACATGCAGCATTTTCTCTCTAAAGGTTCTTTCTACTTCATTGTTGAAAGCCGTCAGCGTTATGCAACATGGTATTATCTTATCCTCAAGTCCCATGATTGCAAGGACCCTCGTGTGGATATTACAAGCGCTGCTTCCGTCATCAATCATAATTCTCCTAACATCTGTATCTATAATGCATAAAGTAATAACCAGGGCGTTGTAGTGAGGAAAAGTCAAACCATCGGTATCAGACTTATCAAAGGTGGTGCTATCTTCGAAGTCATCATACTGTTAGTGGGCGATAGTTCGCTTCAACTTGTGAGTGGTTGTGAATTTGACATGATTGATCGTCGAGTCATTGCCGCCGCCGACAATCATATTGATCGTGAGGGCTGATTTGGTGGCCTGTTGGTTTGATCCCGTCCTTGTGCGAAGTTGAGCTTCCCTTTGTCACAGAGTAGTTCCCTCAGGAATCCCTGGTTCAACATCCTGACCACCTCTTGCCAGAGGTCTATGCAGTCATCGGTCTTGTACCCTCGCACCTGGTGGAACTCGCATAGGGCGTTCAATTTCTGGGTGGTAGGGTCTGACTTCATCTTTGCCGGCCATTGTACCTTGTTACCTAGCTTTCTAGTGCGTACACTACCTCTGAGGGGAAAACACAAAAGTTATGTGCAGATAGTAAATAAGGCATACCTTGTTTGTTTCGTAGGGGGCGACGTGTCGCTGTAGTGCATCTGCGTGCCTGGGTGGTGGTGGATGGGATGATCTGATATACGGTTGGTGCCTTTCCCTGTTGGGACGCGAGATTTGCTCTCGTCATCCCTTATTGCATCGGTCTCTCCTGATCTCTGTAAGTATTGTTGTTAGTTGTCTGGTAGGGCTGTATAGATCGTCCTCATCTGCTCGTACCTCAGTGCAGTATGCATTGTGAATTTCTTCCCATGTGGTAGGGGGATATTTCATGAGGTGACTTAGCAGCTTTTTGGTCGCCCTCGAGCCGTCCCTGTTTAGCCCATTCTGGAAACCGGCCACTGCCATTCCTTCCGATACATTCGGCAGGCTCAGCCGGACTCTGTTGAATCTGGCCAGGAATGCCCTGAGCCCTTCTCCTACAGTTTGTCGAATGGCGAAGATGCCTTTGACCACTGCCTTCGCCTTATTCTCTCCCGCATTGCTGTGACGAACTTGTCCTCCATTTCCTCGAATGTGGAGATAACTTTGGGAGTGCCATACCAACGCCCCACCGGTTAGCGTCTCGCTGAACTTCTTTAAAAGTACTGACGGTACCTGTTCCTTCACCAAATTGTTTCCTTTCACAGCCGTGACGTACTGGATCAAGTGATCCTCAGGATCGTTGGTCCAATCGTACACCCTTATGTTGAAACACGGTCTCAAGTCGCTAAAACTAAATGTGTGTTCATTTCTGTAGGTTTTGATAAATGACAAACCGACGCGCATGGAACATTGACATATCCCAAAGTCCAAGAACATGAGAAACAAAGAGCAAGATCAAGAATAACAACAAAGTAATAAATGAGTCACTTTATAGTGTGATCTCGATCCGACAACTTATTCAAGTCTTGGCTTCTCTCGTAAAATTATTTTCATGCATCATTGTGTTAAACCAAAATGATTTTCAAACATTTTCATTTTAGCCAAAATGATTTTCAAACATGCTTTTCAAATCTGGACATAAATAATCGATTATGTATTTCTTATAATCGATTATGTTAAGACAGTGTTAACCGAAATTTTCAAGACATCAATATAATCGATTATGTCTTACTTATAATCGATTATGTTAAGACAGTGTTAACCAAAATTTTTCAAGACAGCAATATAATCGATTATGTCTCACTTGTAATCGATTATGTTAAGACAGTGTAAAACCGGATTTTCAAAGCAACAAAATAATCAATTATACGAGATAGCATAATCGATTATTCACTGACCGTTGCCAAAGTATTTTTAAAGCGCTGAAATATAATCGATTATACACAAGGCAATAATCGATTATGCTTGCACAGAATCTGCATCCGATTTTTTAACGTTAACAGATAATCGATTATGCAACTTGAATAATCGATTATTCTGCTTAAAATCCGCATATGATTTTTGAACGATCTGCAGATAATCGATTATGCAGATCATATAATCGATTATGCAAGCACAAAATCAGCAATTAGTGATTAGAAATTAAGCAACGGTCTTGGTGACTTTGAGCACTATAAATACACCTCTAATTCACGTTTTTAAGTACAACAACTGATTACATTCTTGCTTATGCTTACATACTCTCATATCAATCATTTTATATTCATTTCATAGCTTTTTGAGAGCCAAACTCTTGACTAAGTTGTTGTGTTCTTGAGCGTATTGTTTTTTACTCATATCTATTCTATAAAGAGAGTCTTGTCTTGAGTGCTAAGTGTTTGTACACACTTGAAGGGATATTCTAATCCCTTGTTGTAAGAAGGAAAGGTAGTTCCTTGGTTTGAAGTCTTGAGGTGAGGTATCCTCGAGCAGGTTGAAGTCTTGTAGAGTGTATATCTACGAGCAAGTGTAACGGTTTGTTAAGCACTCGTAAGCTTAACGGAGTTAGTGTAAAACTCGAGAGAGTCTCTCGGGGACTGGACTAACCACACATTGTGGTGAACCAGTATAAGTTCGGTGTGTTCTCTTCTTACTTCTTTATTTACCGCACTTAATTTACTCCTGCAATTTTAATTCCGCAAATTTACATTGTTCTTTATTATAACGCTATTCACCCCCCTCTAGCATTAAGCGTATATTCTAACAATTGGTATCAGAGCCTAACTCTCTGAAAGACTTAACAGTTTGAGAGAAACAATCCATGGCTTCTACTCGTAACATTAATGCAGGACTAGGTGAAGGACAATGCTTCACAAGGCCACCACTCTTTGATGGCACCAATTACACCTATTGGAAGGAGAGAATGAGGATTTTCATTCAATCAAACAACTTCCAATTGTGGAAAATCATAAAGAATGGAGAACAACTTCCAACTAAAAAGGTTGGAGATGAACTCGTCCCAAAGTCGGAAGACGAATACGATATGGATGATATCAGAAACGTGGAATATAATGCAAAGGCCATCAACATGCTATTTTGTGCTGTAAATCCCGATGATTATCGGAAAATCTCATGTTGCACCACGGCTAAGCAAATGTGGGATAAATTGGAGATCACCTACGAAGGTACGGACCAGGTAAGAGAAGCTAAAATAGAGTTTCTAACCCACGAATATGAACTTTTTCATATGAAGGAAAGCGAGAAGATAGACGATATGTTCGAATGATTTTCAAAAATCGTTAATGATCTTCATGCTCTCAAGAAGACTTTCACGGATAGGGAGCTTGTCCGTAAAATTCTTCGAAGTCTCACTCCGGAATGGCGCTCCAAAGCCGACGCTATTCAAGAGTCAATCGGCATTACAAATGTCACAATCGACGGGCTTAGAGGTTATCTCAAAACCTATGAATCTACTATTCTTAACCCTCCTTTGGATGATCAAAGGAAGCGAAGAATCGCCCCCAAGGCAAGCACGGCTCAACCTCAAAATGATGAGGATTCAAGCGACGAAGATAACGAGTTCGGGCTCGTTAATAAGAAATTTCACAAGTTCATGCGAAAGGAGTATGAACCAAAAGGTAAGCGACAAGGAGACCAATTAAAGTGCTATGGATGCGGAGAAATCGGGCACATCAAATCAAATTGCCCAAATACCAAAAAGGAGAAGAAACCCGTCAAGAAACAAAGAGCATACATCTCTTGGGGAGGCGACTCCGGAGACGAATCAAGTGATGGAGAAGGAAACGAGACCGCAAACTTGCGTCTTATGGCACACGAAGAAACTCAAAATGAGGTACATATTACTTCTAAGAACTATTTCACTTTAGAATAAATGCAAGATGCATTTGATGAATTGTATAAAGAGTTTATTAGCGCTTCTAAATCTATAAAAGATTTAAGAAAACAATTTTCTTCAAAAGAAAAGGATTTTGAAAAACTAACTCTTGAAAATGAGAAATTAAAAGAGGAAAACAAGTTTTATGGCAAAAGAAGCGCCGATAAACCCGAAAGCTCAAATAAGGATTGTACTTCTTGCAAATCTCTAAAGGAAGAAGTAGAAAGTCTTAGAAGCACTTTGCACAAATTCAATTCTTCACACAAAAATCTCAATGAATTGCTTGTAAATTTGAAATCCACTAAGCACGGTATAGGCTTTAAACACGAGCCAAAAGAAAAAGTTGAGTCCATTCCTAAACCTCCTAAGACTCAACTTAGACAAAACAAAATAAATGTCAACACTCAACCTAGAATTGCAACTCATCCTAGAACAAATGCTAGAAGAAATATTGGAATGCATAGACCACCTAGACAAGATTTTCGAAAACAACATCAAAACTATATTCCTAAAAATAGAGTGAATGCTAGAAGAAATGTTGGCATGTATAGACCACCTAGACAAGATTTTCGAAAACTACATCAAAACTATGTTTCTAAAAATAGAGTGAATAAATTTAGACCCCCAAATTATTATCATCCTAGAAGAATGCACAATCCGAATGTCATTTGTCATTATTGCAATAAAATTGGACATATTGCTCCCGCATGCTTCACTAGACATAGACATTTCACTGCAGGACAATCACACCAATATTTTGCACCTAACACACAAGGACCCAAAATGGCTTGGGTACCAAAATCTCATTAATTTATTTTGTAGGTGTGCTTGAAGGGATCTAGTGTACTTTGGTACCTTGATAGTGGATGCTCCAAACATATGACGGGGGATGCATCAAAATTCCTTCAACTAAAACCCATGGAAGGAGGAAATGTTATTTTTGGAGACAATAACAAAAGGAAAGATTATCGGCATTGGATCGGTCGGTAAGGACGAATCCTCCTCCATTAAGCATATTTTGCTAGTTAAAGGTCTTAAGCATAATCTCTTGAGCATAAGTCAATTATGTGACAAGGGAAATCTTGTATTGTTTCACTCCGAAGAATGCTTAGTTATCCGTCGTAGTGATTTCACAATTATTCTTCGTGGTATTAGAATGGATAATATCTATATGGTTGATCTTGAAAATTCTTCATCAAGTTTTGTAAATTGCCTTATGAGTAAAGAAGACGACATGTGGTTATGGCATCGTAGAGTAGCTCATGTAAATATGAATCTTTTAAACAAACTAGTTTCACAAGATTTAGTAATTGGTCTTCCAAACATAAAAGATTCTATTTGTGATTCATGTCAAAAAGGGAAACAAACAAAAGCCTCTTTTAAATCCAAATATGTTGTTTCAACCACTAGACCCTTACAACTTCTACACATGGATCTTTTTGGACCATCTCGTGTTGAAAGTCTTGGTGGAAATCTTTATGCTTTTGTAATTGTTGATGACTACTCTAGATTCACATGGACGTTATTTCTTGCTCATAAAAGTGATGCCTTTCATGCTTTTAAAAGTTTTCTTAAACGTGTTCAAAATGAAAAGAACTCAACCGTCACTTCCATAAGAAGTGATCATGGGGGAGAGTTCGATCATAATATCTTTGCGGATTTTTGTGACGAACTCGGCATTGAACATACCTTCTCGGCTCCACATACACCACAACAAAATGGAGTGGTGGAACGTAAAAATCGATGTCTCGAAGAGATGGCTGGAACCATGCTCGATGAGGCTAAGATTTCCAAAAAGTTTTGGGCGGATGCCGTGAGTACTGCAAGCTATGTTTTAAACAGAGCTGTCATAAGACCGATACTCATAAAAACTCCCTATGAACTCTATAAGGGAAGGAAACCAAATCTTTCCCATCTTAGAGTCTTCCGTTGTAAATGTTTTATTCATAACAACGGAAAAGATAACTTGGGAAAATTTGACGCGAAATCTAATGAAGGAATTTTTCTTGGTTACTCATCGCGTAGCAAAGCATATAGAGTTTTCAATAATCGAACCAAAACTGTTGAGGAATCTCCTCATGTAGTATTTTGTGAAAATGATGCTCGCTTGGCAAGAAAGGATTCTTGTGTTGATCTTGCAGATGCTTTAAACAAAATCAATCTTCAAGACGAGGTGCAAAAGGAGAATCCAAAGGAAGTTCAATATGAAGTCATGGAACAATCATCGGAAGAAGACCACCACAAGAAGAAGAATCGATGATGCCTAAGGCTTGGAGGACGTCTAAAGACCATCCTCTTGACAAGGTAATTGGCAACATCGAGAAAGGGGTAAGTACACGAAACCTTCTTAAAGATACTGTAGGGCTTTTGTTTCACAAATAGAACCTAAAACCATTTCTGAAGCAATTGGGGATGAGCATTGGACCTTGGCAATGCAAGAGGATCTTAACCAATTCAAACGTAATGATGTTTGGGAATTGGTGCCAAGACCCGATAATCACACCATAATTGGTACGAAATGGGTTTTTCGAAATAAATTAGATGAAAATGACATAATCACTAGAAACAAAGCTAGGCTAGTTGCTAAGGGATATAATCAAGAAGAAGGCATTGATTATGAAGAAACCTATGCTCCCGTTGCACGCCTAGAAGCCATTCGTTTATTACTTGCTTTTTCATCATCTATGAATTTCAAATTATTTCAAATGGATGTCAAAAGTGCCTTCCTCAATGGGTTTATTCAAGAGGAAGTATACGTTGAACAACCCCCAGGCTTTGAAGACTTTAAATCTCCCGATCACGTGTGCAAGCTTAAGAAAGCTCTATATGGACTTAAACAAGCTCCTCGAGCTTGGTACGAGCGCTTAAGCAAATTTCTTTTGGACAATGAGTTCGAAAGGGGGAAAGTTGACACTACACTGTTTATCAAAAATAAAAATAATGACATTATATTAGTTCAAATTTATGTCGATGATATTATTTTTGGTGCTACTAATGATTTTCTATGCGAGGAATTCTCTAAGTTAATGATTAGCGAATTCGAAATGTCAATGATGGGTGAGCTAAACTTCTTCTTGGGGTTGCAAGTGAAACAAATGAAAGAGGGAACCTTCATTTGCCAATCCAAATATTGCAAGGAGTTGCTAAATCGTTTTGAAATGAGCAACGCCAAAGCAATGGCCACTCCAATGAGTACATCCGACCATCTTGACAAAGATGAGAAAGGTAAGGAAGTAGACACCAAGAAGTATCGAGGTATGATCGGATCCCTTCTCTATCTTACTGCTAGTAGACCGGACATCATGTTTAGCGTGTGTTTATGCGCTCGATATCAATCATGTCCGAAGGAGTCACACTTAACTGCGGTAAAACGGATTATGAAGTATATTATTGGAACAATAAATGTGGGATATGGTATCCCAAAGATTCTTCATGCCAACTTGTTGGCTATTCCGATTCCGATTTTGCGGGTTGCAAATTGGACCGCAAGAGCACTAGTGGCACTTGCCATTTGCTCGGTAGCTCCTTAGTTTCTTGGTTTAGCAAGAAACAAGTTAGTGTTGCATTATCCACAACCGAGGCTGAATATATAGCCGCGGGGAGTTGTTGTGCTCAAATCCTTTGGATGAAGCAACAACTCTCGGATTATGGCCTTAGTATTGATCATGTTCCTCTTCGATGTGACAATACTAGCGCCATAAGCTTGACGAAGAATCCTATTCTTCACTCAAGAATGAAACACATAGAAATTAGACATCACTTTATAAGAGATCACGTTCTCAAGGGCGATGTCGAAATTGAATTTGTTGAAACCAAAAATCAATTGGCCGACATCTTCACAAAGCCTTTAGAGAAAGAGTCCTTTTTCCGCATTCGTAGTGAACTCGGAATTCTTGACTCCACGATGATCTAATTCATGCATTGCATTTTTCTTTAAATAATTACTAACTTGAGCGTCGGAGGCGCCTATTTCTTTTTTGCAGGTATCGCCCCAAAGACAGGGGGAATTTTCGGGCACTGGTAACAAATAATCGATTATTGACTAAGAACAATCGATTATTTCTAACATCTCGGTTTGCAGGAATTTTGCAATAATCGATTATCATATATTACTAATCGATTAAGTTGAGATTCAGTGTTACAGGTTTCATAATAATCGATTATTTAGTACTGCATAATCGATTACCTTTTATCGTCTCGGCTTTTCGTCATATCACTGGACTGAAATAATCGATTATCATATTAACCAAAATCGATTATTCCCCGAGCCCGGACCCTCATAATACTTCTGTCTTCAAATAATCGATTATCTCCTATCGCATAATCGATTTCTTCTCTGACTACAATTCAAAATATTGGCAATAATCGATTATTCAGCCTCCATAATCGATTACCAACGGTCAGTATTCGAATTTTGTTTCCGTTCATGACCATTTGGCTTGATAAATCTGCAGCTTTTTGCTCCATAAATGCCTCACTTCTTCAATTCTATAAATAGGTGCTTTCATCCTTCAAATTTTTTCACTTCAATCTCACTCTTAGCTCCAAACAATGTTCCAAAGCCTTCAATCTTTTGAAACAGCTCCTATTTCTTCATACTAATGGCAAGCAAGCACTCTAAACGCTCTCGTTCCGGCAAACATATTTCCTCCTCTTCCGCCGCTCCTCCACCCGTTTTCCACTATAAAGACGGCTCTTATTTGCATTTTGATACTCAACCCGACCTTCTTCGATTCATTGAAAAATTTGAGAATCGAGAAATCCTTCCGCCTCGTTTCTCAACTACACGATATCTTCGAAATAGCGCACCCCCATCAACAGAAAATATTCTTATACAAAGCCAACTCATTGACTTTCTATATCTTCAAACTCCTTACATTCACCCTGCTCTAATCCGTGCCTTCTATTCAAATCTACAGAAGGACGAAGATGGTGACCTTGTCTCTAGCATCAATGGAGTTCCAATTTTTGTAAATGAGGAAAACTTGCAACTCCTCACTAACCTTCCACGAAATGGTGAAGACATCTCTCTCTACACTAGAGAAGCAGGCGCTTTATTTGATGAACAACTTCTTTTCCACCAAATTGGTATTGGCGACTGTCCGGAGAATCGTTGCCCAACCATTACGCACATGCTTCCAGAATATCGTCTAATATTTTATTTCATCACCCGAGTTCTCAAACCCCACAAATTCAATCATACCACTCTCTCTCATGAGGACTCAAAACTCTTGCATGCAATTATCACCGGGGCTCGCATCAATTGGTGCCAGTTCGTCATGACTCACATGTATGATGCAATTGGGGACGATAAGCCACTCCCATATGCTTTTGTCATATTGGCTATTTTTGAAGCCTCCGGTATCGACACCTCCGTCAGTCCTCACAAAAAAGCAACAAAGAATTGGGAAATTCAAGAATCTTCATTTCCCAATATTGGTGAACATCTTCCTCCTCCTCCTACTCAAATACGTCGTCTCAAGCTCCTACTCTTCAAACCATTTCGGACCAACTTGCTTATTTGTCAACCTCAATGACTCGTATTGATCAAAACGTCACTCGTTTGACTTATGAGCTTCATGGGTACTTTGATCATGTCAACTATCCATATGCCCAAATTGTTCTTCCGGATGGAGTGCCGGATGCCGAGCCGGATGTTAATGATGACAATGAATAATAAATTTTTTATTATGTATCGTTTGAATTATATTCTGTCTATTTTTCTTGCTTTCTCATGTATGTTTAATATTTTTAATGAAAGTTCATTATTTTTGCTAATGTCAAAAGGGGGAAGAATAAGGGCTATGCACACTAATACATATTGGCATAAATTGAGGGGGAACTCATATGCACACTAATACATATTGGCATAAATTGAGGGGGAACTCATAAATTGATGGGGAACTTATACTTATCTTATGCATATCCCGATATTGGTTTGCCATTATCAAAAAGGGGGAAATTGTTGAAACACGTTCTCAAGCCGCTAAAACTAAACGTGTGTTCATTTCTGTAGGTTTTGATAAATGACAAACCGACGCGCATGGAACATTTACATATGCCAAAGTCCAAGAACATGAGAAACAAAGAGCAAGATCAAGAATAACAACAAAGTTATAAATGAGTCACTTTATAGTGTGATCTCGATCCGACAACTTATTCAAGTCTTGGCTTCTCTTGTAAAATCATTTTCATGCATCATTGAGTTAAACCAAAATGATTTTCAAACATTTTCATTTTAGCCAAAATGATTTTCAAACACGCTTTTCAAATCTGGACATAAATAATCGATTATGTATTTCTTATAATCGATTATGTTAAGACAGTGTTAACCGAAATTTTCAAGAGAGCAATATAATCGATTATGTCTTACTTATAATCGATTATGTTAAGACAGTGTCAACCGAAATTTTTCAAGACAGCAATATAATCGATTATGTCTCACTTGTAATCGATTATGTTAAGACAGTGTAAAACCGGATTTTCAAAGCAACAAAATAATCAATTATACGAGATAGCATAATCGATTATTCACTGACCGTTGCCAAAGTATTTTCAAAATACTGAAATATAATCGATTATACACAAGGCAATAATCGATTATGCTTGCACAGAATCTGCATCCGATTTTTTGACGTTAACAAATAATCGATTATGCAACTTGAATAATCGATTATTTTGCTTAAAATCCGCATATGATTTTTGAACGATCTGCAGATAATCGATTATGCAGATCATATAATCGATTATGCAAGCACAAAATCAGCAATTAGTGATTGGCAATTAAGCAACGGTCTTGGTGACTTTGAGCACTATAAATACACCTCTAATTCACGTTTTTAAGTACAACAACAGATTACATTCTTGCTTAAGCTTACATACTCTCATATCAATCATTTTATATTCATTTCATAGCTTTTTGAGAGCCAAACTCTTGACTAAGTTGTTGTGTTCTTGAGCGTATTATTTTTTACTCATATCTACTCTATATAGAGAGTCTTGTCTTGAGTGCTAAGTGTTTGTACACACTTGAAGGGATATTCTAATCCCTTGTTGTAAGAAGGAAAGGTAGTTCCTTGGTTTGAAGTCTTGAGGTGAGGTATCCTCGAGCAGGTTGAAGTCTTGTAGAGTGTATATCTACGAGCTAGTGTAGCGGTTTGTTAAGCACCCGTAAGCTTAACAGAGTTAGTGTAAAACTCGAGAGAGTCTCTCGAGGACTGGACTAACCACACGTTGTGGTGAACTAGTATAAGTTCGGTGTGTTCTCTCCTTACTTCTTTATTTACCGCACTTAATTTACTCCAGCAATTTTAATTCCACAAATTTACATTGTTCTTTATCATAACGCTATTCACCCCCCTCTAGCGTTAAGCGTATATTCTAACACCTTAGATAGGGGGAATTTGAAGGTCTTCGGGATGGGGCATGGTGCGGCCTCCTCTTTGTAAGGTTGTTTTACGAGCCTCCCTACGTCGCGCTTTGGTAGTAACTTAGGAGCGCCTGGGATCTTGTCCACTCTTTCTTGATGTTCTTTCATTTGATCGCCGAGCAACTTGTTTTCCTACTCCATTTCTTCCATTTTTTGAGCATGGCTGTGAGCACATCATTGCTGGTATGACTGTTGGTGAGCGCACTGTTTGCTCGCCCGACCTTAGGCTCATCTTCTATTGCGGTGAGATCCATCGCTGGCGTGCGTCTTACGCCACATTGTGGCGCCTTTTCAACCAAATCGTTCAGAGTGCTTGCGAGCCATTCTTTCAGTAGCACTTTGACTTCCGGGGGTGCTTCCTTAGAGGTAGATGTATAAGCTCCCCTTTCTCGTGGTTCCGTCAGATCTGCGGGCGGAGGAGGTGGAGTTCCTCCGCTCATCATGGTGTTCCTCCGCTAATCATGGTGCTGGGGTGTTGCGTTCAAGATATTTTTTTCATCTACCTCATTGAGTGAATCCATGAGATTGACTCCAACTCCATCTATCGCTTTCAGTTTTGAACAGTTGTCAGCCATAGTTATTTGTGTGATGTAAGGGATTTTCTAGGCGCAAACTGTAACTTTTATTCTCGAAATCCCCACAGACGGCGATTATATTACTCAAAAGATCTATGCACTTTACGAGCTAAAAAACAATTAAAAAAATGTGAGGGTAAATCGCAATCAAGAATAATAAGCCCTAAAAAATGGGTCCTGAACATAAAGTTCCAAATTCAAAAGTAAAGGACATGCAATCGTGAAGTCCTGAACTTAGAGTTACAAGTTTAAAAGTTAAGAACATGTAGTGCTGAAGTCCTGAAGTTAAGGACATGAGCAGAAGGGTATTTTCGACCGGGCAATTAAAATTTATTAATGCAGTAGCTAAAGACTAAAGACATTTTAAACAGTGACTTAATAGTAAATACGTGTATTATTAGTGGCTAACCGTGCACCACCCGTCATTTTAATCTTATATATTTGGGAAACGCTCGTCAATATTTCGTGATTTTGAAATTGTACATGATCTGCCTACTTGATAAGGAATTCATTTAGGTTCATGGAATGATGTTTAAGGAAAACGATTGTTTGAAGAATGAAAAATTTTCAACTTATAATATCTACATTAAAAAATGCTCAATTAATCTGTATTAAACTTTATCAGGTTGTTTCTTATTCGACAATGTACTTGAAGGGAACTGTGCGTTAAAAGTGTCCCTCATAGTGAGGAATTGGCACACCTAGACTTTCTGTCAATGCATATGTTATTAAACTCCTGGATTTATTTTACTTTTTAAATATAATTCTTACAAACTAATTCCGTTTTTCAATTGATTAAGCGAGAAGAGAGGGGGAAAATACCAAGAAAAGCAAACTAGCAAAAGCTTCACTAGTATATTTGAACAATTGTACAGGATTAGCCCTTTTTACGAGTTTATCAACGAATCTTATCATAGAATTTATTACTAATTACCTTATAAGTCGATTATGTAAGTAACTTGTACGTGGTCAATGTATTAAACTTAAAGTCTTATCAAAGTATCATATGTACTTGAGTTTAAAGTCACAACAACAATAACAATAACAAGCCCAGTAGTTTCCCACAAATAGGATCTGGAGAAGCTGAAATGAATGCAACTTTACCCCTATTTCTGAAAGAGCAGAGAGACTGTTTTTAATAGAGCCTCTACTAGAGAACGACTGATAGTAGAATAAAATGTTAATAAAAGTTTATGAAATTTGAGTCATTTGTAAAGTAGAGTTTTTCTCAGCCCATGAAAATTTGAGAACTATAGTGTATTGGTCAAAATCTGACCATCACGACTTCGAGGGAGCTTGGTTGACTACGACTCCTGTTTTTGCAGTCGGTAGTACGAGTCAATAAAGTCCACTCCATATATCCTCTCAGATACCTGACACATCGAAGAGAGCAATGCCTAGCGACCACCAGAATTCACCACTAGCCCTGGCAGGGGTGAGAAGATTTCGACTATATATATGCAACCCAGGAAGATCTGCAGAGGGGTCTCCTATTCATCCATTTTCAAAAAGAGAAATAGAAAAAGCTCCATTCATACACCCATATAAGGGAAAACGACGGTAATTCTCCTTCCTTGTCCATCGATGCAGAAGGCAGGCTCAAATCCAAACAAGAATACTTATAGATCATTCATCTCATATGTTATTATGATTGTCAAATATTTAGATCTGGAATCAATTAAGTTTGGTAATGAGTTACCCCTACATCATCGATTGATTTGTCCATAAAGTGTTTAATATCTTTTGAGTCAAACAATTTGGCGCCGTCTGTGGGAATTTCCTAGTGAAAATTCTTGGTTTTTCCAAGATCAAAGCAGAAAAACATGATCATTCACCAAAAGAAGCACTAAAGGAGAACCTAACTCACGTGAGGCATGGAAACAACATGTTGAAGGAAGGAGAACCAAACGGATTCACAAAGTCTGGAATTTCTCGCCCTATCAAACGCATACATACCGGACAAGGCGAACGGTACACAAGATTCACGTGGGCGAACATACGCATGGATATCTATATTGAAGAACGAAAACCATTTCGGCACCGCCGAAATCCTCCCGGCCAGCAGTATCTCCAAGATGAGCGGCCGAAGTCAGACAGGGAATTATAACAAACGCACAGTGCGAGCCTGTGCAAATTATCGGCACCTCGTGTCTGCCCGCGTCAAACCATCTGATGCAAGCAACACCAATCGAATTGGGACTCCCGGGAAAGAAACTTGACTCCCTAGGGAATGCGAACGATCACAGGCTATTATTTTAATAAGTAAAAATAATACCCTTTAAGGCCAAGGGCATTCGCCATAAAAAAAGAAGAAGAAAGGTTCGACCTCGCTAGAACGATGACGGGCTGTTATTTCGATAAGCCAAAATAACACCCTTTAAGGCTAAGGGCCTTCGCCATCAGAAAAAAGGAATAGAAGGGTTCGACCTTGCATGAACGACGGCAGGCTATTTTTTCGTTAAGTCAAAATAATATCCTTTAAGGCCAAGGGCCTTCGCCATCAAAGAAAAAAGAAAGGTTTGACCTCACTCACAACAACGGGCTGTTATTTCAACTTTAAGGCCAAGGGCCTTCGCCATCAAAAAGAAAAAAGAAAGGTTCAATCTCGCTCAAACGACGTAGGACTGTCATTTCGATAAGTCAAAATAACACCCTTTAAGGCCAAGGGCTTTCGCCAAGAAAAAAGAAAGTTTCGACCTCGCTCGAACGACGACGGACTGTTATTTCGATAAGTCAAAATAACACTCTTTAAGGCCAACGACCTTCGCCATCAAAGATAAAAAAGAAAGGTTCGACCTCGCTCGAACAACGACGGGCTGTTATTTCGATAAGTCTAATTAACACCTTTCAAAGCTAAGGGCCTTTTCCATCAAGGAAAAAAGAAATCTTCGACCTCGCTCAAACGACGGCGGGCTGTTATTTCGATACGTCAAAATAACACCCTTTAAGGCCAAGGGCCTTCACCATCAAAGAAAAAATCGACCTCGCTCGAATGACGGCGGAATGTGATTTTGATAAGTCGAAATAACACCCTTTAAGGCCAAGGGCCTTTGACATCAAAGAATAAAGAAAGATTCTACCTTGCTCGAACGACGACAGGCTTTTATTTACCTAAGTCGAAATAACACCCTTTTGCCCAAGGGCCTTCGCCATCAAAAAAAAAGGAAAGGTTCGACCTCGCTCGAATGACAACAGACTGTTACTTTGATAAGCCAAAATAACACCCTTTAAGGCCAAGAGCCTTCCCCATCAACGAAAAAAGAAAGGGTCGACCTCACTTGACCGACGACGGGCTAATTTCGATAAGTTCAAAATAACACCCTTCAAGGCCAAGGGTCTTCGCCATCAAAGAAAAGAGAAAGGTTTGACTTTGCTGGAACGATGACGGGATGTTATTTCAATAAACTCGAAATAACACCCTTTAAGGCCAAGGGCCTTCGCCATCAAAGAAAAAGAAAGGTTCGAACTCGCTCGAACATTGACTGGTTGTTATCTTGATAAGTTCAAAATAACACCCTTCGAGGCCAAGGGAATTCGCCACAGAGGAAAATAGTTCTGACAGCCAAAGAAAGAGAAAAATTGGGACTCGTCGGTCGATCCTCTACCTCACTCCAAGCCAGGAACAATTAGAATGAAAAAAATGAAGTACAAGGCAAATGACGAAGAAAGATACTTTCATTTATGCACTGTCATAATGCGGGCTATCGCCGTTTACATACGGCCCATGCCAACCAATAAAAAAAATAGAAGGAGAAGAGGGAAAAAAAAGACAGAACAAAAAGACGACAATCAATAAATAAAAGAAAAATCAAAAAGGGCAACACTCCACATTCAGCGTCATCATCGCCATCATCACCGCCACTATCACGACCATCTCCATGAGGCTCACCATCATCTTCATCCGTACCCCCATTGGCTTCGGGTGTCGCTGCATCGTACCCACAGTTGATGTAAGCCTCGCGACCCTTTGCCCACGCCTCCTTGTAAGCAGTCTCGGTCACTATGCCCGCCTCCCACAGACTCTTATATATGTTCCGCTAGGGTTCAACATAAACCCAAAGCTCATGCACTTGGCAAGGAACGACAGTCGAGGATGATGCAATCTGGGCCAGTTGTCGTGCATTTTTCACCTCCAAGGCCGTTACTCGATCTCCAAGAATCGATGCCTCCTAATCAATTGTTCCAATGCATTCCTTGAGCCTCGCCTCCCTAAGAGTAGTTGCTGCTCTCTCCGTTTCCTGTTCAGATTGGAGTATGCAGATGGTATCCTCAAGGTCGCTGCGCTCGCCAAAGCCTCAGATCAAGCTCTCTCAATGCTTTCTAAACCAGCAACCTTTCTCTCCATCGCAGTCAACATCCCCCTCCACTCTGCGCTCATCTACTCACTCGGAGCATGTTCCGGTCCTTCTTCGATTGCATACATCGCAATTTGCCCTAAAAATACTCGCACTCTGCAATGACCCCCTTTCCCAATTCGATGTCACGACCCCAATTCGGCCGTGATGGCGCCCAACACACTGCTAGGCAAGCCCGACCATTTATAACAATAACCCCATCAATTAAACATATGAAGGTAAATATCATTTGCGTCAAAAGTCTGAAATACTGATAATAATGTGGAAAATCTAACAAAATACCAATACAGCCCAACTAGGATCCGATGTCACGAACATGAGCCTCTAAATACAGTGTAACATCCTTATACAATGTTTGTTTAAAAACTGAGAATGTGGAAATAAAAGGTGGATATAGAGGGGAGAATCATCGGATGCGAACGCCATGCAACTACCTCAAAATACTCTCGGAATAAAATCTCAAGATCAACTGGATCTGCTCAGCCTAAGACTTCCCTGGATCTGCACGCAAGGTGCAGGGAGTAAAGTGAGTACCCCGACCCAATGAGTATTAAAAATAACTACATTCTGAAGGTAAGAAAATGCAGAAAATGCACAAAGTACTCTATATCTAGCAGTTTATATCCAAAATAGTGGAAATAGTAAACAACAAGTATTACAATCAAGAAATAATGCATGAAAGAATGCAACACATAGAACGGTACACACCAGTCCTCACTGCGGCGTGCAGACAACTCCACTTATTTAACGTCGATAGCTCTCACTGGGGGTGTGTACAGACACTAGAGGGGCTCTACAACCAAAGCACAATATCAGCCAGGTATTGGCGTAAAATAGGCTCTCGGCCTCAATATCAATATGTATATAATCGCTGGGTCGTGCAACCTGATCCATATCAAGGAAACATCCTCAAAACCGGGTCCCCGACCCATCTCAGTCAAATAAGTTCACAGCCAATCGGGCGTGACATACTATAGGGATCTCGGCCCTTATTTACTTATTCATTTAATGTTCGTGTATAAAACACAGTTATTATATTATTTTTAGCATTTGAAAACATGACTAAGAATCTATATTATGTTCACAAGTGAGGAAAACACATAAGGATCCACAAAGGATTCTATAGGTCGGCACAAGGCCCCAAACACGGAAATAAGCCCAATTCACAATGATAAAGTATGCGTCTCTATCGCCAATACAGTAGAAATCAACACTCGTGATGGACTAAGTCTCAATCCCCAGTAGTAAACGTCCCCGCACTCATTGTGGAATGCGTGTCATGCCTCAATATAGCGTTATGATATGAAAGTCTATGGCTTCAAACCCTCAGAGCAGTATTTACATCCATTGCTCACCTCTAATCGACCGAAAACTAGCTAGCAATGCCCTTGCCTCTCGAATCGACCTCCTCGCACGTCGAATCTGGCCAAAACCACAACGAATATATTATAATAGTCTAAGGGAATATAATCCAATCAAAAAGACTCGAAAAATATCGAAAACCATGAAATTTCCAAAACTCGAGCCCCGGGCCCACTTCTCGAAAGTTAGAAATTTTATACCAAAATATTCCTTATCTCGCCACAAGTCTATACATGTAAAATTTATCAAAATCGGAGTCCAAATGATCCATCAAATTCCAATTTCTCATTCGAAAACCCAAGCCCTAGTTCTTCTCCTTTTTATTCAAATTTCGTGAATTTAGGTGTTGAAATCACAAATAGATGATATTTCTAGGCCATAGGACTTACATCAAATCGATTCCCATTTAAAACCCTCTAAATTCCTCGTCAAAAGCTCCCAAGGTTGCTTAACAATGGTTAAAAATAGACTTGGTTCGCGGATGAAATGTTATTAAACCATTCTTGCCAGGCATTAATTAACCCTATGCGATCGCAGCCTTGCCATTGCAATCGCATAACACAAATTTGTTGACCTCCCAAAAATGCTCAAAGCGATCGCACAACTTCCCTTGCGATCGCAGAGCACTACTCACACACCAATGCGATCGCACTCCAAGCCTTGCGTTCTTATAGAACAAAATGCTATTAGGGACCCTAGGTCCCATTACACTATGCGATCGTAACACCACGAACGCGAAGGCACTGACCAATTTTCCAAGCCTATGCGATCGCACAACCTCATACGCGATCGCATAAAGCAAATCTGAACCCCTTCCAAGACCTCCTATGCGATCGCATAGAGAAAAATCTCTGCAACACTTCAGCTATTTTTCTGCAACTCCCAAAGGCCAAGATTGGTCCGATTGACCACCGAAAACACCCCGAGGCCCCCGGGACCTCAACCAAAGTTCCAACCCATCCTAATACAGCATGAGAACATGTTCCAATCATAAAACACATCCATAAACACAAGAATAATCAATTCTCCAATGGATTAAAGCCTAAGTTCAACCAATAACTTCCGACTCACATTCGATCAAAAATCTGACCTAACCATGTTCGATTCGATTGAAATTTTTCACACTCATCACAAATCACCTAACTGAGCTACTGAAACTCTCGGAATTCCATTCTGACCCTCGGATCAAAATCCCGCCTATAAACCGGATATCGCCAAAATGCTAACTTAGCCAATTCAAGCCTAATTCTACATCGAGTCTTTGATTGCTCTTCTAAGCCTTAAATCATCCCCTGAAACTAACCGAATTATAAGAAATCCATTCCGAGCCCTCGAAATCACAAGTCAATATCCGGTTGATTTTTCCAAACCAAACCTTCCTTAAAGAGACCAATTGTCTCATTTCTTACCAAACTCTATTTGAATCACTTCAAACTCACCAAACACATATAATGAAATATGTAGAAGTATAAAATGGGATAGAAATACATGAGACTACGGGTCGGGTCGTCACATCCTCCCCAACTAAAACAAATGGTTGTCCTCGAGTGGATCAAGAAATAACCCGAAGTCTCAAATAGGTGTGGGTATCTGCTCCGCATATCCTTGTCGGTCTCCCATGTGGCCTCCTCCATGGGCCGACCTCTCCACTGTATCTTCACCGAAGTTATATCCTTTGATCTTAATTTCCGAACCTGTCGACCCAAAATAGCCACTGGCTTCACATCATAAGTCAAATCCTCATCCAACTGAACCGTGCTGAAATCCAAAACATGAGACGGGTCTCTAACATACTTTCGGAGCATAGACACATAAAACACCGGATGAACTCCCGACAAACTAGGTGGCAAGGCAAGCATATATCCACCTCCCCAACCTTACTAATCACCTCAAAAGGTCCAATGAACCGCTGACTCAGCTTCCCTTTCTTTCCAAACCTCAGCACACCCTTCATGGGTGAAACCTTCAGCAAGACCTTCTCACACACCGAGAAGGATATATCTCGAACCTTCCGATCTGCATAACTTTTCTGACGCGACTGAGTATACGAAGTCTTTCCTGAATCACCTTCACCTTCTCTAAGGCATCCTGGACCAAATCTGTCCCCAAAAACCTAGCCTCGCCGTGCTCAAACCAACTGACAGGAGATCTACACCGCCTTCCATATAAGGCCTCATACAGTGCCATCCGAATGCTAGACTGATAGTTGTTGTTGTAGGAAAACTATGCAAGAGGTAGAAACTCATCTTAAGAACCTCCGAAATCAATCACACAGGCACGCAACATATCCTCAAGTATCTGAATAGTACGCTCGGACTGTCCGTCCGTCTAAGGATAAAATGCTGAACTCAGTTCCATCTGAGTACCCAACTCGTGCTGAAAAGTCCTCCAAAATTGAGAAGTGAACTGAGTACCTTTATCCGATAAAATAGAAACTGGAACACCATGCAATCTGACAATCTCACGAATAAAGATCCCTGACAGCCGCTTTGAAGAATATGTAGTATACACACTGGAATAAAATGCGTGGACTTGGTCAGCTGATCCACAATGACCAAAATCGAATCGAACTTCTTCAACGTCCGAGGAAGACCACTCACGAAATCCATAGTAACTCTCTCCCATTTCCACTTAGGAATAACCATCTGCTGAAGCAAACCGCCCGGTCTCTGATGCTCATATTTTACCTGCTTTACAGTTGAGACACTAAGCGACAAATCCCACAATGTCTTCTTCATTCTCCTCCCCCAGTAATGCTGTCTCAAGTCCTGGTACATCTTCACGGCACTAGGATGGATGATATACCGCGAACTATGAACCTCCTCAAGAATCAAATCTCTAAGCCCATCTACATTGGGAACACAAATTCGGCCCTGCATCCTCAACACACCATCATCACCTATAGTCACATCTCTAGCATCTCCGTGCTGAACTTTGTCCTTGAGGACGAGCAAATGCGGATCATCAAGACCGAGAAGCCACGCTCTCCAACACTCGGCTAGGCTCCGAAATATCTAACCGCACCAATCGATTGGCCAAAATCTGAACATCAAATGCAAGGGGTCTCTCCCCAACTGGAATGTACGCCAAACTCCCCATGCTAACTTCCTTTCGGCTCAAAGCATCGGTAAATACATTGGCCTTTGTGGATGATACAAAATGGTAATATCATAGTCCTTAAGTAACTCAAGCCACCTTCGCTGCCTCAAATTAAGATCTTTATGCCTAAACGAATTCTGAAGACTGCGATGATCGGTGAATACCTTACAAGATACTCCACACAAATAGTGCCTCCAAATCTTCAAGGCATAAACTATAGCAGCCAACTCTAAGTCATGAACATGGTAATTCTTCTCATAGGGCTTCAACTGCCGAGAGGCATATGCAATCACTATACCCTCCTACATCAATATACAACCAATCCCAACTCTCGAAGCATCACAATAAATGGTGTAAGAACCTGAAGTTGAAGGCAAGATCAATACTGGAGCTGTGGTCAAAGTTGTCTTAAGCTTCTGAAAGCTCTCCTCGTGCTATTTTGACCGTACAAACAGAACACTCTTCTGCGTCAACTTGGTCAAGGATGAGGCAATAAATGAGAAACCCTGAACGAACTGGCGATAATAACCCACCAAATCGAGGAAACTACAAATCTCTATGGTCAAGGACGGTCTAGGCCAACTCTGAACCGCGTCAATCTTTTTTGGATCAACTTGAATGCCATCACTGGATACCACGTGTCCCAAGAAGGTCACAGAACTAAGCCAGAACTCACACTTGGAGACTTGGCATACAACTTTTCCTCCCTCAATCTCTACAACACCACTCGAGAATGCTCTACGTGCTCCTTGATACCAAATTTTTTTCTATATATTTTTATACTCAAAATACTTTCAAAATAGCATTCATATGTATATACAAGCATCCTTTTGGTATTTTTTCCAATTTTTTAAAGATTTTTAAAACCAATTTATGGCCTATTTTACACTATAAAATCCAATAATTATCCTCAAAACTTGTCATTTTGGTGGATAATTTGTTTTATTCTTACATTTACACAAAAAAATAACTTACACGATTTTTACATAATTTTACAAGTTCATTTGATAATTTTATACTAAAATTGCATGAAATTACACTGTTAGCATATTTCTCGATTTAATAGCATTTTTAACCACAAAAACATTTCCAATATTTTTAATTTAACTCGCATATTGTTTATTAAATTAGTATATTTAGTTTGATTTTAAACAGCTTCTACTAATTTTTATCAATTCAAAATGAGAAAAATGGCTATTTAAATTGTAGCCCATTTTACTTTCAATTATAGCCTAATTTCAACCCTAAACCCAGGCCCTAATTATAGAACCCAATTTCATTTCCTACTCGACCCAGACCCAATTAAACCAACCCGCCCGAACCCTATTTAAAATAGTGGCCGTTGATTGTTTTAATCAACGGTCTGTGTTAGCCCTTCCTTAATTAAACCCACAACCAACCCTAACCCCCTCATTTTTCATTTTAGCAAACTCCTCTAAACCCTTAGTCTATAAAACTCTCTCAAGTATTCTCCGAAACCCTAGACCCTTTTCACCGGTATTCGCCTTATCTTACCGGTTTCTAGTGATTTCTTTTATTGTGTTTGCTTCCATAAAATGTCTGTGTTCTTTGGATTTTCTTGAGTTTATTTCGCTTGATTTTGTATGCTTCCGTCTTTACACTTAATCTGTGGAGGAATCCCTAGAATTTGGGTTTTCTAAGCCACTTATGTGTGATTGTGTTGTTTCCTGTTTGATTTCAAAAGCCTTAATATCTTAATTCGTCTCATGTTCTCTGATTCTAGCTAAGCTTTGCAAGACCTTCTGATTTCTCGCATAGTTATGTTCTTCTATTTTGATTGCATGACCACTCTGTGTGTTTAATTTTAGCCTCTGCATGTTTAAGTTTGGGCATCCTTTATAGTCATACCTTTCCCTCTCAAAATAAACCAAATTTTGGGGATTGATTTCAAACCTCCATTATGTGAACCTATTTGGACTTGTTCTTGTCTAATTTTGACCAATTTTCTGACTTAATTCATTATTAAGTTCGAATCTTAATTCCTTAATTTACCATGTGTTATTTGATTTTATTCTTACCTTATTTACCTAAACCGTGTATTTTCAAAAAAACTTCTCCTATGTATTTACCTTTTTACAAAACAATATGTTCTTGATTTTCTTTCCTTAAATAAAAGCTTTGTCCTCTCCTATTCAAATTCAAACTCCTTAATTAAAGGAGTTCCCTTCTCTTGATTGATTATGATTGATACTGAAATACTTCTTGCCTTGTTTACCTGCCTGTTTTTAACTATAAATACCTCACTCTTTTCTTTAAAACACACGAACAACTGAGTTCAAAAACACACACACTCGAAGCCCTCTCTTCTTTACTATTACTTGTGCTACTGTTCTGACTAGCTGGCTGAAAGCCAAGGCTAGACTTTGGAATCTTTCTTGCTTTCCTCAAGTGTTTGCTGATTATTCGCTGGTGGTTCTCTTGCTTTGTTTGTTCTGCTATTTGAAAGTTGCAGCTGGTATGTCCCCATAAGTTAAACATTCTCAACAACTATGTGTGTACTTCTCCTTTTTGCATGTCCCTCACTATATGTTTAGCTTTCTCGCATTATGTAATTGTGTTTTAGTATGTTATGTTCATTTTTCATGTTTCCGCATCATTAAGTTATGTTACTTGATGTTTTTCTATACGTGCTTTTCCATGTGAACCCTTTCCCCCTAAACCCTTTATGTGTGAGTACTGTTCTAGGTTAGGGTAGCATCCCATAGGTATCTATGACATGGGACCAGGTTCTCTTGGACCTTTACTCAAATCAGTCCCATTCCCTTCTCCCCCTTTTTGTTTGAGCCTTGAATAGGGTTCTGTAAGTTTCCTAATCACCACCTAGGCCCTGTATGACTTCTAAAGTCTGTTGTTTATCTGTTTTAAACCAAGTGGGGGGGGGGGGTGCAGGTGTGCCAGTCTTACCCATGGCTGGGTATGACCATCCTTTTCTTTTGTTTCCACTAGTCCCCTCACTTTACACTTATTCCTAGTTCTTTTAGTTCTGCCCCCCTATGGTAAGTCATGTTTAGGTACCCTAGAGTTCCCTCTGAACTTGAGTGCGTAAGGGCTGGTAATTCCACACATTGTACTACTCTGTTGCAACTCTCTATCTTTAGAGTGTAAGCATTGCCTGGGGCTTCTGAAAACCCTTGGAACTTTGAAACACTCTAAGAGAAGGCCTTGGAATCTGGAATCCGGATTTGGTGAAACATATGTGCTGGATGTTGAAGGTTGCATTGAGCCTCCTCGGGTTTGACTTTAGTTTGATGTACTTATTTCAATGTTTTTCTTTCTAGTTTGTAATAACTATGTAATTTAACTCGACGAAAATATTAAAAGGGTATGGGATGAGTTTATTTTGCCTGCATAAGTCAAAGGGTAAAGATCATGTCTATATGATGTTTTATACTTTAATTATCTAGAAATTATGCATATAGGATGTTCTAATACTTAAACTCATCTAGTTACCATGCTTATAGGTTTATTACTTCCAAGTCACCTAGATAACATGCCTATAGGGTTTAATGTTTAATCATGTTGCAAATCATTAGAGATCCTGCCTATAGGACTTTAACATTCACATAATCAATTGCTTATAGAAACCATGTTAATAGGAAATGCATATGCGTTAGGCAAACTGTAGGGTAACTAAACGTTCATCTACTTACCAACTCCTTAACAGGCTTTAAAATCCAATATAGACATCATGCCTATAGGATTCCATCTCAACTTGTCTGATTCGTTTTGAGAAATAACGGTCCGTTAACTGACCTTTAATTTCCTAATGTAATGTTTTCATTAAAACCCGTGTAAACCAGCATGCTTTTAAACTCTTCAAAACTGCATCGTTTAAACATTCTGCCTAAATGTTTTACTTAGTCCCTGAAATTTTCTTTTAAAAAAAACAATCCTGTAACTCTCTATTTTCCAAAGAATTTTTGCCTCTAAAAAATCTTTCATAACTCTTCTGTATTTTTCCTACTCAAACAATCTCATGATTTCAAATCTATTTACAAATTTACTGCAGCCGTTACTTTCTTTTAAACTCTTCTGCATTAAGAACTCAATAGATAACAAATCAGACCCGAGGGGCTCGATGCAGATTTTTTATCGAAATTTACGAGTTAAACTGATTTGTCTGCCTCTTAATTTCTTATTTTCAAAGACCAAACTAGTATGTGCAAGTCATGCTAAACTAATCGTTGTGTGATCTACGGGGTTTGTATGAGCCTTTGAGTGTTTGCTCTATGCCCCTCCACTTATTTGTTATTAGTTTTGATTGACGCCCAAGTATTTTATCCTCTTAAACTCCATATATGCCATCCCCTTTTCTCCCCTTTAGGATTAGAAGTCCAATACCCTGGGACTGATAGAACGGGACGGGTATTTACATGCAATAAGTAAACAAGACTAATCACGTTTAATTACCTTAACGGGGTGTTAAGAGTAGAATATGGAGATGATGACGGTGCGCTAATATCTCGTGTGAGAATGATTGCTAGGTATTGCACCGAATTATCCATATTATAATTAAACCTAGGACCCCTTCTTTTCGTTCTTTTCCTTTATTTAAATTAATGCTGTTTTTTTTTCAAACTAAGCTCTCTTTTCGCTTGCGCCTTTCTTTTTATTAAAATTTTCAACTTGTTTATATTTATTATGTGCAAACTTTCCTTGTCCACTCCTACTCTTCTTAAAGTCACAATTGAGCAAGGCCGGAAACCACACTAGTGGATATTGAGGGGTGCCTAACACCTTCCCCTCGAGATAATCTCAAGCCCTTACCCGAAATATGGTTTTCTTTCAAACCCTTCTTCTTTTCTCTAAAAGTTTCCTAATGCACTATAATCATTAGGTGGCGACTCTCCAAAATCCATAATCCAAATTCCCCAAAGGGGGAAAACAGAGGCATTCCACCCATAATGTCGTAAACCAAATTTTTCCTTCAAAAAAGGGGGCGTCGACAGCATGGCGAATCTGCTGGGGATTTTCTTTAAGGCTTTTACCGTTACTTGATTTTGTGACTTCATCACTTCCTTAATCGAATTTATTTCTTATCCTTGGTTATTTCATTATTATTACTAACTTGGCTCTTCATGTTTTCCTTTTCCTTTGATCTCTTTCTTTACTACTTTACTATTATTTCAATGTTGTTGTAATTTACGAGTATTTATTGTAATCTTTATGAACGTGAAAATACATGTAATTCATTTCATTATTGTAACTGCATTCCTCAACATCATATTCTACTCGTTCCAAAACAAATCCTATTGCAACACTTATAATGAGTGATTGCGCCCTTATCATATTATAAACCCCCTAAATGTGGCAAATGTATATTTACGGTAAAACCAATCGATCAACGGTGTAGTCGACAGTTCTGCGCCTTTCCTTCTTGAGTTGTCTGCTTAAGGGTACCTAGTCTTGCACTTCAAAAGAAGAAACCTTATTCCATTAAACTGTTCATGAATCATTGTCAAGTCTAGCCGAGTCAGTTATGTTTTCCGCATAATAACTCATTAAGATAGCATAAACCAAAGTCCATCGTGTTTCCTGAAACACAAACGGACACCTTCACGTTATGTGCATTTATTTGGAGAACTAAATACCATTCGCTAATTATTAATTTAATTAGTCAAGTTGGTTGGGGTTAAGGGCCTAACACTTTGTTTTGCAGAAAATGAGGCACGAGATCTCCTGATTTGGTATGGTATCCAACATTCTCCCAAGGATGCTAAGCTGGTGGGAAGATCTTCCTAGTAGTGATCAAATCCTCGTCTGCAAGTACTTAGGGAATTTTCCATCACTTCTGAAAATCCAGCCCCAACAACAAGATCATAGAGGCTGCCACTTTGTTTTGGGATAGTGATCTATCAGTGTTCCGTTTCAGAGACTTGGAAATGACTCCTTTGCTAGAAGAGATAGGAGGCCTAGCTGGTATCCCTTAGGAAACTCCAGGTTTTATTATGCCTGAAAATCGCAAAAGTAGAGGCTTTCTTAAGATGATGGGACTCAAGAAAAATCCCGACCTCTCTTGATTGAAGGACTCTTACATACCATTTGATTTCTTGTACGAGATAAACGGCCAAAGCAAGTCCTATCGCACCTACATGAACGATTTTGCTCTCACTTCTTTGGGACATATATAGAAGGGTCTTTGTGTTCATGTTTCGCTTCTTGGGCATGATAATTTTCCCTGTGAAGAAGGCTAAAATCCACACTAGACTAGCCACGGTGACCAAGACCTTAATGTAAATTGACAGATAGTCTTTCAGCATAGTGCCTATGATCATTGCTTAAATCTATCGAGCTTTGGGAAAAGTGTCAGCAAGGGGCTCCAAATTTCATGGGTTGTAATCTACTACTTCAACTCCGGCTCACAGAACACCTTCAAAGAGGCGACTACAGACAGTATATCTTACGCAAGGATTAGGATGACCATATTGCTTTTCATCACCCAAAGCAAATGAATTCATGCCCACATTCTCGCTCTGCTAGAGGACGCCAGAGGATTGGTAGAGTTGTTCGAGAATCTAAAAGAAGAGCAAGTTTAGTGGATGATCGAGTGGTTCCTAACAGGGGAGTTCATTGTCCTTTCTCGAGACACACCATTCCTCATACTCATTGGTCTGAGGGGAACTCATCCTTATGTCCCCTCCGGGCCATGATGCAAGCTGGAAGAAAACAAATCATACCCAGGATAGAGAAAATGAGTCATTTCAGGGTGGACTTTCAAGATGATGATAGCCCGCACAGGTGTCACGCTCAGCACACGTGGCACTACAAGCTCGTCTTAGAGAAGAATACTATTGAACTAGACAGGTATCATGCCGAGTGTGTACCACACTACACAGGTTGGTTGGAAAATGATCACATTTGTTTGGGTCATTCAGGATTCATTCACGGCCATAGGATTATTGATAAGAAAACTAAAGCGCAAGTCTAATACAATCAACTGCGCAAAAGAATGCGCGAATGAACATCGGGAAATATAGGAAGCCCACGAGAAGCTGATTAACGAATGGAAGGATATGGCTATCAATGCCAACAACCCTTTGGGATATTTGGAGCGAGGTATAGTGGAGATAGAAGGAAATTTCCTGAAAAGAATTGAAGATTGCCAGAATTCTGAAGGAAGTGCAAGCGGACATCTGGCTCGAGCTTATCTGCTGTTAGGAATGTGCGAGTTGATGCAGCTGTACGAGAGAGGCAAGAGTACCAAATCTGGGGAAGGTCCTTCTTGGACCAAGTAGTTAGGATTTTATTTCCTACTTTCATAATTTAATAAAGCCACTGGCCACTAGTGAGATTTTTTTATTTATGCAGTTTTCTTAAGACTCGTATCGTCTTTATCAAGAAAATGAGGCATTTAGCATTATAAGTTCCCCAAATGCAATTTGTAACTAGGCCTACCTCGAGCACAACGAGGCACCCAAATTAGGAAACAATTTACATTCCCGCATAATATGCTTAAATATCGCAATATTATTTCTCAAAACCTACACTAACTTATTACCTTTTTTTGTTTTTCTTTTATTTTTACTCCCTTCCCCAAAGGTTAGTTCGTGCATTCTAGCGCCATCAACATACTCCACAAGATCCAAGGGTCGTCCACCTCCTCCTCTTCCAAGTCCTACCAGAAACAGGAACAAAGGCAAAATGGGTGATACAAGGCTAAAAAGGAACTTGAGGAAGCTTCTCAGAATGCTCTAATCACAAAAGAGACTGCTGGTCATCTGGAGCAAACTTTGCTAAGATTCCGAGCGGAATTTGACCAAGTTAGAAACCTGGCAAGCCTGTCAATCACTCTTGCCGTTCCTGATGTTAACACTCAGAACCCCGCACCTCCATAGAACACCCCAAAACCTCCAATGCAACCCACTCATAACACTCCACTGCTCATTCTTGAACCAAAAAATACCACAAAAGACCATAACACTCCTATCTTTGTGGACACTATGCCGCACTACAGTAAGCCAATCACAAGTGCAGCCGAGTCAGATGATAAGAGTTCCTTCATTCACAATTTGGCCGCTGAGATCAAGAAGTTGACTAGCCGAGTTCAAGGTTTCGAAGGTATCAAAGGTGCCGAATGGTTGAATTATGAATATCTCTATGTTCAGCCAGTTGTTGAGCTCCCGGAAGGGTACAAACCTCCCAAGTTCGAGATGTTCGATGGTACAGGTGATCCCAGGGTCCACTTGAGAATGTATTGTGACAAGTTGGTAGGAGTCGGAAGGAACGAGAAAATCCACATGAAGCTGTTAATGAGGAGTTTGATGGGTGATGCTTTATCATGGTATATTATCCAGGATGCAAAGAAATGGACTAGTTGGGTGAACATGGCATCTGACTTTATGGACCGGTTTAGGTTCAACACTGAGAACGCACTAGATATGTTCTATATCCAGAATCTCCAAAAGAAACCCATAAATACCTTTCACAAGCATGCTACTCGTTGGAGGTAAGAAGCTGCTAAGGTCAGACTGACCTTGGAGGAAGAACAAATGAACAGGTTCTTCGTCCGTGCTCAGTATCCGCAATACTACGAGAGGCTGATACTAATAGAGGGCCAAAAGTTCTAAGATATCGTCAAGTTGGGAGAAAGGATTGAAGAAGGCATCAAAACGGTATGGCCACTAATCTCGAAGCATTGCAAGCTACCAACAAGGCTTTACAGTCTGGTGGCTCATCGAAGAAAAAGGATGTAAATTCTGTAATGGCTGTGCAAAGGAACAATTCCCCTGAGAAGTACCAAACCTATCCCTCAGCTCCACTCACATATCAACCTACCCTAAACTACCAAGCACCATCACCCACTTACCAAATCCCACAACCTGCTACATATCAACCCACTTCACCCAGATATTCTTAACTCACACCCGTATACCAATCATACAACTCCCAACATTCTCACTACCCATCACCACATACCCGCCAAAACTATCCTCGACCTAGACCAAATTTTGACCGTAAGCCTCCCAGACAACATACCACCATAGCCGAACCAATTGACCATTTATATGAAAAACTCAAAGCAGTCGGTTACGTTAGCCCTATCCTAGCCGTAACTCTGGAAAATCCCTCCCAGTGGATAAACCCAAACAAGACTTGCGCATACCATTTCGGGATGAAAGGCCATACCATCGATGCGTGTCGCTAGTTGAAAGACAAGATTCAGAATCTGATTGAAAATAAGATCATTATAGCAAAGGAGTCTGCTCCTAATATACGCAACAACCCTCTACCTGACCATAAGGGCGGAGGTATCCACATGATCTAGATCGAAGAAGATTGGGATCCCAATTGGTCAATCGGTTTGATAGTTGAAGCAGACGAGCCTAAGAAGCCAACAGTTACTATCGATCCCATTTTTCTTCAGATTCATCCCTTTGAAGGCAATGTGGTAAATGTGTCTATGAGTTTGAAGCACCTTCTACAAAGGCGCCAAAACAAATTGAGATTGAGTTCGGGGTTCCAAAGGTGCTTGCACCTTTCGAAGTTACTGTGTTACCTCCCAGGGTGCATACTCCGGTCTGCATGAGAAACGTGACCCCGTTCAAGACAAATGCTATACCTTGGTATTACACCACTGAGGCTAGAAGGAAAGGAAAGATATATACCGGGGAAGCAATTTCCGCACAGGGCATGATTAGGACAGGCAGGGTATACACCCCGGAGCACTTGGCTGAGTCAAGTAAGCAAGCCTCCGGGCGGGCTGTTGAAACCGGTCTCGATGATCTTTTGAGGAAGGTACATGCCAAAGAGTACTCAGTCGTTGAGAAACTAAACAAAACGCCAGCACAAATTTCTATTTGTGGCTCTTCTACAAAGTTTTGAGGCACATAAAAATGACTTAATGAAAATACTAAGTGAAGCTTATGTTCCCGGCAACATAACAAGAGGCTAAATGGAAAACATGGTGGGGCAGGTACTGGAAAACCATAAGATAATCTTCCACGAGGCCGAATTACAACCAGAAAGAGTTGGTCACAACAAATCATTGCACATTACTGCGCAATGCGAGAATCACTTTATCACCAGTATTCTAGTCGACGGGGGATCCAGCCTCAACATTTGTCTATTGATAACTCTCAGTACATTGGGTAAAGGATTGCACGAGATCAAAGATGGAGCAAAATCGTCAAATCTTTTGATAGATCTCACAGGTCCACCTATAGATAGGACCTACCTGGTTCGATATTGAGTTCCAAGTAGTTGACGTGGCAACATTCTACAATTTGTTGCTGGGACAACCATGGATTCACGCCGCTAGGGCTGTAGCATCAACTTTTCATCAAGCTGTAAAATTTGCATGGAATTATGAAGAAGTAATCATTCATGGCGATGGTAGAAACACTATATACAGTCGCCAGGCCATCCCGATGATCGGAGGAAAAAGAAAATCGATTGAGAAACACACCATCACATCGAGCAAGTCAACATTATAGAAAAAGATAAGTGGTGGGATAATAAAATTGAGAGCATTCTGAATTGGAGTGGATACGAGCCTGGAAAAGGACTTGGCAAGAATCTCCAAGGCATCACTAAGCCTATCACGTTGAATAAGCATGGCACCACTTTTGGCCTGGCTTTTTGAATATACTTGGGAGGAGTTCAACAACTAGTCGCCACCATGGCCCGGTCTCTTCTACCCACGATAGCACCCTCTACCTCAATTAGAACAGACCTTTCAACCAGCAGATGTCATATATGGATCAGAGGAAGATGAGATGCTGGCAGCAATGAAGAACCTATTTCTGGAGGAGGATATGGATTGTTGTGTTATCTTCGAGAAGGAAGGGTAGGAAGGCCTTTCCATTCAAGCTGTGAACCGAGGGGAACACCTCACCAATTGGTTAGTCAGGACCACCAGAGCCCAAAGAGCTTCAGGGTAGCAAGCTAAACGACGCATATGCATTGCATTTTACTTTTGTTAATTTTACTTTTCCTCATTGTCTTTACTTTTGAAAAGAGCTCTGATGTTTCAAACAATTATGAATTTAATCAAAAGCATTTTCCAAGTTTATCTTTATATCTCGCTCTCATTACTTTTCTCTACCATTTATTTCATTTTTCACAACATTACTTTTACATATCTTTATGATGAACCAATGACTGTAACTTGCAACGAGGTAATGCGACAAACAGACATAGATTCAGAAGAGGATGAAATACCAGAAGAAATTGTCAGAGAGGTCGAGAATTTTGAGAACAGGCTAAGTCCAACTTGGATGAAACAGATGTTGTTAATCTGGGAGACACAGAGAATTTCAAGGAAACACGTATCAGCATACATTTGTCACCACTAGAAAAGAGTACACAGAGTTCTTAAAAGAATACGAGGATATATTCGCCTAGTCGTATGATGATATGACTTGTCTCAGCATGTCGATTGTGGCTCACAAGCTGCCGACAGATCCGGCATGCCCACCAGTAAAACAGAAACTCAGAAAGTTCAAGCCAGACATGAGTTTGAAAATCAAAGAAGAGGTTACCAAGAAAGACAAAGCCATGCTTCTCAATGTGGTAGAGTATCCAATATGGTTAGCCAACATCGTGCCGGTAACAAAGAAGGATGGGAAGGTTAGAGTCTGTGTCGAATACCGGGATCTCAACCGGGCCAGTCCTAAGGACGATTTTCCTTTGCCAAATATACACATATTGATTGATAACTGCGCCAAACATGATCTGCAGTCGTTCATTGATTGTTTTGCTGGATACCATCTGATATAGATGGACGAAGAGGATGCAGAGAAAATGACAGTCATCATGCTGTGGGGAATGTACTATTACAGAATGATGCCTTTTAGTTTGAAGAATGCTGGTGTTACCTACATGAGGGCCATAACCACCTTCTTTCATGACATGATACTTAAAGAGATCGAGGTGTATGTGGATGACATCATCATCAAAGCCAAGAAAGCTGCAGATCACATGGAAGATTTGAGGAAGTTCTTCAAGATATTGCGAAGATACATCTTGAAGCTGAATCCTGCCAAGTGTGCATTCGGGGTCCCATCCGGAAAGTTATTGGGCTTCATTGTGAGACGCCGGGGAAGAGAATTGGACCCGTAAACGGTAAAAGCCATTCAAGAGTTGCCACCGCCAAATAATATGTAATGAGTTTTCTGGGAAGAGTCAACTATATCAGCCGATTCATTGCTCAGTCCACTGTTATTTGTGAACCCATCTTCAATATGCTAAAGAAGGATGCCAGTTACGCCCAACATTCGAGGGACATGACCAGCACTCGACCGGGTATCCCTAGTCAAGTGAACCCGGGTGCCTTTCCTATCCCACGTATTACCCTTGATTATCATTACCTAATAAAAAAGTGAAATAGCCATTTATAGGGTATGAACTCCACTAATCGAATTTTCATAAACATAACAATAACACTTTCCATTAAGAACTTCATTCACCATAATAAAGGTATTCCATTTTTCTTATACATCATTGTCACATATCAATATTTATCTTTTATATAACCATCCCGACACTACCCACAACCTATCTACGGAGCCTCTAAATACAATTGAAGAATAATATGAAAATGCCAGCAACAAGGCTCCGACTATACCTTGTACACATCTAAAAAAGATCCCAAAACAGAAAGTGGTGTGAGCCATATAGGGCCCTGAATGAAAAGGGCCTCGGAATCAGCTGGCGGGAAATGGTGAGGAGCTACGGTCGATGGACTGGAGTACCTACTATGGATCCACTTACAATCATAACACGAATGTAGCACCCCTAGCAAAAGGGACGTCAGTACATTTAAATTGTACTGGTATATATGAACAAACTTTGTCCAAAGTAAACTCAAGCCATACACAAATGGATAACAGTGATAGAAACAACAATCAAATGCACAAGCAAGGGAACAATCAAGCAGCACAAGTTTTCAACATCTAACTTTGTTCCAAGTAAACTCAACCATACACAAGTGAGAAACAATAACAAAAGCAACAACCAATCACACATAGAAGGTACAATTAGCCAAACAAAGGGGCAATCAGTGCCCCAAAGGTTACAAACTCTCCTTCTGTCTCCTTTCACAATTCCACATAATTGATTTCACGACTTTTGTTCAAGTGTATATTTCAATAGTGATTTCGATCACTTTTGTACCCTTATTACCTCGTCCACCATTATTATCTCGGCCACCCTTATCACTACAACCCACCAACTTATTACACCGTGTTGCGGTGCGCAATCCGACCCCGCAGTACAGTTTCAGTTCACAACAATCACAGCCAAACATCAAATCACAAAGATAAACAACAATCAATTTTCAAACAAGAAGAGAAACAAAAATACTTCTCTAGACACAACCACAATAATGTTACAAGTGTTTCCATAGCCAACAGTTCCAATTCCATTATATTCAACATTTCATAAGCAATTTAAGGCATTGCAATAATTACCCACAAGAAGCAAAATATGTTACTACCACTGTTGTTCCAATTTCATTATTTACGATTTCCTTATATCATTTTTTCGTAACTCTTACCACATAACACTTAATCAAACCAATCTAATACCCAACAAACCAATCGCAAGAATTTCACAAACAATCCACGTAGCTATCACATACCAAATATTCATACACCAAATAAGGCAATTTCATAAAGATCAAAGTTAGCCATCATACCTTTCTTGAGCTTTCCTTAATCTACTACTATATTCCGGAAAATCTAGCAACTTCAATCTATGTTGAGACATAACAAAATTAACACAAATTGAGAAGGTAATCATGGTTTAAGCTCATTTGAGCATTTTATCAAACACTAGGTGTGCATCTTGATTATCAATTCTCTTTTACAAGATTTCCTTCTTTCCCCAACCCAATATTTACCTATTTATGTCCATAAATCATCCACAATCCTAATTTGCACATACATGTATTCATAATACTATTTTACCAAGAGTTATACCCCAAAAAACCCATCTCATAATATGTACAACACCAACACAACCTAGGTTAGGTACCTATGGCTTTCAATCATCATCCCAAGAGTTCTAATATGTATATCATACATGAATAATCACAATAGAGTAGTTAGAGATGGTAGATATACCTCTTGTAGTAAGAATCTTGAGAATCCAATTTGCAGTGTTCTTGAATCAATTAAGGGATTGAATGAAATCTAACGATTTTTAAGATCAATCCATGTTAATAAAAGTGCTTAGGAGTAGTAATCAACTCAATGTACTCCAAAAACCTTACCTTGGATCATAGGGATGAAGTTTGGGACGAAATTCCCTTGAGAGAGCAAGACCTAACCCCAAAAATGACTTGGGAACACTCTAGGCCGGTCTTGGGGTATTAAAACCTTCCAGGCACGCGAACTTTCACCCAGACGCGCAAAATTTTGCATACTTCGCGCGTTTTTCTAAGTATTCTTCCTCATACGCGTGAAGAACGCGCGAAGTTTCAAAGTTCGCGTGAAGTTCGCGCGAGTGACACATGTCCAGTAAAATGGTCATTACTTTCTTTATACACCTCCAAATGACGAATGGTTTGTTGAGTTGGAAACTAGACACTAAGTGCTTTAGTATTATAGGTTGTTCCTCACACAAATCTTTATATAACTTGAGATATGATCGTTCAAAGTGAGGTCTTGTGCGCACTCATTTACAGATTTCGTCTAATATGCAATTTTCCAACTTAGCTTAGACTTAGGCCTCTCCTTAGACCCTGAATCACTTATAATAAGTCTTATACACTTATTAACATATCCAATTGATATCCATCATATCATAAATCCTCATTTTCACATGAATAAAAATAATTTAACCTACCTTGGCACGACGAAATCATAAATTACTCAAAAAACAATTTCCGGGGACTTACAATGCCGCTACTAAATGGACTGATGATTGTTAAAAGGCTCTTGACAGAATCAATGAATACTTGTCAAAGTCGCCAGTCTTGGTTGCACCCGAGCCATGGAGACCTCTATTGCTTTATCTTGCAGTACTGGATGGAGCATTTGGGTGTGTTTTGGGACAACATGATGAAACGGGGAGAAAGGGGCAAGCCATTTACTACCTCAGCAAGAAGTTTACCCCGTACGAGGCTCAGTATTCCTTATTAGAGCCTTGTTTTGCTCTAACCTGGGTAGCTCAAAAGCTGAGGCATTACTTCTGTGCTTACGCCACTTATCTCATATCCAGGATGGATCCACTGAAATATATCTTTCAGAAGCCCTTCCCTGCCGGCAAGCTCGCCAAATGGCAGATACTGTTAAGTGAGATTGACATTGTTTATGTTAGCTAAAAGGTCGTCAAGGGACAAGCTTTGGCATATCACCTCGTCGAGAATCCTGTATGAGGAGCATACGAACCTCTAAAGATGTATTTTCCTGATTAAGAGGTAGCTTTCATAGGAGAAGACATTGCAGAATCCTATGATGGTTGGAGGATGTTTTTCGACGGAGCCGCAAATTTCAAAGGAGTTGGTATAGGAGCAGTCTTGGTATTAGAAACTGGTCAGCATTACCCAGTGTCGGCCAAGCTCAGATTCCTGTTCACGAACAATATGGCCGAGTACGAAGCCTGCATCTTGGGGCTCAAATTGGCAATGGACATGAACATTTAGGAACTATTAGTGATCGGAGACTCGGACCTACTCATACATCAGGTTCGAGAAGAATGGGCAACCAAGAATCCCAAAATACTCTCCTATCTGCACCATGTACAGGAGTTGAGGAAAAGATTCAGAAAGACTGAATTCCAGCACGTTCCCAGAACACAGTATGAGTTCGCCGACGCCTTAGCCACTTTATCGTCTATGATCCAGCATCCAGATACAAACTTTATTGATCCCATCCAGGTCAAGATTTATGATCAACCGGCTTATTGTTCTCATAATGAGGAAGAAGAAGATAGGAAACCATGGTTCCATCATATCAGAGTACACTTGACAGTAGGAGAATACCCAGAGATTGTCAATGGTACTCAGAAACCCACACATCGGAGATTGTCCAACAACTTCTTTCACAGTGGAATAATCCTGTATAGGAGGACTCCCCACATGGGATTATTAAGATGTGTCGAGGCAAGAGAAGTAATCAAATTGCTGGATGAAGTTCTCGCAGGGTCCTACGACCGCACATGAATGGTTTCGTTTTAGCAAAGAAGATACTCTGAGCAGGGTATTTTTTGATGACTATGGAAACTGACTGCATCCTGAATGTCCTGAGATGCCACCATTTTCAGATATATGCAGATATGATAAAAGTACCTCCAAACGAGCTTACTTCAACAAGCTCGCCGTGGCCGTTCGCCGCTTCGGGAATGGATATTATTGGGCCAATCAAACCAGCCGCATCAAACGGGTACAGGTTCATCCTAGTGGCAATTGATTATTTTACCAAATGGGTTGAAACATCATCATACAAAGCAGTCACCAAGAAAGTAGTAACAGATTTCATCCGTGATCCTGTGATTTGTGGGTTCGGGGTTCCAGAATCAATCATCACTGATAATAGTTCCAATCTCAACAACGACCTGATGAAGGCAATGTGTGAAACATTCTAGATTAAACATAAGAACTCTACAGCTTATAGGCCTCAAATGAATGGAGCTGTAGAAGCGGCCAATAAGAACATCAAGAAGATACTAAGGAAGATGATCGAAAAACACAAGCAATGGCATGAGAAGTTGTTGTTCGCCTTATTGGGATACCGTACCACGGTCCGCACATCAACTGGGGCAACTCACTACATGTAGGTTTATGGTACAGAGGTGGCCATTGCCGCCGAGGTAGAAATTCCCTCCTTGAAAGTCATACAAGAAGCAGAGTTAGATGATACAGAATGGGTCAGAATTTGCTACGAACAGTTAGCCCTCATCGACGGGAAGAGAATGAATGCAATCTGTCACCGTCAATTATATCAGAACAGAATGTCCAGAGCCTTCAATATAAGAGTTAAGAAAAGGAAGTTCACGCCAGGACAACTGGTATTGAAGAAAATATTTCCGCATCAGGAAGAAGCCAATGGAAAATTCTCTCCCAATTGGTAGGGCCAGACATGGTTCATCGGGTTCTAACTGGAGTAGACCTTATTCTTGTAGAGATGGATAGGGAAATCAGGTCAAAACCTATCAACGCAAACGCAGTGAAGAGATACAACATTTGATCATATGCTTTTTCTTTCGTGATGTAATTTGAACTACGCCTGACCTGATTCCCATATAAGAGGGTATACGTAGGCAGCCCTATGGGTTCTGTCACATTTTAATAAAAATTCCATCTACCCCCCCCCCCCCCCACAATTGGAACTGGGGAAAAAGTTAGAGGAGGACCCTCAAAATTCCGAAGTAAGTTTTTCAATCTTTTCAGCAGCACCAACGTAGTAAACCGGGGCAGAATTTTGAGGAGGGCCTTCAAAATTCGAGAATCGATCCACGTTCAATTGTTCAACACAGCCTTCAGCAGCACCAGCCTAGTAAACTGGGGTAGAATTTTGAGGAGAACCCTCAAAATTCCAAAGCAAGCAAGGTGGCGTCTTGAACCACGTTGCGGTTGTTGGTTCATCCAAAATAAAATTATTTTTTATATATGTGCTTACATTATCTTTGCTAAGTCATGCAAAAAGATCATTTGCATCACTATCGTTTAGCAACGCTACCCCCATGATACACGACGCCAAGAGCTAGAGGATACGAACTAACCTCTGCTTTATAGAACTCACGTTTTTTCTTTGGATGCAAGAATTGAAGCCACAAATCAAAATACAATCACTCTTCCGATTCAAAACCCTCCAAAGGGTCATTATCTACAACCAACACTCCCCAACTGTCCTAATATCTCAAACCGCCTACCAGCTAAGAAACCTTACTACTATTCATTCTTTCATATTCCTGCATTGCATAAAGCTATTATCAGCCTTTCGAGACTAAGCTCTGTCTCCATCGGCATCTTTGCATAAGGATACTCTCTACCTTCTGAGGTTAAGCTCTACCTTCATATTGCATAAGGCTATTATCTGCCTTTCGAGACTAAGCTTTGTCTCCATCTTAATTTTGCATAAGGCTACTCTCTGCCTTTCGAGGTTAAGCTCCACCTCCATGTTGCATAAGGATATTCTCTACCTTTGAGGATAAGCTTTGCCTTCATCCTGCATAAGGCTATTATTTGACTTTTGAGACTAAGCTCTATCTCCATCTGCATCTTTGCATAAGGCTATTGTCTGCCTTCCGAGGTTAAGCTCTACCTCCATATTGCATAAGGCTATTATGTGCATTTCGAGACTAAGCTCTGTCTCCATGTGCATTTTGCATAAGGCTACTCTCTGCCTTCCGAGGTTAAGCTCTAGCTCCATATTGCATAAGGCTATTATCTGCCTTTCGAGACGAAGCCCGGTCTCCATGTGCATTTTGCATAAGGCTACTCTCTGCCTTCTGAGGTTAAGCTCTACCTCTATATTGCATAAGGCTACTTATCTGCCTTTCGAGACTAAGCATTTTCTCCGCCCTGCATGGCTGAAATATTTCCGCTTTATTTCTCGACTAGCTGAAACATTGCCACCTGCATTTTAAGTTCTCATTCGGGTGAAATATCGCTACCGGCGTATTAAATTCTCATTTGGCTGATATATCGCAACCTGCATTTATTCTCATTCTGCAGATATATTGCCACCTGCTTTTTAAATTTTTATTCGGCTAAAATATCGCCACCTGCATTATAAATTCTCGCTCTGGCTGAAAGATCACCACCCTTTGCATTTATCTGGCTGAAAGATTGCCACCTTGTCATGGGCTGAAAGATCGCCAACTCGTTCAAAGGCATCATAGTTCAGAGGCACCATCTGATTGCTTGAGAACATCATTTCATGACCTGCAAACCTTTACTTTTATGCTCTTCATGGCCCATGACATCATAGTCTAAGGACATTATCCTAATCGTTCGAAGGCAACAGTCATGGTCCAACAAGAACTTGCATAACGTTTAAATTACGCAATATATACACTTACCCATTTGTAGGTGCTTCAGCTGGCTCATAGCCCTCTCAGCAGGAGCGATCCCGCTCCAGTTCTTCGCAGCATGTATGATTCTAAGCACCCTCTCATATCTAACCATCGCGTCCGTCATTTCGAATTTCTATCGGCATATTCTGTCAATGATTCTTGAACTACATATGGCTTGATTCCTGTAAAACCAAGGATATGTAGGGATCTTAGAAGCTAGAGCACGATCAAAATCCGTTTACAATCGCCTTTTCCGGACAAAATTGGCCATCTTATCTTTACCCGACAACTTTTTCATCCTCCTCGGGTAAAAAGGGGCAGCTGTTGATACCCAATTTTTTCCAATCTGGTTTTACACTCAAAATACTTTCAAGATAGCATGTATATGAATGTAACAAAGGTTTTGGTATTTTTCTTAAATTATTAAAAAAATTAAAAATGAATTTATGACCTATTTTGCACTATAAAATCCAATAATCATTCCCAAAACTTGTCATTTTGGTGAATAATTTATTTTATTCTAACATTTACACAAAAATATTACTTACTTGATTTTACATAATTTTACTAGTCCATTTGGTATTTTTAAACTAAAATTGCATGAAATTACAATTTTAGCATATTTCTCAATTTAATAGCATTTTTAATCACAGAAACATCCCCACTATTTTTAAATTAACACTTGCATATTTTTTATTAAATTTGTATTTTTAATTTGATTTTAAACAGTTTCTACTATTTTTTATAAATTCAAAATGGAAAAATTGGCTATTTCAATTGTAGCCTATTTTACTTTCAATTCAAGCGTATCTACAACCCCAAGCCCAGCCCCTAATTAAACAACCCAATTTCATTTCCTACCCGATCCAGACGCTATTAAACCAACCCGGCCGGACCATATTTTAAATCGTGGCCATTGATTATTTTAATCAAAGGTCCACGTTAGCCCGTCCTTATTTAAACCCGCAACCAACCCTAACCCCCTCATTTCTCATTTCATCAGCGGCCTCTAACACCTTCTCTTAAACTCTCTCTAGTCTTCTCCGAAACCCTAGCCCCTTTTCACCGATTTTCGCCTTATCTCACCGGAAACCATGGCATCTCAGGCCCTAGATGGCTTGTACACACCCCCCACGTGCCTTTATGCTCCTTTTAATCGAAGATCCAAGGTCTGATCTTGAAGACCCTAGCTCATAATCCCTCCGATTCAGGTTCTATGACTATCTCCGGCGTGTCTTACCCTTGCGAGTTCATCTCCGACTCGGACCAGCCCTTTCCAGGCATTCTTATTTTTCTAGGGTTTCTCTAAAACCCTATGCCTTTTTTGAGGTTTTCCTATTTTTTCTAAAGATCTACTATAGATCCGTGCTATTTCTGATATTTTCAAAGTGTTTCTCACATCATTTCAAGTTTTGCTTTCGGAACTGTTCATCTTCTCGAACCTAGGGTCTCCTAGATTTTTTTACTTGTTCTACTGCTATTTCTTACTATATTTTAACTTTGCAATAATTCCTAAGTTTTTTCAATATGGTTTATGTGTATTTTCTTTACTGTATTTTCCTCATAGGGTTTCTAGTGATTTCCTTTACTGTATTTGTTTCCATGAAATGTCTGTGTTCTTAGGGTTTTCCTGAGTTTATTTCGTCTGATTTTGTATTCTTCCGTCTTCACACTTAATATGTGGAGGAAACCCTAGAATTTGGGGTTTTCTAAACCACTTATGTGCGATTGTGTTGTTTCCTGTTTGATTTCAAAAACCCTAATCTCTAAACTCATCTCATGTTCTCTGATTCTTGCTAAGTTTTGCAAGAACTTCTGATTTCTCGTATAGCTATGTTCTTCTATTTTGACTGCATGACCACTTTGTGTGTTTAATTTTAGCCTCTGCATGTTTAAGTTTAGTCATCCTTTATGTTCAGACATTTCCCTCTCAAAATAACCCTAACTTTTGTGGATTGATTTCAGACCTCCATTATGTGAGCCTTTTTGAATTTTTTTCATTTCTAATTTTGACCAATTTTCTGACTTAATTCATTATTAAGTTCGAATCCTTAATTCCTTAGTTTACTATGTGTTAATTGATTTTATTCTTACTTTATTTACCTAAGCCGTGTATTTTCAAAAACAGTTCTCTTATGTATTTACCGTTTTACTAAACAATGTGTTCTTGATTTGCTTTCCCTAAATAAAAACTCTGCCCTCTCCTGTTCAAATTCGAACTCCTTAATTAAAGGAGTTCCCTTATCCTGATTGATTCTGATTGATAGTGAACTATTTCTTTCCTTGTTTACCTGCGTGTTTTCAACTATAAATACCTCACTCCTTTTCTTTAAAACACACGAACAACTGAGTTCAAAAACACTCACACTCAAAGCTCTCTCTTCTTTACTATTACTTGTGCTACTGTTCTGACTAGCCGGCTGAAAGCCAAGGCTAGACACTGGAATCTCTCTTGCTTTCCTCAAGTGTTTGCTGAAGATTCTCTGTCTGTTTTCTTGCTTTGTTTGTTCTACTGTTTGAAAGTTGCAACTGGTATGTCCCCATAAGTTAAATATTCTCCACAACTATGTGTTTGCTTCTCCTTTTTGCATGTCCCTCACCATATGTTTGGCTTTCTCGCATTATGTAATTGTGTTTTAGTCTATTATGTTCATTCTTCATGTTTTTGCATCTTTAAGTTCTGTTACTTGATATTTTTCTATACATGCTTTCATGTGAACCCTTTCACCCTGACCCCTTTATGTGTGAGTACTGTTCTAGGTTAGGGTATCATCCCATTGCTATCCATATCCTGGGAGCAGGTTCTCTTGGACCTTTACTCAAATCAGTCCCATTACCTTCTCCCTCTATATGTGTTGAGCCTTGACTAGGGTCTGTAAGTGTCCTAATCAAAAGGGTCAGGGGTATGCCAGTCTTACCCATGGCTGGGTATGACCACCCTTTTCTTTGGTTTCCCCTAGTCCCCTCACTTTACACTTATTCTTATTTCTTTAAGTTCTGCCCCCCCCCCCCCCCCCCCCCATGGTAAGCCATGCTTAGGGACCCTAGAGTTCCTTCTGAACTTGGATGCCTAAGGGCTGGTAATTCCACACATTGCACTAATCTGTTGTAACTCTCCATATTTAGATTGTAAGCATTTCCTGGGGCTTCTCAAAACCTTTGGAACTTTGAAACACTCTAAGAGAAGGTCGTGGAATCAGGAATCCGGATTTGGTGAAACATATGTGTTGGATGTTGCAGGTTGCATTGAGCCTCATCGGGTCTGGCTTTAGTTTAGATGTACTTATTTCAGTCTTTTTCTTTCTAGTTTTGTAATAACTATGTAATAAAACTCGGGGAAAATATTAAAAGGGTATGGGATGGGTTTATTTTGCCTGCATAAGTCAAATGGTAGAGATCATGTCTATAGGATCTTTATGCTTTAATTATCTAGAAATCATGCCTATAGGATGTTCTAATGCATAAAATCATCTAGTCACAATGCCTATAGGTTTAATACTTCCAAGTCACCTAGATAACATGCTTATAGGGTTTAATTGTTAATCATGTTGCAAATCGTTAGAGATCTTGCTTATAGGACTTTAATATCTGCCCATTCAACTGTATATAGAAACCATGTTTATTGGAAATGCATATGCATTAGGCAAACTGTAGGGTAACTAAATGTTCATCTACTTACCAACTCCTTAACAGGCTTTAAAATCCAATATAGACATCATGCCTATAGGATTCCGTCTCAATTTGTCTGAATTGTTTTAAGCAATAACCGTATGTTAACTGGCCTTTAATGTCCTAATGTAATGTTTTCAATAAAACTCTTGTCAACCAGTATGCTTTTAAACTCTTCAAATCTGCATCTTTTAAACATTCTGCCTAAATGTTTTACTTAGTCCCTGAAATTGTCTTAAAAAAAACAATCCTTTAACTCACTCTTTTCTTAAGACATTTCTGCCTCTAAAAAATCTTCTGTAACTCTTCTGCATTTTTCCTACTCAAACAATCTGCTAATTTCAAATCCATTTACAAATTCACTGCCTTGTTACTTTCTTTTAAACTCTTCTGCATTAAGAACTCAATAACTAACAAATCAGACCCGAGGGGCTCGATGCAGACTTTTTATCCAACTTTATGAGTTAAACTGATTCGTTCGCCGCTTAATTTCTGAACTTTAAAGACCAAACTAGCATGTTCAAGTCATGCTAAACTAATCGTTGTGTGATCTACGGGGTTTGTATGAGCCTTTAAGTGTTTTCTCTATGTCCCCCCCCCCCCCCCCATATTTGTTATTTGTTTTGATTGCCGCCCTAGTATTTTATCCTTTTAAACTCCATATATGCCTTATCCTTTTCTCTCAATTAGGATTAGATGTCCAAATACCCCGGGACTGATAGGTCAGGACCGGTATTAGTATGCAATATGTAAACGAGACTAATCGCGTTTAAATACCTTAACAGGGTGAGAAGGGTAGAATATGGAGATGATGACGGTGCGCTAATATCTCGTGTGAGAATAATTGCTGGGTATTGCACCAAATGATCCATATTATAATTAGACCTAGGACCCCTTTCTTTTCCTGCTTTTCCTTTATTTAAATTAATGCTTTTTTTTCAAATTAAGCTCTCTTTTCACTTGCGCCTTTCTTCTTTCAAAATTGTCAACTTGTTTATATTTCATATGTGCAAAATTTGCTTGTCTACTCCTACTCTTCTTAAAGTCACAATTAAGCAGGGCCGGGAACCACACTAGTGGATATTGAGGGGTGCCTAACACCTTCCCCTCGAGATAATCTCAAGCCCTTACCCGAACTCTGGTTTTCTTTCAAACCCTTATTCGTTTCTTTAAAAGTGTCCTAGTGCACTATAATCATTAGGTGGTGACTCTCCAAAATCCATAACACAAATTCCCCGAAGGGGGATATAAGCGGCATTCCACCCATAATGTCGTAAACCCGATTTGTCGTTGGAAAAAGGGGGCGTCGACACCTGATTATGCGAGTATACCAAGATATCATCAATGAATACGATAAAAAACGAATCCAGATACGGCCGAGATACATTGTTCATCAAATGCATGAACGCTGCTGGGCATTGGTCAGCCCGAAAAACATAACCAGAAACTCATAGTGACCATATCTAGTCCTGAAGGCAGTCTTACGACTATCTGACTCCTTGATCGTCTGCTGGTGATAACCCGAACGGAGATAAATCTTATAAAACACCCTCGCTCCCTGAAGCTGGTCGAATGAATCATTGGTGCGAGGCATTCACTATTACTTTGTTCAACTGCCTGTAGTCAATGCACATTCTCATTGTGCCATCTTTCTTCTTCCCAAATAACACAGGTGAACCCCACGGTGACACACTCGTCCAAATAAACCTCTTTGCTAGGAGCTCCTGAAGCTGATCTTTCAATTCTTTTATCTCCGCTGGTGCCATACGATACGGCAGAATGGAAATGGGCTTGGTGCCCCACACCAGGTCAATACAAAAATCAATGTCCCTGTCCGGTGGCATACCTGGCAGGTCTGTAGGAAATAAATCAGGGAAGTCCCTCACAACGGGGACAAAATCTACAATGGGAGCCTTAGTTCCAACATCATGCACGAATGCCAACTATGATAAACAACCTTCCCAACCTTGCGCTGGGCTTTCAAGAAAGGTATAACCCTACTAGGGACATAATCAGGCATACCACAACACTCAATCCTCGGAACACCCGACATAGCTAAGGTGACTGTCTTTGCATGAAAATCTAGAATAGGATGATACGGAGATAAGCAATCCATGCCCAGAATAACATCAAAGTCTACCTTGCTCAACATCAATAAATTAACTCAGGTCTCAAAACCCTCAATAGTAACAAGACAAGGCCGATACACATGATCCACAACAATAGTATCATCCACCGAGGTAGATACGTGTACAGGTAAAGCAAGACACCCTCGGGTCATATGATGAGCAAATTGTGGTGGCACAAAAGAATAGGTAGAACCGGGATCAAATAAGATAGAGGCATCTCAGTGGCAGACTGAAATAGTACCTGTGATAACAGCATTGGATGCAAGGGCATCTGTCCTACCTGGTATAACATAAAATCTAGCCTGGCTGACGCCGCCAGATCAGTCTCCGTCCCTAGGGCGACCCCTAGCTGCTTGGCCTTCGCCCCTCTCTGACTGGGCTGGTGCTGAAGAAACCGGAGCAGAAGATACTGGCTGATCCTTCTAGTGAGTCTGGCTACCACGACGTCGAGGACATTGCCTCCTTATATGGCCAAACTTTTCACACTCAAAGCAAATACCAGATGCCAGAGATGGGGACTAATGACAACCCCTTGCGCCGGAATGACTAGTCGATGCGCCCTGCACAGAAGAACTCTGAGCTAAAGGGGCATGCGAAGAGATATGAGCTGGGAGGTCACTAAGTAAAGACCGGCCTTGCTAGAACCCCTGATGGCCACGGCCTAAATACGCCCTACGATACTCGGGACGAGCCGATTGATGAGACCTGAAAGATAAACCTCTACTCTGTTGAGCCTGTCCCCTAGATGAAGCACCACTGAAGCTACCTGATCCTCGAGGCCTCTTGGCCTCCCTCTCCTCTCTCTCCCGACGGCAATATCACGAGTAATATCCACTGCATCCACAAAGGTATGACTCAGAATCCTCTCTCGGGTCATCAAAACATGGACGAGATAGATATGTCCATCCACAAACCTCCTAATCCTCTCCCGATCACTCGCCACCAACCATGGAGCATAAGGAGTTAACTCCAAAAATCTTACCTCATATGTGACACAGTCACATCTCCCTGATGAAGTCACTCAAACTGCCTCCGCAGCTCCTGCCTCTTAGACTACGGTACCCACTTCTCCAGAAAGAGAGTGAAGAATTCCTGCCATGAAAAAGGCGATGCACCTCTCAGCCTACACCGCTCATAAGCCTCCCACCAAGTGAAGGCCGCTCCAAAAAACTGAAAAGTAGTAAATGATACCCCGCTCGACTCCAAGATCCCTATGGTCCGAAGCATACGTCGATACTTGTCGAGAAAACCCTGGGCATCCTCGCTCAGAAAACCACTGAAAGTAGGAGGTCAGAGCCTACTGAACCTCTCAAGACGATGCCGCTCATCATCTGGCATAACTGGAATCACATCATCCTGAATCAGGGCAACCGGCTGAACTGGGGCAATCTGCTGAATTGGGGGACCCTCCTAAATTGGTGGTGCCTTTGGTGTCTGCAAACCTGCACTACCTGCTTAGGTGTGCAAGCAGCAGGGGTCGGATTGCCTCCCCCGGCCTGCGAAGTAGCTGCTGTAGTAGTGGCTGAGACGGCCTGAGCTACGGCCTCCTGAAGACACGGAATCACAATAGGCACAGTTGATGCCTGAACAGGTGTTGCTGGATTCTCTACAGCTGAAGCCTGCTCCTGCCGGGCAAACTGTGGGTCAACAGGTGCTACCCCTTCGTCTCTGCCTCGACCATGACCTTGACTGCGTCCACAGCCTCTGGTTTCCTCAGTACATGGTACAAGTGGTCGTCCGCCACGACCGGTAGGATAGGTTCTCACCATCTGTGAGTGAATAGAGTAACATAATTGAGTTCTCAGATCAACAAAGTCGCACGATAAGCATTCCAAGAAATATGAAGTTTCCTAAAGGTTTTGCAGCCTCCTGAGGATAAGTCTAGATGTCTCTCTACCGATCCGCGAGACTCTACTAAATTGGCTCATGACTCGTGAGACCAAGTAACCTAGACTCAGAAACCAACTTGTCACGACCCCAACCCGGTCGTGATGGCACCCATCACATTAATAGGAATGCTCGACCATTTATAACAATAACCCCATTAATTAAACAGATGAAGGTAAATATCTTTTAAGTCAAAAATCTGAAATACTGATAATAATGCAAAAAATCTAACAAATATCAATACAGCCCAACTAGGACTCGGTGTCACGTACATGAGCCTCTAAATACAAGGTAACATCCTATTACAATGTCTGTCTAAAAAGTGAGAATGCGAAAATAAAAGGTGGAGATAGAGGGGAGAATCATCGGCTGCGAACGCCCTGCAGCTACCTCAAAATACTCTCGGAATAAGAACTCTGGATCTACTCAGCCTGAGACTGCGCTGGATCTGCACGCAAGGTGCAGGGAATAAAGTGAGTACTCCGACCTAGTGAGTAATAAACATAACTACAGTATAAAGGTAAGAAAACGCAGAAAATGCACAAAGTAATCTATATCTAGCAATGTATATCCAAAACAGTGGAAACAGTAAATAACAAGTATTGTAGTCAAGAAATAATGCATGAAAGAATACAACATATATAATGATACACACCAGTACCCGCTACGGTGTGCAGCCCACTCTACTTATTTAACGTCGACGACGCTCACGAGGGGTGTGTACAAACTCCAGAGGGCCTCCTACAGCTTAAACGCAATATTAGCCAAGTATTGGTCTAAAATAGGCTCGTGGCCTCAATATATATATATATATATATATATATATATATATCTTCACTACTGGGTCCCCGACCCATTCAATCAAATAAGTTCACAGCCAATTGGGCGTGACATACTATAGAGATCTCAGCCCTCATATCCTTACTCATTTAATATTCTTGTATAAACATAGTTATTATATTATTTTTAATATTTGAAAACATGCCTGAGAATCTATGTTATGCTCATAAGTGAGGATACCACATAAGGATCTCCTAAGGATTCTATTGGTCATCACAAAGTCCCAAACATGGCAATAAGCACAATTCACAATGATAAAGTAAGCGTCTCAATTGCCAATATAGTAGAAATCAACACTCGAGATGGACTAAGTCTCAATCCCCAACAGTAGACGACCCTGCACTCATCGTGGAATGCATGTCAGATCTTTATATAGCATTACGATGTGAAAGTCTGGGATTTCAAACCTGAGCAGCATTTACATCCATTACTCACCTCTAACCGGTCGAAAACTAGGTAGAAATACCCTTGCCTCTCGAATCGACCTCCTCACGCCGAATCTGGCCAATTGAAAAGACTGAAAAAATATCGAAAACCACAAATTTTGCAAAGTCCGAGCCCTGGGCCCACTTCTCGACATCAAAATCGGAGTCCAAATGCTCCCTCAAATTCCAATTTCTCATTCGAAAACCCAAGCCCTAGTTCTTCCCTTTTTTACTCAAATTCCATGAATTTAGGTGTTGAAATTGCAATTAGATTATGTTTTAGGCCATAGGACTTACCTCCAATCGATTCCCAGTCAAAACCCTCTAAATTCCTCGTAAAACGCTCCCAAGGTTGCTTAACAATGGTGGAAAATACACTTGGTTCACGATGAAATTCTAATAAAACCCTTCTACCCAAGGATTAATTAACCCTATGCGGTCACAGCCTTGATATTGCGATCGCATAGCAGAAATTTCCAGACCTCCCAACAATGCTCAATGCGATAGCACAACTGCCCCTGCGATCGCAGAGCACGGCCTCCCACACCTATGCGATCGCACTCCAAGCCCCGCGTTCGCATAGAACAAAATGCTACCAGGGACCCTAGGTCCCATTACACTACGCGAGCGCAACACCACGAACGCGAACGCACCGACCAATTTTTAAAACCTATGCGATCGCACAGCTTCTTATGCAATCACATAGAGCAAATCTGAACCCCTTCCAAGACCTCCCATGTGATCGCAATCCTCTGTATGCGATCGCATAGAGCAAAATCTCTGCAATACTTAAGCTATTTTTCTGCAACTCCCAAAGGCCAAGATTGGTCCGATTGACAACCCGAAAACACCCCGAGGCCCCCGGGACCTTAACAAAAGTGCCAACACATCCTAAAATATCATACGAACATGTTCCAATCATAAAAACATATCCAACAACACAAGAATAATCAATTCTCAATGGATTCAATCCTAAGTTAAACCAAAACTTCCGAAACTCACATTCGATCAAAAACCCGACCTAACCATCTCCGATTCGACTGAAATTTTGCACACACATCAAAAATCACCTAATGAAGCTCTGAAACTCTCAAAATTCCATTCCGACCCTCGGATCAAAGTCTCACCTATCAACCGGATATCGCCAAAATGCTAACTTAGCCAATTCAAGCCTAATTAATCACTGAGCCTCCAAAATTACTTTTGATTGCTTTCCTAAGCCTTGAATCATCCCTCAAAACCAACCGAATCATCAGAAATCCATTCCGAGCGCTCTAACTTATATGTCAACATCCGGTTGAATTTTCTAAACCAAACTTTCCTTAAAGAGACTAATTGTCTCTTTTCTTACCAAACTCTATCCGAATCACTTCAAACTCACCAAACACATATAATGAAACATGTATAAGTATAAAAAGGAAAAAACGGGATGGAAATACATGAGAGGACAGGTCAGTTTTTCACATTCGAGCTCCTCGTTCTTGGCATGTAGTTTCTCCTCAAGCTCGCTCTTGCTATGAATCGTCTTCAACAATTCCTGGTCCATCTTCTACGAGGATCTATCCTCATCCGCTCATTCATCTCGCGACATCTATCACGGTAGCAACGGTACTTCTCCAGCATCTTCAAGAAAATCCTTGCCTGGGCGTTGGCTCTGCGAATACTTTCTACATCTACCATGTATGTCTGAAAATCATAAAAACAGTGTTAGACTAATACGTTCGAATAGGGGAAAGCCTAAAGCTATAACAAAATGTAACGTACCCTCAAGCCCATAACGGCCACCTCATCCTTCAACTCAGCATCAGGGATATCCCGTAGAGACTCATTCTTAGCCTCCAAACATAACAAGCTAAATTGTGGCACCAGATTTTCCTCATATGCCAAGAGATTGACGTTGAAGGAATCTTGAGAATACGAGATTGAGCCTCACCCGTGATCCACCGAATGAGTAAGACCCTCCTCGAACACCCTGACATCATTAGGATCCAGGTATGACTCAGACTCATACTCATCAATCATCACACTTTTACCCCTTTTTCGTCACCGATGGAGGAACAAGACCCGCTGCAGATGAAGAGGGAACGTCTGAAGTCACAACAGTGGCGCTCGAGGTTTGATTTCCTGCCATAACAAGGTGTTGGTCACCAGTAACAGTAGGGATTTCCGGCTGAGTCACGGTGGGAGCCGGAGTTTTCAAGCATCGACTGTCAGCACCAACTTCAAAGATCTATTCCACCTCTTTGTGAGTTTCTGCAGCAACACCTTCTCCTGTGCCCGCCAGCGGAGAATCCTCCAGGTGAATCACTGTCGAAGGTGCGATCTCAAACTCTACTCTCATCCTTCGACGGTCCTTCCACCTCCCCAATCGATGGTTACTCGTTCATAGGACGGACGACACTGGCCGCAATATTGTTCTAAGAAACGGCCCTTGCTGGAGTAACCAAGGCCGCTGATTCAATCAAGGCTGACTTCGACGAAGGTCATGCAGCACGTACAACAATAAGACAAGCAGATGCGCTGGCTGGTAAAAGGCTAGCTGAGGGGCCTCTGCTTTATGCACCTTCTCTGACAACAACGAAAAGTGCATAAGAGGCAAAACAAAAATGATTGGAGAAAATAGTAAATAAGGATGTCATCTCACATGTAAGAGGGCTGCATCCGAACCTTTCATGGAAAGCGAGCAGGTACAAACTCCCAATGTGCGGGGAAGAATGGCCTCCACCCATTCGCGAATCCGTTCAACAAGAGACAGGGGCAATTTCTCGGCTGCATAGAAACAAAGCGGATTAGTAATCCATGGAAAATAGTCGAACATTCCATTAGTCAAAGACGCGAACTAACGAGCAAAGTTCCTTCTATTATGGAATCCTGTCAAGTCTGCCACAATGTTCTCGATACGCACAGAAAAGTAATTTTCATAGAAACAATGATTGGTTCTATCGTATATCTTCAACACCAGATCCCTCGATCCCCGAGGATGCGCATGAATCACGTATCTCGAATCAGTTGTGGAGAAAATATGCTAATCATATGGCCCAAAGTGACCTCACGGCCGGCAAGCTCCGCATATTTCAGCATCATGAGAAACAACTTGTACAGGTAAAGAGAAAGTTGAGCAGGCATTCCTCGTAGTAGCGGCTGAAATCCACTACCAGCATGGGAAGAGGAAGCGTGTACCTAACAACGAAGGGGTAGGAGTAGAACACACAAAAACTGGGGCGGTCGAAATAAACTCGGTCGTCCCTCCCCGCCGGCCATATCTGTTGATACCCAATTTTTCTCTAGGTATTTTTGTACTCAAAATACTTTTAAAATAGCATATACATGCATATATAAGCACACCCAAGAGTTTTGGTACCTTTCCAAAATTTTAATGATTTTAAAACCAATTTATTGTCTATTTTAATGCAACAAAATCTAATAATTGCTCCCAAAAATTATCATTTTTTGTGAATAACTTATTGCATTCTCATATTTACACCAAAATATAATTAAGGTATTTTTTGTATATTTTTACAAATTTATTTGGTATTTTTAAAGCTACATTGCATGTAATTGTAATTATAGCCTATTTTATAATTAATAGCGTTTTATAATTATAAAATTATTTTCAGTATTATTAAATTAATATTTACATAGAATTTATATGATCAATGTTTTTAATTTACTTTTAAAAATATTAGTACTATTTTTATAAAATACAAGGGGAAAAGCTATTTAACACTTAGCCCATTTTTATTTCAATTACAAACCTTGTTCTTTCAATTTTGGCCCTCAATTTGACCCAATTTTGACCCTTTGACGCAATTTTAAACCCACCCGACTTTCTCTTTAATCCTGGTCGTTGATCATTTTGATCAACGGTCGTGATTCTTTCTTTCCTTTTTAATTTCCTAACCCACCTAACCCTAACTCGTTTTACCTAAGATGCCGCCCTTGAACCCTTCGTCTCTTAAAACTATTTCTAGCCTTTCTGAAACCCTAATCGCCTCCCACCTTATCTCACCATGTTTCCATCGGAATCCATGGCGTCTCCATTGGATGGTCTGTACTCATCTTTTAACACCATCATACCTAAGCTATTCAAGGTTTGGAGGCTCAACCTCGATGGTCCTTCTTCAGATCCTTCTCAGATCTATAGATCTGTGACTTCTCCGGCCACGCTCCGGCACATTCAAGCACTAGAGGCCTGATTCCTAACCTCTTCGACTATGACTCAACTATGCTCGCATGCTATCTCTACTATGTTTTCCTCCCTTTTATATTATATGTGTTCGCTGTAAATTCTTTGATATTTTGTTTGCTAAACTGGACACTATTGTGTTCTTACGAAGCATGTTTTTTCTACTGCTCCCTAAGTTTGTATCAATCCTTCTCCCCTGAATTGGCTTAAGTTCCGAGTTTTCTAAAATATGTTCTTTATACGTTAAATCAATTTTCTTTCTGTGATTGTTTCAGACCTGCTGTCACATTTGTTTGTTTCTCATGAGGCTCTGAAACAGACCCTTGAGTCTATTTCCATTAACTTGCCTTCTCATCTATATTTTTTATTCGATTTGAAACCTAGAATTTGGAGGTTTCTTTGACAAGTTGGATTAGGGTTTCACTTTGGGCCCCTGAACTTGCAGGCTCACCATAAGTCTATAATTGAACTCGTATTCCATTACTTATGATTCTAAATCTTTGTTATAACCTGTTTGGTTAAGCTACAAAAATCAGCTTATTTTGAGAAGTGATTTTTTTCAAAAGCACTTTTCTCAAAAGTACTTTTAGTGATAAGCAGTTTGTGTTTGGCTAATTAGTTTGAAATGTACTTCTGAGAAGCAATTATTGTTTGGCCAAGGTTTAAAAATTTTCTTCTAAGTGTATTTTTCTCAAAAGTGCTTCTCAAAAAGCTATTTCTGGAGGGAAGCTGTTTTTTCTGCTTTTCCAAAACTGCTTCTGATTCTCCTAAAAAAACACTATTTTTCTTCCAGAAGCTTGGCCAAACATTTAATTTTCAGCCAAAAGCACTTTTAGCCAAAAGAAGCACTTTTGGCAAAAAATAAGCTTGGCCAAACAGGCTATTAGACTCTTTTCTTGAATAACTTAACGATCCCTTTTGTTTGATTTGTCTGCTTTATATATAAAAAACTCCTCTTTCAAAAGGTTTTGACAACTAGTAGACTGATTCTGAATTCCTTTGATGGGGTTTTAACCGATTGCCGCTGATTTTCATTGGTTGAACCCTCTTTACCTATTCCTGACTTGGTTCATTCGAATTAAACCGGTCACTTTGATTTTTATTGGTTGCCTGATTGATTCCCTTTCCTATTGTTTACAGACCAAGTACCATTGAACTGTTTCCTTAAACAAACCATATGTATTTACCCTTCTTATGCTACTTTGAAGGATTTTACTCAAGTTTTCTTTCCTTAATTACATTCTCCTGTTTGAAATCAAATCCCTTAACTAAAGGGACATCATATGAGACTGATTTTAAAGTTATTTCTTACCTTTTTTATTTGTCTTTTTGCACTATAAAAGGGGATGCCCTTCTACACTTTTAGACACTTCCAACTTACCACTTTAAAAACAAACTTAGAATTCAATGTTTTCCACAAACACTCGAGTTTTTCTTTGAACTCACTCACACACATAAAATGTCCTCTCTTACTGTGGTTCATTTGCATGAATCCTGCTTTCTTTGCCTATCTTTCTGAAAATGGTATGCTCTTTATTTAACTTTTGACTCACCCCTAAGTGTTTATTCTATAGTTCATTCTTTGGTTTGCTTACTGTTTATATGCTGTAATTATCTGCAAGCTTTGCCTCTTTATTTGTTTCTGTTCATATATGAATCCCTACCCCTAATTCCCTTTGTGTGGCTGAGCTATGGTTCAAAAAAATGGCAATACCTGGTATTATTGTCCATGGATACGAACTGGACCCTCTGAGTCCTAAGCTTTTTCAATTTCCCATCCCCATTCCCTTTCTATGTATGCTGAGCTAAGACTTTGGTCTGCCAGTGTCCTAATCACTGCCCATGTCATGGTCTTTAATAGGTCCTTAATTTTAATTGTTTGGCTGACAAGCTGGTCAGGGGTCTGCCAGCCTACCATACAGTTGGTCATGACCACCAGCCTACCTTGGCACTTCCTAATCCCCTCTATTGCACTTGCACTTGTTCCTAGAATCTATGTTCTGCCCTCCTCTTGTGAGCCTTGCCTTGAGACCCATGAGATCCCTCTTAACTTGGACACTAGAGGGATGGCCTTTCCACACTGCACTTCAATTCAGTTCTAATTACTATATAGGGTGTAAGCATTGTCTGGAATTCCTGAAACTCCTTGGAACTTTGGTTGCTAAAACTGGTAAAGAGGTTTCGGTTTGCATCTTTTTCTGAAACTCGTATTATTTTGTTAAAACTAGTAACCTTTTTCTATAATCTGTTTGCATCTTTTCTAAAATCAGTAGATATCATGCCTATGGTCTTGTTCAACATATAGGAAAAATGTTAGGTAATTAATCATTAGATCAGTCTTAGACAAGTGCATCTGAACGAACCTAATGCAGTCTTTTTGTCTAAAAATATGTGTTGAACCAGTCCGCTTATCACCTTAATTTAATCCAGACTAAATAAGTACATGCAAGACATGCTAAACTATTTGCCTTTATTTGATTTAAGGAGGCTTACTTGAGCCCTATTTGTTTACTTGCTTTCCAATACTTACATTATGTGTTTTGAATGTCGCCTTAGTGTTTTGTCCTTTGAAAACTCTCAAAAAACCCCAAATTCCCTCTCCCTTTAGGATTAGTAGTCCCAAATACCTTCGGGACTGATAGGATTGGACAGGTACTAGTATGCAATATGTAACGATACATTCTGCGCTTTAATATCTTAACGGGGTGGGAATGGTAGAATATGGATATGATGACTGGTGTACTAATATCACATGCGACCCCTCTTTTGAGGAGTGTACGCTGGGTTTTGCATTGATGTGATCCATATTATTTTCAAACCTAGGGCCCCCATTCCCTTTTACTTGTTATTCTTTTTAAGTTATTCAAAATTAACTTTCTAAACTTTCTACTCCTTTTATTTTCAAAACTTGCTTGCAATATTATGTGAAAACCCCTCTACTTGAGACTTCTATTTGTTCCCTTGTTATTTAAAGTCATAATTGTAGTATGGACGGGAACCACACTAGTGGATCTTGAGGGGTGCCTAACACCTTCCCCTCAAGATAATTTCTAGCCCTTACCCAAAATCTGGTTTCTTCATCTCAAATTATCCTTAAAAGTGTCCTAATGCGCTATAATCATTAGGTGGTGACTCTCCAAACTCCAAAAAATCCAATTCTTGAAAGGGAATAGAGTTGTCCTCCCAAATGTCGTATACCGGATTTTGAATGATTTCGTGAGAAAAAGGGGGCATCGACTGTATCTCGATGAAACCAGGGTTTCCCTAGCGTTCCTTCAACTCTATAATTCCCCTCTCTCTCTCTCTCTCTCTCTCTCTCTCAATAGAAACGACGTGTTCTGACTCCGCTCCACCGCCGAAATTGAAGTCAATAGCGTCCCTTACTGGGCGAGGCAGAATTTCATCCATTGAGGAAATCTCCTCATCCTCTACCGCATCCACCTCTACGATGTCTTGAATAGAGCTCTCCCTTGCGAGATCAAAGGCAGGAAGATTGTCACATGAAGAATGGCTGGCCATTTTAGATGAAAACTCTCAGAAAGAAGCAAAAAAAAGGGAAAGATTAAAGGTCGCAGTGAGCAAGGCAGTAATCAAGAACTCGAGGTGTCAGAAAAAGCGATATCTGGAGAACTTCCTCAAACGAATAATGAAGTGTATGAAGCAAATGACTAGATTCCCTATTTATAAGACACGTAAATTCCCCGAGCACGAAACTCAAGAGTCGCCATATGAATCTGATTGGGCACGAAACGCTTCACTTTCCCAGGGACGTGTGTTATAATGATGGCATACACGAAGCAACGCTTTATTTTCCAATCAGTGTTTCCATTCCGAAACTGACCCAACGATCTACGAGTACCAAAATAACACCCCAACTCTATTAAAAATCAATAGAACACAACTAACAGAAGATTGGGAGTCAGATTCCTCTCAAATGTACTGCCAACATGATCCATCCTTCGAGCCCGATAAAGGGCGACCCCCAACAGACGGAGGGACTAACTGTATTGGTCAAAATATGACCACCACGACTTCGAGGGAGCTTAGTTGAATACGACCCCTCTTTTTTCAGTTGGGTAGTAGGAGTTAATAGAGTCCACTCCATACATCCTCTCAGATATCCGACACATCGAAGAGAGCAATGCCTAGTGATGACCAGAATTCACCACTAACCCACACGCGCCAAGCCCTGGTAGGGGTGAGGAGGTTTTGACTATATATATACAGCCCAAGAAGATCTGCATAGGGGTCTCCTCTCCATCCATTTTCACAAAAGTGAAATAGAACAAATCTCCATACACCCAGATAGGGGAAAATGATGGTAATCCTCCTTCCTTCCATCGATGCAGAAGGCATGATCGAATCCAAATAAGAATACTGATAGATCATTCATCCCATATGTAATTACGATTATCAAATATTTTGACCTGTAATCAATTAAGTTTGGCTATGATTTACCCCTTCATCTTCGATTGATTTGTCCAAAAAGAGTTTAATATCTTTTGAGTCAAACATATAGATTCATTAGTACCGGTTTTAGGGGACTGTTAGGAGGTATGACAACTCGTTGGACAAGTAGTTCTTCCCATTCCAATCGAGTATGTCCGCCACCATAAATGCCAGAATTTTGTTGATGACCGAATTCTGGTAGATGTAAAGATGGCTAGAGAGGAGACGGGAAAGGTAGCTAGGACTGAAGCAGCCACACCAGCATTTATCTCAGAAAGTTGTAATAGAGCACGCAACGATAAAGGCAGAAGGAGCGTCTGGTCGAATCAGTTTATCATTTTTCGGATTCCGACAATGGTAGCAGAAGGAATATCGAGACATTAGGGTTAGAATTACAAAGCAAGTAATTAAAAAGGGAAAACTTACAGAAAGGTCTCATATAAGTTTCAACTACCAACCTCTAGCCAATATTCCAAAAATCGAAACAAACAAGGAATTTTTAAATTGGTATAGTCGAAATTCAGTGAAAATATATAGATAAGTCAATATACAAAATTTGAGGAAGATTGGAGGTGATTTGGACTGGTTTTGTATCAAAATTCATAATTAAATCGATGTCAAAAATTTCTTCTATGACACATGTATCACGCATGTATCTCACACACCGATATACATGGATATACATGTGATACACAACCAATACAAATATGATACATATGTGATACACGTATTATCTTTTTCATATTCAGTTTTTACTTCAAATTTTCAATTCAAATCACCTCAATACTTCACCAAATCATCCCAAAACTGAGATTCAAGCTCCTTAAGATATACCCAATCTATTCTAATAGCACACAAGTAAAAATTTAATATTTTTTTTTGCTACAAATAGCTAATTGGTCATTTTGGCTAATATTAATAATATTTTATCAATTGTCCAATTTATGTAATGAGCTACTTCTAAATAGACATAACTAGTAATTTCCCATTAAAAAGCAAATCTTCAAAATGACAGAAGACTCTGATTTCATTTGTGGGCTTAAATGTTGGGATCCAGTTTAGATTTTGTGGACTCTGAGAGGTTGGGCCACCGGCTAGGCCCACTAGACTTCCATCTCGGTTCTATCATTAGTTTCCCTTCTTCTGTTTTTTTTCCTTTTTAATTAATATATCATTACACTGGAAAATTGAGTAAGAGAAGAGAAAGGAAGATAGTGAGAATCGAACTCAGACTTATTATATGAGATATTACTGTCGTTATCACTAAATAATTAAGCAGCGGTCTCTTCTGTCATATATGGAGATGTGGTGTTGTCAATCTTTAAAGACTAGTTTTGTTTTATTTATTTTTGGAAATACAAGAATCCAAACGATAAATCTAGAAAATATTCTGAGCCCACAACCAAAAGATAAATCCAGAAAAAAGTACGTCACCCTGATTCAATTTATCCGTACTCTTGTATCTCTTCATCTCATTCCCATCTTTTTGGGAGATCAAAGCGTCCCAAATTCAAATTGTGCAGTTGGCCGTTGCGTTGTCTTTGAGTGCGAAACCTTGCCAAGTATTTCAAAAGTATAATGAAAGTCAAAGCATTGAGAGGTTGGTGATCAAGGCACCACTTGTCTAGCAGGAAACAATCACTTAACCTCACAAAAATAGGGATAAAGTTTGCGTAATCCTATTCTTTTCAGATTTCGTTGTGAAATTATACTGTGTATGTCATTGTTGTTATTTGAACACAAAAATTACTGTGTCAAATTCCTCATTAATTACCTCTTGAAATACAGATTGGTAAAATTTCAACTACGATGCCCATTTTTACATATTTATTAATAACAATAATAATATAGAAAAATAGAAATGCAATTAAATCTTCATCTTAGATGCTCCAAGAAAATAAAAGAAAGGCTAACGTTTGAATGCAGGGTAATTAAGCAAAATTAGAATCTTTTTATTACATAAGAAAGAAGAATATAAATAGTAGATCGATGAGAAAAGATAATCTATTTTTGAAGAATTAGATGTGTAACAAGACCTCTGTCACGATACGTTCTTATTGTTATTTCTGATTGTTATATAGGAGTACATGTCTTTTTGGTAGGATATAAAATATTGAGAATAGGCAAGGGTGTGGTTGTTGATAAAATGTGTTGCAGGTCTAGCGACTATTTAAAAGGAAATTGGCAATGATGATTGAAAGACAAAGAACAACTTCCTTAGGTTTTGTTTGGCAAGGAAAATGTTCTAACAGAAAATAGTTTATTGAAAATTTTTTTTGTAGAAAATAAGTAATTATCTCACTTATTTTTTGATGTTTGGTAAGCATACAAAGAAAAATATTTTCAAGACTATTGATAAATAATCTACACGAACATTATAGGGGTGGGGTGGGGTGGGGTGGGGGTAGGGGATGAGGGAGGCGGGTGCGGGGGGGGGGGGGGGGGGTGCAGTGCGGTATGACCAAGGGTGCGGCGATTTTCAGTGATGTGTGAAGGCGGCAGAGGTGGGAAGTTTGAAACCATCAATTAGAGATAGAGAGTTCAGAATAGAGGTGTCAACCGGGCCGGGTTGACCCGGGACCGGCACGGATCGGTCCGGTCAAACCCGGCCCAGACCGGACCGGTTTATAGCGGGGGGGGGGGGGGGGGGCCGGGCGGGGGTGGGGGGGGGAAAGGGGTTAGGACGTTAGGCGATTCCGTCCAATTGACCCGGACCGGACCGGCCCGGAAAGGAAAATTCCGGGCGAACCGGTCAACCCGGACCGGCCCGGACCGGTCCCAACGGTAAGAATTTTTTTTTTTTTAAAAAAAAAAAAAATTTCTGAAAACATGGGGCCCACCAGACCGTTGGCAACGGTCCAGCACCGTTGCCCAACGGGACTTTTTGCATTTTTGGCCAATTTTGAGTTTTTTTTTGTTTTTTTTAAATTACATTATTAACCCTTCTTAAAATCTATAAATACCCTCCCCTCTTCTTCATTTCCTCACTCAAAATTATCTATCTCTCTCTCAATTCTCAAATTAGCAAATATCAATCACTGTCTTCTCTTCAATTTTCAAGAATTCATATTCTACTTTCATAATTTTATTGTCTTTATTTTCCCGAATTTAATTTATCGTAATTTCTTATTTGGAAATCGGCATTCGAAGCTTGATTCTTGAAGTTCAAGTGTTCAACATTGAAATACTTGCTTGACGTTTGTTCGTGGTAACACCGGATTTGCGTAATCAAGTGCTCAATTTATTGTCGAATTCGGTGCACTCTCTCCAACTCTTTCTCTTATTTAATATTTTAATTGCATATTTGATTTTAGCTTATATATTAATTTTTCCAATATGTTGAATGCTGCTAAAAGAGCGTGTAGAAAAGTTACTGGTAGGAGTGGAAGTGGAAGTGGAAGTAGTAAAAAAAGTCCTATAGCTTCTGGTAGTAATAGTAATAATGAACCAATAACACATGTTTCTGAATCATCGCCTAATTTGCAAGATGTAAATATTGATTATGAACAATTACACCAAGATTTCGGAATAGAAGATAACGAAATTGGAATAGAAGATGAGATACCACCTACACCTACTAGTGGAAATGTTGGTAGTATTGGAGTTGGAGTTGCTAGTGCAACAAGGGGTAGAAGACCACCAGTCGCTCAAACTTCTAAATCTAATCGTAGAAAAAGAAGTCCTGTTTGGCAATTTTTTGATGAGATAGAAGATAGTGATAGAGTTAAGTGTAGACTTTGTAATGAAACGTTTAAACATTTGACCGGAGGTAATTTAGGGGGGACTGGCACACTTATTAGACATATGCAAAATTATCATCCTATAGAATGGGGAAATAATGGGGATGGAAGTGCAACAACACTTAACCCTACTACTGCAGGTCTCCTAAAATATGATAAAATGAGGGATCGAGAGGAATTAGCGAAAATGATTGCTTTGGGTTGTCTACCTTTTTCATTTGCTTCTTCCTCTTATCTTGTTACGTATATTCAAAGGATATACAATCCTATGTTTAAAGGTATCCCTAGAAGTACCTGTAGATCTGATATCTTTAGACTTCACAGCCAATATCAAACATACATACGTTATTTGTTTAGTCACCTTCCTTCTAGAGTATGTCTAACTTCTGATATTGGCCATGCTGTAAATGGAAATGATTATTTAACAATTACATGTCATTGGATAGATGACAATACTTGTATGCAAAAACGTATTATTGCTTTTAAATATGATGAAGATCAGAGTCATACTGCTGCATTTATTAGTAGTACAATTGTTGAAGTTGTCGAATTTTATAATCTAAACCAAAAAGTTTTGTGTATGTCTTTTGATAATGCTTCAAACAACAATGCTGCAGTTTCAATTTTAAAATTGAATTTACATCCACCTCTTGATGATATTTTTCATGTTAGATGTGCATGTCATGTTTACAATTTAATTGTTAAAAGTGGGCTCGATTTATTTTTACATGAGATTACTCTAGTTAGAAGAGCAGATGGAGTAATTCAGGGAAATAATAGACAATCTAGAATAAGAGAATTTAAGAACAAGTGTATGCAATATAACCTTACACCTAGATTCATGCCCGACGAAGTAGTTACTAGATGGAATTATACGTATATATTTTTAAAATGTTGCTACAAATATAGATTTCCAATAACAGAAGTTGCTAATGCACATTGTACTGATCCTAGGCGTATGTTAACAACTGATACCTGGGAGGTCATTAGTGATGTGATTAAATTTTTACATAAATTTTATACTGCTACTGTTGTGTTTTCTGGGGCATATTACCCAACTATTACTTTGGCTTTAGTACATATAGCTGAAATTTCTTTGCTACTATATGAATTTAAGAAGAAAGATAGATATACGGATGCTGTTGCAAGTATGCAAGCAAAATTCAAAAAATATTTCTTTCCAATTCCTCCTGTTTACTTAATTGGTGCAGTTTTAAATCCTTCAATTAAAATGTCTGATTGTCAACAATTAATGAATGCATTATACACTTATATGGAGATTGGGCCCACTGAAAGCCCAAATTTGTATGAATCTATGAACCAACTAAATGAACATTTACAATATCTATATACTTATTATGCAACTCAATGTGATAATGCTCGTGCTTCAACTGCTGCAAATCCCACTATGCAATGTAGCACTTCTAATGTAGTCGAAGATGATGATGAAGGCATTGATAGTTTTAATATTTTTTCAACTTTTTCTAACACTCAAAGTAGTAGCAGGAATATAGATGAACTTCAATTTTACTTGCAGAAGCAAAAGGAGCCTCGCACCAAGGAATTTTCACCGTTAGGCTGGTGGCATGAAAATTCAAAGCAATTTCCCGTTCTTTTCGCTATGGCGCGGGATGTCCTGAATGTCCCAATTTCCACTGTTGCATCCGAGAGTGCATTTAGCCAAGCAAGACAACAACTTGGAGACACACGGCACTCATTGGGAAGCAATGCTTTGGAAGTCTTAGTGTGTCTAAGAGATTGGATAAGATCTGAACGAAGAAATCAAGGAAAGGAAGATCTTGATAGCCCAGAAGACGAAGAACTTGGAGATATATTAACGCACGGAAACCCATCCGAATTTAACTCTCCAGAAGAAGGTCATTCGGTTCATATTAATTTTGAAGAACTTTCTATTGCAATGCAAACCATTTGATGTAAATTGTAAACTAATTATGATACATTTTAGTTTTGAAATTTTGAATTTAAGAAATAAAGTAGCACTTGCAATAAGTGCAATTTTTTCCCCATCTTTTGTTGTGTTCATTCAATTATTACAAAGTATTAATATAACTTAATATTTATACTATTCGTAATTCCAAAAAAAAAAAAAAACCCGGCCCGGCCCGACCCGGATCAACCCAGCCCGTTAACAACCCACCTCTAATTGAACCCGGACCGGACCGGCCCGGACCCGGACGGGTCAGAAAAATTGGACCCGGACCCGGCCCGGCCCACCCGTTGGTCACCCATAGTTCAGAATATATTTTCTCTCCTCACGCTAAGGAAGTCATTTTCCTAGAATTAGATAAAAGGTAATGTATTCTTAGGAATTTCTTTTAAAATAATTCAACCCAATCAAACATAAAAATTTAGAATATTTTAAAATGTTTCTCTATACCAAACACACACTTAATATGAACGTATTTTCTCTTGGAAATTTTGCATCCTATAGCACACTATTACACTTTTTTTTATTATAAACTAAAATAATTTTGAAATATTATTATTAATTGTAGCTATCTTTTCTCTTTTATAATAAAATAGATATTTATTTATACCTACCTTTGAGGCACAGAAATGCGCCAATTATGTTCTCTCTCTCTCTCTCTCTCTATATATATATATATATATATATATATATATATATATATATATATATATATATATTCTCCATCAAATCAGCAGAATCGTTGGCAACGTCAGAATCATCGTCGGCATCAGAATCGCACGCGTCATCATCCTGTCACGACCCTAAAATCGATCCAGTCGTGATGGCGCCTATCAAAAACTAGGCCAGCTGACACAACTTCCAAATTAACCGTTTATTAATAAAAATCATGTTTAAGCCTTTAATTTAAATAAATATTTCACAATATAAGTCTAAATAAACGGTGCAGAAATAATATACAAGCTCGACATCGAGGTGTCACAAGTCACCGGTATCTACTAAGATCGAAATACAACGGAAAAGTCTGAAAATGTACTAAATACAGTCTAATGAAAGCAAGAGGGAGAAAAGTTGTGTTGCGAATGCCGGTCAACTGCCTTGCTAAACTTCGATGACTCTGCCACTCAGTAATAGACACCCGCTATCGGGTTCAGGATTTACCTGAATCTGCACACAAGGTGCATGGAGTAATGTGAGTACTCCAACTCAGTAAATAATAGAGGTAAGTAAAAGCTGTGCAGTAAGTGTCACGACCCCATCCCGTTCGTGATGGCGCCCAGCATACTACTAGGCAAGACCCACCATTTACTATAATTTCTCCATTTATTTAAACAAGTAAAAATAAAGCGTTTTAAGTCACACTCCAAAGAACTGATAAAAATATAGAAAATCTAACAAAATACCGAAACAGCCCAACTAGGACCCGATGTCACGACCCTGAGCCTCTAATGATAGAATAATATTCTAATACAAAGTCTGTCTAACACTGATAATGCGGAAATATAGGATAAAGATAGAGAGGAGAATCATCGGCTGCGAACGCCCTACAGCTACCTCAAATACTCCCGAAAGAACTCAGGATCAGCTGGAATCACACATTCTGAGACTGCCCTGGATCTGCATACAAGGTGCAGGGCGTAAAGTGAGTACTTCCAACTCAGTGGTAATAGACATAACAAAAGTCTGAAGGTAAGAAAAAACAGGAAATGCACATAGCACTCTATATCCAATAGTTCCTATCCAAAATAGTGGAAACAGTACACAACAAAATAATACAGTTAAGGAATAATACATGACAGATGCAACACATATAACGATACAATCCAGTACCCGCTGCGGCATGCAGCCCGCTCCACTTATTTAAGTCTACGGCGCTCACTGGGGGTGTGTAGAGACTTCGAAAGGACTCCTATAGCCCAAGCGCAATATCAACCAGATGTTGGGATAAAACAGGCTCTCGGCCTCAATATCAATGTATATAACTGCTGAGGCATGTAGCCGGATCCATATCAGGAAAGCATCCTCACTACAGGGTCTCCGATCCATCTCAGTCAACCAGTCCACAGCCAATCAGGCGTGACATACTATGGAGATTTCAGCCCTCATATCCTTTTCATTTAAAGTTCATGTGTAAAACACATTGCTCACGACTTATGCTACCTTTTCTCTTACAACCTTTAACCTTTAACGGTCACCTCTCCCGGCAAATCCCTCCAGTGCCGGCACCTGCAACGAGCACGCCAGGTAAGCGCCACCCCCTCCTCCCTCCCTATCCTCTCTCCTAGCCCGTTTTTCTTTCTCTCCCCTCTTCTCGTTTCCCTTCGTATTTTTTCCGGCGAACGTCCCACCACCGGCACCGCTCCTACTTTACTCTTCTCTGCAGTATTTGGCATTTTAGCTTTTAAGGCTAATTTACGTGAATAAACAACTTCAATTATAATTTTTGTCATCTTTATATTTAAGCTTGATCGGAAGATCCAGTTTTTATTTTTGTGGACTTTCTTCTTTACCTCATTTCTCCATTGCTCTAGCTCTTACCCTTTTCATCTATTACAATATTATTTTTTTCTTGGTGTCATTTTCCTGTTAGCAGGCTAAGTTTTATATTTTTTCTGGGTTTTAGTTTTATTTCAGATTCTTTTTGACCATTTATTCCTCATCTTATACGCTTTTCCATAATCACCCCACTCCTTGTATTTTAATAAAGATTGATTCTTTTTAGATTTCTCAAATTTTGTACCTTCCATTTTGGAACTTTTTTCTTATTCTCTACCGAAAATCTATTGCAAGAATTCTTCTACTATTTTAGTTTAGCTCGCCTTTTTTTCTTTTTTCTTCCTATTCTCTCTTCTTCTTTTTGTGGGTGTGTGTGGGTGTGTTCTATTTTCTTGGACAGGTGCCTTATTTTTTCGGCGAGGATTTTCGGCAAGCTATAGTACTTCAGGCGACTCCCTTTCAGATTTCCAGCAGGACGCAACAGAACTACCCGTTCTGATAAGCTTAAGGAAAACTTGTCCCAGGTACTAGTCGCGGTGGCGAGGCCATTTCGCTCCGTCTGGGAGTGAGGAGCTAAGCAATACCGGCCAAGACGTGCAATAGTTGGTAGCAGTCGACCTCGGGTGCATCAAAGCCTACTTTCAAGTTTTTCCACCGGTAGTTGGTACCTCCTGCTCTCTTGTTTACTCTGTACACCTTTTTACGTATTTTACCTAGCATTCCGCGTGAGGTTTACTCTGTTGCTATCTAGTGTGCATCTTTTTGCGTATTCCGGTATTAGTGCGTGTGTGCGTCACTATTCACCATAGTCGGTTGGAGAGATAGTGTCTGCAGCGGGGGATGATAGTGTAATGTCATGTCCTCTGGGGTGGGGGCGGTGGCGGGGGTGAGTTGGGGGGAAGGGAGTGGTCCTGCGGGTAGGGCGGGAGGTAAGGGTGGGAAGAGGGTAGCGGACGCTCATAGATTAAAGATTGGATCGTGGAATATAGGCATTCTGACGGGTAAGTCCATTGAGCTGGCGAAGGTTCTTCAGAAGAGGAGGGTTAGCATAGCGTGTGTCCAGGAGACAAGGTGGAAAGGTTCGAAGGCGAGGAATGTAGACGAGTTTAGGATGTGGTATTCTGGGATCGTGAGAGGTAAGAATGGAGTGGGCTTCTTGGTAGATAGGGATCTAAGGGAGTCCGTGGTCGAGGTTAGGCGAGTGAATGATAGGTTAATGTCTATTAAGTTGGTTATTGGGGGTTGCGTCCTCAACGTCATCCGCGCATACGTGTCGCAAGCGAGTTTAGACGAGGAGGTTAAGAGTCGCTTTTGGGAGGGCTTGGATGATCTTGTGAGTAGAATTCACCAATCTGAGAAGTTAGTTATTGGAGGGGACTTTAATGGTCATATTGGGGCTGATGCTGGTGGTTATGGTGAGGTGCACGGTGGCTTCGGCTTTGGGGGTTAGGAATGGAGGAGGCACGTCACTGCTTGATTTCGACAGGGTTTCCGAGCTTCTGATTGCGAACTCGACATTTCAGAAGAGGGAGGAGCATTTGGTCACCTTCAAGAGTTCGGCGGCGAGGACTCAGATTGATTACCTCCTCCTCAGGAGGAGCGATAGAGGTACGTGCAAGGACTGCAAGGTTATCCCGAGAGAGTCCCTTTCGAATCTTCATAGACTCTTAGTGATGGATGTCGGTCTCTGGGTGAAGAGGAAGAGGAAGGGTCTCGGGGAAAACCGTGGATTAGATGGGGTGTTTTGACTAAGGAGAAAGCTCAGGAGTTGGAGAGGAGGTTAGCTGAGGGCGGAGCTTGGAGAAGTTCTGGGGAAGCGGACTCTATGTGGTCAGAGACGGCGAACTTGGTTAGAGAGGTAGCACGGGATATGCTCGGGATAGCCATGGGCTATTCAGGCAGACATCAGGGTGACTGGTGGTGGAACGATGTAGTCGAAGGAAAAGTGGAGGTGAAGAAGGCGGGTTTTGCTAAGTTGGCAGGGAGCACAAGCGAGGAAGAACGGAGAGCGAACAAGGAAATCTACAAAGTGGCGAGGAAAGAAGCAAAGCTGGCAGTTACAGAAGCTAAAAACGCGGCGTTTGGTCATATGTACAAGGAATTAGGGGAGAAAGGCGGGGACAGGAAGTTATTCAGGCTAGCTAAAGCAAGGTAAAGGAAGGCACGTGATGTTGACCAAGTTAGGTGCATCAAGGGCGAGGATGGTAGAGTTCTGATGGGGGAGTCTCAAGTCAAGCAGAGGTGGCAGGCGTACTTTCGAGACTTACTTAATGAGGAGAGGGATCGTAACATAGAGCTAGGGGAGTTGCGGCATTCAGAGCAACATAGAGACCTTGGGTACTGCAGGCGCATTAGGGCGGAGGAGGTCATGGGGGCTTTGCGTAGGATGAGTAGGGGTCGAGCGACCGGGCCTGACGAGATCCCGGTGGAGTTCTGGAAATGCATGAGTAGGTCAGGAGTGGAGTGGCTCTCCAGGTTGTTCAATGCGATCTTCAGGACCAAAAGGATGCCGGAGGAGTGGAGGTGGAGTACAGTGGTGCCCTTGTACAAGAACAAAAGGGACATCCAGTGCTGCAACAATTATAGGGGTATCAAATTAATAAGTCACACCATGAAGGTTTTGGAGTGGGTGATCGAGGCGAGGGTTAGGGAGATGACATATATATCTGTGAACCAGTTCGGTTTCATGGCGGGTCGCTCAACAACAGAAGCTATCCACCTTGTCAGGAGGCTAGTGGAGCAGTTCAGGGATAAGAAGAAGGACCTGCACATGGTGCTTATCGACTTGGAGAATGCGTATGACAAGGTCCCAAGGTAGGTGCTATGGAGGTGCTTGGAGGCGAAGAGCGTGCCGGAAGCCTACATCAGAGTAATCAAGGACATGTACGATGGAGCTAAGACTAGGGTTAGGACGGTGGGTGGCGACTCAGACCATTTTCCAGTGGTTATGGGGCTCCATCAAGGATCGGCGCTTAGAAATCTCTTGTTTGCCTTGGTGATGGTTGCTCTAACCCGACATATTCAAGGGGATGTGCCTTGGTGTATGCTATTTGCTGATGACATAGTCTTGATAGACAAAACGAGGGTCGATGTTATTGAGAGGTTAGACGTATGGAGACAGACGCTCGAGTCTAAGGGTTTCAAAATAAGCAGATCTAAGACAGAATACCTAGAGTGCAAGATTAGCGCCGAGCCGAGCGAAGTAGGCAGGGACGTGATGCTTGGATCTCAGGTCATCGCCAAGAGGGACAGTGTCAGTCTTGGGTCGCTGATTCAGGGGGACAGAGAGATTGACGGGGACATCACTCATAGTATAGGAGTGGGGTGGTCAAAGGGGAGGTTTGCATCAGGAGTCCTGTGTGACAAGAAAGTTCCATAGAAACTCAAGGGGAAATTTTATAGAGCTGTGGTTAGACCTGCCATGTTGTATGGGGCGGAGTGCTGGCCAGTGAAGAACTCTCATGTTCAGAGAATGAAGGTTGCGGAGATGAGGATGATCAGGTGGATGTGCGGGCTCACCAGGTTAGATAAGATAAAGAATGAAGTTATTCGAGAGAAGGTGGGGGTGACCCCGGTGGATGAGAAGATGCGAGAAGCGAGGCTGAGGTGGTTCGGGCATGTGCGGAGGAGAAGTCCTTATGCCCCGGTGAGGAGTTGTGAGCGGCTGGCGATGGTCGGCGTACGGCGAGGCAGAGGGAGGCCTAAGAGGTATTGGGGAGAGGTGATTAGGCATGAAATGGCTAGAATTCGGGTTTCTGAGGACATGGCCCTTGATAGGAAAGTCTGGAGGTCTAGTATCAGGGTTGTACGATAGGGGCTCCTAGAGTTTTTCTGACTCATCACTCGGGGTTGGGTGAGGCTAGGCAGGGCTATCCATAGATGATTTGGTGTATTGGATTGTGTCTTCCTTATGGTAGTTATTAATGGTAGTTACTGTTTGATATTATTGCATGCTATTTTATTTATGGTTCTTATGTTTATATAATTATTTATGCAATTTCTGCTGGAGTTACTAATGCTCTTTTGTTTTTGTTTTTGTTTTGTTTTCTTTCCTTCACTGAGCCGAGGGTCGATTGGAAACAGCCTCTCTGCCCTTTCGGGTAGGGGTAAGGCTCGTCTACATATTACCCTCCCCAGACCCCACTTTGTGGGACTATACTTGGTAGTTGCTGTTGTTGTTGTATAAACATAGTTATTATATTGTTTTTAATATTTGAAACCATGACTGAGAATTAATGTTATGCACACAAGTGAGGAAAACATATAAAAATCCCCTAAGGATTATACAGGTCAGCACAAGGCCCAAAACACGGCAATAAGCCCAATAAACAATAAGAAGGTATGCGTTTCAGTCGCCAATATAGTAGAAATAAGCACTCGGGATGGACTAGGCCTCAATCCCTAACTGTATACGACCTCGCACTCATCGTGAAATGTGTGTCACGCCTCAATATAGCGCTACAATGTGAAAGTCTGGGGTTTCAAACCCTCTTCACACTAGTTACATCAATTACTCACCTCTAGCCAGTCAAAAAATAGCTAGCAATACCCTTGCCTCTCGAAATCGACCTCCTCACGCGTCCAATCTAGTCAAAACCACAACGGATGTGTTATTATATGTTAAAGAAACATAACCCAATCGAAATTATTCGAAAATACTAAAGATTACGAAGTTGGTAAAACCCGAGCTCCGGGACCACTTCTCAAAAAATTCCGAAAATCATATCAACGGATTCCTCGTCTCGCCACGAGTCCGTCCATATAAAGTTTACCAACAACGGAGTTCAATTGGCCTTTTAAATCCCCAAAATTCGTTTTCAAAAATCAAGCCCTAGTTTTTCACAGTTTCAATCCACTTTCATGAATTTGAGTGTTGATTCCTCAATAAAATGATGTTTCTAAATCAAGAGACTTACCCTCCAATCAATACCCGTAGAAAATCCTCTTCAAATCTGTCAAAAAGCTATCTTGGCGGAGTAAAAATGGTGAAAACGTGATATGGGTTGCGGATGAAATAACCCTTAAAAGCATTCTGCCTAGACGAAAATCCTTCTTCGCGAACGCGGAGCCCACCCGCGAACAGCTGCCCCTTCTCTATCACGAACGCGTGCCAGGGACGTGAACGTGAAGCACAAAACAGGCCCCTCACCATTTCCCCTTCGCAAACGCGAGCGTGCTACGCGAATGCGAAAGTCACAGACCCCCAGAACTACGCGAACGCGGCCTCCCTTCGCGAACTCTAAAGCCAAAGTCCTGTCCCTCCAACAATCTTTCTACGCGTTCGCGACACGCCATGGCTAACACGAAGAACAAATGTTCTACAACACCATAGCTGAAAAACCAGAAGTTCTCTAAGTCAAAAAATGGACCGATTAACCATCCAAAATCACCTTGAGGCCCTTGGGACCTCAACCAAAAGCACATATACGTTCTAATACATCATTCAAACTTGCTCGAGCCATAAAAACACTATCGTTAACATCAATTTCGCCAAGTTTTCATCAAATCAAGGCATAAGTTAAACTAAAACTTTCAAAATTTACATTCAATCAAAAACCTGACCTAAACACCTTCGAATGACCTGAAACTTTGCAGATATCCAAAAATACCTATCAGAGCTACTGCAACTCTCGGAATTCAATTCCGACCCTCAGGTCAAAACCTCACCTATCAACCGAAATTCGCCAAAATTCAAACTTAGCCAATTCAAGCCTAATTATACACCAGACCTCCAAATTCACTTCCGATTGCACCCATAAGCCTTAAATCATCACCTGAAACTTGTCGAATCATCGAAAATCCATTCCGATCCCTCTAACTCATTAGTCAACATCCGGTTTACTTTTCCAGACTAACCTTCTCTTAAAGAGACTAATTATCTCATTTCTAACCAAAATCTATCCGAATTACTTTAAATTCACCAAACACATAGAATGAAACATATATACGTATAAAACAGGGAAAACGGGGCGGAGATACATGGGACGACGCATTGGGTCGTTACATCCTCCGCAACTTAAATAAATGCTCGTCCTCGAGTGTGCCCAGAGTTGTACTAGGAGCCAACCAATATCTGAATGACCTTACCAAGAATATAGCCGGGGTGATCCCACGTCACCCTAACTCACATAGGCCTGATAATACAACACAACTAAAATTTCGAAAGTGCAAGGTGGTTCTACGGTAATACAACACAGTTAAAATTTCACAGTCCATCTAGACCATTACCGTAGAACCACATTGCACTTCTGAAACTATACACAAGATCAGAACATCACATTTATACTCAAAATAAGCCCGCATCAGCTGTAATACCAATACATGCAACCGCAGGTGAACCCATGCAACAAACCCCACAATCCAACGCTTCAAACGATAGCCTCTATTCACCACAGTTACCCAAAATACTCAATTATCAATAGGAACCTCTTCTTAGCTAAGGTCTTATTCCAACACTTTCATACACTGCCAACGATGATGAAACACGCAATAAATTGTGACAATTTCTCTGACCCATCATTCATGAAGTCACTCCCTTTTTTGGCTACCATCACAACAGCTTTCCGAGCCAAACCTCGACACTAACATACTAACAAGCTGGAAAAAAATCCGTTCGTATCCATTTATGACTCCAACAATCCCCTCAAATCCAACATACCACTATGGTGATAATACTTCTCAACACATGCCTAATCCACAACTCGCATCGTATACGTACCAATAAGAGACGATCCGAACACACTTAACTCATGGCTATTAATTCAAACGAAAGATTTGTACCTCAAGCTCAACACTACCATCAAAACACAAGGCGGAGACCCCGCCGCACATCATATGAATAGAATACATGAATCCTCCTTGAGGGTCATAGCTTCTCGTGGCCTCGCCACAACGCGCGATTCTATCCAAACACTATTACACTTGAAATACCTCGAGTCAACCAGGCTCAAAATAAACAGCCACGCATAGATTGATGTCTGCAACCAATCAATCCATCACACCCACGGTGAAGCAAGTAATATATACCATTCAATCCTGAAAGGACACAACCGATGCGCTTTTGTCGAGCAGCTCCCAATACGGATTTTCCTCAGAAACCAGGAAGTAAGGCGTATAAAGTAACATATGGAAACCTATTCTCAACATCACACTGTTGTGGCGAGCAACCTAATCCAGATAACATACCAGTGGCGGCGTGCCACCCAATCCACACAAATATCTCCCATAGGGAGATGCTCTTCGAGCCAAATTTGCTCATAATAATAGAATGCCGAGTATCGATCGTAAGCAAACTGAGTGCATAATCATATCTACTTATAGCGTTATAAGTTACAAAACTCAGCTTCCATTATGAATCTTAATAGCACTGCAATATATGTGCCTACCGTCCGAAATCATAACGCCTCGCAGCACAGAAAAGTAACTCATTGATCTTCCCGGATCATTAGCAAGTTCAATAACGATCGAATCAACCCGTCCTTTGTTAATACAATTCGGGACTAACCAAGCCAACTCAAGCTATACTCGTATCTAATCATATTACCAACAAACTCATTACCAAGAAGCCTGAATCTGGTTCTTCCACTACTATACCTCATGCCAGAGTCGTACGATACGGTTCCCGACACCAAGTCAATACTGAAATCCACAATCTCACCCGGTGACATGCCCGGCCACAAGGAACGCATCCGAAAAGTCTCTCAATACTGAAACCGAATGGTAGAAACCTCTACACTAACATCCTCCTCTAAGGCCCAATTAAGGAAGGCAATCCTTCCCAACTGTCCACTGGTCTTTGGAACGCAACTATTCAGCTAGAACATAGTCCGATGCACCTCGCCATGCAACATATGGCTTTTTTCCGATATGACACATAGCACAATGGTCTAACATAATCCAACACATCGACAACCATTCTACACACCAATCTCATATCCAAATTTAACATACCCAGCAAAGAAAGATCCACTCGGGCTTCCAAATCTCAGTAGCCGCTAACGGTGCCAATGCACACGATCCACAACCACTATATACACTACTTCAGAGAACTCCCAGTCTCCAACTCCATATAACAAACAAATCACTATACATGATTTCCACATTCCGCCATATGAATACCTATCACACATCAAGTACCAATTCATTCCATGAAAGATATTTTAAAATTTCCCATACCATCAACAAATTCAAACATCAATAGTCAACCTAGTCAAGAGAATGCCGCAATCCCAACAAAGTATTATCAACTTAATCACATTTCCCCTTTTATGGAACATATACCCTCGTCAAATCACTGTGATTAACAACATCATTTCCTTGGTCATATGAGGATCATTCACCCTAATAATCTGAAGGTCAATTCTTGGATACCTTCAGCTGCCCGTGCTGCTTAAGAATTTAATGGCTTTTCATTCCCAACTGAACCAAGCCTTACACACACAAATCCTAATCCTCCACAACGTATTGCATCTACCATACCACACTAGGATAGCATAAGGAACTTTATCTCCCTTTCGCGCAGCAGACATTGACGCACTTAACTAGTTGAGAACTTTCATTGATCCCATCTACAGGAAAAAAATTATTATACACTCCATGCTTCGCATACCCATAGAAATATACTCACCAAACCACGGTAAAACCAAACAAGAACATCTATGCCAACTCTATTGTGCAAGCTAGACTGCCAGGACAGAATCTTTCTATCTAAACCAAACTGAGCAAGCCGTCAACACCCAAGAGCATTGCTGCAAAGTGCCTGAAAAATATCACTACCTCAAACTCGTACAAAGGATTGATCATACCCTAACCATACCGATTCAGTCTATTATCAAGCTGTCCCGTCGATCAAATTTCTCTTTTTATTCATCATCCACTTGATATTTCTCTATCGTTGTAGCATCACAATGACTCAATCCAGGCTCACCACTGGTGATTCGTACATAATACGACATTGTCTAAGACCCATAGGCCATCTAAATGCTATCTCAGACATTCTCAGAAATACCATGTTCTAGAATGCTTCACTTTGAAGAACTTTTTGCGAAATCTGAATTCGTTACCATTACCTCCTAGATATCGATACATAGAATCCCATAATCCACATAAGAATACCACAAGCCTCATCATTTTCCAATGAAAATGCGATCTCTGACCACACACACATCCTGGAGACACCCGATTGATACATGCCAAATCTTGTATGCAATAACACCATTCTCGAGAGTCATTCACTTTTATTCAACTGTAAATTATCTTACTTATCAAACAAAACTACTCGTGACTTATTAGCACTCTAAGCCCGCAGAACATGATCTCTTTCCATACCAACAATCGTCTTCCTTTTCTATACTCTTAGCCTTCTTTATCAACAACAACTCAAGACATCCTAGTACTTTCTCACATCTATGAAGCACCATGTAAACATTATCAAAATTTTGCTCCCCTCGCGCCATCCTCGGCTCATTTTCTGCAACCAAGACTGATCCGTCAGCATACCTCGAAATGGAAACAACATAGCACATAACCGTGAGATCAGTTAATCAAAAACAACCTCCTCAATTTGGCTCAAAGCCATCTTATCAGGACATACTTAATTACGCATAATACTCTTACTCTAATGATGCCACGATAACATAGTGAGAATAAAACCCCAATCATTTATAAGTTGCGAAACACAGATCTTCTATCATGCACACTAGGACCATACCACACTAGAACACTCCGCAGGAGATAGCCCACTTGCTTCTCCTCAACATAGCATTTTCATATACCTTCCACCGTCATATACCTTACACAGTCGACCACTCTTTCTGAGTCTGAACTGAAACTGCAACTTGCTATTTACTTTACTCCCAACTATGAGACTTGAAAATATTCCTCACGCACCCATAACTCGGGGCAACACATCCCATCACAACGGAAATTTAATACTTAATGGTTCATCTATCATCCAGCAGAACTTCTTCGACACCTCCAATTCATATAGGAACATCTCGCAGTACCAACATACTCACCATATAACTATCCAGCCGCCATTCCCACAATTAGGGACAATACAAAACATATAAATTCATAACACCAGTTCGCAAAATCAGCACCTCGGTGCTCAAACCATAAGCAAAGATCCAGCCTCAATTCCTCCAGACTGGCCCAACATCAATCATAGGAGTTACATCTCGCCCCTTGATCGGGGAACCACAAGCCATCAAGGCACATCTGATACTGAGCACTCGCGTGCGCATACAATCGCGTGGAAGGAAATTCAAGGGTTTTCTTTTCAAGCTGAATCAAGGACGCACGATAAGAGTTCAAGAATGTGAAGTTTTCCAAAAGGTTCTGCAACCTCTCGAGGATAAATACAGACATCTCTGTACCTATCCATGAGACTCTACTAAACATGCTCATGACTCGTGAGACCTAGTAACCTAAGCTCTGATACCAACTTGTCACGACCCCATCCCGGTCGTGATGGCGCCCAGCACAATACTAGGCAAGCCCGACCATATACAAAATTTTCTCCAATTATTTAAACAAGTAAAAATAAAGCGTTTTAAGTCAAACACTGAAGTATTGATAAAAATACAAAAAATCTAAAAAAATATACATCCCAACTAGAACCCAGTGTCATGACCATGAGCCTGTAATAACTGAATAATAGCCTTATACAAAGTCTGTCTAACACTGATAATGCATAAATAAAGGATAAAGATAGAGGGGAGAATCATCGGCTGCGAACGCCCTGCAGCTACCTCAAATACTCCCAAAAGAACTCTCGATTAGCTGGAATCACACAGCCTGAGACTGCCCTGGATCTGCACACAAGGTGAAGGGAGTAAAGTGAGTACTTCTAACTCAATGGTAATAGACATAACTAAATTCTGAAGGTAAGAAAACACAGGAAATGCACAAAGCACTCTATATCCAGCAGTTCATATCCAAAACAATGGAAATAGTACACAACAAAATAATACAGTTAAGGAATAATGCATGACAAAACACATATAACGGTAAATCTAGTACCCGATGCGGCGCTCCACTTATTTAACGTCGACGACGCTCATGGGTGTGTACAGACTCCGTAGTGGCTCATATATCCCAAGCACAATATAAGCCAGGTGTTGGCATAAAACAGGCTCTCAGCCTCAATATGAATGTATATAACTTCTATGGCGTGTAGCCCAATCCATATCAGGAAAGCAACCTCACTACAGGGTCCCCGACCATCTCAGTCAACAAGTCCACAACTAATCGGGCGTGACATACTATAGGGATCTCAGCCCTCATGTCCTTTTCATTTAAAGTTCATGTATAAAACACAGTTATTATATTATTTTTAATATTTAAAAACATGACTGAGAATTAATGTTATGCACACAAGTGAGGAAAACATATAAAAATCCCATAAGAATTCTACAGGTCGGCACAAGGCCCGAAACACAGCAATAAGCCCAATTAACGATAAGAAAGTATGTGTTTCAGTCGCCAATATAGTAGAAATAATCACCCGGGGTGGACTAGGTCTCAATCCCCAACTGCATAGGACCCCGCACTCATCGTGGAATGCTTGTCACGCCTCAATATAGTGTTACGATGTGAAAGTTTGGGGTTTCAAACCCTCTGCACAGGAGATACATCAATTACTCACATCTAGCCGGTCGAAAAATAGCTAGCAATACCCTTGCCTCTCAAATCAACCTCCTCATGCGTCGAATCTAGTGAAAACCACAACGAATGCATTATTATATGTTAAAAAACATAACCCAATCGAAATTACTGAAAAAACACTAAAAATCATGAAGTTGGTAAAACCTAAGCCCCGGGCCCACTTGTCGAAAAATTCCAAAAACCACATCAACGGATTCTGCGTCTCACCACGAGTCCATACATATAAAGTTTACCAAAAATGGAGTTCAAATGGCCTTTCAAATCCCCATAATTCGTTTTCAAAAATCAATCCCTAGTTCTTCACAATTTCGACCCTCTTTCATGAATTTGAGTGTTTATTCTTCAATATAATGATTTTTCAAAGTCAAGAGACTTACCTCCAATCAATACCCGTCGAAAACCCTCTTCAAATCGGTCAAAAAACTCTCTTGGCGGAGTAAAAATGGTGGAAAACTTATATGGGTGGCGGATGAAATAACCCTTAAAAGCATTCTACCCAGACAAAAATCCTTCTTCGCAAACGCAGAGCCCACTCGCGAACGCGACGCACAGCTGCCCCTTCTCCTTCGTGAACGCATGCCAGGGACACAAACGCAAAGCACAAAACAGGCCCCTCACCATTTCCCCTTCGCGAGCGCGAGCCTGCTACGCAAATGCGAAGGTCACAGACCCCCCGAACTATGCAAACCCGGCCTCCCTTTGCAAACGCAACGGCCAAAGTCCTGTCCCTCCAACAATCCTTCTACGCATTCGCGACACAGCCCTGCGAACGCGAAGAACAAATGTTCTGTAACACCACAACTGAAAAACCAGAAGTCCTCTTAGTCAAAAAATGAACCGATTAACCATCTAAAATCACCTCGAGGCCCTCGGGACCTCAACCAAAAGCACAGATACGTTCTAATACTTCATTCAAACTTGCGCGAGCCATAAAAACACTATCATTAACATCAAATTTGCCAAGTTTTCATCAAATCAAGGCTTAAGTTAAACTAAAACTTTCAAAACTCACATTCAATCAAAAACCCAACCTAAACACCTCAGAATAACTTGAAACTTTTCGTGCATATCGAAAATCACCTATCGGAGCTACTGCAACTCTCTGAATTCAATTCCAATCCTCGGATAAAAAATCTCACCTACCAATCGGAATTCGCCGAAATTCAAACTTGGCTAATTCAAGCCTAATTCTACACCGAACCTCTAAATTCACTTCCGATTGCACCCCCTAAGCCCTAAATCATTTCCCGAAATTAGTCGAATCATCGGAAAGCTATTCTGAGCCCTCTAACTCATAAGTCAACATCCACTCGACTTTTTCAAACTAACATTCTCTTAAAGAGACTAATTGTCTTATTTCTAATCGAACTCTATCCAAATTACTTCAAATTAACCAAACACATATAATAATACATATAGAAGTATAAAAAAGGAAACCAGGACGGAGATATATGGGACGACAGGTCGTGTCGTTACAGTAAGAAAACACGTAAACCTCGTCAAAATGCTACAACAAAAGCAGGATATTTCCAACACATTGCAGAAACTATTTACTTCGTAATCATACTTGGTTTTGGTAGAAAACATTTAAAACAAATTTTCATTAGTTTCAAACGAGTGATAAAACAGTAAGAAAACATGATAGAAAACGTAAATAACCCCTCAGGCATAATATCAACAGAACCAGTCCCTCGGGCTACCTCACCATCACTCGTAATCAGCCCTTCAGTCATATCATAAATCAAGAACCGCCCCTCGGGCTATAACATAGAACATTATCAGCTTTTCGGGCTATATCACATAATACATTGGTACCTGCGCTCACTGGGGGTGTACAGACTCCGCGAGGGACCCTGTACGGCTTAAGTGCAATAGCAAGATCTTGTGTCATAATCAATATATCACTCACTGAGGGTACCCATGCTCATTGGATGGGTACAGACTCCCGAGAGGGGCCTCTTAGCCACCTCGTGGTATAATTAGTAGGCTCTCGGCCTCATATCAAGCCACCTTGTGGGGTACAACTCATGCCCTCAGCTTCATAATCATAAATTAGTGTATCACTACTGCTGCGTGCAGCCCTACCTAAACGTATCCTCACAATATAGGCCCTCGACCTTACTTAATTAGAAATCTGTAATAATTGCTCGGGCATAGTAAAATATGATGCTCAACCCAAAATATCATTTTAAGTATTAAAATAGAGTAAATATGGCTGAGTTATAAAAATAGTAGAACATAGCATGACTGAGTACAAATATAAAAATAAAAACAGTAAGGAAATAGCAGTAAAAAGCCTTTAAGGGTCAAAAACAGTTGGCACGAGGCCCAAAATATGATGATAGCAAACAGTTTTCAATCAAATACGTAGTAAAACAGTCATACGGGATGGACTAAGCCACAATCCCCAAAGTTGCACGATCTTACGCTAGTCATCTAGCATGTGCGGCTCCTCAACGTAGCACAACGATGTGAAGTCTGAGGTTTCATACCCTCAGGATAGACATTTACAACCATTACTTCCCTTTATCCAGCCCAAACTCTAGCCCGCGATGTCCCTCTCAAATCGATCTCCGGATGCTCCAAATCTAACCAAAATAAGTACATAATCATTAAAATATGCTAAGGGAACAAAGCCTACTCGAAATATCCTACTTATAAAAAATCCTAAATTCGTTCAAACCCAGCACCCCAGGCCCAAACCTCAGATTCCAATAAAATGATAAAAATAGAATCCTTACATTCTCACGAGTTCATACATACCAAGAACATCCAGATCGGACATCAAATTCCCATTCAAATCCCCAAATGAATCCTCAAACTTTTTTCCATTTTTCCCCAATTTCCACTCTAATTTCTCAAATTAAATAATGAAATTCAAGACTAAATCATGGAATTAAACCAAATATGGGTGAACAATACTTACCCTGATAGCTCCACTAAAAATCTCCTTAAATTACACCTTCTCCCGAGCTCTCCAATAATTTTTGTGATATTGGACTTAAACCCTCGATTTGAACTTAAGCATTTCGCTCAGTTAATCCTTCAATGCGATCACGACATTTGCCTCGTGATCGCGAAGCACAAAAATAAACTGCCCCTCAATTACCTTACACGATTGCGGAACAACACATGCGATCGAGAAGCACTGCCAAGCCAACTTACGCGATCGCGACCATCCCCAAGTGATTGCATAGAACAATGCCTTCCACTTCTCATCAGCTCACTTCTTCTACGCGAATGCGGCCTTGCCCACGCGTTCGCGAAGCACAACTTCTCAAACATCCGGTATCGCGAACCCTCTACTGTGAATGCATCGAAAATTTTCACTCCCACCCAAAAATAGTCTATGCGATCGCGGTCGCCTCTATGCGATCGCGGTCGCCTCTACGCGATCGCGAAGAGCAAAATACTTGCAACAAAATACCAGCAAAACTGCTACTTTCAAAGCATGAAATTTGTCCATTTGACTGCCCAAAACTTACCTGAGGACCTCGGGACTTCAACCAAATGTGCCAACATATCCCATAACATTATTCAAACTTGTTCTAACCTTCGAAACGCTCAAAAAAATATTAAAACTCCAACTTTGCATCAGATTCAAGCCTAAAAATTCCAAAAAACTTTCAAATTTCGCTTTCGATCAAAAAGTCTATTAAACCTTGTCTGCATGACCTGAAATTTTGTACACACGTCACAAATGACACAACGGACCTACTCCAATTTTCAAATTTCTATTCCGACTCCTAAATCAAAATCTCACCTATCAACCGAAAGACGCCGAAATCCCAATTTCGCAAATTAAAACCTACACCTTCCACGGACCTCCAGAATATATTCTGATCACGTTCATAAATTCCAAATTACCTAACGGAGCTAATCAAATCGTAAAATTTCCAATCTGAGATCATATACTAACAAGTCAAAACTTGGTCAAACCTTTCAAATTTTAAGCTTCAAACTGAGAACTGTTCTTCAAAATTCATTTCGGTTACTCTCAAAACCAAAATCGATGATTTACATAAGTTATAATACATCACACAGAGCTGGTCATGCCCGAGAACTGGTGAGCGAAGTGCAAAAGCTCAACATGACTGGTTAAGTCATTACACATCCACTATTGGTCCTTCCTCTAAGGCGAATAAATCTAGTCATGGCTACACCGGATGATTTGAGGGACAAATTTTTGTCTGTCTCCATTTTTAGTTTTAATATATTTTACACAGTATTTTGCTTGGCCGGAAATGTCATCATCGGCGAACTTCTTATTTTATTTGCTATTTTAGTCTCATACAATAATACAAATACATTATATTATGCACAAATCCACTCAAATACATTATTTTTTTTCTTGTATTTATGTATCCCGAAGGTCTATAGTTTTTTAATACAACCGAATATAATTATATTTTTGTGATTTTTTATTGCTTGAATACAGCCGAATTGAATACAGTAAATTGAATATAATATATATAGTCCATATAGAACATAAGGCAAATGAAAAGACATTTTGCCAACTTGTAGCATTGTTGCGAGCTTGAGTGTATTTTTCTTTTAGGAAGTCTACCCAATGTTCTTGAGGTCTAGGTTTGATAAAATGGACTCCTACAGAAGCCCAGAAACCTTTAGCTATTTTACATTCCTAGAATATATGAAGAAGGGATTTGTTTATTTTACAAATAGGGTAATCTGTGTCAATGTTAACTCATATTTTCCCTAGGTATTCTCTAGTAGGTAACCTAGAGTGACAACATTTCCATATAAAGAATTAGATTTTCTTAGGACATTCTAATTTCCATATCCAATCAAATTTATATCCCTAGTAGTATTGGTTGTCACAAATTATGTTATCAATGAGATTAGAGCAAGAAGAGGTTGTAAATATTCCACTAGTATCAATAGACCATATAATATTGTTCCCTTGGATTTTAGAAGTCATTAGGGAGTGAATGCTATTGAGTATATTCTTGGGGAGATTGAATGAAATATGAGATATATTCCACTCCATCTGGCCATAAATGTCTCTTAGAGTGAGTCACTTTCTTTTTTATTGATGGGGCCTATGACATTTTTCCTTAGTGAACCAAACATTGGTATCCCATTTGTATCTCAAATGGACAAATTGGGACTATTTTCTACCGGACATCTAATTCCTTCTTTGAAAAAACTCAACCCTTTAGGATGCTCTTCCATGTATGAGAGGTATTCTTAGTACATTTAGTAAGACTGTAACAACTACTTATAACATGTACCCATGGAGAAGAGTGATTATTTAGCGGCCTCCACCCTAGACTTGTAAGTAGGGCAAGGTCTTTGTGTTTAGCTTTCCTTCCTCCTTTTTCCTTAGGCATTGTAACCTTATCCCAACTAATAAGATGAATTTTCTTTTTTCAAAGGTAGAACTTCATAGGAAGTCCCTTTGAATTTTGTCAATTTCTTTTAAGGTTTTACTAGGGAGCATTGACAACCGCATTTGGTGATGAGGGATTGTGTTAAGAGTAGATTTAATAAGGGTGCATCTACCAGCTATATTGAGCTAATTTGCATTCCAAACGTTTAGCCTAGTCCTTATTTTCTCTACTAGAGGTAAGTACTTTTTGTGTTTAGGAGAAATGCCACTCATTGGAAATCCTAGGTAGTTAAAAACCTTATTGACCTTAATATCTAACAGTGAGGTGATCCAATTACTAATATCTTTTGTGCAATTGCTAGATAGAAGTAATTTAGACTTTGCCTTATTGATGTTTAGGCCAGATAATTGGCAAAAGATATCCATGTTTTGTTTCATGGTAGTTATTGTCTTTTTATTAGTTTTTTCCATTAGTGTAAGATCATCAACAAAAATAGATGAGATAGGGGAGGGGGCTTTGTTTATTTAAAAGCATGGGATCCCATCGTAGAGTGTCAACTTGATGTTCTATATTTTTTGAAAGCATGTCCATGCATAAAATGAAAATGTAGGGTGACATAGGGTCCCCTTGCCTTATGCCACTAGAGGGGGAGAAGTAGCTTGTCGTATTGCCATTAACAAGGATAGATATGGATGATGAAAAAATACAATTCCGAATTAGAGAGAAAATATTAGGAGGTAATTTATGGTATCTTAGTGCTTGATAGACAAAAGACCATTCCAATTTGTCGAATGCCTTTTTCAGGTCTAGCTTTAGAAGCCAATTTCCTTCTTTTGTTTTTTTATTAAAACGATTGAGGACTTCCTGAATTATGATGGCGTTATCACTAGGACGTCTATGTTTTACAAAGCTAGTTTGGTGTTTACTAACCATTTTGCTAAGATAAGGCTTAAGTCTGTTAGCGATAATTTTGGCGATTACTTTGTACAGGGTATTACAAAGACTAATAGGTCTAAATTTTGCAGTTTATTAGCATTATTGAATTTAGGGATTAGACAAACATAAGTCTTGCTAAAGTCACTAGGAATATGCCTTGAATTGAAGATTTGATGACATAAATTGATCACTTTATAACCTAATGTAGGCCAAATTGTTTTTTTAAAGAAAGGGTGTTGCCCGTTAAGACTAGGAGCCTTGGTAGGTTTAAAGGAAAAAATAGCTCTTCGTACCTCATAGTTCCTAAGTGGTTTGTCAAGACAGGATAAGTCTAATTTACCAAAATTAGAGCTATTATTGGTTGCTTGATTCCAAGTAGTGAATTCATGAGAAGCAGTGAAGATGTTTTAGAAGTAATTCGTCACATGATCCATAATGTCCTTTTGATTTTCAATCCAGTTACCATTACTATCTTTGAAAAAGACAATGTTATTTTTCCTTCTACGGTTTGTAGCTTGTGTATGAAAGTACCTAGTGTTTGCATCATAATCACTTAGCCAATTTATCCTAGATCTCAGTTTTCAATAATCCTCTTCTACTTTAAGAATAGATTCATATTCATTTGTTAGAGTAATTTCTAGATTTTGAGGAAGGTACTATATTGGTAGCTAGGGAGTTTTGTATCCCTGTAATATATTTTAAAAGGTTCCTTTTTTTGCAAAAAATTTTCCAAACGTCTCCTTCTTCCAATTCAACACATCTTTTTGGAATTTTACTGTACCTTCTAAAATATCCTTATCTTCCCAACTATGAAGAACTAGTCTAGGGAAATCAGGATGAGAACACCAAAAAGTTTTCATTCTAAAAGGTCAAGAGTTCTAGTTGTTCAACTTATTGTTAATATTAATAAGTATGGGGTTATGGTCAGAGTGCACTTTAGGGAGGTGGGTGACAGTCACTTTGTTGAACTCATGTAACCATATTTCATTTGCATAAACCTTGTCTAATCTCTCCATAATTAAGCCCTTATTTTTCCTACGGTTATTTGACCACGTATATTTACAGCCATTGTACCCAAGGTCAATCAGATGGCAACGTTCAAAATAATTCAATACCGGACTAGCTCTTTTTTGGTTAATAGGTCTTCCTTTAAATTTATCCGTGGAGTTTGTTAACTCATTAAAATCACTCGTTACTAACCAAGATCCCTTGTACTTATCATAAATATATTTAAAAGTTTCCCGTAATAGTAATCTATTATTAATATTATTACTAGCATAAATAGTAGAGAAAAGCCAAGTAAGGTTCTTTAGTTTATCTTCTTTCATTGCATGGATGGATTGGCCATTCCTTGTGAAGTTATACACATTCACTATGGCCGTGTTCCAGAGTAGTACCATACCATTAGAATTGCCTTCAGCTGGGACTTCTACCATTTCATTGAAGTTGTAACCTTCCAAGATTGAGATATGACTATCCATTTTAGTTTCTAGAAAGGCAACTAGACTAGGTATATGTGTGTCCATTATCTCACGAAAATTCCTAGTGAAGTTTTCGTTATTTGCACCCCTACCATTCCAAATGATTATGTGACTAGGATGTATCATTGGACACATAGTGGGGGTTGTTGTTTGGATTCCTCCTCAAGGAAGGGATTAGGATTACCACATTCTTTCCTACTGTGAGATCGTGGGGAGGACGGATGTCCGATGAGCACTTGTAGAGTGTTGTTGGGCAACTGAAGATACATTTCCTGTCTATCATTTCCTTGAAAATTAGTATTTTTACCTCGTTTAGGTTTGAAAATTTCACTGGTGGCTCCAATAGTATTTCTAGGTCTTCGTCCTCCTCGTCTTCCTCCTCTTGAGCTTCTATTTGTCCTTGCATGTTTTGTACTGGACGGTTCACCTCAATTGGCTCTAATTGTGGACCTGGTGGCTAGTCATGCTTGTGTTGTTTTGGTGTCCATGTTGTGAAGATAGGGTTCAACATTACTAGATACTCCAGGGAAAAGAATGGTACGTTGATCGGGGGTTTTATGGAAGGTGTTGGTTGGCATGGTGTGGAATGTGCCACATCTCTTGCATGTTTTAGACTAGTTGTTGGTTCATTGATGGGGCAAGAGGTTGGAGAATGTTGCTTATCCACATTTGGTTAACATAATTGTTCATGTATAGGGTCATTCCCTCCGAAATTAGTTGTGATTGGACATGAGTGTTTTGGATGATGAGAATGGAGTCTTGGTCATTGATCTGCATGTTGAAGGAGAAAGCTTGGTCCTGGAGCCCTAGTTCCACCTAAGATTGGGTACATGAATTAGAGGGTTGGGAGGTAGGGCATAGATTATTGGTTGAGGTTGAATTTGGGGTGGTAGTGGTGGAAGATTGTTCATTGTGGGATTTCTTGAGAGATGGAAGAGTTGAAGTAGCATGTATCTTCTCCTTACTGTCAGTGGAGTTCTTGCCATCGTTGGACTTTGGGGATGATATAGGTGAGGACGGGAGTATTTGGGTAGTAGGGTTGGTAGTTATGTGGTGTAGAGTGGTAGAAGAGTGAATGACTTGCGTGTAGTTTATATCGATTGTTGCAAGATGTTGCATGGATTTGGTCACGTCCATTTGGAAAGATTTATCTTCCAAGTGTTGCATGGGTGATTGGTCGTTAATGTAGGTTGATTGCATATTATTAGTAAGATTGTGATTTTTTGTGTTATGTGATTGAGTGTTGGGTTTCCGAGTTGGTTAGGGTTAGCTATAATGATGTTATTACCCTTTAATAGTTTCATTAGTCCATTAGTTAAGTTTTTGTCCATTTTGTTGGTTAATAAATTTCCATCATTATTGAGTAGATCTTGTGATAAAATGTTTTGGCCACTTGTTGAGTTTGTGGCATTATTGACATGCAAAATATTATCATTATTAATAATTTTTTCCTTTGGATTATTCAAAACCATGGATTCTTGTGATTTTTTGCCTAAACTAATAACACTATTGTTGAGTGATTTTCCGGTTGACTTGATTCCAAGAAATTTTTTTCCCCTAATTCCAATTGGGTATCCATATTGGAATTAGTAGAGCTGCTATAGGCAATGGAGAAGTACATACCTGGGGAGATGAGAAATTTACCTAGCCTATGTACCAAAAAAGAGGCATTGCTACCTGTTACTTCATCCCTTGTTGTGGATTGGCTAGTTTGCCTTTCCCTCTTCTTGGAAAGTGCACTGTCTTCCACTCATTTGAGTCTAATTGTTTTATTAATTTCTTCTTTCTCATTAGTCTTGCCTTTATGTTGTCCGTTTGGTCTAGTTTTGTATTGCCATTCAATTGTTACATTCCCCAATCGTCCACAATTCTTGCATAGAAATCACTCCCCTTCATATAGGATAGGTTGAGTATGTTAGCCAATAAGAATGGAGGTTTGGACTGGATGGTCTATAAGCAATTCCACACAAAGTCTAGCATCAGCATATCTTCCTCTTAGGGTGGCTGATGTACATGAATCCACCTTGAGAAGCTTGCTAATACAATTTCCAATTTTTGTAAGAACTATCCCATCATAGAATTCCATAGGAAGTTGAGGTAATCTAGTCCAAACTGTTGTGCTACTTTGGCATGCCTTAGTTACAACAAAATTTGGGATCCATTTTAAGCGGATGTGTACATAAACGAAAGACGATACACAATGCCAAAGTCATTGAAGAAGGAATTAAATATTAGGCTATCTTATTCGTTGCCTCTTTTTTTCTTTTTCAACTATCCTTTACCCTCATCAAATCTGAAAATTTAGTTCCACGAATAAAAAAAACTGAAAATCATATCACACTCTTTAAATTTATTCTATGCTCCAATTTTTTTTAGGCATAGAATTCAGTAAATTCATCATAAATAAGATAGAGTATATGAAATCAAATTAAGAATTAATTAATCGGATATAACCAAACTTCAGAATGCATCAATTGCAAAAAAATAAAGTTTGTCAGAGATTTTTTCCGGGCAAAGTGGTCTACTTTATGTTATTCCTCGTCATGGAGTATCTTTCCAATTATACATACAGTATATAAAATTTGAGCCAAATCCATCTGACTTGACCAATGTGTTCAAGGTTGAGCTGGTTAATGACCCGCTTATTTAGTTAAAACAATATGGTCTAGTAATTTTTTCAAACTAGTCATTAAAAAATATCCAGTATTTGTCAAGTCATTGAAAATAACCACTATTTCTGATTGCATCACTAATAAGGATAGAGTTTTGGAAGCTCCAAGAAGGCAATTTACAAGATCTCAAGCTAAAGAATTGCAGACTAATGTTGCTGGACTTCAATGGAAAATAAAGAAGCTTCTAACTATAGATGAAGTGCTCAAGCCCAAAGGAGAAGAATTGTCTAAGTTTTACAATTATTTGGTGGCTCAAATTATAGTCCAAGAAAAGGAGGATTGGGTCACCCAAATCAGCCCTTGAAGTCCATCAAATGGGCTCAAAATGAGCTTAAAAGATGTCCAAAGGAAGTGTTACAAAAGGAGCCCAATTGAAATCCAAACAAATTTCCCAAAATAGTTGTTTTAAGGCCCAAATATGCCCCAAATGGTCTTGGCCGCCCCCTACCTAATTGTAATGACTTTGGATACCTTAATAATCACCCTACCTAATTTTAAAGACTGTTATGCCTTAATAATCTCCTATAAATAGGGAGTTCTTCTCATTTATTAGACACTACATTATTGATTAAGTATATCATACTTTAAAAGTTCTTTTGAAACTTTGCTGCTTGTGCTTTGAGATTTATCTTTCAACCTTTACTAGTTCATAGTTCAAGTTAGTAAGATTTTTTCTCTTTTATAATATATTTGATTCCTTTGTGGTATTCTTAGAAGTAGATTAATACTAGTTATTAATTATATCTCAAGTTACTCGTAAAGCGGTCAAGATACGAATCAATTGTTTTGATTTGCTTTTTAAGTGAAGGCATTTGATTTCTTCCATAAACCAAGACGTTGTTACTTTGATCTTGTCAAGGCAATAGAACTTGTGTTCTTGGAAGTTCTAGGGATTCTTTCCCTGAATTTTTCCATATTATTTTCATCTATTTAATTTTAGTTGTTCAATTCCTTGTTGTTATTGCATTTTCATTTACTTCTCAAATTCTTACTCTAGTTTGGATTCTCCACCTAGTTGTTATCAAGTGGTATCAGAGCGGTTCTATCAACATTTCATTCTTGGTAAGTCTTGGGATTTCATCAAAAGTACCACTCCACTCAATATACGGAATACCTAGCATAGCCAGTGTCACGGTCTTAGCGTGAGAATAAAAAATAGCATACTAGGGAGACAACCAGTCCATGCCCAAGATAATATCAAAATCAACCATATCATGTAATAAAAGATCTGCTCTGGTCTCAAAACCACGAATAGAAACCAAACACGACCGATATATGCGGTCCACAACAGAGGAATCTCCCACGGGAGTAGAAACATAAATAGTAGAGCTCAAGGTTCTCGGACTGCACCCAAATGCGGAGCAAAATAAGATGACATATAAGAATACGTAGAACCTGGATCGAATAGAACTGATTCCTCTCTGTGACTAACAAATATGATACCTGTGATAAGAGAAATCGGAGGCGACAACCTCAGCACGATCAAGAATGGCATAAAATTTGGCCCAACCCCTACCTCGAGGCTGACCTCTATCTCCCCGATCTCCTCCCCTTGCTAGCTAGGCAGGTGGGGTGGCAGCTGGAGCTTGAACAATGGCCTGAGAATTCCGTTGGGGGCGCTGTTGCTGAGGCTACTGTGGAGGTGCACCCATCCCGAGCCTATGGCAATCCCTCACGACATGGCGGGTATCACCACACTCATAACAAGCTCTGGGAGGCCACGGTGGTTGTGATTGACTAGGCCTACCCCTGTTAGACTGACCTCTGGAGGTACACCGCATCGGAGGCGCACTAGAAACCGGGGGTGCATAATAAGGCTCATGAGATCTGGGAGGAGCTGGAGTACATGAGGGGTGCGGGTGACTGATCGTCCCAGGTCGTGCATGTCCTCACCATCTGTGAGAGAACAGAAGATAGAAGTTTAGAATCTATGTCAAAAACATAGCACGACAAGGAATTCAATGAAGTGAAGATTTTTCCTAAACGATTACATAGCCTCTCGTAGATAAGTACAGACATCTCCGTACTGATCAGCGAGACTTTAATAAACAGGCATGAGTCCCGTTACTCCTATGAACCTAGAGCTCTGATACCAACTTGTGCTGACCCTAGTTCACCAATTGTGAACCTGTCATGACGCCACCCAGTCTTCCCGACTAGGTAAGCCTAAACACATTGCAGAATTTAACAGTGCGGAAATAAAACAATAACAAACACCAAATAGAACAAGACATGTATACAGTGCCGCTTGGAACATACACTACACACACCATTTCTAAAAGATAATATCTCAAAACCCGAAATCTCACGGGCAACACAGGTCTAAGAGAAATGTAAATACAACTCTAATGTTTGAAAGGTCTAATACAACGGAAATAATAAGGAACAGTACTGCTAACTAAGATAGAAAGGACGTAGACTCTCTAGTCTGCGGACGCAGCAGTATACCTCAAGTCTCCGATAGCAAGCTCCGAACTCACCGATGATACGCCTGGTTGGATGCACCTGGATCTGCACAACAAAAGTGTGCAGAAGAGTAGCATGAGTACACCACAGCGGACTCAGTATAAGAACAAATATGGAATGAAGTAACAGTACGAATACAGTAAATCTCAAACATCTAACAAAAACAATAAGAAGAACGGAACAAGCTATAATAAAGTTCTACAAAACAAGAACAATCACTACGGCAATTTGTCATTGGGGATCTCCTGGTATCCCGAGGATATCCTGGTATCCTCATTATATACAAAAGGGATCTCCAAGTATCCCGAGGATCTCCTAGTATCCTCATCATATACACAAGGGATCTCCAAGTATCCCGAGGATCTCTTAGTAACCTTTAGTTAATTAGTTCTGCGCTAGGAATCTCTTAGTATCTGCCATTTAATCAATCTTGTGGCGGGGATCTCTTGGTATCCCGCATTTTCAAATCTCGGAACAAATTACGAACAGGGGAAGCTCCTGGGATGCCATCCCGTAGTCCCAATAGTAAACACACCACAACAAACCAATATTTAACAGAAAGAAGCTAAGTGCGACCAACAGGTAAAATCTAAAGTCTAGCATGTTTCACAAGAAAAGGCAAATATTGCAATTTAATCAAGAAGAGAAAATAAGTTGCTAACATGCTTTACCTAAGCTAAAACAAGTGTAATTGCATTTTTAACAGTTAAACATGTGAAGAATATGCAGTCTAAATAAGTCAAGTAGGGTGAATTTCAACAACTAGCACAGGTAAACGCTCGTCACATCGCGCACAAGGCATTTAAACAATGGCAAAGATATTCTAAGGGGAGAGGTCCCCCACACAAAGTTAGACAAGCCACTTACCTCGAATCAGTACAAAACCACTAAGAAACAATGTCCTTTCCATGAGTATCGGACTCCGAGTGGCTCAAATCTATTCAGACAAATTACACATTGTAAATAACATCGCAAGCACCTAATTACACTGTTAAAATTAAAGCTAAGGCGCGAAAATAGGTGAAATGACCAAAATGACCCTCATTCCAACGTCTCGAAATTATATATTTTCATATTTTCAGAAATCTCGTACTCTCGTGAGTCTAACCATATAAAAAAATCTCCCAAATCGGAGGTCAAATGCCCCCTCAAAACACAATAGTTTAGTCAATAAACTTTCACCCAATTTCTTCCATTTTAGGTCCTTAATTCAAATTTAAAAGATGGATTTAACTACTAATTGATGGAATATAGCTAGAAAGGATCATAGAAACGTTACCCAATAATCTTTTCTTCCAAATTCACTCGAAATCGCCTTCTCCCGAGCTCTCAATAAATTTTTCAACTTATGGAATTAAACCCTCGGATTTCTCTTAACTGAACAGCAGTTTCTGCTTTTGCAGACCAGGGACCGCTTCTGCGGTCCCGCCTTTGCGGTCAAAATATCGCTTCTGTGGCTCCCACTTAAAATTCTCATTTCTGCTTCTGCGGACAATACATCGCAGAAGTGATCCCGCTTTCGCAGAAACTTCCATCGCTTCTGCGGTCTCAGACTCATGTCCCCCCTTCCGCTTTGAGATTGCCAAGCCCCTTTTGCAGCGCCGCTTCTGCGTTCCCCAAGCCGCTAAAGCGGAAACAACAGAAGCTGCAACATAATTCCATTCTAACTCCCAAAACCAACTCGTCGAGCATCCGAGACACACCCGAGGGCCCCAAGACCTCAACAAAAACTATGAACATATCCCATAACATCATTCAAACTTGTACCAACCCTTAAACCACCTAAAAAAATGGCGGACACTCGAATAAATCAATGATTTGAGCTAAAAAAAACTTCCAAAACTTAACCAAACTCGCTTTCGATTCAAAACCTAACCAAAACACGTCTGATTGACTTGAAATTTTGCACACACGTCCCTAATTACATGATGATTCTACAGAAGCTTTCGAAATCCCGTTCTGACCCTCGGATAAAAAATTCACTATCGGACCGGAAACTTTAAAATTCTAACTTTCAGCATTTCTAGCCTAAATGAAATACGGACATCCAAAACACATTACGAACACACTCCCAGCCCCGAAATCACCTAACAGAGCTAACGGAATAACCTAATTTCCATTCCGAGGTCATCTTGACATTGTTCTGATTACGGACCATTTTTCAACACTTAAGCTCTCATTTAGGGGCTAAGTGTTCCAAAACACTCGTAATTTCATTACCGAACATCCTGGCAAACCAAGACAGCATAAATGAACTTAAGGGAAGTAGTTAATGGGGGAACAGTGCATAAATTCCCAAGACGACCGGCTGAGTCGTCACAGAAAAAGAACAAGACGATGCTTTTAACTTGTTGAAAGAAAAGTTATGTTCTGCTCCATTGTTACAATTGCCTAATTTTTCTATAACTTTTGAAATTGAATGTGATGCCTCTGGAAAAGGAATATGTGTTGTTTTAATGCAAGATTATAAACCTATTGCCTACTTTAGTGAGAAGCTGAGTGGAGCCACATTGAACTATTCTAATTATGACAAAGAGCTATATACTTTGGTAAGGGCTTTAGCCACATGGCAACATTACTTGTGTCCAAGAGAGTTTGTGATTAAGACTGACCATGAATCCTTAAAATACTTGAAGAGTTAAGGTAAGCTTAGTAGAAGGCATGCTAAGTGGGTTGAATTCATTGAAAATTTTTCTTATGTAATTTCTCACAAACAAGAGAAAGAGAATGTTGTTGCTGATGAACTTTCAAGAAAGTATGTCTTAGTTTCTACCCTGACTTCTAAATTGATGGGTTTTGATCAAATCAAGGGACATTATACTAATGATGTTGACTTTGGAAATTTTTTGCAGATTGTAAGTTGAGTCCTTTTGAGAGGTTTAACCTCCAAGATGGGTTTCTGTTTAAGGAAAATGAGTTGTGTATCCCTAATTGCTCTTTACGTGAAATATTTGTAAGGTAAGTGCATTGTGGAGGCCTTATGTGGTACTTTGGAGTCCCAATGACATTAGACATACTTGCTGAAAATATTTTTTGGCCTGGAATGAGAAAAGATGTTGAAAGAATGTGCACACAGTGTTTGGAATGTAAACAAGCTAAATATAAAATGTAACAACATAGTCTTTACACGCCATTACCTGTTCCTACTTCACCTTGGATTGATATTTCTATGGATTTTGTGTTTGGGTCTAGAACAAGGTATGGTAAGGATAGTATATTTGTTGTGGTAGATAGGTTCTCCAAAATGGCTCATTTTATTCCTTGTTTGAAGACTAATGGTGCTTCACATGTTGCTAATCTTTTTGCAAAAGAAGTTGTCAAATTGTATGGTATACCTAGAACTATTGTTAGTGACAGGGATGCTATGTTTTTGAGCCACTTTTGGCGTGTATTTTGGGGGAAGTTAGGCACTAAATTGTTGTTTTCTATTTCTTGTCACGCACAAGCTAATGGAAAAACTGAAGTAGTTAATAGAACCTTAGGAAACAAGTTGAGGGTTGTTTTGAATGGTAAGTTAACTTCATGGGAAGATCATGTACCTATGATTGACTTTGCTTACAATAAAACAATTCATTCTTCTACAAGTATGTCACCATTTGAGGTTGTTTATGGCTTTAATCCCTTTACTCCACTTGATTTATTACCACTATCAACTAATAATATTGCTAATTTTGATGGTAGAACAAAGACTGAGATGATGAGAAAAATTCATAAGCAAAAATGGCTTGCAATTGAGAAGAAAAATGAGCAAACTGCCTTGAGAAAGAATAAGGGTCGAAAACAAGTTATTTTTACACTTGGAGATTTAGTTTGCGTTCACTTTAGAAAGGAGAGATTTCCTTCTAAAAGGAAGTCAAAGCTGCATCCTAGAGGAGGTGGCCCCTTTCAAGTCCTTGAAAGGATTGGAGACAATACTTACAAGCTGGACCTTCCTGGTGAGTTTCAAGTAAGTGCTACATTCAATGTTGCTGACTTGTCTTTGTTTGGAGTAGGATCGAATTAGGGGGACGAATTCTTTTCAAGAAGAGGGGAATGATAGCATCACTAATAAAGATAGAATTTTGGAATCTCCAAGAAGGCCATTTAAAAGATCTCAAGCTAAAGAATTGCAGACTAAGATTGTTGGACTTCAATGGGAAATAAAGAAGCTTCTAACTATAGAGGAAGTGCTCAAGACCAAAGGAGAAGAATTGTCTAGGTTTTACAATTATTTAGTGGCTCAAATTGTAGTCCAAGAATAGGAGGATTGGGTCCCCCAAATCAGCCCTTAAAGTCCATCAAATGAGCTCAAAATGAGCTTAAAAGAGACCCAAAAGGAAGTGTTACAAAAGGAGCCCAATTGGAGTCCAAACCAATTGTCCAAAATAGTTGTCTTAAGGCCCAAATATGTCCCAAAGTTTCTTGGCCCCCTACCTAATAGTAATGACTTTGGATACCTTAACAATCACCATACCAAATTTTAAGAACTTTTATGCATTAGTACTCTCCTATAAATTGGGAGTTCTTCTCATTAATAATACACTACATTATTGATTAAGTATATCATACTTTGAGAGTTCTCTTGAACCTTTGTTACTTGTGCTTTGAGATTTATCTTTCAACCTTTACTAGTTCATAATTCAAGGTAGTAAGATTTCTTCTCTTTTATGATATCTTTGATTTCTTTGTGGTATTCTTAGAAGGCGATTAATACTAGTTATTAATTGTTGTCTCAAGCTACTCGTAAAGAGGTCAAGATACGAATCTATTGTTTCAGTTGCTTTTTAAGTAAAGGTGTTTGATTTCTTCCATAAATCAAGATGTTGTTACTTTGATCTTGTCAGGGCTATAGAACTTGCGTTTTTGGAAGTTCTAGGAATTCTTTCTCTGAATTTTCTCATATCCTTTATATTCATCTATTTAATTCTAGTTGTTCAATTCCTTGTTGTTATTGCTTCCGCATTTACTTCTCAAATTCTTACTCTAGTTTGAATTTTCGACCTAGTTGTTATCAATTTTACTACAATAAATAGTGGTCCAGCATAATATGCTGGAGTTCGGTGCACCTGTGTATGAAATTCTAGCATATTATGCTGGGCCGGTATACTTTGCTGGCTCCTGTATAATATACTAGATACTGGAGCATCGGTGCGCCAAACTCTAGTATATTATGTTAGACCGGTATATTATACTGAAACTCCAGTATATTAGCCTAGAGTTCCAGTATAATTTCCAGAAACTCCAATATATTATGTTGGAGTATTTTTTGAATTTTGAGCAGTGTTTTCGTTCATATTTATGTTTATATAAAAAGTGCTATATTTTGATTACTTTTGGAACTCTAGCTGTTTTAAATGACCACTTGTAAATCTGACTATTTTTTAATATCTCCCGCTTATTTATTGTATTCATCTATTCTTGATCCAAACCATTTCAACCCATCTAAAATAGAGTTGATTTTTAGCTAAATTGATCAATGTATAACTTTGATAAAATAATAAAGAAACTTTTTTTTGTTTGATATATTATACATGACCATAAAAAAATCTTATATGACAACTAGACAATTAGTAAGGAAATAATACGTATTAATTAAAGCATAATAAGAGTTGGGCGCATTGAGCTATTATCCAAATTTTAGCCCAATTTGACCCAACCAAACCCAAGCCAACCTATTTTTAGGCATTTTTTTAACAACCCGTCTATTTATTGGCTCACCGATTTTGGCCCGACCAAATCGGCTCGATCCGCCGTTTTCCACCCTACATGTCTAGGTAGAGAAAACTATTTGACTAAGCACTTTTTAAGATCTAGTCTTAGCGTACGCGTGTTGTGCGTGTATTTTATCTCAATAAATATAAAACTTTGAAAAATTAATATAAACATTACATTAAATTTTTTGTTCGAGTTTAAAATTAATGTTAACAAAAGTGTAAGTTTCTTAAAATGATGATTATTGATCCTATTTAGCTAACTCGATAAAGTAAGAAACTCCACTTATAAGTCCTTAATCATCTCATGCAAAATAACTAATGAAATACAATTTTTTTTCTCACGACCAAAACGTAATTCTTTTATTTTCTTAACCTATAAGAAATACAACAATAATTATTTTCAATAGATTAAAAAATACTATTGCAAAGGTATTAGTTTCAATTCTTATGTTTCGATTAACCTACTCTTTCTTCGTTTTGCAAGTAGCTTTCTTTCTCTGTCCTAATACATAACTATACATTTAAAAATTTCTTTTTATGGAAGTAAGAGTCGAAGATTGTCATGGAATTTATTAATATTAATAAATTTTGAAGAATATATTAATTATAAGCAAAATATGGAGTTTGTGTTAAGAAAATTTTAATTTTGGCACATATTATTAGCCACACACCTAACTTGTTCGTAGTCTTAGTTACTCACCTGGACTTTATTATTTGATAGTTTATATCCCATAGTCGTTGATATGAAAAAGAGCATCGACACTCATTTAGGCCTGTGAGAGTGGAAAAAAAATCCAAATTGGCTATTTTTTTGTCAATTATCACAATCATGTACAATATTTATTGGTATAAATTGTATATTTCTTCTTGCTTCTTCTTTATATACAATTTACATCTTATCCCAATTTTATATTTTTAAATTTTTTTTATTTGAAAACAACGGCTATGATTCAACTATGTATTTCTTTTTTGAGGTCATATTTGTAATAAATCTTAATTGAAACTAGATCATTTTAGCCAAATAAAAAAAGTTTTATCCAAAATAATGGAGTATCAACAATATATTTCTTGTTATTTTTCCTTTACACAAATAACTATTTATTTTAATTATATATTCTTATTTTCGAGTTAAATTAGTAAAAAGAAGTTGGCTAGAGCTCCATTATTTCTTTGCCTAATGAAATATGTACAACCAAAGTTGCAATTATATATTATATTTTTATTTTCCTTTATATACAATAACTATTTTATTTCAACTATCTATTTTTTTGGTAGAAAAATATTTAAATATACTTGCTTAAAGTTCCATTATCTTTTTTCAAAGAAAAAAGTTTGAAGCAAAATATTATAGTACAAACTACATAATTTTTCTTTTTATATATCTTTTATATGCACCGATTATTTATTTTAACTGTATATTTCTTCATTTTCAAATAAAGTTATCAATATTTGACTGAATTTTATTAGTTAAACCAAATAAAATAGATATATTTAGTTGTTAAATGAAAACTTACCCATTATAATTTTAAAAATATAAATTACTTTTGTTTGAAAGGGAAATAAAGAGGCAAAATTGTTAAGAAGATAAAAATTACTCTTTATCGTCTTGTTCTTATAAGAAAAGAAATTTGCTTTGTGTTATAAAATAGAAGTCTATTTAGAGTGAATGTCTAAGAGTTTTAGCTTGAAGCTAAGTCATTCCTCTTCCTATAAATAGAGGGGTCTTACCCCATTGTAAATCACCCCAAGTATTAATAAGAATACTTCTCTCTCTCCCTATTCTCTCTCTATATTGTTCTTATTCTTGCATTATTGTTCTTGTCTTTATATTATTTCATAACACGTTATCAGCACGAGACTCTACCGTCTCAAGAACCATTCTCGAAAAATCTAAGGTATTTCCCTCTTCCTAATTTAATTTTCAATTATGTCTGACATTACGAAAAGAAAGTTCGTTGCCCTTGAAATTTCGGGCAAGAACTATATGACATGGGTGTTGGATGCTGAAATCCACTTAGATGCTATGGGTCTCGGAGACACCATCAAAGATAGAGAAAAAGCATCCACCCAAGAATGTGCGAAGGCCTTGATTTTCTTGCGCCACCACCTTGATGAAGGTTTTAATATTGAATATCTCACCGTCAAGGATCCACTCGTCTTGTGGAACGGCTTAAAGGAGAGATATGACAACCTGAAGTTGGTCACTCTGCCACAAGCACGATATGATTGGGCTCATCTGAGGCTCCAGGACTTTAAGTCCGTTTCTGAATATAATTCTGCTATGTTCAGAATTACTTCTAAATTGAAGCTATGCGGGGATAATATCTCCGATTATGATATGCTTGAGAAAACATTTACAACGTTTCATGCCTCCAATATAGTACTGCAATAACAGTACAGAGAGAAAGGCTTAACATAGTACTCTGAACTGATTTCTCTTCTACTAGTGGCTGAGCGAAATAATGACCTGCTCATGAGAAATCATGAAAATCGACCCACTGGGTCTACACCACTGCCTGAAGCAGATAAGGTGCACTCTCATTATGCCAAAAATGAAAAGGACCATGGTCATGGTCGTAAACGGGGTCATAGCCAGGGACATAGACAAGGAAGAAATTCCAATGAAGTCCGTCACCCCCCGAAGAGAGATAACCACCGAAAGCAGAAACGGGGTCATGAAGATCCTAAGGAAAATGGTTCAGAAACGATATGTTATCGTTGCGGTGGGAAAGGGCACTGGTCAAAGACTTGCCGTATACCAAGACACTTGGTTGACCTTTATCAAGCATCTCGAAAGAGAAAAGGCTCTGAAACAAATTTTGTCTATGACGACGATGAGGACATCACCCACCTGGATGTGGCAGACTTCTTTGAGCAACCCGAGGGGAAAATAGACCACCTAATCGGCGATGGGTCCGTGATGAAAGAAGATGGAGTTATTTGATTTTGTTCTACTTATTTGTATTAGTTAGTGAATAAACTAATAGTCATTAGTATTAGCTCGTATTAGTTTGTTTATGATGCAACGTTAGCAGTAGTTCTTTAGAATATCTTTAATATGCTCAAATATCTATAAAACTTTTATTTTCCAGTGGGGGTAATCGACTAGCCTGAAAAACTAGTCGATTATCAACTATTTTCGCATTAAAGTTGAAAAACAATTGATCAACAATCGATTGTTATGCATAGACAATCGATTGTCAATGATCAATAATCGATTGTCTTTAAAACAGTGATCTGGAATTTTACAAAAACAGACAACAATCGATTGTCTATGACTAACAATCGATTGTCTTTAAAACAGTTCTGGAATTTTTCAAAAACAGTCAACAATCGATTGTCAATGTCTAACAATCAATTGTCATTAGACAGTGTAATCTGGAATTTTTCAAAAATCATCCACAATCGATTGTCTATGTCTAACAATCGATTGTCATTAGACAGTAATCTGGAATTTTTCAAAAATCATCCACAATCGATTGTCTATGTCTAACAATCGATTGTCTTGAAACAGTGAGGTCTGGAATTTTTCAAAATAAGCCAACAATCGATTGTCTATATTTAATAATCGATTGTCTTAAGACTGATCTGAAGTTTCAAAAATAACAAATAATCGATTGTGTGTGTTTAACAATGGATTGTCTATGTTCAAACAATCGATTGTGTGTGTTTAATAATCGATTGTCTTATGAAAAACGCTGAAAATTTTCAAACTGCAAAGTAATCAATTATGGATAACATATCTGATTTTGTTAGTCAACTGTTAGCAGCAGATTTTGAAAATATTATGTGACACAAACGGATTGAAGTTGTTTATTCTCATGTTCGTATATTTTCTTTTATATGTCAAACCATGGGAAGTAAATTGATTGAAGGCTCCGGAAGAGCAACTGTAACTCTGCCCAAAGGCATGACGTTTATCTTAGAGAATGCAATATTCTCCTCCAAGTCTAAGAAGAACTTGTTGAGTTTTAATGATATCAATGTTCTCCTCCAAGTTTAAAAGGAACTTGTTGAGTTTTGAGAATCCATTTTAGAGAATGCAATATTCTCCTCCAAGTCTAAGAAGAACTTGTTGAGTTTTAAAGATATCATTCAAAATGGATATCATATTGAGACAATAGATGAGAATAATCTTGAATTCTTCATGAAAACGAGGCTGCCCATTTCGGTTTGGGTTCACGCCATTTTGCATGCAGCAATGCTAGTTCGTCGGCTGCCCACTTTGGTTTGGGTTCACGCCACTTTGCATGCAGCAATACTAGTTCGTCGGCTGCCCACTTCGGTTTGGGGTCACGCCATTTTGCATACAGCAATGCTAGTTCGTCTCTGACTGACGAATTGACACAAATATTCCCCGTTGCAATTGGTTTTGGGTCATGGACCCAATATATCCCATTTAAGAATCTTTGGATGCGCAGTATATGTGCCTGTAGCACCGCCATCCCGCACCAAAATGGGTCTGCAAAGAATGTTAGGAATATATGTTGAGGTTGAATCGCCCTCCATTATTCGCTACCTCAAAACATTGACAGGAGATTTGTTCACTGCACGATTTGCAGACTGTCAATTTGATGAGACACTTTTCCCAAAATTAGGGGGAGAAGTTGGTGAAACCAAACGGGAAATTTTGTGGAAAAATGCATCATTATCTCATCTTGATCCACACACCTCTATTTGTGAGAAAGAGGCACAAAAGATTATCCATTTGCAAAGAATAGCAAATCAAATGCATGACGCATTTATAGATTTGAAAAGGATAACAAAATCACATATCCTCGAAGTGAATGTGACAAATTCTGATTCACGAATACATATTCATTATTGGAAGAATATGAAGATGAAATTGGTATTAAATATACCACACTCACCCCTAGATGGAGGTTTGAGATGATACCACACTCACCCCTAAAAGGAGGTTTGAGATGATATATGGCATGAATGATCGTTGGTCACGTACCTATTGTACGCCAAAGTATTTTGGAAATATGACTATTAAAGGACAACGATAATGCAAGAAACATATCTTGCATATAAGTTTGATATGACCATAATGGTATAACTTTCTCTTTAAGAAAGATATTCACCACATGGATGTTGATGAATCTGTGGTAGTACAAAATTAATTGAGAGCTCTAGAAGAGCCAATTATTACTATGTTGGAGAAACACAATTGAGTATTGTGCTGTAGTAAGTCTCAAAGAAACTTATTCAGTTTCCAAAGTACACGCGAAAGCGATTGATTATATTGAGACTATAAATAAAGGAAGGCTTTGATATCTCCTATTACTACAACTTGTAGCGGGGTAATTTGCATATGAAAAGCTACCCGCTTTGTTCTCCAGTTTGTACTACACAAAAGAAAGAATGCCACGATAAAGTGGATATCTATTGGTATAAAAACCCATGTCATAATAAACCTGAAGTTTATTGATAAGTGCACATGTCATGGTGTAAATTTGAAGTTTACCAATATTGATAATTTATTCAGTTGGCATTCGTGTTAGCCATCTCATTTTAAGTATGATGTGCAAATTCACATAGGTGAATAATAAAGAACTAGAAAGTTCTTTACGAATTCTCTTGTATCACTTGTTCTCATTAATGAACTGACCAACTAAAGAGTTCGGGTTGAAGCCCATAAATTCTGGAAATATCAAAGGTGAATATGGGCCCATTCACCTGCCATGTATACCACATATGATGCATCTATGAAATGGTTACATGCGCAATTGTTATTAACCCGCAGCCTGGCCGGTGCTTGCGAGGTAAATTGCTCAGTAATCTAACTTCGAGCATAATTTCCAGATTTTCTACTCAAGATAGTTCATCTTGATAAGTTGGTTTATATCAAAGTTGGTTTAGCAAGATAATTATTGAGTGCTTCCACTTAATAGCTAAACTGTTTCTTATGAGAACAAAGTTATATATATCAGTTTCCTTCTCTTTTATTAATGTGCCATGTATATTGACATGATAATGCACAAAGATGATTTTCCAAAGTTGAGGAAACAAGTTAGCTTTACTAACATGAGGGGGAGACATGGTAAACGCTTGAGAAAAGGTTACATGGGATGAATTATCATTTGTATATGTATATCCCCGAATATCATGATATGAACCTGAAGTTCATAAAATGGATAATTCAATTGCAACATATTGCAAAGCATGCTGTACGCATTTGCTGACCCAAAGAAAGTAACTAAATGGAAGAGATACAATTCAAGAAGAATTGATTCCATATGAAAGACATGTAGTTTTGAACCTATAGTTCAAATGCTTGAAAGTATAAAGTCAAAGGTATGTATAGTCAGTTTTCGATATCTTATTTGTCTAGCATGACATGGAAAACTTGATATGCATCTAAAGTCTATTATATGGCTTATATGACTTAACTTGAAAGAATTAAGTTGCTTGAAGCATATGCAATTCTTGGTCTTGAAGTACCACATCCCAAGTACAATCTGTGTACATATGAATCTTGCTATAACTATAAGCATGATGGCATTGAGAATGCATCTATGGAGATATTGAAGAGTTATTCCACGACATTATATGAAGATGTTCATATCTATCAAGAATGATGATTTCAAGGTGCGGAATATTTATTTAAGTCAATATGGTTGATTTATTTATCAAATCTCTATCAAAGATCGTTTTGAAGATGATGCACAAGATTGGAATGCAAATGCTCAAGGATATAAATTGATGTACTCATTAGGGGGAGTTAATGCGTGTTGCACTCTTTTTCCCTTACAAGGTTTTGTCCCACTGGGTTTTCCTTGCGAGGTTTTTAACGAGGCAACCAATAGGCGCATATTCAAACATGTGTACTCTTTTTCCTTTCTTTAATTTTTCCCATTGGGTTTTGGTTTTAAGGTTTTATGAGGCACATTATTGAATAGACATTCAAGGGGGAGTGTTATAAAATAGAAGTCTATTTAGAGTGAATGTCTAAGAGTTTTAGCTTGAAGCTAAGTCATTCCTCTTCCTATAAATAGAGGGGTCTTACCCCATTGTAAATCACCCCAAGTATTAATAAGAATACTTCTCTCTCTCCCTATTCTCTCTCTATATTGTTCTTATTCTTGCATTATTGTTCTTGTCTTTATATTATTTCATAACACTTTGTATACTTTTGTACGTTTTACATATTTTTATTATAATTTTAAAAATATAAATTACTTTCGTTTGAAGGGGAAATAAAGAGGCAAAATTGTTAAGAAGACAAAAATTACACTTTATCGTCGTTGTTCTTATAAGAAAAGAAACTTGCTTTCTATACTTTTGTACGTTTTAAATATTTTTATTGTTATTGGAAAAGATATTTAACATAAAATTTAATACCAAATAAATAAAAATAAATAAACAAATACTTATAGAGAAGCAATATTCTCAATTCTCAATCACGGTAAAATAAAGCTCATTAATTTAAAAGGTAAATAATTCATGGAAAGTGTTATAAACTAAAGCAAAAGACAAGAACAATAGAGCAAGAACAATAGCAATAGAGAGAAGAGTAGAGAGAGTTCTTCTTATTGTGTTGAGAGGGGTGAATTACAATGGTAGAGAGCACCTCTATTTATAGGGAGGAGGAAGATCTTGCTACCAATAATAGGACTCTAAAATCTCTCTAATTAAGTACATTAAAGACATTCACCTTAAATAGAAGTGTAAGAATCTTCTATTTCATAACACTCCCCCTTGAATGTCTATTCAATGATGTGCCTCATAAAACCTTAAAACCAAAACCCAATGGGAAAAATTAAAGTAAGGAAAAAGAGTACACATGTTTGAATATGCGCCTATTGGTTGCCTCGTTAAAAATCTTGCAAGGAAAACCCAGTGGGACAAAACCTTGTAAGGGAAAAAGAGTGCAACGCGCATTGACTCCCCCTAATGAGTACATCGATTTATATCCTTGAGCATTTGCATTCCAATCTTGTGCATCATCTTCAAAACGATCTTTGGTAGACGTTTGATAAATAAATCAACCATATTGACTTGAATAAATATTCCGCACCTTGAAATCATCATTCTTGATAGATATGAACATCTTCATATAATGTCGCGGAATAGCTCTTCAATATCTCCATAGATGCATTCTCAAATCCATCATGCTTATAGTTATGGCAAGATTCATATGTACACAAATTGTACTTAGGATGCGGTACTTCAGGACCAAGAATTGCATATGCTTCAAGCAACTTAAATCTTTCAAGTTAAGTCATATAAGTCGCATAATAGACTTTAGCTGCATATCAATCTTTCATTAGTGATACTAAACAAATAAGATATCGAAAACTGACTATACATACCTTTGACTTTTATCTTTCAAGCATTTGAACTATAGGTTCAAAACTACATGTCTTTCATATGGAATCAATTCTTCTTGAATTGTATCTCTTCCATTTAGTTACTTTCTTTGAGTCAGCAAATGCGTATAGCATGCTTTGCAATATGTTGCAATTGAATTATCCCTTTTATGAACTTCAGGTTCATATCATGATATTCGGGGATATACATATACAAATGAGAATTCATCCCATGTAACATTTTCTCAAGTGTTTATCATGTCTCCCCCTCATGTTAGTAAAGCTAACTTGTTTCCTCAACTTTGGGAAATCATCTTTGTGCATTATGTCAATATACACAGCACCTTAATATAAGATGAAATTATTTGGTTCCTGACCCTGAACCACTTTTGAGGGGAGAATATACTCTTGTATACAACTTATATCAAACTGATATATACAACTTCGTTCTCATAAGGAACAGTTTAGCTATTAAGTGGAAGCACTCAAAATTATCTTGCTAAACCAACTTTGATATAAACCAACTTATCAAGATGAACTGTCTTGAGTAGAGAATCTGGAAACTATGCTCGAAGTTAGATTACTGAGCGATTTACCTCGCAAGCACTGCCAGGCTGCGGGTTAATAACAATTGCGCATGTAACCATTCCATAGATGCATCATATGTGGTATACATGGCGGGTGAATGGGCCCATATTCACCTTTGATATTTCCAGAATTTAGGGGCTTCAACCCGAACTCTTTAGTTGGTCAGTTCATTACTGAGAACAAGAACTTCTAGTTCTTTGATATTCACCTATGTGAATTTGCACATCATACTTCAAATGAGATGGCTAACACGAATGTCAACTGAATAAATTATCAATATTGGTAAACTTCAAATTTACACCATGACATGTGCACTTATCAATAAACTTCGGGTTTATTATGACATGGGTTTTATACCAATAGATATCCACTTTATTGTGGCATTCTTTCGTTTGTGTAGTACAAACTGGAGAACAAAGCGGGTAGCTTTTCATATACAAATTACCCCGCTACAAGTTGTAGTAATAGGAGAATCAAAGCCTTCCTTTATTTATAGTCTCAATATAATCAATCGCTTTCGCGTGTACTTTGGAAACTGAATAAGTTTCTTTGAGACTTACTACAGCACAATACTCAATTGTGTTTCTCCAACATAGTAATAATTGGCTCTTCGAGAGCTCTCAATTAATTTTGTACTACCACAGACTGAGGTTCGAGATCCTCACATTCTTGCATTCCGTATTTTCAAGAGTCTCAGGCTCAATAGATTCTTCGTGAATCTCGGAATTTATCAAATCATGAGCGTCCTCATGTGATTCTTTCATAGTGTCATTTAGATCGTTCCTTTTCCTCTTTCTAGGATTTCGATCTTTGGAACCTAATGGTCTGCCACGCTTCTGGCGTGCATTTGACTCATTGGATATGACGCTAGATATTTGTCCAATAGGGACTTCAATACGGATCGAAACATTTTCCGTGTGAATGTGGGATTTCGTTATCCTCTTCAAGTCCGTAAATGCGTCAGGCATTTGATTTGCTATTCTTTGCAAATGGATAATCTTTTGTACCTCTTTCTTTCAAATAGAGGTATGTGGATCAAGATGAGATAATGATACATTTTTCCACAAAATTTCCCATTTGGTTTCACCGACTTCTCCCCCTAATTTTGGGAAAAGTGTCTCATCAAATTGACAGTCTGCAAATAGTGCAGTGAACAAATCTCCTGTCAATGTTTCGAGGTAGCGAATAATGGAGGACGATTCATACTCAACATATATTCCTAACCTTCTTTGCAAACCCATTTTGGTGCGGGATGGCGGTGCTACAGGCACCTATACTGCGCATCCAAAGCTTCTTAAATGGGATATATTGGGTTCATGACCCAAAACCAATTGCAATAGGGAATATTTGTGATAATTCGTCAGTCAGAGACGAACTAGCATTGCTGCATGCGAAATGGCGTGACCCTAAGCCGAAGCGGGCAGCCGACAAAGTAGCATTGCTGCATGCAAAATGGCGTGAACCCAAACCGAAATGGGCAGCCTCGTTTTCATGAAGAATTCAAGATTATTCTCATCTATTATCCATTAACTTTGCAAACGCAAGGTTGCGTGATGGCAACAAGCACACATTAGACCATCTACAGGATGCGTCTATCAAGACCATGAAATACCTAAACTACCCACTAGGTGGGTGAATAGGTCCACAAATGTCCCCTTGTATACGTTCCAGAAACTGGGGTGACTCAGTCCCAACCTTTGTTGGGGATGGTCTGATAATCAACTTGCCTTGATAACACGAAGTGCAAGGATATTCATTACTTGAAAGAATTTTGAAATTCTTTAACGGATGCCCATATGAGCTTTCTATAATCCGTTTCATCATGGTTGATCCTGGGTGACCCAGTCGATCATGCCAAAGTACAAATGTATTGGACTCAGTATTCTTTAGATTTACTGTTGAATGTGCCTCAATTGCACTAATTCTTGTCCAATACAGGCCACAAGATAAAGACGGGAATTTCTCAATAACCCTCTTTTGGCCGGAGACATTCTTTGAAGTGAGGGCGAGATATTCAAGATTATCTTCATCCATTGTCTCAATATTGTAGCCATTCCGGCGTACATCTTTAAAGCTCAACAAGTTTCTGATAGACTTGGAGGAGAACATTGCATTCTCTATGATTAACATCGTGCCCTTGGGCAGAGTTACTATAGCTCTTCCGGAGCCTTCAATCAATTTACTACTTCCAGAGATTGTAGTAATGTTTGCCTTACACATATTCAGTTGAGAGAAATACTTCCTTTCTTTGAGTATTGTATGTGTAGTACATGAATCAACTAGGCAAATACTTTTACATTTGGATATTGATCCAAGTTCGCTTTGTGAGATATCCATTTTGCTTTCCCATAGTTTGACATACAAAAAAAATACATAAATATAAGTATAAACAACTTCAATTCTTTTGTTTCGCGTTTAAACAGCGTTTTGGGAAGCAGTTATTTAGGATATTCGAATATTGTATTCTAATATTCGAATATAATGCCTTGCGGAAAAAATAATACTTTAATGCGAAAAATATTAGATATTCGAATATTTAAGCACATATTCTAATATCTTGCCGGATATTCGAATATAGGAATTCTGATATTCGAATATCAGGCCCAGATATTCGAATATCAGACTCTGATATTCGAATATCTGGCCTGGCGGAAAAAAGTTCGTTTTATTGCTAAATATTAGACGATCGACTAGTTTTTAGGTTAGTCGATTACCTCTACTGTACAATAAAAATATTTGAGCATATTGAAACATTCTAAAGGGCTAATACTAACATCATATCATGAATTAACTAATACGAGCTAATGCTAATGACTATTAATTTATTCATTGACTGATACAAGTAGAATCAAACATCTCCATCTTCTTTCATCATGGTTCCATCACCGATTAGGTGGTCTATCTTTCCCTCGGGTTGCTCAAAGAAGTCTGCCACATCCAGGTGGGTGATATCCTCATTGTCGTCATAGACAAAATTTGTTTCAAGGCCTTTTCTCTTTCGAGATGCTTGATAAAGGTCAACCAAGTGTCTTGGTATACGGCAAGTCCGAGACCAGTGCCCATTTCCACCGCAACGATAACATATAGTTTCTGAACTATTTGCCTTAGGATCTTCTGGACCCCGTTTCTGCTTTCGGTGGTTATCTCTCTTTGGGGGGTGACGGACTTCTTTGGAATTTCTTCCTTGTCCACGTCCTTGGCTTTGACCCCGTTTATGACCGTGATCATGGTCCCTTTTATGTTTGGCATAATGCGAGTGCACCATATCTGCTTCAGGCAGTGGTGTAGACCCAGTTGGTCTATTTTCGTGATTTCTCATGAGCAGATCATTATTTCGCTCAGCCACTAGTAAGAGAGAAATCAGTTCAGAGTACTTCGTAAAGCCTTTCTCTCGGTACTGTTGCTGCAGTACCATATTGGAGGCATGAAACGTTGTAAACGTTTTCTCAAGCATATCGTAATCGGAGATGTTATCTCCACATAGCTTCAGTTTAGAAGTAATTCTGAACATAGCAGAATTATATTCAGAAACGGACTTAAAGTCCTGTAGCCTCAGATAGGCCCAATCATATCGTGCTTGTGGCAGAGTGACCAACTTCAGGTTGTCATATCTCTCCTTTAAGCTGTTCCACAAAACGAGTGGATCCTTGACGGTGAGATATTCAATCTTCAAACCTTCGTCAAGGTGGTGGCGCAAGAAAATCAAGGCCTTCGCACAATCTTGGGTGGATGCTTTTTCTTTATCTTTGAGGGTGTCTCCGAGACCCATAGCATCTAGGTGGATTTCAGCATCCAACACCCATGTCATATAGTTCTTGCCCGAAATTTCAAGGGCAACGAACTTTCTTTTCATAATGTCAGACATACTCGAAAATTAAATTAGGAAGAGGGAAAATACCTTGGGTTTTCGAGAATGGTACTTGAGACGGTAGAGTCTCGTGCTGATAACGTGTTATAAACTAAAGCAAAAGACAAGAACAATAGAGCAAGAACAATAGCAATAGAGAGAAGAGTAGAGAGAGTTCTTCTTATTGTGTTGAGAGGGGTGAATTACAATGGTAGAGAGCACCTCTATTTATAGGGAGGACGAAGATCTTGCTACCAATAATAGGACTCTAAAATCTCTCTAATTAAGTACATTAAAGACATTCACCTTAAATAGAAGTGTAAGAATCTTCTATTTCATAACAGAAAGTAAATTTTACTTGATTTTTGTGTCCTAATTATTAGGTTTCTAACGTGACAAATCAAATAAGGAAAATTCTAATTAACAATGTTTTTGGTTGATTTTAAAATGTTAAATATTAGAAAATAATTATGTGACTATTTTGTCTGGGGTAAAAAGACAAACGATATTTTGCTAAGGGCATTCGTGCTTTAAATATGGTATAGAGTATTTGAGAAAATGATATCACTTCTTGTTTATTCCATAAATAGCAGATTTTTTACATAATTAGAATGGCACAAATCAGAGAATTGATTTTTATTTTCACTCTCTCGTTTCTCATCTTCTGTTTTAAGTTTTACCTCATAATTCATCTTATCTACGTGTGTTTTAAAAATTTCTTTTTTCAATTTGACACCGTACTTTCCAATCAAAGATTTGAATTAAGCATAAAACCCCATTCGGTCAAAAAGGATTTTCAACAAGCAGAAAACTCCTCTGTAGCAACCACTTCGGGACTATCTCTTACCAACTTCAATTTTTCATTCATTTACCAATTTAAATATACATGATATATTTTAAGGTATATTATTGTTGTTGATGAGATTATACAATATAATTATATATGATTTATAATTTATAATGATTTATGATTTATAATGTATATATATATATATATATATATATATATATATATATATATGTATGTATATATATATATGTATGTATATATATATATGTATGTATACACACATTCTCTTTTCAGAACATACCGGTTTATACTTTATAAATATACCTGATATATTTTAAGGTATATATGTATGTACACACACACTCTCTTCAGAACATACCGTTTTATACTTTATAAATAACATATCTATCCTTAAAATATTTTATTATACCATATGTATGGATGGTATATAATGTATATATACCACATATATCCCTTATATATCTTTTTTTAAGAATATACAAGATGGTATATAATTTAATATGCAATTGATAAATACAAAACATGTGTATATATATGGAATATCACATGTTATAGTATACAAGATAGACTATAAAAAATGAGATACATGTATCCTATCAAATTATCAATTTAATATATGGGATTATGCGTTAATATTTTTAGGATACAATTATCTTTTCTTTAACTGTATATTGTTGGGAAATTATCAGCAATGTACATTTAGAAGTAGCTCATTATAAAAATTAACCAATTGATAAACTATCACTAATATTAGCCAAAATGGCCAATTAGCTATTTGTAGCAAAAGAAATATCAAAATTTTACTTTCTTTTGAGTGGGTACTATTAGAATAGATTTGATATATCTTAAGGAGCTGGAATATCAGTTTTGGGATGATTTAGTGAAGTTTTGAGGTGGTTTGAATTGAAATTTCGAATTAAAAAGTGAATATGAAAAAAATGATATCTGTATCACACTGTGTATCACATATGTATCATATTTGTATCGATTGAGTATCACATGTATATCCATGTATATCTGCGTGTGCGATACATGTGTCACAGAATAATTTTTTGAAATCGCTTTTAATTATGAATTTTGATACAAAACCAGTCCAAATCACATCCAATTTTCCTCAAATTTTGTATATTGACTTATCTATATATGTTTTCAATGAATTTTGACTATACCTATTAAAAAAATTCCTTGTTTGTTTTGATTTTTAGAATACTAGCTAAAGCTTGATAAGTTGAAACTTATATGAGATATTTCGGTAAGTTTTCCTATTGTTTGTAAAACATATTTGGAAGATAATATTTTGACTGAAAATAGGAAAGAAAAGATTGGAATTGTTATCCCTCATTCCCTCCTTTGATTTAGTAATCTATCATGGTGCTGTACTGCTGTTTATATTAGTTACCATAACAAATTAAGTTGCTGCCATTTTTGTTAATCATGGCCTACTGCTATGATTATGTTAGTTTTTCTAAAATAGTGCCTACTTATGATTACGTTGTTCTTGTTTCACAATAAAGGGTAGCTCAAGTTGAAAAGACAGCAACAACCCTAGAAAAGAAGTCACAATTAAACTTTACAAGAAATAGAATCGACCCAAAAAAAAAAAGATACGTAGAGATCAGAAACCAGATAAAAGGTACGAAGTAACACTAAATATCTTGTTCCCACTTATCACTTATCAGTGAATCAGCCTTGACATCATAAATGAGCATGCATTATTCGAGAACTAAATTCACTTGCAATGATAATGAAGAAATTTATTGTTATTGTTATAAATACACTTCTATTTAAGGTGAATTTTTTTAATTAGAGAGATTTTAGAGTTCTATTCTTGGTAGATAAATCATCCTCCTCCCTATAAATAGAGGTGCCCCCTACCATTGTAAATCACTCCTAACATTCTCTAAGTATCAATAAGAAGAACTCTCTCTACTCTTCTCTCTATTTGCTCTTGTTCTTGAGTTATTGTTCTTGTCTTTTATATTATTTTATAACACGTTATCAGCACAAGACTCTACCGTCTCAAGAACCATTCTCGAGAAATCTAAGGTATTTCCCTCTTCCTAATTTAATTTTCGATTATGTCTGACATTACGAAAAGAAAGTTCGTTGCCCTTGAAATTTCGGGCAAGAACTATATGACATGGGTGTTGGATGCTGAAATCCACTTAGATGCTATGGGTCTCGGAGACACCATCAAAGATAGAGAAAAAGCATCCACCCAAGAATGTGCGAAGGCCTTGATTTTCTTGCGCCATCACCTTGATGAAGGTTTGAAGATTGAATATCTCACCGTCAAGGATCCACTCATCTTGTGGAACGGCTTAAAGGAGAGATATGACAACCTGAAGTTGGTCACTCTGCCACAAGCACGATATGATTGGGCTCATCTGAGGCTCCAGGACTTTAAGTCCGTTTCTGAATATAATTCTGCAATGTTCATAATTACTTCTAAATTGAAGCTATGCGGAGATAATATCTCCGATTATGATATGCTTGAGAAAACGTTTACAACGTTTCATGCCTCCAATATAGTACTGCAACAACAGTACAGAGAGAAAGGCTTTACAAAGTACTCTGAACTGATTTCTCTTCTACTAGTGGGTGAGCGAAATAATGACCTGCTCATGAGAAATCATGAAAATCGACCCACTGGGTCTACACCACTGCCTGAAGCAGATAAGGTGCACTCTCATTATGCCAAACATGAAAAGGACCATGGTCATGGTCGTAAACGGGGTCATAGCCAGGGACGTAGACAAGGAAGAAATTCCAATAAAGTCCGTCAACCCCCGAAGAGAGATAACCGCAGAAAGCAGAAACGGGGTCATGAAGATCCTAAGGCAAATGGTTCAGAAACTATATGTTATCGTTGCGGTGGGAAAGGGCATTGGTCAAAGACTTGCCGTATACCAAGACACTTGGTTGACCTTTATCAAGCATCTCGAAAGAGAAAAGGCCCTGAAACAAATTTTGTCTATGACGACGATGAGGACATCACCCACCTGGATGTGGCAGACTTCTTTGAGCAACCCGAGGGGAAAATAGACCACCTAATCGGCGATGGGTCCGTGATGAAAGAAGATGGAGTTATTTGATTTTATTCTACTTATTTGTATTAGTTAGTGAATAAACTAATAGTCATTAGTATTAGCTCGTATTAGTTAGTTCATGATGCAATGTTAGCAGTATTTCTTTATAATATCTTCAATATGCTCAAATATCAATAAAATTTTTATTTTCCAGTAGGGGTAATCGACTAGCCTGAAAAACTAGTCGATTATCTACTATTTTCGCATTAAAGCTGAAAAATAATTGATCAACAATCGATTGTCTTTGTCTAACAATCGATTGTCGTTGAGACAGTGTAATCTGGAATTTTTCAAAAATCATCCACAATCGATTGTCTTTGTCTAACAATCGATTGTCGTTAAGACAGTGTAATCTGGAATTTTTCAAAATAGCCAACAATCGATTGTCTATGCATAACAATCGATTGTCTTAAAACAGTGTTCTGGAATTTTTCAAAATAGCCAACAATCGATTGTCTATACTTAACAATCGATTGTCTTAAAACAGTGTGCTCTGGAATTTTTCAAAATAGCCAACAATCGATTGTCTATGCATAACAATCGATTGTCTTAAGACAGTATGATCTGAAGTTTTTCAAAATAGCAAATAATCGATTGTGTGTGTTTAACAATCGATTGTCAATGTTCAACAATCGATTGTTTGTGTTTAACAATCGATTGTTTGAAGAAAACGTTTAAACTGAAATTTTCAAACTGCAAAGTAATGGATAACATATCTGTTTTTGTTAGTCAACTGTTAGCAGCAGATTTTGAAAATATTATGTGACACAAAAGAATTGAACTTGTTTATTCTTATGTTCGTGTATCTCTTTTGTATGTCAAACTATGGGATAGCAAATATGGATATCTCACAAAGCGAACTTGGATCAACGTCCAACTGTAAAAGTATTTGCCTAGTTGATTCATGTACTACACATACAATACTCAAAGAAAGGAAGTATTTCTCTCAACTAAATATGTGTAAGGCAAACATTACTACAATATCTGGAAGTAGTAAATTGATTGAAGGCTCCGGAAGAGCAATTGTAACTCTGCCCAAGGGCACGACGTTAATCATACAGAATGCAATGTTCTCCTCCAAGTCTAAGAGAAACTCGTTGAATTTTAAAGATGTACGCCGGAATGGCTATCATATTGAGACAATGGATGAAGATAATCTTGAATATCTCGTCATCACAAAGAATGTCTCCGGCCAAAAGAGGGTTATTGAGAAATTCCCGTCTTTATCTTGTGGCCTGTATTGGACAAGAATTAGTGCAATTGAGGCACATTCAACAGTAAACCAAAGGGTTACTGATTCCAATACCTTTGTACTTTGGCATGATCGATTGGGACACCCAGGATCGGTCATGATGAGACGGATTATAGAAAGCTCATATGGGCATCCGTTAAAGAATTTCAAAATTCTTTCGAATAATGAATATCCTTGCACTTCGTGTTATCAAGGCAAGTTGATTATCAGGCCATCACCAACAAAGGTTGGGACTGAGTCACCCACGTTTCTGGAACGTATACAAGGGGACATTTGTGGACCTATTCACCCACCTAGTGGGTCGTTTAGGTATTTCATGGTCTTGATAGACGCATCCTGTAGATGGTCTCATGTGTGCCTGTTGTCATCACGCAACCTTGCGTTTGCGAAGTTAATGGCACAAATAATTCGACTACGAGCACAATTTCCAGATAATCCAATCAAGTCCATTAGACTGGATAATGCTGCTGAGTTTACATCCCAAGCATTTAATGATTATTGCTTATCAATCGGGATAAAAGTTGAACATTCTGTAGCTCATGTTCACACTCAAAACGGTCTTGCAGAATCGTTAATTAAACGCCTGCAGTTGATTGCAAGGCCATTACTTATGAGAACGAGGCTGCCCACTTCAGTATGGGGTCACGCCATCTTACATGCAGCAATGCTAATTCGTCTCAGACCGACGAATTACCACAAGTATTCCCCGTTGCAATTGGTTTTGGGTCATGAACCCAATATATCCCATTTAAGAATTTTTGGATGCGCAGTATATGTGCCTATAGCACCGCCATCCCGCACCAAAATGGGTCCGCAAAGAAGGTTAGGAATATATGTTGGGTTTGAATCGCCCTCCATCATTCGCTACCTCGAAACATTGATAGGCGACTTGTTTACTGCACGATTTGCAGACTGTCGATTTGATGAGACACTTTTCCCAAAATTAGGGGGAGAAGTTGGTGAAACCAAACGGGAAATTTTGTGGAAAAATGCATCATTATCTCATCTTGATCCACATACCTCTATTTGTGAAAGAGAGGTACAAAAGATTATCCATTTGCAAAGAATAGCAAATCAAATGCCTGACGCATTTACGGACTTGAAAAGGATAACGAAATCCCACATTCCCGCGGAAAATGTTCCAATCCGTATTGATGTCCCTGTTGGACAATCATCTAGTGTCATATCCAATGAGTCAAATGCACGCCTGAAGCGTGGCAGACCATTAGGTTCCAAAGATCGAAATCCTAGAAAGAGGAAAAAGAACGATCAAAATGACACCACGAAAGAATCTCATGATTTAACAAATTCTGAGGTTCATGAAGAATCCATTGAGCCCGAGACTCTGGAAAATACGGAACTATCCCTAAATCCAATTAATATTGAGGCAAATATTAATCGAGTGGATATTGTGGTGGATAATGCCTTTGCTTATAATGTCGCATCTAGCATTATGCAAGAATGTGAGAATCTCGAACCTCAATCTATTGAAGAATGTCGAAAAAGACAGGATTGGCCAAAGTGGCAAGAAGCAATTCAATCAGAATTGAATTCGCTGGCAAAACGTGAAGTTTTTGGCCCTATAGTTGAAACACCTAATGGTGTTAAGCCTGTCGGCTATAAATGGGTCTTTGTACGCAAGAGAAATGAGAAAAATGAGGTACAAAGATATAAGGCACGCCTTGTTGCACAAGGTTTTTCTCAAAGGCCTGGTGTCGATTATGAAGAGACATATTCGCCTGTAATGGATGCGATAACCTTTCGTTATCTCATAAGCTTTGATGTCCATGAAAAGCTTGACATGCACTTAATAGATGTGGTTACTACCTATCTTTATGGCTCACTTGATAATGAGATATACATGAAAATTCCCGATGGACTCAAGGTGCCAAACGCGCACAATTCAAAATCTCGGGAAATGTTCTCAATTAAATTGCAAAGGTCCTTGTATGGTCTAAAGCAATCTGGACGAATGTGGTATAATCGTCTTAGTGAGTACTTGTTAAAAGAAGGCTATATAAATGACGCCATTTGCCCGTGTGTTTTTATAAAGAAAACAACATCGGAATTTGTTGTACTTGCCGTATATGTTGATGACATAAACCTTATTGGAACCCCTAAAGAACTCCAAAAGGCAATTGATTATCTAAAGGATGAATTCGAGATGAAAGATCTCGGAAAGACTAAACTATGTCTTGGTTTGCAAATTGAATATTTGGCAAACGGAATTTTCGTTCATCAATCTACCTATACAGAAAAGGTACTGAAACGGTTTTACATGGATGAAGCACATCCTTTAAGTACACCGATGGTTGTTCGATCACTTGATATGAACAAAGATCCATTCCGACCACAAGAAAGGAATGAAGAGCTACTTGGTCCTGAAGTACCATATCTTAGCGCAATTGGCGCACTAATGTATCTTGCAAATACTACAAGACCTGACATATCCTTTTCAGTTAATGTCTTAGCAAGATTTAGCTCGGCTCCTACGAGGAGACATTGGAATGGGATCAAACACATATTGCGGTACCTAAAGGGAACTACCGATATGGGCTTATTTTATGGCAAGAATTGCAGTTCGGATCTTGTTGGTTATGCTGATGCTAGATATTTGTCCGACCCACACAAGGCTCGATCTCAAACGGGTTATGTGTTTACCTGTGGAGAAACCGCCATATCTTGGCGATCGACTTAGCAATCAATTGTGGCTACTTCATCTAATCATGCCGAGATAATTGCTATTCATGAAGCAAGTCGGGAGTGTGTGTGGTTAAGGTCGATAATACATCATATCCAAGACAAATGTGGTTTGAAGTGTGATAAACTACCCACAACTTTGTATGAAGACAATGCAGCATGTATAGCTCAATTGAAGGGAGGATTCATAAAAGGAGATAGAACGAAGCATATTTCACCAAAGTTATTCTTCACACATGATCTTCAAAAGAATGGTGATATCAATGTTCAACAGATTCGTTCAAGCGAAAATATGGCTGATTTGTTCACAAAATCTCTACCAAGGTCAACCTTCAAGAAGCTAGTTCACAAGATCGGGATGCGAAGACTTAAGGACATAAATTGATGTTCTTATCAGGGGGAGTTAATGCGCGTTGCACTCTTTTTCCCTTACAAGGTTTTGTCCCACCGGGTTTTCATTGCGAGGTTTTTAACGAGGCAACCAATAGGCGCATATTCAAACATGTGTACTCTTTTTCCTTTCTTTAATTTTTCCCATTGGGTTTTGTTTTAAGGTTTTAACGAGGCACATCATTGAATAGACATTCAAGGGGGAGTGTTATAAATACACTTCTATTTAAGGTGAATGTCTTTAATTAGAGAGATTCTAGAGTTCTATTCTTGGTAGATAAATCATCCTCCTCCCTATAAATAGAGGTGCCCCCTACCATTGTAAATCACTCCTAACATTCTCTAAGTATCAATAAGAAGAACTCTCTCTACTCTTCTCTCTATTTGCTCTTGTTCTTGAGTTATTGTTCTTGTCTTTTATATTATTTCATAACAGTTATTATATTGTTTTATCATTTTCTTCTCGGGTACAACATGTATATACCAATGTAAAAACTTCTTACAAATAGTGTATGGGTCAAAACTTGACCTCATGATAATAAATGAGATCAACATATTTATTAAAGTTTATTTGTGATTAATAAATGGTATGACCATTTATTAACAAGATTATCGGGCATATATCCAATTTGACAAGTAAGGCCACAACCCGGCCGTCCTTGTGAGGTCGTCCCCTCGGTGTGGTCCCAACCCCTTGGCGCCAGCTGGTAGGTCTCCTGGCTAAAAATACTAGGATAAAGAACCCTAAAAGGGGGATGCTTCTTCGTCTTCACATTGACTTCTAAAAGAAGAGAGAATACATAATTGTAAGACTCTGAACCTCTCCATGGAGAGGCAGAGCTAACAAATACCATTACTAAAAGATCTTCACCCTCCTCCCTTTAACTTATAACTGTTGTCTCTTGCATCTTACTCATTTGATTTTTTGGTTTATTACGATCTGTTATGGTTGACCCTTCATTTATTTTGATTGTTTTACGCTTACAAAGTATATGAGAACTTTTAAGCTAAACAATTTGGCGCCGTCTGTGGGGATTTCATAGCAGAATCGCATAGTTTATCCTTAGACCAAAGAAGGATAAAGAACAACCCAGCTCGAACAAGCCCATGCGGCATGTCGGATCAAAGGGAGTCAAAAACCTCGAGATGAGCTCGCTTCTACATCCCCGTGTCTCCGAGAAAATGGAAGAAGAAGAAGCAAATCCCCCATCTCCATGGGGAAAATGTGCATAAGGTACCTCGCCCCCTTTCCACGCGGGATCCTGCCAAAAGGGGGGAAAACACAAAAGCATCTCTCAAACTGAGATCTGTAATATAGTGACCCCGGCGAGCCAATCGAAAAGACCACCTACGCAAGTTAGGCAAGATCTGAAGCCAGAATCACATCCCAACCCCCAATACGAAGCGGGTTATGTGAGAAAACAAAAAGTTCAACTACGGTTGAACGTCAATTCAGGCTACGCGCCTTCAAATAAAACATAAGTTCAAATACGGTTGACCGTCGGCTCAGGCTACGTGCCTTCACCCAAAAAGTTCAACTACAATTGAACTGGGACTCAAGCTATGTGCCTTCGACTTCAAATATTACAAAGGTTCAACTACGGTTGAAAGTCAGTTCAGGCTACACACCTTAATCCAAAAAAATTCAACCACGATTAAATTGGGAATCATGCTATGTGCATTCGACTTCAAATATTATAAAAATGTTCAACTACGGTTGAACGTCAGCTCAGGCTATGCGCCTTCACCCAAAAAGTTCAGCTACGGTTGAATTAAGACTCAAGCTAAGTGCCTTCGACTTCAAATATTACAAAAGTTCAACTACACTTGAACGTCAGCTCAGGCTACGCGCCTTCACCCAAAAATTTCAACTACGGTTGAACTGGGACTCAGGCTATGTGCCTTCGACTTCAAATATTACAAAGGTTAAACTACGGTTGAACGTCAGCTCAGGCTGCGCGCCTTCACCCAAAAAGTTCAACTACGGTTGAACTGGAACTCAGGCTATGTGCCTTCGACTTCAAATATTACAAATGTTCAACTACGGTTGAACGTCAATTCAGGCTACCCGCCTTCACCCAAAAGTTCAACTACGATTGAAATCGGACTCAGGCTATGTGCCTTCGACTTCAAATATTACAACGGTTCAACTACGGTTGAACGTCAATTCAGGCTACGCACCTTCACCCAAAATTTCAACTACGGTCGAACTGAGACCCAGGCTACGTGCCTTCAAAAATAATAAAGGTTCAACTACGGTTGAACGACAGCTCCGGCTACGTGCCTTCACCTAAGAGTTCGCCTACGATTTAGACTAAGACTCGGGCCAAGTGCTTCCACCATTATGACTTACAAATAAACTCAACTATGAGGTGGACCAGGACTCAGGCTACACGTCTCTGTCACAATATCCACAAACTCAACAACGGACAAATCAAAGCCAAGGACACATGTCCCCGAGGCTATAAGCTGGGCCGCAATCAGACGTGAACAAGCGCCCCTAAATGTCCAACCACGAACAAACCCTAGGTCGGGCCAAGCGCCCCGCCGTTCAAGTAAGTACGACTAAATCAAACTAAAATGTCGACCCGCACAAAGTTCGGACCAATTTAAACTACAAGGGCGTGCTTTTCATTATCACGGCCAATAGTTCGACTAATCCCGAACCGGGACTAAGGCTATGTGCCACCGCCGCCCAAATGCAGCTACAACCCACTCCCAACAAGTGGAGGAATGGGACGACCAAAAGTGTCTATCTACGGCCAAAGCCATTTACACCAACATTCCTTAAGGCAAGGAATCACTTAAACAATGGTCGAAATCACCTAACCGGTTGAAACTATTAACATGCCCACTAGAGAAACTCTAAGGCGGCCCTTTCTAACAAGCACAAAAAGAAAAAAGGAGAATAAGGTGTATTCGATACAAAACAAACACAAGGGAAGAAAGCCACATATATTTACAAAATTTACGCGGGGTTACCCCCAATTACATTGGCCCAATTCCAGCAAAGAAAAAAGAGAAAAAGAAAACGAAAATTAAACAAACATTACAAACTTCCCCATTGTTCACTCGTCAGCGCCCTCGGAGCTATCATCGCCCCCAGGCATAGACGGGTCAAAACCGCAGTCGAGGCGGGCATCACGAGCCTTTTGGCGTGCCTCCTCATAAGTGGACTCAGACACGACGTCGGCTTCTCACTGTCGCCTATACACATCGAGCTGGGCCTCGGCATACGTCCAAAGCTCACGACCTGGACCAAAAGAGGCGACCTGATCCCTCAGGCGCTGATTCTCAGCCTCCAAGGCTGCGATTCGATCCACTGTAGCATGGGCGTCTTGTTCACAAATGGAAATGTGCCCTTCCAACGACCGCTCTCGAAAAGTAGCGGCGGCCTTCTCTAATCTGCAGCTCTCTTTCTTGGGCGCGGGTGGTCGCTGCAGTGTTTCAACCCTCGCTACGGCATCCTATGCCTGCTTTCCTAAAGCGGCAGCCTCCGTCTCCAGGGCAGCCACCTGCCTAGTTAGAGCTTCAACAACCTCTGCTGCAGCAGTATGGTTTTGGCGCTCTCTTTCACTAGCTGCCTTTCTCTCGGCGCTCATCTCCTCATTCGCTTGGCGGAGCTGCCCCTCAAGAGCAGTTACCCTACTGAGGGTCTGTTGCATATGAAGCTCCCTCTTTGCCAGCTCTTCTACCAGCTCCAAGTTCCGTGGGTCGTTCCTTATGCGTTCACGCAAACCACCGCACCGGTCACGGTAATAGCGGAACTTCTCCAACAACCGCACAAAACCGCCGAGCGGACGTTATCCCGCCTAATGCTCTCCACCTCTAGCAAGAATGTATACAATAAACAGAGTGAGAGTTAATACAAGAAGACGTATAAAGAAAGAAAACAAACCAAAGTTTTACACATAGCTTTATACTCAGGGGGCCACCTCACCTATCAACCTGACGTTCGAGATGCCCCACAGGGACGTGCTCTCTGCTTTCGAGCATAGAACCCCGAACTACGTCATCAGGTTCTCCTCCTCGAGCAGTAGGTTCAGGTCATTAGGTATCTCAAAATAACGGTAATCCCTATCGGCTTGCACCGCTAGGCGGGTATAACCCTCCTGGAAAAGACGGACACTTTCAGGATCCATGTCGGACTCCGAATCATCCCCCTTTCCTGAGGCGCCCCTTCCTTCCGCCGCCCTGGAAGTCGAGGCCTCCGCCGCTTGGGACTTCGAAGCGCCCGCATTTTCCAAAATGTCGCTGCCTATACCCTCCACCAAAATAGTTGGCGAGGAACTACCTTCCCACTCAGCAACATGAGCAGAAATTTAAATCGTCGAAGCAATTGTATCACCTTGGCCTCAGCCAACCCGGGCAACCCCCACTGAGTGATCGCCCTCTGGAGAAAGGTCCGTTGCGTCCCCTCCTCCGGCGATGGCAAAGAGTCCAAACTAATCACAACCGTAATGGCCGGGGTAAACGCCACCCTGCGTCGAACCAACGGCCTCCCGTCTTCTTCCTCATCTTCGTTCGGTGATCGTTCCGCCCTGGAACGCATGACCCCTGGAGATTCTTCAACTACGACCACGCACCGTTCCGGAGAATGTGCCGCCGAGGGTTCTACTAAGGTTTCCCTGGGGACCGGACGAGGCGCGGAACTGTAGTCAATCGAGCAGTCGACCTCGACCTACGAAAAGTAAGCTGAGGAGCCCTCCTGCGCTGTGGTCGTTCAGTCCAACCAAGGTAAAAGGGCTAAGTAAAAGAAATTAAAGCCTACGAAAGGAGCAATAATAGCAAGTTAGATTCTTCCTAGCTGCCGGCCTGCGGCTATGGACCTCCCGGAAAGATGCCCACGTACAAATCCCCATTGTAACGGGGAGCACGGCATTGACCCACTCGCGTATGCTGGCAAATGGTGCCGGTGGCGCACCTCCCTCTACGGCACAAGAAGAAGATCAATACATACGAACATAAAGCGAGACATTTTGTCAAAGGAAATCAAGGTCAGGATAAAGGAAACTTACGTGCATGGTTCCACTCCTCTGAGAAGTCAGTAGCGCAGGCCACCAGGTGCTCGGTCCTGATGAAGAAAAAATGCTCATAAGGACGGGCAACAACCTCGTCATCGAGCTCCACAGTTAAGCCGGCGACCCCACGAAGGACCAACCGAATCATGGTGCCACGTACCCTTTGAGGGGCATAGAGAGTCAGCACATGCCCAAGAGTGATCTCCCTCCGTGCCAACTCCGCATATTTGATCAGCATCGCCAATAACTTGTAACAAGAGCGGACGAGCTGACCGGGGCACACCCTGTAGTAGCGACAAAAGTCGACCACCAGCATTGGGAGAGGAAGCCTGAATCCCAGCTTGAAAGGGTAGGCATAAAAGACACAGTACCCCAGGCGGTCGACGTGTACCCTTTCGCCGCTTCTAGCCAGGATGATGTCGGCGAAGCGACTAATATCCCATTGCTCCTTCAGCTGGGCAATGCCAACTTCCCCCATTAGTGGAGCTTCATCGACTTGATCCTCTCCCTCGGGGTCGGTGAAATCAGTTGCTGGACCACGGCCTGAGAGAGAATGTCAGTCAATGATGGGAACCAATCAACATTCAGCGAATCGGTGGTTCCTGCCATCACAAAATGGGCCCTCAGCCGCCATAACCAACACCGGAGCAATATTGGAACGAGAACCGCTTGCCATTGTCAGTATAATGGAAGAGAAATGGCAAATTCACCGGAAAAGCAAGAAAAGATGGAGATCCAACAAAAACGACGGAGAATGAATTACCAAGGAGTAAAGACTAGATAATCTGAAAACAAGAAGCAGCTATCTCTCTCGGGATTTCACTTAAGCAAATATCAGAAAAGTGAGAACTGAACGATATAACCTCTTATTTATAGATAAGGTATAAATGACTTTCACGAATCCCAAATGTCACCATTAACTACCTGACCAACCGCAAAACGGTTCAGGCCTATAGTAACGGGCATCATTATGACAGATACCACACAATGGTCATTCAACCGCCAATCGGCACGTCTCCCCTGAAACGGTTGTGACGGCCCCATGATACCATGAGCCCGCCCAATGCGTCACCATGCACACGACGTCCCCTTATACGCGGTAAACAAGATCGTATTCTCCCCAGGCACGTAAAAAGGCTACGGCTATCTCTAAAATAAAAAAGGCTACGACCATCCCTAAAGTAAAATTGGCAATGGCCATCTCCAAACGGTAAAAAGGCTACGACCATCTGTAAAGTAAAAAAAGGCTACGGCCATCCCTAAAGTAAATATGGCTACGACCATCTCCAAAAGATAAAAGGCTATGGCCATTCCTAAAGTAAAAATGGCTATGGCCATCTCCAAAAGATAAAAGGTTACAGTTATCCTAATGTAAAAATCGCTACGATCATCTCTAAAAGATAAAAGGCTACGGCCGTCTCTAAAAGTAAAAATGGTTACGGCCGTCTCCGAAGAATAAAGGACTGCGATCGTCCCCAACGCATTAACGACTACGGTTATTGGCGGAATCCGGTCATTGAGTTCGGCCTGGGCACGACCTCAATAAGCAGAGGGAATATCTGTATGGGTCAAAACTTGACGTCGTGATAATGAATGAGATCAACGCATTTATTAAAGCCTATTTGTGATTAATAAATGGTATGACCATTTATTAACAAGATTATTAAGCAGATATCCAATTTGACAACTGAGGCCACAGCTCGGCCGTTCTTGTGAGGGCGTCCCCTCGGTGTGGTCCCAACCCCTTGGCGCCATCTGGCAGGTCTCCTGGCTATAAATACTAGGAGAAAGAACCCTAAAAGGGGGGCTGCTTCTTCTTCTTCACACTGACTTCTAAAAGAAGAGAGAATACATCATTGTAAGGCTCTGAACCTCTCCATGGAGAAGCAGACCAAACGAATACCATTAATAAAAGATCTTCACCCTCCTCCCTTTAATTAATAACTGTTGTCTCTTGCATCATACTCATTTGGCTTTTTGGTTTATTACGATCTGCTATGATTGGCCCTTCATTTATTTTAATTGTTTTATGCTTACAAAGTATAAGAGAATTTTTGAGCTAAACAAATAGTATATTTTAATAAATTGATTAAATAAATTCGATTATTATTTTTATCTTTTTTGATAGTTGATCTCAAATTATTTGGACGTGAAGCATAATTATTATTGTTGTTCTTTCTTGATGGTATTTTCGTCCAAGAAAGGAACAGAATTTGTCAAGCTTGAAGTGCTTGACTCCAATTTAGGAACATCCCAACTTTCACCAACTAATTGTGCATATTCTTTTCCAAAGCCAATTGTGATGTTGTTGTTCTCTTCTTATGCCCCGTGAAGGTCATACATTACGTGGCATGATTTGGATGATAGTCACCTTCGGATCCAACTCCTCTTCATTTCTTTTATCTTTATTTTCTCCAAGTTCTAGCTTAGATTAGGGACCCATAGTGTAGGTTAGATTTAGTGGCGAATTAAAATTTACTTGACCCCTACATGGTTTAAATAATTAATAACTTATTCATAAATATATTAAAAACTTTTCTCTCTCTCTTATTGAAGTTGTTCAACATATTTTTGTTGTTGTTGGAATCAAGTCAAAAAACAACCTCTTCAAGTAGTGAAGAGAGTTGATGTTTGTTTTTTATTTAGACTCCACAAAAAAAAAAAAAAAAAATTTACACGGCCAGTTGCAATTGTAATAAATAAAATTATAGTGAAGATTGTAATATGGAATATTCAAAAATTATTTTGGCGCGAAGATGGAGAGAAGAGGTGAAATAAATGGGAGGTAATCGGGTAAATTGGAATCCAATTCCTCTTCATTTCTCTTATCTCCATTTTCCTCAAGTTCTAGCTTAAATTAGGGATCCATGGTATTGGTTAGACTTAATGGTTAATTAAATTTACTTGACTAAAGCAAGACCCCTACCATGGTTTAAAATTAAATCACTAATAACTTGTCCATAAATATATTAAAAACTTCTCTCTCTTGCTGAAGTTGTTCAACATATTGTTTTTTGTTGGAATCAAGTTTTAAAAAATTCCTATATTTTTGTTCTGTCATGGAGTCCAAGTATAAACAAATATTATAACATATCTACAATTTATTCCGTTTACTTTTGAATATACTATTATACATCTAATATTATATTTTAATTAACAGATTTCCTATTACGACAAGACAAAATCCCTTTTAGGATTATTACATCATCTAAAGAAATGTTTAACTTTGATTCCAAGGAAAAAAAATACACTGAACAACCTCTTCAAGTAATAAAGAAATTCTGGATGAAGCAATTTGACGTTTGTTTTTTATTTAGACTCCACAAAAAAAAATGAGAAAACTATTGTAATAAAGAAAATTACAGTGAAGCTTGTATATGGAATATTCAAAAATTATTTTGGCACGAAGAATGAGGAAAGAGGTGAAAATCTGATTGATAAAATCCAAAGAATGGGGAGGATGCTCTGCCGTTTCTCTACTTTCTCTCTCTAGATTGGTGATTTTTCTAGAGCAAGGGCAGTCATGGCTGCTGAAAGCTCTCCCCAGCCTTTGGTTGTGGGAGAGTTAATACAAAACAATACTACAACAATTCCAAACCAAAAAAAAAAACACCATAATCCAAAACAATAAGCTTTCATATGATGCAAGTTCAGTTCATCCCATTCCAATTTTTTCGAACCAAACAAATCTAAAACAAGTTGAAGTTATACATGAAGTATCAACTACTCAATTTATAAAGGAAGAACGACTAGATTATGCAAAAGAGGAGGGACTGCATCAAGCTATTGTGGTGAAACTATCTTCAAACAAGATAGAGTTATCAACCTTGAGGAACCTACCACCAAAAATCCTTGGAATAAAAGGACAAGCTTTGATTGGGAAACTTGCACCAAGACAAATTCTTATCAGGATGGATCAATTTGACGATTTTCGTACATCACTTGCGAGGTCAGTTCTGTACTTTAATGAAAATGGAAGGGAGCACCAAATTAGAGTATTTCCATGGTCTATTGATTTTAATGTAATGGAGGAGACGATAAAGGCTGTTGTACGGATATCGATGCCAAACTTACCTCTGGAGTTGTTTGCCAAAAAAACATTATTATCAATAGCTTCTGCTGCTGGTATGCCCATATCAATTGATAAAGCGACTCATATTAAATCTCGTCCTAGTATAGCAAGGGTCAAGGGGATCCTTGATTTAAAAGATAAGTTGCCTGAGAAGATAGTCTTGCAGTTTGTCGAAAAGCAGACGGGCAAAATCAAGGAATTTTGTCAGGAGTTAGTTTATGACAATCTTCCAATGTATTGCTTCCGCTGTAAGCATCAAGGACATGATGAAAATACATGTAGAAAATTGAAAGGGAGGACAATAGATATTATTCAACAAGAAAAATAAAATGTCACGCAAGGAAAAGAAGAAACAGTCACGAAAGATGAAGGTGAGATTGAGAACTTACAAGGAAATTCAATGGATCATTTAAATGATAAGAAAAAATAAAAATCAATGGTGGAAAACGAAAGAAATTCTGGCGACAGAGATGGACAAACATTGGTCAACGAAGTGGGCCATTTGGTTCATGTGAATACGAAAAAATCACATGTTACAGCTGGAAAGGAATCCCATAATATTGATGTGGGCTCACATGGACAAGATGGGCACAATAACAATGTTAATGCTTCTGCTGTAATGGAGCAAATTGTGGTCAAGAAGGACAAACATGCGGGCCATAGTTTGGCTTTTGTGGAGAAACAAATTGCTGGAAAATTTGAACAAAAGGTAGCCCATGCGGGCCATGTCTTGAATGGAAAGAAAGATGATAAAGTTTGGAAACAAAAAAAATGGCTAATGTGGAGAAAAAAGATAACATAGTGGCGGTACATCCAAGTCATTTGAATAAGCATCATGATGCCAACACTTTTAAGCACATGGACGCGGGTCATATATGTTTGGTGACTGGCGAAAACTTGGAGCAAATTGAGGACCATGTGAAAGCAAAAGAAGCCGAAATTATGGAGTAAATTGCTGGCCATGTGACTAACGAAAATATTGAGCAAATTGCGGGCCATATGAAAGCAAAAGCTGCCGAAAATATGGAGCAAAACTTAGACAATTTCGTGGGCCATGGGAAAGCAATAACTTTGTCTAATGCTACAGCTAATTCACAGTTCTGTAACTCACACATTGCTGCTCAACTTTATCCGGATGTTGTGTTACAAGATGCTACTGCTACTCGTTCAGGAATCGAACAACCTACCATTTGTGATGATCATGCTCAAACCAGTGCAATCATTTCAGCAGAGGAAAGAAAACTATTGGATTATATGGACAAGGTGGTGTCTCGAGCCTGTGACGAACGAGGTTATGAAAGTAATAAAGAATTGAGCACACCGGAGGAAGTAGGATCCTGCAGTAACCTTAATGTCACAGATTATCTCGTCAATTCTGGGCATAAACCAATGAGACGGAACAGTAAAACAGATTTGTTATCTCATGACAGACAACTACTGGATGCAATGCTAACTACACATACTTTTAAAATTTTGAGTCGTGATCCTTATAGCGCTAACCGTGGAAATAGGAGCAGGAATGAGGTTCACATACAACAACAAATCAAGCCAAGCAATGTTAAATCACAAGATGAACAAAACTTCGATGCACAAGGTGTTTTACACATGCCAAATCAACGGACATCAGAAGAAGGTGAAGTAATTGAAGTGCTGCCACAACACCTCGAAACATTCCCAATTAATGCTACAGAGGAACAAAAGTCACATACAAAGAAAAAGAGCAAGGACGACAATGTTAGGCGACCTCCAATGAGAAATTCCAAGCTTAAGCAGGCCGTCCAAACTACACCAACAAAGTCCAAACAATCTAAAAAGAAATCATGAATTTTCAATACTTCTTGAAGAATTGGGACGATGTTGATAAAGAATTACAAATTGAAGAAATTGCAAGGATCGACAAAAAGAGACATCATTTTAACTCGTTCATCATTTTAATCTGCCACTTTGTTAGTATTCTCATTTGTAATCTCATCACCGAGTATGTTATAAACTCTATGATGATCATAAAATATTTGGTCATGTCAACTTCATATTTTTTGCATTCCTATTAGTGTGTGAGGTTTTCAAGGAAAAGAAAATACCGGAAGACAGAAAAAAGTTTTAACATTATTATGGACAAGTTATTAATTACTTAAACCATGATTAGGGTCTTTCTTTAGTTAATTAAATCTTAATCATTAAATCTAACATATGCCATTTGTCCTTAATCAAGCTAGAACTTGAGAAAAATGAAGATAAGAGAAGTGGAGAGGAGTTAAATCCTCTCCAAGAGTAGGAGAGAGCACCGGGATGAGATAACGTACTCCTTTCTCTTGATGGATATCGTAATTGGAAAACGAGTAAGGAGTTAAGCTCCCCCATAATAGTTCCCTAGTAAGATAATCGTAAAATGCATAAGTATCTCCGACTTATATCTCGATTTTCAACTACACAAAATTTCCCTAAATTATTTTAAAGTAAAATTATTTGTACTCTTAAAGTTGATATGACAAAAATGTATGTATTTCACCCCTTCTTGAAAGAGTGAGAATCAAGGAAAAATGACATTCAGATTTTTCTTTTTGCTTTTTACTATTTTTTTCTTTTCCTTTTCATTCTCCTTTTTCTTTTACTTATTTTTTCGTTTCTTCTCTAATTCCAGCGGTATTCACCGACGATTTTGTCTAATCGATTTTCTATTTTCTTTTTCCTCTTTCTATCATTTTCACATATAAATTAAATTCTTAAAAAGATATATTCTTAAGAAAATCAAAATACACCCAGATTTGGAGAAAAAAATTCATCATCGAATAATATTTCCACGCCGGAAAAATTTCTTCTCAGCTAATATTCATTTTTTTGCTCTTCCTCCAACACATAAATTACACTTTCAAAAAACTATATATATAAAGCAAAACACACTTAGATCAGAATAAAAATCTGCGCCGGAAAAGTTTTTTCATAGGAAAAAGTGGTGTCCTTGAAATTCAGATGACCACCATTTTATGCCACCAGTGACCAAAATAAAAATAAAGAGAATGAAATAACAAAAAATGAGAATAATAAGAAATAAGAAAAAATGATAAAAGAAAGAAGAAAGAATAAAAAAAGTACTAAATATACACGCGACAGCGTGTGTAGTTCACAGCTTGCCAAGGATTTGGTTGTCTAGTTTTAGGATGGTGTTAATTCCATTCAAAAAATATTTAGGGGAGTTATAGAATTCCCGCAAAGATAAAGTGTGTAGTTGAAAATCTAGGTATAGGTTAGGGGGATACATATGCATTTTTTTTTTGGTTAAAGCTTGGTATTCATATATAGCAAAAGATGTATAAATGTTCCTACTAGTAGCTGATTGGACAGTCAGCTACTAATTCTATTTACATTTCATTTCTATGTAACTAGAAAAAGAAGCACAAAATCATATGTATTTGAGTTCCCACAAGTAACGACAAAAAAAAAGTTATGGAAAGCAGTTGAGTTGATGTAGACCAATCTGCCAGCTTCTACTATGTCTCCCACGAATGTGAAGAAGTATGCAATCACTCTAGTGGTTCTATCTTCATCGTATGCCATATTTTGAAATCGTATTTTGTTCCTCGCCTGCAATATTAAAGCTACGACATGTACAAAGGCAGCAGCAGTGATAGCATTCCTCCATGCACGAGTACGAGTTTTACTGCATATCCATTCCAGTTCACTGTCCCGGTCAAGGATTTGTCTCGAATTGCCCAGCCAACAACTAATTCTAGACCATAAACTCTCAGTAACGCAACACTCGAAGTAGAGGTGCTGGAACATTTCCACCTGTTGTTTGCAAAACACACACAGTGAAGGGATTTGAATACCATAGTTGGCTAATCCATCCACAGTAGGTAATCTTCTTTGGGCAGCCAGCCAAGCAACAAATTTATGTCGAGGCAGGACATTTTGAACCAGAAGTAAGTTCCTCCAGTCGACTCTATCAAATCTAGGGAGCATACTGATATACATTTTCTGGATTTGAAGCTTGTCGAGGCAGCATACAGCCTTGAATCTGACAGCAAGGGAACCTTGCAGCTGCTGGTTTGCCATAAGATCATCTCTGCATTGTATGATTTTTCTTAATGACCCAGGCTTCTTGCTTGGGTACATTTACTGTGCCAATATCAGCTTTTTTGATGTAGTAGCAGTGAACTCATCGGACCCATAGGCAGTCCTTCTTCCTAGCAAGGTCCCAAAGTAGTTTAGTGATTGCTGCTTGTTCCAGATGGTTATATTCAGTATATTTAGGCCTCCAGCAGTTAAGGGTCTGCATACTCTATCCCAAGCCACTAGGACTCTCTTTGATACACTAGCAGCTCCTGTCCAGAGGAAAGTCCTACAGATTGAGTCAATAACTTTTAATACTTTCTTTGGCAGGAGGAAGACCTGGGACCAATAGGCTTGTATGCCAAAGATGACACCTACCAGCATAGGATAGTAGCTTTGCAGACCAGCAGGTATCCTGGCTGTGATTCTCTCAATGAGAGGCAGGTATTGATGTATAGAGAGTTTCTTAGAATCCAGGGGAATGCCCAGGTATACTTATGCATTTTCTCTAAGATAATCTTGTGATGGCACATCTGTTAGGGACTTAGGGATTCAAAATAAATGCCTTTTTAGCCAAATTAATTTATACTCCTTCCGATCCATAAGAAGTGACCATTTTACCTTTGACATAATAATTAAGAAAATATGAACTCCCAGTGTCACGACCCTAAACCCGGACCCGATTGTGATGGCAGCACTCGTGAAAACAAGGCCAGCCGACAAGTTTTCAATTTATTTTAAAGAAATTAAGTAATAAAACTAAGTCTGAATCATAATAATAAATCCCAAAAGAAGGTAAGTAAAATTGTACAATTTGCGAAGACTAACCCAACACAACTAGATACTGGGGTGTCACTAGTCATGAGCATCTATCTATACACTGCAAGTCTGAAATGTCTACAAAGCTATTACATAATAACTGAAAGAGAAAGAAATGAGATAAAGAGGGAGAAGCACGAGGATGCGGACGCCGAGCATCTACCTTGTGAACTCTGAATCTACCAGGAGTTCTTAACCCTCTCAAGCAGGATCGATAGCGCCTGGAACAAGGGGTGAATGGAGTAAAGTGAGTACTCCAACTTAGTGAGTAATAATCATAAATAAAGACTGAGAAATATGAAATCACGTAAGGTACATTACAGACTATAATGAAGTAGTAAAAACCAGTGAAAGTGTTGAAACCGTGAAAATATGCAAGTCACTTTTGTTCATTTAAACTTTCATAAAATGCCTTTTTAACAATTAAGAAAGCAAATGCCAGGCAATTATGAAAATTAAACACATAAAGAATCGCCCCTCGGGCATAGTATCAACAAATCTATCCCTCGGGCAATATCTCAGAAACAATACCAGTCCTCAGACTATATTTCACATCACAATGGATACCCACGCTCACTAGGGGGTGCAGACTCCTGCATGGTCCCCTTACAGCCAAAGCACAATATCAATCCATCTTGTGGCAAAATCACTAGGCCCTCGGCCTGATATCAACAAGCCACCTCGTGGCGTACATATCTCAGGCCCTCGGCATCAAAATCATAGTGGGGTGTTTCCTCACAACTTAGGCCCTCGGCCTTACTCAGTCAAAACCCTCACAAGCCACTCGGGAAATAGGAAAACATAGTGCTCAGCCAAAATATCATTTAAAATGTCAGTTAAGTGTTAAAGCAAAGTAAACCTGGCTGGGTTATGAAAAATAGTAGAACATAGCATGACTCATTTCAAGTATAAAGTCAAAACAATGAGAAAACACTATTAAAAATCCCCTAAGGGTTCAAATAGTTGTCACGAGGCCCAAATATGGCATTCAGTCAAATACGCGGTAAAACAATCTTTGGGATAGACTAAGTCACAATACCTAATAGTGCACGACCCCGCGCTCATCATCTAGCGTGTGCGTCACTTTAGTGTAGCACAATGATGTGCAATCCGGGGTTTCATACCCTCAGGACATTATTTACAATCATTACTCACCTCAATCTGGTCCAAACTCTAGCCCGCGACGCCTTTGCTCCTATAATCGGCCTCCACTCGCACCGAATCTATCCAAAATCAGAATCCCAACGTTCAAATATGCTAAAGGAACGAAGCTCGAGCGAAAATAAGTAATTTACAACACAAAGTCCCAAATTACCAAAGCCCGACCCCTGGGCCCACGTCTCAGAATTCGATAATTTTTACATCGATAGATTCCTCATCTCTCCACGAGTTTATACATATCAAAAGTTTTGAAATCCAACCTCAAATGGTCCTTCAAATTCTCAATGAAAGGCCAAATTTTCCAAGCCCTAGTTCTTCAATTTAGGCTTAATTTCCATGATTAAATTAGGTGGAATTCACATTAGAATCGATTTTTAAGTCCAAGAATCTAACCTCCAAGTGATTCCCCTTGAATTCTCCTTCAATCCTCTTCAAAAAGCTCCCAAAATGTGAAAATTTGTGGAAATAAACCCCAAAATCGCGGACAAGACGACTATTTAAACATTATGCCCATGCCTCATTTCCTTCTTCGCGAACTCGGTCATGGCCTCGCGTTCTCGAAGCACAAAATAACTTTGACAAAAAATTACTCTTCGCGATCAGGACATGCCCAACGCGAATGCGATGCTTCCTCAGACTAACTCTTCACGATCGCGTTACCTCTCTCATGAACGCGATGAATAAATCACACTGAAGCTCAGCTGCCCCATTCCTCTACGCGAACGCGGCCCCCTTCACACGAACGCGATGACCAAACATCCAGCCCTTCACCAACGCGGAGCCTTCCTCGCAAATGCGAAGGTTAAAATCATTTGCGTTCTCAACTAACCCTTCGTGAACGCGAGGAGCTACTCGCGAACGTGATGGTCAAATTGTCCGAAATACTTTAGTAGTTTTTCTGCAATTCCAAACAAAATGAAATGGTTTGATTGACCACCCGAAACTCACCCGGGGCCCCCAGGACCTCAACAGAACATATCAACATATCCCATAACCTCATTGAAACTTGTTCCAACCTTTCAACGCTAAAAAAGATATCAAAATACCAAATTCGGATCGAATTCAAGCCTAAAAATTTTAAAATCTTCTAAGTTACCTTTTGATAAAAAATCCAACCAAACCACGTCTGAATGACCTGAAATATTGTACACACATCCCAAAGGACACAACGAAATTGTTGCAACTCTAGGAATCCTATTCTGATCCCTATACCAAAATCTCACCATCAACTGAAAATCACCAAAATACCAACTTCGCCAATTCAAGCCTAAATCTACACCGAACCTCCAAAATACGTTCCGATCACGCTCCTAAGTCCCAAATTACCTCCCAAAGCTATCCGAACCATCATAACTCACATCCGAGCCCTCTAACACACAATCCAATATCTGGTTGATTTTTCCAACTTAAACTCACTCCAAAGAGACTAAGTGTCTCAAACCTTACCAAAATCATTCCAGATTCGATCCGACCAACTCGATACCGTATAAAACGGATAAACAAAGCATAAAGAAGCAATAATGGGGGAAATGAAGCATTAAATTATGAGACACCGAGTCATCACACCTAAAAAAATATACTTGAAGCCTCAAATAGGTGAGGATATCTATTCCGCATCTCCCGCTCGGTCTCCTAGGTAGCCTTCTCCATGGGCCGACCTCTCCGCTGCACCTTCGTTGAAGTTATATTCTTTGACCTTAACTTTCAGACCTAACAACCCAAAATAACTATTGGCTCCATATCACAGATCAAATCATCATCCAACTGAACCGTGCTAAAATCCAGGACATGAGATGGATCCCCAATATACTTGCGGAGCATAGATACATGAAATACCGGATGCACACTTGACATGTTGGGTGGCAAAGCAAGCTTATAAGCCACCTCCTCAATCCTTTGAAGCACCTCAAAAGACCCAATGAGCCGAGAAATCAATTTACTTTTCTTCCCAAATCTCATAACGCTCTTCATGGGAGAAACCTTCAACAGAACCTTCTCACCAACCAGGTAGGACACATCTGGAACCTTCCTGTCGGCATAACTTTTTTGTCGCGACTCCGGTATATGAAGCCTCTCCTGAACCACCTTCACCCTGTCTAAAACATCCTGCACCAAATCTGTCCCCAATAACCTAGCCTCTCTCAGCTCAATCCAACCAACTGGAGATCTACACCGCCTCCCGTACAAAGCTTCATATGGTTGCATTTGAATACTCAACTGGTAGCTGTTGCTATAAGCAAACTCTGCAAATGGTAGAAACTGATCCCATGACCCTCTGAAATCAATGACACAAGCATGCAACATGTCCTCTAATATCTGAATTGTGCGCTCGAACTGCTAGTCCGTCTGAGGGTGAAAAGTTATGCTCAACTCAACCCGAGTACCCAACTCTTGGATATAGATCCCTGCCAACCGCTACAAAAATTATGCAGTACACACATGAATTAAGTACGCGGACTTGGTTAGATGATCCATAATCACCCAAATAGCATCGAATTTCTTCGAAGTCCGTGGAAGTCCAACTACAAAATCCATAGTGATCCTCTACCACTTCTACTCTTGAATATCCATCTGCTGAAGCAAGCCACCTGGTGACTGATGCTCATAATTCACCTGCTGAAAATTGAGACACCGAGCTACAAATCCCACAATGTCTTTATTCATTCTTCTCCACCAATAATATTGTCTCAGATCCTAATACATCTTCACGGTACCCGAATGAATGGAATATCGCAAACTATGGGCCTTCTCCAGAATCAACTCCCAAAGACCATCCACATTGAGCACACATATCCGGCCCTGCATCCTCAACACCCCATCATCACCAATAGTCACATCTCTAGCATCATCATGCTGAACTATGTCCTTAAAGACAAGTAAATGTGGATCATCATACTGGCGTTCTCTAATGCGATCATATAAGGAAGACCGAGAGATCACGCAAGCCAATACCCGACTAGGATCCGAAATATCTACCTTCACGAACCGATTGGCCAAGGCCTGAGCATCAACTGCAAGAGGTCTCTCACCAACTGGAATATATGCCAAACTCTTTATACTCACTGCCTTTTAGCTCAAAGCATCGGCCACCACATTAGCCTTCCCCGGTTGGTACAAAATTATAATATCATAATCCTTTAGAAATTCCAACCATCTCTGCTACCTCAAATTGAGATATTACTATTTGAATATGTGCTGGAGGCTACGATGATAAGTAAACACCTCACAAGACACACCATACAAATAATGCCTCCCAATCTTTAATGTGTGAACAATGACAGCCAACTTCAAATAATGAACGGGGTAGTTCTTCTCATGGGTTTTCAATTGATGAGAAGCATAAACAATAACTCTACCGTCGTGCATCAACACACAACCAATACTCACTCTTAAGATCACTAGTCAAGTTGGGAAGGCCCGGCAAACTGTATTTGTTGGGTTCTTCCTGAGTAGACGACAAGAACATAGGACGGGGGTGAGAAAGAAATCAAGATCTTCTGTCAAAGGCTACTAGCTTTCCACTGTTGGTAATCGATCTAGATGCGAAGAATCAGACAAGGAACTGACACTTGACTGAAAGCGTTTTTTCCGTACGCATCGACGTAACCACAGCTAAATCAAATAAGGATGATAGAAGTAGCTGCAATTGCTATTGAATCTGCTGCTCATGGAAGGTTTGACGAAGTGTCAGTACCATTTCATTTTGCAAAACGCTTTCTTGGGAAAGTGAATAATAGCACAGAAATGTTAATAAAAGTATGTCTTATTTTGCTCCTTCCTCAGGTGAACACAGTATATAAACCTGAAGCTGATGCCAAAACTAACACTGGAGCCATGAGGCTGTCTTGAGTTTCTGAAAGCTCTCCTCACACTCATCCGACCATATAAATGAAGAACCCTTCTAAGTCAACTTTGTCAATGTCAATGCAATTGATGAAAATCCCTGAACAAACAGGCGATAATAACCCTCCAAACCAAGAAAGCTATGGATCTCTGTGACTGAGGACGGTCTGGGGCCAACTCTGAACCGCCTCTATCTTATTCGGATCGACCTGAATACCCTCGTTGGACACCACGTTCCCCAAGAAAGCCACTAAGAGGATCCAGAACTCACATTTGGAGAACTTTGCATAAAGCTTCTCCTCCCTCAATATATGCAACAAAACTCTCAAATTCTCCGCATGGTCCTCCTAACTACAACAGAACATCATCAATGAAGAAAATCACGAAAGAATCAAGATAAGGATGAAACACGTTGTTCATCAAATACATGAATGCTTCTGGGGCATTGGTCAGCCCGAAGGACATAACAAGGAACTCATAATGACTGTATCTGGTCTTGAAGGTTGTCTTAAGAATATCCGAGTCACTGATCTTCAACTGGTGATAACTTGAATAGAGATCAATCTTGGAGAACACTTTCTCCCCCTGAAGCTGGTCGAATAAATCATCATTGGGAGGAAAATGATACTTGTTCTTAATTGTTACTTTATTCAATTGCCTATAATCAATGCATATCCTGATTGTGCCATCCTTTCTCTTCACAAGTAGAATCGGCGCACCCCAAGGTGACACATTAGGTCGAATGAACCCCTTATCAAGGAGTTCCTGAAGCAGCTCCTTTAACTCATTCAACTCCGTTGGTTCCATACGATACGATGAAATAGAGATGGGCTGAGTGCCCGGTACCAGGTCAATACCAAAATAATTAACCCTGTCTGATGGCATGCCCGACAGATCTGCAGGTAACACGTCGGGAAAATCCCTCAAAACTGGAACAGAATCAATATTGGGAGTCTCTGCACCGACATCCCTCGTAAAGGCAAAATATGATAGACAACCCTTCCCAACCATACACCGGTCTTAGCATGACATTCCAGAATAGCAGCATAAGGAGATAGCCAATCCATGCCAAAAATAACATTGGAATCCACCATACACAATAATAAAAGATCCACTCAGGTCTCCAGACCCCCAATAATCACCCCACACGACCGGTACACACAATCTACAAGAATAGTATCGCCCACGGGGGTAGATATATGAACAAGTGAAGCAAGAGACACACGGGACATACCCAACTAACGAGCAAAGTATGATGAAACATAAGAATAGGTCGAACCGGGATCAAATTATACAGAGGCATCTTTGTGGAAGACTGAAACAATACATGTAATAATAACATCAGAAGCAATAGCATCGGGTCTAGCTGGAAGTGCATAGAAACGGAACTGACCGCCACCTGATCGACCTCCCCCTTTGGGACGGACTCTAGCTGACTAACCTCCACCCCTAGCTAGCTGGGCAGGTGATGGTGAAGTAACTGGTTCTGAAACCAATGGCTAAATCCTATGCTGAGATGGACCTGCAAGGCGACGAGGAAACTGCCTCTAAATATGACCCATCTCTTCATACTTATAGCAACTTTCAGGTGCTAGAGATGGGGACTGAAGGGAATCCCTAGCACTGGAATGACTAGCAAATGCATTTGGCATAGAAGAACCCTAAACTAATAGAGCACGAGACGAACTCTGAGTTGGAAGGGCACTAAGTGATGACTGGCCCTGATGAGAACTATGAGAACCATGACCAGATGACGCCCTACGACAACCTGGGTGAGCAGACTGAGCATTCCTAAATGGACGACCTCTGCCATGCTGAAACTGACCTCTCAAAGGAGCACCACAATAATTACCAGATCCTCGAGGCCTCTTGTCCTCCCTCTCCTCTCACTCCTGGCGGAAAACAGACTCAATCTCACAAGAAATGCCTATAACCTCCTCAAAAGGCGCACAAATCACCCTCTCCCTGGTCATAAGAATACGAAGCTGATAAGTGAGTCCATAAAAAACCTCTACTCCTCTCTCTATCTGTTGGAACCAACCAATTGGCATGACGAGCTAACTCAGAGAACCTCAACTCATACTGCGGCACGGTCATCTCTCCCTGACATAACCACTCGAACTCCTTGCGCAGCTCCTGTCTACGAGACTAAGAGACTACGACACATACTTCTCCAAAAATGGAATGGAGAACTGCTGCCAGGTAAGGAGTGCTGCACCAATAGGCCTACGCCTCTCAAAATCCTCCCACCAAGTGAATGCATCTCCATTGAATTAATTAGTAGTGAAAGCGACCCTGCTGGTCTCCAGAATACCTGTTGTACGAAGAATCCTCTAACACCTATCTAAGAAACCCTGGGCATCCTCTTCCTCTGCATCACTAAAAATCAGAGGCTGAAGTCTATCAAACCTCTCCAACCTGCGCTGCTCGTCCTCTAGCATGGTAGGAACTACATAGTCTTGAGCAGCTACAACCGGCTGGGCTGGATATGCCCTCGATGTCTCAAGTCCCTGCACAACCTGCTTAGGTGTGCAAGCAGAGGGAGTTTGAGTACCTCCCCCTGCATGAGAAGTAGTTGCGGCTGTAGTAACCGAGACCAACTGAGCTAGGCCAGTGCAAACTGATAGAATATGATCCAAAGCCTCTTGAAGACCCAAAATCACAGTGGGCATAACTGGTGCCTGAGCTGCTGCTGCTGAAGCATTCACAACTGGGACTTGATCCTGAACTGGGACGGCTGGTGGATCTGCTGGTGATGCCCTAGCTGATGTACGGGCCACACTTCTGCCCCTACAGCGACCACGACCACATCCTCGCTCTCTACTGGCCCTATCTGGTGGTATTGGTGGTAGTCCATCCTGTCCGGTAGCGTGTGTCTTCACCATATGTGAGAGAATAGAAAAACAAAAGTTTAGTACTCGGATCAACAAATTCGCACGACAGAATTTCAAGAATAGGAAGTTTTTCCTAAAGGTTCTGCAGCTTCTCGAAGATATATATACAGATGTCTCTGTACCGATTTGCGAGACTCTGCTAAACCTGCTCATGACTTGTGAGACCTATGTAATCTAAGCTCTGATACTAACTTGTCATGACTATAAACCGGGACTGATCGTGATGGCGCCTCTCATGAAGACAAGCCAGTCGACACGTTTCCAATTTATTTAAAGCAATTAAGTAATAAAACTATGTCTGAATCATAATTATAAATCCCAAAAGAAGGTAAATAATATAGTACAATTTGCGGAAAAAAAACCCAACACAGCCCAATACCGGGTTGTCACTAGTCATGAGCATATATCAATACACTACAAGTCTGAAATGTCTACAAAGCCATTACAGAATAACTGAAAGAGAAATAAATGAGATAAAGAGGGAGAAGTACGGGGCTACGGATGCCGAGCAGCTTCTTCGTGAACTACGAAATATGCCAGGAGCTCTCAACCCTCACAAGTAGGATCAATAGCGCCTGAATATGCACACGGGTATAGAGAGTAAAGTGAGTACTCTAACTCAGAGAGTAATAATCATAAATAAAGACTGAGAAATATGAAATCACATATGGCACAATACAGGCTATAATGAAGCAATAGAAGCCAGTGAAAGTGTTGAAACAATGTAAATATGCAAGTCACTTTAGTTCAGTTTAAACTTTATAAAATATCTTTTTAGCAATTAAGCAAGCAAATGTCAGGTAATTAAGAAAATTAAACACCTAAAGGATCTCCCCTCGGGCACAATATCAACAGATCCGCCCCTCAGACAATATCTCAGAAATAATACCAGCCCCTCGGGCTATATCTCACATCACAATGGGTACCCGTGCTCACTGGGGATGTGCAGACTCCTAGAGGGGCCCCTTACAGCCCAAGCGCAATATCAATTTATCTTGTGGCATAATCATTAGGCCCTAGGCCTCATATCAACAAGCCACCTCGTGGCGTACATATCTCAGGCCCTCGGCCTCATAATTACAATTAGGGGTTTCTCACAACACAGGCCCTCGACCTTACTCAGTCAAAATCCTGACAAGCCATACCGATAATAGTAAAACATAGTGCTCAGCCCAAACTATCATTTAAACTGTCAGTTATGTGTTAAAGTAGAGTAAACCTGGCTGAATTATGAAAAATAGTAGAATATAGCATGACTGAGTTCAAGTATAAAGTCAAAACAGTGAGAAAATAGTAATAAAAATCCCCTATGGATTCAAATAGTTGGCACGAGGCCCAAATACGGCATTCAACCCAAAAAAGGTGATAGCAAATAGATTTCAGTCAAATACGCGGTAAAAAATTGCTTGGGATGGACTAAGTCAAAATCCTGAATAGTGCATGACCCCACGCTTGTCATCTAGCGTGTGTGTCACCTTAATATAGCACAACTATGTGCAATCCAGCGCTTCATACGCTTAGGACGTCATTTATAATCATTACTCACTTCATTCTAGTCCAATCTCTAGCCCGCGATGCCTTTGCCTCTCGAATTGGCCTCCAGTCACGCCGAATCTATCAAAAATCAGAATCACGATGTCAAAATATGCTATGGGAACGAAGCCCAAGAAAAAATAATCAATTTACAACACAAATCTCGAAATTACCAAAATCTGATCCCTGGGCCCACGTCTCAGAATTCGATAATTTTTACATTAATAGATTCCTCATCTCCTCACGAGTTCATACATATTAAAAAATCTAAAATTCGACTTCAAATGGTCCTTCAAATCCACAATCAAAGGCCTAAGTTTCCAAGCCCTAGTTCTTAAATTTAGGCTTAATTTCCTAATTAAATTAAGAAGAATTCACATTAGAATCGAGTTTTAAATCCATAATTTTTACCTCCAAGTGATCTCCCTTCAATCCTCTTCAAAAGCTCCCAAAAATCTCAAAAATGGTGGAAATAAACCCCAAAATTGCAAACAAGAATACTATTTAAACATTCTACCCAAGCTTTATTTCCTTCTTCACAACGCGGTCAAGGCCTCGCGTTCCCAAAGTACAAATTAACTTTGGCCAAAAATTATTCTTCACGATTGCGACATGCCCAGCGCGAACGCGATGCTTCCTCAGACTAGCCCTTTGCGATCGCGTTACCTCTCTCGCGAATGCGATGAATAAAACACCCTGAAGCTCAACTGCACAATTCCTCTAGGCAAACGCGATGACCAAAAACCCAGCCATTCGCGAATGCGGAGCCTTCCTCGCGAATGCGAAGGCCAAAATCATCTGCCTTCTGAACTAACCCTTCGCGAACGCAAGGAACTACTCGCGAACACGAAGGTCAAATTCTCTGCAAAACTTCAACAGTTTTTCTACAATTCCAAACAACATGAAATGGTCTGATTGACAACCCGAAACTCACCTGAGTCCCCCGGGACCTTAACCAAACATAGCAGTTTATTCCATAACCTTATTCAAACTTGTTCCAACTTTCAGAGCACTCAAAACAATATCAAATACAAAATTTGCATCGGATTCAAGCCTAGAAATTCCAAAATCTTCTATGATATGCTTTGAATGAAATTTTTAATCAAATCACGTCCAAATGACCTAAAATCTTGCAAACAAATGACACAGTGGAACTACTGCAACTCTTAGAATCCCATTCCGACCCCTATATCAAAATCTCACCTATTAACCGGAAATCGCCAAAATACCAACTTCGCCAATTCAAGCCTAAATCTACTCCGAACCTCCAAAACTCATTCCGATAAAGCTCATAAGTCCCAACTCACCTCTCGAAGGTATCTGAACCATCAAAACTCACATCCGACCCCTCTAACACACAAGCCAATATCTGGTTGGCTTTTCCAACTTAAACTCACTCCAAATAGTCTAAGTGTATCAAACCTTACCAAAATTATTTCGGATCCACTCCGACAAACTCGATACCACATAACACGGATAAAAAAAGAATAGAGAAGATGAAATAGGGGAACAGAGCGGTAACTCATGAGACGATTGGCCGGGTCATCACACCTAGAAAAAAAAGATATATTCACTAAATCAACCTTAATTAATTGTTACCTTGAAAATTGAAATATGTAAATAAGGTAAATTTCAAAAAAGTTAAAACTAATTCATTCTTGATTATATAAATGGACACTTATTTTGGACCAAAAGTAAAAGGGTAAAATTATCACTTACTATGGACCGAGAGAGTAGTTAGTTAGGCCAAGCATCTCCAAGGTCAAAAAATACTATTCTTTTTTAAAAAATTGATGTTTTTCAAACTTGAAGTGTTTGGCCAAACTTTTTGAAGAAAAAAATGCTTTTGAGTAGAAGCATAAGAAGTTTTGGAGAAGTAGAAAAAAGTAGCTTCTCCTTGCTTCTCACCATAAGTACTTTAGAGAAAAGCACTTTCGACAAAAGAAAACACTTCTCAAAATAAGCTGATTTTAGAACTTGGTGAAACATGCTATTAATCTATATAAGAGCTTATTTGCTTAAGTTTCTAGGAGGCCAAAAATATTTTTTTGTAAAAAAAAAGTACTTTTTGGAAATTTATGTGCTTGGCCAGGATGAAGAAATTTTTTTGACCAGCAGGAGAAGTAGTTTCATGCTTTTAGGAAGATGCTACAAATTCTAACTTCTTCTATGAAGTAGAAGCAAATATAGAATTTTATAAATATACAAAAATATCCTTATTATAAATTTATATTTTTCATATAATCCTTCATTATTTTAATCTTTTTATTTTTTTTCTACGAACCTTTTTTTAAAATTTTATTTTCATCGTATTCTTATTCTCCTTATCCGATTCTTCTTTAAAAGAGTTCCTCTAATATAAATTGATCTCTTCTTTATAGGGTTTATGAAGCACATTTTAAGTTATATTGAATGATTGTATTTTGATATATTTATATCATTATGTGAATAATAAAATACTTGATACCTAGTGTTATTGTTTTGAAAATTTATTTTTATATTGATTAAAATATGTTATATATTTATTTATTTTATCGTTCAAATTCTTATTAAATAAAAATAAAAAATCAATTGATTTTTTCTATAAGTAAATATTTAGTTTTATTATTCTTTTAAATAATATTAATTGTAAATTGAACTTTTGCTGTTCTATTTTTCGTAATTTTACTCTTATATATATTTTTGAAAAGATTGGTCGAACACAATTTGCTTATCAAATATTATAAAAAATTACTTCTTAAATAAATTAGTTCTCTTAGCATGCATCGTTTTTGAATACATGTTGGACATATCTCTCTTTCTTAGTTTCACGTTGGACTAATGATAATAAATGAAAGTTAGTCTTTTAGTCCCCTGATTTGGGTCATTCTATGTTGTCTGGGTCCTTTCACTCGCCTTCTTTGGGAAAAAGAAGAATGAAAACACAAATTGCAATTCTTTAAAAGTACTTTTTGAAAAGCATTTTCTAACAAAAATACATTTCAAAATAAGCTGTTTTTGTCAATTTGGTCAAAGAAATTCTAAATATCCGCTAAGGAAATAAAGAGGATATAACATTTTCAAGATAATAATAGTTAAACTGCTACTAAAATAAAAATCCAATTACATTTTACAAAATATTGTACTCTTTTCAATCCTTTTTTATGTGTCTTTCGCAAAAACAATTAGTACAAATATTTGTCACTCCATCAGAATGGGATGATTTGAAATTTTTCTAGTTCCACCAGAACTCCAAAAGATACATAACACAATTAATTACTCATTAATTGTAATCAAATATTTATTATCATAAATGGAAAACGAAATGGGAGTACCACTCAAAAACTCCACGTGTCACCAAATCTAGGGAAGAGCCTAATTAAGGTCGCTGATTCAAAACCTGAGTTAATTTATGTTACAAGGTCACTTAGCTTGTATCCTCATTAGCCCAATGTTTTGACAAATGAAACGAAAGCGCACACACCAGTATTGACTTCTCCGGAAAATGCCAAAGCCTTTCATTACTACGTACAACCAATACCTTTCTCTTTTGTCTCACTCTAAATTCTCTCTTCATTTTGAACTTCCTAACCACTTCTTCTTTTCCGTCTTCCTATTCAACTAAATCCTCGTCACCCTAAAGTTTCTGCTATAAATTCTCCCTCTGTAATTCCCCTTCTCTTTGTCAGCCTAGCTCAAACCAAAATGGGAAGTCTTGATTCAAATAATAGCGCTCAAAACCAATCAAACATAGCAAATTTCAACCCACTTGACCCTGAAGAATTCCGTACACAAGCCCATCAAATGGTGGACTTCATTGCTGATTATTACAAGAACATTGAAAACTATCCAGTTTTAAGCCAAGTCGAACCGGGTTACCTCCGTAACCGTTTACCTGAAACTGCCCCATATCGCCCCGAATCATTTGACACCATTATGAAAGATATTCAAAACCATATTGTCCCTGGTATGACCCACTGGTTAAGCCCTAATTTCTTTGCATTTTTTCCAGCCACCGTTAGCTCCGCTGCTTTCGTCGGTGAAATGCTGTGCACTTGTTTCAACTCCGTTGGTTTTAACTGGCTCGCGTCACCGGCTGTTACGGAGCTAGAAATGGTAGTCATGGACTGGCTCGCAAATATGCTAAAACTACCAAAAGCCTTCATGTTTTCTGGCACTGGTGGTGGTGTACTTCAAGGTACAACCAGTGAAGCTATTCTCTGTACACTAATCGCCGCTCGTGACCGAAAGCTCGAAACCCTAGGTGTTCATAATGTTGGAAAGCTCGTTGTCTACGGCTCTGATCAAACGCACTCTACGTATACCAAGGCTTGCAAGCTGGCTGGTATTTTCCCATGCAATATTAGAGCTATACCTACGTCTGTTGAAAGTAATTTCTCTTTATCTCCTGTGGTCCTACGTAGAGTTATTGAAGCTGATGTGGCTGCCGGATTGGTCCCACTTTTCCTCTGTGCTACTGTAGGGACCACTTCAACTACAGCCGTTGACCCTATTAGTCAACTAGCTGAGGTGGCTAATGAATACAAAATCTGGCTCCACGTGGACGCTGCTTATGGAGGTAGTGCATGCATATGTCCAGAGTTTAGACATTATCTTGATGGAATTGAACGAGCTGACTCGTTGAGTCTTAGTCCACATAAATGGTTACTAAGTTACTTAGATTGTTGTTGCATGTGGGTTAAAGAACCAAATGTGTTAGTAAAGGCTTTAAGCACTAATCCTGAATATTTGAGGAATAAACGATCTGAATATGACTCAGTTGTGGATTACAAAGACTGGCAAATTGGTACAGGTCGAAGGTTCAAATCGCTCCGATTATGGCTTGTTATGCGTAGTTATGGCATAATCAATCTTCAAAGTCATATTAGGTCTGATGTTCGAATGGCCAAGATGTTTGAAGGGTTTATTAAGTCCGATCCAAGGTTTGAAATTGTTGTGCCTCGGCGGTTTTCGCTTGTGTGCTTCCGGTTCAACCCGGTCAACGAATCTGAACCGGCATATATCGAACTTTTAAACAAGAAGCTGCTTGATTCTATCAACTCAACCGGGCAAATTTATATGACACACACAATAGCAGGCGGAATTTATATGCTTAGGTTTGCAGTAGGTGCCACGCTTACAGAAGACAGGCACGTAATTGCTGCATGGAAATTGATAAAGGAGTTGGCCGATGCTTTGTTGAGAAGAAGTTATTATTATACTACTGTTTAGGGTCTGTGTTTAAAAAATGCAGAAGAGGAAGAGTAAAGAAATGAAAATAAATGCTTGCACTTTTATGTTTGGTGTATAGGCATTTGTGATTGTTTTGTAAATCTCAGACGGCAAAGTCAAAACAATCTGCATCTGTCGGTAATACCACTAGTAATATATATTAGAATTAACATTGATCTGTAAGCTCTTTGGTGGGAGGAAATAATGGTAGAGTATGTAGTATCACGTTGAAATTTTAAAGCTCATCTTGGTTTATTTTTTGGAATTTTCAGTTAAAAAGAAGCATCCTTATTAATTCCTCGTTTTCTTGTTCGAAATAGCATTACCAGGAAATAATAGTTACTGCTATCAGTTTTTTATGATTGGCTATCTTAACTAACTATTTCATCGATCTGTCAATAATTTCGAGGTTATAGTTTTCTTAATTAACCTTTAGGTTACAAGTTAGCAAGTCCAAAAACTTTTTGGTGGTTAGTACTGATTTTCATATTCGCATCTTACAATAATAATGTGTTGCTTCAAATAGGATATCTACGATAACAATCTTTTTTTAAGAGCCGTGTATATATATATATATATATATATATATATATATATATATATATATATATATATATATATATAACATGTAGTATTGATTTTATATTAGCATATTAGACTTTTTATGTGTAGTTCCTTGTCGTAGATAACTTGATGCAATGATGTAAAATAATTATACATTATCAATCACCAAAGTTAAGCTTTATAGCTAAATGCATGATATGCTAGGTGAAAGACAATGAATTTAATTTGTATATATACGCTGACAATATCAAATATTCTTATACTAAATATTTTAACATGTTATAGCATATAACTTGCTTTATTTATTTTTTGTTATTTCTGAAACATTATGCTAAATAATTATTTAATTATTTTTTTAATATTTTCCTGATATTTAATATTTAGGATTTCTTGCCATTCCTTTTAGTTTTTTTTTTGGCGAAGAATTTTTTTTTTAATTCATCACCACAAAACATTTACAAATTTGCCTCATCACTTTCTTTCCTATTCCTTCCTATATACATATATAATAACTATGAATTCCTTGTTATCAAACAAAAAATATTTCTTCATATTTATCTATTCTGTTATAACTGCATGATTTCCTCAATCCATCTTCTTTCCTGCATACTTGTTTTACTCTTCATACTGGTAATCTTCCTCAACCGGCACTCTTGCTTTATCTGTCTTACTCTGTATGTAGGTATACGGAGTTTGGACTCCCATACCACAATGTTTCTTGCTTTCCATATCCTTTTAAATTTAGGAGTACTCCTTTCTACATCTATATAGCATGTTTATATATTCGTTTTCGTTGTTAGATTTTACCCATTTTCCATTCCTTTTAGGTTTATGACTTCTTTTCCTTCCCTTTGAGTTTTATGCGTTTACACATAAAAATAGTTACACAATAAGGTCCCTTATGAGGTAATTACATGTAAATATTTAGGTGTGGTGGTTAGCATAAAAGATTTTTATACTGTTAGTTAATTGTGTAACTTACATCTCACTATTTTTTTGAATAATTACAGTTATTACTTCTAGTTTTATTAAGTGATCTAAGAATGTAAAAAATTATTGAAAACTTACACAAATGTCCCAAATAATTCTCAGCTTACCAACCTCTAACCATTAGCAATAAATTTATTAAAACTAGCTAAGTACATATAAAAATTAAAAATCAAATAAATAAGGTTCTTTTTCTCAAAAAATCACATGCAAAAATTACTTTTCATATTTTTAAGCGTGATTTGCAACATTACATGAAAGACGGAAAAGAAATTTCATGGATGAAGTATCAAATAAGGCTATGAAATACAAAAAAAATAAAAATACAAAAAATAAAATACAATATTCCAAAAATCTAAGCAATAAAAAACTTTTTCAATGAATATAGTTGAAATTCATTGAAAACTTATAGATAAGTCAATATATAAAATTTGAGGAAGATTGGAGGTGATTTAGACTAGTTTTGTATCAAAATTCGTAACTAAATCGAGTTCAAAAAATTCTTTTGCGACACATGTTTCAAACATATATCACGCATGCATCTCACAAGGGTGTACGTGGTTATACATGTGATACACAAATAATACATATTGTGATGCACAGATATTTTTTTCATGTTTAACTTTGCTTCGAATTTTCAATTCAAACCACTTCAAAACTTCACCAAATTAAATCATCCCAAAACTGAGATTCAAACTCGTTAAGATGTATTAAATCTATTCTAATAATACTTACTCAAAAGAAAACAAAAAGTTGATTTTTTTACTATAAATAGCTAATTGGCTAATATTAGTAATATTTTATAAATTAATTAATTTTTGTAATGAGCTACTTATAAATGGACATAACTGATAATTTCCTAAGAATAAATTGTATAGAAGTTAAAAATTTAAGAAAGTAAGTATACAGTCTCCGCGATGTCTAATACTTGCAACCTTAAAGATCCACTACGATGTATTTGCTAACTCCTTGTTTCTATATAAAAAAATTAAAAATCGATGACACAATATTAGGAAAAGCTTGCGGTATGCGTTATGTAATGAAGTGGCGATATATATGGCATTGGAGATATTACCAAATTATGCTGCTCACATACCATCGATCGCTGGTAATTTATTTATTAACTAACCGAATTAAAAGTACCGTCTAGAAAAATTATCGCTACTTAGCATTAAATTGAGATCACAAGATTGCTTGTGATTTCGTGACTTCGGGTAAATTGCTAGAACGATAGACAGATTTAAAATTTAAATTATACGAGTTCAATCTTTAAGGTTTTTAGTATTTAATTTATTATAATTTGAAGTTAAGGATTCTATCAAGGACTATTTATTATAGTTAATTTTAATGAATTTTTACATATAAATTGATGCCGCTAGTCGAAAATATCGTATTAATATGAACACACTATATAACGGAGGATCCGCCCTAATGGCGACGTGAACACGTACGGTGGCTTTTGGCTAGACGTAAAGAACAGAAGATGGCAATAGAACAACCATCAAATACCAACTAAGCATCAGCCAATTAGTAGAGGTTGTTGGCCGTTGATCGTTTATGGATATATACATGGGTAGCCAAAGCTTTTTTATAGGATGAAAATGGCTGACGTTGATTTGAGGCTGAGGCAGCGATAGAAGATAGTCTTGTATGGCGGCAACTAGCAGCTCAGCAATTCAATCTGTCCTGTTTGTGTTTGATCCTTATTGAAGGTAAGTCAATGTTCGCACGTACGTCCTCTTATTGAATACTATTTTTTTAATAAGAAATGATTTTATCATCTGCAGTTGCCTTGAATTAGCTGAGGTGATAGATACCCCTCACATTCGAAAGTTATTCTAGTTTCGGTGTAAGCAGTTAAATACTCCATTTTTGTAGTCAAATATTGGAAATGTGGGAGCAAGAGAGGAGCCAATGGAGCCTTTGAATGTTTAAAATTAAATATTAACGTCTATTAAAAGCAAAGAGGTGGTGTGGTTCCCGGTAGGGGTGTACAAAAAAGAAAACATAAAAATCACACCAAATCAATAATGATCGGAAAAAAAGTCCGATTGATTTGTTTGACTTGGATTGTTATTAGAAAAAAATTCGACCATAATTAATTTGATTTGGTTTTTATTAAAAAAAATCAAATCGAAACCAAACAAACCCTACAATACATTTATATAGTTTTTAAAAATATTTATTTCTTAAACTTTTTCACACTTTTTATCTTTTATTATATTATTTCAAGCTTTGGACTCAACATTCTCGAATGGTCCAATAAATTTTATAGCCCATAAATTTTGTACTAATAGTAATACTAGGGCGAAATTCAAAAACAACCAGATTTACAACTGGTCGTTTAAAAAAAAGCCAGTTTCAAAAGTAATCGAAATTTAGCCATTTTTCATGAAAAGATAAATCTGAGCGAAAATACAGTTCAAACCCCGAAAAATACTACAGGATATTATGCTGGAGTTCCAGCATAAGTATACTTGAACTCCAACATATTATACTGGAGTTCCAGGATAAGTATGCTGGAACTCCAGCATAATATGATGGATTTCCAGTATAAGTACACTAGAACTCCAACATAATATAATGGAGTTCCAGCAAGTATACCGGTCCAACATAACATACTAGAGTTTGGAGCACGGTGTTCTAGTTTTCATTATATTATGCTAGAGCCAACAAAGTATACCGATCCAGCATAATATGCTGGAGTTCATACACTGGTGCACCGAAGTCTAGTATATTATGCTGGACCGGTCTATGTTGCAGCAAAATATTGGCTATTTTTTATTGACTTTGTATACGCTGACTATTTTTAAATGACCAGTCCGAAAACTGGCTATACCGTGCTATTTCACTGTAATACTAACAAAGTAAATTCAAGAAAAATTGGCATCCTATAACAACCCATAATAGGAATTGGAAATTTTATAGCCTTATATTAGGTTTGACAAAGATAGCCCCAAATAATTGGCATTATATAGCTAAATCCTAAAAAAGTACTCTCTTTTACATTCTCTCTCATAAAAAACTGTACGCTTATTTTGGCTTCCCTCTCCATTTCTCTCCTTGTATTTCTTCTTCTATCTCTTCTCTTTTGCTCTCATAGTTTAGCAAAAATTCTTGTAAATTATGTAAAAAAAATTAGTGGGATGAAAAGATAAGGTTGATCTCACATCAGAGAAAATTAAAAGCAAAAACTAAGAGAGAAAAAATATATTTTAACTTTGTTTTGCTTCTCTCTTCTCTTTTTTTTGGCTGGATTAAATAAGTGGGTGTGATTGAACTTGGTTGAAAATACATAAACAAGGCTATATATAAAATTTAAAAAAATTAGCAACAACTAAGAGAGAAAATATATGTTTCAAATTTGTTTTTATTCTCTCTTCCTTTTTTTGGTTGCATTGAATGAGTGAGTGTGATTGAATTTAGTTGAAAATACCTAAGCGAGGCTATATACAAAATTTGAAAAATATTAGAAGTAGTTTAGACTAGTTTCAGACAAAAAATCAGACCTAAAAGTCCAACCGCGACATGTGTATATCACGTAGTATATCGTGTACCTCAATGTATATCACACACAAAATTTTGCGGACGTATGTGTATATCACTTTGTATATATCGGTATATAACACAATTTCTTTATGGACGCCAGTGTATATCAAATTGTATATCGTATATATAACATAAATTTACATGGATATATACAGATATACATAATATACATAAGACATCACTTATGTACATAGAGATATACACGGGTTACAATAGGGGATGCACATGTGGAGTCATCTTGAACTTGAGTTTTCAACCTGAGATGTGTTATACAAAGAAGGAAAATACAATTTTAATAATTTTTTTGATATACACATTATTATTATGTTATACACTGTGTTATACAAATAATATAATTATTAATTATTGATCAAAAAAGGAAACTAAATGTAATAACATGACCGATCGTTTTGAGTTCTAGTGCATTGTTCAGCAGTCTGAGGCCATGAGCAGCTTCATTTCATGTATTATGACTTGCATAGTCGGAATTAGATTTCGGGAAGTTTAGAGTTGATTTGAAAAAAGAATTCTCATTTCGGTAGCTTAAAGTTGAAGGAATGAACTAGGATTAGAATTTTGAGTAAACGACCTCGAAATCAGGATCTAAAGGTTCCAACAGGTTCATATGATGATTTCGGACATGAGCGTATGCCCGGATTGGATTTTGGATGAGGGAGCACTTTGGCGCCTATTGTGGAAGTTAGCATTTTGGAATAAATTTATAAGTTTGGCTTGAAGTGCATTTTAGTGTTATTGATGACTACTTGGGATGTCGAGTTTGGGAGTAGCTCCATATGGTGATTCTGGAGTATGGAGCGTGATCAGAAGTGAATTCGGAGGTCCGTAGGTCCTTTTAGAGTCATTTGGCTAAAGTTAGAGGATTGAAGGCTTTTGAGAAGTTTTCCCGAGAGTGAACTTCTTGATATCGGGGTCGAAATCCGATTTCGAAAGTTGGAGTAAGTCCCTAATGTCAAACATGACTTATGTGCAAAATTTGAAGTCAATCGGACGTGATTTGATGGGTTTCGGCATCAAATGTGGAAGTTTGGAATTCTAAGTTCTTCAAGTTTGAAATGGAGTGTGATTCGTCATATTAGCATTATTTGACATGATTTGATGCCTCGAGCAAGTTCGTAATGTATTTTGGGACTGATTGGTATGATTGGTCGGGGCCCCGTTGGCCTCGGGTGGATTCCGAGTGGTTAATGGATCAAAATGAAATTTTTGGAAAGTGCTGAAGCATCTGCTTCCGTCTTAACCACACATGCGGTTGGTTGACAACAAGTGCGAGACCGCAGAAGAGGTCGTAGCCTCGCAGAAGCGGCCCAAGGCCAAGCAGCCCAAGACCGCAGATGCGGCCCTAAATCCGCAGAAGCGGAACCACAAAAGGGGTGAGCCGGTCTGTAGAAGCACCCCGGACCACAGAAGCGGTCTTTCTTCCACAGAAGCGGTGGTTGCAAGTGTGGCCCAAGATCGCATGAGCGGAAATCGCAGAAGGCAGTGGCCTTCATTTATTCGGGCACAAGGCCATTTTTGCTCATTCTTCACTCATTGTTTGGGCGATATTGGGAGCTTTTGAAACAAGACTTCCACCTAGCATCTTAAGATAAGTTATCCCACATATTATTAGTTTAATACTTGAGTTTTGGGTAGATTAACACATGTAAAATTAGTGAAAATTGTGGGAACAGAGTTAAACCTAGGGTTTTGTTAAAACAAGATTTAACCACGAAATTGGTTATAGAATGGAGTAGAAATCATATATTCTTGATCCTTAGGTTATGAAGAACAACTTTCTTCGAAAAGTTACGAAATCCGGGCACGTGAGCCCGGGGTCGAATTATAGGAACCTCGAATTTAGGGTTGGGAAATCAGTTTAATAGTTAGAATATGAACTTTTAAGCATGTATTGACTAGTTCTTACCCTATTTGAATAGTTGTGGATTATTTAGCTCTAAATTGGAGGTTTGAGCGCGTTCTTGAATCTGAATGTAGGCTTTGGAGCGAGGTGAGTCTCCTTTCTAAACATGTAAGAGGGAATTGTCCCAATAGGTGAGTTTATTGGTTATGCGCTCCCATTTTTGGGGGCTACATATGCACGAGGTGACGAGAATCCGTGCATAGCTACTATTATGTCATTGTCCGGGTAGTCAAGAACCCAAAACCATGCTATGCTTAGAATATCCCTAAATCACACTGAATTAGTAAATAAATTTCTAAAAAGACTTAAGCTTCATTGTCTTAAATTATTGAAGAGAATTGGCCTTTCTTTGGATAATTGCTCCATGTTGACTTCTTGACTGAATGTCTGTCTGAGCGTGTTTATTTTTGGAATGGGTCAAATGTCTAGATAGAATAAACATATGCATCAATAGGCGCGACGTTGACCCTCGACAAGTGCACAATTTATTTCTGTTGGATCGGGCCGTCATCTCGGCATAATATGCGCATGCTTGCATTGCTTAGCTTGAAACTTATTGAAGTTGATTGCCCCTTTTTGGCCTGATACTAATTGCTAAAGATAAATGAAAAGAAATCTTGAAAATCCTTTATTATTTGTTAAAGGTGTTTAATCTGTTATTCGGCTATGCGAGTTAGAACTGCTAGATAAATCCATGTTTTCCTCAAACCTTCACCATATTATTAATTGACCACTGGAAAGTGTCGAAGTCGACCTCTCGCCTCTACTTCTTCGAGATTAGATGGGATACTCATTGGGTACATGTTGTTTTTGTACTCATACTATACTTCTGTGCATTTTTGTTGCACAGGCATATGCATCTCTCGTGGCCTACTGGGCGTAGCAGCATGGTTGATATGGAGACATAGGTGAGCTACACTTCTCGAGGTGACCCGTATCCTGCAGAGTCTGTTTCAGTTTTTCCGTATTTAATTCTATCCAACATTGTATTCAGAACGGTTGTTATATTACATTATTCTCTTGAAATTGCTCATGCAATGGTGACACCGGGTTCTGGGATGGTTTTGAAATATTAGTATTAATTTTTTATTTTTTATTTGAATTGAAGCAGTAGTCTTTTTTATTTATTTATAAATATTGAAGAAAATCTTAGTTTTCAAGATTGTTAAGATGAGAATTTAATTAAGTATTTTTGTCGACTTGCCTGACAGCAGTTTCCGGCTCCACCACGACCCTTAGTAGATTTTGCATCATGACAACATGGTATCAGAGCACAAGTCTAGTAGTGTCTTGCGGACCGGTATGGAGACGTCTGTACTTATCTTCGGGAGGATACACAGTTGTTAGGAGTACTTCCCTTCTTGATTCCTTATCGTGCGATCCGTTTTCTTTGAGGCTTATCTTTTATCTCTTTCCTACTCAATCGCGTGCGATGCGAAGCGCTTGTTATAAATAGAAGAATTGTAATGATACTATGAATGTGGTGCGGGTTTTTTCCCTGCGGGGTTACTTGAACAATTATCGTCACCTAAATTGTAATGGTACTATGAATGTGGTGCGGGTGTTTTTCCTGCGGGGTTACTTGAACTATTATCGTCACCTCATGGAAGGATATTCCGCTATTTCAGCTTAGTAACGGTACTTCTGAGAGCCTTAAGGCTACGCACAATTTTCCATGATGCTTATGAACTTTTATTCCATAGTATTGTTATGATGGTAGGATGTTTGCCTGCATGTCAAGGTAGTGAGTGAATTGAAGGGAGGTTTACTCAGTGCATGATCTAGAGATTCAATGTTCTATTCCTGGCAGGGGAAAGGCAATCGGGTGGAGAATGTTCAGGTTTGGGTTGATGAGGTATCGAGACTCGGTATTTGCTAGTGTGGTGGAAGTTTTCTTCTATGATGAGGTGTTATTTTTGTTATTGAAAGTACTAAATTCGCTAGTATTATGATCTTCTATAATCCGCCTTTGGAGCAGGATATTGTGAGTAGGTATTGAAGAAGAGATTGTTAGATATCGCGAGGCAAGGTGGTTCAGGGTTGAATCAGCATTCCTAATATTGGCAGCTGGAGAGAGATGATCCCCAGAAAAATTTAAAGTAAGTAGTGGTTTGTGGATTCAAGTGCTAACGAAGATATATTTTATTAAGGCATCAACTGAGTAGCAAAGGATGAGAAAAGATGTGTGGAACGTGTCAGACGATGGCTAAAATTCCTAGAAGGCTAGGTGCATGAAGCAAAGGTCAAGTAGTTGATTAAAGAAGTGAGTTTTCCCAAAGTGGGAGAGTGGCGGATGTTGCATATGGGCTTGGTGGTAGGATGCTTACGCACCTTTAGGAGAGTTTGGAATGATTTAGAATTTTAGTGATTTATGATTGGGGTCTACGGATCTAATTTGAAGTATGGTCTATTATGCGGCATGAGATTTGATATAACAGAAAAAGGGCTACTTAGAAGAAATAAGGGTGCAACATGACTAAGAATTTAAAGGATGTTCCCGCACATTTAATTGATGTCCACGAGGGATGAATGGAATTGTGCAACTAGAGAGTGAGCTCGGACTCAGGTTGAATTATTGATGTCGTAGTGGTCGTACCCCGATGTTGGGAGGTGATTTCCACAGGTGGGTTATTCCCTGTGAGCGGGTTAGTGGTCGCGTGGTTGGCAAAGCTTCTACGAAGAATTCTATTGGTTGCAGTAAAGAGATCGGTCGTGCGAATGCGGTTGATGATTCAGAGTACAAAGAAAGGGTTTTACTGAAGGATTCCAAGAATTTTGATGGTTGATTGCGCAAGGTTATGTCAATAAGAGATGAAAAATCTTGGTGAATTCCCGAATTGTGTAATGGTGGCTTCAAGCTAAGTGGAACAGTCCCGCCGCCTATGTTTGGGTTGCATGGTTAACTACTTGCGGGGTTTCTAATTATTAACATATTGATGATTTATCTCAGCTATGGAAAAAGACCACAAGTGGTAATTTGAGCAAATGAATTGTTGAATGCATGGTACGGTTGGCCTTATTGGCTCATGTTCAGACTTGAGGAAAAATTCAGGATTTATGCCTTGTATAGATACAGGCTTCAAGGAAAGTGATTCTGCCGGGTACTTTCATGAGTTATAAGGTTCATGGAGTTGATTATACTCAGGGTCAAGTCAGAGCGGGTGGCTCTCAGCAACGGTCCTAATGTATTAAGAAGGGGAAAGTGTGACGCCTGATGATTTCGAGCCTATACGTTCAATTGAAAATCAAGTTATTATAGTAGCTTATGAGTGGAGACTCAGAATGTTCTACGATATCTTGACTTGCGGTGTAGCACTTGAGAGATATGAAATGGTTCGTGGAGTTTGGGACAGTATGGTCTTGCCATTCAAGGTAACTCGGGATGAGTGCAGATGGAGTATATTATGTGTTTAATGGAGTAAGTAGTATTTCTAGGGCAATCAAGGATAAACTTGAAGAAAGTAGATTAATTAGCCATAGTTGAATTGTCATATTTGTGTTAGTGATCGGTTCTTTCGGTGTGATCAAGTTATGCGAGTGGGTTGTGACAGTACGTGTGATGCTGGTCAACCGCCATGATTGATGTTATTCAGAAGTATTCTACCGTTATGGCCTGCTATGTGTGGGCGAATCCTGGAAGGGTTGTGGTGGATTAGACCACTACTTAAGGATATGAATGTCCTACGGTTATAAGGATTTACCTATGTGTTGCTATGGTTCTCTTTAAGTGAGTTCAGTGAAAACGTTTTGTATGATGGAGTTTTAATCTACTAGTGGTTCCAGAAATTATGATGAAGGGTCGTGTTCTATCATGTATCGACATATTGGGTAAAGTAAGTGATATGGAATTTGAGATGGGGATCAAGGTTGTAGTTCGGTGTTGGCAAGAAAGTCACAAGCTCAGATGAGAAAGAAAGGGGTTCGGAGGTTTAAAGTAAGTTGGTATTGTCTTCATTTGCCAGAGATTGGTGTTTTGTGAAAAAGACTTTGCATTCTGGTTAAGGATTTTTGACTGCTTTTCAGCATTAGTGCGACCGATGATTTGGGTGTACAGACCTATTATTTGTTATTTAAGGTTGTGGGAACGTGTCCCATGGGAAGGTTGTATAAGGGTGGCATGTGATCACTTGATTGATTGAAGAAGTTAAACCAAGTATGAATATCATAGTGATATTGTCAATTTGAAAATTTATGCTTGGAGGGCACATGGCTTAGTGAGTTGTGGACTCTGGTTGAGTATTCGGGTTATGATTTATATTCTTGGGTGTTATGAGAAGAGGGAAGTTAGTATGAACCATTGAAAGGTTATTGGCCTAGTTTGTTACGATCAGGACCGACTTGAGGTAGGTGGATGGATTTAAATGTGAATATAGGCTTCATGCCAGGCCAGTTGTGTTCATTTCGGCAAACGTTCCTTATGGAAGAGCAGTCAGGGTGTTATTGTTGTCGTAAGCTATTTCATGTAATGATATATATTGCACTGTATGATTTGTGAGATAGCTTGGTGAATTTCTTAGGAGTTGAGGTTTCACGTGGAGATGATATTATATGAGCAGGATGGCTCTTGAGATTCACATCATGTATCACACCTCAGTTGTGCTTGAGTTTTGTGGCCGTTAGCGCTATATGTCCCCTCAGGGATGGAATTATGCACTTAGCGTGTTTATGACCGATATTCGGTATTTTGATATGATGAATTATTTAGCTCAATGTATATCTCCTTATGTGAGTTCTATATGTGGATCGGGTGGCACGCCGCCATAGGTATGTTGTTTGGATAGGGTTGCGCACTACAATAGTGTGTTGTTCAGTACAGTTCCTTATATCTGTCATTATGTGTTTCATTTCCCATTTTCTGAGGAAAGATCGTATTAGCTGTGAGCCCATGTCGTATGTATGATTCGCGAGCGAGGAGTTTGTTTTGTATGTTGCCCGCGTCGCATGTATGATTCCCGAGTGGGGTGATTGGATCTCCTTTTCAGAGTTTGTTTTTCGCATTCTAATTGGTATACAATTGGCACATGGTAGCATCATATGAGACTTTTGATTATGTTTGAGATGGCTCATTGCCTGAGCAGTTCATACTGGGTGAGACGAGATTATTGAATTTAGGATCAGTGCAATCTTATTATATGAAATATATTGAGGAGCTAAGACCATTAGATGGTTCACGATTAGGTTATGATTCTTGTCAGGAATATAGACCCAATGATCTGTTGATTTAGCAGTTGATTATTAATTTTGGTGCATCTCTTCCATCGTGGCGGTATTGTAAGAGTTAGAGTAAGACCTGTGTGTCATGAGGTGCAACGGGAGCATAAAATTTGTGGAATTTCGACTATTATGCTTAGAGAATATTATTGTAGTCATGTGAATAAAGTGATGCAAGTGTGAATTCAACAAAGTTATATAGTCATGGTTGGGTACATTGGGTAATGATTGATATGGTAATCGTATGATCGGAACCAAGCCGGGCATAGAATTTCAGATGTTGGAATTGGGCCTTAAGGCTTATTCACTTGAATAAAAGGGAATATCTTCAGCATTGATCGAGCTGATGTGCTCAACTGAGTTGTGGTAGCAGGGAAATGTGCATGAGAGGTTAAACAGTGATTTCAGACTACTTCAGTGTATTTCTCGACACGTTCGCGGATGAACGTATGCTTAAATGGGAGAGAATGTAACTACCCATCCGGTCATTTTAAGTTCTAGCATGCCGTTCAACAGTCTGACGCCATGAGCAGCTTCATTTCAGGTATTATGACTTGTACGCGTGGTCCGAATTAGATTTCGGGAAGTCCAGAGTTGATTTAGAAAGAGAATTCTCATTTTGGAAGTTTAAAATTAAAGGAATGAAGTAGGATTGTAAACGACCTCGGAATCGGGATCTGAAGGTTCTAGGAGGTTTGTATGATGATTCCAGACTTAGGCGTATGCCCGGATCGGGTTTTACATGACTCGGGAGCTTTTTGTGGAAGTTAGCATTTTGGAAGAAATTTTATAAGTTTGGCTTGAAGTTTTGTAGACATGTATAAAAATATTTAATCCATATAAAATTTGGATTAAATTCTAAATTACTTTGGGTCTAATCCGGACAAAATTTGGATTAAATTAAATTGGGTTAAATAGTTAATTTGGGCTTTACACGTTAATTTATTCCATTTTATTATTTTTAAGCCCAAAGTCCATTTCATCTTCAGCCTCTGACTCATGCCATGTGACGTGGCATATCCTGTAAAATCCATGCCAATAAGGTGACGCCACACATTAAATAATGTCATAATCCAAGTCAAAAATCAAGAACCAACCACAACTCGCCAAATGGCTAAAATAACATGGGCCAATCAAAATCAAGCAAGAGAGTCTTATGTAGCTTGACTGTCCATCCTCTACAACTATAAATAAAGGGGTTACATAACTCTCAAAGGACATTCAGAGTTGGAGAAGACCTCCGCAATTGGTGAAGGCAACCACAAACAGATAGATCAATCATCAAGTGTTTAGTTCTTCAACATAGGAGTGATGAATGGAGTTCTTCCCGGAGATCAACCCGTAACAACAAAGTGCTTCTCGACATTCTTGGTGATTAAATATATCACAAGGAGGTCTGCATCATCCTACATTCGAGACAGACGCTTCTCACGCCCTTGAATCACAGAGAATTTTTGAGAGGAGAATCAAGAGATACATAGAATTGTACTCACAAATATTTATCAATAAAATCACTTTTTCTTATATTATTTTTGTTGCAGTTTATTTTTCGTCTTACGAAAATTTGTTGCAAACAAATTTTGGCACGCCCAATGGGACCAATTCTGCCGTTCATCTCTCTTTCTTGCAAGTTGAAAATTACAAGCTTCAGATCTACTAATACAATGGCCTTCGAAAAGTGTGATGATTCATGCAAAGATTCTACTGTTAGCGCGTCCTCTCAGCTCAGTCATGTTGGACCAATCACTCGAAGAAAGTGCAAGGCTAGTGGCTTGGATGGATCCGAATACTTTGCCTCCTTGGAGATGACAAAGATAAGCAGATCTCATATGACGTTAACAATCGCAATCTCTAGGGGCAATACCACATTCTCGATGTTTGAAGAACTTTCTCAAGTAGCTTTAAACCTTGGCAGATTTGAAGATTTGGTGGATTATTTAGTTTCAGTGAATGTCAATACCTTGATGACTGATGCAACTAATGTGGACGAAAATTTTTCCATGATGGAACAAACTATAGAGGTCGTGAAGAAATCTGTTGAAGACAAAGACCTACAAATCTCTCAACTCATGAACAAATTGGAGGCATATGCACCTGGAGAGTCGTGCCATGTCCCGTGTCGTTCACCTACCTTCACCTCCAAGAAAACATCTATTGAGAAATCATTTTCAAAGTTAAACATTCAAAAGGAAAAGCAATCTACTTCAGTTGCGGCATTATTTGTCCAACAATTGCAAGACATGATAACAAGCACCATCAGAGCTCAATATTGTGGACCATCGCAAAGTTTGTTGTACTACTCTAAGACTTATATTAAGAGGATTGGTTGTTTTACCATGCCATCAATTATCAACCACCAAAGCTGCATCAATTTGATGGTAAAAGGAACCCAAGGCAATATATTGCCCACTTTGTCGAGACTTGTAGCAATGCTGGAACACGTGGTGACCTTTAGGTAAAACAATTTGTTCGCTCTCTAAAAAGGAACACATTTCACTAGTATATTGAGTTGGATTTCGAGTCCATTTATAGCTGGGAGCAACTTGAGAAGGAATTCCTCAATTGTTTTTACAGTACCCGAAGAACTGTAAGCATGATAGAGTTGACAGGCACCAAGCAAAGGAAGGACGAGCCCGTGGTGGATTACATTAGTAGTTGGAGAGAGCTAAGTTTGAACTGCAAAGATCCCCTTTCAGAGATATCTGCTGTGGAGATGTGCATTCAAGGAATGCAGTGGAGCCTTTTGTACATTCTACAAGGGATCAAACCTCGAACTTTTGAAGAACTCGCAACACGAGCACACAACATGGAGTTAAGCATCACAAGTCATGGAAAGGCATCTCCATATGCTGATCAGAAGGAGTTCAAGAAAAGTATTGCATCAAAGCACCAAACCAAGCAATCCATGGTGGTGAAGCAACTTCCGTGAAAGTCATAACTAAGCAAAAGGTGAAGGAGGATAAGACCCCAAGTCAATATCCCAAAAAGAAGAAACGTCATCCCACCTTGAATGAATTAGAGGCGAAGGTTTATCCATTTCCAAGTTTAGATTTTCCATCATCGTTGATGAATTTCTCTCCAAGAAAGTCATCGATCTCCCTGAATAAAAAAGGCCAGAGGAAATTGGTAAATTTGGAGAAATGAAATACTGCAGGTTTTATCGCGTCATTAGCCACCCTACAGAGAAATGTTTTATCTTGAAGGAGAAAATCATGACTCTTGAAAGTGAAGGAAAAATCATCATAGACATGGATGAGACTGCGAAAGCAAATCATGAAAGTATTGCGCTCAAAGAAAAGGAGTGTTCCAGGTTGCAGAACGCGCCAAGTACTGCATTCTTACAATTTGGAAATTTCGAGCCCGTTGAAGTTGATCTTCCAAGGAAAACTCTTGAAGGTTCCATAGAGCTAGACACTCATTCCAAAGACAAAGATGATGAGGGTTGGACTCTAGTCACTAACATGAAACGATGACATCAAAAAGTTGTACGGCTACCACTTCCTAAGCCAAGAGAAAAAATAAACGATATGGAGAGGATACAACTACAAATAATTGTCAAATCTTCCATTAGCAAGAAGATTAATGGTGCCTTATCGCCAAAGTTCCGAAAGCCCATCACATTACACGAATTATTTCCCAGAAAATTCTTTCATGGAGGTCATGTTAGTTCAACTCATGCAGTTTCTAGTACTAATGAAACAAAGAAAAGCAACGATGAGCTTGCTCCAATGAAAATACAAGAACATCATGATAACAGAAAAGTTGTTACATGTTGTTCAACAATTTCCTTCACGGATGATGACTTTCTACTGGGGTCTAAGCCACATAACAGACCTTTGTTTGTTGTGGGATTAATAACATCTAAATTGCATACTTGTTGACAATTGTTCAGCTTTCAACATCATGTCAAAGATGGTGCTACAAAAGCTTTGGATCTCAATCGATGAGCTATCCAAAAGTAACCTAACAATCCAAGGTTTTAACCAAGGAGGACAACGAGCCATCGGTATGATCTGTGTAGGATTATCCATTAGTGAGATGAATTCAAACACCCTGATTCACGTCACAGATTCTAAAACATCATACAACTTGTTTCTTGGGCGTCTTTGGATTCATGATAATGGGGTGGTATCATCTAATTTGCATAAATGTCTGAAGTACATAGGAGATGGTGAGATAGTCAAAATTGATGCAGACATCAAGCATTTCACTGAGACGGAGTCATCCTTTGCAGACGTAAAATTCTACTAGATTCTTGTGAACTAAAAGTGGAGAAACCATCATCAGATGATGAAGTTGGTGTCAATTCAGATGAGAAAATGAGGCTCAATAGACTACTACTAAGATTCCTAAGAATGAAACGGAAGAAGTCTCCATTAAGCTATCATCATCTGAAGGTGACATACAGACAAAGACTGAAAAGCATCTGGTTTTTCGCTATGTTCCACGCTAGCGTTGATATAAAGGGAAACCTTTGTTAGAAACTACGCTTTACGCTAGAGGGGGGGTGAATAGCGTATTAATAGAATTTAGCGTTTTCTTGCGGAATTTAAACTTTGCAGGAAGTAAAATAAATGCAGAAAAATAAACTTACACAAAGATGTATACTGGTTGGCCACCAACGTGGTTAGTCCAGTCCCCGAGAGACTCTCTCGAGATTTTTCACTATCTTGTTAAGCTTAAGGGTGCTCAATAAACCGTTACACACTTGAGGACACAAGCCTCTAACAGTTGCTCGGAGATCGCAATCTCAAAGACTTCACACAAGGAAACGTAAGTTCCTTGAAACAAGAGAATCGCAATTCTCTTACAAGTATATCAAATACTTGGACACCCACTTAACTAAAGTACTCCTTATTGAGTAGATATGAGTAAAAGAATATGTTCAAGATCACAACAACTTTAAGCAATAATATGGCTCTCAAAAGCTTTATGAAATGAGTAGAAAATGAAGAACAATTGAATGAAAGCTTATAGCAATGTAATGATCAGTTTTGTGTATGTTTTTTTTAAAACACTGAAATGAAGCTGTATTTATAGTTGAAAAAGTTGGTTCAACCGTTGTCTAATTGCCAATTAAGAGTTGCTGAAATTACGCAGTGATAATCGATTATTAAGACCAAACAATCGATTATCTACCAGTCAGTTTAATAATCAATCCCAGATTTAACGCTTCACAATCGATTATACATAATCTATAATCGATTACTGGCAATATTCAAAATCAGATAATTGATTACACTAAGTTCATAATCGATAACTTTAGCAACGTTCTAAAAATCATTTCCAGATTTTAAGCAAAACATCGATTATATAAAATCAATAATCGATTACTTCAGCAACGTTCTAAAAATCATTTCCAGATTTTAAGCAGAACATCGATTATCTAGAATCAATAATCGATTACCTTATGGTATTTGAAAATCATTTGACAACGGCCAGCTTCAACAATCGATTGTCCTTTGCAACAATCGATTACTTGTTATTTTCTGAAAATCATAAAACTTACTGTCTCAGTGATAATCGATTACTTATTTAAATTTAAAATCACTGGAAGACATCAACTCAACACAATCGATCACCATTAGTTCATAATCGATTATTTTGAGTATTGAAAAACTTTACCTCAACAACATCGATTGTCATTTGTTAACAATCGATTATCATGCAGATTTGGAAAAACCTGATGTTCACTGTCTTACTCACAATCGATTACCATTAATTCATAATCGATTGTCATGCAGTCTTGGCTCAGAAACAATCGATTATCATAAGTACATAATCGATTATTTTAGCCCAGATTTTTGAGGCATGTTTAGAAAACATTTTGTCTAATGTAAATATGCATGATTTAAAATCTTTTTGACACAGAATTAAATATGCATGATTTTGGAAAATAGTTTTATGAGAGAGGCCATACTATGAGTCAAGTTATAGGATCAAGATTACAATTTAGAACAACTCAATAACAATTAAAAGCTATATCTTGAACTTCAATCTTATTCGCAACCATTGTGCGCTTGTACTTGAATTCCGTCATATATCAATTTTTGCTTCGTTTGTCATTCATCAAAACCTACAAAAGAGTACACGTTTAGTATATTGCATTGAGAACGTGTTTCTAACAATTTCCCCCTTTTTGATAATGGCAAACATTAAGCGGGATATGCAATTTAGGCAAAAGATATTGACAATTCAAGATAAGTAACAATTATGCAATTTTGTTCTTGTTCCCCCTCAATTATAGCTTATAAGCAATCAATGAATTAAGAGGTGGTGCATACCCGATATCCCGTTTTCTTCCCCCTTTTGCCATTAGCAAAAAAATATTAAGGAAGGATGCAAAAAGATGAAATAAACAAGGTTTATTTATTGGAAAAAAAAGAGGGTACATCAATGGGAACCAAAGAGAACAACAGCAAAAACCACACAAAACACAAAAAAAATTTATTCATTTCCGTCGTTGTCCGCCTCGTTATCCGGCGCTGCTTCAAAAGGAACGAGAGCTGCATATGGATAATTGACATGATCAAAGTATCCATGGATCTCATGAGTGAGTTGAGCAAGCTGGTCGGATATGGTTTGGAGAGTAGGCTCTTGGGACGAACGAGCACGACGGGGTGGACGACTTGAAGAAGGAGCTGGAGCATGATCACCATCATGATGGAAAGAAGACTCCGAGATTTCCCAAATTTTGGTACTCCTTTTGAGAGGACCATTTTCCGTGACAAATCCGGATGCTTCAAGGAAGTTCATAATGAGGAGGGCATAAGGAAGAGGCATGTCATCACCGATGGCATCGAGCATATGAATTTTGATGAGCCGACACCAATTTATTTTGGCTCCGGTGACAATGGCATGCAGAAGTTTGGTATCCTCCTGGGAGATGGTGGTGTGATTGTGCCGTCTAGGCTTGAGGACTTGGGTGATGAAGTAAAGAATCAACCGGTAGTTTGGATCCATTCCCGTTATGGTAGGACGACGGGTAGAGATAGATGGATCATAGGAGGTTATACCGGCTTGGTGGAGAAGGATGGTTTCATCAAAGAGAGCCCCGGCCTTATCAATATACCGGTAAAGGTCTTCACCTTCATTTGGAAGGCGGGCAATGGTGTGGAGATTCTCTTCAGAGAGAAGAATTTGAACCCCATTAATGGAGGTGACAAGTTCGCCATCTTCATCTTTATGGAGGTTTGAGTAAAAAGCTTGAACGAGAGTTGTGTTTATGTGAGGATGAGTGAGAAGCAAGAAGTCATATAGTTGACACTCCTTTAACATATTTGCGGCAGGGGTGAAAGGCTCAAGGAGTTTACTATTTGAGAACCGAGGAGGAAGAATGGTGCGTTTCTCAAATTTTGATAGGAACCTTGTGAGTTCATTTTCAGTTTCAAAGAACAAGACGGAACCGTCTTGGTATGGAAAATTTAAAGGAGGAGGGGCGGTTGAGGCTGATGCGCCATGTTTGGATCGGGAACGTTTTGAAGATCGTCCAGACATGTTAGGAGAAAGACTGCTGGAATTTGGCAAAGAAAATAGAAGAGATTTAGCTTTTGAATACTAGAGATAGTGCTTGAGTGGGTGAATGTGAGTTCTTATGATGCCTATTTATAGAGGAAAGGATTATCAAGCATTGAATGGAGACATTTGCTGAGATTTTGGTTTAGGAGCAGTCAGAAAACGGTAAGAATTAAAATTACTGACCGTTAGATAATCGATTATTGAACTGAAATAATCGATTGTATTTACTGTTTGATTGAGATTTTGAATCTGACAAATCGATTCTTGAGTCAAACGGTAAAAAAATTTGAATGAAATAATCGATTGTTAAATTTTGGTAATCGATTATGGAGCATTTAAGACCTGACAGGAATCGATTGAGGAGCCAAACGGTAACAAAAAATTAATATGAAGTAATCGATTGTCAATTCTTGGTAATCGATTATTTAGGGAACTAATTTGATACAGTGAACTTGGAGAATATCAGAATTTGTCAAATAATCGATTGTATGAAAAAATAATCGATTGTTGTAGAAAGCATTGTTGAATGACTGAGGCGGAAATCGATTATGCAATTTAGGAAGTAAAAAATTAAACACAGATGCATAATAGTAATAATCAGTCATAAACAATCGATTATTGATACTGATAATCGATGTACTGCACAGAAAATAATCGATTAGTGGCTTGAAATAGTCGATTATTTTGTGCTAAAACTTCATAATTCCCCCTACCTTTGGGGTGGTACCTGCAAATAGATTTAAACGTCTCCGACGCTCAAGTTAGTAATTTATAGCGAAATTAATAAATTACACTAGTGTTAACAAGTAATGCCGTGAACTCTTAAGAATTGTGTCCTAGAGTGTTCTTAAGAGAGTTTCGGGTACTTACCTTTTCTCCAACATCGCCAATTACCTGTTCGAGAGGATGATCCTTGATCGTTCTCCACTCGTTAGGCGTATTTATTCCTTTTTCTAATTGTGGCGCTTCTTCCGTTGGTTGTTCCCCAATTTCATTTTTGTTTTCCTTTGAAGGTTCTTCTTGGATTTTATCTTTCAAGCTATCCAAGATACCTGCAAGATCAAAGCCGGATTCCTTTCTCGCCAAGCGAGTATTATCTTCGGAAAACATAACATGAGGGGATTCCTCCACAATTTGGGTTCTTTTGTTAAAGATCCTATATGCTTTGCTACGTGAGGAATAACCAATGAAAATACCTTCATCCGATTTGGCATCAAACTTACCCAATTGGTCCTTCCCATTATTATGAACAAAACATTTACAACCAAAAACACGTAAATGAGAAATGTTGGGTTTTCTACCCTTATAAAGTTCATATGGGGTTTTCATGAGTATCGGCCGAATTGCTACTCTATTTAAAACATAGCAAGCGGTACTCACGGCGTCCGCCCAAAAGTATTTGGGAATCTTAGCTTCGTCGAGCATGGTTCTAGCCATCTCTTCGAGACACCTATTTTTCCTTTCCACCACCCCATTTTGTTGTGGTGTCCGTGGAGCGGAAAAGGTGTGTTCGATTCCGAGTTCGTCACAAAAATCCGCAAAGAGATTGTGATCAAACTCTCCCCCATGATCACTTCTAATCGAAGTGACGGTCGATTCCTTTTCGTTTTGAACACGCTTAAGGAAATACTTGAAATTTTGAAAAGCATCACTTTTATTTGCAAGAAATAGAGTCCAAGTAAATCTAGAAAAGTCATCAACAATTACAAAAACATATTTATTTTTACCAAGACTTTCAATACGAGAGGGACCAAATAAATCCATGTGAAGTAATTGCAAAGGTCTAGACGTTGAAACAATATTCTTGGATTTAAAAGATGCTTTGGTTTGCTTCCCTTTTTGACAAGAATCGCAAATAGATTCATTTTCAAACTTTAAACTGGGAAGACCAACTACTAAGTTTTGAGAAAGAAGCTTGTTCAAAAGATGCATGTTCATGTGTGCTACTCTACGATGCCATAGCCAAGAGTTATCCTCTTTGCTTACTAAACAATCAACATATTCGGGTGAGGAGTTTGCAAGATCAACCATATAGATATTATCAATTCTAAAACCACGAAGTATGATCTTGAAATCACTACGTCTAAATACAAGACATTCATCCGAATTAAATAGAGCAAGATTTCCCTTGTCACATAATTGGCTTATGCTCAAGAGATTATGCTTCAAACCTTTCACAAGTAGTATATGTTTAATAGAGGAGTTTTCGTCCTTACCGACCGAACCAATGCCGATGATTTTTCCTTTATTGTTATCACCAAATGTGACACTTCCTCCTTCTTTGTGCTCTAGTTGAAGGAATTTGGATTCATCTCCCGTCATGTGTTTGGAGCATCCACTATCAAGGTACCATAGTACACTTGATCCCTTCAAGCACACCTACAAAACAAATTAATGTTCTTTAGGTACCCATGCCATCTTGGGTCCTTGAGGGTTAGGCATGTTATAATGATGCAATTGATTTATATGTCTATGACGAGTAAAGCAAGCGGGAGCAATATGACCAATACGTCTACAATAATGACAAGTCACGTTGGGATTATGCATTTTTCTAGGTACATAGTAACTAGATGAATGAAGGTTGCTTACTCTACTTTGAACACCATTGTTTCTCCTATTATGAGCTCTAGGAGGTTCACAAGTTTGTCTAAAATATGCATCATTTCTAGAATATCTATTTCTAGGTGGAGGGTCATTTCTTGGTCTTCTAAATTGTTCAAGGTTTGGCCTAAAATATGCATCATTTCTAGGTCTTCTAGCATTTTCACTATTTGGTCTAACATGCAAGTTATTTCTAGGATTTCCACTTCTAGGATAAGCATTTTGGTTATTAGTCCTAGGTTGAGCTCTAGGTTGTTGTGGTTTAGCACCAACCTTTTCTTCATTTTTGAATCCTATTCCATGTTTAGTTGATTTTAGATTAACAAGCACATCATTCATTTTTTTATGCGAAGAATTAAACTTATCTAATGTGCCTTTAAGTCTAGCTACTTCATTCTTAAGAAGCACACAAGAAGAACAGTTTCTAGTAGAACCTTCAGGTTTATCAGCACTTCTTTTTCCATAAAACTTGTTTTCCTCTTTTAGCTTCTCATTTTCGAAAACCAGTTTTTCTAATTCTTTTTCTTTTAATGAAAGCTGTGTTTGAAAATCTTTTTCTTTTAGAGAAGCGCTTTCTTTAACACTTTTGACAGTTTTTGAAGCTTTGATAAATTCAGCATATAGTTCATCAAAAGCATTTCTCATTTCATCAAGAGTAAAGAAATTTTGAGAAGAGATTTGACTTACCTCGTCTTTGCCGTCTTTTTGAGCCATGAGACATAAATTTGCTGCTTCATCGTCTTCTTCTTCGCTTGCTTCATCTCCGGAATCTCCTCCCCAAGAGATGTATGCACGTTGCTTTTTGAAGGGTTTCTTCTCCTTTTTGATGTTAGGGCAATTTGATTTTATGTGCCCGGTTTCTCCGCATTCATAGCATTTTAGTTGATCGCCTTGCTTTTTGTTCTTGCGTTCATACTCTTTGCGCATGAATTTTTGAAACCTTTTGATGACGAGTCCAAACTCGTTGTCACCTTCCTCATCAATTTGTGGTTGGCTAGCCTTTAGAGCAATCCTTTGCCTTCTTTGATCATCAACAAACGGGTTAAGTATAGTTGATTCATAGGTTTTGAGATTACCTCTTAATGCGTCAATTGTGACATTTGTGATGCCAATGGATTCTTGGATTGCATCGGCCTTTGATCGCCATGCCGGAGTGAGACTCCTGAGGATCTTCCGGACAAGTTCTCTATCCGTAAACGTCTTTTTGAGGGCGTGTAGATCATTCACGATCATTGAGAATCGCTCAAACATTTCGTCTACTTTCTCTCCTTCCTTCATGTGGAATAGTTCATAAGAGAGAGTTAAGAAATCAATTTTAGCTTCTCGTACCTGGCCGGTTCCTTCGTATGTCACTTCAAGCTTATCCCACATTTCTTTTGCTGTTTTGCAACATGATATCTTCCTGTAGTCGTTAGCATTAACAGCACAATATAATAAATTTATAGCTTTGGCATTATTTTGAACCTTACGAATATCCTCCGCGGTATATTCCTCTTCGGTCTTTGGAACCCATTCGTCTTCCACCTTCTTGGTTGGGATTTGGTTTCCATTGGTGAATACTTTCCACAAATGAAAGCTATTTGATTGCACAAAGATTTGCATCCTCTCCTTCCAGTATGAGTAGTTTGTGCCGTTGAATAGAGGAGGTCGTGTAGAGCATTATCCTTCTTCAATTCCTGCAAAAGAGTCAAGAGTAGAAGCCATGGATGGTTCTCTCAAACGGTTAAGTTTTCAGAGAGTTGGGCTCTGATACCAATTGTTAGAAACTACGCTTTACGCTAGAGGGGGGGTGAATAGCGTATTAATAGAATTTAGCGTTTTCTTGCGGAATTTAAACTTTGCAGGAAGTAAAATAAATGCAGAAAAATAAACTTACACAAAGATGTATACTGGTTGGCCACCAACGTGGTTAGTCCAGTCCCCGAGAGACTCTCTCGAGATTTTTCACTATCTTGTTAAACTTAAGGGTGCTCAACAAACCGTTACACACTTGAGGACACAAGCCTCAAACAGTTGCTCGGAGATCGCAATCTCAAAGACTTCACCCAAGGAAACGCAAGTTCCTTGAAACAAGAGAATCGCGATTCTCTTACAAGTATATCAAATACTTGGACACTCACTTAACTAAAGTACTCCTTATTGAGTAGATATGAGTAAAAGAATATGTTCAAGATCACAACAACTTTAAGCAATAATATGGCTCTCAAAAGCTTTATGAAATGAGTAGAAAATGAAGAACAATTGAATGAAAGCTTATAGCAATGTAATGATCAGTTTTGTGTATGTTTTTTTTAATACACTGAAATGAAGCTGTATTTATAGTTGAAAAAGTTGGTTCAACCGTTGTCTAATCGCCAATTAAGAGTTGCTGAAATTACGCAGTGATAATCGATTATTAAGACCAAACAATCGATTATCTGCCAGTCAGTTTAAAAATCAATCCCAGATTTAACGCTTCACAATCGATTATACATAATCTATAATCGATTACTGGCAATATTCAAAGTTAGATAATTGATTACATTAAGTTCATAATCGATAACTTTAGCAACGTTCTAAAAATCATTTCCAGATTTTAAGTAAAACATCGATTATATAAAATCAATAATCGATTACTTCAGCAACGTTCTAAAAATCATTTCCAGATTTTAAGCAGAACATCGATTATCTAGAATCAATAATCGATTACCTTATGGTATTTGAAAATCATTTGACAACGGCCAGCTTCAACAATCGATTGTCCTTTGCAACAATCGATTACTTGTTATTTTCTGAAAATCATAAAACTTACTGTCTCAGTGATAATCGATTATCTAAAGACATAATCGATTACTTAATTAAATTTAAAATCACTGGAAAACATCAACTCAACACAATCGATCACCATTAGTTCATAATCGATTATTTTGAGTATTGAAAAACTTTACCTCAACAACAATCGATTGTCATTTGTTCACAATCGATTATCATGCAGATTTGGAAAAACCTGATGTTCACTGTCTTACTCACAATCGATTACCATTAATTCATAATCGATTGTCATGCAGTCTTGGCTCAGAAACAATCGATTATCATAAGTACATAATCGATTATTTTAGCCCAGATTTTTGAGGCATGTTTAGAAAACATTTTGTCTAATGTAAATATGCATGATTTAAAATCTTTTTGACACAGAATTAAATATGCATGATTTTGGAAAATAGTTTTATGAGAGAGGCCATACTATGAGTCAAGTTATAGGATCAAGATTACAATTTAGAACAACTCAATAACAATTAAAAGCTATATCTTGAACTTCAATCTTATTCGCAACCATTGTGCGCTTGTACTTGAATTCCGTCATATATCAATTTTTGCTTCGTTTGTCATTCATCAAAACCTACAAAAGAGTACACGTTTAGTATATTGCATTGAGAACGTTTTTCTAACGACCTTTTCTATAGGAATGTACTCCAAATAAGAAAATGAGTCACAAACATATCAAACATTTGAAGGAGCATATGATTGTCCCAATTGCACAAATCCCATCTGTGTTTGGTGAGTCTGCTAAAGGCAATTCCCAAGCTGATAAAATAATAGGGCACTATGATCATAAGGCCTTCATACTGCTTGAAAATTCTTGTTATGACTTCGCCAATCCATCACAACTAGGAGAACTCAAAGACAAAGTCAATGGTGAAAAGATACATGGGATCAATGAGTCTCAAATGAAGTTAAGAAAGCAAGGGCACTACGTCGCCACTCCAAAGTACAGATTGGAATTCAGTTTGGCAGAGCCTCTTCGAATTTCATTTAAGAGAAGCAAAGAGATAGCTTCATCACAGTACACCTCGGTGGAGGAGATGAAGGAATTTAAGGGCAAGAAAATAAAATAATAGACTTCAGTGTTCGATCGCATTGGAGGCTCAATCCCTCGAGTCTCAGTGTTTGAAAGGCTTAGTCACAAAGGTGAACATGTATCTTCCAAACATCTAAAGGAAGTTTTCACTACCTCAAAGACCTCTGTCTTTTGTCGCTTAGGAACCACAAGGAAGTCACTACCTAGAAAAATACTAGCAAAATATAAGGATCAAGTCCATGAGGAGTGGGGTCATTTTGAAGTTGTTGCTGACAAACAAATCTGTAGTGCTTCCCTATCGCGTATGAAGAGGAAGTCTATCTTGTCAATATCCACGATGGTCCACTGAAGATGCAAATAAGAACCATTGTTTGTTGATACCCAATTTTTCCTATGTATTTTTATACTCAAAATACTTTCAAAATAGCATGTATATGTATATCTAAGCACCCACAAAGGTTTTGGTATTTTTTTTAAAAATTTTAAAGATTTTTTTCAAACCAATTTATGACATATTTTGCACTATAAAATCCAATTATTATTCCTGAAATTTGTCGTTTTGGTAAATAGTTTATTTTGTTCTCACATTTACACAGAAATATAACTTACATGATTTTTACATAATATTACAAGTGGATTTGGTATTTTAAACTAAAACTGCATGAAGTAGTAATTTTAGCCTATTTCTCGATTTAATAGCATTTGTAACCATAAAATCATTTCTAATATTTTTAACTAATACTTATGTATTGCATATTAAATCAGTATTTTTAATTTAGTTTTTAAACATCATTTACGATTTTATAAAATTCAAATTGGGGAAAACTGGCTATTTAAATTATAGCCCTTTTTAATTTCAATTCTATCTTAATTTCCGCCCTAATTCCAACCCCATTACACTACCCAATTTCCTAAATAACCTGACCCATACCCAATTGAATAAACTCGCCCGGTCCCTATTTTAAATCGTGGCCGTTGATCATTTAGATCAACGGTCCACGTTAAACCCTTCCTTAAATAATCCAACCAACCCCCAAATCCTAATGATTCTAACCAAACAAGCCGCCCTTGTATCCCTCTCGTCCCTAAATGCTCTTAACTTCCCTTGAAACCCTATCCCTTCTCCGACCATTTTCCGACTTTGTTTCACCGGAAACCATGGCTTCCCAGGCTTCGTGCAACCTATACTCACCCCCAATCGCTTCTATGACCCCCTTTGTTTAATGATCGAAGCCCTATCTTGAAGACCACCGGCTCAGAGGTCCTCCGACTTGAGATCTATGGCCATGTTTGGTCACTCTCCGGCGAGTCTTAGCTTTGTGACTCCGTTTTTTACTCAAAATCAGTTCGTTCCAGGCTTTCTCTTTCTCTAGGGTTTTCTTTGAAACCCTAGGTCACCAAGGTTATCTTCTTTGTTTCTCTTTAGGATCTACTTCAGATATACAATGTTTTCTAAGATTTCAAAGTGTTCTCCACATTTTTTACCTATTTTTTTTCGAACTATTCATCTTCTTAAAACTTACGGTTTCTCCGATCCTCTGTTTTGTTTGTTCTACTGTGATTTCTTTTGCTTTTGTTCTAGTTCATAAGTATTTCTACTATGATTTCCGTGTATTTTCTTTACCATGTTGCTTCTAGGGTTTCCGAGTAGGTTTGTTATTGTGTTCTTTGCTCTTATTATGCTTTTCATGAATGTTTATGTTCTCTCTGAATGATTTCTTCTTTACATTCGAAATGTGATGAAAACACTAGATTTTGGGGATTTTACGAGTTTGTGTGTGATTTTCTATTGCCTGTTTAATTTCAAAACCCTAATTGTCTATACTCCTTTCTTGGTTCTGATTTCTTGCTAAGCTCTGCAAGAACTTCAAATTCCATTTTCATGCCTACGTTTTCTACTCTCTAATTACATGACTATTTGCTAATATCAGCCTCTCATGGTTAAATTTGTGCATCTCTTTTATAGTCATACTTTCCCTTTCAAAATAACCCAAATTTTGGGGGGTTGATTTCCTATGAACCTATTTCGATTCTCCCTTTTGACTGATTTGGACCTACTTTCCGACTAAATTTAATAGCAATTCGAATCCCTATATTCTTAATTTACTATGTGATTGGTAATTCTATTCTTACATTATTTTCTTAAAATCGTGTATCTTTCAAAACTCTATATGTATTTACCCTTTATTTTGCAACTTATTCTTGATTCTCTTTCCATAAATGGAACTATGTTTATTTACCTTAAGTCCGAATCCTTAATTAAAGTGAGTCACTTCTCCTAATTGATTATGATTTGGTACTGAAGTTATTTTCCTGCCTTATTTACTACTACTTTCAAACTATAAAAAACCCCACCCCTTTTACTTCAAACACACGAACAATCACAAGTTCATACTCACACAAAACTCTTTCTTCTCTACTCGGCTATTCTCTGCTACTTGTTTTGCTGCTTGGGTTTAGCGGGCTGAAAGCCAAGGCTTAACTATAAGGTCCTATCTGCTGTACCTGCTTTACTATTTGAGTTTGCAACTGGTAGGTCCATGATTTAAATACCATATCCAAAACTATGTGTTTACCTATCTCTTTCGTATGTTTCACATGCATGTCTGTACTTGACTTTCTTATATTATGCAATTAAACTTCAGCATGCACATCCCTACCCCCATGTTCCTATGTTTTGGTGTTGTATGCTTGTATGAGTACTTTCATGTACATCCCTTCCCCCAAGTCCCTTTAGCTTAAATTTGTTTGTTACAAATGCTTTCATGTAATACCCTTTACCTAACCCCTTTTTGTGTGAGTATTGTTTTAGACTAGGGTGGCACTCCATTGCCACCCCTAGTTTAGAACCAGGTTGCTCTAAACCTATACTCAAATGAGTACCATTCCCTTAACCCCCTATTGTGTGTTGAGCTTTACTCAGGTCTGGTGGTGTCCTAATCACAATACAGGCCTAAGTCTGACTTTCTCAAGTTTGCTCTTATTTGTTCAAGCCATGTAAAGGGTCAGGGGTGTGCCAGTACCATTCATGGCTAGGTATGACCACCTTTTGCTTTGGTCTCCCCTAACTCCCTCACTTTTACACTTACTCTTAGTTCTTTAAGTCCTACCCCCTATGGTAAACCATGCTTAGGGACCCTAGAGTTCCCTCTGAATTTGGATGCCTAAGGGCTGGTAATTCCACACATTGCACTACTATAATCATTCTTTAGGGTGTAAGCACTGCCTGGGCTTCCTGAAATCCCTTGGAACTTTGAAACACTCTAAGAGAAGGCCTTGGAATCTGGAGCCCGAATTTGATAAAATACATGTGTTGGACATTAAGGTTGCTTTGGGCTTCCTCGAGTCCGTATTAGCTTTGATGTATTTATTTCCCTTCCATTTTTTGTAATAACTTTGCAAAAGAATTTGGAGATATAGTAAAAGGGTGTGAGAGGGGTTTATATTGTTGCATCAATCAATGGGTAGACATTATGCCTATAGGATTTCAATATTACTAATCATCTAGAAGTTATGCCTAGAGGATTTTAATATTGCATCCCATCTAGAAATCATGTCTATAGGATTTCAATACTGCTAATCATCTAGAAATCAATGCCTATAATATTTCAATATTGCAGATCATCTAAATCATGCCTATAGGATTTCAATATTGTAAATCACTTAGAACCATGCCTATAGGATTTAAAGTTGCATCTAGAAATTATGCCTATAGGATTTTAACATTGCATCTAGAAATCATGTCTATAGGACTTAAATATTGTAAATCACTTAGAAACCATTGCCTATAGGATTTTAACATTGCATCTCGCAATCATGCCTATCAGATTTTTGTATAGCAAGCATAATAGAAATCATCTCTATATGAATTGCATAAAAACACTAGGCAAGCAGTAGGTCCCTTAAATGTTCTAAAAGCATCAACAAATCAAGATGTAGATATCATGCCAATAGGGTTCAAACTTGTCTAAGTTGTTAAAAACTTTCAATAAAACTTTTCCAATGCTGTCTCTTTTTGAAATTTGGCCAAGTCTTTCTTTTATACTATTCTGAATCTATGGAGTCTTTTAAAATTCCAAACTTGCATTTTATTCTAGAACAATCTCAATCGTCTTCTGCCTAATTATGAACTTCAATGCTTTTCTACAAAAAACTTCTTCCTCTATGATTTTGCTTAAGTAGTTCAGCTATTTTGCAAGCCATTTCTGAACTTCTGCAAATTTCAATTTCCTATTTCCAAAACTCTTCTTTACAGATCTTTGTCTAAAATTAGCGCTTTCTGAAATTACTGGTTTTAAAATACCGTAAGTTCTAACAAACCGATCCCGAGGGGCTCAAAGTGGATTTATTATCTAACTTTATGTGTTAAACTAATCTATCCACTATCAGTTTCAAGTTTAAGACCAAATCAGTAATTGAAAGTCATGCTAAACTTATTGATGTATGGTTTAAGGGGTTTATGTGCAGTCTTTGTATGTTTGTTTACTACCCTTATGTGCTATTTGTTTTTGATTGACGCCTTAGTTTTTTTTACCATTAACTCCATATATGCCCTCATGCCCTTTTTCCCCTTTTAGGATTAGAAGTCCAAATACCCCAGGACTGATAAGTCGGGACGAGTACTAGCATGCAATAAGTACACGAGACTAAACGTGCTTAAATACCTTAACGAGGTGAGAAGGATAGAATATGTAGACGATGATGATGTGCTAATATCATAAGGCGACACCTCTTTAGGAACATGTGCGGGATATTGCATCGAATGATCTGTATTATATTAAAACCTAGGACCCTTTTTACTCTTTTTCTTTATTTAAATACTTTCTTTATACTAAAGATCTCTTTTACTTGTGTCGTCCTTCTTTCAAAATTGTCAACTTGCTTGTATTTCTTATGTGCAAACCTTGCATGTCTAATTCTATTCTTCTTAAAGTCACATCTAAGCAAGGTCGGGAACCACACTAGTGGATCTTGGGGGTGCCTAACACATTCCTCTCGAGATAATTTCAAGCCCTTACCCAAACTCTAATTTTCCTTCGAATCCTTCTTCTTTCCTCAAAAAATGTCCTAATGCACTATAATCATTAGGTAGCAACTCTTCAAACTCCATAGCCCAAATTCCCCCAAAAGGGGATAAAAGAGTCATTCCACCCATAATGTCGCAAACCTGATTCCTCTCCATCGGGAGGGAAAGGGGGGGGGGGCGTGACTATGCGGGGGATTTCTTTAAGGCCTTTACCATTTCTTGCTTTAGTGACTTTATTGCTTACTTAATTGCATTTAGTTCCCATCCTTGATTATTTCATCACAGCTACTAACTTGGCTCTTCATGTCTTTTGTTTCTTTAACTGCTTCCTTTACTGCTTTGTTATTTCAACATTGTTGTAATTTCGAGCAATCATTGTAATCATTTATCGTATGAACGTGAAAGTACGTGTAATTTGTTTCATTATTGTAATTGCATCTCTCAACATCATATTCCACTCGTGCCAAAACAAATCCTATAGCAACGCTTATAATGAGTGGTTGCGTCCTTCCAATATTATAAACCCCCTAAATGTGGCAAAGGCATGCTTGCGGTAAAACAAGTCGATCAACGGTGTAGTCGACGGTTCTGCGGCTTGCCCTCTTGAGTTTCCGGCTCAAGGGTTCCTTGTCTAGCACTTCAAAAAATAGAAACCTTACTATATTAAAATGTTCATGCATCATGGTCAACCCTAGCCAAGTCAGTTATGTTGTCCGCAATGACTCATTAAGATAGCCTAAACCAAAGTCCATCAGGTTTCCTCGAAACCCAAATGGACACCTTCATGTTATGTGCATATATTTGGAGAACTAAATTCCTTTTGCTAATTATTGATTTAAATAGTCGAGTCCGGTGGGGTTAAGGGCCTAACACTTTGTTTTGCAGAAAATGAGGCAAGAGATCCCCAGATTCGGTATGGTATCCAACATCCACCCAAGGTTGCTGAGCTCGTGGGAAGATCTTCATAGCAGTGATCGAACCCTCGTCCGTAAGTACTTGGGGAATTTTCACTCACTTCTGCAAAATCCAACCCAATAAAAAAATCATTGAGGCTGCCACTTTGTTATGGGATGGTGATCGATCAGTGTTCCATTTCGGGGATTTGGAAATGACCCATTTGCTAGAAGAGATAAGGGGCCTAGCTGGTATCCCTTGGGAGACTCCAGGTTTGCTTATGTAGGAAAACCGCAAAGTAGAGGCTTTCTTAAGATGATGGGGCTCAAGAAAAATCTCGAACTTTCTTGCTTGAAGGACTCCTACATAGCATTCAACTTCTTATACGAAAGGTATGGCCACAATAAGTCCTATCGCTCCTACATGGAAGAATTCGCCCTCACCTCTTTAGGACATATACATAGAAGAGTGTTTGTTTTCATGTTTTTTCAACTTGCTTGTATTTGTTATGTGCAAACCTTGCCTGTATACTTCTATTCTTCTTAAATTCACATCTAAGCAAGGCCGGGAACCACACTAGTGGATCTTGGGGGGTGCCTAACACCTTGCCCTCGAGATAATTTCAAGCCCTTACCCGAACTCTTGTTTTCCTTCGAATCCTTCTTCTTTCCTAAAAAGGTATCCTAATGCACTATAATCGTTTGGTGGAGACTCTTCAAACTCCATAGCCCAAATTCCCCCAAAAGGGGATAAAAGAGTCATTCCACCCATAATGTCGCAAAACCCGATTTCTCTCCCTCGGAAGGGAAAAAGGGGGGCGTCAACATTATTTACACTTGCCAAGACCGTAAAGAAGCAGAGAAAGAGAAAGAAGCCATGCCGACTATCCAAGGAAGTCAAACAGAAAAGTCAGACTTCGTGGAAACATCCTATCACATAACTGTGGAAGATAGCCCATGCCTTGACGTTGATGATGAAGTACATGAGGCTCCCCCTCAACTAGAAGATGGCGGACAATCAATAGTGGATGAGCTTAAGGAACTCAATTTAAGAACTCCGGATGATCCATGCCCTATATCATTAGTGCATTTCTTATGCCTAAAGAGGAGGAGTAATACTCCAAGTTGTTGACCGAGTACAAAAATGTCTTCGCTTTGGTCCTATAAAGAAATGCCTGGTCTTAGTCCTAAAGTAGTTGTTCATAATTTAGGGATCAAAAGTGGAGCACACCCTATGAAGCAGTCACAACGCATGTTTCGAAAAGATGACTTTCCGTTACTAATTATTGAACTCATGGTGGATGCTACAACAGGGCATGAAGCTATGTCATTCATGGATGGGTCCTCTGGATACAATCAAATCAGAATGGCTCCAACAGATAAAGAATGTACTGCTTTCCTAACTCGAAAAGGGATACATTGCTATAAAGTAATGCCTTTTGGTCTGAAGAATGCTGGTGCAACCTACCAAAGCGCGATGCAAAACATATTTGATGACATGATTCATAAGAGGGTTGAATGCTACATCGATGACTTAGTGGTTAAGACGAAGAGTAGGCATTACATTCATGAAGACCTTCGAATTGTTTTTGAAAGGTTAAGAAAATTCGACCTGAAGATGAATCCACTCGAGTGTGCATTTGGAGTTACCTCAAGAAAGTTTCTTGGATTCATTGTGCGTCATCGTGGAATTGAAGTTGATCCTACAAAGATTAATTCCATCCAGAAAATGCCCAAGCTAAAGAACTTGAGGGAGCTTCGAAGTCTCCAAGGAAACTTAGCATTCATCCGAAGGTTCATCTCTAATCTAGCCGGACGGTTTCAACCCTTCAATAATCTATTAAGGAAGGATATCCCTTTTCATTGGGATCAATTATGTCAAAATTCTTTTGAAACCATCAAAACATACTTGCTGAATCCACCTATGTTAGGGGCACCAATGCTTGGGAAGCCGTTGATACTCTATATCGTAGCATAGAAACGTTTACTTGGAGCACTACTTGCTCAAGAGAATGAGGAAGGAAAGGAACAAGCCTTGTACTACCTTAGTCGAACTCTGGTAGGAGTTGAGTTGAACTATACGCCTATTAAGAAAATATGCTTAGCGTTACTTTATGCAATAAAGAAGCTAAGGAATTATTTTGAATCATACACCATCAAACTCATCTCTCGAGCAGATCCCGTGAAGTTTGTGATGACACCATCAAACTCATCTCTCGAGCAGATCCCGTGAAGTTTGTGATGACTCAACCTATTCTTTCTAGACACCTAGCAAGATGATCCATATTGTTTAACCAATATGAGATCACATACACACATCAAAAAGCTATTAAAGGACAAGCACTAGCCAATTTTCTGGTTGATCACCCTCTTTAGATAGAATGGGAGATTTTCGATGAGCTTCCAGATGAAAACATTTTGTTCATCGAAGAATTGACACCATGGACAATGTTCTTTGATGGATCTATACGTCGTAAAGGTGTGGGGGCAGGTGTTGTATTGATCTCTCCAAAAAGACAAGCCTTTCCATTCTCCTTTGTTTTAGGTGAAATATGCTCCAACAATGCTGCAGAGTACCAAGATTGAATCGTTTAAATGACATTAGAAATGAGGATTCTACAGTTGGAGATCTACGGCGGCTCTAAGCTGATCATCAACCAACTTTTGAGGAGTTACGAGGTAAATAACGAAGATCTGTTGTCATACCATGAATACGCTTCTTGTTTACTGGAAAAAATTTGATCGAGTGCACTTAAACCACATCCCAAGAGAAGAAAATCACAAAATTGATGATTTTGCTAACTTGGCCATGACAATGGCACTTGGAGAGAATGAGTCGACAAAGGTATATGTGTGTCATCGATGTATTATTCCAAGACTTATAGATCTTCAAGTCAACGGGAGCCATCATACGTCTGTTCGAGTAAATGAAGAAGAGGATTGGAGGCAACCACTAATAGAGTACCTTGAACATGGAAAGTTACTTGAAGATCCACGAAAAATAATAGACATCAAGCAAAGAGCAGCACGATTCATCTTTTATAAGGGGACATTATTTTGGTGCTCTTTTGAAGGACTACTCTTACGTTGTCTTGACAAAGAAGAAGCCCGCCAAGCGATGGAGGAAGAACATTTTGGCTCATGTTGAGCACACCAATCTTGTCCCAAGCTCCATTTTCGCATCAAGAGGATGGGCTATTACTAGGGGAAAATGGTGAAGGATTGCATGGATCATGCTAAAAGATGTCAAGCTTGTCAATTTCATGCAAACTACGTCCACCAACCTCCAGAGTCTCTTCACCCAACTATAGCTTCATGGAATTTTGATGTATGGGGACTTGATGTTGTTGGATCACTTCCAAAATCGTCAAAGGGATAGATGTACATATTGGTCGCTACGGACTACTTCTCTAAATGGGCAGAAGTTGTTCCACTCAAGGAGGTGAAAAAGGAAACTGTAGTCAATTTTATCAAGTAATATATAACTTTAAGGTATGGCATACCAAGATACATAATCACTGATAATGGAACACCATTTTACAACAAGCTCGTAAGGAGTCTAAGCGAGAAGTTTGGTTTCAAGTAACATAAGTCTTCAATGTATAATGCACCTGCCAATAGCCTTGCTGAAGCTTTCAACAAGACGCTTGGTAACCTTTTGAAAAACGTTGTTGCAAAGAACAAGAGAGACTGTCATGAGAGAATTGGTAAAGCTTTGTGGGCATACCAGACAACATTCAGAAGTACTACACAAGCAACTCTTTACTCTTTGGTATATGGCGTGGAAGCAGTACTTCCGTTGGAGCAACAAATTCCATCACTGTGGATAGAAATCCAAGAAGGACTCACATCCGAAGGGAATTCTGAACTTCGCCTAGCAGAGCTAGAGGCATTGGATGAGAAAAAATTGGAAGCGCAAAAAAAAATTAGAGTGTTATCAAGCTCGACTAGCTAGAGCTTTCAACAAGAAAGTGCAGCCACAATCATTCCAAATGGGAGACTTATTCATGGTTGTTCGATGACTTATAATCCTCAACAAATGCATAGGTGACAAGTTTACCACAAAATGGGATGGGCCATATGTTGTGAAGGAAGCCTATTTAAATGGAGCATACAAAATTGTTGATAAGGATGGTCTCAGAGTTGGTCCGATCAATGGAAACTTTCTGAAGTAGTACTTCTCATGAAAGTCACATATGCTCCTCGACATACGAGACTAAACTGCAAGTCATGATGCTCCTTGATGCATGAGCTTAAACTGCACATTGCTACACTCCTGGCTCGCATGAGTGTAAACTGTGTACGACAAAAAAAAGGAGTCTGCTAAGTTGAAAACCTCAAAAGAGGCGGCCTAGGCAAAAGTCAAGACCAAAAAAAAAGTCCCCCACGTTGAAAACCTCGCGAGAGGTGGCCTAGGAAAAAATTAGTACATAAAGAAAACCCATCCCTCTGAACTACGTTATGACTTGATACTATTCACCGAGGTATGTAGGCAGCTTAGATTTTCATTCTAAGTTCAGCCGCATGAGTTTTAAAAAACAAAAGTTTGGGAGTCATCGGATCATTACATTAATTCTTCCACCTGTGGAGGCACATATCTATAAGGAAAAGGGACATTTTTTGAAGTATAAAAGATGTTTTATTGCTTCAATAGTACAAAAGTTGATACATCAAAAAAAATATAGATACAAAAGGAATTAGATTTTTTTCTATACAAAAGCCTAAGTCATAAAAATAATTGTAAACTAGGCTTTGTGGCGGACTCATCTTGAATGCTTCTTCCAAGTCCATATCACGTCTCCACATTTTAATACACTTTCCTCAATGCCTAGTATATAAGAAGTCATCTCTCTTGAAAAAAAAACCTTTAATCACCACTGGAGCAGCCATTGATAAACTTCAAGACCATCAACAAATCAAGTGCAAAAGTTTGTGAAGGTGTAACGACCCGATCAGTCATTTTGAGCCTTAGCACGTCGTTCAATAGTCTGAGGCCAAGAAGCTTCATTTTAGGTAATGTGACTTGTACTCATGATCGGGATGGAATTTCGGGAATTTCAGAGTTTATTTGGGAAGAGAATTCTCATTTCATAAGCTTAAAGTTGAAAGAATGAACTAGAATTGGATTTTTGAGTAAATGAGCTCGGAATCAAGATCTGAAGGTTCCAGCAGGTTTGTATGTTTATTTCAGAGTTGGGAGTAAGCTCGGTTTGGGTTTTAAATAACCCGAGAGCGTTGTGGCGCCTATTGTAGAAATTAGCATTTTGGAAGAAATTTCTTAAGTTTGGCTTGAAGTGAGTTTCAATGTTATCAACATCAGTCTGGGATTCCGAGACTGGGAGTAGCTATGTATGGTGATTATAGAGTTGGGAGCACGATCAGAAGTGAATTCGGAGGTCTGTAAGTCATTTTGAAGCCATTTGGCTAAAGATAGAAGTTTTAAGGTTTTTGAGAAGTTTGTGTGGAAGTGAACTTTTTGATATCGGGGGAATACGATTCCATAATTTTGAGTAGGTCCGTAATGTTAAATATGACTTGTGTGCGACATTTGAAGTCAGTTGCACGTGATTTGATAGGTATAAACAACGTAAGTAGAAGTTGGAAAGTTCAAAGCTCACAAAGCTTAGATTGGAGGTTGATCGATGATTTTAGCATTGTTTAATGTGATTTGAGGCCTCGAGCAAGTTCTAATATTTTTTGGGACTGATTGGTTGGGGCCTCCAGGGCGTCGGGAGGATTCCATATGGTTAACGGATCGAAATTGGATTTTTGGAAAAATTGAGTTTGCTGGTCGCTGGTATTTCCGCTTCTGCGAAAATAGAACCACAGACGCACTCCCGTAGAAGCGAAGAGGGAGACGCAGAAGCGAAAGAAGAGGTTTTTGGAGAGGACCGCAAATGCGTCCAAGGTTCCACAGAAGCGGAACCGCATATGTGATAGTATGGTCACAGAAGCGAAATTGGACCACAGTTTTGGGAGCCGCAGATGCGGAACCGCAGAAGCGTGCCCAGGGCCGCAAGTGCGAAAAAGCCTGGAGGCAAAGGTTTATTTTAATACACAGATTTTGGTCATTTCTCTCATATTTATCATGGCTTGGGCGATTTTTGAGGAGCCTCAAGAGAGGGTTTTCATTATATCTCCACATATTATGAGTTAAATACATTGATTATATGCATTTTAGCATGTAAATGGGTAGAGAAAGACCTAGAAATATGGTATTCTTGGGATTTAGCCTCGATTTTGGATATGTAATTAAGAGAAAATCATATATTTGAGTTCCTAAGATTATAGTCAAGGTTTATCTTCGAAAAACATCAGATTTCGGGCAGATGGGCCCTAGGGCATTTTTGTCAACTTTTTGTTTGGGGTTAGGAATTGTAATGAATTGGGATGTAAAGTATAATTGAGCATATTTAGTGGATTTTTATGATCGTTGGCTAGTTTTGGTGCATTGTGCATTAGTACAAGTCTTCGGAAGAAGGCAGAATGCCGGTTGTGGATATTCGCAGCAAGCTGAGTGTCCTTTCTAATCTTGTGAGGGGAAATTTACCCCATACATGAGCTAAATTAGTTAGGTGCTCCTATTTGTGGGGGCTACGTATGCCAGAGGTGACGAGAGTCCATGCGTAGCTACTATTATGCTATTGTCCGGGTAGTTTAGGACCTAAAAGTATGTTATACTTGGATTATTTGTGAACCCATTGATGGCTTAAATTACCTAAATCACATTAAATTAGTAAATAAATTTATAAAGGATTAAGCTTCATTTCTCAAGAAATTGTTAAAGGAGAATTAGGTTTATCTGAATAAATGTTCACCGATAAGTTCCTAATTGATTGATTGACCATGTATTCTTTATGTGCACTTGCGTCGCATGCATGATTCGCAAGCAGAGTATGTGTTTAATTTTGGAACGATTTGAATGCCTCGGCAGATTAAATAGATGCATCTATGGTACGAGTCATTCGATCTTCAGTAGTGCACAGTTTACATTTCCGTTGAAGTGGGTCGTTGCCTCGGCATGATTTGCGCATGTTTTTGTTGTTGCCTTGAACTTATTAAAGTTATTACTGCCTCACCCCAGCTCGAGATGAATTTTTTAATAATAAAGAGGAATTTTGGAAATTTCCTATGAAAGAATTATGTGTTTACTTGTTTCCTCTATCTAGTTTAAAAATCATGTTTATATATATATATATATATATATATATAGATGAATCATTACTGGACTACTAGAAAGTGTTAAAGTTGACCATCTCATCTACCACTTCGGGATTAGGCGGTATTCTCATCGGGTACACGTTTTTTTTGTACTCATAATACACTTGCTGTGCATTTTGTTGTACAGGTATATATGACCCCAGTGGTCTACTAGGCATAGCAGCATGGATGATTCTGGGACTAGGTGAGCTGCATCATTCGAGACGACCGCAACTAGAGCAGTCACTTCTAGTGTATTGTATTTACTTTCTGTCTATTGTGTTCCATACGGATGTTGTATTTTGTTTCTCTTATTAGTAGATGCTCATGCAGTTGTGACACCAGGTTCTGGGATGGTTTGAAATATAATATTAATTGATTAACTTTTAAAATTTCTAAATAATGTAGGAAAAATCCTGGATTTCAAAAATTTTAAAACGAGATGTAATTTAGTATTTGAATTGGTTGGCCTGATAGCGGTGTCCAGCGCCACCACGAACCTTAATGGATTTTGGGTCGTGACAACATGGTATTAGAACACTAGGTTTCCCTCGGTCTCAGGAGTCATGAGCAAGTCTAATAGAGTCTTGCGGATTGGTACGGAGTCATCTGTACTTATCATTGGGAGGCTACATGGCTGTATGAGTACTTCTCTTCTTGATTCCTTTATCGTACAGTTCGATTCCTTTGAGTCTTATGCCTTTGATTCCTTCCTACTCACTCTTATGCGACGCGAATGCTTGTTAGAAATTGAGAATTTGAGCAATTGAAATGGCATACGTGTGGCGCAGGATGATTCTCCTGGTATAGTTGATTGGACTATTATAGTCATCTTATGGAAGGATATTCTATTGTTTGAGCTCAGTAACATAACTTTTAAGAGCCTTGAGCCTAGGCATAGGTTGCCATGATGCTTATGAGTGATTATTCCGCAGTGTTGTTGTGATGGTAGGATGTTTTCCCACGTGTCGGGGCAGTGGACAAAATGAAGGGAGGTTTACTCAGTGTGTGATCAAGGGATTCAAAATTTTATTCCCGGTAGGGGAAAGGCAGTCAGACTACGAATGGTCAGATGTGCGCTGGTGGAAGTAATGAGACTTGGTATTTGCACGCGTGGTGGAGCTTTTTTTTATGAGAGGGTGTCGTGGTCTTGATTGAACGTACTAAGTTTGTTGGTGTTACAATCTACAACAATTTTCCTTTATGGAAAGATATTGTGTAATAGTATTGGAAATACAACTGTCAGATATCCCATGGTGTAGCGGTTTAGGGCCGAATGAGAATTTCCTAATTTGAAGGTTCGATAAAAATGACCCTTGGAAAGGTTTAAAGTTAGCAGAAATTTTAGGTCAAAGTGCCACAGAGATGGAGTTTGCTTAAGGCAGCAAAGGAGCAACAAAGATTGAGGAAAGATATGTGGGGAGTGTCAGGTGGTGTCAAAATTTTCTTGAAGGCCAGGCATATGAAGCAACGATCAAGTAATTGATTAAAGGAGCGAGTTTTCCCAAAGTGGGAGAATGGAAGATGTTGCATATGGGCTTTATAGTAGGATGACTACGCGTCAAAGGAGAGTTTGGAATGATCGAGGATTGTAGCGACTGGCCATTGAAGTCTGCACATGTAAATTGGAGTATGGGCCATTATGCGGCAAGAGATTTGGTATAACGTAAAGAAGCCACTAGGAATGAAGAAGGACGCAACATAACTTTGAATTTAGAAAGGCGTTGCCGCATTTTTAATTGATGTCCAGGAGGAGTGAACGGACTGGTGCAGCTACAGTGTGAGCTTGGACTAAAGATTTGGTTGTTGATGTCATAGTGATTGTATCCCGTGCAGCAGCACTTGGAAGGTGTCAGGAAGTGATTTTCGTAGGCGGGTTATTTCTCGTGAGCAGATTAGCGGTCGCGTGGTTGGCGAATCTTCTGCAAAGAATTATATTGGTTGTCCAGCAAAAAGATCTGTCGTACGAATGTGGATGAGGATTCAGAATATGAAACATGGGGATCTACAGAAAGATTTCGAGAATTTGCGATGGATGATTGTGTAAGGGTATGTCAACAAGAAATAAAGAATTCTGGTGAGTTCCAGAGTTGTGTATTAGTGACTTCAAGCTAAGCGGGAGAGTCCCACCGCCTAATATTGGGTTGCATGGTTAACTACTTGCGAGGTTTCCGTTTATCCGCATATTGATGGGTTGTTTCAGCTATGGGAAAATACCATAAGTGGTTATTTGAGCGAATGAATTGTTGGAGTCATGCTATGGTCGGCCTTATAGGCTTATGTTCGGACTTGGAAAAAGGTTCAGGATTTATGCCTTGTATACATACAGGTTTCAGAGGAAGTTATTTCGCCAGGTAGTTCGCCGAGAGAGTATTCATGTGTTATGAGATTTACGAAGTAAATTATATTCGGCCCCAAGTTAGAGCGGGTGGCTCTCAAAAATAGTCCTAGCGAATTCAGAAGTTAAAGTGTGGTGCCCGATGATTTCGAGCCTATGAGTACGTTTAAGAATCAAGCTTTGTACAAGCTTATAAGAAGGTTCCCAAAATGTTCTATGATATTTTGACCGTTGGTATAACATTTGAGAGATATGAAATAGCTGCGGGTTTTGAGACAACATGGTCTCGTGATTCAAGGTCACTCGAGGTGGATGTAGATGGAGTATAATATGTGTTGAATGGGGTTAGTATTATTTCTAAGGCAAGCAATGAAAAACTGAAAGGAGGTAGATTGATTAGCCATAGTTGAATTTGGCATGTTAGGGTCTATGATCAGTTCATTCAGTATGATCGAGTTATGTGTATGATTTGTGGTGGTACATGTGAGGTTTCAGTTGTTGCTATGATTCTTCTAAGGTGAGTTAAGTGCAAAGTAATTATATGATGAAGTCTTAAAATATTAATGATTTCGGAGTTATGATGAAAATCATGTTCTATCATATATTGGCACCTTGGGTGCTGTGAGAGCTATGGAAAAATTGAAATGAGGGTCAAGGTTGTAGTTCGGTGTTTACAAGGATGTCACAGGCTCGGATGAGCAAGGAAAGGGTTGAATGATTAAAGTTAATTGGTATTGTATTCAGTGTCACTTGACATCGATGTGTTGGTGAAAGAGGCTCTACATCTTGGTTAAGGATTCTTGATCACTTTTCAGTGTTAGTGCGTCCAGTGGTTTAGATGTGCGGACCCGTTATATACTTTGGAAGATTGTGGGAGCGTGTCCCATGGAAAATTGTATAAGTGTGACGTGTAGTCACTTAATTGACTAATGATTTGAACCAAATATGAGGATTGTGGTAATATCATTAATTTGAGGTTTTTTGCCTGGAGGGCACTTTGTATATTAAGTGATGAGCTGAGGAGGTTGCTCCGATTATGATGGTTGTTCTTATGTGTTATTAAAAAAATGGAGTAACTATGGACCTTTAAAAGGTTATTAGTCAATTTGGTGCAGTCAGAAATTGGCTAGAGATTAGTGGATTGATTTATATCTGAATAAAGCTTTATATCTGGCCAGTTGTGTTTATTTCAGCGAATGTTCCCTATGGAGGAATAGTCGGGGTGTTATTTTGTCATCATCTATTCCATGTAATGATGTATTGCACCGTATGAGTTGTGAAACAGCTTGGTAAATTCATATGTATTGGGGTTCCACGTGGCGATGATGTTATGTGAGCAGAATGACTCTGGAGATTCAGATCTTGTATTGCACCTCAGTTGTGCTTGAGTTTTGTAGCCATGGCACTATATGTTTTCTTAGGGATGGTATTATGCACTTAGTGTACTTGTGATCGAAATTTGATATTTTTATTGTAACGAGCAGATTTAGCTCAAAGTGCAATCTCCTTATGTGAGATTTATGTGTTTCTCGGGTGGCACACCGCCATAGGTATGTTATTTGGATCGAGGACGAACGTTTGGTTAAGTAGGAGAGAATGTAATGAGTCGACCAGTCGTTTTGAGCCTTAGCGCGTCGTTCAATAGTTTGAGTCCATGAGAAGCTTCATTTCAGGTAATGTGGCTTGTACTCGTGGTTAGAATGGAATTTCGGAAAGATATGACTTGATTTGGGAAGGTAATTCTCATTTCGGAAGCTTAAAGTTGAATTAATTGACTAGCATTGGATTTTTTATTAAACAACCTCGGAATCGAGATCTGAAGGTTCCAGCAGGTTCGTATGATGATTTCAGACCTAGGCATATGTCCGGTTCTGGTTTTGGATAACCCGGGAGCGCTTTGGCGCCTATTGTGGAAGTTTGCATTTTGGAAGAAATTTCTTAAGTTTGGCTTGAAGTACATTTCAGCATTATCGATGTTCGTTTGGGATTATGATACTAGGAGTAGCTCTGTATGGTGATTTTGGTGTTGGGAGCACGATCGAAAGTGAATTCGAAGGTCCGTAGGTCATTTTGAAGCCACTTGGCTAAAGATAGAAATTTGAAGGTTTTGAGAACTTTGAACGAAAGTGAATTTTTGATATCGAGGTCGGAATCCAAATTCGGAAGCTGGAGTAGGTCTGTAACGTCAAATATGACTTGTGTGCAAAATTTAAAGTCAATCAAACGTAATTTTATATGTTTAAACAACGGAAGTATAAATTGGAAAGTTCAAAGTTCATAAAGCTTGGATTGGATGTCAATCGATGATTTAGCATTTTTTGATGTGATTTGAGGCATCGAGCAAGTCCGTAATGTGTTTTGGGACTGGTTGGTATGATTGGTTGGGGCCTCGGGAGGATTTTGGATGGTTAACGAATCGAAATTGGATTTTTGGAAAAACTGAGTTTGCTGGTCGCTGGTATTTCCGTTTCTGCCATAATAGAACCGCAGAAGCGGAGAGGGAGATGCATAAGCAGAAGCAGAAGAAGAGGGTTTTGGAGAGGATCGCAGATGCAGTCAAGGTTCCGCAGAAGCGGAACCGCATCTCCAGTAGTATGGTCACAGAAGCGAATTTGGGCTGGAGATTTGGGGCCGCAAAAGTGGCTAATATTCTGCTGAAGCAGAATCGCAGAAGTGTTCCCAGGGCCGCAGGAGCAAAAAATCCTGAAGGCAGAGGGTTGGGCGATTTTTAAAAGCCGGATTTGGCCATTTCTCTCATATTTTTCATGGCTTGGCCGATTTTTGGGGAATTTCAAGAGAGGGTTTTTCATCATCAATAATAAGGTATGTTATCCCCACCTATTATGAGTTAAATACATTGATTATGTATGGATTTTAGCATGTAAATTGGTAGAAAATTAAGGGTTAGAGAAAGACCTAGAAATATGGTATTCTTGGAATTTAGCCACGATTTTGGATATGGAATTAATAGAAAATTATATATTTAAGCTCCTAAGGTTATGGGAAAGGTTTGTCTTCGTAACATTTTGGATTCCGGGCACGTGGGCCCAAGGGCATTTTTGTCAACTTCTCGTTCGGGGTTAGGAATTATTATGAATTGGGTTGTAAGGGATAATTGAGCATATATTAATGGATTATTATGATCGTTGGCTAGTTTTGGAGCATTGTGCGTTGGTGCAGGTCTTCGGAAGAAGTTAGAATGCCGATTGTGGATCTTCGAAGTGAGATGAGTCTCTTTTCTAATCTTGTAAGGGAAAATTTACCCCCATAGGTTAGTTAAATTGGTTATGCGCTCCTATTTGTGGGGGCTACGTACGTACGAGGTGCGGACAGTCCGTGCGTAGCTACTCTATGCTATTGTGTGGGTAGTCTATAACCCAAAAGCATGTTATATTTGAATTATTTGTGAACCCATTGATAGCTTGAATTCCCTAAATCACATTAAATTAGCAAACAAAATTTCAAAAGGATTAAACTTCATTTCTTAAAAATTATTAAAGGAGAATTGGTTTTGTCTGAATAAATATTCCTCGATAAGTTTCTAATTGATTGATTGAGCATGTATTCTTTGTGTATACCTGTGTTGTATGCATGATTCGCAAGCAGGGTATGTGCTTACTTTTGGAATGGGTCAAACGCCTCAGCAGAGTAAATAGATGCATCTATGATATGGGTCGTTCGACCCTTGGTAGTGCACAGTTTACATTTCCGTTGGGGCGGGCTGTCCCCTCAGCATGATTTGCGCATGTTTGTGTGGTTGCCTTGAATTAATTAAAGTTGTTACTATCTCACCCTGGCTCGAGATTAATTTGTTAATAATAAAGAGGAATTTTGGAAATCTTCCTATGAAAGAATTATGTGTTTACTTATTTCCTCTATCTGGATTAAAAATCATGTTTATAAAATAAATCCACCGTATAATATGTATGTATGTATATATATATAGATATATATATGAGAAAGATGAATCATTATTGGACCATTAGAAAGTATCAAAATTGACCATGTCGTCTCTACCCCTTTGGGATTAGGCAGGATACCCATTGGGTACATGTTATTTTTTGTGCTACTAGGCATAGCAGCACGGATGATTCTGGGACAAGGTGAGCTAGATCATTCGAGACGACCGCAACTAGAGCAGTCCCTTTCAGTGTATTGTATTTACTTTCGGTCCACTGTATTCCGGACCGAATGTTGTATTTTATTTCTCTTATCAGTAGATGCTCATGAACTTGTGACACCGGGTTCTGGGATGGTTTGAAATATTGTATTAATTTATTTACTTTTAAACTTTTCAAATAATGAAGGAAAAATCCTGGATTTCAAAAGTGTTAAAATGAGATTTAATTTAGTATTAGAATTGGCTGTCCTGGCAGCGGTGTCCGGCGCCACCACGACCCTTAGTGGATTTTGAGTCATGACAGAAGGGGTGACTCCTCATCTTGCGTGACATCTCAGACTGATATTCTGGACTCATCGAACTTCTTCGCAAGTCTGCAAATAAAACAAGCAAAGAGATAAGATTCGTGATGATAGCCGAATCCATTACAAGGCTGTAAAATCAACTTCAAAAATATTTGTTAGGTTAACTAAGAATGAATTGAGCTTCATCTTCAGCGAGACTGTAGTTCACAATGATCGAATTTCATAGGATCAAACTTTTGGTGATGTTAACGCTCCTAGTTCAAGATGCCGTTTTTCTGGCCAAAAGCACGCAAACCTGAAAGTTCCCTGCGGTCAGTTTGATGTTTAATATTTTTTCTATTTTTAGGCCAAGAAGAGTTTGTTAGAAACTACGCTTTACGCTAGAGGGGGGGGTGAATAGCGTATTAATAGAATTTAGCGTTTTCTTGCGGAATTTAAACTTTGCAGGAAGTAAAATAAATGCAGAAAAATAAACTTACACAAAGATGTATACTGGTTGGCCACCAACGTGGTTAGTCCAGTCCCCGAGAGACTCTCTCGAGATTTTTCACTATCTTGTTAAGCTTAAGGGTGCTCAACAAACCGTTACACACTTGAGGACACAAGCCTCAAACAGTTGCTCGGAGATCGCAATCTCAAAGACTTCACCCAAGGAAACGCAAGTTCCTTGAAACAAGAGAATCGCAATTCTCTTACAAGTATATCAAATACTTGGACACTCACTTAACTAAAGTACTCCTTATTGAGTAGATATGAGTAAAAGAATATGTTCAAGATCACAACAACTTTAAGCAATAATATGGCTCTCAAAAGCTTTATGAAATGAGTAGAAAATGAAGAACAATTGAATGAAACCTTATAGCAATGTAATGATCAGTTTGTGTATGTTGTTGTTTTTAAAACACTGAAATGAAGCTGTATTTATAGTTGAAAAAGTTGGTTCAACCGTTGTCTAATTGCCAATTAAGAGTTGCTGAAATTACTCAGTGATAATCGATTATTAAGACCAAACAATCGATTATCTGCCAGTCAGTTTAAAAATCAATCCCAGATTTAACGCTTTACAATCGATTATACATAATCTATAATCGATTACTGGCAATATTCAAAATCAGATAATTGATTACACTAAGTTCATAATCGATAACTTAAGCAACGTTCTAAAAATCATTTCCAGATTTTAAGCAAAACATCGATTATATAAAATCAATAATCGATTACTTCAGCAACGTTCTAAAAATTATTTCCAGATTTTAAGCAGAACATCGATTATATAAAATCAATAATCGATTACCTTATGGTATTTGAAAATCATTTGACAACGGCCAGCTTCAACAATCGATTGTCCTTTGCAACAATGGATTACTTGTTATTTTCTGAAAATCATAAAACTTACTGTCTCAGTGATAATCGATTATCTAAAGACATAATCGATTACTTAATTAAATTTAAAATCACTGGAAGACATCAACTCAACACAATCGATCACCATTAGTTCATAATCGATTATTTTGAGTATTGAAAAACTTTACCTCAACAACAATCGATTGTCATTTGTTCACAATCGATTATCATGCAGATTTGGAAAAACCTGATGTTCACTGTCTTACTCACAATCGATTACCATTAATTCATATATATATAAGTTGTATTCGATATGGTATTACCTAATACACTTATACTTAGTGCATAGTATAGTGTAAGTACATATATTATAAATATATATATATATATATATATATATATATATATATATATATATATATATATATATATATATATATATAAAAGCTGTATTCGATACGGTATTACCTAATACACTTATACTTAGTGCATAGTATAGCATAAGTACATATATATATATATATATATAAACTCGATACGATATTACCTAATGCACTTATACTTAGTGCATAGTATAGCGTAAGTATCGAATACAACTTATATATATAATATATGTAGTTACACTGTAGTACGCACTAAGTATTGTGTGTTAGAATTTTTCTTCAATTTAAGCTATATATATTGACTGTTTGACCAAATTAGCAACCACAGTTTGCCGCTATTTTTGACTATTTGACCAAAAGGCGACCAACTTTCGTCGCTTTACTAGTATGTAATATATATATATATATATATATATATGAAAACAGAAAAAAAAATTCATTTATATATTTTGAAATATAGCGACCAAATTTGATCGCTTTTTTGGTCAAACGGTCAAAAATGGCGACCAACTTTGGTCGCTAATTTGGTCAAACAGTCAATAATTATATAACTACCAAATTAGCGACCAAAATTGGTCGCGTTTTTATACCATATATCAAAATCGGGTTTCCCCTCCCAAAATCTTATTTTCATTTCCAAATTTCCCCAAACTCTCTCTACTCCCCTTCTCTATTTCCTTCACAGATCAATCCCCCCACCCAGCGCCACCTTTGTGACCTCGTGTCACCACCGCCTGAACCGCCGTTGTTGAAGTCCTCCCTCTCCGATTCGTAGCATTTGAAATCGTTGCGCCACCACCGCTGCCACTGTCCGCCGGAGCACCATTTGAAAAGCTTTTTAATTCTATTTTTCATCTACCAAGGTTAGTAATCTACCTTATTAGATTTTTAATTTACAATTTTTGCTATACTATTTTATGTAATTGGTTAGTGTTTTTGTCTATTTAATATTAGGGTTTTGTATAAATTATGAACTTATGGTAGAAATTAGAAACTACCTTAAATTATGAATTTATGGTTCTTAAGATAACTCAATTTAATGTATTAAACTTTTTGGATATGAATTGAAATTTTACTTAATGAATTAACTAATTTAATTTGTTCTTGCTTTATTTAAATAGATGGAACATCCTTCTTGGATGTACATTAAGAATTATCCTAATCGGCGGGGATTGCGGGAGGATTTTGTAGAAGGGGTTGAGGACTGTATTAGACATGTAATGTCACTTCCGCCAGACATAAAAGAAGGAGCAATTAGGTGCCCTTGTGTCAAGTGCAACTGTATGAAGATTGGAAAACCACAGGATGTTAAGGTTCATCTTTATAGGAAGGGGTTTATAGCGAATCACTTTGTGTGGACTAATCATGGAGAGATAGATGGTAGCCATGGGATATTTCATAACTTGGTTTTTGGTAAAAGTAGTAGGTCGAGGGAGAATACAAATAGTGATTCCAGAATGCATGATATGGTTGCGAATGCTTTTAGAATGCACTTTGGGGGTGAGCCCAACAAAAATGTTGAAAAAACTCCTAATGATGAAGCAAGACATTTTTATGAACAGTTAGAGGAAGCTAGTCGTCCACTACATAAAGGACGTCCTCACTCCGAGTTTTCTGTTGCAGTTAGATTACTAAGAATCAAATCTGATTGGAATATTTCTCAAGCATCCATGGATTCTTTCATTGACCTTATGCGTGAACTAGTTGACGAGGAAATCGAATTACCTGGTAATTTCTATAAGGCAAAGAGATTAGTTTCTAAGTTAGGACTTTTGTCAATGAGAATTGATTGTTGTCAAGATGGTTTCATGTTATATAATAAAGATGATGCATATTTAAGCTGTTGTAAATTTTGCGGAAAGCCTCGTTTCAAGAGGCTTTCCAGCGGGAAGATGATCGCTATCAAGGCGATGCATTATTTACCTCTTATACCTAGGCTAAAGAGGTTATATGCTTTGATGAGTTCTGCTCCTCATATGAGATGGCACTTTGAAAATAGAATACCACCTGGTGTTATGTGCCATCCTTCAGATGGAGAAGCTTGGAAGCACTTTGATAGGACATATCCAATTTTTTCTAGTGAACCAAGGAACATTCGGTTAGGTCTTTGTGCGGATGGCTTCACGCCTTTTTCTGTATCTGTGACACCGTATTCATGTTGGTCTATCTTTCTTACACCTTATAATCTACCACCCGAGTTGTGCATGACTAGTCCATATATATTCTTAAATTGTATTATCCCCGGTCCACGTAATCCGAAAATTTTTATAGATGTATATTTGAAACCTTTGATTGATGAGCTAAAACAATTGTGGTACGATGGTGCTGAAACATTTGACATATCAACCAAGCAGAATTTAAATTTGCGTGCTAATTTAATGTTGACAATTAATGTTTTTCCTGCGTATGGAATGTTGTCTGGGTGGATGACTGCTGGGAAGCTAGCTTGTCCTTACTGCATGGAAAATAGTAAAGCGTTCACTTTAAAACATGGCCGAAAGTTATCATGGTTTGATTTTCATCGTCAATTCTTGCCTGAGGGTCATGAGTTTAGAAGGATGACAAATGATTTCAAAAAGAATAAACAGGAATATGATTATCCACCTCCTATTCGTTTAGGTGAGGAAATTTGGGAGAGGGTCCAGAACTAGAGTAACGTTACTAAAGTTTCACCGCACAGATTCCCCCGATATGGTGTTACTCATAATTGGACCAAACAGAGTATATTTTGGGAGTTGCCTTATTGGAAGGATAATCTTCTCCGTCACAACCTTGATGTCATGCATATTAAGAAGAATTATTTTGACAATTTGTTCAACACAGTGATGGATGTTAACGGTAAGACAAAGGATAACCCGAAGGCTAGACTAGACTTACAAGAATATTGCAGGCGGCCTGAGTTACACTTGCAGACAGCAAACAATGGTAAGTTATTCAAGCCCAAAGCAAGTTACACATTCACTTTGGAGGAAAGGCGGCAGATTTGTGATTGGGCAATCAAATTGAAGATGCCTGAGGCTTATGCGTCGAATTTTGAGAAAAAGGTTGATATGGAGGTAGGGAGGTTGAGCCATTTGGAAAGTCATGACTGTCATGTTTTCATGGAGACCCTAGTGCCTATTGCGTTTTCTGGTTTGCCTGAAAGAATCCAGAAACCCCTCACTGAGATTAGTTTGTTTTTCAAAGACTTGTGTTCTTCCACATTAAGGGAAGAAAACCTATGCTGGATGGATCAGAACATTCGTGTAACTTCGGGTAAGATGGAAAAGATATTTCCATGTGGGTTTTTTGATATGATGGAACACCTTCCAATCCACCTTGTACACGAGGCACGACTTGGAGGGCCTGTTCAATGTAGATGGATGTATCCCTTTGAGAGGTAATACTATAGTCCATATATAATTTTCTGTTTTATTTGAATGTTCTTGGCTAACTCGAAATTATGCAGGACAATTGGAAAATGCAAACAATTTGTTAAGCAGAGGAATAAAATTGAAGGATCTATATGCGAAGCTTTTCTTGCAAAGGGAACTTCTTATTTTTGTTCTAATTATTTTGAGAGCAACATGCCATGTGCTAGAAATAGGCCCAACAGGCACACGATCGACCTTACGAATGATCTACTATATCCTCCTATGTCCATATTCAATTAACTAGGCCGATGTTCTAAAGATGGTAGAAAGAGAAGTTTGAGTGATATGGAGTTTAAGTCAGCTACGCTTCATGTGTTGCTAAATTGTCCCGAAGTAGTACCATTTCTCAAGTAAGTATTGATTTAATAGTTGTCAAAATAAAAAATTTACTGATTACATATCAATGCAACTACTAAAAATATTTGATGTGTCATAGTCACTTCGTGGGTCAATTTGGCCAAGATGTTGTATATACGGCATTTCCTAGGAGGTTCAAACAATTTGTAAGTATATCCTTAAAATATTCTAACACTATGTAGGTAAAACATGTTTGAAAGTTATGCTAACTTATGAATTTTGTTAACAATATGTAGGTAAATGATCCAAATAATCAATTTTTGAAAGATATATCTTAGCGACCTGGGGTTGAGGTCACAACATATTCCAAGTACGTTGTGAATGGTTATAATTTCATACAAAGGGTTGCTCTAAAATAAATAAAGCAACAACAGTGGGTTCGGGTTCAAGGTGGTGCTGGCAACCAAGTTGGAGATATTGATTATTATGGTGTGCTCAAAGAAATAATACAACTAGAATATTTAGGTAGGCTATTTAAGAAAATTATTCTCTTTAGATGCAAGTGGTTTGACCGAAATCCAACAAGAGGTACGAGAGTTCACAATCAATACAACATAATTGAGGTTAATCATACGAGGGAGTGTGATCGATACAATCCTTTCATAATTACACATAATGTTAGGCAAGTGTATTATGCTCCTTATCCATTTCGGCAGAATAAGGCCGATTGGTGGGCTGTAATCAAAACTAAGGGTGTAGGTAGGGCCGAAGTCGAGAATGTGTTGGATGTTGCATATCCAAACGATATCTCCAGTGTTCACGAAATAGTGGACGAACTTTTAGAAAATTATTTGGAACATCCTGAACACATATTGGAAGAAGTTGATATAAATGAAGTAAGAATTATAGACAACGAGGAAGAAGAATCAACTGATGAAGCTCAAACTAGTGAGGAAGAAGAATTCTCTAACGAGGAAGAAAAATTCTCTAACGAGGAAGAATACATCGATGAGCTTTAAAAAGTTGCTTTCTTCGACACCTCTCATTTATAGATAGTTTCCTTATATGTTTCAATCTAAATTATGTATTATCTTATGCAGATCACATGCAAAGGTCCAGGTAAAAATGAAGGTAGTGGTTCTCGGGGAAAAGTAAAGGCTAGGAAGCAAAAGAGGAGGGTAGAAGATAGTGCTTATCAATCTTTTTCACACTCTTCTGATTTGCCTGTCACTATGTCACACCATCTACCCCATAGCTATACTGAGCTGCCACAGCATCACCAGCCCTACACCTTTGTGCAGGCCCCGGGTGTTTCTTCACAAGGCCATCGGACTGTGCGTCCGACATACAGTCCACCTGCCTCACAGCTACGTTGGTCCCTAAATAAAAGGGACCATCAATATAGCTACCAGACCACTTTGGTCGCTTTTCAGCCAAAAAAGGACCAACTTTGGTCGCTTTTTGAGATTGCTTTTCCCGAATTTCTAGTAGTGATCGAGCATCTTCCATTAGAGCGAGCGAGCAGAGTTTGTGAAGGCATCCAAAGCCTTTGTCATCACGTACGCCCTTGTAAACCCGCAAAAATATGGAAGAGAGATGTGGGAGCCCACGACTCTAAGTGCGTGAAGCTTCTTGGTGTTCTAGTTGATCTCTATTGAGTTTAAGGTCTTCTCTAGCAGCATACATCCCTACTGGGTGTTATCTATGAATGCTTTGTCGTCATTGAAAGACTCTGTTTGATCAATGCGGTTGCGGAATGGCTCCTCTGTTAATCAATGCGCTTATGGATAACTCATCCATGACTGAGGAATCTGTTGTTGTTTGTAGGTGAAATCTACATGAAACAATAATAGAACATAAGGCAATTAAGAAGAGAGCGTAAAAAAACAAAAAAGAAGCAATAAAGAGACCAAATTGAAAAACACGTAGCTAGGATTTTCGAGAATTGCGAGTTTCTTCCGCTATCTGTTGGGGATCCTTTTCCCGTCATGTGTATTGAGGGCCCAATTCTTTTCTATTTATAGATGCTTAAGGGCGGTGTTCCCAGTCTAATTAGAAGTGCATGAGCAGTATGTTTCCTAAAGTAATAAAATTTTATTTCTTTAAAGAATCAAAATTATTACAATTCTTGAATGTGTCCCAACGTGCATTTATTTTGGGCTTGGAAGCAGATAAGAAAAATCATATTGCAATAATATAATATTGACGGATATTTATCCATTTAGCATTAGAAGAAATCGACCAATCCATTCAAACACTTTGAAATAAGTCTTAGGAAAATACTGGAGGTTGATTCAAAGGATTGCGTTATTCACCGATACTTCAAACCCCGTCATTCAAGACTTAGACAAGTTTATATTGCGACACGGCTTGAAGTAGGGGCATTTGTTTTAGACATGTAAAAAAAATATTTAATTCATACAAAATTTGAATTAAATAAATTACTTTGGATCTAATCCATAAAAAATTTGGATTAAATTCAATTGGGTTAAATAGTTAATTTGGGATTTACAAGTTAAATTAGTCCATTTTATTATTTTCAGGTCCAAAGTCCATTTCATCTTCAGGCCCTCATGCCATGTGACGTAGAATATCCAGTCAAATTCCATGCCAATAAAGTGACGCCACGTGTTAAATAATGTGGCAATCCAAGTCAAAAATCAAGAACCAACCAAAAGTCCTCAAGTGGCTAAAATGACATGGGCCAATCAAAATCAAGCAAGAGAATCTTATGTAGCTTGACTGTCCATCCTCTACAACTATAGATAGAGGAGTTACACTCAAGGGACATTCATAGTTGGAGAAGACCACTCTGCAATTGGTGAAGGTGTCCATAAATAGAGAGATCAATCATCAAGTGCTTACTTCTTCAACAACTGAGTGATCGATGGAGTTCTTCTCGAAGATCAACCCGTAATAATAAAGTGTTGCTTGACGTTCTTGGCGATTAAATATATCACAAGAAGGTCTCCATCATCCTACAATCGAGAAAGATGTTTCTCAAGCCCTCGAATCACGGAGAATTTTAGAGAGGAGAATCAAGGGATACATTGAATTGTACTCACAAATATTTATCTATAAAATCACTTCTTATACTATTTTTGTTGCAGTTTATTATGATATTTACGAAAATTTATTGCAAACGAGTGAATTTCAATGTTATTTTTTTTTGGTAATTAAACTTTGTATTAATCACCAAAGTGTTTGTCATACAAATCCATAGCACAACTTTATACTCAGCTGTCTATCAAAAAAGGAGCAAATGACTAACCTATACTGTCCAAAAAGTTCAGCATTATAGTAAATAATGCTGAAGGTGTACTCTTAGCCTAGGAGGAGATCTAACATTACAAGTATAAGCAATAGTTCTAAGCAGTTTGTCACTGTTACAATAAGTGTTTCCAAATATTCTCGCATTCCTTTCCAGTCACAGGACATAGAACATTTCTGCCAAGGTCATTTTGACTATATGAGCTCGAGGAGATTTCCCTTTAGACTGCTCAATGAACCAGTGGACAAATTGAGGCCAGTTCTGTCCAGTAGGTTGCTTAATTCCAATCCATTGCAATGTGTGATATCTCAGCTGAGATGCAAAGGTGCAGTCCAGGAATAGATGTTCTCTGGTTTCCACAGCTTGTTGACACATAACACAAGTGTCTGCCACACTCAGGTTCCATTTAATCAACCTATCTTTGGTAGGAAGTCTGTCTTGTAATAGCAGCCACAGATTGAAGATTGATTTAGGTCGAGCAGCATTCTGCATTGTTAAGTTCTTCCAAGGGACTCTAGGTGCCTCTCCAATCTGCTGTAAGTAGAGTATTCTTATAGTGCAATCAGATTTATACAACAGTTGGTAATGCTGCAATAGCACAGTGCCTTCAATGATCTTCCGGACCATCCAACTAGCTTGTTTAGGAGCAGTGATGGTCTCCAACTATTGCTGTTTGATATAGATTGTGTGGATCCATTTCACCCATAATGCATCCTTCTTGTGTGCCAGATCTCAACTGAGTTTGGCAACAGCAGCCTTGTTCCACAGTAAGAGATTGGTCAAGTTCAATCCTCCAGCAGACTTTAGTAGACAGATTTTTTCCCAAGCCACATATGCTTTCCTTGATACATTCACTGAGCCAGACCATATGTAGGATCTACATATTGCCTCAATCAGTTTTATAACTTTGAAAGGTATTAGGAATAGTTGAGCCCAATAAGCTTGAATACCAAAAATAACTGATTGTACCAACTGGATTCTACCAGCATATGATAGCTGCCTAGCAGTCCAGGATGTAATCCTGGCAGTAATCTTGTCGACCAGTGGTTGCCATTGAAAAACAGTCAGCTTCTTAGTAGCCAAAGGTACTCCCAAGTATTTAAAAGGAAGTTCTCCACGTACATACCCAAGAAGATCAGTAATATGCTGTTGATCCCCAGGCTTTACCCCTCCAAAATAGATAGCACTTTTATGCAAGTTGGCTTTCATACCAGAGGCTGCAGTGAAATGAGAGAAATATGTAAACATGGTACTTACAGAGTGAGGTTCCCCTTTGACAAACAGCAATAGGTCATCAGCAAAGCTTAAGTGAGTTATTCCCAGTTTTTTGCAACCAAGATGAAATGTGAAGCCTTGATGTCCCTTTGAGATTCCGAGTCTGGGAGTAGCTTCGTATGGTGCTTCTGGAGTTGGGAGCGCAATCGAAAGTGAATTCGGAGGTCCGTATGTTGTTTTGAAGCAAAAGATATAAATTTGAAGGTTTTTGAGAAGTTCGACCGGAAGTGGACCTTTTGATATCGGGGTCGGAATCCAATTTCTAAAGTTGTAGTAGGTCCGTAATGTCAAACATGAATTGTGTGCAAAATTTCAGTCAATTGGACGTGATTTGACGGGTTTCGGCATCGAATATTGAAGTTTGGAATTCTAAGTTCTTCAAGTTTAAAATTGAGTATGATTTGTGATTTTAGCATTGTTTGTTATGATTTGAGGCCTCGAGTCACTTTATAATATGTTTTGAGACTAGTTGGTATGATTGGTTAGGGTCCCTGGTGCCTCGGATGGATCCCGGGCGGTTAACACATTGAAATGGAATTTTTGGGAAGTGCTGAAGCATCTGCTTCTGTTTTAACCACACATGCGGTTGGTCGACCGCAGGTGCGAGATCGCAAAAGTGGTCGTATCCACACAAAAGCGGCCCAAGGTCAGGCAGTCCAAGACCACATATGCCGCCCTAAATCTGCAGAAGCGGAACCACAAAAGTGGTGGGCCGGTCCGTAGAAGCGCCCCAGACCGTAGAAGAGGTCTTTCTTCTGCAGAACCGGTGGTCGCAGGTGTGGCCCCAGATCGCATATACGGAAATCGCAAAAGGCAGTGGCCTTCATTTATTCAGGCTCATGGCCATTTTTGCTCATTCTTCACTCGTTTCTTGAGCAATATTGGGAGCTTTTGAGAGAAGACTTCCACATAGCATCTTGAGGTAAATTATCCCACCTATTCTTAGTTTAATACTTGAGTTTTGGGTAGATTAACACATGTAAAATTAGTGAAAATCATGGCAATAGAGAAAACCTAGGGTTTTGTTAAAAACAAGTTAACCACAAAATTGGTTATAGAATGGAGTAGAATTCATATATTCTTGATCCTTAGGTTATGAAGAACAACTTCCTTAAAAAAGTTTCGAAATCCGGGCACGTGGGCCAGGGGTCAGATTATAGGAACCTCGAAATTAGGGTTGGTAAATCGGTATAATAGTTAGAATATGAAGTTTTAAACATGTATTGACTAGTTCTTACCCTATTTGAATATTTGTGGATCGTTCGGCTCCAAATTGGAAATTTGAGTGTGTTTTTGAATCGGAATGTAGGCTTCGGAGTGAGGTGAGCTCCTTTCTAACCTTGTAAGAGGGAATTGTCCCCATAGGTGAGTTAATTGGTTATGTCCTCCTATTTGTGGGGCTACGTATGCACGAGGTGACGAGAGTCCGTACGTAGCTTCTATTATTCTATTGTTCGGGTAGTCTAGGACCCAAAGGCATGCTATACTTGGAATAATTATATGCTTATTGACATCTTGTACTCCCTAAATCACATTGAATTAGTAAATGAATTTCTAAAAAGACTTAAGCTTCATTTTCTTAAATTATTGAAGCTTCATTTGCTCCATGTTGACTTCTTGATTGACTGTCCGTCTGTGTGTGTTAATTTTTGGAACGAGCCGAACACCTCGGTAGATTAAATAGATGCATATATAGGCGCATCGTCGACCCTTGGCAAGTGCACAATTTATTTCTATTGGATGGGGTCGTCGCCTTGGCATAATATGAGCAGGCTTGCATTGCTTAGCTTGAAACTTAATTAAGTTGATATTGCCTTGTTTTGGCCTGATATTAATTGCTAAAGATAAATGAAAAAAATCTTAAAAATCCTTTATTATTTGTTAAAGGTGTTTATCTGTTCTCTGGCTTTGCGAGTTAGAATTGCTAGATTAATCTCCTTTTTCCTCACACCTTCACCATATTGTTAATTGACCACTAGCAAGTGTCAAAGTTGACCTCTGGTCTCTACTTCTTCGAGATTAGACGTGTAACAACCTGACCGGTCGTTTTGAGCTCTAATGCTTCGTTAGCAGTATGAGGCCATGAGCAGCATTGTTTCAGGTGTTATGACTTGTACAAATGGTCGAAATTTAAATTCAGGAAGATCAGAGTTAAATTTAAATTAAAATTCCTATTTCCGAAGACTTAAGTTGAAAGAATGAACTAGGATTGGATTTTTGAGTAAATTTTTTCAGAGTCGGGTTCGTATGATGATTACGGACTTGGGCATACTTAAATTTGGCTTGAAGTGCATTTCAGCATTATCAATGTACGTTTGGGATTCTGATACTGGGAGTAGCTCCGTATGGTGATTCTGGAGTTGGGAGCACGATCGGAAGTTAATTCGGAGGTCCGTATGTTTATTTGAAGCAATTTGGCTAAAGATAGAAATTGGAAGGTTTTTGACAAATTTGACACGAAGTGGACCTTTTGATATCGGGTTCAGAATCCAATTTCTGAAGTTGGAGTAGGTCCGTAATGTCAAATATGACTTGTGTGCAAACTTTGAAGTCAATCGAACGTGATTTGGTAGGTTTAAACCTTGAATGTAGAAGTTGGAAATTTCAAACTTCATAAAGGTTGAATCGGGGTGTAATTCATGGTTTTAGCATTGTTTGATGTGATTTGCGACGTCGGGCAAGTCCGCAATGTGTTCTGGGATTGATTGGTATGTTTTGTTGGGGTCCCGGGGGCCTCGGGTGGATTCCTGGTGGCTAACACGTCGAATTCTGTGGAATTGGGATCGCAGAAGCGGTCCCGCAGAAGAAAAATATTGGACCACAGAAGCGGTTAGGACCAAGGGGAGAGGACCACAGAAGAACTCGGGTAGACGCAGAAGCCGGACCGCTCCAGCGGTCGGTCTGTCGCAGAAGCGGAAAGGGCGGCCTAGGGATGAGACCGCAGATGCGGTTTGGGGACCGCACCTGCGGAACTGCAGAAGCGGTCTGGCAACCGCAGGTGCGGAAAGTAGCTGGGGCAGAAGGTTTTAAAATCCGATTTTAGGTCATTTCTCACCACATTTTCATGGCATTGGGGCGATTTTGGAGCTTGTTCACAGGGGCTTCCACCTAGAAACTTGGAGGAAAGTTAATCCTACCTATCATAAGTTAAATACATAGATTATGGGTAGATTTAACATGTGAAATTAAAGAAAATTAAGGGTTTTAGATGTAAAACCTAGAATTTGGTAGAAGCAAGATTTGACCACGAAAATTGTTTGGGAATGTGGTAAAAATCATATATTCTTGTTCCTTAGGTTATGGGTAAACTTTATCTTCGAGAACTTTTATATTCCAAGCACATGGGCCCGAGGACATTTTGGTCATTTAACAAAACGAAGTTGGGAAATGGTATAATTTAAATTGTTAGCAAGTATTTGAGTATATTCCCATTAGTTTGCTATTATTTGGCTAGTTTTGGAGCTCTGTACGTTGGTTCGAGCTTTCAGAAGGATGTAGAGGGCCGGTTTTGGATCTTCGGGCAAGGTGAGTCTCCTTTCTAATCTTTTAAGGGGGAAATTACCACATGGGTGAGTTAAATTAAGTATGTGTTCCTAATTGTGGGGGCTACGTATGCAGGAGGTAACGAGAGTCCGTGTGTAGCTACTATTATGCTATTGTCCAGGTAGTCTTGGACCCAAAAGCATGTTATACTTGGATTATTTGGGAACCCATTGATGGCTTGAATTGCCTAAATCACATTAGATTAGTGAATAAATTACAAAGGGGTTAAGCTTCATTTCTTAAAATTTGATAAAGGAGAATTGGTTTTATTTGAATAAATATTCCCCGATAAGCTCTTATTTGACTGATTGAGCATGTATTCTTATGTGTACCAATGTCACATGCATGATGCGTGAGCAGGGTGTGTGTTTATTTCTGGAATATGCCGAACGCCTCAGCCGATTAACTAGATGCATCTATGGTACGGGCCACTCTGTTAGAATATACGCTTAACGCTAGAGGGGGGGTGAATAGCGTTATAATACAAGACAGCGTAAACTTGCGGAATTTAAAAAATTGCAGCAATGAAATAAGTGCAATAAGTAAATAATGAGGAACGAACGCACCGATGTTATCCTAGTTCACCACAACCCGTGGCTAGTCCAGTCCCCGAGAGACTCTCTCGAGATTTCCACTAACTTCGTTAAGCTTACGGGTGCAAAACAAATCATTACAAACTGAGAACTTGAGTCACACAAGCCTCAACAACTTTTGCTCGAAGATACCACACTTCAAGACTTCAACCAAAGGAATCACAACGTTCCTTCTTACAATACAAGGGATTAACACTTTCCTTCAAGTGTATAAAAACACTTTGCACTCAAAACAAGACTCTCCTCAAGAGTAGATATGAGTAAAATAAATACGCTAAAGAACGCAACAACTTTCGTCAAGAATTTGGCTCTCAAAAACTTATGTAATGAATAGAAAATGATGAATAAGAGAGTATGCAAGCTTTAGCAATAATATGATCAGTTGTTGTACTTAAAAGACTGATTTTAAGATGTATTTATAGTGTTGAAAACATGCACAACCGTTGCCTAATTGCCAATTAAGAATTGCTGATTTTGTGCTAAAACAATCGATTGACAATCGATTGTTTTCCAATCGTCCAAAAATCATTCACAGATTTTACGCATAATAATCGATTATCTAAATCGTATAATCGATTATCTGACAATGTTCAAAAAATCTTTTTCAGATTTTACTTAAAACAATCGATTATCAAAATCATATAATCGATTACTTGGAAACGTTCAAAAAATCTTTTTCAGATTTTACTTAAAACAATCGATTATCAAAATCATATAATCGATTACTTGGCAACGTTCAAAAAATCATATTCAGATTTTACTTAGGATAATCGATTATCAGAATCATACAATCGATTACCAGACAGAGTTTGAAAGTATTTTGGCAACGGTCATTTACATAATCGATTATGCTATATGTATAATCGATTATATTATAGTCTTAAAAAATCGAGTAGACACTGCCTCAACGCAATCTATTGTCATAAGGTGCACAATCGATTATTTTGTAGCTTTGAGAAACCTGATGGACACCGCCTCAACACAATCGATTATCATAAGGTACACAATCGATTGTCTTGCAGCGTTGAAAAATCTGATGGACACTGCCTCAACACAATCGATTATCATAAGGTACACAATCGATTGTCTTGCAGCTGCCTTAACATAATCGATTATCATAAGTACATAATCAATTATCTTTGTCCAGATTTTAGAGGCATGTTTAAAAATCATTTTGGTTAAAATAAATATGCATGATTTAAAATCATTTTGCTTTAAATTAAATATGCATGATTTGATAAAAATGATTTTACGAGAGAAGCCAAGTCTTGAGTAAATTGTCAGATTAAGATCACAATTAAAGAACGACTCATGTATAACTTTATTTCTTTGCTTAATCTTGATCTTTGTTTGTCTTGTGCTTGAATCTCGTTATGTATCAATTGCGCGCTTGTGCTTGGACCTCGTCATATGTCAATTGCGCATCGTTTGTCATTTATCGAAACCTACAAATATGAACACACGTTTAGTTTAGTGCCTTGTGAGAACGTATTTCAATAATTTCCCCCTTTTTGATAATGGCAAACCTTAATCGGGATATGCATATTAGATAATTCATAATGACGATCCAAGACAAGTAAATAGATATGCAATAAGACAAGTAAATAGATATGCAATTAATTCCCCCTCAACATATGAATTCCCCCTAAATTTATGCCAATAAATATTAAGTGCATAGCCCTTATTCTTCCCCTTTTTGACATTAGCAAAAAAGAATAAGAAAATAACTTGTTTATTGATTAGCTAGAATTGCAATTTCATAAAAGGGATAATAAAACAAATAATGTCAACATAATCGATTAGTGATACTTAATAATCAATTATATATTAAAGAGAAATCGATTATTCTGAAGAGGAATCGATTATTCTGCACCAATCTTTTATAATTCCCTTTGCCTTTAGGGCGATACCTGCAAAAATAAGTTAGGCTCCTCCGATGCTCAAGTTAGTAATTATGTAAAAGGGAAAATGCAATGCATGACTTAGATCAACGTGGAGTCAAGAATCCCGAGTTCACTACGAATTCGGAAGAAGGACTCTTTCTCTAAAGGCTTTGTAAAGATGTCGGCCAATTGATGTTTGGTTTCAACAAATTCAATTTCGACATCACCTTTGAGAACGTGATCTCTTATAAAATGATGCCTAATTTCAATGTGTTTTGTTCTTGAATGAAGAACGGGGTTCTTCGTCAAGCATATGACACTAGTATTATAACATCTAAGAGAGATATGATCGATACTTAGGCCATAGTCCAAGAGTTGCTGTTTCATCCAAAGGATTTGAGCGCAACAACTCCCCGCGGCTACATATTCAGCCTCGGTTGTGGACAACGCAACACTTACTTGTTTCTTGCTAAACCAAGAAACTAGAGAGCTACCGAGCAAATGGCAAGCGCCACTAGTGCTCTTGTGGTCCAATTTGCATCCAGCAAAATCGAAATCGGAATAGCCAACAAGTTGGCGTGAAGAACCTTTGGGGTACCATAGACCCACATTTACAGTACCAACAAGATACTTCAATATCCGTTTCACCGCAGTTAGGTGAGACTCCTTAGGACATGATTGATAACGAGCGCATAAGCACACGCTAAACATGATGTCCGGTCTACTAGCAGTAAGATAAAGGAGAGATCCAATCATACCTCGATACTTCTTGGTGTCGACTTCCTTACCTTTCTCATCTTTGTCTAGATGGTCGGATGTGCTCATGGGAGTGGCCATTGCTTTTGCGTTGCTCATTTCAAATCGTTTTAGCAGTTCTTTGCAATATTTAGCTTGACAAATGAAGGTTCCTTCTTCCATTTGCTTTACTTGCAGCCCCAAAAAGAAGGTTAGCTCACCCATCATAGACATCTCAAATTCGCTTGTCATTAAATCAGAAAATTACTTGCACAAAGCATTGTTAGTAGCACCAAAAATAATATCATCCACATAGATTTGAACTAATAAAATATCATTGTTTTTATGCTTAACAAATAGAGTGGTGTCAACTTTTCCCCTAATAAATTCATTTTCCAAAAGAAATTTGCTCAATCGTTCATACCAAGCTCGGGGAGCTTGTTTAAGACCATAAAGTGCCTTTTTAAGCTTGAAAACATGATCGGGAGATTTAAAATCTTCAAAGCCCGGGGGTTGTTCAACATAAACTTCTTCTTGAATGACACCATTTAGAAAAGCGCTTTTTACATCCATTTGATATAAATTGAAATTCATAGAAGAGGCAAAAGCAAGTAATAAACGAATAGCTTCTAACCTTGCTATAGGTGCATATGTTTCTTCATAGTCAATTCCCTCTTCTTGATTATAGCCTTTTGCTACAAGCCTAGCTTTGTTTCTAGTGATTACACCATTTTCATCTAATTTATTTCGAAAAACCCATTTCGTACCAATTATGGTATGATTTTCGGGTCTTGGCACCAAATCCCAAACGTCATTTCGTTTGAATTGGTTAAGCTCCTCTTGCATTGCCAAGGTCCAAAATTCATCCCCAATTGCTTCGGAGATGGTTGAGGGTTCAATTTGAGAGACGAAAGCAGTATGACCTAAGATGTTCTTAAGAGCGTTTCGAGTACTTACCTGTTGTTCAATGTCGCCAATTACCTGGTCGAGAGGATGGTCTTTGATTGTCCTCCACGCGTTAGGCAGTTTCGTTTCTTTCTCCAGTTGGGGCGCTTCTTCCAATAATTGTTCCAAGGTTTCATTTTCAATTTCCTTTGGATTTTCCTCTTGTACTTTGTCTTGAGGACTTATTGAGTTTAAAATACCTGCAAGATCAAAACAAGAATCCTTTCTCGCCAAGCGAGCATTATTTTCGGAAAACACAATATGAGGGGATTCCTCCACAGTTTCGGTTCTATTGTTGAATACTCTATATGCTTTGCTACGTGAAGAGTAACCAATAAAAATTCCTTCATCGGATTTTGCATCAAATTTTCCCAAATTGTCTTTTCCATTGTTATGAATAAAACATTTACAACCGAATACTCTAAGATGGGAGATATTTGGTTTCCTTCCCTTGTAGAGTTCATAGGGAGTTTTCATGAGTATTGGCCTTATGACTACTCTGTTTAAAACGTAGCATGCGGTACTCACGGCATCCGCCCAAAAATGTTTGGGAATCTTAGCCTCATCGAGCATGGTTCTAGCCATCTCTTCGAGACACCTATTTTTCCTTTCCACAACTCCATTTAATTGTGGTGTACGTGGAGCAGAGAAGGTGTGCTCGATACCGAGTTCGTCACAAAAGTCCGCGAAGAGATTGTGATCGAACTCTCCCCCATGATCACTTCTTATTGAAGTGACGGTTGTGTCCTTTTCATTTTGAACACGTTTAAGAAAGCATTTAAAATTATGAAAAGCCTCACTTTTGTGAGCAAGAAATGGTGTCCATGTAAATTTAGAATAATCATCAACAATAACAAAAGCATAAAGATTTCTACCAAGACTTTCAATGCGAGATGGTCCAAAGAGATCCATGTGGAGAAGTTGCAAAGGTCTAGTAGTTGAAACAATATTTTTTCGATTTAAAAGATGCTTTTGTTTGCTTCCCTTTTTGACAAGAATCACAGATAGAGTCTTTTTCAAAATTCAAATTTGGAAGACCAATAACTAAATTTTGTGAAACTAATTTGTTTAAAAGATGCATGTTGATGTGAGCTACTCTACGATGCCATAACCACATATCATCTTCTTTGCTCATAAGACAATTCACATATTCAGATGAAGAATTTTCGAGATCAACCATATAGATGTTATCCATTCTAAAACCACGAAGAATAATTTTAAAATCGCTACGGCGAAAAACTAAGCATTCATCCGAATCAAATAAAACAAGATTTCCCTTGTCACATAATTGACTTATGCTCAAGAGATTATGTTTTAGACCTTTAACTAGCAAAATATGCTTAATGGAAGAAGGTTCATCCTTACCGACCGATCCAATGCCGATAATTTTTCCCTTGTTGTTATCTCCAAAAATAACGCTTCCTCCTTCCTTGTGTTCTAGTTGAAGGAACTTGGATTCGTCTCCGGTCATGTGTTTGGAGCATCCACTATCAAGGTACCAAAGTACACTTGATCCCTTCAAACATACCTACAAGACAAATTAATGAGTCTTTGGTACCCAAGCTGTTTTGGGTCCTTGAGAGTTAGGTGTAACATGCTGTTGTGCTTGACATGCAGTTAAGTGTCTATGTCTAGTGAAACAAGCATGAGCAATATGTCCAATTCGATTGCAATAATGACAAATGACATTAGGATTATGCATTCGTCTAGGTTGATAGTAGTTGGACGGACGAAATTTGTTTACTCTATTTTCGACAATATGACTATTGCGCATTTCATGAAAATCATTTCTCCTACTATATGTTCTAGGATATGCAGCATTTCTAGAATAGTTATTTCTAGGTTGAAAGCCATTTCTTGGTGTCCTGAAAAGTTCAAAGTTTCTTCTAGTGTTTGGTCTAGCGTGCATGTTGACTCTAGGATTGTTATCTCTAGGATGAACATTTGTTTTATTTATCCTAGGTTGAGCCTTAGGTGGTTGGGGTTTGGCTTCAACTTTTTCTTTAGGCTCGTTTTTAAAACCTATCCCATGTTTGGTCGATTTCAAATTAACAAGAACTTCATTCAAATTTATATGAGAAGAATTGAACTTATCTAGGGTGCCCTTAAGTCTTTCTACCTCAATTTTTAGATGCATGCAAGAAATACAATTTTTACTAGAGCTCTCGGGTTTGTCGGCGCTTCTCTTGCCGAAAAATTTGTTTTCTTCTTTCAACTTCTCATTTTCCAAAATCAATTTTTCCAAATCTTTTTCTTTCAAAGAGAGTTGTCTTTCAAAATCTTTTTCTTTCAAAGAAGCATTTTCCTTAGTGTTTTTAACAGTTTTGGAAGCTTTAATGAATTCACTATACATCTCATCAAAGGCATTTTGCATTTCCTCAAGAGAATAGAAGTTTTTGGAAGAAATTTGACATACCTCTTCTTGATTGTCTCTGTGTGCCATAAGACAAAGATTTGCGGTTTCGTCTTCTTCTTCCTCACTTGACTCGTCTCCGGAGTCGCCTCCCCAAGATATGTATGCTCGTTGTTTCTTGAAGGGTTTTTTCTCCTTTTTGACATTTGGGCAATTTGATTTAATGTGCCCGATTTCTCCGCATCCATAGCACTTTACTTGATCTCCTTGTTGTTTGCCTTTTCGTTCATACTCTTTTCGCATGAACTTTTGAAATCTCTTAACAACGAGTCCGAACTCGTTATCTCCGTCCTCGTCATTTTGAGGTTGACTTGTGCTTGCCTTGAGGGCGATTCTTTGTTTCCTTTGATCATTAACAAGAGGGTTAAGTATAGTAGATTCATAAGTTATAAGATTACCTCTTAATCCGTCGATGGTGACATTTGAAATGCCAATAGACTCTTGAATCGCGTCGGCCTTGGAGCGCCATTCCGGAGTGAGACTTCGGAGAATTTTTCGGACAAGTTCCTTATCCGTGAAGGTCTTCTTAAGAGCATGTAAGTCATTAACGATTTTTGAAAATCGTTCGAACATGTCATCTACCCTTTCGCCTTCCTTCATGTGAAACAGTTCATATGCATGGGTTAGAAAATCAACTTTAGCCTCTCTTACCTGGTCCGTACCTTCGTACGTGATTTCCAGCTTATCCCACATTTGCTTCACCGTTGTGCAACATGATATTTTTCTATAATCATCAGCGTTTATAGCACAATACAATAAGTTGATGGCTTTAGCGTTGTTCTGCACTTTTCGGATATCATCCGCATCGTATTCATCTTCGGATTTTGGAACCCATTCATTTTCAACCTTTTTTGTTGGAATTTTTTCTCCCTTCATTATAACCTTCCACAGATGAAAATTATTCGATTGAATGAATATTCTCATCCTCTCCTTCCAGTACGTATAGTTTGTGCCATCGAATAGTGGTGGTCGGGTGGAGCATTGTCCTTCACCTATTCCTGCAAAAGAATCACGAGTAGAAGCCATGGATTGTTTCTCTTAAACGGTTAAGTTTTTCAGAGAGTTAGGCTCTGGTACCAATTGTTAGAATATACGCTTAACGCTTGAGGGGGGGGGGGGTGAATAGCGTTATAATAAAAAACAGCGTAAACTTGCGGAATTTAAAAAATTGCAGGAATGAAATAAGTGCGATAAGTAAATAATGAGGAACGAACGCACCGATGTTATCCTGGTTCACCACAACCCGTGGCTAGTCCAGTCCCCGAGAGACTCTCTCGAGATTTCCACTAACTTCGCTAAGCTTACGGGTGCTTAACAAACCGATACAAACTGAGAACTTGAGTCCCACAAGCCTCAACAACCTTTGCTCGAAGATACCACACTTCAAGACTTCAGCCAAAGGAATCACAACGTTCCTTCTTACAATACAAGGGATTAACACTTCCCTTCAAGTGTATAAAAATACTTTGCACTCAAAACAAGACTCTCCTCAAGAGTAGATATGAGTAAAATAAATACGCTCAAGAACGCAACAACTTTCGTCAAGAATTTGGCTCTCAAAAACTTATGTAATGAATAGAAAATGATGAATAAGAGAGTATGCAAGCTTTAGCAATAATATGATCAGTTGTTGTACTTAAAAGACTGATATTAAGATGTATTTATAGTGTTGAAAACATCCACAACCGTTGCCTAATTGCCAATTAAGAATTGCTGATTTTGTGCTAAAAGAATCGATTGACAATCGATTGTTTTCCAATCGTCCAAAAATCATTCACAGATTTTACGCATAATAATCGATTATCTAAATCGTACAATCGATTATTTGGCAACGTTCAAAAAATCTTTTTCAGATTTTACTTAAAACAATCGATTATCAAAATCATATAATCGATTACTTGGCAACGTTCAAAAATCTTTTTCAGATTTTACTTAAAACAATCGATTATCAAAATCATATAATCGATTAGTTGGCAACGTTCAAAAAATCATATTCAGATTTTACTTAGGATAATCGATTATCAGAATCATACAATCGATTACCAGACAGAGTTTGAAAGTATTTTGGCAACGGTCATTTACATAATCGATTATGCTATATGTATAATCGATTATATTACTGTTTTGAAAAATCGAATAGACACTGCTTTCAACACAATCGATTGTCATAACGTGCATAATCGATTATTTTGTAGCTTTGAGAAACCTGATGGACACTGCCTCAACACAATCGATTATCATAAGGTACACAATCGATTGTCTTGCAGCTTTGAAAAATCTGATGGACACTGCCTCAACACAATCGATTTTCTTGCAGCTACCTTAACATAATCGATTATCATAAGTACATAATCGATTATCTTTGTCCAGATTTTAGAGGCATGTTTAAAAATTATTTTGGTTAAAATAAATATGCATGATTTAAAATCATTTTGCTTTAAATTAAATATGCATTATTTGATAAAAATGATTTTACGAGAGAAGCCAAGTCTTGAGTCAATTGTCGGATCAATATCACAATTAAAGAACGACTCATGTATAACTTTATTTCTTTGCTTAATCTTGATCTTTGTTTGTCTTGTGCTTGAATCTCGTTATGTATCAATTGCGCGCTTGTGCTTGGACCTCGTCATATGTCAATTGCGCATCGTTTGTCATTTATCTAAACCTACAAATATTAACACACGTTTAGTTTAGTGCCTTGTGAGAACGTGTTTCAACACACTCGACCTCGGCAGTGCATAATTTACATTTCTGTTGGAGCGGGTCATCGACCTCGGCATGATTTGTGCATGTTTGTGCTGTTGTCTTGAACTTATTAAATTTGTCACTGCCTCACCCTGACTCGACATTTATTTGTTAATAATAAAAAGGACTCGTGTAAATTTCCTATGAAAGATTATGTGTTGACTTATTTCCTCTATCTGGATTAAAATCATATTTAAAAATTAATCCACTATTTAATATATTTATTAAGTACGCAAAATTAATGGACCACTAGAGTGTGTCAAAGTTGACCATTTCGTCTCTACTCCTTCAGGATTAGGAGAGATACTCATTAGGTACACGTTGTTTTTGTACTCATACTGCACTTGCTGTGCATTTTGCTACACAAGTATATGTGACTCCATTGGCTTACTAGGCATAGCAACACAGATGATTCTGGGATGGTTGCAGATAAGGTAGTCCCTTCCAGTGTACTGTATTTACTTTTCGTTCACTGTACTCCGGAGGGATTTTGTATTTTATTTCTCTTATCAGTAGATGCTCATGCAGCTGTGACACCGGGTTCTGGGATGGTTTGGAGTATTGTATTAATTTCTTAACCTTTAAATTTGATTTGAAAATGTTTTCTTTAAAATTTCTAAATAATGAAGGAAAAAACCTATATTTCAAAAGTGTTAAAACGAGATTAACTTAAAATATTTGAGTTGGTTGGCCTGACAGTAGTGTCCAGTGCCGCCACAACCCTTGGTGGATTTTGGGTCGTGACAACATGGTATAAGAGACCTAGGTTCCCGTCGGTCTCACAAGTCATGAGCAATTGGTTATTTCCTCCTATTTGTGGGGGAAACATACGCACGAGGTGACAAGAGTCCATACGTAGCTTCTATTATTCTATTCTCCGGGTAGTCTAGGACCCAAAAGCATGCTATACTTGGAATAATTTTATGCTTATTGACAGCTTGTACTCACTTAATCACATTGAATTAGTAAATGAAATTCTAAAAAGACTTAAGCTTCATTTTCTTAAATTATTGAAGAGAATTGGCCTTTCTTTGGATAATTTCTCCATGTTTACTTCTTGATTGACTGTCTGTCTGTGTGTGTGTTTATTTTTAGAACGGGCCGAATGCCTCGGTATATTAAATAGATGCATCTATAGGAGCGTCGTTGACCCTTGGCAAGTGCACAATTTATTTCTATTGGATGGGGCCGTCACCTTGGCATAATATGTGCATGCTTGCATTGCTTTTGCTTGAAACTTATTAAAGTTGATATTGCCCTTTTTTGGCCTGATATTAATTGCTAAGATAAATGAAAATAAATCTTGAAAATCCTTTATTATTTGTTAAAGGTCTTTTTCCGTTCTCCGGCTTTGCGAGTTAGAACTACTAGATAAATCTCCATTTTTCTCACACCTTCACCATATTGTTAGTTCACCGCTAGCAAGTGTCGAAGTTGACCTCTCATCTCTACTTCTTCGATACTAGACATGTAATGACCCGACAAGTCGTTTTAAGCTCTAATACATCATTTAGCAGTCTGAGGCCATGAGTAGCTTCATTTCAGGTGTTATGATTTGTACGCATGGTCTATATTTAAATTCAGGAAGATCGGAGTTAAATTTAAATTAAATTCCTATTTCAGAAGCCTTAAGTTGAAAGAATGAACTAGGAATGGATTTTTGAGTAAACGACCTTAAAGTCGGGATCTAAAGGTTTCAACAGGTTCGTGTGATGATTTCGGACTTGGGCATACTTATGTTTGGCTTGAAGTGCATTTCTGTGTTATCAATTTCCATTTGGGATCCCGAGGCTGGGAGGAGCTCCGTATGGTGATTCTAGAAGTGGAAGCGCGATCAGAAGTGAATGCGGAGGTTCGTATGTTGTTTTGAAGCTGTTTGGATAAAGATAGAAATTTAAAGGTTTTTGAGAAGTTTGACTGGAAGTGGACCTTTTGATATCGGGGTCGGAATCTGATTTCTGAAGTTGGAGTAAGTTTTTAATGTCAAATATGACTTGTGTGCAAAATTTGAAGTCAATCGCACGTGATTTGATAGGTTTAAACCTCGAATGTAGAAGTTGGAAATTTCAAAGTTCATTAAGGTTGAATCGGGGTGTAACTCATGGTTTTACAATTGTTTGATGTGATTCGAGGCCTCGAGCAAGTCCGTAATGTGTTTTGAGATTGGTTGGTATGTTTGGTTGGGGTCCTAGGGGCCTCGGGTGGATTCTGGGTAGCTAATGGATCGAATTTGAAACTTGGAGAGGCTTGGAGTTGTTGCTTCTGGTATTTCCTCTTCTGCGGAATTGGGACCACAGAAGCGGCCCCGTAGAAGCAAAATTATCGATTGCAGAAGCGGTTAGGACCAAGGGGGGAGAGGACCACAGAATCGGTCGAGCAAACGCAGAAGCGGGATTGCTCCAGTGGTCGGCCTGTCACAGAAGCAGAAAGGGCATCCTAGGGATGAGACAACAGATGCGGTTTGGGGACCGTACATGCGGAACTGCAGAAGCGGTCTGGCAACCGCAGGTGCGGAAAGTAGCTAGGGCAGAAGGTTTTAAAATCTGATTTTAGGTCATTTGTCAACCCATTGATGGATTGAATTGCCTAAATCACATTAAATTAGTAAATGAATTTCAAAGAGGTTAAGCTTCATTTCTTAAAATTTGATAAAGTATAATTGGTTTTATTTGAATAAATATTCCCCGATAAGCTCTTACTTGACTGATTGAGCATGTATTCTTATGTGTTCCTACGCCACATGCATGATTCGCGAGCAGGGTGTGTGTTTATTTCTGGAACAGGCCGAACGTCTCGGCCGATTAAATAGATACATCTATGCTATGGGCCGCTCGACCCTCGGTAGTGCACAATCGACATTTCTGTTGGATTGGGCCGTCGACCTCGGCATGATTTGCGCGTGTTTGTGTTGTTGTCTTAAACTTATTAAAGTTGTCACTGCCTCACCGTGACTTGAGATTTATTTGTTAATAATAAAAATGTCTCATGGAAAATTCCTATGAAAGAACTATGTGTTAACTTATTTCCTCTATCTGGATTAAAATCATATTTATAAAATAATTCCACTAAGGATAAAAATTATTGGACCACTAGAGAGTGTCAAAGTTGACCATTTCGTCTCTACCTCTTCGGGATTAGGCGAGATACTCATTAGGTACATGTTGTTTTTGTACTCATACTACACTTGATGTGCATTTTGTTGCACAAGTATATGTGACCCCAGTGGCTTACTAGGCATAGCAGCACGGATAATTCTAGGATGGTCGCAGATAGGGTAGTCCCTTCCAGTGTACTGTATTTACTTTTCGTCCATTGTACTCCAGAGGGATGTTGTATTTTATTTCTCTTATCAGTAGAAGCTCATGCACTTGTGACACCGGGTTCTTGGATGGTTTGAAGTATTGTATTAATTGCTTAACCTTTAAATTTGATTTGAAAATATATTCTTTAAAAATTCTAAAAAATGAAGGAAAAATCATGTATTTAAAAAAGTGTTAAAACGATATTAACTTAAAGTATTTGAGTTGGCTGGCCTGATAGCGGTGTCCGGCGCCACCATGACCCTTAGTGGATTTTGGGTCTTGACAACATGGTATCAGAGACCTAGGTTCCTGTCGGTCTCACGAGTCATGAGCAATTCTAGTAGAGTCTTGCGGATGGGTACGAAGACGTTTGTACTTATCCTAGGGAGGCTACACGGCTGTTAGGAGTACTTCAGTTCTTGATTTTCTTATCATGTAGTTTGATTTCTTTGAAGCTTATGCCTTCAATTCCTTCCTACTTAATCTTACGCGACGCATGCACTTGTTAGAAATCGAGAATTTGAATAATTGAAACGGCACTACAAATGTGGTGTGAGATGATTTTCCCTATATAGTTGATTGGACAATTATTGTCACTTTATGGAAGGATATTTTGTTGTTCAGCTCAGTAAATGGATCTCTAAGAGCCTTAAGACTAGGCATATGTTTTCGTGATGTTTATGAGAGATTTTTCTACAGTGTTATTGTGATGGTAAGATGTTTGCCCACGTGTCAGGACAGTGGATAAATTTAAGGGAGGTTTACTCAATTTGCCTTTATGGCAAGATATTGTGAAATACTATTGGAGATATGACTGTCAGTTGTCGCATGGTGCGGTGGTTCAAGATCGAATCAAAAATTCTAACCTTGATGGATCGATAAAGATGACCTTTAGAGAGGTCTAAAGTTAGCAGCTATTGTGGGTTCAAGTGCCACAAAGATAAATTTTATATGAGGCAACAATTGAGCAGCAAAGTGTGAGGACGGACATGTAGGAAGTCTCAGGCGGCGTTTAAAATTTTCTAGAAGGCCAAGTATGATAAGCAAGGTCGAGTGACTAATTAAGGAGATGAATTTCGCCAAAGTGGGAGAGTGGCGGGTGTTGCATATGGGCTTGGTAGTGGGAAGACTATGTGCCTTAAGTAGAGTTTGGATTGAATTGGGGATTTTAGTGATTGGTGATTGAAGCCTGCGAGTATGATATGAAGTATGGGCTATTATGCGACAGAAGATTGATATGGCGAAAAGGAGCTGCTTGAAATGGAGGAGGGTGCAGCATAACTCTGAATTTGGAAGGTGAGCTCGGACACAAGATGGGCTATTGGTGTCATAGTGAATGTACCCCATGCAGCGGGGTGGGAAGATGTCAGGAGGTGATTCCCTTATGTGGTTTATTTCCCGTGAGCAGGTTAGCGGTCGCGTGGTTGGCGAAGCTTCTGCAAAGAATTATATTTGTTTCATCAAAGAGATCAGTCGTGCGAATGTGGATAATGATTCAGAATATGAAAGATGGGGATTTACAGGAAGATTCCGAGAAATTTTGATAATTTATGGCGCGGGGTTATGCCAATAAGAGGTAAAGAGGTCAGGCGAACTCAAGAATTGTGAAAAGATGGCTTCAAGCTAAGTGAGAGAGTCCCAAAGCTTATGATTGTGTTGTATTATTAACTACTTGCGTGATTTTGGCTATTAGCATATTGATGGATTATTTTAGCTATGAAAAAACACCAAAAGTGGTAATTCGAGCAAAGAAATTGTTAGAGGCATGCTACGGTTGGCCTTATTTGCTCATGGTTCGGACTGGAAAAAAGATTCAGGATTTTATGCCTTGTATAGATACAGGTTTCAGAGGAAGTGATTTCGTCGGGTGCTTCGCCGATAGGGTATTCATGAGTTATATGATCAATGGTGTGAATTATATTCGGGACCAAGTCAGAGTGGGTGGCTCTCAATAATGGTCATAGTGAATTCGGAAGTTAAACTGTGGTGCCCAATGATTTCGAGCCTATGAGTACGGTTAAGAATCAACCTTTGTAGCAGCTTATGAGAAGGTGCCCAGAATGTTCTATGATATTTTGCCTTGTGGTGTAGCATTTGAGTAATATGAAATAGTTCGTGAGAATTGAGACAGCATGGTCTCGTGATTCAAGGTCACTCGAGGAGAGTGTAGATTGAGTGTGTTATGTGTTGAATGGAGTTAGTCCTATTTCCAAAGGCAAAGAAGGATGAAGTGGAAGAAGGTAAATTGAGTAGCCATAATTGAATTGGCACATTGGGGCCATCGATCAGTTCATTCCACGTGATCAAGTTACCTGTATGATTTGTGGCGTGTGAGGCTTGTCGGCCACCGTAATTGATGTTATTCAGAAACATTCTTTGTTTAGGCTTGTTGAGTGGAAGCGGATTCTGGAAGGGCTATGGTGGCTTGGACCACTACTTGCAGATTTTCATATTCTACGATTATGGGGATTTGCCTATGCAATGCTATGATTCTCCTGAAGTAAGATAAGTGCAAGGTCCTTAAATGATGAAATCTGGGAATATTAATGAATTCGGAGTTAGGAAAAAAAATCATGTCCTCTCGAATATTGGCACGTTGGGTGCGGTGAGAGGTATGGAAATGTGAAGCGAGGATCAAGGTTGCAGTTCGGTATTGAAAATGATGTCACGGGCTCGGATGAGCAAGGAAGGGGTTGAATGATTAGACTAAATTGGTATTGTCTTCAGTGTTACCTGAGATCGATGTGTTGTAAAAGAGTCTTTACATCATGGTTGAATATTCTTGATCACTTTTCAGCGTGGGTTATATGTGCGGACCCATCATTTAATTCGAAAGGTTGTGGGATCGTGACCCACGGGAAGAATGTATAAGTGTGTCATGTAGTCGTTTGAATGATAAAGATTTAACCAAGCATGAGGATTGTGGTAATGTCATTAGTTTGAGGAGGTTGCTTCGGCTATGATGGTTGTTCTTACATATTATGAGGAAAAAGGGTGTTACTACGGACCTTTTAAAGGTTATTAGCCAACTTGGTGCAATTTGAAATTGGCTTGAGATCCGTGGATTGATTTATATGTGAACATGGCTTTATATAGGTCCCGTTGTGTTTGTTTCACCGAGCGTTCCCTATGTAGGATCAGTCGAGGCGTTATTTTGTCATCAGCTATTACAGGAAATGATGTATTGTATCGTATGAGTTGTGAGACGGTGCGTTAGATTTTTATTGTGTTGAGGTTCCATGTGGTGATGATGTTATATGAGAAAAATGGCTCTTGATATTCAGATCTTATATCGCACCTCAGTTGTGCTTGAGTTTTATAGCCTATAGCACAATTTTTTTCTCAGGGATGGTATTATGCACTAAGCATGCTTGCGATCAAAGTTCGATATTTTTATTGTAATAAGCAGATTTAGGTCAAAGTGCAATCTCCATATGTAGGATTTATGTGTGGATCGGGTGGCACGCCGCCATGGGTATATTGTTTTGATCGGATTGCACGCCGCAATAGTGTGATGTAGAGTCTGCCTTCCTATATGCTATTCTTTTGTGTTTTTCGCTTCCTATTATTTAAAGAAAGTTTGTATTAGTTCATGGGTTAGTTAATTCCTTCCAGAGTTCGAATTCCTGTTTATGTTATGTTTCGGATTGGTGGCCTTTTGGCACATTATGGCGTCATATGAGACTTTTGATCTCATTCGGATTGGCTTATTTCCTTAGCAGTTTGTACTGCCAGACGAGATTCTGGGATTTAGGATCAGTACAATCTGAGTATATGAAGTATATTAAAGAGCAGAGATCATTATTTGGTTTAGAATGTGGTAATGGTTCTTGTCAGAGGTATAGACTCAATAATTTGTTGTTTCAGCAGTCGATTATAAATTTCGGGGCATCTCTTCTGTCGTGTTAGTGTTATAAAAGTTAGAGCAAGACCTATTTAGGTCATGAGGTGCAATGGGAACATCTGGTTTGTTGAATTTGGGCTAAATTGATCAAAAAATATTATTGTGATCCTATGAATAAAGTGATGCAAAGTGTGAATGAAACAAAGTTATGCAGCCATGTTGGGTATGGTGTGTGGTGAATGATTTAGTGATCTTATGATGAGAACAGGCTTGGCATAGAATTCCGGATGCTGGAATTGGGTTCTAAGGCTTATGTTCTTGAATAAAGGGGAGTATCTTCAGGTCTTATCGAGCTAATGTTCTTAGCTAAGTTGTGGTAACACGGGAAGGTGCATAAGGTGCTAAACAATTATTTCAGACTACTTCGGTATAGTTCTCAGCACGTTCGAGGATGAACGCATTTTTAAGTGGGAGAGAATGTAACGATCCGACCGGTCATTTTGATCCCTAACGCGTCGTTCAACGGTCTGACGCAATGAGCACCTTTTCAGGTGTTATAACTTGTACGCATGGTCAGAATTCAAATTCAGGAAGAACGGAGTAAAATTTAAATGAAAATTCCAATTTCAGAAGCCTTAATTTGAAAGAATGAACTATGATTGGATTTTTTGAGTAAACTACCTCGGAGTCGGGATTTGAAGGTTTCAACAAGTTCGTATGATGATTTCGGACTTGGGCGTATGCTCGGTGTGGGTTTGGAATAACCCGGGAGCGTTTTGACGCTTATCGTGGAAGTTATCATTTTAGAATAAATTTCTTAAGTTTGGCATGAAGTGCATTTCAGCATTATCAATGTCCGTTTGGGATTCCAAGATTGGGAGTAGCTCCGTATGGTGATTCTGGAATTGGGAGCACGATCAGAAGTGAATTCGGAGGTATGTAGGTCGTTTTGAAGTCATTTAGATAAAAATAGAAATTTGAAGGTTTTTAGAAGTTTGACCAGAAGTGGAATTTTCATATCGGGGTCGAAATCCGATTTCGGAAGTTGGAGTAGGTTCGTAATGTCAAATATGACTTGTGTGCAAAATGTGAAGTGAATCGGACGTGATTTGATATGTTTAAACCTCACATGTAGAAGTTGGAAAGTTCAAAGTTCATAAAGCTTGAATCGGGGTGTAATTTATGATTATAGTGTTGTTTGATGTGATTTGAGGCATCGAGCAAGTACGTAATGGGTTTTGGAATTGATTGGTATGTTTGGTTGGGGTCCCGGGGCCCTCAGGTGGATTCTGGGTGGCAAATGGATAGAATCCGGAACTTGGAGAAGGCATGGAGCTGTTGCTTCTGGTATTTCTGCTTCTACGGAATTGGGACCGCAAAAGGGGCCCTGCAGAGGCACTATTTTGGACTGGAGAAGCGGTTTGGACCAAGGGGGAGAGGACCGTAGAAGCGGTCGAGAAGACACAGAAGCAGGATCGCTCTAACTGTTGGCCTATCGTAAAAACGGAAAGGCCGACCTAGTGATGAGACTGCAGATGCGGTTTGGGGACCGCACCTGCTGAACCGCGAAGCGGTTTAATATCCGATTTTAGGTCATTTCTCACCACATTTTCATGGCATTGGGGCGATTTTGGAGCTTGTTGATAGGGGCTTCCACCTAGCAACCTGGAGGTAAGTTAATCCTACCTATCATAAGTTAAATACATAGATTATGGACAGATTTAACATGTGAAATAAAATCAAGGGTTTTAGATGAAAAACCTAGAATTTGGTAGAAGCAAGATCTGACCACGAAAACTGGTAGAAGCAAGATTTGACCACGAAAACTGTTAGGGAATGGAGTAGAAATCATTTATTCTTGATCCTTAGGTTATGGGTATACTTTATCTTCAACAAATTTCAGATTCTGGGCAGGTGGGCCCGAGGGCATTTTGGTCATTTCACAAATCGAAGTTGGAAAAAGGTATAATTTGATTTGTTTGAAAGTATTTGAGTATATTCTCATTAGTTTTCTGTTATTTGGCTAGATTCGGAGTTATGTCCGTTGGTTGGAGCTTTCGGAATGATGTAGAGGGCCGGTAATGGATCTTCGAGCGAGGTGAGTCTCCTTTCTAATCTTGTGGGAGAGAAATTACCCCATGGGTGAGTTAAATTGATTATGTTCCCCTAATTATGGGAGCTACGTATGCACGAGGTGACGAGAGTGCGTGCGTAGCTACTATTATGCTATTGTCCGGGTAGTCAAGGACCCAAAAGCATGTTATACTTGGATTATTTGTGAACCCATTGATGACTTGAATTGCCTAAATCACATAAATTAGTAAATAAATTTCAATGGGGTTAAGCTTCATTTCTTAAAATATTTTAAAGGAGAATTGATTTTATTTGATTAAATATTCCCCGATAAGCTCTTATTTAACTGATTGAGCATGTATTCTTATGTATACATGCATCGCATGCATGATTCGCGAACAAGGTATGTGTTTATTTCTTGAACGGGCCGAACGCCTCGACATATTAAATAGTTGCATCTATGGTACGGGCCGCTTGACCTTCGACAGTGCACAATCTATATATCTATTGGAGCGGGCCGTCGACCTCGACATGATTTATCCATATTTATGCTGTTGTCTTGAACTTATTAAAGTTGTCACTGCCTCACCCTGACTCGGGATTTATTTGTTAATAATAAAGAGGAGTCATGGAAAATTTCTGTAAAACAATTATGTGTTTACTTGTTTCCTCTATCTGGACTAAAATCATGTTTAAAAAATAAATTCACCATTTAGTATATTTATTAAGGATGAAAAATTATTGGACCACTAAGAGTGTCAAAGTTGACCATCTCGTCTCTACCCCTTCAGGGTTAGGCGGGATACTCATTCGGTACACATTGTTTTTGTACTCATACTACACTTGTTGTGCATTTTGTTGCATAGGTATATGTATTCCAGTGGCTTATTAGGCATAGCGACATGGATGTTTCTGAGACTAGGTGAGATGCATTATTCGAGACGACCGCTGCTAGGGTAGTCTCTTCCAGTGTACAGTATTTACTTTCCATTCACTGTATTTCGGACGGAAGTTGTATTTTATTTTCATAACAGTAGATGCTCATGCACTTGTGATACCGGGTTCTGGTATGGTTTGGAGTATTGTATTAAATTCATAACGTTTAAATTTGATTTGAAAATATATTCTTTAAAATTTCTAAAGAATAAAAGAAAAATCTTGTATTTCAAAAGTGTTAAATCGAGACTATCTTAAAGCATTTGAGTTTGCTAGCCTTACAGCAGTGTCCCGCGCTACCACGTCCCTTAGAAGATTTTGGGTCGTGACAAGACAGGATACTCATTGGGTACACGTTGTTTTCATACTCATACAATACTTCTGTGCATTTTTGTTGCACATGCATATGCATCTCTGATGGTCTAATGGGCGTAGCAGCATGGTTGATACAGAGACTTAGGTGAGCTGCACTTCTCGAGGCGACACACAGCCAGCAGAGTCTCATTTAGTTTTTCTTTATTTAATTCTGTCCAACATTATATTCCAGACGGTTGTTATATTATATTATTCTCTAAAAATTGCTCATGCACTAGTGACACCACGTTCTAGGATTGTTTTGAAATATGTGTGTTAATTGTTTATTTTTTTTTTATTTGAATTGAAGCGGTTATCTTTTTTTTATTTATAAATATTGAAGAAAATCTTATTCTTCAAGATTGTTACAATAAGAATTTAATTAAGTATTTTGGTCGGCTTGCCTGACAGCAGTATCCGACGCCACCACACTCCTTAGTAGATTTTGGGTCGTGACACTAATTTTTTGATATAGCATGTTTAAGCAAGTTCTATAAAAATAATAAATATAATTGTGGGATTAAATAATATTTTAGTATACAATAAAAATTAATTTTTGATATACACAAAGAAGAAAAATAAACTTATGATATCTATTTTGGTTTACATATGTCCAATATACACTGTAATATACAAATAATACAATATTTTTTGTTGTGATATACATTGATTTAAAGGCAACAATATATATATATATATATATATATATATATATATAATTGGTATACAAAGAATAATATTATTTATATGCAAAGAATGAAAATAAAATTTTGATATACATGTTGATATAGACAAAGAAGAAGAAAAAAGGTATGATATACATATTATTACTGTGATATACATTTATTGATTATTTGATGTCAATATCAATAACTAGGCTATTTTCGTCCAATTATATGGGTATGTTGTTATACCACGAAATAACCCTTAAATTCAATTCAATATTAGAAATAACAATGGTATTGGATATCTATTTTTGGATTTGCATTGGTTTAATGAAAATGCAAAATTTAGTTTATCTTTTCTTTACTGCTGGATCATTTAGTTAATAGTACTTATTAGATGTATTTATTTTAGCATCACTTATAAAGTATTTTTAAATGATGTTTATTTTTATTAAGGTTTATTAATTAGCAATATCTTATTTATGTGATTTTTTTATTGAATATTTTATTACAATATTGTGACTCATCTTATATTATTGTGTTATTTTAAAAAATACATTATGTAGTTATATTTTACTAGGACTAAAAAATATTTGGAGCACAAGATACATATTTTGTGCTATGAAGGCTTTACGGAAAAAAAGTCAAAAGAAATTAAAAAATAACCGAAAAATCCGAAAAAATAGAGATTAAAAAACCCGATTTTGTTGGTTTGATTTGGTTTATAGGTTTAAAAATCCGATATTACTGGTTAGATTTGATAATTAAAACAATCCAAACTAACCCGACCAATGTACACATTTAGTTCCTAGTATTTGGTTACGTAAGGAGTATAAAACAAGAATTGTTTATATGCAAAATAATCCATGTATTTATGTGTGTGAATAATCATACTTACTCAGGTCCTCTTTACTTTTTATTTTTATTTTTTGCATGTCCCTTAAAAAATTATTAAATAAATAAATAATATATCTAACTTGTCCTTAAATTTTTATGTCAATTTGTTGCTGCTCTTACGTTCTCTATAATCTTCCTTCAATTTATTAGAGTCAATGTCGGCTCAAGGCCAAAACCATTAAAGGAAATTTTGGTGCCCCGCTTTTTATTAATAGCAGGTTCTATAGTTAATTTGCTTCTGCCCTTTCGAGTAGGGGTAAGGCTCGTTTACATATTATCCTTCCCAAATCCTATTATATAAAACTATACTGGATAGTTGTTGTTGTTGTTGTATAGTTAATTTGCTTCAGAAATTACTTAATATTTTAAGGTAAAGAAACAAGCTTTTAATAAAAATGAAAAGAGAATTTAACCATGTAATTGTATTGGCAAATTGAAAAAAAAAAGAAATTGATTAAAATTTTGGTAATAACTTTTCATATCTAAAAGTTAGAAAAGAGAATTTAACCATGTAATTGTATTGGCAAATTGAAAAAAAAAAAGAAATTGATTAAAATTTTGGTAATAACTTTTTCATATCTAAAAGTTAGAAAATAGACTTTAAATAAAATACGTATACTTTTTTCCATAAAAGAGATTAAGGCTTCTTGATAAAATTAATTTGCCTTAGGCCGCCTACATTGTTAAGCTGCCCTGATTAGATATTAATTAACTTTTTCTTGATTTAGTAAAATGACAAGAATTTTATATTAATTATTATCAACCTCAAAACTCAAAAAGTAACTCATAATGTTAGGATGATTCAAGATCGCTGTTAAGGAGACAACAAAATTATAAAGGGTAAAATATGTTATATTAAATGATCGCATAAGGAAGTGAGACGTGGAACTGAAGGCAGAAGATAGCTTAAATTGAATACAAATATTCTGTCTGTTACCGAAAATAACAATACTCATAAAGATAACATAAATGTTTGTCACCCAATAGTATTCAATGAAGAATATTCTACAACATTTAGTATATGGCTCGTACAAAGAATATGACATTCATGCCCACCGTGATATATTCTTCAATGACCCTCATAATTGACATTAAAGAAGGGCTTCATCCTAGGACCTTGTTCCCTAGGTGCAACTATAAATAGTGAGCTCCATTATCATTGTAAAATATACGAATTTTCTAGCAAAGTTACACTACACACTACTCAAAACGTATTATATAATTTTATCTTCTTGCTTTTTGATTTTATTGTTGTTGTGCCCGGAAGCCCTGCTCCAGAGCTACTGTTCCTTCTATTTTGTCTTCATCTCAAGGAAAAGTATTGCATATTTATCAATTCTTTTATTATTTTAGTATAACGATCCGGTCGATCGTTTTTAGAATTTTGCATCCTATTTGGCTGCTTAAGATCTCGATCAGCTTCATATTATGTGTTATAACTTGCATGTGTGGTCGAGTTCGATTTTCGGATGATTCAGGATCAATCTGGAAGAAGGATTCTTGATTTAGAAGCTTAAGCGGTAAGAATTGATCGGACTTTTGACCTTTGTGTAGACGACTCCGAAATGGAATTTTGATGATTTCAATAGCTTTGTATGGTAATTCTGGACTTAGGACATGTGTCCGAATTTGGATTTGGAGGTCCATAAGGTAATTTAAAGTATTTCGGCGAAAATTGGAAAGTTGAAGTTTTAGAAGATTAAGAGGTTTGACCAGGAGTTGACTTTGGTGATATCGAGGTCGGAATACAATTTTGAGAGTTGGATTAGCCCTGTTATGTCATTTAGAACTTTCATGCAAAATTTAGCAATATTCTGGATTGATTTGATATGTTTCGGCATGAGTTTTGGAAGTTAGAAGATTTGGAAATTCATAAGTTCAATTGTGGTGCATCGTAGTTTCAATATTGTGTAATGTAATTTGGGACCTTGAGCGAATCTGTGTTAGGTTATGGAACTTGTTGGTATGTTTCGATGGGGTCCCGAGGACCTCGGCCGTATTTCGGATGGGCTGCGGACTATTTCCTCATGTTTTGGATGGCTGATTTGATATATGGTATCCTCTTATATGCGATCGCGAAGTTCAGCCATGTTCGCATAGGTTGTTTTGGTGGCTGGACCTTTTCCCTCTTCATGTTCGCATGTTTCTGACGCGATCGTGTACGTGGTATCCTCCTACATCGTGTTCAGTTCACGTAACACATACTTGGCAGCTGGTATTTACCTCATTCGCGATTGCATGTATTTGTTCGCGATCGCGTAGTACAAATCTTAGGGTAGTAGTTGTTCCCTTCTTTGCGATAGCATGAGTTTGTTTGCGATCGCGTGGCACCTCTTTAGACAGTAGTTATTCTTTCTTCGCCATCACAATTGCATTTTCGCGATCGCGATGTGTAAATCGCTGGACAACAGAATATATTTTCCAAAATTGAGGGTTTGGCCACTTTTATCATATCTTTAGTTGTAGGTCTCGGATTTGAGCGATTTTTTGTAAGATTTTCAAGCAAATATTCGGGGTAAGTGTTCTTCACCCGGAATTTATTATATTTCATGATTTCATCTCTATTCTTATCATATAGTAGTTTGAATTGAGAAAAATGGGAAGTCTTGTAAAAATCTTTCAAAATGTAAAATGATGATTTGAAGGACGAGATGATGTAGGAAATTGATAATTGTTGTATGGTTGAACTCATAGAGGAATGGGTTTGGAGGTGCGAGCCGGAGATTGACTTTTGGGTTGACTTTTTAGTTTTAATTAATGATCAAAACTTTATTATCCTGGTTTGTTTCCTATGAGTTTTACTTATGATTTGATGTTATTGTGGCTAGAAGAAGTCTCGAGGTTGTTTCACTCGAGAAGGTCATTTTAGAGTATTGGTCTAGCTTCTTTGAGATAAGTATCTTGCCTAACTTTGCGTGGGAGAACTACCCCTTAGGATTTGAGTCATTTGTGCTAATTATGTCATGTGAAGGCCGTGTACGCGAAGTGACGAGTATGTTCTCGGGATTAATTGTGGAGATTTGACCTTTTAGGGCTTTTAAGTTCTTATGTTCATTAGATATGAAGTTGTTTTGTCATGTTAAATCTACCATTTTATGTGTTTTATTTAAAATTAATTGCTTCATGTTCTACCCTTATTGTCGATTAAACTCTTATGTACATTAACTGAAGTTATTAGTATCTCCTCTGTAATTTGCTTAACCTTAATTGAAATTACTATTATCTCTTCTGTAATTACTTAGCCTTAAATGAAGCTTGTTATTCTATCCATTGTTGATATATTCTTATTTGGGGTCATCGATCATGCTATCTCTCTTGTCGTCGAATTGTCTTTTGTGGAATTATTGTTACATATTATCTCTTCGTTGTTGAGCTACTCTTATTGAGACCATTATTCCCTGTTGGTCTTTTTTGTCAGCTCGTTCATCCATTTCTTTGTGTTCCGATGTCCTTGTGATGATTTACTTGTTGTATTCTTATGTTATTATTGTTTTTCTTGCTGTTGTACGTTGTGGTTGAGCCATAAACTAATTTGAAACAATCAGTGACATTATGCACAGAAACTCGCCCCTTAGGCAATATTCTTGTTCCTGGTCAGCCATTGTTACTTGACCAAACGCACCATACAGTGTCATTGTTACCACTGTCTAAAATTTATCCTTTTCAAGAGTGGTCAGATAGTGCCGGAACAGCAGATGAATATATCAAGAAATAGCACAAACAATGAATAAAGAACAAATGCGGGAATGCAATGCAATGCTTATGATAGTACATTCCAGTTCCCATTTGCGGCGAGCAATCCGAGCCATCTATATTTATTTATCGTCGATGGCGCTCATTGGGGTGTGTACAGACTCCGGAGGGGCTCTTACATTTCAAACGCAATATCAAGTCATCTCGTGGCATCATTTAATTCTTTGTCAGTCATTATTACATGACCAGTCAGTCATTGTTACCTGACCAATTTAAATCAAACAGTGTCATGGTTACCACTGTTTCAAGTCACATCATACAGTATCATTGTTACCACTGCTGCGGCACGCAACACGATCCATGCTCAGTCCAGAAATCATCATAAGCCCCTTGAGCATTTATAAAAGGGTAGTTCTCAGCCGAATTATCATTTAAAATGTCATTAGAGTTTTCAAAACTTAGGAGTACGGCTGAATTTGCAGAACAATATTTAAAACCTTGGATTGAAACCAAATGATATGCAAAATATTCTAAAACAATAATATCAATCCTCGAAGCGTTCTACAGGTCGGCACAAGGCCCAAAATATGGCAATAAACCCAATTAGCATCAATGTAGTATGTGTCTCAATCACCAATACATTAGAAAAAAACACTCGGGATGGACCAAGTCACGATTCCCGATAGAAACGACCCCATACTCGTCATAGAATGCGTGTCATGCCTCAATACATCATTATGATGTGAAATCCGGGGTTTCAAACCCTCGGGATATTTCACAATTATTACTCGCCTCGAACCGGCAAAATATCTAGCCTAAGATGCCTTTGCTCCTCAAGTCGGCCTCCATGCGCGTCGAATCTATACAAAATTAGAGTGAATACATCAAAATATGCTACGGGAACAAAGCCCAAGCGAAAATAATAAATTCGAGCACAAATACCGAAATTTACCAAAATCCAAGCCCTGGGCCCACTTCTCGAACCTCAGAAATTTTTACATATTTAAATTCCTCATCTTCCCACGAGTTCATACATACCAAGAACTCTGAATTCCAAGCTCAAATGACCCATCAAATCCCCAAATTAAATTTCAAAATCTTAAGCCCTAGCTCTTCCATTTTAGCTAAATATCCATGAATTTCTAGGCAAATTTACCAATATAATCGAGTTTTAAGTGCAAAGATCTTACCTCCAATCATGCCTCTTCGAACCCCTCTTAAATTCCTGTCCAAGAGTTCTCAAAATGCTCAACAATGGTGGAAAATAACTTAGACCCTCGGAGGAAATGTTTTAAAAAGCCTTCTGCCCAGCTCCGTTTCCTTTTATGCGATCGTGACCCTAGGCTCGCGATTGCGAAGAGTAAATACTTTTCAAGACTTCAACTGCACTATGCGAAGACGACATGCCACAGGCGAACGCGATGAGTAATTTCCTTTAGCTATGCGAATGCGTCTCCCCTAATGCTAACGCATAGAAAAAAATTTGCTGGGCCCTCAACTCCTACTATACAATCGCATACCATCTAATACGAACGCAGAGCATAACTTCTCAGACCTATGCGAATGCGAGCCCCAGGGTGCGAACGCAAAGAGCAAAAACACAGCACCCAAAAATCCTTCTATGTGAGCAAGGTCATACCTATGTGATCGTATTGACCAAAATTCTCTGCTACAACAGCTGCATTTTTTGCAGCTCTTCAAGTCCAAAAACTTCCCGATAGACTATCCGAAACTCACCTGAGGTCCCTGGGACATCAAACAAAAGTACAAACACCTCCTAAAATTTTGTACAAACTTGTTCCATCAACAAAATACCTCGATCAATACCCAAACCATCATTTCACATCGAATTCAAGCTTAAGTTTTTCCAAGAACTTTCAAATACGCTTTTGATCAAAAACCCAATAAAATGACATCCGAATGACCTAAAATTTTGCACACATACCAAAAATCACATAACGAAGCTACTGTCATTCTCGGAATTTCATTCGGACCCTTGGATCAAAATCTCACTTGTCAACCGAAAATCGCCAAAATACTAGTTTCGCCAATTCAAGCCAAATTCCACACCGAACCTCCAAAACCAATTTCGATCGTGCTCCTAAGTCATAAACCAACTAACGGAGATAGAAAATTCACGAATATTCCTATCCGAGCTCGTATACACCTAATTCAATTCTTGGACAAATATTTCAAATTTAAACTTTCCAACTACAACTATTCTTTCAAATTCATCCCGATTTTCCTGAAACTCGAAACCAAAAAACCATATCAGTCATATTGCATAACACAGGGAGTGTCATGGCTGAGAGTTGGTGATAAAAATACAAAAGCTCAAAATGATCGGTCGGGTCGTTACATCCTCCCCCTCTTAAACACACGTTCGTCCTCGAACGTTCCCAGGGTTGTTCTAGAAGCAAGCCAATAGCTGAATAGCTTTACCATGCATATACCCGGGGGTGATTCTATGTCACCCTATCTCGCATTGGTCTAATATCACAATATAACCAAAATTTCACAATATGTTCTAGTCCATTAACCATAGAACCACATTTTCACTCCCGGAATCATCCACAAGACCAAAATCTCGTATCGATACTCTGAATAAACCCGATCTAACTGTAAAAACATTTGCCTGAAACCTCAGGTGCAATTATTTTATGTACCATTTAGTTCAAACACATGCATCGATAACTCCCATTCATAGCAGTTGTCCACAACAACCATGTACTGATAGAAACCTCTTATTAGCTAAGGTCATATTCCAACACTTTCATATTCTACCAATGATAATGAAACACGCAGCAGACCATAAGCATTTCTCATATCAACAATTCATGAAGGCATTCCTTCCCTTTTTTCTAATAGCACAACATATTTCGAGTCGAGCCTCAATATCATCCTTTCAACAAGTTGAAATCAAATTCATTCGTATCCATTAATGATCCCAACGATCTCCTCTGACCAAACACACCACCCAGGTGACATGACATATCAATGCGTCCTAAGCCTCAACTTGTGTAACTAGCGTACCCATAAGCAATGGTTTGAATATACATTGATCATGAACATGACCCAAATGAAAGATTTGTACCTCAACCTCGCCAGTACCATCACAACAAAAGGCTGAGAATCCATCTCATATCACAGAATAGAGAACACAAATCTGACCCGTATGGTCATATCACCATATAACCTCGCTAAAGTGCACGATCCTATCCAACCACTGCTTCGTGTGAGACACTTCGAGTCGCTATACTCGAAATTGACAACCACACACGATTGATATCTAGACCCAAACAAATCTTTATACCCATGGTGAAGCAAATAATATGCACCATACAATCCTGAAAGGATAGAACCAATCGCCATTCACCTAACAACACCCAATACGAACTTTCCTTAGAAGCCAAGAAGCAAGGCATACAAAATAGCAAATAGAAAACTATTCTCAACATCACAATGTTGCGGCGTGCAACCCGATCTGGATAATATACCCATGGCGGCCTGCCACCCGATCCACACATATATCTCATATAAGGAGATACACATCGAGCCAAATTTGCTCATTACAACAAAATACCAAGTATTGGTCAAAAGCATACTGAGTGTATAAAAATATCTACATATAGCGTTATAAGCTACAAAACTCAACAACAATTGATGTTCCCCCTTTACTTCCACTATGAATCCCGATACCACCGCACTATATGTGCCCATAGTCCGCAAATCATAATGTCTCGCAATGTAGAAAACAACTCATAGATCTCTCAAGATCGTTGATAAGCTCAATAACGGTTGAATCAACCTAACACTAAGACAACCAATCTGAATTTCAACATCACATCTAAAGTCTAACATACCGGCAAATAAAGATCCACTCGAGCCTCCAAATCCCGATTACAGCTAAATGATGCCGAATACACATGATCCACAACTACAACATAGTCTGCACATGAGAATACCTAGTCTCCAGCTTCATATAGCACACGAATCATTATACATGATCCCAGTTTCGCTGTCCGGGCACATGCCAAAGCTTAATATCCAAAATTTCCACGATACACACTCTGAAATATCTTTGTGCCCCCAAGCAAACCCAAATATCACCAATCGGTCTAACAAGAAAGTGACATCACTTAATCACATTGCCCTTTTTTCAAAACATATACTCTTGTCAAATAATTTTCAAATAGCAGCACCATTTTCCCTGATTATCTGAGGCTACCCGCTACCTAAAAGCTTTTTAAACTCCCTTTTTGATCTTGACTGAAACTTATCTAATCAAGAACTTCCATTAATCCCATCTAGAAGACAATCATTACACATCTCATGTATCTCACATTCGTAGAAAATGCACCTCTCTAACCACGGTAGCAATCAACAAGAACTCCCCCAACGCCCTTTGCACTAGCTAAACTGCCATGACTAAATCCTTCTAACTAAATCACGCAAAACAAATCATCAAACCCCATGATCATTGCGGCAAAATACCCGTGCTAACTCATTACCTCGAACGCGCACCAAGAGCTATTTATACCCTTACCATGCCGATCCAGTCCGCTATCAAGCTACTCCATCTATCAAATTTTTCTTCTGATCCGTCTTCAACTCGATAATTCCCTTTGATGTGGTACCACAATCTTTTCAACCCATGCTTACCACACTAGACCCAACCATAAAACCACACTATCTGAAACCCATAAGCCATTAAATACTCTCTCCAATATTCCCATAAACACTACATCCCAAACTACCTTACTTTGAAGAACTTCCTGCCAGTGTAACTCTATTCCCTTCATTTTTCCGGTTACTGATACATAGAATCTCATGATTAACATAAAAATACCACAAGTCTTCAGATCTTCTGATGGAACTCAGTTTCTAACCACATATGCCACTTTAGAACACTCAGTTAATACACGCTGACTTTTATTCACATTAGAAACATTCTCGCAAGTCATTTCCTCTTATTCAAATTGCAGTTTACCTGACCCAACGAACAGCGCCATTCGTACCTCATTAGCATTCCAATACCGTTGAACAAAATCCTCGTCCTGCTACACCCAAACAACTTCTTGCTCAATGCACCGAGCATTCTTTACCGACAGCAACTCTAAATTTTCCATGATTCTCATACCCCATAAGCATATTATAACATTGTCAAAGTTTACTCAAGCCCTAGCTAATTCACTCGCACGTCTCAAACTCGAACCAACATAGCACCTAATTGTGCAACCAATTGCCCATAATAGGCTCCCCCACTTGGCTCGAAACCATAGATCAAGATACACTCATTAACTCATAATGCTTTTACTCCATTGATTCCACAATAACCTAGTGAGATTAAACTCAAATCATCTATAAGTTGTGAAGACATAGATCATCTAGTGTTGTAAATCTTCTGAAACTCTCGTATTCATTCCCGCAACCGTTATGCCCATTCTCTTAAGCGACCCAAAATCTCAAATTTTCAACACATAATTTTCACTTACACATGAGATCTTCAAACATACACATAAGGATCACACACTTCAGAACACTCCATAGGAGATAGTCTACCTACCTCGCCTCAATATAACATTTCTCTATACCTTCCACCGTCATAGACATTACACAGTCAACCAGTCTTCTTGAATCTGAAGTTAACCGGCAACAGGAAATTTACTTCACTCCCAGCTAGGAGACTTGAAAAGATTCTTCACACGCCCATATCTTGGAGCTACACCTCTAATCACAATGGAAATCATACAATTAATAGTTCACCTATTATCCAGCAGATCTTCCTCGATACTTCCAAGTCATATAGAAACATCTTGCAGTACCAACATACTCACCACATAGTTACCCAGCTGTCACTCCCACTAATATGGGAAATACTGAATATATAATTTCAAAACACTTGCTCACACAGTCAGCACCTCAACGCTCAAGCCATAGGCAAAGATCCTTCTTCAAGTCTTTCAGATTGGCCCAACATCAACTCACAGAGATCACGTCTTGCCACTCAATCGGAGAATCACAAGCCATCAAGGCACATGTGATACCGAGCGCTCAAGCGCGCATGCAAACGCGTGGATGGAATTCAAGAGTTACATTTCAAGCTGAATTAATGATGCTCGATAGGAATTCATGAGTATGAAGTTTTCCCTAAGGTTCTGCAGCCTCTCGAGGAAAAATACAGACGTCTATGTATCGATCCGCGAGACTCTACTAAACTTGCTCATGACTCGTGAGATCAATGTAACCTAGGCTCTGATATCAACTTGTCATAACCCAATTCCCCAACCCGGTCGTGATGGTGCCTCTTGTGAAGACAAGGATAGCCAACAGATTAACAATACTTCTTTTAGCAATTACTTAGTATGAATGAGCCAAAACAATAAATAATATTATCATAAATGTGGAAGAAAATGATATAATAGGGAACCATCCCAGCTCAGCCCGAAATTGGGGTGTCACAAGTCATAAACATCTAAAGAATCCTAACACAATTACAAGAACAGTAATATACAGATTGGAATTAATAATCAACTGAAGAAATATGGTGTCGCGAATGCTGACGATCATATGGCACATCTACAATATCAAGACCTCCAATCGGCTCAAAACCCTCTACCGGGTGAACAATTACATGTATCTATACACGAGGTGCAGGGAGTAAAGTGAATAGTCCAACTCAGTGAGTAATAAAATTAAATAACAACTAAGCGGTAAGAAATGATGTAAAACAATCGTCATGTTATATAGAAGCAGAGAAAAACCTCTCAATTGACAAAATCATTGAAAACTGTGAAACCTTTTGAAATATCTTGGCTCAGTTTTAAACCTCTTTCGAGAATGATCATTTGAACAGTTGCAAAAATAATTTGAAACAATTAGCGACACTATGCACAGAAACTCGCCCCTCGGGCAATATTCTTGTTCCTGGATAGCCATTATTACCTGACCAAACGCATCATACAGTGTCATTATTACCACTGTCTAAAATTTATCCTCTTCAAGAGTGATCAGATAGTACCGGAACAGCAGATAAATATCTCAAGAAATAGCATAAACAACAAATAAAGAACATATTCATAAATTCAGTGCAATGCATATGACGGTACAATCCAGTACCCACTGTGGCGTGCATTCCGAGCCATCCATATTAATTTATCGTCGACGACGCTCACTGGGGATGTGTAGAGACTTCGGAGGGGCTCCTACAGCCCAAGCGCAATACTAATCCATCTTGTGGCATCATTTAATTACTGGTAAGTCATTATTACCTGATCGGTTAGTCATTATTACCAGACCAATTTACATCATACAATGTCATTGTTACCACTCTTTCAAGTTACATCAAACAGTGCCATTGTTACCACTGTTGCGATGCGCAACCCGATCAATGCTCAATCCAGAAATCATCATAAGCCCCTTGGGAATTTATAGAACAGTAGTTCTCAGCCCGAATTATCATTTAAAATATTATTTGAGTTTTCAAAACTTAGGAGTACGGCTGAGTTTGCAAAAATATTATTTAAAACCTTGGACTGAAATCGAATGATATGCAAAATATGCTAAAACAATAATATCTATCCCCGAAGGGTTCTACAGGTCGGCACAAGGCCCCAAACATGGCAATAAGCCAAATTAGCATCAATATAGTATGTGTCTCAATCACCAATACATTAGAATTAACACTCGGGATGGACCAAGTCACGATCCCCAATAGAAAACGACCCCGCCCTCGTCATAGATAGCGTGTCATGCTTCAATATATTGTTACGATGTGAAATTCGAGGTTTCAAACCCTCAGGATATCATTTACAAGTACTACTCACCTCGAACCGGCAAAATATCTAGCCCGCGGCGCCTTTGCTCCTCAAATCGGCCTCCACGCACGTCGAATCTATCCAAAATCAGAGCGAATACATCACAATTGCTAAGGGAACAAAGCCCAAGTGAAAACAATCAAATTTGGGCACAAATCCCGAAATTACCAAAACCCGAGCCCCGGGCCAACTTCTCGAACCTAAAATTTTTTTAAATATGTAGATTCATCATCTTCCCACAAGTTCATACATACCAAGAACTCTTAATTCCGAGCTCAAATGACTCATCGAATCCCCAAATTAAATTACAAAATCTTAAGCCCTAGCTCTTCCATTTTAGCTAAATTTCATGAATTTCTAGGACAATTACACAAAATAATCGAGTTTTAAGTGCAAAGATCTTACCTCCAATCATGCCTTTTTGAACCCCTCTTAAATTCCCATCCAAGAGTTCTTATAATGATCAAAAATGGTGGAAAATAACTTAGACCCGTGGAGGAAATATTTTAAAACCCTTCTGCCCAGCTCTGTTTCCTTCTATGCGATCGCGACCCCAGGCTCGTGATCGCGAAGAGTAAATATTTTTCAAGAATTCAAGTGCACTATGTGAATGCAACATTCCACATGCAAACGCGATGAGTTATTTCCTATAGCTATGCGACGTCTCCCCCGATGCGAACACTGAGAACAAATTTACTGGGCCCTCAACTCCTACTATGCGATCGCATACTATCTAATGCGAACGCAGAGCACAACTTATCAGACCTATGAGAACGCGAGCCCTAGGCTGCGAACGCGAAGAGCAAAAACTCAGGCACCCAAAAATCCTTCTATGCGAGCACGGTCATACCTACGCGATCGCATTGACCAAAATTCTACGCTACAGCTGCTGCATTTTCTGCAACACTTCAAGTCCAAAACCATTCCGATAGACTATCCGAAACTCACCCGAGGCTCCCGAGACCTCAACCAAAAGTACCAACACCACCTAAAAATTTATAGAAACTTGTTCCAATCAACAAAATACCTCGAACAATACCCTAACCATAATTTCACATCGAATTAAAGCTTAAGTTTTTCCAAGAACTTCCAAAATACGCTTTTGTTCAAAAACCCAATCAAACGACGTCCGAATGACCTGAATTTTGCACGCATCATAAATCACATAACAAAACTACTGCCATTCTCGGAATTGCATTCTGACCCTCGGATCAAAATCTCACCTATCAACCGAAAATCGTCAAAATACTAGTTTCACAAATTCAAGCCAAACTCCACACCGGACATCCAAAACAAATCTCAATCGCGCTCCTAAATCATAAGTCACCTAACAGAGCTAGCCAAATCATAAAAATTTCTACCCGAGCTCGTATACACCTAAGTCAACTCTTGGTCAAATTCAAAGTTTCCAATTGCAACTATTCTTTCAAATTCATCCCGATTTTCCTGAAACTCGAAACCAACAATCCATATCACCCATATTGCATAACACGGGGAAAGTCATGTTCGAGAACTGACGATAAAATTGCAAAATCTCAAAAAGGTCGATCGGGTCGTTACAACTACGGTCCGCACATCAATAGGGGCAACTACCTATTTACTGGTTTATGGTACCCAAGTTGTTATTCTAGACGAGGGAGAAATTCCTTCTTTATGGATCATACAAGAAGCCGAACTCAGTGATGTAGAACGGATAAGGAGCTGCTATGAGAAACAAGCCCTCATAGATGGAAAAAATGAACATAGTATGTCACCGTCAACTTTATCATAATAGAATGTCCAGAGTTTTCATCAAAAGGGTCATACCAAGATAATTCGCACCGGGGCAGTTGGTCCTAATGCGGATTTTCCCGCATTAGGATGAAGGCAAAGGGAAATTTTCACCCAATTGGCAAGGTACTTACATGGTTCACCAGGTGCTAACAGGAGGAGCACTCATACTCACAGATATGGACGGAGAAGTTTGGCCAAAACCTATCAATTCAGATACAGTGAAGAGATACTATGTTTATATTGTTTAAATTTCTTCATCTGATGTAACTGAACTACGCTTGAACTGATTCCTATTTAAGAAAGGATATGTAGGCAGCCCTGTGGGTTCTGTCATATCTTAATAAAATCTTTATTTTCCCAAAACTAGAAACTGGGGAAGAATTTTGAGGAGGACCCTCAAAATTTTGGAGCAAGTCCAGCCAGCACAATCATATGCTAGAAAGTCAAAAATCGGTTAAAGAAATTTGAGAAGGATTCTCAAAATTCTGGAGCAGATCCAACAAACTTGGATGCACTTAGAATGACCAAAGGATCAAACTGGGATAGAATTTTGAGGGCGACCCTCAAAATTCTATAGCAAGGAAACCACAATGTCTCCAAAAACATTACAGTCATTACTTCATCTAATTTACTTAATATTATATATCACTATGTTCCTAAATAGCTCTATTTCATAAATATACGCATATTTTTGAAAACATTATTTTTATGACAGCCCGTGTTACCCAGGGTAACTCAATAGGGCCTCCAGAGAAAAGCAAGCAAACAAAAGCACGAACCAACCTCCCCTACAAAACTCACGAATTTTCTTTGGATCAGGCACAGTGAACATAACAGGAGTATTTTCAAATACACACATATTAATCATTCCGCCAGACGCAAATATATCTCCAACTAAGAAATATTATACTCATATTTGCTACATGTTCACTGCATAAGGCTAAGGATTGCCTTCTCTTTGCATGAGACTAAGCCATGTCTCGAATCTTGCATGAGTCTAAGCTCTGCCTCCATATTTGCATAAGGTCAAGTATTTCCTTCTCTTTGCATGAGACTAAGCCCGTCTGAACTCTTGTGAGGCTAAGCTCTGCCTCCCCATTTGCATGAGCCTAAGCATTTCCTTTTCTTGGCATGAGACTGAGCCCTGTCTCGAATATTGCATGAGGCTAAGCTCTCCCTCCATATTCGCATAAGGCTAAGCATTGCCGTCTCTTTGCATGAGACTAAGCCCTATCTCAACTCTTGCATGAGGATAAGCCTTGCCTCCCTATTTGCATAAGGCTAAGCATTGCCTTCTCTTGGCATGAGACTAAGCTCTGTCTCAATCCTTGCATTAGGCTAATCCATGCCTCCCTATTTGCATAAGGTAAGCACAGCCTCTTCACCCCCCCCCCCCCATATAAGTGTTTCTCTATTCTAAACTTTGCATTATCTTCTTCTCTCGGGGCTAAGCTCTGCCCCCAAACTCTGTGCAAGGCTAAGAATTGCCTTATTATTACCTTCGATAACATGTCTTTCCATTTCATGGGCTGATGTATAGCCAACTTGTCCAAATGCGTCATAGTCTGAAGGCGTCATTCTCTTAGCCTGAAGACACCATGTCATGGCCTGAGGATGTCTCAATACTGCACATCATTATTCAAAGGCGTCATGATTCAGAGGCACCATTTTCATGGCTCGAGAATATCATTTCATGGCCTGCGAATCCTCTATCTCATGATTCATGGCACATGACGTCATGGTTTAAGTACGTCAACCTCTCCGTCCAAAGACAAACTTCATGGTCCAAAGAGAACTTTCATCATGTTTAAATTTTCTCAGTAATCTATATATTTGCATGTATCTTGTTTTAAGTTTTGCAGGAAGTCCAGGAGGTAACCGTTCTTCAAACAGGAGCAACATTTGCTCCGATTTTCGCTCGTACCACTTACACTTTGACATTTAAATGATTCCCATCAATTACCCGCCTTTACTCTATGACCATTCAGATATCTACCCTATGATACATTTGTTACTCTTCAAACTCATATTCATAACTCTATATAAACCCATCTGATAGTATCCTCCCCAGAAAGGAACCTTTCCAAAACGCATTACCATTCCTATAACAATTCCATCAGCCTCATTCACCGTTAGGTCCAGAATTACACATGGCACGATTCCTGTAAAATAAGAGATATATAGATAGCTCATAGACTATGGTGCGGCCTCTATTTTTTTTTTTTAAATCCCATCCGGTCAAAATCAATCATCATTTCTTTATCCTATAACTCTTTCATCCTTTCCGGATAAATAGGGGCAACTGTTGATACCCAATTTTTTCCTCATATATTTTAAATTCATGTATATTTTCAAAATAGTGAATGAGCATCAAACAGTATTTTTCTATAGTTTTTTATAATATTAAAATTATTTTAATTAATTTATTCTGGCAGTTTATTATCCAAATAACTACTAATTGCATCACAAATGATTTTATAATAATTTTATCATTTATATTTATACTAAGCTTTAATTATTTCATGAATAGCCATATGTATATGTTAGGGCTATAATTATAATAACTTTACAACAATATTCCCATGTCTGCATAATTACCTTATTTTACAAGAAAATAATCTTTTATATTTTTATAATATTAAGTAATTATTTTAAACTATTTTTATGCATAAAAATTATCATTTATTAACTATTTTTACAAATTATTTATCAATTAATTGGGTATTTAACAAATAGTCTCTTTTAATTTGGTTTAATTTCGGACCTTTGCCCTTCTACCCCATCCCAATTAAACTAACCCTATACCCATAGCTCAATTTTTAACTCGCCCAATCCCAAATTAAATCTTGGCCATTGATCTTAATAGATCAGCGGTCCAGGATATTCTTTCCTTTTTTAATATACCAAAACGCCAAACCCAATTTCATTTTACAAAATATACCGCCCTGAAACCCTTTCCTCCTCTCTTCTCTCTAAACATTCCCCTAACCCTAGTGCGTCGTCACCTAAACCCCTTCGATCTATGGGGTTTCTCTTAGATCTTGGGCCTTATATTTCCTCCTATTGTTATTCGTTATACGATTTCTATGATGTTTGATGTGAATTTCAAGAGACTCGAACCAAATCTGCTTCAAAGTCCCTCATTTCTCGGTTATTTCGTCTATGTTCACTCCGATACTTGTAAGTATGAGTATCCTTATATTTTTTGGGTTTCAAATCTCTGCTTCAAACCAAATTTGATTCGTTTATGTCCTTTTAATTAACCTAGCTATTTTTTGGTTGAATCCGTCTTGATCTTTTTAGATCTGAAACGATTTTGTGTTTTGTCGGTATTTCTCCTGTAAGATTTTCTGTTCTCACTATTGGTATTGACTGATTTCGTTTATTCTAAAGTATAGGGTTTTGATTTCTGAGAGATTTCTGCAAAAAGGTTTTAGTGCTTAAATATTCTCATCTCTGACTTTCTTATTTACTCTTCGACTAATTTTTACTTGATCTAATCCAGATTCACGTATATATCTTTGTGTTTTTAGGGTTTTGGTTATTTGACTGTTTATCCTGATGTCTTTTGCTTGTTTACCTTTAATTCTGCCAATTAAGTGTTAATTAATTTTATTATCCAAATTAGGGTTTGAATTTGTTACCTGCATCTCCTTATTAATATTGTACATGTTTTATTTTATTTGTGTGATTAATTATCCATGTTGCTAGCCTAATTTTGTGTTCTGACTTTTAGTTGACTTCTAGACCTACTAATTACCTTATTTAGACCTTAATTTTGGTTGCTGATTTCTTTTGTGTTAATTTAAGTAATATCTCCACGATTTTTCCTATTAATTGATTCATGTTAAGCCCTAATTGACTGATTGATTGATCTCTTTGCCTTATTTGTGAATCATTGATTCTCCTACCTTATTTGGTTTTACTTCACTATATGCTATAAAACCCTTCATTGTTGTGATTTTCGAAGGATACACTCAGACTCACACACATATTCTTACAAACACATACTGATACACACGAACTCCAACTTACACACTTACACAATTTAAGTTCTTTGATTTGCGGCGCTGTTTAGCCGCCTGAAAGCCAAGGCTAGACTCTTGGATTACACTAGCCTTACACCTTCCTGTTTTCTATCTCATCAACTCGTATGCCTCAATTTCTATTAACATGCTCTATTCTATATGTAATGTAGTCGGTTCACAGTAGCAATCAAAATGCCTTTGTTTCATGTTTGTTTCTCCATTAACTAGCATGCCTTAATTCATGTTAACCTATCATGCTATGTGTGCTAGTATGAATAGTTTACCTTAACATGTTTCTGTTTGGTCCATGATTTTTATGTACTTCTTTCTATACTGGCATGCTTTAATTTCCTACTATCATGCTCTATGTGTTTGTTTGGTTGGTTATCTTAACTTCTGCATGCTTCTGTTCAATATATGTCTACATGTTTCCATCTAGTGGTAATTAATAAACCAAATCAACTTCAGTCATATTAAACCTTGTTGATTCAGTTATATGCTTCTATTCATAACATGTTTAGATACTAAAAATAGGAATGGTCAGTTCTGTTTGTAACTCAAGCGCCCATGCTCTTTTGTGATTGCTTTAGTTGACACAGTATTTATACCAATCTGCCTGGATTCTGCTTGTCTAGGTAGTATTTTATTTCTGTTTGTCTTGAGGAAAAATTGTTTTCTGAAAACTATGTCCTACTCCTTACATGTACTACTTTTCAATTTCCACTCTTAGCTACCTAGGTTCCTACCACTGCCAAAGTGAGCATTGTCTAGGTCCCTGAGACTCTTTTGGACTCAGACATATTGGAAGTGGTTTCCAATCTCTTACAAATAATGTGTTGAATGTATGGATCTAGTGTGGGAATTGTGAGCACATGATTTTTTCCCTATATGAATTACTCCCACAAATTCAAAACAAAATAATATATTTCAATGTTTGCAATTTTGTGGATTTTTGTGGTATTATATGTTAATTGTTTGCATTTTGTCCGTATATTTTTATTCATATAAAAATACAAAAATATGCATTGCATTTAGGGTTTAATTTTACATATTTTGAAATTAATTAGTAATTAGGAGTTTTACAACAACAAAAAACAAAAAACAAAAAATCACGAAAATAGTTTATCTTGGCATTTTTTAATTTGTAGCTTTGAATTATTCTAGTTTGATATTTGATTATTTTGTGATAATTGTTAGAGTTAATTAATCTGAGTTGGTAGTTTAATTTAGTTTTCAAAATTAATTAGGGTTTTAATTTAATTTTAAAATAAGAATTAAAAGAAATTAAAAATATGATTTGGAAAAAAAAAAGGAAAACAAAGGAAAAAGATTTTGGGCCAACTTTTGTTTTCAAATTAACCAGCCCAAGAAAACCAGTCACGTTATCACAAACCACTCCCCAAACCTAGTCCAATTCCACGTGTAGTAAAACAACATCGTTTTGGTGCCCTGAGATCTGAGTCATCGATGTTACATGATCCAACGACTTAGAAGCTAAGGTATTTAAGTATATATCTGTTCGAATGTACCCTACCCCCTAGTTTTTCTCTTTCACTCTCACCCTAACCAGAGAAGCCCCCACCGTCTACCACCATAAGCCGCCGCCATAAATCAACTCAAGACAGAAGTCGGTCACCAAACCTCACTAGAAACACACCCTGAACTCCCCTTGTTCTCCTCTTTCTAAATTCCCAAACCTCTTCCCTCGAATCCCCATCAAAATCCTCAAATCTTGAATCAAAATTTCCGGCTAAAAGCCTAACTCACCCAAAGCCATCCAAATTAACACCCCTGAACAACATTCCTCTAATCTTTCCAAACCCCCAAACCCCATCCCTTGAATCCTCACCAAACTCTTCGAATATCAAATCGGAGTAAACCCTAACTCCTTCAAACAGTCCTAAAATCACACCCCAAGCCCTCCTCGACTTCATCATCCCGAATTTCAAACCAGAACCCTTCAAATCCAAGTGGAATTCCATGAATTTCAGATCTAGGGTTCGAAACTTTCAACCTGTTTTAGGAATTTCAAGTGTTCGAGTGAGTTTTAATTAATGTTATATGTCTATTTTGGACGAAATAAACATATAACATTAATTGAAAATCATATTCGAGGTCAGTCCAATTGAAAAAGAAATCAGTAAGTTTCTTCTTGGTTTGATTATTTCCTTTTTATGCTTGATTCGTTTCTCATGAGTTTTTGATTTTATCTTAGTTTTATCTTTGTTTTGATTTTGTTCAGGATCGATTATTTTCTTGTGATTGTTTTGATTTTTGGTTTAATTTTTGGTTTTGATTTGGTTTATGGTTAATCTTGTTTTGTAATTTCTGGTTGTAGTTTAATTTGTTTCGATGAATGTTTTTTGTTTCAGTTCAGTGTTTTTTTCTACTAGTATAGGCTTTAATTTTCTTTAAATCTTTTAGGAAGTCCAATTTAGTCAGTGTTTGATTTTTATTTTTGTTATTTTAGTGTTTAGTTTAATCATTAATTCCTCAATATTGTTGTTCGTTATTTTTATTCGTTTAGTTTTTTGGATATAGCTGAATTAGAACTCTTTGAATTTAACTATAATCGAAATCTGACTAGGGTGAAAGGGGGCTTGGTTCGGTTTAGCATAGGATAGTAAATTTCAAATTGAATAAAGGTCATTTTAGATTATTTTAGACAGAAAGAACTTTGTAGTTACTAAAATAGAACCTTCTAGAAATTTCTAGTTTGGGGTTGTAGTTAAAATTCCAAAACTTAATGCAGTAACTTGAGAAACAAGTCAAAATATTAGAGACTAACTAGCAAAAAAATAAAAGAGGGACTCAGGGTGTAAACTGAAAATCTGAGAGAAGTCCTTATTTTGCGTATAAAAGGCAAGCCCTATGCCTTGTTTCACAAGTTTGAAGATCTGAAAAAATTGAAATTCAAAATTCGAAAACCAAATCTGAAATCTTAGGGTTAGAAAGTTTATTTTAGATGTTATTTCTTCAAAAATTAAAAAAAAAATAGCATAAAAACTCAAAATATACTGTTCCATTGAAGTTTTCCTTAGGATAAGTTTTATTCCAGCTTTTAAGCCAAAATTTTAGTTCATACAATGTTAAAAATGGTTTGAACTTTAGATCTCGTTTGGTTCAAGTTCAGATAGTTCTAGTTGATTTCGAGTATATTTTAATCCAATAAGATTTGGTTTTGTTTGCTTAATGGTGTTTATTCTTCTGCAAATTATCCATGGGTTATTGTGGTATTTTTGGGATTGAAATTGATCTAGTTGCTTTGTTTTTGGGCTGCTGCTCGTTACTGTTTTAGCCGAACTTCCACTTCTTCAATTCTATTCTAATTTCCAGGTATATTCTTACACTCAAGCGATGTTGAAGATTGTATCAATATGCATGAACACATTTTGAAGTTGAATGATAGAAGAATTTCTTGTTTGCACATGACTTTCTGCTGTGGTTGTTTAGCTTACAAATTTAGCTTAATTGAGTTGTTTGAAAAATATTCTAATAGTATTAATTAGGACTTTATCGACAGTATTGGACTGTTGCATCTTCATTGAATTATATGGTTATCCTGTTGAAGAATGTTAAATTTGATTAGTTTTAGTTTATTACCTTTTTTGAGATTTAAGCTTAGGGTATGACAGTGGCTCAATAGTATTGATTTAGTTTTATTAAAAATACTAGAGCATTATTGCCATAATTTGAATATGAAGGCAGCATGTATATCTACCCCTGACAACTGAAGTGTTACCTGTGCCTATATGGATTAATTACTTTAATGTGCTTATCTCACTATTTGTTGAAATCGGAAAGGAATACTAGTAACGATTTCTAGTTTTTCTAGACCATGGAAAATTTTGTTTTGAAGAGTCGTGACTAAGGCCAGATGACTATTAAAATTCAGGAATTATTAGTATGCAAACAAGTCGAAAATATGTGAGTTTTGAATTCCAAACAGTTGAATCTGTTCAAATCCAGTTGTGACCGAATCAAGGCTCCCATAAAATTGTATGTTAGATTCGGGCTCAATATGGATCCCAGCGGACTGCTGCTCACTCAATTGAAATTCAGGCACAATTCAACTTTAATCAGCTCAGGTATTAGCAACTAGTTGAACCAGTTTGGGTTTATGCCCTAGCCCAATATCGAGCAGCTTTATAAATATTGACAGAGTTTCCTTCACTCCTGGGCTAGTGTTTGAAGCCCAAAGTACTGAAGACTAGAGTTGTTCTGCTTGCTTTGTTTTAATTCACATTGATAATTAATAAGGATTTAGAGACAACCCTCAACAGAAAATTATAGTTCTTTGAGGATGGCATTAAAAATAAAATGAGGTGCGCCACGTCGAACAAAATGACAAATAATGTGGACCTCTTAATTGGTGTCAATAAAACTATTTAGACCTCGGGATATGTCAGTTAGCAAATTTCATGGCCTCCTGCAAATTTAATAACACGTTAGTCGCTTTAGGTGTGTTCTTAATAATTTTACCTTCCTAAACTCAGGTGCACATTGATATGACCCAAATCCAAATCTCAACGACGTTAGAATATATCAAAAACTACGGGTGCATTTATGTGACGTGGTTCAAGGAGTGTTTTAACAATGTTTCAAATTTCTTAAAAATTAATTCAAAGAGGTAAGTAATTTAAATTGCACTTTAAATTGAAACATGTATTAAAATCATATATTTAGCCATTTTTAATAGTTTAAGAGACCGTGCTAGAACCACAGGATCCGGGGGTGCCTAACACCTTCCCACGGTTCAACGAAATTCTTTATGTAGAATTTCTGGTTCGCAAACTTCATTTGAAAAGTCAAACATTTCCTCAATTTGGGATTCAGGATAAACCGGTGTAGCACCAAAAGTCAAACCTTTTCCAAGTGGCAACTCTAAATAACTAAATAATTCTATTTTGAATAATGTCACTTAAAATGGAAAAACTCCATTATACATTATCTCAAAGTAGGTGTGTAAAAAGGAGGCGTGACAAGCATTGCCCAGGGTCCTTGAGGCTCTTTTGGAATTTTGACACACTGGAAGCATGGCCTAAGGTGTTATGGATCTTGCTACCTGTGTATATCAGACTTGCTGTTTGAAGGCCTGGTTTTGAGGATTGATGTTGGGCCTGCCAAGGCTCCCTATAGAGTAATGAATAGCTTTGTGCAATTTATTCATATTGGTCTGTAATAATTTTTGTAATGAAAAGATCTGGGGTTTACTAGTAAAAGTTGGGGGTTTATTTATACCTTTACTTGAAACTCGGGTAGAAAACCTGCCTAAATGGTTATTGGTGATTATTTTAGGTTACTACTTGTTTAGTGATCATGTCAATAGGGCTTTCTAATTGTTTTGTTTTGTGCTTCACTCGCATTCTAGAAATTCTGTTCATAGACTCCTTGTATTAGAAATCATGTCCATAAGATACATGTACTTTTTATGCATTAGTAACCATGTCTATAGGGCCTTGTGTGCTTGAATAACAATTTTCCTGATAATTTGCTTAAAGAATTCTGCCTGATAGAGACCCTGGCTACAGGAGCTAAAAATCATCTAGATACAACCTATTGGAAATAAAATAACAATTCTGCATATAGTTATCATGCCTATAGGAAATATCAGTTTTGCGCTTAGATATCATGCTTATAGGAAATAAAAATATAAAATCAGTCTTGACACTTACACATCATGTCTATAGGAAGTAGGTATAGTAATTTCTATGTTTAGATATCACGTCTATAAGAAATAATGCCTACAATTAGTTTCAGCACTTAGAAAGCATGCTTATGGGATCTAAAAGATGAAATTTGCCTATTGAAATCAATAACTGATTTACAGCTTAGATACCATGTCTATAGGGTTCAACTTGACTATCACTTAGGCAAGCCTGTAGGTTCATTAAAATTTTGGGTCTAAAAGACTGTGATTGTTTGTTTGACATATGACCGGATTCAGAGTATTAACAAAATCAGTAGGCAAACTGATAGGTACTCGTCTGCTTGCTGTAAAACTGTTGTATATGTCGTTTGTGGTCATTTAGATATAATGCCTATAGAACCCTAAAATCATTTAAAATTGCTTGTTTGAACAGCGTGCATTTGTTTGTCCGATTGTGGTTAACATGAGCCCACTTAATTGCCCCTTATGTGACAGTCCTACTTGACTACTGCTTATCGCTTAGTTTTCTCCTTTTCAAAAATATAGGTGAGTCTAGAACCGCCTTAAATAGAGGTCCTAAACACCTCCAGGACCATAGGTAAGGGATGGATAGTGCACACATACGATATGAATCAATTAGTGTGCTTAAGTAAAAACTGGGGCATGGTAAATGGGTAGTAAAGTAAATGATAACATGTGCACTAATGCTATGTGTAGCACTACAACTTGAGGACGATTACTAAGTATTGCACGGAAGTGATCCTATTGGCTAAAAAACGCAGGACCCCTTTTATTCCTTATTTTAAAAGTAATATCTATTTGTTTAAAATTGCTTATAAGACTAATTCACCAAAATTGAGTTTGTCTAGGACCCATCATTCTGCACCTCGAGGGGTGATTAGCACATTCCGTCAAGGTAATTTCGAGCCCTTACCCGATCTCTGTTAATGTAAACTAGTTCATGAGTTATTTGCTTTAAGTGCCGTAACGCACCTTAATCCGTTAGGGGACGACTCTTCAAATCTCGTATATGTTTCCAAAAGAAAAGGAGTTTTCCCAAAATGTCGAAACCCGAACTTTGTGAGGAAATAGGGGACGCGACAATTACCACCAACATAATAATGGTGAAGGGGACCGATTTAGCTCTCCACAATATCGAATCGGTTTTGCTGAAGTAATTCAGAGAGACTCTCACGAGGGGAAACTTGACGTGGCATTCGCTATTACCCAAGCATTCCATAGATTCCTTTGAGATGCTCGCAGATTCTTTCATTATGGCTCATGCTGGGGCGAGAAATATAATGACCCGATTGGTCGTTTTGAGAAAGTAAGCTTCGTTCAGTGGCGTACGATCTGGAAAAGCTTCAGAATATGAGTATCAACTTGCGTGTATGGTGGAATTAAGTTAAAAGATGTTTTAGAATCAATCTAAAGGAACTAATCTAGTTTTGGAAGTTTGAACGGTGAAAATTTAACCGAAATTAGACTTCGAAGTAAACGGCTACAGAATGAATTTTTAATGATTCCAACAACTTTGTATTGTGATTTCGGACTTAGTCAGGCGTCCGAATTCACAATTGGAGGTCCGTAGGGTAAATCGAGGCATTTCGTTAAAGTTTGTAAAATGAAGAAGTTTGACCCACAGTTGACATTTGTGATTTCGGGGTCAGAATGTGATTCTGATAGTTGGAGCATCTCCGTTATGCCATTTTCGACTTGTCTGCAAAGCGTCATTCCAGATTTATTTGATAAGCTTCGAGACGAGTTTAGAAATTTGAAGATTTGAAAGTTCATAAGTTCAATTCACGGTTTGATTCATTGTTTCGGTGTTGTTTTGTGTGATTTGAAACCCCGAACGAGTCCGTGTTAGGTTACGTGACTTGTTTGTGCGATAAGACAGGGTCATGGGAGCCTCAGATGTGTTTCGGATGGGCTATAAATCATTTTGCCCTATTTTGGAACTTGTGTATCATTTTGCCCTATTTTGGAACTTGTGTTTGCCGCTTCTAATATCCTTCTTCGCAATCACGAATAGCCTCTCGCGTTCTCAATGCATTGTTGTTGACCACCTCTAAATCATTTTTTGTGTTCGCATATTTCTCTTCGCATTCACGAAGCACAGTATACTCCTACTACGCATTCGCGTCACTCCCTTCGCGATCGCGAAGCCTCGCATTTTTCTTCTCCGCGTTCGTGAGCTCATCATCGCGTTTGCGATGAAAAACCTAGGCAGCCTTAAAATTTCTTCTACACGATCACAACCTTTTTCCCACCATCGCGATGTACAAATACCTGGGCAGACAGAATATAACAAAGTCGAGGGTTTCACCATTTTCACCATATGTTAATTTCTAGAGCTCGGTTCTTAGAAATATTTTGAAGGGATTTTCACTGGGCGACTTGAGTAAGTGATTCTTACTCGATTTAGACTTATTTCCATGAATCTTCTCTTAAATTCATCCATTAATTCCGAAAATTTGGTAGAAATTGGGGGGAAATTTCTTAGACCTAGAGATTGGGTTTTGATTGGGTATTTGACATCGGATTGGAATGAGTTTGATATGGTTAGACTCGTGAGATATGAGGACTCTAAAAATATAAACTTTATCTTATTCCGAGGCAATGCCCGAGGGGCATTTTGGTTATTTTATATAATTTTGCATATTTGCTTAGAATTTAATTGTAGAATCAATTACTTGAAGTGTTATTTACATTGTGAAATTGAATTGAATAGATTTGGGTCATTTGGAGTCAAGTACTCGTGGTAAGAACGTGGTTTCTAGTTGATTTTGAGCTGGTTCGAGGTAAGTATCTTGCCTAACCTTGTGTGGGGGACTTCCCATTAGAATTTTGAGTCTTCTCTGTTGATTGTAATCCATGTACGCGAGGTGACGAGTGCGTAATCGGACTTATTTGTGAAAAAATTGGCCTTTTTAGGTTCTTATATCCGTATATTCACTGAGTATGAAGTTGTTCTTGATATGCTTGAATTCCTTATTACTAGTTTAACCTCTACATGTTTTACTTGGAATTAATAGCTTTATGGTTCATTATTATTGCCTCATTGACTCTTACTTTGTGTAATTGAAGATCTTTACCCCTTCTATTGTCACGTTATCTTTCATCACTGCTTGTCTTTATTTGGAAATCATTATTATCTCTCATGCAATTATTTAGTCTTAATTGAGGTTACGGTTATCTTCCTGCTGCTTATCCTTAATTGAAATTGTTATGTATCCTTCATAACTTGCCCAACTTTAAAAGAATTTCAGATATCCTACGTTTAGTTATCATTTCCTTATGTGAAATTATTCGATTCATGTTAACTTCCTTATTGTTGAACTACATATTATGGAATTGTTGCTTCATATTATTTTCTCCCTTGTTGAGTTGTTCTTATTACGCTTAGTATTCTCTGTTGTGATTACTCCTTGTGAGTTAGTTTTACCGTCTCTTGGTGAGCAAAAGTCCTGGAGTTGATTTACAATCGTGCCCCTGTATATATTGTCGTTGTTATTGTGATACCTGTGATGGTGGTGCACAAGGTTTCTGCCGTGCGGTTGTTGCTATTCTGATGCACGAGGTTTCTACCGCGCGGTTGTTGTTAAGGGGTTGCACGAGGTCTTTGTCGTGCTATTGTTGCTATTGATATATTGCACATGCAGCGTAACAAGGCGGGATATGTTTATATGCTAATATGTGGGTTGCGCATGTGGCGAGACAAAGTGAGAACATTATGATGCACGTGTGGCAAGACAAGGTAGACTCTTATTATGTTATTTATTGCACGCGTGGCAGAATAAGGTGGGCTATGTCAGGGATTGAGTGTAAGGATTTGTGACGGCTTGTGGAGGAATTCCTATTTTGTTTAATATTGTGATTTTGAGTTGCTTACCGGTATGATCTTTAGCTCGTGGAATTTGTAAGGAAACATCGTACGCATTTCCCCTTCTTCTTCTTACACTTATTAGCTGGTAGAAATTATGTTAAAGCACTTGCACAAGCATACACGTAGTTGAACACCCCTATTGTACGTAAAGTCCTCCTAATTTTGCTAAGCATAGATGTCCGCCCTCGGTACTTATCATATATGCGAGAGTGGCCTAGTTATCAAATGAGTTTTCAGTATGACCGTGAGACTGATGGGGGAACAGGATGCCAAGTGTTAGATTTTAGATACTGGGACTCGTGAGTTGTAATTTGTTCGAGATTCGGTAATTTGTGGGAATTGTTGGGTAAGACCTGATGTGAACACTATCGTAGGATATAAGTTATTCTTTTGTCTTCCCTTTATTGTATTGTGACATTAGAATTATGGTTGTGTTTTCGTCTGTCCTTATGTGTCATCATTCTTAATATTTTCGTTGTTACTTGTTGTTCTCTTTCCTTATTGAGATTATAGCATTGTTGGTCATTTGTATGGCTTTTATAATAACGTGTGCGTGTGTGTGTATATATATATATATATATATATATATATATATATATATATATATATATATATATATATATCATGATCCCATTTTTCTATAATTGTACTGTTTATTAGACCGGTAGGTGTCTTGACTATTCCTCGTCACTACTCCACCGAGGTTAGTCTTGATACTTACCGGGCACCGTTGTGGTGTGCTCATGCTACGATTTTTCACATTTTTGTTGTGCAGATCTAGGTACTCCCACTCAGTTCTGTCAGCATTTGAAGGAGGTGTTTCTGTAGAGACTTTGAGGTATATCTGCTAAGTCCGCAGACCGAGGAGTACCTTTCTGCCTTTCTATAATAAGTATAGCCCATTTAGTATTTTCCTTTGATTAGACATTTCCGGAGTTAGAGCTTCTTATATATCCTTTATCTTGTGATTTGTGAGATTCCAGATTTTGGTAATTTTGTTAGTTTAGAGAGTTGTTATTGTATGTGCCGAGCGGCACCATAAACACTGTTTTGTTTAACCATTTCGATTTTAATTATTCTCTTCCGCAATTATTGTTTATATTTCGCATTATTTGGCTTACCTAGTCGTAGAGACTAGGTGCCATCATGATGGTTCACGGAGGCCGAACCAGGGTCGTGACAAGTTGGTATCAGAGCTCTTGGTTGATAGGAGTGACGAATCACAAACTGATTTATTAGAGTCTCGTGGATCGGTACGAAGATGTCTGTACTTATCTGCGAGAGGCTATGTAACTGTTAGGAGAATTCCATTTCATTAAATTTCCCTTTCGTGCGATATTTTTGTCATCACAATCCTACACCTCTGTCTTCTCCTCTCTCACAGATATGGAGGGCACGTACTAACCGAGGTAATCAGGCACTCGCGCCCCATACTATACACGTTAGAGGTCGCGCACGTGCACCCGGAGCCCAGGCACTTGATATGCCTATTGTTACTACTACTCCAGTCCTTCAGGAGACTTTGACACAGTTCCTGAGCATGTACACCACTTTGGCTCAAGCGGGGTCGATTCCCCTTGCTGTAGCCACATCCCATGCTGGGGGAGGAGCACAAACTCATGTCGCCCTCACTCCTGAATAGCGAGTGCATGCTGAGCGAGTCCCTAAGATTATTCTTGCACCGGTGCAGTGCCAGTTCATCCCGAGGGCGAAGCAGCGGGTTCTGAGCAGGAGCAGCTGAGGCTTGAGAGGTTCAAGAGGTACAAGCCTCCTGAGTTCAGTGGTCTAGTATCGGATGATGCTCTGGGAATTCTTGATGAGTGTTACCGCATTCTCTATACTATGGGTATCTCATGATCGAGATGGGTTTCTTTCACTACTTTCTAGCTTCGAGGAGCCGCCTATGATGGGGGCACACCTATGAGTTAGATAGTTCGGATGAGGCAGCTTCACTGATATGGACCCAGTTTTTAGATATGTTCCTGAGAGAGTTTTTCCCTTAGAGCCTCAGAGATGCATGGCGCTATGAGTTTGATCATTTGCACCAAGGTACTATGACTGTCTCAGAGTATGCTATCCGTTACACCAGCTTGGCTAGACATGCCCCAGCCTTGGTTTCTACTGTCCATGAGAAAGTTTACTGGTTTATGGAGGGGTTTGTTCCCAACATCAGGTCTAGCATGGTTCGTGAGTTGGAGATGGATATTTCTTATCAGCGAGTGGTGAACATTGCTAGGAGAATAGAGGGCACGTATGCTAGGGAGAGAGAGGACAGGTGGGGTAACGAGAGAGAGGGCAGACGAGATTAGAAGAGAGAATTTGAGAAGGCGAGGAGACCTTGTTGGCTGGGGAGATATACTGGTCTTTATTTTGGAGGTAGGGTGCATCATGGTAGAGTTTTTACGAGTCAGTCAGTTCAGTTCGCACTTCAGGCTTTGCATGGTGACTCAGGTGTACGTGGGCCTCGGAGTACACGTACCTCACAGTTCCCACCACCTCGTCAGTAGAGAGGGTGCTTTGAGTGTGGAGATACTAGCCATACGATGAGAGATTGTCCCAGAATTCGGACCAATGTGTCACAACGAGGTATTCAGGCAAGTAGAGGGCGTCCAAAAGGGAGAGGCCCGGCTCGTTGATGTGTTCATACAGTAGGCTTGAAGCCGGTATGCTAGCTGAATGTCATTCAGGTACGAATTCGGTTCGTTATAGAGGGGCACTATCTATAGTTCATTACAGTTCTGCTTACTGGGGTGGGTTCCCTTATATGTTGCTCCATTTATGGGTGTGTTTCGTGATTTTCACTCTGTTTATGTGATTATCATGTTGGGAGGTTCTATTAGTGACATCCATGTCTATCATCTATTTTTAGCCGTTGTCGAGAGTTATTAGACTAGTAGAAAAATTCATGTTGTCTGTGTTAGTAAGTTTGATGTGATTTCTTATGCTCCACCAGTGTGGGAGCCAGTCAGTGTTGTAATTTTGTCAACGAAATTGATCTAGTGAGAGTTTCTAGATTGCTTGATATGCAACCTACTTGTGATTCAAAGTTAAGGGCGGGACCCTCGTGATTTCATGTGAATTGAGGTGTAAGACCGGGTTGTATACCGCAGTGAGAATTATATCAGTATAAGATCCTTGTGATTCTTTTATATGCCTTCATCTTTTCTTGTTAGGTTGTTTTGTAGATTAGCGTTTTAGAAAATTTGTGCTTGTCCGACTTGTTTGATAATCCCCTTATGTGTTTCCCTTTCCATATTCAGTCATTTTCGTTCTATGCTTCTTGAGTTTTAGCTTATGGGGTGTGTGCCCGTTGGTATTAGCCAAGGTTTGGTGATTTGGGTGATTTGGGTGTTTAGTTATGTGGTTGTCATGGTCTTTGTATCATTGCCAGTGTTGTGAAGGTTTGAAATGGGTTTATATTGAACATGAGGCGCTGGTGCTAAATTTGATTTCTGGCTAATATCGTGATCAGAAATATTACTATGGGCCTATGTGTGATATGTCGTGTTGTAAGATTGTACTATATGGGCATTGGTAAGAATTGATGCAGCTGGTTGAAACTGATACCGAGTATGGTTTTAGAATCGGGTCTTTTGGATATGGATGGAAGGTGAGAATTTTGGTTATAAGGCCTATTGGTATTGCTAGAAAGGCTAAATTTCAGTAGAGATGTTGTCTTCATGCTTATGTGGATTGGGGTAACGTGGTATCACCCCCGGGTGTATGTTGGAAGTGTGCTTTCAGTGACATGAGGACTTCGAGGTGAATCTTAGCACGTTCGAAGACGAAAGTTAGTTTTAAGATGGTGAGGATGTAACGACCCGATCGGTCGTTTTGAGAAAGTAAGATATGTTCAGTGGTGTAAGATCTGGAACAACTTCAAAATATGATTATTGACTTGCGTGCATGGTGGAATTAAGTTAACAGATGGTTTAGAGTCAAACTGGAGGAAGGAATCAAGTTCTAGAAGTTTGAACGGTGAAAATTTGTCCGGAATTGGACTTCGGAGTAAACAGGACCGAAATGAATTTTTGATGATTCCAACAGCTTCATATGTTGATTTGGGAAACATGCGCGCGTCCGAATTCAGATTTGGAGGTCCGTAGGATAAATCGAGGCATTTCGGCGAAAGTTGGAAAAGTTGAAGTTTGATCCACAGTTGACTTTTGGGATATCGGGGTCGGAATGTGATTCCAAGAGTTGGAGAAACTTCATTATGTCATTATGGACTTGTTTGGAAAATTTGGCGTCATTTCGGATTAATTTGATAGGTTTTGGCACGAGTTTAAAAATTTGAAGATCTGAAAGTTCATAATCGATTCATGCTTTGATTTGTTATTTTTTGTGATTTGAAAACCCAAGCAAGTTATTTTTAGATTATGTGACTTGTTTTTGTGATAAGACAGGGTCCCGGAAGCCTCGGGTGTACTACGGATGGGCTACAGATCATTTTTCCCCATATTGGAACTATTGTTTGATGCTTCCGATATCCTTCTTCGCGACCGCGAACAGTCTCCCCCGATCACGATGCATTGCTGTTGACCACCTCGAAATCCTTCTTCGCATTTGCATCTATCTCTTCACGTTCACGAAGAAATGCATACTCTTACTTCGCGTTCGCGTCTCTCCCTTCGCGATCGCAAAGTCTCGCATTTTTCTTTTTCGCGTTCGCAATGAGAAACCTAGGCAGCCTTAAAATTTCTTCTATGCAATTGTGACCCTTCTCCTGCGATCGTGATGCACACATACCTGGGCAGACAGAATATATCCCAAAGTCGAGGGTTTCACCATATTTTGACTTCTAGATCTCAGTTCTTTGGATTTTTGAAGGGATTTTCATCTGGGAGACTTAGGTAATTGATGCTTAATCGGTGTAGACTAATTTCCATGAATATTCCCTTAAATTCATTATTTAATTTTGGAATTTTGCTAGAAATTGGTGGAAAAGTTCTTAGACCTAGAGATTGGGTTTTGATTTGGTATTGGACATCGGATTGGGTTAAATTTGATATGGTTAGAGTTGTGAGAGTGTGGGGATTCTGAAAATATAAACTTTATCCAATTCCGAGCCATGTGACCAATGGGCATTTTGGTCATTTTATATAATCTCGCATATTCGCTTAGAATTTCATTGTGGAACCGATTACTTGAAGTATTATTTACATTATGAAACTGAATTGAATAGATTTGGGCCATTTGTAGTCAAGTATGCGTGGCAAGAACGTGATTTCTAGTTGATTTTGAGCCGGTTCGAGGTAAGTATCTTGCCTAACCTTGTGGGGGGACTTCCCCTTAAGATTTTGAGTCTTCTTTGTTGATTATAATCCGTGTACGTGAGGTGACGAGTGCGTGCTTGGACTTATTTCTGGAAAAATTGTCATTTTTAGGTTCTTATGTCCTTATATTCACCGAGTATGAAGTTGTTCTTGATATGATTGAATTCCCTATTACTAGTTTCACCTCTACATATTTTACTTGGAATTAATTGCTTTATGGTTACTTCTTATTACCTAATTAACTCTTACTTTGTATAACTGAAGATATTTATCTTTTATAACTGCTTGTCTTTATTTGGAAATCATTATTATCTCTCATGTAATTATTTAATCTTAATTGAGGTTACGATTATCATGTCGCTGCTCATCCTTAATTGAAATTGTTGTATATCCTTCGTAACTTGACCAACGTTCAAAGAAGTTTAGATATCCTATGTTTCGTTGACATTTTCTAATATGAAATTATTTGCTTCATGTTAACTTCCTTGTTGTTGAACTACATATTATGGAATCATTGCTTCACATTATTTTCTCCCTTGTTGGGTTGTTCTTATTACGCTTAGTATTCTCTATTGTGATTACCCCGTGTGAGTTAGTTTTACCGTCTCCTGGTGAATGAAAGTCCTTGAGTGGATTTAGTCTTGATACTTACTAGGCACCGTTGTGGTGTGTTATGATACTCTTCTGCACATTTCTGTTGTGCAGATCCAGGTACTCCCACTCAATTCTGCAGCCTTGAAAGGAGGTGTTTCTGTAGAGACTTCGAGGTATCTGCTATGTCCGCAGACCGAGGATTCCTTTTCTGCCTTTCTATAATAAGTATAGCCCTTTCAGTATTTTCCTTTGTTTAGACATTTTCGTTGTTAGAGCTTTTTATGTATCCCTTAGCTTATGATTTGTGAGATTCCGAATTTTGGGGATTTTATTAGTTTCGAGATTTGTTATTCTATGTGTTGAGCGGCACCTTAAACACTATTTTATTTTACCATTTTGGTTTTTATTCTCTTCCGCAATTATTGTTTATATTCTGCATTGTTAGACTTACTTAGATATAGCGACTAGGTGTCGTCACGATAGTTCACGGAGGGCGAATCGGGGTCATGACAATAAAGGTTCAGGCCAAGAAGGCAGACATATTCAAAATTGTACAAGGATGTTGCTACCGGAATTCGTAACCCAGTTCTAGAAGGACAGGATGTTGCTCCCGGCTGTTTCGGATGAATGGGCGGCTTAAGCATTCACCAAGCGTTTGAATTTGAGGAGTTCCGATGCTTCCCAAAAATTAAAGGAAAGCTTGCTCGAGTTCCAAGCGATGACTTGGGAGGATGTTCACGACTGGTACGAGTCCAAGATAAGGATTGAGGATCATCAGCTCGACTTCCTAGTGTTGGTTAAAGTTGAGAGAAGAATAAATATAAATTAAAAAACAATTTTGACATAGGTAGACAGTCCTCACGGGGTCGGGTTTTCCCTATGAATGGGCTGAAGGACGCGACAGAGGTTTCCGATCGATAGACAGGTTCGCTACTAATAGAAGAACCGATTGCAGCCAAAATAGAAGATCGCTATGGGACAAAGAAACATAAGGTTGTAACAACTTGTTCAACATTATCCTTTCCAATTTTATCAATAGTATTTTTAAACAAGTTGTATATTTTGCTTCCATCCGTAGAAGAGTTGCTAGCATCGTGAGATTCAAGAAAAACACTCCCTTTTGGAGAGTTCACCAACACATTTATGATCATATTCTCATTCCGTGTTGTCCACTTATCCATCATAATGGAACAACCAAACTTGGTCCATTCCACTTTATGCTCCTCAATAATTTGGTCTACCTTCTTCACCTCCTTTTTAAGATGAGTTACTCTAACTTCATGATAGCTAGGAGGCTTCATCCCCGGGCCATATTGTCCTACAGCCTCAATGAATTTATCAAAAGTTTTGTAGTTGACACAGTTGAAAGGAAGGCATGCATCGTACATCCATTATGCAAAGGCACTGACAGCGCAATCCCTCAAAGTCTTCTTGACATCTTTACCCGAACCTTCTTCAAATTTTCCCCTTTCTTGTTGTTTTGCCGAGTAATAAAGATTGATAGGGTCTTTTGTCACCGAACGTGCCGTGGATGACCCACTAGATTGAGAGTGTCTTTTAGGGGGGGAGGTCCAATTTCACCTTCTTCATCCATCTCATCATCTTCATCAATTAGATTCACGAAATTCACGATGCTTCATAACTCATTTGAGTTCTTACTAAATTTTTCTTTTCAACAAAAGCTTTTATTTCCTCCCTAACCTCGGGCGGACAAAGGGGACATTGTATTACATTTTTAAATCCACCAATCAAATGTTGCTTGTGACGAGTTATCCCACCATTATATGTTTTTCCACATAACAAACATTTAATTGCAGTTCTTGACGGGCATTGTATAGCATAATTCCAAGCTATATCACTTCGTTTACTGTTATCATATGACGCCATTTCAATTTTCAGCGCTATTTTATAGAAAAATAGAGCAATAAATCAAATAAAGAATTTAAAGAAAATAGAACAATAAATCAAATAAATTTAAGCAACTTAGCAGAATTGCAGATTAACATTTCTTGTTTTATCTATGCAGGTGCTCTTCGACATTCTTTACAAGATAGACTTAGCAAAATTTCAAGCAAAAGTCGTGATAAAATATATTTGAAAGAAAAAGAAAAATAGAGCATAGTCTGGTCGCGAAAAACAGAGTTGCTGCCTGAACAGTGCTTGTCGTGTAAGAGAAAAGAAGAAAGAAAGAAAAACAGAGTCTGGTCGCGAAAGAGAAAAGAAGAAAGAAGAAAGAAGAGAGAAGAAAGAAGGAAAAACAGAGTCTGGTCGCGAAAGAGAAAAGAAGAAGGAAGAAAGAAGAAAGAAAGAAAAACAGAGTCTGGTCGCCAAAGAGAAAAGAAAAAAGAAGAAAGAAGAAAAAAGAAGTGAAGAACATACCTGGCTGGTGCTGGTCGCAGACGATGGAAGAAGAAGATGGAGTGAAACCCTAATTTTGGTCGACTAGAGCAACTGAAGGAAGCTGACTGTGTTTTAATTTTTCTGTATAATCAAAATAACGACGCCTCGCATCGCCACTCGCAACCTCTGCCTCGCGACGCAACAGTGCCTTGTGTGGCACTATAGCCTCGCCTCGCCTCGCTACACGCCTTTAGTGCTGTAGCGAGCGCTATTTACAACACTGGTCATCTGCCTTTTTTCGAATTACTCAAGGAAACCGAATCTACAAGCATCTGATGTCGGCTAAAAGAAGATATCATAGACTGTTCAAATACAGGTTGCATGTGTACGGATCAAAACTGCATAGCTGTTTATATGCTACTTACTAACTAGAATTTGGATCAATCAACTCTACTAGAAAAAAGTTCAGCAACTCTCTTAAAGTATACTATTAGGAAATGCATCTAAAAATAAGTGAACTAGCTCTATTCCACTCTTATTTGAAAAAACACAAAGAATTGGACTGTATTTTCAAGCATATTTGAGTTACAACTCTTGCAATTTATAGGTTTAAGCGACTGCACTGAATTCAAAGAAGACTATTATAGGTTTTCTTGAATTTTTTTTTTTATGATCATGTGCTAAATATAATCAAAAGAATGTCCCCATATCTTGTCTTGTCCTTATACTTTTGAAGGATAACTCTAGCAATCTGGACAGACACAGAAATGAGTCGCAACAAATTATGACAATATTTCTCTATCACCCATTGTCCCATTTACAACCTGGAAAAAAAAAATTCATAAATAAACTTAGCGAGAAACTCGTATGTCAGCCAACCAATTTAAAATTTCACAGGAAACTAAGTATCAAAGTTAACCTGTATCTAGATCTTGGATATGGAAGTAAAAATACCCATAACACAGAGGAAAATTATGGAATGTCCTGGTTTTTTAACTATTGATAAATCAAAAGAAGTCACTCTAAATTATGTAGATGTATTAGATGTAGAAAAACTTGCCCGATTTACACAGTTTTCAATCAATATGAAGCTGTCAAACTGAGCCAAAACAAATAGAAGAGCAGCCATCTTTCTTTCTGGTATAGCTTACATTCTTTCCAAGTTAGAGCACCCATGGTTGATTATCCAAGTTAGAGCCCCAATGGCTGATTTACGAACGTCTAAGACAACAACAACAACAACAACAACTACCCAGTATACTCCCACCAGGTGGGGTCTGGGGAGGGTAATATGTAGTTACCCCTAACCGAAAGGGCAGAGAGGCTGTTTCCAATCGACCCCCGGCTCATAGGATAAAAGGAAAAACAGCAGTAAAACAAAACAAAGACAAAAACACAAGCAATAGAGCATTAGTAACTCCAGCAGAAATAGCGTAAATAGCGTAAATAATTATCTAAATATACGAAACATAAATACAATCGCATGCAATAATATCATACAGTAACTACCATAACTAACAGCCATAGGGGGGACATAAGCTAGAACACAAATCATCTATGGGTAACCCTGCTGACCCACACCTAACCCCGGATGAGGCGTTCGAAAAACTCTAGGAGTCCCTATCCTACAACCCTGATTCTAGACCTCCAGACTTTCCTATCAAGGGTCATGTCCTCGGAAACCTGCATTCTAGTCATGTCCTGCCTAATCACCTCTCCCCAATACTTCTTAGGCCTCCCTCTGCCTCGCCGACCGCCAACAACCTCCAGCCGCTTGCAGCTCCTCACCGGGGCATCGGAACTTCTCCTCCGCACACGCCCGAACCACCTCAGCCTCGCTTCACGCATCTTCTCATCCACCGGGGCCACCCCCACCTTCTCTCGAATAACTTCATTCTTAATCTTATCTAGCCTGGTGTGACCGCACATCCACCTAAGCATTCTCATCTCCGCAACCTTCATTCTCTGAACATGAGAGTTCTTCACGTGCCAGCACTCCACCCCATACAACATCGCAGGTCTAACCACGGCTCTATAGAATTTCCCCTTGAGTTTGTGTGGGACTTTCTTGTCACACAGGACTCCTGATGCAAGCCTCCACTTTGACCACCCCGCTCCTATACGATGAGTGACGTCCCCGTCAATCTCTCCGTCCCCCTTAATCACAGACCCAAGGTATCGAACAATGTTCCTCTTGGCGATGGCATGAGGACCAATCATCACGTCCCTGCCTGCTTCGCTCGGCTCGGCGCTAAACTTGCACTTCAGGTACTCTGTCTTAGATCTGCTTATTTTGAAACCTTTAGACTCGAGAGTCTGTCTCCATACCTCTGACCTTTCAATAACACCGACCCCCTCTATTCTATCAATACTATGTCATCAGCAAATAGCATACACCAAGGCATATCCCCTTGAATATGCCGGGCTAGAGCATCTATCACTAAGGCAAACAAGAGGGGGCTCAACGCCGATCCTTGATGGAGCCCTATAACCACAGGAAAATGGTCTGATTCGCCACCCACCATCCTAACCCTAGTCTTAGCTCCATTGTACATGTCCTTGATTACTCTGATGAAGGCTTCCGGCACGCTCTTCACCTCCAAGCACCTACATAGCACCTCCCTTGGGACCTTGTCATACGCCTTCTCCAAGTCGATAAGCACCATGTGTAGGTCCTTCTTCTTATCCCTGAATTGCTCCGCCAGCCGCCTGACAAGGTGGATAGCCTCTGTAGAGGAGCGTCTAAGACAGGAATGCGCAATTATACATCAATAATTATACTTTGAATGAAATATAATAAAAATTTCCCCCCAATTCACCGGATTGCACAAGTTTACATCGTTGAAGACAGTCCTAATTTACTTGCTAATAGCAAAAGAGAAACAAAAGAAATTCTTAGCAAATACTAAGTTGTTTCAGGCATATCACCAAACACCTTGGGTTCACTAGTCTTAATAATTTAAAATTTCAACAAACTGATTAGAATTTACAAAAAAGTAGAAGAGAACAGAGCATTAAAATAAAAATTCTCTCAAACTATAAATATTTAGAAAGAAAGAACACCATGAAAATATGCCTACAACTTACAAGAATACTGATACTGTCAATAAATAAACTTTTTTTAAAGTAGAGTAATGACCCAATGTTCCAACAACAAGTTTAAAATTACAGATTTTTGCATAGACGTTTCGATTCATAAAATATTATTACTGGCAAAAGTTAGAAAATAAATCCAAAAGTGATGAGCAGAAATCGGAGCAAGAGGAAACAAACAGGAGAAACCTAACCAGATGTAGCGAATGAAATAGAGGCTGCAAAATATATCCTGAAAAAATAAAAAAAATTGAAACAAATTGAACAGAAATGAATAAGCATAAGGGAAGACTCACCAAAAAGCATACATAGAGGAAGAAAAAACGACGGAGACAGATAAAGACGTACCAAAGATCTAACCCTCGTTGGTCTCTAATGGCTGCCTATGTGTTGTAAGGATTGGACGGAGGTCAATGTTGAGGAAGATAGAGATATCACTGGAGGTTCTTTGTTTCTCGCCGCTGGTCTTTGGAGGGGGGAAGGGTAACAAAGAAGAACGATGGGGAATGGGCGACGACCAGAAGGGAGGAGGGTCTCAAGGTCAAGGTCGAAAATGGCGCTGCTTTTCTCATAAGAAGACCCGGGGGAGTTTAGTCTTGTCTCTCGTAGCTTAGCTCTTCAAAACCTAGGCGTTATTTTTGTGTATTTAGCAATTAGGTAGTAGGGTATATACATCTGATTCTATTAGCGCCAATTTTGGGGGAAATTATTAGCGCCAAAATAAGATTCACCCTAAAATTTGGCGATAGATTAGCAGAGGGGCCTTTCTTAGCTAGCACATTGCTATGTCCTAGATAAACTATGATCTTCCAAAAAATATATATTTATCGCTAAACTAGAATTCCCGCTAAAGATTAGCGATAAATTTGGCTAGGAAAACTCTGTAGCTATCATTTAGCAAGGAATAGTCCCTAGCTAGTTTTTAGCTATTTTGTGACTAAATTTTTAATCGAAAAACTTTGCAAGGAAATTGGACTTCTCTAGCTACATTCCTAGCTAAATGTTTATATTAGCTAGGGAATTAAATTCCCATGCTAAACTCCCATCAAATGAAATTGAAGGATTGGATTTCAATAAGTTTAATACAGCGCATGCACTCTATCTGGATGTAAATAGCTATTATGAGATAAATATGACTAATTTAGTCTAGGACCAGAGGAGATCATTGATTATCTCAAATATGGGAAGTTGCCCGAAGATCCCAAGGCATCAAGGGCGTTGCGCGCCAAAGCAAGAGTAATGCTCCTCCTCCAATTGTACAGGAAATCTTTCCAAGTCCTGCTGGCTTGATGCTTGGGAGCCTCCGAAGCTAATTATGTTATGGGAAAAGTCCATGAAGGGATACGTGGAAAACACTCGGGTGCAAACTCGTTAGTACAAAAATTTGTAAGAGCGGGATACTGTTAGCCCTGAATGAACTAGATGCCAAATCTTTCATACAAAAATAGGAAAAGTGTCAACGCTACGCACCGCTGGAGCATCAACCAGTAGAATCATTGCACTCAGTTTTGTCTTTATGGTCCTTCATGAAGTGGGGATGGATATCGTCGATCCACTGCTCCCAGCCCCTAGAAAGGTAATATTTCTTTTGATATTAGCTAGCTATTTTTCTAGGTGGGTTGAAGCAGGTCCTTATCACAAGACCGACAAATGTGAAGTGATAGATTTCTTGTGAGAGAGCATAATTTGCAGATTAAGAATACCAAAAGAGATAGACTGTGATAATGGGCCAAAGCTTATAGGCGTGACGATCACAAAGTTCCTTAATGACTTGAAAATCAAAAGGATCATATCTTCGCCTTATCATCTGAGCACAAATGGTCAAGCAAAATAAACAAATAAAGTGATTATACAAAATCTCAAAAAGTGTTGAAAGAAGCTAAAGGTAAATGGCCCGAAGAACTGCCTGGAGTGATGTGGCGTACCAAACAACGCCCAAATCGAGCACAAGAGAGACTCCTTTCTCCCTCATGTACGGAGCATATTCCTTGATCCCAGTGGAAGTAGGGGAGACTGCCATGAGATCCAAGAAAGTGAACAGGCAAACAACGAAGCAATGTTAGTCAACTTGGAGCTACTCAATGAGCGCAAGGACTTGTCGCACTAAGGATGGCAGCTCAAAAACAGAGAATAGAAAGATATTATAATAGAAGAGCCAATCTCCGTTATTTAAAAGTGGGAGCCTTGGTTCTAAAGAAAGTAATTCAAAACTCCCGGGAACTCAACGCAGGGCAACTAGACCCAACATGGAAAGGCCCCTAAAGGATTTCAGTTGTCATAGAAAAAGGTTCATATGAGTTAGAGAATCAAGATGGAGAGAAGTTGCCAAGCAACTAGAATGCGGCACACCTCAAGAGATATTATTTCTGAAGAACATCTCCTGTACCGAAAATATGTGCTGCACTCTTTTTTCCTTCATCATTTACGTCCCAATTAGGTTTTTATGGCAAGGTTATTAACGAGGTAGCAACTTAAAGCGTACTACGAAAAAGGTTTCAATAGCAACAATAAGACCTTTTAGTAGCAAGGCACACAAACAAAGTACCACGCCGAAGCGGTTAGACAATCTTTTTGCTCGGTGGCAAATTCCCACCGGGAAGTTAAGTTTGGTACCGAACAAAGGTTATCCAACTATTCACAAGTGCAAACCACTAGGGTACAGCTAGATAGTCTTGGGCTCAATAGTATAAATTCCAAAGCAAAGATGAAGTTTGTTACCCAATTGAAAATTATCTAGCAATTCATTAGTAGAGTCCTCGAAGGTGCAAAACTTCTAGTGTTCAAATTTGCATTCTTTACATTTGAATACTGGGGGAATAATATGAGGATATGGAAATAATGACTGCCACATATACCGGAATATGAAAACCAAAAACATAGTTGTATCATCGGGACCAAAGACTATGCTGCCAGTCCGGCCATCCCCGTAGAAACAAGTTGTACAAGTTAGTCACAAGAATGGCAATTTCTTTTTAGCATAATGGATTCTTTTGTACTTTTTTAAAATGGAAGGAATAAAGTAAAATCCGTTTATTTCTATCTTGTTTCTTGTCTGAACGATGAATTGATTTTTTCTTTTGAAAGTTAAACAAGTACCTCAAATGCTAGTGCCATAATGAACAAGAGATGCCCTCTTCAAGAGAACTGTAAATATAAGACGGTCCTCTCTTATGAAAACTCTCACGATAAAGGGTTGATTTAGGAAGAGCTTGTGTCCGAAATCCAAATGCTTCTAAGGGAAAATACACCCAAAGTCTTGCAATCAGACGCAAGCAGTAAAACTTGCGCAAAACACTTCAGCAAGAAAAAATGCAAAGATTAAAACTTGCGTAAATATTCAAACAAAAGAACGTCGAAAGACTTATGCAATACTTGAACAAAAGATGTTTCTATTCATGATAAATGTGCCAAAATGGCACAAGTACAAAAGTTTGGAAAAGAAATAAAAGCTAAGTTGTTGCATCTCCAAAACCCGTAGAAAGAGAAGTATACATGCTCCTAGATGGAATGGGTAGATCTACCGCTGGCTCGATATCTTGAACTTCATCATTTTGGCCTTCAAATTCTACGCCTTCCTTTTCCTCATCAGTTCCTGAGGATTCAGAACCTAAAACAGAAGGACTAGAAGTATCCAGCATGGCTGGAAGAACCCTTTTAGCACTTGATTCTAGCTCACAGGCTTTAGCGATTTTGGCATTAAATGCAATGACACCCGCTTTAGCCTCCTCCAATGTTTTTCTCCTCACGTTGTACATAACATAAGTTGTGGGTAGTCGATTGGCGCTTGATTTCTTCTTTAAGCTGGTCAACCTTGGCCGAAAGATTTTCTCGGCCAAATCTAACAGACTTGAGGCCAATGTCGAGTTCGCGGACAGTAGATCCGAAAAACCTATTATGCTAAATGGTCTTCTTATACTTCTCTTCCAATTGGGAATTTTTCACCCTGGCAGTAGCATGATCTTCAGTTTTGGTATTTAAGGCTTCCTTCAAATTATTTAATCTTTCAGCAGATGCAGCCTCGCGATCAGATGCAGCAAGAACGGCACTATGGACTTTAGCCCATTTGGCCCTAGCCTCTTCAAGTTGAACCTTCAGCGGGGCGATTTCTTGGCTAAGGGTCTCTAATTCTTGCTCGCTGTTGCAAATGAGCCTCCAATACAATAGCCTCAGCAGTTTTGTCTTCCAGTTCTGAGAGGCGAATAGCAGTTTGATCCCGCTTGGAGGTAAGTTCCTCATTTTCCTGAATTAACCTTTGGAGACCCTTGGAAGTAAGGAATTGGTTTGTGAAACAAGAAAGTTAAACTCAAAATACTACTAAATCAAATACAGAAGAAATAATAAAGGAAATGAAGAGTATACTGATGCGGTGTTGTGCATAGCATTGTTCTACAAGCACTCTCCCGAAAGAGCTTGTATTTTTTCCCCATTTTTTGAATCCAAACGCTTCATATAGTTAGCAAGTTACACCGGATAGTACAATAAAAATTGTATCTAGTAATGCTCCTCCTCCTTTGTGGATCTTCTGAGGTGGCAGCATAATTTTGCCCTAAATTCCCATGAACTGGGGATTGGGGGAGAGAAGAATCCTTTTTCTCGGACAAATCTAGCTGGTGGAGATGATGTGGCAGTTGCTGGTGGAAGAGTTGGTGAATAAGAAAATAAAGCTGAGAGCATTTAAGGGTACGAAGCATTTGCGGCAAATATAGTGTTGGTTGTTGCTTGCTCGTCAACCAAAGAAGGCAGGGACCCGGTACGCAGACCCACAATAGTAGGTGCAGCGATTCGTAAGAATAGGAGTTGGCATTTTCCACCATCTCAAACTCCCCCCAGAGTGCCGAGACATTGTCCTCTGTTGGTGTAACTAACTCAACAAATTGAGCAGTCTATTGAGTTGAGGAAGGTCGTCGTCTTCTGTATTGATAAGCTCTCCTCGTCGGCCTCTCTATCATCATCAATCATCACGGCATCTATGGTTGGCCCGGGCAAAGGGCTCATCACCACAGCTTCCAGAGATGACTCGAGTCAACATTCTTTGCTCTCTTATTCTTTCCCCGACCGCGGAGGAACGCCTTCTTTTTGGTTGCTTGTTCTCCGACTGGGGACTCTAGAAAGAAGCACTCATACTGGAAGCACGCCAAGAGACGCCTGTTTGGGAAAAATCTTTCTGCAGCAGCATCACCGCATCAGCAAGATCAGCCAAAGCGTCTTCCTCGGGGACGACAACTGAGCCATCAGGTAGACTTATATTCAACGGGAGAGAAGAATCGAACAACTTCCTTATGAGAAAGTTAAAGACAAGATGAGTTCAGTTTACCATAATTTTTGGCCTTCCACTCGTATTTCTTACCATGTCGGGGTTTCAGGCATAGAAACATCCAAACTTTTTTGAACCCACCCTCAACCATAAGGGGGAAACCACCGATTCGTTACGACATGTAAAGGAAGAAAAGTCAATAATGATGTATAATTTCGGGAAAGATAGAGTTGAGGCTGGGATGATGTCACTGGTGGCGACTGAAATAAACTGTTCTATCCACCCATGGTCATTATCATCATCCATGTTGGATAGCAGTGCATGGACCTCGCTTGTTGAAGTTGATCATTCCCCCGTGGAATATCTTGGGGGAATAAAGGTTCATCACATGAGCTAGGTATAACTCCTCTCCTGTTTCTTGCCACGGGCGTCGAAGACAAGTAATCATCCTCCACACAGAAGGATCACTTGTGCCAAACACACCTAATAGAGGAGGTAGAACTCCACAGTGACAGATTCAAGCTCGCCACTTAGAGAAAAAGTCCCCAAAGTGAAGGGATACATATAGAAATACGTAAAACCCTTCTTGGGTAAGGTTACCTGCTCCACTAGATCGGGAGCAGTAATGTATAAATTTTGGCAATGGCAATTTTCCTTCACATCAGGAATACTGGAAGGACGGAAGGAAGAAGGATATCTTCCAATGGCCAATGTACAAGGGTTAGTAGAAGAAAATTTCTCTTCGAAGTCTTTAGTTGTGACGAGACTTATGGGGATGATGGTGCTCACTGCAGGAGGAGCTGCTTCATCAGATTTGCTTTTGTTCTTTGAGGAACTATTGTTTTTAGAAGAAAAAGTCATTCTATGATAGAGAAGAAGGAAAATATTTTCTCTTATGAAGAAAATTAAAGAAAGGTTGAAGAACATAGTACAAGTTGAATGCAGAGAGTTTGAGAGAGTTTGGAGAATTATGAGGTATGAATAAATAAGGATGATGCGTATAAGTAAAGGTTTTGGCAGCTAATCTCATGACCATAATTACCTCGATAGCCGTAAAAAGTTACACGAAATGATGGGATGACGCGTGTTCGGGGCATTAAATGCGGAGAGGGGTGCGTCTAATCAGCCGTGAGAAGCTTTTTATAAGGGGTTTGTAAAATTCTCGCTAAAAAGAATTTTTCAACCAACTTTCCGGTGAAATAAATTTATGCCACCAGAAAGTAGGGAGACTATCTGTATAGAGTCAAATATCTTGTATTAAATAATCACATAAGAAAATAACAAGTGGAGCTAAAGGCAGAGGATAGCTGAAACCGAAGGCAACTATTCCGATTGTTACCGGAAAGAATGATACTCATAAAGATGAAATAAATGATTGCCACCCAATAGCACTTAATGAAAAATATTCTACAGCATTTAGTACATTTTCCTATTACAAAGAATATGACATTCATTCCCGCTGTTACACATTTTTTCATGGCCTTCATGATTGATACTAAAGAAGGGCTTGATCCTAGGACCTTGTTCACTAAGTGCAGCAATAAATAGTAAGCTCTATTATCATTGTAAAGGACAACGAATTTTCTGGCAAACTTATTCTACGCACTAATCAAAGCTTAATACAATTTTATCTTCTTGCTTTTTAATTTCATTGTTGTTGTGCCAGAAAACCCTTCTCCCCAAACTATTATTTCTGCTATTTTGTCTCCATCTTAAGGCTAAGTACTACATATTTATCTAATTCTTCTGTTATTTTAGGATCAAATTAATTCACTTGTTTAGAAACCGCATATAAAGTCAAATGTACCATTTTACGGTTAAAAAAAATCATATTACCTTATTAATACCAATAAGACACTCTAAAAAGTTAAATAAAAAGATAGTTCAACTAGTCAGGATTATCACTAACTACCTCTCAAGGAGTTGAACTCTAGCAATTCGAACAGAATGCTAGAACAAGATCTAGAGAGCCAGCTCGTATAATATATAACAACAAAGAAAAGAGTCACAAATGTATATATATATAATATGTCCCCTACTTTCTCCACTGTCATTACTTGTGAATTTTGATGCATATGGTTCTGAACATTTCTTTTTAGTCGGAACAGAACCGCTTTCCTTTATTTTTGTCAACTTGTGGATTTGGAACATCAAGCTTCACCATTGATTAGAGACTCCATTAATGAGTTTTAGAAGCTTCACATGGGCTAAGGAATAAGAAGATCGATTTGCAAGTTTAAGAGAGTGAAAGCTTGTTTATTTCTAATATGTGACAGTGTATATATACACGTGGGGTACCACTCCACTAACTAACTCCAGCTACCTTGACATCTAGGACATAACTAACTACAAACTAACTATGATTAACAAACTAATCCAGTTAAACTAACTCTTATTACAAAAGATACATAGAAGGAAAATTAAATATACATAGTTATCTCAATACCCTATCTCCCCGTCCCCCAAGTTGGAGGTGAGGTTCTCACACCCAACTTGCTCAATATCGCAGAGTGCTTTACACTAGTAAGAGCTTTAGTAAGGACATCAGCCAATTGTGAACAAGTACTAATATGATGAAGAGAAATCAATCTTTCTTGGAGCTTAACACGTACAAAATGACAGTAAACCTTGATGCGCTTCGTTCGTTCATGGAAAACAGGATTACGAGCTATGTGTAAAGAAGATTGACTATCACAAAACACTGAAAAAGGCTTAGGATATAGAATAGTGAGTTCATCAAATAATCTGCATAACCAAGTTATTTCACCAATAATTTTTCTCAAGGATCTATATTCTGCTTCTGCTGAGGATAAGGACGTTGTTCCTTGCTTCTTGGACTTCCAACAAATTGGATTATTCCCCAGCAGGACTATGTAGCCAGTAACTGACCTTTTAGAATCTGGACAAGCAGCTTAGTCTGAGTCAGAATAACCCTTTAGGCTACAATCATGGTCATTATATAGAAAGATTCCTACAGTTGGATCACTCTTTAGGTACCTAAGTAAGTGGAAAGCTGCTTTCAAATGTGGCTCCCTGGGGTCTTGCATGAATAGGATGAGATGTTGTACAGTGAAGGCTATGTCAAGTCTGGTATTGGTGAGGAAGTTTAACTTTCCTACCAAATTTCTTTAGTGAGTAGTATATGGCAATGTTCCTTCTTCCTTGGCTCGAAGCTTTTCATTTGGATCAAGAGAAACAGATAGGGTGCTATAAGAAAGACAATCATATTCTTTTAGTAAGTCTATTGCAAAGTTCCTTTGAGATATTATCACCCCATCACTGGTGTAAAAAACTTCCAAACGAAGAAAATAGTGTAGTTTCCCGTGTCATTTATTTTGAATTGATCATGTAAAAAGCATTTTACTTGAGAAATTTCTAAGATGTATGTCCCAGTGGTAATAATATCATCTACATATACTGCTATATAGATGGTATAATATTATATTTTCTTGTAAAAAAGTGAGTAGTCAATGAGAGAACATACATAACCCTTTGAGGAAAAGGCCTCATTCAACTTAGAATACCATTATCTACTTGCTTGTTTGAGGCAATACAAGGATTTATTCAATTTGCAAACTAACCCTGGAGAGGTGACTTCCAATCCTAGTGATATTTGCATATTAACTTCCTCATTAAAGTTTCCATGAAGGAATGCAATGTTCACATCCAACTGAAAGATATGCCACTGCTTCTTTACTACAATAGTTATGCGAGATCTCACTGTTGTCATTTTCACCACATGACTGAAGGTTTTTGTGTAATCTATGGTAGGCTCCTGGGTGTATCCTTTTACTATCAACCTAGCTTTAAACCTCTCTACTGTTCCATAAACTTCGTGTTTACTCTTGTACACCCACATGCAATCAATTGCATACTTACCACTTGGTAAAGACATTATGTCCCAGGTATGATTTGCATATTGGGCTTCAAACTCCTGTGTCATTACTGCTTGTCATGCAGGATTAAGAGTAGCTTCCTCATATGAAGATGGTTCAGAAATATTGCAATCATTCATAACAAGCAACTGACTATCATGGACTAAAGACTTAGTAGGAACATGACTATTTAAAAAGAACTGTGACGACCCAAAGGGTCATCACAGTAATTCTCCTTTTCTTCATGCTTTCGAGGCCTTGAAAATCTCTTGTTTGATTGTCTCGATATGCGTGCATAGTCCGAGCGCGAAGCCGGAAAGTTTTTATGTGGAAATATATGAATTTTGTATTAAAAACTATGGATTTTGATAATATTATCGATATGGTTGACTTTGGTCAATATTTTCGGTAAACGGACCTGGCCGTGATGTGATGGTCCCGAGAGGTTCGTAGAAAAATATGGGACTCAGGCATATTTCCAGAATTGAATTTCGAGGTCCCAAGCTCGAATACGGAATTTGTGAAAGAAATTATTTATCTGAAAATCATATGAAAAATTGAAATGAGAATGAGTTAGAAAATATAGGCATCATGGTCGTATTTTGGTTTCGATGCCCAGTACAAGTCTTAAATGAGCGTTAAGCACTTTTTGTAAAGTTTGGTTAAAAAACAAACGTCGTATGGCGTGATTCGGACTATGAGTTCCAAGTTTCAAAGTTTATGAAACTTAGAAGAAAAAGCATGAGTTTGAGGTTTGATTCTATGTTTATGATGTTATTGTTGTGATTTGATCGCATGAGTAGGTCTGTAGGATATTTTTAAAGTCGTGTGCATAATTGGTTTGTAGCCCCGAGGTCTTGGGAGAGCTTTCAATAGGCATCGTTTTGCATTTATCATTGTTGAACAACCTGGTGTGCTTCAGTTCTGCAGGGTTCGCAAATGCAAAGCCAGCACTCGCAATTGCGAAATATTCCCTGGGCTACTAGCTTTACAAAAGGTAAGAATTACATCGCAATTGCGATGAACCCCCCCCCCCTCTTTAAGCCTAGTCTTCGCAAATGTGAAGACTTCATAGCAAATGCGATCCCCCAACCTTAAGCGCTGAGTTCGCAAATGCGAACACCCACTTAGCAAATGCAAAGTCTACCTTTCTTGCATGAGTTCGCAAATGCGAACCATTATCTCGCAAATGTAATGATTTTAAAGCTCATTTTTCACATTTTCAAAACCCAAACACCCATTGGCGATTTCTCACAAACTTTTCCCTTCCCAAATCATTTTTAAGTTAACTTTTACTCAATTTCTTCAATCTTTAACATCTTTTATCATATTTTCATCTTAAAATCAAGGTTTTCCATGGGCGAAAATGAGAATTTTGGGTAGAACTTAGGTTTTCACTAAATTGGGGATTTGGACCTCACTTTGAGGTCCGATTTCAAAAGTAATCATAGATATGAACTCGTGGGGGAATAGGTATCCCGGTTTTGGTTCAAACCTCGGGTTTTGACATGTGGGCCCGGGGGTATTTTGGGAATTTTTGGGCAAAACTTTGGGAAATTCATTCTTATGCATTCAAATTGATTTAACTAGCTTTTGTATATACATTTGAGTAATTGTGATTAGATTCGAGCAGTTTTGTGGCGAGTACGAGGGGTAAGGCTATTCTAGAGTTGTGAGTTGAGTTTGGAGCTTCCGAGGTAAGTGTTTTTTCTAACTTTGACTTGAGGGATTAGGATTAGGATATTGTTTGCTACGTGTTAACTGTGGAGTACGGTGTATAGGCATGGTGAGAGTTATCTATGCACCATAGTCTAGCATGACCGTGAGTCGTAATTGCTTTTAAATTCGAAAGATGTGATACAATTGAGTTATTTAATTGATAATTTAATTATGACGTGGTAGGTGAGAAGAAAATGAGTTAAAGAAGGAAGTGTAGCATTTTCTCTTGCCGGGACTTATTTGTTGACTTGTTCTCCCTTGCCGGGATGTTTAATCTTGTTGTTTAATTCCATTCCACGATTGGTTCTGAATGTGGATTAGGTGAGGAAGAGCGACTATGCACGAAGGTTCATTCCGTGTCATGTTTTGATAATTATGCATGAAGGGTCATTCCGTGACATGTTTTGAATAATTGAGCATGAAGGGGTCATTTCGTGCCTTGAAATGAGACTTATGTTAGTAAAAGCACGAAGGGTGATGTCGTGCACTATATTCGACGATTTTGGTGAGAAATGAGAGTGAAAGCACGAAGGTTTGTATCGTGCAGTTGTTGATTTACTTGTTCACTTTTACTGATTGTTAGATAATACGCTTAATACTAGAGGGGGGGGGGTGAATAGCGTTATAATAAAATTTAGCGTAAACTTGCGGAAATTAAAATTTGCAGGAAATAATTAAGTGCGTTAAATAAACAAAAAGGAAAGAACGCACCGATGTATTCTGGTTCACCACAACACGTGGCTAGTCCAGTCCCCGAGAGACTCTCTCGAGATTTTCCACTAACTTGTCAAGCTTACGGGTGCTCAACAAACCTTTACAACTTAAGGACACAAGCCTTAACACCTTTACTCTTACAACTTAAGGACACAAGCCTTAACACCTTTACTCGGAGATACAACACTCCAAGACTTCAACCAAGGAAACACAAGTTCCTTACAACAAGAGAATCATAATTCTCTTACAAGTGTACAAAACACTAAACACTCAAACAAAACACTCCTTAATGATATGAGTAAAAGAAGTAAGCTCAAGATCACAACAACTATGGACAAGACTTAGGCTCTCAAAAGCTTTATGGAATGAATATAAAATGATAAACAATAGTATGCAAGCTTATAGCAATAGAATGATCAGTTGTTGTGTGTTGTTGTGTTTAAAACACTAAAATGAAGCTGTATTTATAGTTGAAAAACTTGGCATTACCGTTGCCTAATTGCCAATTAAGAGTTGCTGATTTTACTCTGTGACAATCGATTGTCAGGAAGCCACAATCGATTGTTTGCCAATCGTACCAAAAATCAATCCCAGATTTTATGCTTAACAATCGATTGTCCAAGATCAACAATCGATTATTGGCAACGTTCAAAAAATCACTTCCAGATTTTACGTAAAACAATCGATTATACCAAATCAATAATCGATTATTCAGCAACGTTCAAAAAATCTTTTCCAGATTTTAATTTCAACAATCGATTGTACAAAATCAACAATCGATTATTCAGCAACGTTCAAAAAATCTTTTCCAGATTTTAATATCAACAATCGATTGTACAAAATCAACAATTGATTACCTGACGGTATTTGAAAACTTTGACAACGGTCAGCTTCACAATCGATTGTGCAAAGTTAACAATCGATTATTTATCAGATTTTGAAAATCATTTCTGCCTCGTGACAATCGATTGTTATATACTCACAATCGATTATTTAATAACTTTGAAAAAGTCTGGAAGTCACTGCCTCAACACAATCGATTGTCATAAGTTCACAATCGATTATTTTGTGACTTTGAAAAATTTAGACACTGTCTCTTCACAATCGATTGTCATTAGCTTCACAATCGATTATTCTGAGTTTTGAAAAACGTTGATGGACACTGCCTCATCACAATCGATTGTCATTAGCTTCACAATCGATTGTCATTAGCTTCACAATCGATTATTCTGAGTTTTGAAAAACTTTGATGGACACTGCCTCATCACAATCGATTGTCATAAGGTTCACAATCGATTGTCATGCAGGTTTGAAAAACCTGATGCTCACTGCCTTAACACAATCGATTGTCATTAGTTCACAATCGATTGTCATGCAGTCTTGGCTTAACATAATCGATTATCATAAGTACATAATCGATTATCTTAGTCCAGTTTTTAGAGGCATGTTTAAAAATCATTTTGACTGAAGTAAATATGCATGATTTAAAATCATTTAGCATTAAATTAAATATGCATGATTTTGTAAAAAATAGTTTTACGAGAGAAGCCATGTCATGAGTCAAGTTGTCGGATCAAGATCACAATTAAGAACGACTCATTTAAACTATAGAACTTTGTCTTGTGCTTGAATCTCGTTATCCACCAATTGTGCGCTTGTACTTGAACTTCGTCATATATCAATTTGCGCTTGTTTGTCATTCATCAAAACCTTCACATAAGAACACACGTTTTAGTATAAAGGCTTGAGAACGTGTTTCCAACAATGATACTTATTGAGTTCCATCTCTTCATTCGTCGATTTTATATCTGAATTTTTACACCCCACAACATGCCCCCTCCCGATTATCTGTTTAAATAATGTATATTTTTCCGTTATTGCATATATATCTGTACAGGTTAATTGTGGTAGGTCCGGTCTAGCCTCATCACTACCTCGCCGTGGTTAGGCCAGGCACCTACCAGCACATGGGGTCAGTTGTGTTGATGCTACACTTCTGTGCCCTTTTTATGCACAGATCCTGGAGCAACTTACGGACAGCAGTAGTAGATTGGGAGTGTGACTTCAGTCCAGAGACTTCTAGGGAGTTCGCTGACGTGCGCGATCCCTGAGTCTCTTCTATTTCATATATGTTTGTTTTCATTGTATCGAAATAGACTTCTTATGTATTTTCTTTCAGACTCATATTTGTAGTAATTCATAGTAGTACGTGAGCATTGTGACACTAAATCTTGGGTAGAGGATGACGTTAACTTTTTTTTCCTTATTTCTTTCGGTTAATATTAATTGAGACTTTCGCTTTAATTTACTGTTGTAATTATTATCTTGTTGAATAAAAGTTGAAAATGTATGTTTAAGTTGGCTTGCCTAGCTCCGATAGTCGGCGCCATCACGATTCCCGATGGTGGAAAATTCGGGTCGTGACAAGTTGGTATCAGAGCACTAGGATACTTAGGTCTCACAACCTCACGGGCAAGCTCGGTAGAGTCTGAGGGATCGGTACGGAGACGTCTGTATTTATCCCCTAGAGGCCATAGAGTTAGGAAAATTTCACTTTGTTCATTCTTGTCTTGCGATTTTGTTCTCGAATATTGATTGTCGTTCTACTCTATTCTTTCTCAGATAGTAAGAACACGTGCGTCTTCTTCTACCGCACAGCAGCCCGAGCCCCCAACAGTAGCTCCCATGAGGGGCAGAGGCCGAGGCCGTGGTAAGGCAGAGCTCAGCCCCATGCAGTTCCAAAGGTGGAGCCTCATATTGATTTTGATGAGGAGGTTCCATCCCCAGCAGCTCCAGTGGGTCCAGCTCAGGTCCCAGTAGGGGTTATCTTTCCCCCGGATCTCCAGGATGCTCTAGTCCTACTGGCAGGCTTTATGGACAGTGTCACTAGAGCGGATTTGCAGTCAGTAGCACTAGAAACTTCTCAGGCTGGATGAGGGGTTCAGACTCCTGCTACGCGTACTCCGGAGAAGGTAGCTCCCTGGATTCAGATTCCAGTGGTTCAGTCCTAAGTTGTAGCTCAGACGGGTATTACAGCTCAGGTCGGTAATGGAGCGGCCATGTCTTCGGATGATTTGTGGAGACTTGATCGATTCTCCAAGCTTTTTACCACCATTTTCAGTGGTGCTTCACGGAGGATCCCCAGGATTTTCTATTCAGTTTTCATGAGATCCTCGGAACTATGGGTATAGTGGAGACCAAGGGGGTCGATTTTTGCACCTTCAGGCTTACCGAATCCACCAAGAGTTGGTGGAGAGATTATTGCCTATCAAGACCAGCAAGGTCTCTAGCTTTGATATGGGATCAGTTTGCAAAGTTATTCTTGGAGAAGTTTCTCCCCGTCACTCAGTGGGAGGCACTTCGTAGGCAGTTTGAGCGCCTCCAACAGGGCTCCACGATAGTTACACAGTATGAGACTAGATTTGTTGATTTGGAATGCCCTGCAGTTGTGATACTCCCTACAGAGCAAGAGAGGTTCCGTAGATTCATTGATGGATTGATTCAGCCGATCCGTCTTCATATGGACATGGGAGTTGGTAGTGATATTTCCTTTTAGGAGGCATCCAATGTAGCCCGCCAGGTAGAGATGGCACTTCCACGAGGAGGTGGTTAGGGGTCAGATAATAGGCCTCATCATTCTTGTAGTTTTAGTGGTACCTCATCTGGAAGTAGGGATTTCTATGACATAGGCCACCCTCAGAGGCCCTTTCAGTCAGCACTTCAGGTTTCTCATGGTACTCCAGGCGGTGTGGTCCTCAGCAGTATTAGTCGGATCACCAGTCCTTCAGCGCACCATCGGCCCCCATCAGTGCACCACCACTTCAGAGCTTCAGGGGAAGACATACAGGTCGATAGGGCCAGCAGTCTCAGCAGCCGAGGTCATGTTATGGTTGTGGTGACCCGAGTCACATTTTCATTTTTTTCCCTTGAGCCTCGAGTAGTTCTCAGCAGCAGGGTCCTCGCCCAATGATTTAGGCAGTAGGTGATCCACAAGCCGCCCAGCCAGCTAGAGGCGAGGATAGGAATCATAGAGGTGGAGGGAGAGACCGTAGAGGTGGAGCTCAGACCGCTAGAGGCAAGGGTTAGCTAGTAGCCGATCTTCCTAGAGACACAATTTAGTGAGGTGGGACCCAGCCCCATTGTTATGCTTTGCCAGCCAGGCGAGAGGCCGAGTCATCAGATGTTGTGATTACAGGTATTATTCTGGTCTGTGATAGGGGTGCTTCTGTGTTATTTGATCCGGGATCTACGTATTCCTATGTGTCGTCCTATTTTGCGCCCTATTTGGTTATGCCTAGTGAGGTTTTGGGTATTCTTGTATAAGTGTCTACACCAGTTGGTGATTTTACAGTGGTCGACCGAGTGCATTGTTCATGTGTGGTGGTATTTAAAGGTCTTGAGACCCCTGTCGACTTATTGCTCTTAGATGTGGTGGACTTCGACATTATATTAGGGATGGATTGTTTGTTCCCGCATCATGCTATTTTGGATTGTCATGCCAAGACCGTAACCTTGGCCTTGCTAGATTTCCCCCGACTTGAGTGGAAAGGGACCCCAGGTCATGCCACCCGCAGTATTATTTCATATGTCAAGGCTCGACGTATTGTCGATAAAGGGTGTCTAGCATACTTGGCGTATGTTCGCGACTCCAGCATAGAGGTTCCATGTGATGTCTAGACTGCCCGACAGGGATATTGATTTCTATATTGATCTGGCTCCGGGCACTCAACCTATTTCCATTCCGCCGTATTGCATGGCCCAGCCATAGTTGAAAGAGTTGAAGGAGAAACTTCAGGACTTACTTGATAAGGGTTTCATTAGACCTAGTGTATCGCCTTGGGGTGCACCAGTGTTATTTGTGAAGAAAAAGGATGGGTCGATGAGGATGTGCATTGATTACCGGCAGTTGAACAAGTTGACGATAAAGAACAAGTGTCCACTACCGAGGATTGATGATTTATTCGACTAGCTTCATGGTGTTAGGGTGTTCCTGAAGATAGATTTGAGGTCTGGTTATCATCAACTGAGGATTAGGGCGTCCGATGCCCCTAAGACATCATTTCGTACTCGGTATGGGCAGTATGCGTTTTTTGGTCATGTCATTTGGGTTGACCAATGCCCCGGCAACATTTATGGAGTTGATGAACCGAGTCTTCGTGACCTATCTGGATTTGCTCGTGATTGTATTCATTGATGACATTTTGATATAATGTCGCAGTCGGGAGGAGCATGAGCAGCATCTCAGAGTGGTTCTTCAGACTCTGAAGGATAGTCAGTATTATGTGAAGTCTCGAAGTGGGAGTTTTGGTTGAGTTTAGTAGCATTCCTGGGTCATGTAATATCACTAGAGGGCATTCAGGTGGACCTGAAAAAGATCGAGGCAGTCAAAAACTGGCCTCGGCCAGCTTTAGCTACAGAGATCCGGAGCTTCTTGGGGTTGGCTGGATACTACCAACGGTTCATGAAGGGGTTTTCATCCATTGCAGCCCCGATGACTAGATTGACCCAGAAGGGTGCCTAGTTCAGGTGGTCAGATGAGTGTGAGGTGATCTTCGAAAAGCTCAAGACAGCCCTGACTATGGCGCCTGTATTGGTTTGGCCCATGGGGTCAGGTCCTTATACTGTTTATTGTGATGCCCCGTATCGAGCTTGGCACAATGTTGATGCAGAATGGCAGTCATAGCATATGCTTCGAGGCAGCTGAAGATCCACGAGAAGAATTATCCAGTTCATGACCTAGAGTTGGCAGCCATTGTTCATGCCTTGAAGATCTGGAGGCATTATTTATATGGTGTAACGTGTGAGGTGTACACGGATCACAAGAGCCTTCGGTACTTGTTCAAACAGAAGGAGTAGAATTTGAGGCAGCGGAGGTGGCTGGAGTTGTTGAAAGACTATGATGTTTCTATCTTATATCACCCGGGGAAGGCCAATGTGGTGGCCGATGTGTTAAGTAGGGAGTCCGCCAGCATGGGTAGTCTTGCCTATATTCCGGTCATCCAAAGTCCGCTTGCTTTGGATGTTCAGGCCTTGGCCAATCGATTTTTGAGATTGGATATTTCAGAGCCCAGCGGGGTATTATCTTGCATGATTGATCATTCGTCATTGATGGATCGTATTCGGAAGCGGAAGTTTGATGATCCCCATTTGTATGTCCTGAGAGGCATGGTACAGAGGGGAGGTTCCAAGAAAATGACCTTGGGAGATGATGGTGTATTGAGATTGCAAGGGCGAGTTTGTGTGCCCAATGTTGATGGTACTCGGGAGTCGATCTTAGCGGAGGCCAACCGTTCTTAGTATTTTATTCACCCGGGCACAGCGAAGATGTATCAGGATTGAGGCAACATTATTGGTGGTGCAGAATGAAGAAAGACATTGTTGCATATGTGGCCCGTTGTCTGAACTGTCAGCAGGTTAAGTACAAGCATTAAAGGCCCGTTGGTTTATTTTAGAGGATTGAGCTTCCCGAGTGGAACTGGGAGAGAATTACCATGGATTTCATTACTGGACTTCCGATGACTCGGAAGAAGTTTGATGCTATATGGGTTATTATTGATAGGCTGACCAAGTCAACGCATTTTATTCCAACTGCCACTACCTATTCGTCCGAGAGATATGCTGAGATTTATATCAGATAGATCGTTCGCCTCCATGGGGTGCCTATATCTATTATTTAGATCCGGGGCCCACAGTTTACCTCGCATTTCTGTAGAGCGGCACAGTAGGAGTTGGGCACCCAAGTTCAGTTGGATACAACATTTCACCCCCAGATAGACGGTCAGTCCGAGAGGACTATTCATATACTTGAGGATACACTCCGAGCCTGCGTTATTGATTTTGGAGGTTCATGGGGCCAGTTTTTATCTTTAGTTGAGTTTTCCTACAACAACAGCTACCAGTACAGCAATCAGATGGCTCTGTATGAGGTGTAGTAACGTAGGCAGTGTCGGTCCCCAGTCAGATGGTTTGAGCCGAGAGAGACACAATTAGTGGGTACAGATCTGGTACAAGAGGCCTTGGATAAGGTCAAGATCATTCAGGACAGACTTCAGTCAGCTCAGTCTAGACATCACAGTTATGCAGATCGTAGGTCAGGGATGTTGCTTTCATGGTTGGTGAGCGAGTATTGCTCCGTGTATCGCCTATGAAGGGCGTGATGAGATTCAGGAAGAAGGGAAAGCTTAGCCCTAGGTTTATTGGCCCATTTGAGATTCTCGATCGCGTGGGGAAGGTGGCTTATAGAGTTGCCTAGCCGCCTAGCTTGCCAGCCGTGCATCCAGTTTTTCATGTATCTATGCTTCGGAGGTATCATGGCGATCCCGCCCACGTGTTAGATTTCAGCACTATCAAATTTGACAAGGATCTGTCATATGAGGAGGAGCCGGTGGCTATTTTAGACTAGTAAGTTCGACAGCTAAGTCGAGTGGTTTCCCTTCACTGCGTGTTCAGCGGAGAGGTCAGCCTCCTGAAGCGTCGACCTTGGAATCCGAGTCTAATATGCGGACCCGTTATCCCCATCTAATTCCCGACTCAGGTACTCCTTTCTTTTGTCTGTTCGAGGATGAACGGTTGTCTTATAGGTGGAGGATGTGACGACCCAAAGGGTCATCACCGTAATTCTCCATTTCTCTGTGCTTCTGAGACCTTGAACACCTCTTGTTTGTTGCTTTGATTTGTGTGTGCTGTCCGGGCGCGAACACGGAAAGTTTTTATGTGGAAATATATGAATTTTGTGTTAAAAACTATGAATTTTGATAATAATATTGATATAGTTGACTTTGGTCAATATTTTGGGTAAACAGACTTGGACCCGTGATGTGATGATCCCGTAAGGTCTGCAGGAAAATATGAGACTCGAATGTATTCCGAAATCGAAATCCGAGGTCCCAAGCCCGAGTATAGAATTTTTGAAAGAAATTGTTTATCAGAAAATGATATGAAAAATTGAAATGAAAATGAGTTAGAAAATAAAGGTATCGGGCTCTTATTTTGGTTTCAATGCCCGGTACAAGTCTTAAATAAGCGTTAAGTGATTTCTGTAAAGTTTGGTTGAAAACGAACATCGTATGACGTGTTTCGGACTATGAGTTCCAAGTTTGAAAGTTTATGAAACTTAGAAGAAAATGTATGAGTTTGAGGTTTGGTTCTATGTTTATGATGTTATTGTGGCAATCTGATCATGCGAGTAGGTCCGTAGGAAGTTTTTGAAGTCGTGTGCGTAATTGGTTTGGTGCCCCGATGGCTCGGGAGAGTTTTGGATAGGCATCGGATTACATTTATCATTGTTGAAAAACCCCGTGTGCTTCAGTTTTTGGCGAAGCCAGCGCTCGCAACTGCAAAATATTCTTTAGGATACTAGTTTCGCAAAAGCGAAGAATTACATTGCAATTTCGATGACCCCCTCCCCCCTTAAGCCAAGTCTTCACAAATGCGAGGACTTCATCACAAATGTGATCCCTCACCTTAGGCGTTGAGTTCACAAATACGAACACCCACTTCGTAAATGCGAAGTCTGCCTTTCGTACATGAGTTCGCAAATGCGAACCATTATCTCGCAATTCCCATGTCTGCTAGGTTCACAATTGCGAACCCTGTTTCGCAAATGCGATACCTGCACCTGCATATTTCATACTTAAACGATTTTAAAGCTCATTTGTCATATTTTTAAAACCCAATCACCCATTGGCGATTACTCACGAACTTTTTCCTTCCCAAATCATTTTTAAGTCAACTTTTACTCAATTTCTTCAATATTTAACATCTTTTATCATGTTTTCATCTTAAAATCAAGGTTTTCAATGGGCAAAATGGGGATATTGGGCAGAACTTAGGTTTCACTAAAGTGGGGGTTTGGACCTCATTTTGAGGTTCGATTTCAAAACTAATCATAGATATGAACTCGTGGGGGAATGGGTATCCTGGTTTTGGTTCGAACCTCTGGTTTTGACCATATGGGATCGGGGGCATTTTGGGAATTTTTGGGCAAAACTTTGGGAAATTCATTCTTATGCATTCAAATTGATTTAACTAGCATTTTACATTTGAGTAATTGTTATTAGATTCCAGCGGTTTTGTAGCGAATTTGAGGGATAAAGCTATTCTAGAGGCATGAGTTGAGTTTGGAGATTTCGAGGTAAGTGTTTGTTCGAACTTTCACTTGAGGGATTAGGATTAGGATATTATTTTCTACGTGTTAACTGTGGAGTACGATATGTAGGCATGGTGACAGTTATCTATGCACTGGAGTCTAGCATGACCGTGAGTCGTAATTGCTTTTAAATTCGAAAGATGTGATACAATTGAGTTATTTAATTGATAATTTACTTATGACGTGGTAGCTGAGAAGCAAATGAGTTAATGAAGGAAGGGTAGCATTTTCCTTGCTGGGACTTATTTGTTGACTTGTTCTCCCTTGCAGGGATGTTTAATCTTGTTGTTTAATTCCATTCCGCGATTGGTTGTCACTGTTGATTGGGTGAGGAAGAGCGACTATGCACGAAAGGTCATTCCGTGTCATGTTTTGATAATTATGCACGAAGGGTCATTCCATGTCATATTTTGAATAATTGAGCATGAAGGATCTTTCCGTGCCTTGAAATGAGAGTTATGTTAGTAAAGCACGAAGGGTGATGTCGTGCACTGTATTCGACGGTTTTGGTGAGAAATGAGCGAAAGCACGAAGGTTGGTGTCGTGTAGTTGTTTATTTACTTGTTCTCTTTTACTGATGATACTTATTCAGTTCCATCTCTTTGTTCGTCGATTTTATATCTAAATTTTTACACCCCACAACATGGCCGCTCCCGATTATCTGTTTAAATTATGTATATTTTTTACTTATTACACATATGTCTGTATAGGTTAATTATGGTAGGTCCGGTCTAGCCTCGTCACTACCTCGCCGGGGTTAGGCCAGACACTTACCAGCACATGGGGTCGGTAGTGCTGATGCTACACTTCTGTGTCCTTTTTGTGCACAGATTCGGGAGCAGCTTACGGACCGCAACAGTAGATTGGGAGCGTGCCTTCAGTCCAGAGACCTCTAGGTAGTTCGCTGACGTGCGCAGGCCCTGCGTCTCTTCTATTTCATATCTATTTGTTTTCATTATATCGAAACAGACTTCTTATGTATTTTCTTTCAGACTCTTGTTTGTAGTATTTCATAGTAGTCCGTGAGCATTGTGACACTAAATCTTTGGTAAAGGACGACGTTAACTTTTTTTCTGTATTTCTTTCAGTTAATATTAAAATGAGACTTCCGCTTTAATTTACTATTTTTATTATTATCTTGTTGAATAAAAGTTGAAAATGTATGTTTTAGTTGGTTTGCCTAGCTCCGACAGTAGACGCCATCACGATTCCCAATGGTAGAAAATCCGGGTCATGACAAGAACAAGGCATCAAGGGAAGTTAGAGTGGTTGATGGATCAGTAGGCAGAGGAATAGAAGTTGGTTTCAACTGAGGTATATAATAGATGCAATCCTGGAGGTGTGTAGGTAATTTGTGTCTATGAGACCTCCTAGCTCCAAGACAAGAGACTCACTTTGTGAAGTGGAATCAAAGTATTTTGTGGGAGAGTTTCAAGAGAGTAAGAGTGTGTTTCTAGAGAACCAGGTGCAAAGTGACCAGGTAGGGAGTGATCAAATAAAGAGTGATCATGTCCTATTTCAAAGTTGCCTGAGCTTGGTGGATTGCCTATAATAGCTTGAGATGTATTAATGTGTAGATCAGAGATGAAAAATGGTAGAGTTGGAAAAGAAAAGCCTATAATAGGAGACACATCAAATGAAAACACATTTTCATGGAAGGTCACATATTTGGGTATGTGAATTTTTCTGCTATACAAGTTTAGTACTTTGTATCCTTTAGTTTCAAAGAGATATCCAATAAAGACATGAGGCACAGTTCTGGGATCAACTTTTAGATAAGGTGAATTTAACCGAATCACATTTTCATGGCTAATTTTCCACCATTAGTTCTAACTATAACCAAATCTTAAGTTTGTACATTGTAAAGACGCCAATCTAGATTTTTTATTCAATACGTAAATAAGTCACATATATAAACAGTCCCAAAACCCAAATAAAAAAGAAGAGTTAACAATCAAGGTAAAACTTGTTATGACGAATTTTCTAGATACAAAACAGTCTACAAAATTTATTTGTCTATTTGCTGTGTGAGGAAGTCATTATCTCATTCAAAGCGCTCTTTCCTCTTTTAGTAGTGCTCTGTTGGCCTCTAATATACTCCTTATATACAATTGGCCGATACTTGCTTTCACTATTTTCTTTGAGCAATGGGCCTGCAGGCTGAACTATAGCTGTCATTTCTGGGCCATGGCCCACTGCTACAGAGATCCTCGTTTTCTCCGCATTGACTACTGCTCGATGCTCTACGCTCTTGTACCTTCCATTACTCAGTACCTGAGGAAAATCTTTTACATTTAGTAAGTGCTTGAGTTTAGAACTATAGAAGTAAAAGATTTTGTAAAATGAAAAAGATTTTAACATTTAAGTCCTAACATGGATATCATATACATGGTAACTATATATGATAAAAATGTTGACTAAACAGCTGTAACATGTTAAACTATACTGATAGTATAAAAGCAGACAGGGTTAAAATAATTTGAGAATAACCTCCAAATAATCTCCGAGGTTGACGATGAAAGTGCCAGGGACATGAGGGACGGAGAACCAGGTTTGGTTGTGTTTAATTTGCAAGCCATGAATGCCATTGTCCATCAAAATAGTGAGACCACCATGATCAGAATGTGCAGCAAGTCCTAAGGTCTTGTTGGGCTCAGGACATGGTGGATAAAAATTTGCGGCTATGATTTGAGTCCCTTCTCCAAGTGACCTCTCTATGTAATTTCTATCAAGACCTAATCCTTCAGATATTGCACCACATATTTTTATTGCAAGTTGCCAAACCTCCTCTAAGTACACCTTTGCTATGCGCCTTCTCATACATGTAACAAATGGATTATATCAATCACAAAATGAAAAAAAATACTTTATATAAGGTTATTAAATTCGGAATAGAATATGCGATAGTATTTATCCCATGTTAGGTTATGGATATTAGCTGACGATGAAATAAATGTTATATCAAAATGGTGAAATTAACAATCTTATATAAAAAGTGGGATAGCTAGTTTCCGGAGATACTCTTGTCCGACAATTGAACCAAATGACCTCTAAGTGTCACCATGGCCACTCTAAAAAGAAAATAAGGCTACGAGTATAAAGGAGAAATCATTCATTTTCCTTTGAAGTGGGACATCGATTCCCTAATTTTTGTGAACTTACATATATATTTACACCAAAAATACTGGTTAAAATATTATACAAAATATATCTAAAACTTCAAAAGTTTTTAATAATTTGTCTCGACTCTCCTAAGATGCTATAAAAGGGGAGAGAATACAATCAAGCATAGAAGGGTGGGCCAAAATAAAGCAAACGACCTTTTAACCTTATGTTGGGAAGAAGTACGCCAAGTGTAACAAAACGTACGAATTTAAGTTATATACATATATAATGTAATTTTTTCTAAAACTATTAGGCAATTTCACCGGTGCTAAATAGTAGACCGTATCGATCAACTTAATTTCATATCAGCATACGGACATAAATACGAACTTAAAGGCTGGTAAATGTGAAGCATGCAGAAAATTACCTGTAGCAAGGGGGATTATCTGGCCAAAGGTGATAATAACTATGTGGAATTGGACCGCCGTAGTGCCTCAGAAAGTCCCTCCAATGGAGAGCATGCTTTCGGCTTGTATTCAAACTTGTTCCATATCTTACTGCATCCATCACATCTTCTGAAGCATATCTCATTTTTTCTTCCAATGCCAAATTAAAAAATTCTTCTACAGCTTTAAGCATTTCATCCATGACAGATATCTTTATACCATGATTAGTCACCTGCGGAGTTTGTTAAAGAGATTTGATTGAAAATTTTAATTTATCTTATACCTGATGTCCCAAGGAAAACAAAAGAAAAGATATAATTAGCGCACATAAATAACTAATGTGACCGTAAAATCACATTTGGTTTATCTGGAGCTAGGATCTGAACTTTATAGATTCTGATTTGTAATTCTGCCACATCTGGATTGTCTAATTTAATGGATTCAAAGATATATTCAATGGGACAAAAATATATGATATAAGTGTAAGTAATGGGTTCAGTTAAACTCATAGTTTCTGCATTTGAGAAGCATTTACTTTCATGCCAATAAACCAATACATGCATGATCATAAGAACATGTAAAACAAAGCAAAGCGATATATATCACTGAGCAGTAAAAAGAGAGAAGGAAAAAACGGAAACTAAATTAATTACCCTAAAGAATCCCCATTTAACACAGGCAGAACTAATGGCATGTATAGTTTCTAATCTTTGCTCAACAGGTCCATTTAGACCACACAAATCTATTACTGGAATGGAACCATGGATCGCCAATGATGGCCTTTCAGCTTCTGGCAATGGCAAAACGAAGTCGGGAGGCAGAATTTTCATGTCCTTTGAATTGTCAATTAGGTACTTCACACCTTTTCTATAATCAACGTCCGTAGTAATATCGCTGCTAGTAACTGAAGGTGAATTGCCATTATTGCTGGTGGAAGGTGGAGAGGAAGAAATCGCCGGTAGAGCCATTACTGGACCGTCGTATAGAAGATTATGGATTATTGGCTTTTTAGTTTTTCATGAATTCCTTTGCCAATTGCCACGCGTTGTCACGTTGTTCTTGGAGTTCTAAGACTAGTGGCATTGTCCATGCAGATGAGACATTTTCTATTCCAAATTTTGGAACCTAGCTAACGGAAGTAACGATGCACTTTTACAAGTTTGAGATGGAAGGCTAATATATATGTTAATTAGTGCGATTGGTGTTTAATTAGTCACCTAAAACTTGTATAATACAAGTTAATCAGGAGTTTTATACTAGATTTTGTTTGGGGCAGTAGAATTTATGTAACAATTATTTCCAATACAAAATTATGAAGCTTTAATAAGTTCTTGAAAGGTACGTGTGTAAAGACAAATTCGCAAACTCACAACGTGAGCCGAAACACATTTTGGTCATGGAGTATGGGTCCGCAAAGCCTGCCAAAACAAGACGGAAAGCTGAAAACGAGCATTATAAAATATCAATCAAACATAAAATAAAAGAAAAGTCTGATTCCTGATCCAAAACCGATTTTTTGAATGAAGTTAGAAAGAAGTTCTATTGCTCCGGAAGAAAGACGGTAGGTGGGTTTAGATAAGAAATACAGGAATTTCTTCTCTATATCAATCCTTCGATAAAGCAAGAGACGACTATAAAAAAACTGACTTTTCCATTTACCGGAAGAAAGGTCATCAAACTGAGCGTCTGAATAAAAGGACTCAGTTCCCCTGAACGGCCTAATGTCCGCCGCCTCTAGCCGATGCGCACTATAATGAGTTCAAATGCTTTCCTTTCTCCATACCTCCTACCCTCTGAACTTCTTGGATTGAGCTGGTCCAAAGTGTTTCCGGCAAAGCTAGGAACGCGCGTTTGGGTCAATTATTTCAAATCTCAGTGCACAAACTGAATGTTGTATGGTCAATTTAAGGCTAGTCAGTTTTCGGACTGATCATTCAAAAATAGTCAGCGTTACACAGAACGTTCCAGCTACAACATTTTAGGCCGTTAACCATCCCTATAAAGTATGGCCTAAACTATCAACAAGTGTGATATTTGATCAAAGGCCACACTTTTCACTTTTAGACAACACTTTTCGGTGGGTGGTCTAAACTAGCGTAACATTTTCCCTATAGCAATGATTTTCAAGTGTTGTTTTAGAAGCCACACCTTAAAAGCGTGGCAATAAAATACAAAAGTCACGCTTTATAGTACCTCATCTGACAACATTTTGTATATCCTAAAGCTACATGTATGAAGCATGGCTTGTGCAACCTTATAGGCCACACTTTTGGAGTGTGACTTCTGCCGCAACATTTCTAAGGTGTATCTTTTGTTAATGTACATGCCACTACAATCATTAGGCCACACAATTGACATCCCTATAGCCAAACTTAAGCGTTACAATTTTGTCTAGGCTATAAAATATTTATACGCCATAGTTTTTTGATTGAATAACATATTTTTTTCATATATCCTGTATTCACGTTTACTACAAATACACTATTCTTCTATTTTGATGATCACAAGCACTACGTAATAATAATTCAAATGCTTATATTTGCAATACGTATCGAAATAAAACATATTTCGTATTACTACACATACTATTAAAGTAATATTTCAAGATGTTTCACTAGGAATGAACTCCACAAATGAAATGTATTCAAATGTCACAATTGCTTCATTAGTCTTCATCATTCACTTTTATAGATCGAATTGACTTATGACCACCATTTAAATTACATCACCCACATATTCTTACACATTCAAAATAAAACAAAAAATTAAAAAGAAACCAATATATAATACTTATTCACATAGTATCATGAATAATACAAATTGGATTAAAAGTACATATATCAAAGGCTTCCATTAGTTCTGTTACAATTGAACAAATAGTGCATAACCTTCATCTTTAGCCTTACACTTTGTTTGTAATGGAAAATGAATGAAAGGGAAGGTTCTTAACGCAATTGTCTTCTCACCTTGTAAATGTTCAGATTAATCGATGAAATCACAGAGAAATTAGAGAGAGAAAGTAGAGAGAAGGAAGAGAGTTTGAGAGAACCGAAGAGTCGGTTATTGGGAAAAGAGAAAGATCAAAAAATCTGTCCAGAAGCTTCCCCTATACTATACATATATTTTACAAAATAAAAAATGAAACGGACCGGGTCGGGTACAATTGACCCGGGCTCAGATATGACCCGTTAGGCTCATAAGTGTCAGTGGCCCAACACATGAGCCCAAAGTATTTATCATCACTGCCCATTATATACACTCTATATACACTCTATATACATCAGATATACTAAACCAATATACAATTACACAGCTATTGAAATGGCTTGGAAGCCACGTAATCTTGTAAGTCAACACCCCCCCTCAAGTTGGAGGGGGACACCACCTTCAACTTGGACAGCAGCGGATGTAGAGCAGTGTCAGTTAGGGGCTTGGTGAGAAAATCAGCCAGTTGCCGAGAAGTAGATACATGTAACAGTTTGATGAAGCCTGAATTGACCTGATCACGCACAAAGTGACAGTCCACCTCTATATGCTTTGTGCGTTCATGGAAAACAGGATTAGTAGCAATGTGTATGGCAGATTGACTATCACAGTAAACAGAAATTGGAAGGGAAATAGGAACACCAAGATCAGATAACAAGCGAGATAACCAGGAAAGCTCAGCCACAAGTTTGCTTAAAGCCCGATACTCTGCCTCAGCAGATGATAAAGAGACAACAGGTTGTTTCTTAGATTTCCAGCTGATCAAAGAACCACCCAGAAGAACAGAAAATCCAGTAACAGACCTTCGGGTATCAGGGCAAGCAGCCCAATCACTGTCAGAATAACCACTCAAAGAAAAATCATCATTGGCAGAGTAGAAGAGGCCCATAGAGGAAGTGCCTTTAAGATATCGCAACACATGTAGAGCAGCATTCATATGAGGTACTCGAGGACACTTGAGAAACTGACTTAAATGTTGTACAGCAAAGCATATATCAGGTCTGGTATGTGTCAAAAATAAAAGCTTACCCACTAAACTCCTAAAGTGATCAGGAGAGGGTAATATGTCACCACAATCAGCAAGAAGTTTGACATTTGTATCTAAAGGACAGATAACAGAAGATACACTAGAACAGTCAAACTGATGCAACAGGTCAGAAACATATTTCTGCTGATTGAGGATCATTCCACCAGGAACATGAGACATCTGAATCCCCAAGAAATAATGCAAAGACCCAAGGTCCTTGATTTTAAACTGATCATCAAGAAACAGTTTCAGAGCAGAGATTTCATCATTGTCTTCTCCAGTGATAATAATATCATCCACATACACTGCCAGAATAACTAAAGACCCAGATGTGTCTTTGATGAATCAAGAATAATCATTCAAAGAGTGTTTATATCCTCTGAGAGAAAGAGCATGAGACAACTTGGCATACCATTGTCTGAAGCCTGTCTCAGCCCATAAAGAGATTTTTTGAGTTTGCAAACCAGAGGAGAAGAAAGAGGAGAAACAGAATCAGAAACAGCAGCAGATACAGTTAAGCCAGGAGGCAATTTCATGTACACCTCCTCATCCAAATCACCATGTAAAAAAGCATTATTGACATCCAATTGAAATAAGTTCCAATTCCTTTTCACAGCAACAGCAATCAAACATTTAACAGTACACATTTTGACCACAGGAGAAAAGGTTTCTGTGAAATCAACCCCTTCAACTTGAGTATCCCCCCTAATAACAAGTCTGGCCTTATACCTTTCAATGGACCCATCAGCCTTGTACTTAAGATAAACCCACTTGCAACCAATTGGTTTCTTACCAGGAGGAAGATGGACAACGTCCCAAGTTTGGTTGGTGTCCAAGGCCTCAAACTCCTTTCTCATGGCATCCTGCCAAGCTGGAACTGAAGCTGCCTGAGAGTAATATAGTGGTTCAGTTTCCAAAGAGGAAGAAGAAGAGCCAGAGAAGGCTGGGAGTTGGCAGAGATAGTCCTTAAGATAGGATGGAGGATTATGAGTTCTGGTAGATTTTCTGAGAACAAAAGCAGAAGAAGAAGAGGGCAAAGTGGGAGGAGAAGGTTGATGGATAGAGGAAGGAGAATCAGAAAGAACATCATTTTCTCCAGAAGGTAAGGAAGAAAAGTAGGCATGGGAGAATCAGTCAAGCCATCATCTTCTCCAGAAGGAACATAAGGGAATGAGGAGGCAGAAGGTGAAATAACAGAAGATGAAGATTTAAAAGGAAAAACTGATTCATGAAATATAACATCTCTGGAGACCAAATAGTGTTTGGAATTAAGATCATATAATTTGTAACCCTTTTTTCCAAAAGGATAGCCCAAGAAAACACAAGGGATAGCTCGAGGCTTCAATTTGTCCCTTTGAGGGATTGGCACAGTGGCATAAGCAAGGCATCCAAAAGCCCTTAAATGAAGAAAAGTGGGAGGTTTCCCATACAACAATTCATGAGGAGATTTGTTATGTAACAATCTGTTAGGTATTCGATTAATCAGGTATGTAGCAGTGAGTAAACAATCCCCCCAGAAAGAAGTAGGCAGCCCAGACTGAAAAAGTAAGGCCCTACAAGTCTCAAGAAGGGTTCTGTGTTTCCTTTCAACAACTCCATTTTGTTGGGGAGTGTGGGAACAAGATGTTTGGTGAAGGATGCCTTGGCTGCTAAAATATGAAATGCCTTCATTGCTAGAACCCAACTCCAATGCATTATCACTTCTAACAGTTTGGACCACAGTATGAAACTGGGTCTTAACCATAGAGATAAAGGACTTAAGCATAGAAAAGGCATTGCCTTTGGAACCCAACAAATGAGTCCATGTTGCTCTTGAAAAATCATCAACTATTGTGAGGAAGTATCTACACCCAGAAAAGGTTGGAGTGTGATAAGGTCCCCAGGTGTCAACATGAATCAGTTGAAATGGTTTAGAGGATTTAATGGAACTGTCAGGGAAAGAAAGTCTAGTTTGTCTTGCCATAGGGCAGACAGAACAGGGGAAAGGTTGTTTAGAAGCAAAAGGGAAAGATAAACCAGAAATACATTTCATATGTGCAAAAGGAATATGACCAAGTCGCAAGTGCCAAATGTAATTCATATCAGAATTCAAATCATTATTACAACTGACACTGGTTACATGTAAGGAAGATGAAACAGTTTTATTATCAGACAGAATTGTATCATTACAAGTAATAGGCATAGAAGACAAAACAGTAAACTTGCTAGTATCACAAGAAGTAGAAGCAGAACAAACAGAACTTGTTGAAGAGAGGAAAGATGAAGGAGGGACCCATGTCAGCTTATACAAGCCATCAGTTTGGTTACCAAGATCCAGTGGCTTCTTCAGAGAAGGGCCCTGTAACATTTGGAGGAAACATGAATGTTCAGAGAACAGGACTATACAATGTAATTCCTTCACCAACTTATGGACAGAAATTAAGTTGTGTGTAAAAGAAGGAATTAACAGTACATTATGAAGAACAATAGAAGAAGTCAATTGAAAGGAGCCAATGTAAGTTACTTTTACTTTGTAACCATTAGGAAGGGTCACAAGATAAGGGACAGATAAAGGTGTAAGGTTAAAAAGTAGTTGTTTGTTATAGGTCATATGATTAGATGCACCAGAATCTATTATCCAAGACACATAATTAATACTAGTACACATGGGAGAAGAGTTTGGAGCATTGGAACCCCCTAGCTGGGTTTGTTGTAAAAGATTCATCAGTTGATCATAATGCTGACTGCTCAACCCAGGTATCACAGAAGACTAACCATCTGTTTTTGAGACAGATTCATGGTTGGCAGCAGGATTCCCTTGAGGAACAGACAAATGACCATCAGAATTTGAAGCAACAGCATTAGCAGCACCAGATTTCCTCCCTTTGAAGGTTGTATATTGTGGATACCCATGAAGTTTGAAGCATTTATCAATTAAATGCCCAGACTTCTTACAGTATCTACAGAACAACGACCCTCTACCTTGATCAAAGTTAACTCTTTGTTTAAAAGAAGAGAAAGTATTAGGCATTGCAGCCTTGTTAGAGTCAACTGGCTTCCTGTTAGAGTAGGCATTAAAAGATACAGAATCCGGATTAAAATGAGAAGGAGACTGGATATGCCTTTGTTTCTCATCATTCAGGAGGATATTATTCACACTGTCAAGGTTTGGAGGGGGCTGCATCATCAGAATATTGCTCCTCACCCCCATGTATGTGTCATTGAGGCCCATTAATAACTGAAACACTTTAGAATCATCATTTTCCTTTACTGTATCTTCCTTAGCAGCACACACACATCTTTGCCCATGGTTCACACACATAGATTCAACTTCATCCCATAAACCTTTAAGTCTATTAAAATAGGATGCTATATCAAGGGACCCTTGAGAGGTGTTGCACAGCTCTCTTTTTAATTCATAAATTTTGGTCCTATTGGCAGTACCATAACGTACCTGAAGTTGTGACCATATACTTTCAGCAGTATCAGAATAATGCACGGACTCAGCAATCGTAGGAGAAATAGAAGCAGTTAGCCATGAAATTACCATACTATTACACCTGTCCCATAATCTCTGTTGAGCCGCATTAGTGGCTGGTTGAGGACAGGTTCCATCTATAAGACCAATTTTATTTTTAGCAGTCAAAGCAACAATTATTTTTCTTCTCCATCCCCCAAAACCATCACCTTAGAAGGGTGTGGGGACAAGAGATACCCCGGGAACATCGGATGAGTATAGAAATAAAGGACTTGAAGAGTCCAAAAGACCAGTATTGGTGGTACCAGTATTGGTGTTAGCAGTATTGGTGTTAGCATCCATGATATATCAACAAGGAAGAACAGATTCAGCAACCAAAAATGTAACAAATCAAATAGTCACACACAAAGCCAAATATTCAAACACAAAGCCAAAAACCGATATACACAAACCAGGTGCACAACTTTAAAACAAAGTTACCCTCCTTCTTCGCTACCGGAAGAAGATCGGCCTTCAAATAGCAGTGAAAACCCTAGGTATGAAACCCTAGGTTCAAACGTCGATTCAGTCACCGGAAATACAAGAAACGATGTCGGAAAGTTACCCAAACATCCACAAGATGAGAATCGGACCACCGGAAGACGGTAAACCAGCAAGTCAAAACCACCGAAAACCCTAGATACCGATAACTCACCAGAAATCACCCAAAACCGATCAAAACGTTGTTAAAACGTTGAGGTTAAGAAGATTCACCCGGATATCATGGTGTAAAACACTTTGAACCATGTACGACCAAAAAACTGAATCATCACTGACCGTTCGATCTCAGAAAAATCGTCAAAAATCGTCAAACAAATGTTCAAAAGTGATACTGATGTGGAAATAAACATGATCGGATCGTTGTAAGGCTCTGATACCATGTAAACGTTCAGATTAATCGATGAAATCACAGAGAAACTAGAGAGAGAAAGTAGAGAGAAGGAAGAGAGTTTGAGAGAACCGAAGAGTCGGTTATTGGGAAAAGAGAAAGATCAAAAAATCTGTCCAGAAGCTTCCCCTATACTATACATATATTTTACAAAATAAAAAATGAAACGGACCGGGTCGGGTACAATTGACCCGGGCTCAGATATGACCCATTAGGCTCATAAGTGTCAGTGGCCCAACACATGAGCCCAAAGTATTTATCATCACTGCCCATTATATGCACTCTATATACACTCTATATACATCAGATATACTAAACCAATATACAATTACACAGCTATTGAAATGGCTTGGAAGCCATGTAATCTTGTAAGTCAACGCACCTTTTTATCTTTCATGTTCCAAATCCAACACTAACAGTGGCATGTCAAGGAGGATGTCTTGGTCGTAATAGTTTAGCTCTACATAAGGCCTATGATACAACCACAGAAATAAAATCCAGTTAGTGCAAACTTAATTATTTTCTATTCGAATTTAGTTGCAACTGGCACATTATAGCCTGACCAACTAGACAATGTAAATGCAGTTATATGTATCATACAACTTAGTTAAAAAGCACAATATATTTTTGTTTAACCCGACTACATTGATCATGCCAAATACACTCAGCCATGAGTCTGAAGTAGAAATAATGACTATATTCTATTGAGGAGTAACTATAGCAAAATGGAGTAATTTGTTATCATCACGAGTTGCTTGTGAAGTTCCCAAGTTATGACTACAACCTCACTTCCCTGGTGATAGAACCATAAAAGAAGTACTGCACCTTCTACAAGTTTAAACAGATCAGCACACATATAAATAATGTGATAAATAATATTAATCTCCCCTAGCAAAGAAACTCCAATTATTTCTAAACATAAATTGTTAGAAATAAGACATAAACCACTGAAATATAAAATGGACAGAGGCATATGCGGATAATGAACCAAAACAACAAGGAAACACATTTATACATTCAAGATATGTACAAACCCGCAAACAAGTATAGCTAGACGTTAACGAAATTACATGCTTGACTTACTACCTCTTCATGAACATGCTTCCCTTCCTTTGTATGAATTGCAATATATATTTCAGCTGATGGTTCATCATTATTCTCTTTGGTTGCACACTGTAAATTATTATTATATCAAAAGAAGTAAAACAACAAACATCAATGTATTCTAATAAAGTATAAAAGAAATGAAAATTTTAAATTATCCACGAAGTGTAATGCTACATTATTTAGAAATGGACAAACATTGTTCAGGAAAGCATATAATGTTATACAGGAATGCACAAAAAATGTAGAACTCTTTCTACAATTGCAGAAAACTGTGCAAAAATGAAGAAAATTGCAAAAAACTATGTTGAGAAGCTCAGCAATGGCGGTTAATGAATCAGATGTAAAAGAGAAGCAAGAAGAAGAGTGGAGAAGCAGAGGGTTACTCCATTTCTCAGAGAAAGAAAATATTTGTACTGTTACATTGACCTTAGGCTAAGCTAGCATTTATATACTTGTCACACCTCCTTTTTTACATAATGTATAAGGAAGTTTTTTCATTTAAAGTGATATTATTTGAAATGAGATTATTTATTTATTTTAGAGTCGCCACTTGGGATATGATTGGCTTTTGGTGTCCCAAGTCATCGGTTTAACTTGAATCTCAAATCGAGGAAAATTTCGACTTTCCGAGTGGAGTCTGCGAACCAAAAATTCTGAATGAGGAATTCTGTTGACCCGAGGGAAGGTAGACACCCTCGAATCCCGTGGTTCTAGCACAGTCGCTTAAACTATTATAATTGACTAAAACCTAATTTTTGTACATGTTATCCTATAGTGAAATTTTAAAGATTATTTACCGCTTTTAATTAAAAAAATTTAAGAAGGTGAACGTCATTTAAAAACGTACTTTTGGATCACGTCACATGAAATGCACCTGGATCCTCGAGACAATTTTATCCTAACATTTTGAAATTTGAATTTGGATCGCATAAAATACACACCCGAATTTAGGAAGGTAAAATTATTAAAATGCACCTAAAGCGACTAACATGTCATTATTTTTTAGGGAGGCCGTGAAATTCGCTAAATGGCACGTCTCGAATTCTAAGTATTTTAATATAAGCATTTAAAGAGGGCCCCAACATTTATGCATTTTTATTTGGCGAGACGCACCTGATTTATGTTAAAAGGTATCCTAAGGCAAACAATGATTTTTTATTGAATTTGTCTCTAACAAGGACCTAATTAATTAGCATTACAAAATGCGGGCCTCAAATGCAAGTCTGAATTCAAACGAAAGGGTAATACCTCTTAATTCGAATTCGCTACCTAACTCGAAGGTCCAAATTTATAGTTCAATTTTATTTCATTACCATTCATAACCGAAACTCCAATGAGTAAATTAAATCCTCAACAAACTCAATACAAAACAAACAAATAATCTTGGCTTTAAGCCCGTATATGTGCCAGCCTTCATCCTAATAGACTTAAACAACCTGAGATGGGCTATATGACATTCTGAGCAGCTTGTCACTGGGCTAAATTAAATCCAAAACTATGGCATGGACAATCTAGATATTATTTTAAACTGAGTTAAATTTTATATTGCTATATTAGTTGATAATACAACAAGTAATGCTGCAATTGATGAGCTAGCGGTAGGACTTAAACTCTTATTCATACAAACATGAATTAAAATTGAAGAAAACATTAAGAAGGCTTTGAGCTAACTTCATATACTAATGACTACTGGGCCGGATATACACTACTTTACTTACTTAACTGAAAGCAAATCATGTGGACTTTGGCATTTGTAGGCTTAATGAAATACATGATTTTACATTCAAATCGCTTGACCAAGGGGAGAAATCCAGGTCGATAAAAATGAGGCCATACATACACTAATACTGCAATTCCAATTACTATTTCCTTATGAGTTCAAACCAATCAAAGTATCACAATTGAAAACAATTTAATACATTAAGAAGGAAACAGTCCGGTTATACAAACATCAGAAATCCCACTTCATCAAGTTCTAAATATTGCTACTACACGAGCTAACATGAAAATTAATGCATACATAAGCAAGCCGAATATGAACTTAACATGAGTAATCTAAAGTACGCATGAACCAACAGAAATGTAAGAATTTCAAGCACTTAAATCAGCCTATTATTTCCAATTCAAACTTTAGTTACAAGTTTCCTTAGCTTTTCGCCATGGGAGATTAAGTAAGTAGCTGGAAATTAAAATATAAGAAAAAGGAGAGATCAGCAGCAATGTTGAGCTAATAACAGTTTTAAACAGTAGATGACAACAACAACAATTTTAGCTTGGAATCCAGCAATGAAAAAACCAGTAGGCAAACCAAAATTGACTCGAACAAACCAAATTCAGCTTGAAATTAACCCAGGAGCCTTTAAAACCTCAATTATTGAACAAACGAGGAAATCTAAGCTATTTTGACCTTAAGTAAACTAGAAATTTGAAATAGGAGTTAGAACTTAAAATTGAACTAAGAATTATTGAACTTAAGTTGTTTGTCTTTGGATTTGGAATTTAAAACTTTAGAAGTTCGAATTTGTGGGGAGTTTTTGGGGGGAGATTTTTCAGATCTAAAATTTTGGGAAGTCTTCAGGTGTTCAAAACTTATTGAAGAAGGCAAGGGGACTGCCTTTATAGACAGAAATGAGGGGGAAGGTTCCAGATTTTATTTACCCCCTTTTCCCTTTTTTTATTTTAGTTTTTTATTCATTAAACCATCATTTTTTGACTTATTTCTCAAGTTACTACTCTAAATTCTGAAATTATAACTAAACCCCTCCTCTAGAAGATTCTAGGAGGTTTTAGTTTCAGCTACAATATTATTTTCTATTTAGGAATACCTATACTTCAGCTACAATATTATTTTCTATTTAGGAATACCTATACTACCCTTGAACTAGTCTGAAATTACTAATCTAATACTAGTTGAACACATCCCCTTCTACTAACCATGGTTAACTAAATAATGGTCTAGACTATTCAGCTATAACCAAAATAATTCTAAAAATTCTAAGATTGAATCCAATTAATACTAACTGAGACTGAAAATTAATCCTAATTCACATTACTATTCAGTTATCAATTAACAATCAAAATCGAATCATGACTTAAACTAAATCAATATTAGACTAACTAAACAATAAAAGTGAAAATAAAAGAACAAGAACTAACACTGAATAAACTAATCAGAATCATCAACAAAAAGAAAAACAAACAGAATCACAAACTAAAAAGAAAAAAGCAACAACAGAATCATTAATAAAGCACAAAAAGAAGAAGAAGAAAAAGAAATATAATCAAATAAGAAAAAACCTTATAGATTTTTGTCTTCACTGACTTGAATTCAACTTGAGCCCCCAAATAATATTATATATTTGTTCTTGGTAAGAAAAAATATATAATGTTATTTAGGAACTCAAATTGACGCTTGGTAGTCTTTTAAAAAATATTCAACAATTTTCCAAAATCCTATATCTAAAATTCGTAAGGTCTGAGTTGGATTTGGGGGAAAATAATTTGGGATTTAGGCAGAGGAGGATTAAGAGAGCATGGGGCGTGAATTTGGTCGAGTTTCGGTGACGGCGCCGCCGTGCATGGTAGTGGCGGCACCTAGGGTTTTATATGTTTAGGATGTTTGGGCTATGTTCGAAAGAAACAAATCATGGATTCAAGATAAGGAGGTGGAAGGGAACGTTTTTGTATAATTTTATGGTCATTGGAGACCGGCCGCCGACGGAGGATATTTCCAGCCGCCCGCAGGTGGTGGAGGGACGGCAGGGAGGTAGGGGTACGAGGAAGATTAACTTTGTCTCTAAGATAAAATTTGGACAATTTTATTAAAATCCAAGACTAATTCGTGGACGTTGGATTATGAGGGATGGATGACCCATATCAATTTACTATTTATAGACTCAAAATGACGTAGTATCCCTCCTATACTACGTCGTTTCATTGGTCTCAAAGGCATGAGTGTTTGGACGGAGTATAAGGGTGCATTTAGTTGATTTTGAAGTGGGTTTGTGCACTTGGGATGTGGTATTTGAATGAAAATGACCCAATTTCGGGTCTTTTATTAAGAAGACATCCTTTTTTTTAATTCTTAAAATTAATTTTTATTTTGATTGTAATTTTGTTGGATAAGAATAGACCTGATTTAAATCTACAATTGGACTAATTAAATTTCCTAAGATTAGCTAAGTCCTAAACAAAAGTGAAAGTAAAGGAAACAAAAAGTGTAAAAGGATTATTTTTGTTATATTTTTTCTCATATTTTCAATGATGTTTAATTAATCTGAAAATCTAGTATTAGGTCCTAAATTCAAGTACGCTATTTTATAATTTTTTTTCATTTTTATGACAACTAAAAATGCACACAGAACGCAAAATCATGTAGTTAATTTTCCAAAAAAGAAAAATTCTAATTTTAGTGAATTCTATTTAGGCGTGGTAAAAATCAAGTGCTCACGACTGCCCCTTTTTGCTCGAAGAGACAAAGGGTTTTCCGAAAAAGATAAATGAGCAACATGAGGGGTTTTGCCTGCTCGTCACTCTAGGAGAAGCAGTTTTTGAAAACTGTCTGACCGAACCTTACTTCAAATATTGCCTACATATCCTTGGCTATAAAGGAATTAGGTTAGTGTAGTTCTGAAAAGTTTGGTAGCTGGGACTAACAGGAGCTGTGATTTCACTGTTGTCACTGCTGCTACTGTTTGCTGACCTCCTTATTACACCAAAAGAAAAATCAAAGTTAAGCTAGCTATGCCTATCAACTATGAGTTATAAGATTCCTATCTATGATTCTCTTGAAACTTGATCTTGAGTCTTAGCTGATTTTGATGTGGACTCCGATCTGAGTCTTGATGCTTGCAAGTTGTAGGTGTTGTTTCTTTCCGCAACATTGGGTTAAAAAGAGATCAGCGGAGCTTGTGACTTCAACCAGATTTTGACAATCCGCACCCTTGTTTGCTTCACATTTGAGTTTATTTCTTTTATTCTTTTCTTCTTTTCTTTATTCTAGATTGAGACACATTCCATCGGTCATCTCGCACCTTACGTCTTTTGGCCAACCTGCTTAAGATACCAAAACAAACAAGTGAACAAAATTTTCTGCCCTAGTTTTCACTAGGAAAATTTTGTGAATTAGTTGTGACATATATATATATATGCGATCAGATTAGGATTGTGTATCCTTGTGAATGAATTCCAGGTTTTGCTGGAAAATGATCGGGTTATGCCGGAAAAGGAACAGGGTCCTTGGGTTATGCCGGGACGGAAATAAAAAAGCTCCTGGGGTTATGCCTTGGAGATCCACGGGTTATACCGAGATTTGGAAAGAAAAAGATTCCTGGGTTATGCCAGGAATATCCACGGGTTATGCCGGGATTTGGAAAGAAAAAACTCCTTGGATTATGCTAGGAAGATCCTCGAGTTATGCCGGAATTTGGAAAGAAATAGCTCATTGGGTTATGCCAGGGAGATCCACGGGTTATGCCGGGATTTGGAAAGAAAAAACTCCTTGGGTTATGCCAGAGAGATCATTGGGTTATGCCGGGAATTGGAAATAAAAAGCTCCTTCGATTATACTAGGGAGATCCTAGGGTTATGCCGGGATTTGAAAAGAAAAATCTCCTTGGTATATGCCAGGGAGATCCTTGAGTTATGCCAGGATATTTAGGGAATGGGACCTATGCTACAATGATTTATTTTCTTTTGGGATTTTCATTTTCATTTATTTTTTTCTTTCTTCCTCTTTTCTTCTTCTTTTTATATTTTTCCTTTTTATTTATCAAAACGCATGAAAAAATTTAGGGAGAAACTTCCTTTTTGGTTGATTCCCTTTTGCAAAGCTGTTTTAGTGCTTGCGTATTCCTTTTCTCCTTTGGATTTCACCTTCTTCTTGCATGGTTGCCTAAATTACACATGTTTTAACTTTCAGCTTGGATTATGCCAGGGAGATCCACAAGTTATGCCAGAATTTGGAAAGAAAAATCTCATTGAGTTATGCGAGGGAGATCCATGGGTTATGCTGGAATTTGGAAAGAAAAAGCTCTTAGGTTATTCCAGGGAGATCTTCAAGTTATGCCGGGATTTGGGAAGAAAAAGCTCCTTCGATTATGCCAGGGAGATCCACAGGTTATGCCGGGATTTGGAAAGAAAAAGCTCATTGGTTTATGTCAGGGAGTTCTTTGAGTTATGCCAGGATATTTAGGGAATCGGAACTATGCTACAATGATTTGTTTATCTTTTGGGATTTTCATTTTCATTTATTTTCTTATTTCTTCCTCTTTTCTTCTTCTTTTTATATTTTTCCTTTTTATTTAGCAAAACGCATGAAAGAATTTGGGGAGAAACTTCCTTTTGGTCAATTCCCTTCTGCAAAGCTATTTCAGCGCTTGCGTATTCCTTTTCGCCTTTGGGTTGCACCTTCTTCTTGCATGGTTTCCTAAATTACACTTGTTTTAACTTTCAACAAAGAGCAATTTGTTAGTTTGAAACGGTAGTTAGTTTTATGGCCTTGATAATCTCAATTGCTTGATCCAGGCCCAATTTCCGTTGAGAACTTTGCTGCTTGCTGGCTTTGAGGGTGAACTCTTTTCAAAATGACAGGACTCAAAATATAGGACTTCATGATGACTCGCCCGTGTGGGATCTGGCCTTTTCACTTTATTATACTCTTAGGATATGTGCCTTTGACTTTCTTTCCTTTCCAATGTCTTTGATTTGAAAGCGTCAACCACCATGGTCAGTTGGGATTGGAGTGGCGCACCAGCTAAGACTGGGTATTTTCTTTGGCTTTTGCAAGGAGAAGCCCTATAAAACCAGTCCTGCCACTTTTTCTTTGTAATAGCCTCAGAATCAGAGTTAAACCGAAAAGGATTCAAAGAAGAAGGATACAAAAGTTAAGCATATGAGTTTAAAGAGAAGCGTCCCTTTCGGGGGAAAAGAAGGACTTGTCTGGGGGTGCATGCTGGCTTCAAATTGACATGACGTGCTTCTTGGACTGGATGCCCGTCCCACACAAACTTTCCAGCTTCTCGTGAACATACTGATCCGCATTTCAAAGCCAGGGAACCTTGCCAGGACTCTTTTAGTGGGGATATCCTCTTTTCAGCCGACAGCGTTCTTTGCGGGTTTTTGCTAGTCGACCTCTCTCATTTCTCTTCTCACAGTCGCCTGATAGTGCTCTTTATGTATTTTGACTAAGAGGACTCTCTCATATTAAATTTTTCTACTCACTGTCGCCCTATCGTGCCCGAAGGTTTTCACCGATAAGACTCTCATTTTATTTCTCTCAATTTAAATTGCATCTGATTCCAACAATGACGTTTTTCACTTCCCCGCCTTTGCCAATTGATTGGAAGGACTTGAACAAGGTCTTTGGGTAAAAGGATTTTGGGCAGAACTACAATTTTGGAACCATTTTGGCGGGCCCATGACCGAACCATTATATCATCTGCCCCAGTTTCAATTTTTAGTGGAATTGAGATTTCTGTTTCAGAATCAAGTCAAACGTAGTTCAGGAGAATAATTTTTGTTTTCTGTTTTTGTTTTTGTTTTGTTTTTCTTTCTTTTTCCTTTTCTTTTCTTTTTCTCTTCTTTTTCTTTGTCTTTTTCTTTTCTTTGTCTTTTTCTTTTGTTTTCTTTTTCTGTCTTTTTTTTCCTTTCTTTTCTTTGTCTTTTTATTTTTTTTTCTTTTCCTTTATTTTACTTTCGGGTTCCAAAGAGGGTAATCAAGGAAGAGTAACTGGCTCAAATGGGTTTGCGAAGGATTGATAGTTTTTGGGGTAAGGGGAAGGAAAGCCTTCATCATCTCAATCACACACAAGCAATTGCTATAGTAGGTCTAGACATAGTACCTTTTTACTGCATCTGCATTAACTGCTGCTTCAGGATCATTTCCTTCAATGTCTCCCGGATACAATGCTCCTCTTGGCAATATCTTCGGATTATGTATGGACCCTTCCAATTATGATCAAATTTTCCTTTTGCTTCATGGTGATGAGAAATATTACGTCTTAACACAAGCTGGCCCACTTTAAAATTCCTGGACTATACCCTCTTGTTAGAGATACGGGCCATTCTTTGTTGGTACAACTGCCCGTGACAAAGTGTAGCCATCCATTTTTCATCAATTAAGGTCAATTGTTCCATACGAGTCTTGACCCACTCACTGTCCTCAAACTCTGCTTCAGCGATGAACCTTTCCCGAACCACGAGCCAATTTTCTTCAGTTGTTCCAATTCTTTCTTTTTCCCCAAACATACCTTCTTTATATTTCAACTTTTGATTCACTATTTCAAAATCCGATAGCGTTCTTGGGATCTAGGCATGAAGTCCGTGAGCATGTCATATTATTTAAAGCTGCATTATTAGAATTGAAGAGAAATAAAAGAGAAAATATAACAACACTCGGAAAGAATAAAGAAAATGAATGATGAAATATTGATTTCATTTCTTGAAATTGAGATGATAACAGGGTTTACGTTCAGGAATTTAAAGACGAAAAACATCCGAGTTATACCTTGGGATAACTCGCGATGCAGAAAAGGTGGCAGGACAAGTCTACTGGGACTACAGCCTGATCAGGAATAGCGTAGCCTTCCAGTTTTGGAGTTTAGCATTTGGTCCCATGTATAGCACCTCAGAGGTGCTAGTGCCCTCCCCTGGGTGAACCATGTGGGTTTCGTAAAGCATTTTCCTCATTGCCCCACGTATTTCCTCACTTTCTTCAGTCGTAAAAACCTCATCATCTTCCTCTTTACTGTACTTAGGCTTGACAAAAGTTTCATACAAATGTACCACCTTATAATCGGCCATTTTCATTTTTTAAAATAACACTTCGGATTCCTCAGCATTCACAAGCTTCCTATACGGGAAACCCTTCTGATGGCATTGTTTACTTCCTCTACGTTTGAATATTTCTCAAAAAGGGATTTTCTATCAGCTCTCCCAAGATCTCTTTAACCTTGTACGTAACCAATGCCTGGTGATAACTCCATGGTACCGCAGCAGAGCTCTCCATAGGCTTCTGTGGTACGCGTCCAATAACCACTGGCTCACTCAGTCGATGTGGTTTGATTTTCCCCGCAACAAATAGGCTTGCTTGGGTACGTACATTTTTGTTCCTTTTTTTAATTCAATTTTCTTTTCTGGTTCTGTCTTGGTGATTTTCCTCTTCTTTCCCCCCTGCTCTTGCTTTGAGGCCACCTTTGGCTTTCTTTCCGCATTAGCGATATCAATTATAGCTTTTAAGGCTGGATCAAACTCCCTATCTTCACAAATCATCCCGATTACTGGCCCATTTTTGTGAGCGGGCAGCGGATTATTGGTCACATTTGGGACATCCTCATCATTCAACACAATTTTCCCTTGCTCTATTAAATTCTCCACTGCTTGTTTCAGAGTCCAACAGTCATTTGTATGATGGCCTTCTGCCCATGAATGGTATGCACATCTGACACCATCTCTGTAGGCAGGCGATGCCAGGTTTTGTGTGTTTCTAGGGAACAGCTGCAGTAGACCCATTTGGACAAGTTTTGGGAATAGACTAGAGTAAGATTTACCAATTGGGGTAAATTTTGGTCTCCTGGGTGGTTCCTGAGGACGAAATTTATTCTGCGGAGGTCGAGGATTATAATGGTTCTGGTGGGAGGTTGATATCTTGGGAATGGAGGTATATTTTTATTGGCATGTGACTGCGGTCGGGCAAAGGGTTGAGTATTCATGACCACATATGGTTGTGGAACATAAGTAATGTCAGGATGAGGGTAGTAATGTTGAGGGGTTCTGTCCAAAAACATGGGTCTGGGAGCGCGATGTCTCCCTAGGGAAGCCATAACCATTTATTCTTTCTTATTAACTTTGGCGATCCCTCCAGGCCCGCCTTTGATGACTTGGTAGGTTGCTCTAATGGCAAATGACTCAAAATCGTGCCCATTTTCAAACCGTTCTATACCATTTCACCAATTTTAATGGCCTCCTTATTCTTTTCGCCATCTCATCCTGTTCAGGAGCTATGGGAGTTTTATCTTGCCCTGGTGTAAGCTCATACGGTGGTGGCTGGGAGTAAGTATATGTGGGATAGTGAGGAGGATCCGCCTGAAAGACAGGGTTTTGGAAGGTGAAAATCGAAGGATCAACAGCAGGCCTTGGCAGTAAATGTTGTGTTGTAGCAGGGCATGGTGGAGCAGTGATAATGTTAGGAGCTGCTCCTGATGGGAACACTTGGGGGTGGACCTCAGAAGGTGTTCCTATGAAGTGGGCGATCATAGTAGGTTGTCTTAATGGAGTATTTGAGTGGCTAATGGGGATGTTGGAAGTACCCCCGGATCTAGAAAATAGCTCAGGAAATCCAGGGATGGTGCTTGGATGTTCTCTTCCATTGGTCCAAGCGTCCCACATCTTTATCACTCGAAGGCGTAACATCCGGTTTTCTTCCGCTTTGGAAGACTCGAAGGCCGGGATCCCTGAGATGGGGCTATCTTCAGATAAAGGAACAGCGAGCAAAGTCATTTCTGTAGACATTTCCACACTGCCTTTCGATCTGGTAAAGTATTGATGCGATGCCAGTTTACCACAACCCACCACCATTTTTAAAAGCTGAGATGGAAGTTTGATAGCAACAACGGTTAGTTTGAAACAAGTAACAGATAGGCAACCGCACATTCGGGTGTGATGCACCTATACAGTTAAATGAGTATCTACATATTTGCTACGGTTTCATGCGTCATCCCAGCTATTTCTTTTCTATTTCTTTCCTTTTGATTTATGCTTCCTTGCTTTTGCTTTCTGGTTTTCTTTGATTTTTTATCCATCTCCATTTTTCTTTTCTTTCTTGCCTTTCTTTTTTTGTGTTTCTTTTACACTCCATTTTTCCTTTTATTTTCTTCCCCAATGTTTCTCTTTTTTCTCTTTTTCTTAGGATTACGGTCGAATCTTATGGATATTGCCTATGTATATGACCCCACATGAATCAGACCAAGCGTAATTCTTGCAAATAAATGCAAAAATAATACAACAATTTTTGGATTTTCAAATATTTTCATTAATAAAACTCCGATTACAAAGATACTAGACTATTTGTTTTCTAAAAGAGGAAAATTACAAAATAGACTCAAAATAACAAAATACAAACTCAATGACTAAAACTAGATCAAGAGTACATTAAAGCTTCAAATCCTAGGGCACACGGATCATCATTCGGCGTCACCGCGGGCCTACATACAAGACCCCTTTGTAACTGCTCCAGATCATTCATAACCTGGCGAACAAATATCATCACTGTAGCAAAGGAAGTGGTGCAACCCATTCGTTCACCGGCCTGACATTTCATGACAATATAATTTGCAAATGCCTCTTATTCCTTCCCTAATTCGGCCGTTTTCTTGGAGTAGTCGACTTATCTGTTGGTTACAAGCCTCTAACACCTGGGATTCATGGAAGTGATGGTATTGCAACAATTTTATTTCCTTCTCCATTTTGGAGATTAGCCCATAGCATATTTCCCTTTCAGCCTGAAATTCTTTGTCCTGCCGGGATGCCTTATCTTCAAAGGCGTTCATTTTTTTCTTCATATTAGCAATGGTTCCCTTATAATTTCTTTTCATTTGTTGTACAAACTGGGCTCTTTCCTCTATCTTCATTGCCCACTATGCCCAAAGTTTTGCCATGTTACCTTCAAATTTTTCCAATTCTTCCTGCCATTCTATGACTTACTTCTTCTGCCCTTTTATCAACCCCTCATCAGAACGACTTCTTTCTTGATTTTTGGTGGCTATTTTCATTTGTTGAATTTGGTCCTTGAGAGCTTCATTCTCTTGGGCCAGTTTCTTTTTATCACCTTCATTAGCTGCGGCTTGCACACTCTTTTGAAACTGAAGGTCTCGAGCCTGTTGCTCCAACTTCCCTATTCTCGATGGTATTCCCTTTCTTTGGCTAGCTAATCTCACTGCACCTGGGCCCCGTCTGTGAATTGTTGTACAAGTGGCCTTTTGGCGGGTCTCTCGGGGATTTTAAATCTTTTGCCAAACCAATTCAAGTATTTGGGATCCACTACGCCTCTAGCAAAATCATGCACTATAGTCTTAGGCTCAAGGGAATTTGCACTTATTCCATATTTGTCTGACTTTTTCTTCCGGAAATGCAGCTTTTGGACCTAACTCAATGATTTTTCTGCTCAGGTATTCATCATCGTGGAGGGTCTGGAATCTTCCAAGTTTCCTCAAGACTCGTTAGGGAGCGTAAGGTTGAATGCTTCGAATGCCCATCAAAAGAATATAAGGTACCTTTGCCAATGTGTACACAGCCTCAGCGGCGAAAAGCCATTCGAAAGCCCATTCGACTTTATCCGCGGTCAAATATCTCAAGCAACAACCAAGCCTCAATGCCTTTGGGGAACTCAATACCTGTTACCCTAGTTCCGAACACCACAATACAACTCATCCCGGTTAGACCATAGTTCATATACCCCGTGCGATGACAAAGGTGCTCCTGTATCCATAGCTATAGCAACATATTGCAACCCTGGAAGAATTTCATACCCTCTTGGCGCATGGTTAAGGCTCGATACATTTCCGCCACAATTAAAGGAACCACTGTGTTAGTAGGCTTCTTTATGGCGACATCCAACATTCCCACAAGGCCAATAATATCTGTTCTTGGTTTGATGTTCAACAATCCGACGAAACCACCAAAAACCTTGACCATGGTTTCTCTGCTACCTTTACCCAAATCATTTCACCACATGTGGAGCTTCAAAGCGATCTCACTCAGGGCTGAGAAAGGTTCGATGTTAGTGGTATTTATCCTGCACATTTATTTAAAGGGGATTTAATGATTTATTTTGACCTCAAAAGAAAAATAGCTATTTTTGCAAAATTTCTTCACTTAGGAAAACAAGGACTTAGTTTTGCAGATACGGCCTTTCAGCACTTCTGGGAGGAAGATTTTAAGGTTATGCTCACAAACTATTTAAAAATGACTCAAAGTGGCTGTTCTTGCAAAAACAACCTTCTGGCATCCTTTTGGGTACATTCGGCTTGTTTTAACAAGAATGGTATGACCCGACTTATTTGTGACAAAGATTAAAATTTTGACATTTTAGGTTGTTTTTGCAAAAGGGAGGTTGGACAGATGACGGTTACCTACGTATCTCACATCCGGTGAGAATCACACCAGCGTAGTTCGGGCAGATTTGCCAAAATCAAATATATATTTTGAACAATTTTTTTCATTTTCAAATATTTTCTTTTTTCATTTTTCAAAAAAATGGCAACATTTCGGTACTAATTGGGCATTGGTTTTTCAAAACAAGTGGTTACCCTCATTTAGTCCTAACGTTGTTATTTTTCTCAATTTTCTCTCATTATATACAAACCGGTCAACATGCGAAGCTGAGCAAATAAATGCGCAAATAGCACGTAAGATGAATCAGGATGGTCTTTTCCATTTCAGGTCACCTGTCCTAGACGAACCCAACCCCTGTATTGAGTCCCCTAAGTCAAATGTACATGATGCAAACAAACGTTCCTACTAGGGATCCGACATGAGGCTTTGTTATACTAGGCTTAAGCCCTAGGTTTAAGCCTTAGATTAATTGTTCTAGACATAGCTTGCCTGAGCGGACAACTCGAGCCGGGGGGAGGGGCAGCGTACCAGGGATACAAAAGCTCCGCCGGCTTAGCAACTTATCCGAACCTCGTTCTAAATAGGAAAAGACTCTAAGAAGAAGAGAAGCTATATAAAGTGCACCCTTCTCCATGATGTAGAAGACTCAGAGAGAGGAATGGATTCGTAACAGTTTATATATACAACTCAACAAATATCAAAGCAGTAAAACATTTAGCACGTATAGCATGGAACATGTAGAAAAATCATATAAAGCCAAGTATAGCAATTATACTAAGCTCAAATTCTTGAACCCTGAATCAAAATTCTGGGTTCCTATCCCCAGCAGAGTCGCCAGAGCTGTCACACCTCTTTTTTTACACACCTACCCCGAAGGATAGTAAAGGGAGTTTTTCCATTTAAAGTGACTTATTCGAAATGGGATTATTTGTTTATTTTAGAATCCCCACTTGGGATAGGATTGGCTTTTGGTATCCCAAGTTACCGATTTAACTTAAATCCCAAATCGAGGAAAATTTTGACTTCCCGAGTGGAGTCTGCGAACCAGAAATTCTGAATAAGGAATTCTGTTGACCCGAAGGAAGGTGTTAGGCACTCTCGGATCCCATGGTTCTAGCACGGTCTCTTAAAATATTATAATTGGCTAAAATCTAATTTTTGTACATGTTATCCTAGAGCAAAATTTTAAAGGTTATTTACCATTTTTAATTAAAATTTTTTATGAAGGTGGACGTCGTTTAAAAACGTGTTTTTGGATCACGTCACATAAAATGTACCCGGATCCTTGACACATTTTAATCCAACGTTTTGGGATTTAGATTTGGGTCGCATGAAATACACACCCGTATTTAGGAAGGTAAAATTGTTTAAACGCACCTAAAGCGACTGACGTGTCATTATTTTTTAAGGAGGCCATGAAATTCGCTAAACGGTACATCCCGAATTCTAAGCATTTTAATATAAGCATTTAAAGAGGGCCCCACAATTTATGCATTTTTATTTGGCAGGACGCACCTCATTTATGTTAAAAGATATCCTAAAGAAAACTATGATTTTCTATTAAATTTGTCTCTAACAAGAGCCTAATTAATTAGCATTACAAAATTCGGGCCTCAAATTCAAGAATGAATTCAAACAAAAAGGTAAAACCTCTTAATTCGAATTCACTATCTAACTTGAAGCCCCAAATTTATAGTCCAATTTTATTTCATTACCATTCATAATCGAAACTCCAATGAGTAAATTAAATCCTCAACGAACTCAATACAAAACAAACAAAAAATCTGGGATTGAAGCCCGTATATGTGCTGGCCTTCATCCTAATAGACTTAAACAACCTGAGCTAGGCTATATGATATTCTGGGCAGCCTGTGACTGGGCAAAATTAAACCCAAACATATGGCCTGGGCAGTCCCGGTATTATTTTGATCTGAGTTAAAATTTATATTGCTATATTAGATGATTTTAGAACAAGTAATGCTGCAATTGATGAGCTAGTGACATGACTTAAACTCTGATTCATACAAACATGAATTAAAATTGATGAAAACATTGAGAAGGCTTTGAGCTAATTTCATATACTAATGACTATTGGGCCTGAAATACACTACTTTACCTACTTAACAGAAAGAAAATTATGTGGACTGTGGCATTTTTAGGCTTAATGAAATACATAATTTTATACTCAAATCGCCTGACCAACAGGAAAAATCCAGGTTGATAAACATGAAGCCATACATACACTAATACTGCAATTCCAATTATTTTTTCCTTTTGAGTTCCAACTAATCAAAGTATTACAACTAAAAACTAATTAATACATTAAGAAGGAAACAGTCCTCAAAATTCCAGTTCATCAAGTTCTAAATACTGCTACGACACGATCTAACATGAAAACTAATGCATACATAATCAAGCTGAATATGAACTTAACATGAGTAATCTAAAGAACGTATGAACCAACAGAAATATAAGCCTTTTAAGCATTTAAATCGGCCGATTATTTCCGATCGAAATTTCAATTATAAGTTTTCTTAGCTTATGGCCATGGGTGATTAAGTAAGTACCTGAAAATTGAAATATAAGAAGAAGAAGGAGAGATCAGCAGCAGTGTTGAGCTAATAACAGTTTTAAACAGCAGATGACAGTAACAACAATTTCAGCTTGGAATCCAGTAATGAAAAAACTAGTAGGCAAACCAAAATTGACTCGAACAAACCAAATTCAGCTTGAAATTAACCTAAGAGCCTTTAAAACCTCTATTATTGAGCAAACCACGAAATTTAAACCTTAAGTAAACTAGAAATTTGAAATAGGAGTTAGAACTTGAAATTGAACTAAGAATTATTCAACTTCAGTTGTTTGTTTTTGGATTTTGAATTTCAAACTTAAGAAGTTAGAATTTGTAGAGGGTTTTTTGGGGGAGATTTTTTAGATCTAAAATTTTGGGAAATTTTTAGGTGTTCAAAACTTGTTTAAGAAGGGGACTGCCTTTTATAGGCAGAAATGAAGGGGAAGGTTCCAAATTTCATTTACCCCTTTTACCCCTCTTTTATATCAGTTTTTATTCATTAATCTTTTATTTTTTGACTTGTTTCTCAAGTTACTGCTCTAAATTCTGAAATTATAAATAAAACCCTCCTCAAGAAGGTTCTAATTTCAACTACAACATTGTTTTCTATTTAGGAATACCTATACTACCCTTGAACTAGTCTGAAATTGCTAATCCTTTGCTAGTTGACCCCAACCCCTTTACTAACCATGGTTAACTAAATAATGGTCTAGACTATTCAATTATAACCAAAATAATTCCAAAATTTCTAAGATTGAATCCAAATGATACTAATCGAGACTGAAAATTAATCCTAATTTATACTATTATCCCATTATCAATTAACAATCAAAATCAAAATGATACTTTGGTCATGACTTAAACTAAATCAACATTAGACTAACTAAACAAAACAACAAAAGTGAAAATCAAAGAACAAGAACTAACACTGGATTAACTAATCAGAATCATCAACCAAAAGAAAAACAAACAGAATCACCGACTAAAAAGAAGAAAAAAACAATAGAATCATTAATCAAAAATAAAAAGAAGAAGAAGAAGAAAAAAATATATAACAAAATAAGGAAAGATCTTACTGATTTTTGTCCTCAATGACTTGAATTCGACTTGAGCCCCCAAAATAATATTATATGTTACATATAATGTTATTTAGGAACTCAAATCGACACTTGGTAGTCTTTTAAAAAAATTCCAACAGCTTTTCAAAACCCTAGATCTAAAAGTCGTAATGTCTCAGTAGGATTTGGGGGGGGGGGGGAAATAATTTGGAGTTTAGGTAGAGGAGGATTAAGAGAGTATGGAGTGTGAATTTAGTAGGGTTTGTGTGATGGCGCCACCGTGGTAGTGGCGGCGCCTAGGGTTTTACATATTTGGGATGTTTGGGCTATGTTCGAAAGAAGCTAAGCATGGATTCAAGATAAGGAGGTGGAGGGGAACGTTTTGGCATAATTTTATGGTTATTGGAGACCGGCCGCCAGCAGAGGTGATTTTCGGCAGGCGGAGGAGGGACGGCGGGGAGGTAGAGGTACGAGGAAGATTAACTTTATCTATAAGGTTTCTATGAAATTGGGACAATTTTATTAAAACACAAGACTAATTTATGGATGTTGGATTTTGAGGGATGGATGGCCCAGATCAATCTGGTATTTATTGACTCAAAACGACGTAGTATCCCTCTTATGCTACGTCGTTTCATTGGTCTCAAAGGCATGGGTGTTTGAATCGGGTATAAGGGTGTGTTTGGGCCGATTTTGAAGTGTGTCTGTGCACTTGGGCTATGGTATTTGAATGAAAAAGGCCCAATTATGGTTCTTTTATTAAGCAGACTTCCTTTTCTTTTATTTTTATTAAATTCTTAAAATTATTTATTTTGTTGGATAAGAATCGACCTGATTTAAATTTACAATTTATTGAATTTCCTAAGATTAGCCAAGTCCTAAACAAAAGTGAAATTAAAGGAACAAAATGTGTAAAGGATTATTTTTGTTATTTTTTTTATCTTATTTTCAATGATGTTTAATTAATCTAAAAATATAGAATTAGGTCCTAAATGCATGTATGCTATTTTGTAATTTTCTTTTCATTTTTATGATAACTAAAAATACACACAAAAATGCAAACATAACACAAAATCATGCAGTTAATTTTTCAAAAAGGAAAAATCCTAATTTTAATGACTTATATAGGAGTAATTTAAGCGTGGCAAAAATCACGTGCTCACAACACTCTAATAACTCCAACTAACTCTAACTTCTTACTATGGTAAGGTATATATCTAACTACCCTACTAACTGTAGTTATGCTACATACATGAGAGTTACTTCTCTCAACACTCCACCTCAAGCTGAGGGATGAAACACATTCTTCATTCTCAGCTTGCTGAGAAGATAATCATGCTATGGTCTGCACAAAGATTTTGTCAGCATATCTGCTAGTTGTTCTGTTGTTCCAACATACTGTGTTTGGATAAGACCTTGCACAAGTTTCTCCCTTATAAAATGGCAATCAATATCTATATGCTTAGTATGTTCATGAAAGAAGCAATTTGAGTTGCTGTCACAGTGTAGAGGTACAAGCAAAGTAGTGTTCACTCCTAATTCTTTGAAGTGTCAAGCTAGCCACACAATCTCAGGTACTGTGGTTGCCATGCTCCTGAACTCTGCTTCAGCTGAACTTCTGGATATTGTACTTTATTTTTTTGTCTTCCAAGAAATCAGTGCATCTCCAACTTGATCACATACCCTGAGACTGACTTCCTTGATTCAACACAGGCTCTCCGATCTGAATCACAGTAGGCTACTAGCTTGCTGTACCTTCCTGTTGGCATGAATAGGCCCAGTCCAGGTGTAGATTTGATATATCTCACGACTCATTTGGCAACTTCCATGTAAGAAACCTTAGGTGCATGCATATACTGGCTGAGTACCTGCACCACAAAAGCTATGTCTGGCCTTGTCATTGTTATATATAGAAGTCTTCCAACTAGCCTCTCATAATTTTCCATTTATTCAAGTTGTATATCTTTAGGATCATTGTCTTTTACTGCTTGATCAAACTCCACAGAAGTCAGTTTATGGTTGAATTCAAGAGGTGCATGGGCTGTTTTCCCTCCTGCTAGACAAAGTTCAGATACCAACTCTAGAGCATACTTCCTTTGGCACAATAGGATACCTTTTATAGACCTTGAGAACTCAATTCTAAGGAAATACTTTATCTCCCCTTAATCCTTCATATAAATCTCTCTTGCAACTCTCTTCAAACTTGCCGGATGATGAGAAGATTACTGCCAGTTACCAACAAGTCATCCACATAGACTAAAATTACCACAAGATCATCTTCTATTTTCTTGGTGAAGAGAGAATAGTAATATTGAAGTTGAATGAATACCATGTTTAGAAGAGCCTATGTTAGTTTAAGATTCCACTGCCTGGGTGCTTACTTCAGGCCATTCAAGTTTATGCAACTTACACACCTGTTTAGTCTCCCCCTGGCTTGAAAAGCCATCTGGAACTTCCATGTAGACCTCCTCATGAAGATCACCTTGTAAGAAAGCATTATGGACATCCATCTGGAATATGTACCAGCTTGATGCAGCAGCCAGAGCAATTACAGCCCTCACTGGGACCATCTTGGCCATAAGAGAGAATGTCTTTGTATAGTATAGGCCCTCTTGTTGACTGTAGCCTTTAGCTACTAGTCCGGCCTTATATCTTTCCACTCCACGATTGGACTTTTACTTGACTTTGAAAACCCACTTACAACCAAGGACCAGGTGTTATTGTCTTGTAATGCTGAAAGTTTAGCCTGCATGGCTTCAACCCACTTGGGATCAGCACTAGCCTCTTTGAAAGTACTAGGCTCAACAATAACTGAATAGGCAGCAAGAGAAGCCCTGTACTCTGAAGAAAAATGATGGTAGGAGACATGGTGTGAGATAGGATAGGAGCATGTGGATTTTTTGGATTGAACTACATATCAGTTAGCCATATTGGAGGGTTTGAAGGCCTTGAGGATCTTCTGAGACCTTCACTAGAAGTTGAGGGTGAAGAAGCAGAGATATTAGGAGGAGGTTCAGAAACATCAGAGTGGATAGGACTGGAAGAGGGAAGTTCAAGGTGAATAGGATAAGTAGGTGAATTTGGAGGAGGAATGGTAGTGGTATTCTGTTAAGGTGAGTTATCTGTGAATTCTAGTACCCGGAACAAGGGTGAGTTTCCAAGGTGCATTTGCTTAAAAGGAAATATGTCTTCTTTGAAAATAGTATATCTACTTACAAAGAATCCTTTAGAGTGTAAAACATAGAGAATATACCCCTTTTGAGAGGTTGTATACGCCATATGAACTGTTGGAACTGCCCTGGGACTGAACTTATCAACCTTCTGCACTTTTGTGGCATAACACAGGCTTCCAAACACAATAAAATGGTGTAGAGAAGGTATCTTATGGAAAAGTACTTCAAAAGAAGACTTTCCTTGAAGAGGTCCAATGGGTAGCCTTTTTTAAAAAATACACTGCAGTAGATACACATTCTCCCCAAAACCTTTAAGGGCATATAGGCTTGAAATCTGAGAGCTCTAGCCATATCCAATATGCTTCTATGCCTTCTCTTAACTACCCTATTTTGTTGGGGTGTGTATACACAAGAGCTCTAATGAAGAATTTCTAGATTTTGCAACATATGTTGAGCTTGATCATTCACTAATTCAGTCCTATTATCAGTTCTAAGACACTTGACTGCAGTCTTAACCTGATTTACTACCATAGTTAGAAAATTCTTTAAAACTACTATTGTATCTGCCTTAGTAGTTAAAAGAAAGTAACATATATATTTGGAAAAATCATCCACCAAGGTTAATAAGTATCTCTTACCATCATGAGTTGGTGATCTGTATGGACCTTACACATCTGCATGAACAAGATCAAACATAGAAGTAGAGCAAGAAGTACTAAGTGGAAAAGGTAGTCTTGGTTGCTTTGAAATAGGGCATACAGTACAGTGTTGATGTTCAGTTATAAGCAAACCTTCAAGGTTATGTAATTTCTGCAAAACCTTTAGATGAGCATGTCCTAATATTCTATGCCAAAAAAAAGAATCACTACATGGCCTAGTATTATTTTGACTACAGTATTATTTGTACTAATAGTGATATCACTTAGTGATGTATGATTGTCAGGAATCTATCTGTCTGCAGCCTTGAGGGTGTAGAGTCCAAGCTCCTCTCTACCAATCCCCAGAACCTTCCCACTGAAGAGTTCCTGAAAGACACAAAAGTCAGGAAAGAATGCCACTAAGCATCTTAGTTCTTTTGTGATCTTAGACACTGACAGTAAGTTGTACTTGAAGTCTGGAATGTGAAGTATGTTCTTCATTTTCTTATTCCTGAAGAAAGAACAAATTCCAGTGCGTGTAATTTAAGCATGTTCTCCAGTAGGTAATTGAACTTTATTTTTATCCTTCTCTAACACTTCTTCATAGGACTCCAACAGATTCAAACTATGCACCATGTGATTAGAGGCTCCTATGTCTACTATCCAATTATGATCCACCAAGGCTGACATAAAAAAATGTAACATACATGTTGTACCAGCAGTAGCTGAGTTGGAAATAAGTTATATCTCTTTACCCTTGTTTAGCATCTGTAGAATTTGCTGATGTTGATATGGAGTGAAGAATTGAGCAGCAGCAGAATAGTTGAATTGAAAGCCTTGTATCTCTGAAGATACATTTGTGACGACCCGACCCATCGTCTTATGTGTTACTGCTCCATTTTCCCCTTATTGTGTTGCTTCATGTTTCAATATCATTATCTGAGTCGATCGGGTGCAATTGAATTGGTTTTTGGGTTAAAATAAGGCACATGGCCTCTTAGAAGGAAGCTTATTTTGGAAATAAGTCAACTAGAAGTTGACTTGCGACTTAGAGGGTGCGGATGTGATTTCCGATGTTTCGATTAACTTCGGGAGATGATTTTTGACTTAGGAGAGCAATTAGAATTGAATTTGGAGGTCCGATGTAGAATTAGGCTTGAATTGGCGAGTTTTGAATTTTGGCGGATTCCTGTTGATAGGTGAGATTCTAATCCGAGGGTCGGAATGGAATTTAGAGAGTTGAAATTGCTTCGTTAGGTAATTTTGGGTATGTCTGCAAGTTTTCAGGTCATTCGGATGTCGTTTGGTCAGGTTTTTGATCGAATATGAGTTTTGGTTTTTAGAAAATTTAAGCTTGAATCCGTCGTGCTTTGATGATTTTTTCGTGTTAAAGGACGTGTTTTTATGATTGGAACAAGTTCGTATGATGTTTCGGGGTATGTTGGTGTCTTTGGTTGAGGTCCCGGGGGCCTCGGGGTGATTTCGAGTGTACAAACGGATCATTTTTAGCTTGTATAGAGGTCAAATTTTTGTTGTCTTATGTTGCAGACCTTAAAGCATCGCGTTCGCGTGGTGGTGGACGCGAACGCGTAGAGTGAAGTTGAGAGGCCTGGAAATTAGTCATCGCGTTCGCGTAGCTCAAGGTCCCGTTTTCATAGTTCTAGGAAGTAAAGCATCGCGTTCGCGGTGCATGTAGCACGTTCGCTTAAAGGGGATATGAGGCCATGAGTAAGTACTCATCGCGATCACGGCCAGAGGGGTGCGTTCGCATAGGTGGAGAATGTGGAACTTCGTGTTCGCGGGTCAGTAGTCACGTTCGTGTAAAGGTATTTGGGGTAAGCATAAATTGGTCATCGCGAACGCGTAGGTCTTGGACCACGTTTGCGTAGGGTAAAATGGCACCTGGGCAGAATTGATTTAAGTAATTTTTCATCCGCGAGCCAATGTTATATTCCTCCATTGTTGAGCGACTTTGGAGCTTTGGAGAGCGGATTGAAGAAGGAATCGAAGAGGAACGATGTGAGGTAAGATCTTTGAACATAAAACTCATTTTTTATTGGGAAATCTACCTAGAAATTCATGGAAACAAGCCAAAAATTTAATAAATTAGGGCTGGAGTTTTTTTATACTTCGAATTGGGATTGATAGGTTATTTGTGCTCGGATTTGGGAGTTCTTGGTATGTATGAACTGGTGGAGAGACGAGGATTCCAAAACTATAAGTTTTGTAATTTTTTGAGAAGTGGTCCCGAGGCTCGGGTTTTTCTACTTTCGAGATTCTTGCTATTTCGCGATTGTTTTCGTTCGGGTATTGTCCCATTGGCATGTTGTGATGTATTTGCTTTGTTTTTGGGTAGATTCAACGCGCGTGGGGCCGATTTTAGGGGCAAAGGCGTCGCGAGCTTGAACTTTCGCCGGTTCGAGGTGGGTAATACTTGGGAATGATATCCTGAGGGTTTGATACCCCGGATTTGCACACCCTAGCGTTGTATTGTGGTGACTTGCATGATGAACCTGAGCGTGGGGTAGAGCAGTGTTGGGGGATTGTGACTTGGTTCGTCCTAGTAGTTGGTTCTTGCCGCTAAATTATAAATGTTTTGTGGTAATCATCATGACTTTGGCTCATTTCCATACTTGGGGCTTATTGCCGATTGTTTGAAAACCATGGTATATAATTGTGATTCTATATGAGGCGAGACACATACTCCATGGCTAGTGCAGGGTCATATATGTGGAAATTTTGACTCAGTTTAATCCAAGGGATGAATTGTACTATATTGGCGATTGCTTCGCACCCTATATTGATGTTATCTAGGCTTGATGCCATGTTTGGGGCCTTGTGCCGACTTTTAGAATCCTTCAGGGTTCGTTATCTCAGAATTTTCATGATTTGCATATTATTTGAATTCAGTCCCGGTTTAAATACTATTTTCGCAAACTCATCCATATTTATACGTTTTGAAAACTCAAATGATTTTTAAATGATATTTCGGGCTGACGAGTACTATCTCACTATTTTCTGGACATTATATTATTTTAAATGCAAATGGTGATAACTATCAGAACTGTGTATTTTAAACGTAAACGGTGGTAACTATGGGCACCGTGTATTATAAATGGAAATGGTGGTAGCTATTGGCACCGTGTGTTATAAATGGAAATGGTGGTAACTATGGGCACCGTGTATTATAAATGGAAAGGGTGGTAACTATTGGCACCGTGTATTGTAATAGAAACAGTGGTAACTATGGGTATTGTATGATATGGAGCTTGGGCTGTAGGAGCCCCTCCAGAGTCTGAACCCCCACAGTGAGCGCGGGTACCCATATGGATCGGGTTGCACGTTCCGCATTGTTCATGCATTGCATTGCATTCATGCATTTACTCCTGTTTGTACTACGTGGGACAACATTTAGCACTCATACATCATTGGCATACGTACTGTTAGTTGCCTTGTTGTCTAGATACCCTGGTGTTCTATGTTAAGGAGTGTTGAGCCCGAGAGGCTGATGTAGAATATTGTGAGTTGATATTGAGCCCGAGGGGCAGGTTTCTGACTATTTCCTACTTTTTTGAAATTACCTTTGCAATTGTCGAAAAGCATATTTTCAAAAGAGATTCTTGAACTGAACTTGAGGTTTTTCTAAAGGGATTTTCACAGTATTACGGTTTTCTCAAAAAAGGTTGTTCTGTCTTTTATAGTAGTTTGGTGTGCTCATGCGTGTTTTCCTATCGCTCAGTTATTATTCTGTATTATTACCACTGAGTTGGAAGTACTCACTTTACTCCCTTCACTTTGCGTGCAGTTGCAGGTATTGTTCCCCGATAACGGGTCATTAGCAGGATCGAATGCCATATTCTGGCAGTTGAGCAGGGTGACCGCCAGCGTTCGCGGAACCGCACTCCATCCTTGTATTCCGGTTTTTACCTTGTATATTTATATATTGTTTGGCCAGTAGTAGTGTCCCTACTCTTTAGATGCTCGTGACTTGTGACACTCCGATCGGGTTGTATTGGTATTCATATTAACTAATGTCATAAAATTAGATTTGATCTGTTATAACTGATTAATTACTTTAAGTGGGGTAACAGCACGGTCTGGCTGGCCTTGTCTTCACGAAAGGTGCCATCACGATCGTATTTGAAAATTTCCTCGTGACAAGTTGGTATTAGAGCCTAAGTTACTAGGTCTCACGAGTCATGAGCAGGGTTAGTAAAGTCTCGCGGATCAGTACGGAGACGCCTGTATTTATCCTCGAGATGCTGCAGAACCGTTAGGAAAAACTTCCCATACTTGGAATTCTTATCGTGCGTACTTGATTCAGTTTGAGATAACTCTTGAAATTCCTTCCGCACGTCTGTATGCGCACGTGAGCGCTCAATAGTATATGTGCCTAGATGGCTTGTGATTCCCAGATCGAGGGGCAATAGGTAATCTCCGTAAGTTCATATTGGGCCAGTCTGCAGGACTCAGGGCCGGATATTTGCCTATGGTTTGAGCACCGAAGTGCTGACTGGGTAAGCAAGTGTTTCGAACTTATATGTTCAGAGTTGTTCTTATTAGCTGAAATGGCGGCTGGATATCCATGTGATGAGTATGTTAATACTACGAGGGGTATATATATAATTTTGGTAGTGACGAAGAAGTCTGATGAATAGTTGATGAACTATTAAGTGTTCGATTCCTATTGTGCTCTTATGTGTAGTCCGAGTTGTGGGCGCGTGAGAATAATTCATGTCTCGTAGTTAGCAAGTAAAGTACATTCCATGGGGCAGTATGAGTATAGACTCAGAAGGACTAAATGGTTGTGTGTTACGTATATGATGGTGGAAGGTATGTGGAAAGATTGAAATGAGCCGAAACATGTGGGTTATCTCATGTGGAGGGTTTCGAGCGGTATGATCCTTATGTGTATGTGAAATACCTCATGTGTAATTGAAGGATAGGTGTTGTACTTTGAAGAATTGGGATGCTTAAGAAAGTGGACTTAGCAGGAATGAATGTGAGGTTTGCAAAGAGTGTAGTGCTTGATGATCTGTGTATTCACAAAACTTGTAAATGATTTGAGTTTGATCTCATTTTGGCATCATTAGAGTAAAAGTGTTATGAGTTGTTAAGAATGCCTTAATATATGGCTTCGAGCCAAGTTGGGTAGGTGGCTCTTGGTCAGCTGATTGCGTGGTTATGAGCTATGTTGGTTCCATTTTGAGGTATGATGTCGAGCAGTTCTGGTTACAGAAATTGAGCCGAGGATGGAACATGTGAAGGAAAACTTCTACAAAGGTTATATGGTGCTTTCGTAAATGTGTTGGAAAAACTAGAATATTTTGAACTGGTGTTGATAAAGAATGCTCAGTGTATAGGGAAGAGAGATGTTTGTTTGTATCTGTATGAGACCATGTTCTGCGGTGTCTTGGTACTAATAAGGCACGAGTGGTTCCGTTCTTTTAGGGCAGGTGAATTACAGCTGAATGGGAGTGAATGACTCTCAAGAATGGTTTTTTTATGTTAAAAAAGATTTTGCATGCAACAATCAGGTGTCTTAAGTTTGTATATGTGGCTAGAGATTGTGTTATCATTTGAAAGGATCAAGACTGGTGGTATTTTATGGTTAACATGGGATTCTATATATCCGTGTGTGGAAGGTAATGGTAAAAATTCAGATTCGCAGGAAGTTCTTCAAGGTAAAGCATTCTGGAATATGGCATTTTGGGGAAACGTCTGAGAGGGTATTCAGTGGCCTATGGGTCTTAGACAGTGTGGTTTTATGTGCGAGTCTCGTGTGGTAACCTGGATTGAGGCATTGTGGTGCTACGACATAGGAAAATATCAAATCAAAGATGAATCGGTAAGGAAATTAGATAAATTGAATAGCTTGATAATGAACCGAATCGGTATGGTAATGATATGATTAATTACTGTATATGTTCGAGGTAATGAGCCTTACAGGTATTGTGCAGCAAAACTTTAAGTGCTGGAAGTTTGCTTAACTTGGTTTGGGAGAAAGAGTTCTTGATGTGAGTTATGTATTTGTACGGCGGAATGTGGGATTAGTCATAGTGATTCATGCGTTATATATGTTGGAGACTAGAAGTTCTCGTGATCCGACTATCCGGTGGTTGTGGGTCGTGTGTATGCCTTGCAGTTGTTGGAAACTGAAGGTCCGAGTGGATTTTTCCTTGTTTGGTATGTTAAAATTGGGCTATGATATTAGATTGTAGACTGGTTGTCCCAATGTCAGGTTGTCTAGACTAATGTATTATGGGCTATATCGAAAAAAGGGCCACAAGTTGCGTGGTGAGGTGCATCGAATTATTATTCTAGCAGAGTAGTTATATTCCAAGGACCAGCGGATGGTTGGCAAGTATTGCTTTGTTAATTGGGCCTTCGTGGCGGGTGTCAGTGCAGAGGTTTCTACCATTGATTCAATTTCAGTATTGAGGGACTTTTCGGATGCGTTTATTGCGGCCGGGCATGAGGCTATATGTGTTTATTGTAATGAGCGGATTTGGCTCGATCTGCATTTCCTTTCGTGATATATATAAATATGCAGGATCGGGTGGCACGCCGCCACGGGTATGTTATCTGGATCGGGTTGCGCCCCGCAATAGTGTGATGTGGAGAATAGTTTTCTATATGTTGCATTGTATCCCTTGCTTCACCCTGGGTGTGATGGATTGTTTGGTTTCGGACCTCAATCTGTGCGTGGCTGTCTGTGTTGAGCCTGGTTTCTTGAGGTGCTTTATGGGTAATAGTGTTTGGATAGAATCGCGCGATGTGGCAAGGCCACGTGATGTTATGACCTTTCGAAGAGGGTTCAGGTACTCTATTTCAATGATTTGAAATGGGATCTCAGTTTTGTGTTGTGATCGTACGGAGGAATTTGAATTACAGCTCTTTCATTTGAGTCAGTTGTCGTGAATTAAGTATGTTTAAATCGTTTCTTATTGGTGCCTGTGTTGAGTACGTTGTGGCTTAGGCCGGTGTTGAGATGTCATACCACCAGACTGGCGTGTTGTAGTTGAGATGATCGTTGGAGTTATTAAGGAGTACAAGCATATTGATTTCAACTGGTTAAAAAGGTAATATCGAGGTTTAGCTCCAAAATTGGTTGTAGTATCAAAAAAAAAGGAAATGGACTCATGAATGGGTGATCTGCGAGATAGGTTCAGTTTATCGCGTGTGCCGTTGGCAGTATATGAAGGTGTCGGGATAAGGCTTTAGCTAATAAAAAGGGTTTTCTGTCCGTATTGGGTTATTGTGGGCAACTGCTGTAAATAGGGGCTATCGTTCTGAGTGTTGGAAGGTGTGGAATATTGTATGAATTCACCTAAGGATGCAGGTGTGGGTTATTACAGCTGGTTCGGGTTAATTCTGAGTATAGATGTGAGGTTTTGATCTTGTGTATGATTTCAGCAAGTGCAGTGTGGTTCTATGGTTTATGGGCCATATGGATTGTGAAATTTCAGTTGTGTTGTGTTATCGGTACATGTGAGTTAGGGTGACGTGGGATCAGCCCGGGTATGTGCTTGGTAAGGTCATTCAGCTGTTGGATTGCATCTAGAACAACTCTTGGTACGCTCGAGGACGAGCGTTTGTTTAAGTTGGGGAGGATGTGACGACCCGACCCATCGTCTTATGTGCTGCTACTCCGTTTTCCCCTTATTGTGTTGATTCATGTTTCAATATCAGTATTTGAGTCGATCGGGTGCAATTGAATTGGTTTTTGGTTGAAAATAAGGCACATGGCCTCATAGAAGAAAGCTTGTTTTAGAAAAAAGTCAACCGGAAGTTGATTTATGAGTTAGAGGGCTCGGATGAGATTTCCAATGTTTAGGTTAGCTTCGGGAGATGATTTGTGACTTAGGAGAGAAATCGGAATTGAATTTGGAGGTTCGGTGTAGAATAAGGCTTGAATTGGCGAGGTTTGAATTTTGGCGGATTGCGGTTGATAGGTGAGATTTTGATCCGAAGGTCGGAATAGAATTCCCAGAGTTGCAGTAGCTTCTTCAGGTAATTTTGGGTATGTCTGCAAATTGTCAGGACATTCGGATGTCGTTTGGTTGGGTTTTTGATCGAATATGAGTTTCAGAAGTTTTAAGAAAATTTAAGCTTGAATCCATCGTGATTTGATGATTTTCGTGTTAAAGGACGTGTTTTTATGATTGGATCAAGTTCGTATGATGTTTCGGGGTATGTTGGTGTCTTTAGTTGAGGTCCCGGGGGACTCAGGGTGATTTCGAGTGTTCAAACGATCATTTTTAGCTTGTATAGAGGTCAGAATTTTGCTGTCTTATATTGCAGATCTTAAAGCGTCGCATTCGCGTAGTGGTGGATGCGAACGCGTAGAGTTAAAATGAGAGGCCATGAAATTATTCATCGCGTTCGCGTAGCTCAAGTTCGCGTTCGCGTAGTTCTGGGAAGTAAAGCATCGCGTTCGCGGTGCATGTAGCGCGTTCCCGTAGAGGGGATGTGAGGCCATGAGTAAGTACTCATCGCGATCACGGCCAGAGGGGTGCGTTCGTGTAGGTGGAGACTGTGGAACTTCGCGCTCGCGGGTCGGTAGTCGCGTTCGCGTAAGGGTATTTGGGGTCAGCATAAATTGGTCACCGCGAATGCGTGGGTCTTGGATCGCGTTCGCATCGGGTAAAATGACACCTGGCAAGAATTGATTTAAGTCATTTTCCATCCCCGAGCCTATGTTATTTTCCTCCATTGTTGAGCGATTTTGGAGCTTGGGAGAGCGAACTGAAGAGGGAATCGAAGAGGAATGATTGGAGGTAAGATCTTTGAACTTAAAACTCGTTTTTATTGGGAAATCTACCTAGAGATTCATGGAAACAAGCCAAAAACTGAAGAAATTAGGGCATGAGTTTTTGATACTTCGAATTGGTATTGATAGGTCATTTGGGCTCGGATTTGGGAGTTCTTGGTATGTATGAACTCGTAGCGAAACGAGGATCCCAAAAATATAAGTTTCGTAAATTTTCGAGAAGTAGGACCGGGGCTCGGGTTTTGCGAGTTCCGAGATTCTTGCTATTTCTCGATTGTTTTCGATTGGGTATTGTCCCATTGGCATGTTGTGATGTATTCGATCTGTTTTTGGATATATTCGACGCGCGTGGAGGCCGGTTCTAGGGTAAAAGGCATCGCGAGCTTGAGATTTTGCCGGTTCGAGGTGAGTAATACTTGGGAATAATATCCTAAGGGTTTGAAACCCCGGATTTGCACACCCTAGTGTTGTATTGTGGTGACTTGAACGATGAACCTGAGCGTGGGGTAGAGCACCATTGGGGGATTGTGACTTGGTCCGTCCCGGTTGTTGGTTCTTACCGCTAAGTTATAAATGTTTTGTGGTTATCCTCGTGACTTGGGCTCATTGCCATACTTGGGGCTTATTGCTGATTGTTTGAAAACCCTAGTATGTCATTGTGACGCTATATGAGGCGAGACACGTACTCCATGGCTAGTGCAGGGTCATATATGTGGAAATTGTGACTCGGTTCAATCCGAGGGATAAATTGTACTATATTGGAGATTGCTTCGCACCCTATATTAATGTTATATGGGCTTGATGCCATGTTTGGGGCCTTGTGCCAATTTGTAAAATCCTTCAGAGATCTTTATCTCAGAATTTTCATGATTTGCATATCATTTGAATTCAGTCCCGGCTTAAATACTATTTTTGCAAACTCAGCCATATTTATACGTTTTGAAAACTCAAATGATTTTAAATGATATTTCGGGCTGATGAGTACTATCTCACTATTTTCTGGACTGTATATTATTTAAATGGAAACGGTGGTAAATATCAGCACCGTGTATTTTAAATGTAAACGGTGGTAACTATGGGCACCGTGTATTATAAATGGAAACGGTGGTAACTATTGGCACAGTGTATTATAAATGAAAACGGTGGTAACTATGGGCACCGTGTATTATAAATGGAAACGGTGGTAATAATTGGCACCGTTTATTGTAATGAAAACAGTGGTAACTATTGGCACTGTATGATATGGCGCTTGGGCTGTAGGAGCCCCTCTGGAATCTGAACCCCCACAGTGAGCGCGGGTACCCATATGGATCGTGCTGCACGTTCCGTAGTGTTCATGCATTGCATTGCATTCATGCATTTACTCCTGCTTGTACTACGTGGCACGACATTTAACACTCATACATCATTGGCATACATACTGTTATTGCCTTGTTGACCAGATACCCTGGTGTTATATGTTAAGGAGTGCTGAGCCCGAGAGGCTGATGTAGAATATTGTGAGTTGATATTGAGCCCGAGGGACAGGTTTCTGACTATTTCATACTTGTTGAAGTTACCTTTGCAATTGTCGAAAAGAATATTTTCAAATGAGATTCTTGAACTGAACATGAGGTTTTTCTAAACGGATTTTCACAGTATTACGGTTTTGTCAAAAAGGGTTGTTCTGTCTTTTATAGTAGTGTGGTGTGCTCATGCGTGTTTTCCTATCGCTCAGTTATTATTCTGTATTATTACCACTGAGTTGGAAGTACTCACTTTACTCCGTTCACTTTGCGTGCAGTTGCAGGTATTGTTCCCCGATAACGGTTCATTAGCAGGATCGAATGCCATATTCTGGCAGTTGAGCAGGGTGACCGCCAGCGTTCGCGGAACAGCACTCCATCCTTGTATTCCGGTTTTTACCTTGTATATTTATATATTGTTTGGCCAGTAGTAGTGTCCCTACTCTTTAGATGCTCGTGACTTGTGACACCCCGGTCGGATTGTATTGGTATTCATATTAATTAATGTCATTAAATTAGATTCGATCTGTTATAACTGATTAATTGCTTTAAGTGGGGTAACTGAACGGTCTGGCTGGCCTTGTCTTCATGAGAGGCTCCATCACGATCGGATTTGAAAATTGGGTCGTGACAACATTTCTGTAGCTATTCTCCATCGGATCCATGTCGTTGTTTGCCTGAGCATTAAAAGATCCTCCTCTCTCTTATTCTTGAACTGTTTGCTTGTTAAAGGAATTCCTATGTTTGTAACCACTAGTGTAGTTAGTGTTGGTGTTGGTGTAGCCTCCAACATTATTATATCCTCCATTAGGACCACTACTATGAGCTCTGTTACTCAACATTGCAGCAGCTTTATTGTTGTCTTTACACTATTCACACCTTTTCCACTAATCTTTTAACTCTCTACATTGATTATCATGGAGTAGGCTTTATTCAAATTTGGTAAGGGTCTAGTCATAAACACCTAATTTTTGGCATTCTCATAGGAATTATTTAGACCTGTTAGAAACTGGTAAAGCTTTTGAAGTTGATAGTCTTCTACATGTTTCTTAGACTCAGGGCAGCCACAAGAAGGTGGTGGAGTGAGTGTTTCATAATTATCCCAGAGTTCTCCCAAATGAGAGAAATATACAGATACAGATGACACTCCTTGTGTTAGAGTAGAAATCTCCTTATGTAGATAGGCAGCTCTAGATGCATTTACTTTGTCAAATCGTTCCCTAAGATCTTCCCAAATCGTAAAAGCATCAGAGGCATAGATGACACTACTAATCATATTAGGTGTTACGGTATTCATAATTCAAGCCACCACTATTACATTATACCTATCCCACAAATCATGAAGACTAACATTATAGTTACTCTTTTTGTGGGTGCCTAGAACAAAACCGAATTTGTTTTTACCATGAAACACTATTTTCAATGATCTACTCCAAATAGAGTAATTCTCAGATCCTTGTAATTGAATAGAGATTAGAACTGAACCTAGTGTATCAGATGGATGAATGTACAGGAGATGATGATGATCAACTTGATCTATTGGGTTTGTGGTCCGATTTTCAACAATTTCATCAGTGGCTGTCATTGTTGCAGACGTTTGAAGTAAGCTGTCCTAGAAATCTGATATCAGATGCAATCGATTATGAAAATTTGAGACTCAATCGAACAGATAGCAAAACATTAGCTTGCAAGGAATGATATGTAGATCGAGACTTAGCTCAATTAAATAGATCTGCTAAAGAAATTGATTCAATTCAATTCGTCATAGCTAGCTCGAACTCGATTAACCGAGCTCTGATACCATGTTGAGAAGCTCAGCAATGGTAGTCATTAAATCAGATGTAAAAGAGAAGTAAAAAGAAGAGTGGAGAAGCAGACAATTACTCCATTTCTCAGAAAAAGAAAATATTTGTACTGTTACATTTACCTTAGGCTAAGCTAGCATTTATATACTATACTAACTCTAACTACTTCCTATGGTAAAGTATATATCTAACTACCCTACTAACTATAGTTAAGTTACATACATGAAAGTTACTTCTCTCAACAAACTATAACGTTTCATTTTAATTAAGTCAGAAAAATAATTAAAAACAATAAATTTACTATATGTCATCAATACAAATATTGTGATACTCTTGATTCTAGGCTTGAACAAAAAAATATGGATTGTAACCGTATATTGTACCAGATTACAAAATCAAATTAAATGCGGCATGCTACTAGAACATAATTGGACTATAGTCAGTCAGTTCATACTTGTGTAATGGTTTTCCATTACTGTTGTTTTCTCATGTGAACACTTCACGCTGTATGGCATGTCTTAAGGTGCTGAATCTATTTTGTCTTTCTCACAGGATCTTTTTACATAGCAAAACTAGCAGACAGATCAACAACAGAAATTGCAAAGTTTTTAAATTTTTGCTTTTGAACTATAATTAGCTTTAGTGTAAGTACTAGAAACTTCACACTGCTTGATGAATAGTTTCACAAAAATATAGACAAATCGGGATAAGATCCAATCTTGTTTTTGAATTGAATAGAAAAAGGATATATGAAGTTCGTTTTCTTCCTCTATTCATCTATGTGATGGATAAATCTCCATAAAAAATCCAAGTATAAAGGAACAACTGAAATGCTACCTTGATCTTTCTTTGTCTCGAACCCCATATCCTTATAATAACGATAGAGTCAGGAGTGGCCCTATAGCGAAATTAACCGGTGGTGCTTGGTCGAAGCTCGAGTAGGAAAACTCTTTCAATCAAGATATCCAAACTCAATTCTACAGTAAGCAGATCCTGATATTTGTGTACATTCAATAATAGCAATTAAAAATTAAAATAGTAAGTCAACGAAGCCAAGACTAATTTATCTATTTAGTTGAACTCAAGAAGGAAATATCTTAAATAGTTAGAACATAGTAAAGACAAAATCAACAGCAACAATATGTACATTTCACATAAGAATTGACATTAATTGAAATTCATTCTCAAACAATTGATATAATTCAAAATATTACCTTTACCACATACAACGATGAAAGTTTAAATCTGTTGGTGGATTACACTTAATCATCAACTATTGCCTAAAATAATTACAAGTTCAACATAAGAGTTAGAGTCATGAATAAAATCATTACTTTCAAATAATAAAGGCATCACTCATATATTGTACAATTTCAGCCTGTTGCGTGGAATATCCTTGTACAGCAACATCAGCAATGGTTGCTAGTACATTGCAACAACTAGACACAAAGAGGTAATATATTTGACCATTAAAACATAGATTAATAGTCAAACTTACAACTAGTAGACAAGTTACAAAAGCTAAATCATCCTAAAATAAAATCTCTCTGTAAATAAAATTATTATTCAAAGACAAGCTTGTAACTTTTAAAATGAAGAATTTATCCACCAAAATGGACCTTAGTATTATATCCTCCAATTAATTTCATCTTTTCCTTCTCTTTCTCTTCACCAAACAAGATATGTAATAAGATCATTCTTCACAATATAAAGGCAAAAGAAACACTACACAAAATTGAATTATGTAGCTCTCCTGTGCTCCATCATCCTATAATCTTATTCCTCCGTCATAAAATAAATTTGGAAGTTCAGTAACGTGTTAGAATATGGACAGACAATAGAGATTTACAGTCTAGGTAAAACATCGAGCTCATGAAATTAACACCAATTATGCTTCGTCTCCCAAATCTCTAGCTTCTTCAATTCATCAAATACTCCCAAATCTGTCAAACCAAAGTGCACCTTTTCAATATAAAGATTAAAGAATTTTCAAATCAGTAGCCAAAATATAAGATCCAACTTATACACTAAGAGCAAGAATCAACATCAGACCAATTAAACCACTAACACAGCTCGTACTATTTGTTAGGAAAAGCTTAGAAGTTTAGATCTCCAAAAGCATCTGAGAAGTATTTCAATACATCTTTGAGATTGTTCGAATCCTAAAAATTCAATCTTTTGGGCTTTTGAAAACGAAGATATTTTAAAATTTAGCCAAAAGAATTGTTCTGGTGTGGTCAAGCAATATCAAGATTCTTAAACAACAAGCATATCAGTTGTATAAATGTAGAAATTCTGGCGTGTCACTGCTCGTTGGTTTAGTTTAGAAATAAAATAGATTAGATTTGTCTTTAATGCTTAAAAAAGCCATATACCTATTGGACTAACATATAAGAGTCTCAAGCCATAAAAAATAATGTATTAATGCTCATTCTTACCCAAAAAATCAATGAGAGACTTATGGATATGGTTTGAAATATACCTTTGAACTGTTCATAGCAACCAATAGAGCAAATATTTGAGCCAGTGAGTTTATCATTTTCAGCAAAAAAAGGGTGGTGGGAGGTGCATTAATTTCAGTATCTCCACTCATCCCATATTTCTCTCTCCTAACCCTTCAGTCTTACCCACGTTTTACCTATACCCACGTTTTTTTTACAAGCTTCCACCATTGACAGCCATTAAAAAGCTTGAAAGCTTTGAATTCAAATTTTGGTTGTCAAAAATTATTATTTGTTTTGACTGGGTGTTGTTGTAAATAACCGAGAATATATTTTGGAGTTTATATCTCAATTTTGAGGGATTTTGGTAAAGATTTAGACTTATTTTTGGCTGAATTTCAGATTGGAACTCGACGTATTGCAGATTTGTCTACAATTTCTATAATATGTCTATAATTCAGTCAAAATCAAGTCTAATATTCACCAAAATCCCTCAAAATTGAGATATAAACTCCAAACCATATTCCCAATTATTTTCAACAACACTCAATCCAAACAATAATGATTTTTCAAAAACCCAAATTTGAATTCAAAGCTTTCAAGTTTTTTAATGGCTGTCAATGGTGGAATTACCGCTTTCTTTTCATTTACGTTGTATTACTAAAATTTGCGATTGAGAAATATAGAGATGTGGAGAGAATGTCGACAAACAGAGCTTTTGCAGAATTGATTTCTACAATTTGAAATTGAGCTTCTGATTTCGACGAACTGAGCTTTTGATTTGTGTCTTTAGCGAAAATATCGAAGAACAGATCTGAGATTTTGAACAGATTTCATTTTGACGATTTGAGCTTTTGAACGGATTTGATTTGTTGCTAAATCAATTAGAAGATTACGTTCCTGAATTTTAACACGCCTAATTAGGAAGATTCATTTACTAATATTTAGTATTTAATGAATTATATAATAATTGTAGGAAAAATATAGATAAGACGAATAAATTAAAAACTATACACATTTTTAATAATAAAAATTTTATATACGATATAGGAAGAAATAAATCTCTTCAATTATTTCGGGTCTTGATCCAGACATCAATTGTGTGGACGGCCTTCTTGGTGATCACCGAGTGACCGACTATGGGCCTGAAAAAAGCCCACCAAAGCGGAGCCTAATTTTCAAGAAAATTATCCATAGTACCTATTAACCTAAAAACAATTACCCTAAATACCAATTCTTTCCTGCATTTGAGAGTTTTGGATTGCTATAGCTTAAATGGCATGCTCATGGAAGGCTAATTATTTTGACTTCTAGAAGTAATAGCTGAAAGGTTTAAAAAAAAAAGAAGAAAAAGAGAGAGAGAGAGAGGAGTGGGTGGGTGATGAAGGGACATTTGGAGTGTGGATGAAGGGCTTGCTTATCTTAAGAGTTAGGTTCATATTATCTGTCTTTTAACAATTTTTTAAACTGCGTATAAGAAAAATATTTGATAGTTTTAAGGAAATTATAGTTTATCTGTCCCTTAAACGTCACGGTTAATCAGTATTTCACTAATTTGAACATAAAGGATAAATTAGGAATAAATAATAAGCAAATTCTTTTTTTTATAACATCAAATATTTTAAAATAAAATTTAATTTATCAAAATGATTAACTTTTTTCATTATTTTGAGAACGGAGAGTATTAAATTGCAGAGGCTCCTTAACTTCTATACTCTAGAAGCACAGTGCTTGATTGAACGGAGATTAAAAGGAAAAAAAATTGGAAATCCCTCAAAACATTTAATAATGATACATTATAAGTGCATGTCAATCAAACTCCATTTATTGTTACTTCAACTTCTTCTTTTTTTTTTTATAAAAACTGAATCGTATTTTATTTTAAAAATTGGATTTAATCATTTGATAAAACAATGAAAAGCGTAACTTGTAAAGAGCAACTCTTGGAGTATGAGCTGCTTGTTGATAATAAAACCTAATGAAAGTGGAAGGTCAAAGGCTTGTATTATTTGAGGAAACCACCTTTAAAAAACTTTCATATAGTTTTTGACAACTTGTAAAATAATCAATGATGGCCACTAGGGAAATAATTGGCAAATTTTAACATGATAATCCCAAAATCTACTTATGTTCATTAAGTGTGATAAAATTGTCTAATAGCACTAATGATTTCCTACAGATTAATGTGGTAATTTGCTGCAGGTCGCTAGAGTTTAAATACAATTATTTGCTCTTCCTTTAAGGTTTATTTTATGTGCTATGTAAGTAGACCTGCTCGGCACAGACCATCATAATTATTCACTCATAACCTGCCAATTTAATTTTAATATCAAATCTATACTTAATGAAGTAATTTATGTATTAGACACCTTAACAAAATTATAACGCCATGTTGTAGGAACTCATCTGACAAAGTTAATTCTCCATTATTTTCTCTGGCCTGTCAAGGTATATATGTCATTCAATTGATTCCGGTGCTTTATTATTCTCTGTATTAATTCATACACCATCGGCAGTTTAAACCGGTGTAATTTTATGTTCATAGGAAACCAAAGAGGTGATGCTTGCGGATGGTTTTGCTGTAGGTTTAAAATAATAAAATTTACAGATAATGCGTAAATTACCCATCAAATTTGTCCGAAAAAATTATCTACACATCTTAACTTTACGGGCGACATATGTCTTCGTATGAATGTAATACCTCATTAAATGATGACATGGCAAAGAAAGTATATTTACTCTCCCAGAAATTATTACTGTGGGCCCCTTTTTCGTTTACTTTTCTCTTTTCTTATTTTTTTACCTTTTGTTTTCTCTCACCACCTTTTCTTCATTTTAAAAATTTTTTAAAGATTTTTTTTTGGTAAAAGCAGAAAAAGCAAACTTGTAAAAACTTTTTTTTGTTAAAACAGAAAAAAATCATTTTTCAACAAAATATTTTCGTTTTTGAAAATTATTTTTTTTATTTTTCAGTTTTTTAAATGAATTTTGTTTTGTAAAAACTGGAAAAATAAATTTGTAAAAACTATTTTTTTCTGAAAAAACTGATAAAAATCATTTTTTGAGCAGATTTTGACATGTGGCGCGTGTGTACTACACCTCCCCCCCCCCCCAAGACTGACTAAGTGTTACCAATGGGGTATTAAATTAACCTCAAACAAGAATACAGGGGACGTAGGTCGCCCGTAAAATTTTTCTGGACAGTCTGATGAGTAATTTATGTATTATCTCCAAAATTTATAATATAGAAATTTCTTGTGAGAAACAGTTCTACATTTGAATTAGCTTTTTTTATCCTAGAATATCGATTGAAATGGAAATGTTCTGTCGGAGTGTTATATACACCAACAATAACAACAATAACAATAAATCGAGTTTGATCCCAATAGCTGGGGTCTGTGAAGGTTAGTCTGTACACAAATCTTAGCATTGCCTAATGCAGGTAGAGAGGTTGTTTCCAATAAACTCTTGTCTTAGGAAAGATAAGAAGAAGTGGGAAGTAAGGAAGGAAGAGAAAAGAAAAGAAAAGAAAAGGGGGGATAGGGGATAAAGAATACGTAGTACCAAATAATAGCAGCAGGGAATATAATACCTGAGGCAAACACAACCACATAATGTAATAGAAATCTAAGAATATGAAGAGACATGCATGCTAATAAGATCCTACTAACCTTCTATCTTAATCCTCGACCTCCACACCCTCCTATCAAGGGTCATGTCCTCAGTGAGCTGAAGCAGCGCCATGTCTTGTCTAATACCTCTCCCCAGTACTTCTTATGCCTACCCAACCTCTTCTCAAACTCTCCATAGCCAACCTATCACACCTCCTGATAGGAGCATCAATGCTTCTTCTTTTAACATGTCCGAACCATCTCAACCTCTCGACCCTCGCATCTTGTCCTCCACAGAGGCTACTCCCATTCTGTTCTGGATAGCTTCATTCTTAATTCTATCTCTCCTAGTACACCGACACATCCATCTCAACATCCTCATCTCTGCTACTCTCATTTCTGCAGGTGGGAGTTCTTGACTGGCCAACACTCAGCCACATACAGCATAGCCGGTCGAACTACCGCTCGATAAACTTACCCTTAAGTCTTAGCGGCACATTCCTATCACACAAAACATCGGTAACGAGCCTCCACTTCATCCATCCCGCTCCGATGAGATGTGTGACATCCTATCTCCCCGTTACCCTGGACGAGTGTTATATATACAATAGAAAAAAGAATTCACCACAGTGGAAAACAAATTCTATTGAGTGGTTGTAAGACTCGTAATATCATATGAGAATAAATGTTGAGCTTTTAAAGTCCAATTTATTCACATAATTAATAAGTCTCGCAAATAGTAGATGCTAAGATGGGAAAACGGTCATACAAGATTAGATAATATTATAAATGATCATAATTAACAGAATGTGCAAGTAGCAAATATGAAGGATACACAAGAGGTTCCTTGAAATAATTTGAATATGTCTTATGTCGACATACAGATTAAACAGTCTATAAATATCAAAATCATGGAGAATTAAAGCGTTAAAAGGTGATGAGTAGACCTAAAATTATACGGAGACCTCGTAAAAAATTGTACACAATGAAAGAAATAAGTGAGGGAACATTAATTGGTTGTAATTAAGTCTTATTCATGTTCCTATATTTATTTTAGCCACTATATTTTCTAACAATCATTTATTTTGTTATTGATTTATTTGTCAATAGAAACTATAGAGAATTTCTAGTGATTTCTTTTTGTTTTTAATTGCATTTTATGGAAATGGACTGGTATGATTCTAAATGGAGACATGAAGAATACTTATTACTTGAGATTGAAACATAATTTTTGCTTTTTATTTGTCAATCTTATAAGTTTGAAATCTGCGACAAATTAATTAATTATCGGAACAAAAATGTTGTTGTAATACGAAATTTATAACGATATATAAAAACAATATTGACAACTATAACTGTTAGTAAACTATATTTGTAAAACAATTTTGAAAATATAAATAAATATAAACAGAAATGATCATAAATAAAAATGACAAACAGTTCGAGCCCACTGAATTCACAGTGTTTCCTTAAGGAATTTAATCCCCTCCTAGTATCCAAGGTTATGGATTATTTCCTCCCAGGATAGAATGAATTGCATATTGACGTAGTGGTACTTCAAATCTCAGTGTTTCAGCGAACACAAAGTTCGGTAGCAATTCACACTTACTTTTTGCTTTGTTTGATGCTAAAAGTACGCAGATGAAGGAAAAGAAACTCAGAAAATTGTAGTGAAATACTGAGAAAATAGTGTTGTATTGGGCTGAAATCTGAAGAGATGCAACTCTTCAGAATGGTTGTTTTTGCAAAACGGCCATGGCATAAATGTCATTACATAAATGGCTATTTACTCAACAATAAAGAGGGAAAATAAAGAGGAAAAATTGACGGGTAGTTAGTTTTTTGTTACAAAAACAGAAACTGAAATATGGATAGCGGAAATGGATTTAACATTAACAATTATTTTAATATTAATATTATGATATTAAAATAAATATTTAATAATATTTTTGTTAATATTTTAATATTAACAAATAAATTTGATCCAATAAATTAATCAATCAATCGATCATTTGACCAATCTGAAGCCGAAGTTGAGCCGAGCGACGACGACGACGACGCGAGGCTTGCCTTCTTCTCAACTCTTTAAGAGTTAGAAGAAGAGAAATTGCTTATATACCCATAAAAACCTCTTGCTCTTCCAATATAGGACAATGTCCATTTGCCAATGGAGAGAAACTTGAAATTTTACTCAAAAATTTTATTTTTCTCCATTTCACATCATCCTCTTTTAAGTATTTAATTTATATTAAATACAAAACACAACAATCCCCCACATGAATGGGAAATGGCTATATCATGGAAGTATGCATGAAAAACTGTGTGATTTGCAAGCAAGGATTAAATGCATTTGGATAAGTAGATTTCCCTTTGAACTATCCGTAGTGAACTTATGTCGGATATACTCAATCAATTGGTAAACTGGATATCTTTGAACTGTCGAACTTTGGTGCATACCTAGACAACCACAAATCATACAACTAACCTTTAACCATCTTTGGTTCTTATTATTGTGTTTGTTTCAGCCATGAACACCGCCTGGTTTCGTAAGTACGTAGAGAACTGACCTTACAAAGTTCTCCCTTGAAGCGACTAACACTTCACATTTACATAGGTGATCCTAATTGTGTCATCCCGTCGATACACTATTTGATATACCCCGTATCAAATTTAGAAATAATTAAAAAGCCTTAATGCTTTATCCTTGATATTCAACATTGTCTCATCACGAGAATGGACCAAAAGTTTAGTTGACAATGTTGAACCGTCATTAATGATTTTGTTTGATCTCCTTGAACCTAGATCTTGGGATGTTCAGTCTTCTAGATAAAGTTACCGCCATTATGACTTGTTCTCAGCCACAGTCCCGTTCCTCTTGATGACTTCTCAACTACCTCTCTAATTAAGCCTTTTGTAAGTGGATCGACACATTATCACTTGACTTTAGATAATCAATCGTGATAATTCCTCTGTAGAGTAATTGTTTTATGTCTTCGTTGTATGTGACGAGATTTACCTTTATACATAAGGCTCCCAGCCCTTCCAATTTCCTCTTTACTATCACAATGTATACATATTGATGCCAACGGTTTAGGCCAAAATGGAATATCTTCCAAGAATTTTCTGAATCATTCAGTTTCTTCACCGGCTTTATCCAAGGCTATGAACTCAGCCTTCATTGTAGAGTGGGCTTTGTTTGGATGACTTCCAAGATACCGCTCCTCCACCAATAGTGAATACATATCTACTTGTGGACATTAAAGCAGTTGATCCGGTGATCCAATTTGCATCGCAGTATCCCTTAATGACCGAAGGATATTTACTGTAGAACAAAGCAAAGTTCTGGGTATGTACTAAATACCCCAAAACTCATTTCATGGACATCCAATGAGATTGTCGTGGATTACTCGTATATCAACTCAATTTACTTATAGCACAAGCTATATCTGGTCGTGTACAATTCATGAAGTACATTAAGCATCCCAATGCACGAGCATAATCCAATTGTGATATGCTTTGGCCATTGTTCTTTGCTAATGCAAGATTCACATCAATTGGAGTCTTTGCAACTTTAAAGCCCAAGTGCTTGAATGTTTCAACTACTGTCTTAATATAATGAGATTGTGACAATGCTATACCTTGAGAAGTCTTATGGATCTTAATTCCCAGAATTAAATCAACAACTCTCAAGTCTTTCATATCAAACTTGCTAGTTAGCATACGATCAATAGCATTTACGTTGGCAATGTCATTACTCATTATGGGCATATCATCCACATATAAGAAAATAACGACTATGTGATTTGGAATATTTTTAATGTACACACATTTATCTTAAATCCATTTGACAGTATAGTTTGGTCAAATTTCGCATGCCATTATTTGGGTGCTTGTTTTAGTCCGTAAAGGGACTAACAAGTCTACAGACCTTCTTTTCTGTATCTGGAACCACCAACCCTTCAGGTTGTTCCATGTAGATTTCTTCCTCCAACTCTCCATTTGAGCAGGCCGTCTTAACATCCATTTGATGAATTTCAAGATCATAAAAAGCAGCTAACGCTACCAATATTCGTATGGATGTAATTCTTGTAACTGGAGAGTATGTATCAAAATAACCAAGACCTTCTCGTTGTCTACATCCTTTGACCACAAGTCTTGCCTTATACTTGTCAATAGTGCCATCATCTTTTATTTTCCGCTTAAAGATCCATTTAGAACCCCACGGTTTATTTTCAGGAGGAAGAAAACCAATTCCCATGTATGGTTGTTCAGTATGGATTCTATTTCATTATTGACTGCCTCTTTCTATAATAATGATTCCGAAGAAGACATAGCTTCTTTAAATGTTTGAGGCTCATTTTCCAATAAGAAAGTCACAAAATCTGGTCCAAATGAAGTAGACGTTCTTTGACGTTTACTACGTCTTGAATCCTCTTAGTTAACTATACTTTCTTTTGTTTCTTTCCGGGGTCATTTAGATCCTTCACCAATCAACTCATATTACTTTTTTATACGGATATATATTTTCAAAGATCTCAGCACTATCTGACTCTATAACTGTATTATTATGAATATCAGAATTTCTAATTTATGAACAAGAAATCGATATGCTTAACTATTAGTCGCATATCCTATGAAAACACAATCAACGGTTTTCGGTACTGTTTTTATCCTTTTGGATTTAGGAACTTGCTCTTTTGCCAAACACCCCTACACTTTAAAATAATTCAAGTTGGGCTTCCTTTCTTTCTATTTTTCATATGGAATTGATTATGTTTTGCTATGGGGTACTCGATTTAATATTTAGATAGCCGTAAGAACGGCTTACCTCCACAAGTTCTGTGGCAAACCAGGAATTATCAATAATGTGTTCATCCTCTCCTTTAATGAACGATTCTTTCTTTCTTCAATCCTATTGGATCGGGGCGTGTAAGGGTCCATTGTTTGATGAATAGTTCCATATTCTAAACATATTTGTTCAAAAGGAGATTCATATTCATTACCCCTATCACTTTTTATCATTTCGATTTTCTTGTTAAGTTGTGTTTCAACTTCATTTTTTATTGCTTGAATGAGTCTATTTCTTTATCTTTACTATTAAGTAAGTAAACATAGCAATATCTAGTATTATTGTCAATAAAAGTTATGAAATACTTCTTTCCATCGCGAGATGGTATTGACTTCATGTAACAAATATCTGTGTGAATTAAGTCTAATGGATTTGAATTCCTTTCAACTAACTTATAAGGATGTTTAACATACTTAGATTCCATACATACTTGACATTTTGATTTGTCACATTCAAACTTAGGCAATACTTCCAAATTAATCATTTTCCGTAAAGTTTTATAATTGACATGACCCAAACGCATATGCCATAATTCATTTGACTCAAGTAAGTAAGGCGAAGTTGAAATTTTATTATTATTTTTCTCAACCATTATATTCAGCTTGAAAATGCCCTCAGTGAGGTAACTATTTCCTACAAACATTTTATTCTTACTTATTACAACATTATTGGAAACAAAAACACATTTAAAGCCATTGTTAACAAGAAGTCCAGTAGAGACTAAATTTTTCCTAATCTCGGGAACATGAAGGACGTTGTTCCAAGTCACCACTTTGCCGAAAGTCATTTTGAGAAATATCTTCCCACATCCTTCAATCTTGGCCTTTGCAGCATTTCCCTTGGAAATTGTCTTATTGGGCCCAACATGAGCATAAGTAGCAAAAGCTTCTTTAACAACACAAACATGGCGAGTGGCTCCCAAATCAATCCACCACTCTTTAGGATTGCCCACCAAGTTGCATTCGGAAAGCATTGCGCATAAATCATCAAATCATCATGATTTTCAACCATGTTTGCTTGAACCTTCTTCTTGTCCTTCTTCGGAGCAAGGCACTCCACAGATTTGTATCCAATTTTTTCACAGTTGTAGCAGTTTCCACTTAACCGCTTCATACGTTGTATTTCAGACCAGAAACCTTCTTCCTCTTTTTGTTCTCTTCAACAATATTTGCTCCCATTATTGTTGAATTTCATGGCCTCTTGATGTTAATAAACGTCGATACCACACAAGAAGGGGGGGGGGGTGATTTGTGTGGTACCTAATTTTCGAGTTCTTCTAAGTGTTCTAACTACAGAAGTTTGCGTAATAATAAGAACTGAAAGTAAAGTGCACAGAGATTTCTACGTGGAAAACACCTGGCTCAAAAGGTGAAAAAACCACGACCTACTACTCAGTATGATTTTCCCAAACTCTACTAAAAATCAAAGATCCAAACAATATTTACAAAGACTCTTTGTAAACATAAGGATTAAACTCTAATCCCAGTGTGGCACACAACCTCAGCAGCTACGATACTATCAAGTTAACTCTAACTTGATTACGCAAGGTACCTAATACAATTGCTTCTAGTAAAGTTGAAAGGTACAATATGAAAACCTACTACAATTGAACTAAACACACAGATGGAACTGGTTCTTCTGTCTTAGTTCATGTAGCTTCAGGCGTACACACTTGTATCTTGCATATATTACTTGCAAACCATACTCGCTTTATTTGCTCTCGAATATGCTTTACTTCTGCTTGTATGTGTTATATGTAAAAGAGAACCAACACAATAATATATTGTGTTAGTAGTTAGAGTTTGATTACAACTACACTTCTTATCCATAGTCCATTTAAGTCATTAGCCAATACAAACTCCAACTCTTATCATAGCTTAGGATCAAGTTCTCTTCACATAAGAACACTGTCCTCCTTATCCCAATGCAACCTTTTTTATTACGTTCAGAAGATATTGATCTTTAGTGCATATCTTCCTCACGTGATTCACACGTACACTGGTTGATTCAGACTGTGTAGTACAAGATGGACCAGGTCCTTCCATAAGTTCATTTGTCAATCTTCAAAACTCCAACTGAAACTTGGCCAACAATTTCTCCCTTTTTCTGATGACAAACTCTGTGCTTATTGTGATCCGGAAACCTGTGAACTCAGCTAAAAATCAACACTTAGAAAATTGTAACTTATCATCAAGGAGGTCATATTTAGGTCATAACATCACTAGTTCAGATAATGAATTTTAAGCACAATATCTTCCCCATTTTGGCATCATCGAAAAGTTGCATAAAAACTGTGAATCCTCGATGTAATTAATACTCATGGCCACTGGGGAAACTGCAAGTGAACACATGGTCAAGTTAATCACAAATCAGCTTAACAATAACTATTTAGAATAAATTCAACAAGAACAAGAAAAGCTCCATTCATTGATTAAAGGGGTGTTTCTACAATGCAGTCCACAAACAAGAAAAACAAAATATACAACCATGAGCAAAAAAATAAGAACAGAACAAGAACTTCCTAAACTTTGAAACAGAAAACTGAAGGGTTACTAGACTGGACACTAAGGACAGGATACCTAAGGCTTGGAAGTGCTGGAGGGTTGGGCTTGTAGCAGATTTAACATTTGCTGGAGCATGCCTTCATTTTTCTCCTTTTCTTTGGCAAGTTCAGCTCTCAGCCCATTCCATTCTCCCTCCAAATCAGTAATTTTGGCATTGAGCCTTGCAATTTCAGCATCCTTTGTCGCAACCTCCTGAACCAAGGCTCTGGCCTTGCCGTTCATAGGAGTATTCGCAGATGGCCAGGTTTAACAGGGCCAATACTGAGCAGATAGTCACAGGCTTGAAGGGTCTTGACACCAAAGTGCTGGAGGCCATTTCTCACTTTTTCAAAGGAACATCTAAACGTTCAAGCACAATAGTCAAGATAAAACCATAGGGAATGGCATGAGCCTTTGAACCATTTATCACCCTTTCAAGCAGCTTCACCACAAAGACAGGCCAGTTGATCTGCTTCCCTTCATTCATACACTACATGAGCACCAGATCCATATAATTAGCTGTGTGCTTTCTTTCCTGTCTGGGCAGAAGGCACTTTGTGACAAATTCAAAAAGCACTTTGTGTTGTGGCCTCATTTCACTTTGACACCGCTCACTGTACTGGTCGCCTGAACATTCTTCACTTTTCCATTGGCCATGAACTTCACAAGTTCCTTCCTTGCCAATTTCCATCAATCTGAAGGATCATGTCCTTCTAGCCTTGTGCCTCCAGTGCTGTGACAAGTTTTATCATGCCTGGCTCCTCCAGGTCTTTCAGCAATCTTCCCTTCAATATCTTTCTCTTGCCATAGTTGGCATACCTATCCTGTTCTTCTTCAGACTCACTTTCTTCTTCTTCTTATTTGTCACTCTCATCTTCTTCTTCTGATACTTTCACTTGTTTTCCCTTAGAGGTTGATCTTGTTATCTTGGCAAGAGAGGATTCAGCAGGAACTGGTTTTGAGGGCTTCTTAGAGGAAGACCTAGTCTCCTTTGATTTTTCAAGTGGAGCTTCCACAGTAGTATGTCTTTCTTGATGGACCAGTTCCATCTCCTCTTCCTCCTCTTCAGCCATAGCTTCTTGAATTTTCACCTACCTTTCCTTTCCCCTTTTATTTTCTCTTTCTCTTACTCTCCTCTAAAGCTTTCTGCAACTTAGCTTCACTCTCCCTAACCTTGCTTCTAGTTGTTCTAACCCTAGGAGCAGACTTGGGTCTTGAGGGTTTGGATTTCTTGGTTGGTTTGGATGCAACATGGGTCCTTTGTGAGGAAGCCTTGAGTTTCTTGGGATCATAACTAGCCCCAATCTTCTTCATAATCTCAACCAGAGTTTCCTCCGCAGATAGACCAGGTTCATCAAAGTGTTTGCTCAAACCAACTAACCCTTCAACAGCCTTTCCTGATTCACTTCCCCTGACTTCGAGACCCCTTCTTACCCACTCCCACATATAGCTAGCACCTTCTTCCTCTTATTCCTCAATTTTACAGAATCACCCCCAGAGACATCTTTTGCAGCCCCTATCAAGACATATATATTTTCTACCCTTTGTCCTACATCATTAGGAACAACACTTGGATTTACCTCTTTGGGGGTTTCTTTATCTGTGACATTGTCAGAAGACACAGGTCATCTCCTTCACTGGCAAAGATGTATTCATCAGACTCAGAACTGGAATCAATTCCTTCTGCTGGGGATTCTTAACTTTGACTTGCCTTCAATCTTTCGTTTGGAGCTTTCCTCAAGGGACCAATTGCAACATCTTTTCTTGCTATCATTTTCTGGCGACGGAATCTGGGCTTTAGGTTTTCACTAGGAGGTGTAGAAGATGAAGTGGTGTTAGGTGACACTGGTGGTGGAGTTCCAGGATTATCTTGGGATTCATCATTTTTGGTGTCTGGAAAGCTTGAAAAAATTTTGGACAATTTTTGAGGGTTTGGAGAAGAAAGTAGATGATCATGGGTTTTGAGATGAGGTGACGGTTATGAAATGATTAGAGGGGTTTTTAAAGAGAGGTCATTATAGTTCCAGAGACGCCAGCTTTTCAGGTGTTAGTAGAGGTCTAATCAGCTTATAGTTTCGGCCTCCCTAGTTATTAATTAGGATTCATTAGAATTGCTAAGGTTTAGGAGATAGAGTTCCATCATACTTAAAATTTTAATTTCAATGAAACTGGTTCAATTAGCCTCATAGAATTTTGAGACGACTGGTATTACTAGGACTCTTGCTCATGATTGAAAATTCAAATTTTCTATTTGTGCAAAGTATAGAAACATACCTGACCTTTCTCATGAGCATGCATTAATGAACCAGGTTCTTCAAATAAAACTTCTCTTGATTATGCCTCAAATGTCAGAATAGAGAATTGTAAGAGATGAGGGAATCACATAACTATATGTCACATGAGTATACTATTTACAGTATTGTACTGAGTAGAAATTAGTCTAATATTCACAAGAATTAAGAACTCCTAACCACACAGAATAATTTTTTTTCTTTTTTTTTCATTGTGAAATCTGAACTTGACCTCTTAGGTGATCTTAATCATCCCTAATTCCAACCTGTTCCTTTCAAAGTTTTCTCTACTTAGTGCCTTGGTGAAGATGTCAGTTATTTGTTTATTAGTGGCACAGAATCCTATGGAGATTAGCCCTTTTTCATAGTTGTCCCTTAAGAAGTGGTGTCTAACATCTATGTGCTTAGTCTTTTTATGATAAACAGAGTTCTTTGTCATACTGATTGCACTAGTGTTATCACAAAAGATAGGTATACATCCCACTTCAATTCCAAAGTTTGCCAATTGTTTCTTGATCCATAGCAATTGAGCACAGCATGAAGCACCAGCAACATACTCAGCTTCAGAAGTAGAGAGGCTACTGAATTTTGCTTTTTTGGTAGCCCATGATACAAGACAAGATCCTAGGAAGTGTGCCATACCAGAAGTGCTCTTCTTATCCACTATATAACATGCATAGTCAGCATCAGCATATCCAATTAAGTTAAAATTGCTACCTTTGGGATACCATAGACACAGATCAGTTGTGCCCTTCAAGTATCTCAATATTCTTTTGACAGCTTTCAAGTGTGACTCTTTTGGATTTGCCTAAAAACGAGCACAAAGTCCTACACTGAAAACAATGTCAGGTCTGCTGGCATTGAGTTATAAAAATGAACCAATCATACCCCTATACAACTTTTGATAAACTAATGAACCTGGTTCATCAATATCTAGTTTTGTGGCAGTTGCTATAGGTGTATCTATTTCCTTGGATTCTTCCATTTTAAACTTCTTGATTAGTTCCTTTATATACTTATGCTGATGGATCATGGTTCCATCTGGACTTTGTTTAATTTGCTGTCCCAGAAAGAAATTAAGTTCTCCCATCATGCTCATTTCAAACTCACTCCCCATTATGTTAGCAAAGTCTTTACTCAACCTATCTGAAGTGGCTCCGAATATTATGTCATCAACATATATTTGTACAACAAGAAGATATTTACCCTTTTCTTTTAGGAACAAGGTGCTGTCAATTTTACCTCTTTTGTACCCATGCTCTAGAAGGAATTTTGACAATCTTTCATACCAAGCTCTTGGAGCTTTCTTGAGACCATGGAGAGCTTTATCTAGCTTGTATACATGGTCAGGACATTCTTTGCTTTCTAATCCAGGAGGTTACTTCACAAACACTTCTTCTTTAAGATATCCATTTAGGAAGGCACTTTTGACATCCATTTGATAAAGAGTGAATTCCATATGTGCCGCAAAGGCTATGAGTAGTCTAATTTCTTCAAGTCTAGCAACTGGAGCAAAAGTCTCATCATAATCAATGCCTTCCTCTTGACTATAACCTTGAACCACCAACCTTGCTTTGTTTCTTGTAACTGTTCCATCTTCATCCAGCTTGTTCCTGAAGACCCATTTTGTCCCAATGACTGACCTGTTCTTAGGTCTTGGAACCAAGTGCCAGACTTGGCTTCTTTAAAATTGATTGAGCTCATCTTGCATAGAATTGATCCAATCTGCAGCTCGTAGAGCTTCACTCACATTTTTAAGTTCAATTAGGGACAAAAAGGCATCAAATGCACACAGGTTCTTCAGTTGTGATCTAGTCTTGACTCCAGATGTAGGATCATTGATTATGTTCTCAATGGGGTGAGAACTCGGGTACTTGTAAGATTTCCCCACCAGCTGGTTTCTGCTAGCTTCTCTTTCATTGTTATGTTGTAGAGGAACATGTTTAGGTACATGATCCTTCAGAGAATTTGTACAGTTTCTCTCAGATTGGTTCCTCCTGTCAGGTTGCCCTGGGTGAAAGGACATGTTCCATCACCTGCTCCTTGACTTGTGATGTAACTTCAGTCAATTGTCTCACCAGTCCAATGGCTTTATCTTCATGTTCTTATCTCTCTGAAATAGTGTTAGATTCATCAAACACAACATGTACACTTTCTTCAACACAGAGTTCTTTTATTAAACATTTTATATGTTTTTCTATGTGAAGAATATTCCAAGCATACTCCCTCATCACTTCTGGGATCAAACTTACCTAGGGAGTCTTTGCCATTATTGTGCACATACCACTTGCAACCAAAAATTCTATGATGAGATATATTTGGTTTTCTCCCTTTAAGTAACTCATAGGGAGTTTTATCTGCAAGAGGTCTGGTTATGCATCTATTAATTATAGCAAGCAGTGTTTATAGCTTCTGCCCAAAAGCTATGAGGTAGTTTACTGGAAAGTAACATGGTCCTTGCCATATCCTCAAGGGTCCTGTTCTTCCTCTCAACTACCCCATTTTGCTGAAGAGTCCTAGGGGCAGAGAAATTATGATCTATTCCATTTTCAGCACAAAATTCAGCAAACTTTGCATTTTCAAATTCAGTTCCATGATCAGACCTAATTTGATTCCCTAATTGTTTCTGGATTTTTCTAACAAAAGCAGTGAACATTTCAATTGCTTCATCTTTAGAAGTTAGAAATAGCACCCATGTAAATCTAGAATAATCATCAACAAGCACCATAACATATCGTTTACCACCTCTGCTCATGGATCTCATTGGACCACAGAGATCCATATGAACCTGTTCCAATGTCTTGGACGTACATACCATTTTCTTAGGTTTGGAGGATGACCTTACCTGCTTCTCCCTTGCACATGCCTCACAAACTTTGTCTTCCTTGAATTTTATATTAGGTAACCCTATCACTAAATCCTTGGAAACTAATTTGTTTAATTGATTTAGACTAGTATGACCCAGTCTTTTGTGCCAAAGGAGGGTATCATTAAATAACACACTCAAGCAAGTGAGTTCATTTTTAGAAAGAGTCGACAAATCTACAATATAAATATTGTTAACTATTCTTCCCTGCAAAATAATCTTGTCAGTAGTAAGGCTAATCACAAAATATTTTATGAAGTGAAAGCCACAAGGTTACCTCTGTCACACAGTTGTGACACACTTATCAAGCTATATTTCAAGCCATCTATCAAATAGATGTTCTCAGTGGAATGAGAGTCTGCCATTCCTACCTTTCCAACCCCAATGATCTCACCTTTCTTCCCATTTCTAAAGAAGACATTGTCTCCTTTTAGGTTCTCAAGTTAAAGAAACTGGTCCTTGTTACCAGTCATATTTTTTGAGCAGCCACTATCCATGTACCATATTTGGCTACTTCCTTTCACTTGGACCTGCAAAATGAAATTAGGGTTTAGTCTTAGGGACCCAAACTAGTTTGGGTCCCTTTTTATGGGCAAAAGGATGAATTAATTTTTTCTTTGCCCAACTAGGCAGTTTGTGTTTTTCTTGAACAAAATTTTGTTCTTTTGACTAGCCTTTTCTTTTGCATTGCATTCATTTTTGTAATGGCTAGTCTTACCACAATGTGTTCAGATATTATTCTCATGAAGTGTGATGTACTTGTTTTTGGTATTCCATTTTGGAGTTTGTGTCCCAAACCCAAGTCCTCTCTTGTTGCTGCTGTGATGCTCTTGCAGCCAGGAGAGTGCATCAGAAGCCTTGTTCCATTTGCATGTTTTGTCTAGTTCATGCTTCACCTTTCCTAGTTCTTCTTTAAGGACCTTGATTGATTCATCTTTCTTATACAGCTTATCTTTCATTTTTCCTAAATTTTCTTCGAGTGTGAGAAATGATTGATGAGCCTTTTTCTTTCCTGTTCCTATTTTCAGTTATAAGTTTTCAGACCTGAGTTCTAGGACACTGTTTTCTAGTTGAAGAACCTGGTTCTTTAACTCAGTATTTGATTTATTACTCTCATCAGCCCTAGACTCTAACCTTTTGCATTTTTCTTCTAGCATTGCACAATCCCTAGACAGGACATCTTTCTCACTGTTTATTGTTTCAGACTCATCTATGAAGTCTATCAAAAGCTCAGCCAACTTTTATTTAGACAAGAATTTAATCTTTTCTTTAATATGTAGAATACTTACCTCTTGTTCGTCTTCTAATTCTCCGATGGCCATAAGAACTTGCTCATCTTCAGCTTCATTTTCTGAGTCTTCATCTAACGTGTCTCCTCATGCAGCAACCATAGCTTTAGTTGTTCCTTTGTTCATTCTTGGTTGAACCTATTCCTTCTTCCTGTTCCTTTTGTCCGCCCTTTCTTTCTTCCATTCAATTTCCTATTGAGGGCGGTTTTTGATCATGTGATCACTCTTTCCATACTTAAAGCAACCATCATTTGTCTGCTTTTCAGGAGCCCTAGGTTTGTTGAATGATGTTCCTCTTGAAGGACCCTTTCCTCTCATAAGATATTTCTTGAAATCTCTAGTTATCATAGCCATTTCATCATCATAAAGATCTGATCCTTCTGAGATTCTGAGAGCCAGACTTCTTTCTTTCTTTGGAACATTCATCTTCATGGTTTTCCTTCTCAATTCATAGGCAATCAGATTTCCAATCAGTTCATCCAATTTCAAAGTAGCAATGTTTTTGGATTCCTGAATATCAGTGATTTTGCTTTCCAAGATGATTGGCAGAACTCTAGTTAGAATCTTCTCCACCTTGTCTTCTTCTAGAATAACCCTTCTAAGAGACTCAAGTTCATTTGTTAGTGTAGTGAACCTGGTATACATCTCTTGGATAGTTTCACCATCCTTCATAGTAAAATTCTCATATTGAGAATTTAGTAGTGTTCCTCTTGACCTCTTTACCTCAGGTGTTCCTTCATGAGCCACTTGTAAAGTGTCCCAAATCTCCTTGGTAGTTGTACAGCCTTGAATCCTACTGTACTCATCAGGACCAAGTCCAGATACTAGCCATTTTTTTCTCCACTTCTTGAAGTCTTCAGCAGTACAATCCGCTCTAGTCTTAGGAACATCCAATCCTTCAGCAATCTTCTTGGTTATGGATAAAGGACCATTAGTGATGATGTCCCAAAGCTCATAGTCTTCACCCATGATATGGTCTCTCACTCTGTTTTTCCACCAAGAGTAGTAGAGACCATTGAAGAATGGAGGCCTGACAGTAGACTTTCCTTCCCAATTCCCAGGCGGTACACTCATGTTGATCTTTTCCAAAGGTGTTAACCTTTTCAAGGATAACCTGATCTGATACCAATTGATGTTAATAAACGTCACTACCACACAAGGGGGGGGGCTATTTATGTGGTACCTAATTTTCGCGTTAGAAGAACCTGGTTCTTCTAGGTGTTCTAACTACAGCAATTTGCGTAATAATAAGAACTGAAAGTAAAGTGCACAGAGTTTTTTACGTGAAAAACACCTGGCTCAAAAGGTGAAAAAGACCTACTACTCAGCGGGATTTTCCCAAACTCTACTAATAATCAATGAGCCAAATATCATTTAAAAAGACTCTTTGTGAACCTAAGGATTAAACTCTTATCCAGTATGGCTCACAACCTCAGCTGCTGCGACACTATCAAGTTAACTCTAACTTGATTACACAAGGTACCTAATACAATTGCTTCTAGTAAAACTGAAAGGTACAATATGAAAACTTACTACAATTGAACTAAACACACAGATGGTACTGGTTCTTCTCTCTTAGTTCAAGTAGCTTCAGGCGTACACACTTGTATCTTGCATATATTGCTTGCAAACCAGACTCACTTTATTTGCTCTCAAATATTCTTTACTTATGCTTGTGTTTGTCACATGTAAAAGAGAACCAACACAATAATATATTGAGTTTGTAGTTAGAGTTTGATTACAACCACACTTCTTATCCGTAGTCTATTTAAGTCCTTAGTCAATACAAACTCCAACTCTTATTCTAACTTAGGATCAAGTTCTCTTCACATAAGGAGATTGTCCTCTTTATCCAAATGCAACCTTTTCGATTACGTTAAGAAGATATTGATGCATGATCTTTAGTGCATATCTTCCTCGCGTGTTTCACACGTTCACTGGTTGATTCAGAGTGTGTAGTACAAGATGGACCAGGTCCTCCCATAAGTTCATTTGTCAATCTTTAAAACTCCAACTGAAACTTGGCCAACACCTCTCTTTTCAGCAGCTTTGTTGTCGTCTTCAATTCTCAGTCGAACAATGAGATCTTTAAGGGACATCTCCTTGCGTTTGTCTTCAAATAGTTTTTGAAGTCCTTCTATAAAGGAGGCAACTTCTCAATCATTACTGCTACTTGGAAAGCTTCATTGATGACAAGACCTTCAATGAAATTTTTATTTGTAAGAATACTAAGATTACTACTTTCAATATCAATATTAATTTGATTATACATTCGGCAAGGAGATCAAGAATAATCAGTTGTAATTTATGGACTTCGGTAATAACAGACTTTCTATCTACCATTTTGTAGTCCAAAACCTTTGCAGCCACAAACATTTTCAACCCAGCATCTTTAGTTTTGTATTTATTTTCAAGCGTAGTACCACCATTATACAAAGTATCCTCCAGCCGACTTAGAATATAATTCTTGCACAAGAAATCTGAATGCTTCCACGCCCCAGTCACGAGAAAGCATTTATTTTTTGGAGTTTCATCGGGCAGCACAGGAACATCTTTCTTGATGATCTTTTGGAGACTTAGAGTAGTTAAATAGAAGAACATCTTTTGCTGCCAGTGATTGAAATCAATCCCGATAAATTTTTTAGGTTTCTCCACCGGTGCCAATGCTGCCGGTGTTCGGCTCATTAAAGCATTCGCAGTCACCATCGGAACAGCTTGATTTCCGTTATCATTAGTCATTTCTCTAAAAGAATGACACCAACAATAAAATCACGTAGATTATAATAGTGTACAAAACAACAAAGGTTTTACTCTCTGGAAACAATAAGTATAAATATAGAAATATATATAACTATCTTATGCTTGTTAGTAAACTATATTTGTAAAATAATACTGGAAATATAAATAGAAATGATCATAAACAGAACATAAACATAAATGACAAACAATTCAAGCCCACTGAATTCACAGTGTTTTCTTATGGAATTTAATCCCCTCCTAGTACCCAAGGTTATGGATTATTTCCTCCCAGGATAGAATGAATTACACACCGGTGTAGTGGTACTTCAAACCCCAGTGTTTTAGCGAACACAAAGTTCGATAGCAAATCACACTTGCTTTTGGTTTGTTTGATGCTAAAGTATGCAGAAGAATGAGAAGAAACTCAGAAAATCGCAGTGAAATTCTGAGCAGAATAGTGTTATGTTTATAGCCAAAAGTTGGACTAAAATTTGAAGAGGTACAACTCTACAGAATGGTTATTTCTGCAAAATGGCCACAGCATAAATGTCATTACATAAATGGCTATTTTCTCTACAATAAAGAGAAAAAATTGGCGGGTAGTTAATTTTCTGTTACAAATACAGAAAATTAAAATCTGGACAACTGAAACGGATTTATTATTAATATTTATTTTAATATTAATATTTTGTTATTAAAATAAATATTTAATAATATTTTTGTTAAAATTTTACTATTAACAAATAAATTTGGTCCAAAAAATTAATCAACCGGAGCCGAGCCGAGTGACGACGACGCCGGCGCGAGGCTTGCCTTCTTCTCAAGTTTTTAAGAGCTAGAAGAAGAGCAATTGCTTATATACCTATAAAAAACCTATTCCTCTTTCAATATGGGACAATGTCAATTTGCCAAGGGGAGAAACTTAAAATATCACTCAAAAATTTCATTTCTTCCATTTCTCATTCACCCTCTTTTAAGTATTTAATTTATATTAAATACAAAACCCAACAATGACAAATGCAATTAGCAATAACACATTGCAATTGTATACCAAAATAATTTACTATGGTTAATGATCAAGTTACCGACTATGATAAGTGTTAGAAATTCTTATATAAACACATGTAATATGTGTCTATTAATTTGTCAATATTCAGATTAATCGATAAAATCACAGAGAAACTAGAGAGAGAAAGTAGAGAGAAGGAGGAGAGATTGAGATAACCGAAGAGTCGGTTGTTGGGAAATGAAATGAAAATATCTGATGTGTAGAACCTTCTCCTCTACACCATATGTACAAATAAGAATTGGACCGGACTGGGTCGGATATTGGGTCAAATGACCCGGGCTCAGATATGACCCATTAGGCTCATAAGTGTCAGTGGCTCAACACATGAGCCCAGAACATATATCATCACTGCCCATTATATATACACTCTATATACATCAAATATACAAAATCAATATACAATTACACAACTATTGAAATGGCTTAGAAGCCATGTAATCTTGTAAGTCAACACCCCCCCTCAAGTTGGAGGGGGACACCACCTTCAACTTGGACAGCAACGGATGTAGGGCAGTGCCAGTTAGAGGCTTGGTGAGCAAATCAGCCAGTTGCCGAGAAGTAGATACATGAAACAGCTTAATGAAGCCTGAGTTGACCTGATCACGCACAAAATGACAGTCCACCTCAATATGTTTTGTGCGTTCATGGAAAACAGGATTAGTAGCAATGTGTATGGCAGATTGACTATCACAGTATACAGAAATTGGAAGAGAAATAGGAACACCAAGATTAGATAATAAGCGAGATAACCAGGAAAGTTCAGCCACAAGTTTGCTTAAAGCCCGATACTCTGCCTCAGCAGATGATAAAGATACAACAGGTTGTTTCTTAGATTTCCAGCTGACCAAAGAACCACCCAGAAGAACAGAAAACCCAGTAACAGACCTTCGGGTATCAGGGCAAGCAGCCCAATCACTGTCAGAATAACCACTCAAAGAAAAATCATCATTGGCAGAGTAGAAGAGGCCCATAGAGGAAGTGCCTTTAAGATATCGCAACACATGCATAGCAGCATTCATATGAGGTACTCGAGGACACTTGAGAAACTGACTTAGATGTTGTACAGCAAAACAGATATCAGATCTGGTATGTGTCAAAAATAAAAGCTTACCCACTAGACTCCTAAAGTGATCAGGAGAGGGTAAGAGGTCACCACAATCAGCAAGAAGTTTGACATTTGCATCCAAAGGACAGACAACAGAAGATACATTAGAACAGTCAAACTGATGCAACAGGTCAGAAATATATTTCTGCTGATTGAGGATCATTCCACCAGGAACATGAGACATCTGAATCCCCAAGAAATAATGCAAGGACCCAAGGTCCTTGATTTTAAACTGATCATCAAGAAACAGTTTCAGTGCAGAGATTTCATCATTGTCTTCCCCAGTGATAATAATATCATCCACATACACTGCTAGAATAACTAAAGACCCAGATGTGCCTTTGATGAATAAAGAATAGTCATCCAAAGAGTGTTTATATCCTCTGAGAGAAAGAGCATGAGACAACTTGGCATACCATTGTCTGGAAGCCTGTCTCAGCCCATAAAGAGATTTTTTGAGTTTGCAAACCAGAGGAGAAGAAAGAGGAGAAACAGAATCAGAAACAGTAGCAGAAACAGTCAAGCCAGGAGGCAATTTCATGTACACCTCCTCATCCAAATCACCATGTAAAAAAGCATTATTTACATCAAGTTGAAAAAGATTCCAATTCTTTTTCACAGCAACAGCAATCAAACATTTAACAGTACACATTTTGACCACAGGAGAAAAAGTTTCTGTGAAATCAACCCCTTCTACTTGAGTATCCCCCCTAATAACAAGTCTGGCCTTATACCTTTCAATAGACCCATCAGCCTTGTACTTTATTTTATAAACCCACTTGCAACCAATTGGTTTCTTACCAGGAGGAAGTTGAACAACATCCCAAGTTTGGTTGGTATCCAAGGCTTCAAACTCCTTTCTCATGGCATCTTGCCAAGCTGGAACTGAAGCTGCCTGAGAGTAATACAGTGGTTCAGATTCCAAAGAGGAGGAAGAAGAGCCAGAGAAGGCAGGGAGTTGGCAGACATAGTCCTTAAGATAGGAGGGAGGATTATGTGTTCTGGTGGATTTTCTGAAAACAGGAGCAGAAGGAGAGGAGGGCAAAATGGGAGGAGAAGAAAGAATAGGATCAACAGAAGGAGAAGGTTGATGGACAGATGAGGGAGAATCAGGGAGATCATCATTTTCTCCAGAAGGTAAGGAAGAAACAGTAGGCATGGGAGAATCAGTCAAATCATCATCTTCTCCAGAAGGAACATAAGGGAATGGGGAGGCAGAAGGAGAAACAGCAGGAGATGAAGACTTAAAAGGAAAACATGATTCATGAAATATGACATCTCTGGAGACCAAATATTTCTTGGAGTTAAGATCATATAATTTGTAACCCTTTTTGCCAAAAGGATAGCCCAAGAAGACACAAGGGATAGCTCTAGGCTTCAATTTGTCCCTTTGAGGGATTGGAACAGTGGCATAAGCAAGGCAGCCAAAAGCTCTTAAATGAAGAAAAGTAGGAGGTTTCCCATACAACAATTCATGAGGGGATTTGTTATGTAACAATCTGGTAGGTATTCTATTAATCAGGTATGTAGCAGTTAATAAACAATCCCCCCAGAAAGAAGTAGGCAACCCTGACTGAAAGAGTAAAGCCCTACAAGTCTCAAGAAGGGTTCTGTGTTTTCTTTCAACAACTCCATTTTGTTGGGGAGTGTGGGAACCAGAAGTTTGGTGGATGATGCCTTGGCTGCTAAAAAATGAAATGCCTTCATTGCTAGAACCCAACTCTAATGCATTATCACTTCTAACAGTTTGGACCATAGTATGAAACTGGGTCTTAACCATAGAAATGAAGGACTTAAGCATAAAAAAGGCATTGCCTTTGGATCCTAACAAGTGAGTCCATGTTGCTCTTGAAAAATCATCAACTATTGTGATGAAGTATCTACAACCAGAAAAGGTTGGAGTGTGATAAGGCCCCCAGGTGTCAACATGAATCAGTTGAAATGGTTTAGAGGATTTAATGGAACTGTCAGGAAAAGAAAGCCTAGTTTTTCTGGCCATAGGGCAGACTGAACAAGGGAAAGGTTGCTTAGAAGCAAAAGGGAAAGATAAACCAGAAATACATTTCATATGTGCAAAAGGAATATGACCAAGTCGTAGGTGCCAAATGTAATTCATATCAGAATTCAAATCATTATTACAAGTGGGGCTAGTTACATGTAAGGATGATGAAACAGTTTTATTATCAGACAGAATTGTATCATTACAAGAAATAGGCATGGAAGACAAAACAGTAAGCTTGCTAGTATCACAAGAAGTAGAAGCAGAACAAACAGAACTTGTTGAAGAGAGGGAAGATGGAGGAGGAGCCCATGTCAGCTTATTTAAGCCAGCAATTTGTTTACCAAGATCCAATGGCTTCTTCAGAGAAGAGCCCTGTAGCATGTGAAGGAAACATGAATGTTCAGAGAACATGACTATACAATGTCATTCCTTTACCAACTTATGGACAGAAATTAAGTTGTGTGTGAAAGAAGGAATTAACAGTACATCATGAAGAACAATAGAAGAAGTCAATTGGAAGGAGCCTGTGCATGTTACTTTTACTTTGTATCCATTAGGAAGGGTAACAAGATAAGGAACAGATAAAGGTGTAAGGTTAAAAAGCAGTTGTTTGTCATAGGTCATATGATTAGATGCACCAGAATCTATTATCCAAGACACAGAATTAATACTAGTAAGCATGCAAACTTTGGAATCAGAAACTGGGCTCTCAGTTAGCATAGTACCAGCAAAATTGGCAGCGCACATGGGAGAGGAATTTGGAGCATTGGAACCCCCTAGCTGGGTTTGTTGTAAAAGATTCATCAGCTGATCATAATGCTGACTGCTCAACCCAGGTATCACAGAAGACTGACCATCTGTTTTTGAGACAGATTCATGGTTGGCAGCAGGATTCCCTTGAGGAACAGACAAATGACCATCAGAATTTGAAGCAACAACATTAGCAGCACCAGATTTCCTCCCTTTGAAAGTTGTATTTTGTGGATACCCATGAAGTTTGAAGCACTTATCAATTAAATGCCTAGACTTCTTACTGTATCTACAGAACAATGACCCTCTACCTTGATCAGACCCTCTACCTTGATCAAAGTTAACTCTTTGTTTGAAAGAAGAGGAAGTATTAGGCATTGCAGTATTATTAGAGTCAACTGGCTTCCTGTTAGAGTAGGCATTGAAAGATACAGAATCCGGATTAAAATGAGAGGGAGACTGAATATGCCTTTGTTTCTCATCATTCAGGAGGATATTATACACACTGTCAAGGTTTGGAGGGGGCTGCATCATCAGAATATTGCTCCTCAACCCCATGTATGTGTCATTGAGGCCCATTAAAAACTGAAACACTTTAGAATCATCATTTTCCTTTACTATACCTTCCTTAGCAGCATACACACATCTTTGCCCATGGTTCACACACATAGATTCAACTTCATCCCATAGACCTTTAAGTCTATTAAAATAGGATGCTATATCTAGGGACCCTTGAGAGGTGTTACACAGCTCTCTTTTTAATTCATAAATTTTGGTCCTATTGGCAGTACCATAACGTGCCTGAAGTTGTGACCATATGCTTTCAGAAGTATCAGAATAATGCACGGACTCAGCAATCGCAGGAGAAATAGAAGCAGTTAGCCATGAAATTACCATACTATTACACCTATCCCATAATCTCTGTTGAGCCACATTAGTGGCTGGTCGAGGACAGGTTCCATCTATAAAACCAATTTTATTTTTGGCAGTCAAAGCAACAATTATTTTTCTTCTCCATCCCCCATAGCCATCACCCGAGAAGGGTGTGGGGACAAGAGATACCCCGCGAACATCGGAGGAGTATAGAAATAGAGGACTTGAAGAGTCCAAAAGACCAGTATTGGTGTTAACAGCCATGATATATCAACAAGGAAAAACAGATTCAGCTACCAGAATGTAACAAATCAAATAGCCACACACAAAGCCAACTATTCAAACACAAAGCCAAAATCGATATACACAAACCAGGTAATATTGGATTTTAAGACAAAGTTACCCTCCTTCTTCGCTACCGGAAGAAGATCGGCCTTCAAATGGTAGTGAAACCCCTAGGTATGAAACCCTAGGTTCAGACGTCGAGTCAGTCACCGGAAATATGAGAAACGATGTCGGAAAGTTACCCAAACATCCACGAGATGAGAATCGGACCACCGGAAGACGGTAAACCAGCAAGTCAAAACCACCGAAAACCCTAGATACCGATAACTCACCAGAAATCACCCAAAACCGATCAAAACGTTGTTAAAACGTTGAGGTTAAGAAGATTCACCCGGATATTATGGTGTAAAACACTTTGAACCATGTCCGATCAAAAACGGAATCATCACTGACCATTCGATCTCAGGAAAATCCTCAAAAATCGTCCAACAAATGATCAAAAGTGATACCGATATGCAAATAAACATGATCGGATCGTTGTAAGGCTCTGATACCATGTCAATATTCAGATGAATCGATAAAATCACAGAGAAACTAGAGAGAGAAAGTAGTGAGAAGGAGGAGAGATTGAGAGAACCGAAGAGTCAGTTGTTGGGAAATGAAATGAAAATATCTGATGTGTAGAACCTTCTCCTCTACACCATATGTACAAATAAGAATTGGACCGGACCGGGTCGGGTATTGGGTCAAATGACCCGGGCTCAAATATGACCCATTAGGCTCATAAGTTTTCAGTAGCCCAACGCATGAGCCCAGAACATATATCATCACTGCACATTATATATACACTCTAAACATCAAATATACAAAATCAATATACAATTACACAACTATTGAAATGGCTTAGAAGCCATGTAATCTTGTAAGTCAATATAATTGAGTATAAAAACATTTATTTTCAAAATTAAAGTACTATGTATAGGTAAGAGAAATAATATTGAAAGGTGAATATTATAAATAGAGTTCCTAAAGGTGGTAAATATTAATGGAAAGATGTGAGCACAGGCTAGGCTCCCCTGGACAATATAAGCTTGCGGGGTCGACTTCATTGGCTACTGACAATGAGTTCCAAATGACATAAATATTAGGATTGTAGGTTTGTCCCAAGTGAAAGAAAGAGGAATAAGAAGAAGAAGGGCCAGTGGCCCCAGTCTCCTCATTTCCCCACATACTTACTGAAACTACAATCATGTTGTTATCTCTGCATGGGGGAATGGCGTGAATTACGCACTCATCATGTGTCTCTATAATCCCTTCTCTTCCTCCCCTCTCCCAACCACGGTGAAGGGAGTGAATTCATTAATTTCAATAAGCGGAGTGAAAATTTAAAGTTTATCAATTTTAAAATTACTATAAAAATATAACATGTTTGAGTTACTGATTTTGTAATTATATATTTTTATATATTTAATAATTTTATTAATATAAATATAATTTAAGCAAAAGTTATTGCGTTCGAACGAATACATAATCACAACTCTAGCTCCACCCCTGGCTTTAAAACAATTACTTTATATATATAGATTAAATTCAATTACTAATACCTGATATTGCTATTTTGAAATTTAAAACTTATAAAATTCAAAATCTAACTCCGAAATCTGTTCCAAAATCCCTTCTATCTCATACGACAAAAAAAAAAAAAAACTAATAACGACTGTGTTAAAAAAACAGAAAGAAAGAATGAGTAATGATTCCCTTTGAGCCACAAGAGATTTTTTAAAAGATCATTCAATGTACAAAATATTTCGTATGTATGTAAGTTTTGAAGAAGGACTACACCACCAGGGTGTGATGCATACCATCAACATAAATACAAGCATTAGTTAGTGTAATTCTAAAGAAAAGCCATCAAATTTTATTGAATGTATTAATGGGGTATGTATATAGCAAAAACGGCAAGACCAATATTTTTAATTTTCTCCTTTCAGTATGCTTCCTATCTTGTGAGCAAGAAATGACTTGGACGTGTCCCATCAAGAGGAAATTCGAAAAAACAGGTTATATTATGACCCGTTTGTCCATAAATTTTTTTAAAAAAATTAAAAATATATTTGTCCATAAAAGTTTACAAGTTTTTTGAAAAAAATTCAATAATGAGTTTTTAAAATCAAAATTTTTAATTTTTTTTGCCACTCACAAAATTATATAATATTTTTTGTAGTGAAATGCATGTCCAAACATAATTTTAAATTTTAAATACCATTTCTCAACTTAACTTCACATATTACTTTTGTGCAAAAAATATAATTTTTATGTCTAAACGCCTACTTAGTCTTGTAAAGAGAAATACTAAGATAATATTTTAATTGACAAAGGAGAATGCTACCACATCTGTAAACGCTAAGGTAGGGCTCTAAAACTTTTAAAACTCGCAAGATGTTCTTGTATTGGTCAAAATAATCTCATTTAATATTATTAAATTTCGGGAGCCATAACACCATCATTCCAAGCGTGCATGCTTTCCCTCCGATGGGCTTCTGCCAAAACCCTTATAGTCTTTTATTTAAAACTAAAATTAACACAAAAAACATAGACTATACTCAATCGCTCCTCATGTGTACAGTATGTGCCGATAACCGCTGTCTGATTTGGTCTATTCTTATGTTGCTACCCAATTTCATGTGTTGTCTTGGACCAAGCGCCAATGCCATTGTGTCCAGCTACATAAGCAGCCCCATGTTTACAATAGTTGCCTAGTTTTTAGTCTTGGCACTTGCCCACTACTTTTCCTAGGATAGTTGACACAAACAACTACTAAAAACATGTTTAGATCATGCGAAGAAGGCGGTTTGGTCTCTTTTTAGCTTTCTCTTAGATCCATGCATGGGTAAAGAATCCTTTTGCTTTGTTAAAAAAGGCAAAAATAAAAGGACTGATAAAACATTACAACATGATTCTCCATACTATATAATACATATATATGAACAGAGAAAACGTACGAGATGGGCAATCTAAGCTTGAAGTATCCATTAAAGTAAAAAAGGAACGTTCTTCAAAGGCATTTCGAAGCCATCAAAACTTTAAAGTTGCTTGGCTTCTTCACATTACCCTATCACTCTTTTTTAGTGTCTCTTCGTGTTTTGCATATTTTAATGTCATGTTTGCATATATAGTTACAACGTCACCTTCTAATCTATTCCTAGTTACGTAAAAAATCCGAGTCTTTCTCTATAGAATCCGATGAGGACAGTGCACGTAACTGACAAGTAGAATTCACCCTTTTAGGCAACCTATAAATCCCATTCATTTAACTATTCTATTCTTTTTTCTCATTTGCTATTTTCGAATGAGTCTAATTCTATACAATAATAGTGTCAAAAATAGTTGCAAAGTTATACCTCTTTAAGATAATTATATGTAAATATTTATGATAAACATTAATTGATAACCTAATAAAAATTGTAACCTGCTATAATGAATTAAAGCATGCTGATGATGTAAAATATATTCACTTTGTAACTTAAATCCAATTTTTTATTTTTATTGCGCTAGGGAGTATCTTGTAACATTACAAGGAAAATGAGTGTACTTTTAGACAACAATGTGTTCTTGCTAGAATGATCTGTTCCCGCTTTTACAAAGGAGAACTACTCTATAAAGACTATTATTGGCCATAAAACTACTACTACATAAGAGTACAATTCCCTCCCTTAGTTGAAAACTTAATCTAACAATGTTGATTTTTCTCTTTTTCAAATTCTTTTTGCAGAATCTAACTACTTCAAATATCATCACCCACCAGCACCAAAAAAAAAAAAAAGACAAATGAATATATAACCAAATAAACGAAAAGTCAAGAGGCGAAGAAACGAGCAACAAGAAGTGTCCTCAAAAGAAAATAATGGAAGATACTAAAACTTGACTTTTTTTTTTTAAGAATCAACATTGCAACAAAAATCTAGAGCCAGATGGATCCAACTTGGAGACTCAAACAACAAATACTTCTCAGCAGTAATGAAGGAGAGAAACCAGTATAAGAGGATTACTGAACTGACCACAGAAGGGGGACTGAAGATAACTGATCCAGCTGACCTAAAGAAGGAGATTAAAGACTTCTATAAATCACTCATGGGACAGCAGCCACTTCCTTACCAGCTGTTAACAAATTGTATATGAGCAATGGTCCTAGCCTATCACATCACCAGAGGATGGAACTAGCTGCTGACATCAGTGACACAGAGATTCTAAACAGCTTAAAGGCAATTGGTAATGATAAAGCTCCAGGAATAGATGGGTATAATGCTATGTTCTTTAAACACACTTGGTCTATCATTGGGAAACAGGTACTGCAAGCAGTCAAGAATTTTTTTGAAACCAACAAGATGCATAGACCAATAAACTGTGCTACACTCACTTTAATTCCCAAGGTATCCAATCCTCAAACAGTCAAAGAGTTTCGACCAATAGCTTGTTGTTCAGTTTTATACAAAATCATTTCCAAGTTGTTGGCCAACAGACTCCAGAAGGTCATGAGCAGTATCATCTGTAATGCACAGGCAGGCTTCATCCCAGGAAGGAGAATTGCAGATAATGTCATTTAGCACATGAATTAATAAAGCATTACTCTAGGTCACATATATCTCCCGGGTGTATGATCAAAATTGACATACAGAAAGCTTATGATTCAGTCGAATGGTGTTATTTGCAGCAGGTTATGGAAGCTCTGGATTTTCCTACCAGATTTACAAGATGGATCATGGAGTGTGTCCAAACTGTCAGCTGTACAGTGGTTGTCAATGGGGAAATAACAGAACCTTTTCAGGCAGCCAAAGGATTGAGACAAGGGGATCCCATATCTCCTTTTCTGTTTGCTATTGTGATGGAATACCTTAGTCGATCTCTGGTTGAGCTGAGGCAAGCTAAAGGCTTCACATTTCATCCTGGTTGTAAAAAACTGGGAATAACTCATTTAAGCTTTGCTGATGACCTATTGCTGTTTGTCAAAGGAGAACCTCACTCTGTAAGTACCATGTTTACATATTTCTCTTAGTTCACTGCAGCCTCTGGTATGAAAGCCAACTTGCATAAGAGTGCTGTCTATTTTCGAGGGGTAAATCCTGGGGATCAACAGCATATTATTGATCTGCTTGGGTATGTACGTGGAGAACTTCCTTTTAAATACTTGGGAGTACCTTTGGCTACCAAGAAGCTGACTGTTTTTCAATGGCAACCACTGGTCGACAAGATTACTGCCAGGATTACATTCTGGACTGCTAGGCAGCTATCATATGCTGGTAGAATCCAGTTGGTACAATCATTAATTTTTGGTATTCAAGCTTATTGGGCTCAACTATTCCTAATACCTTCCAAAGTTATAAAACTGCTTGAGGCAATATGTAGATCCTACATATGGTCATGCTCAGTTAATGTATCAAGGAAAGCATATGTGGCTTGGGGAAAAATCTGTCTGCCAAAGTCTGCTGGAGGATTGAACTTGACCAATCTATTACTGTGGAACAAGGCTGCTGTTGCCAAACTCAGTTGGGATCTGGCACACAAGAAGGATGCATTATGGGTGAAATGGATTCACACAGTCTATATCAAACAGAAATAGTTGGAGACCATCACTGTCCCTAAACAAGCTAGTTGGATGGTCCGGAAGATCATTGAAGGCACTGTGCTATTGCAGCAACACCAATTGTTTTACAAACCTGATTGCACTATAAGAATGCTCTACTTACAACAGATTGGAGAGGCACCTAGAGTCCTTTGGAAGAACTTAACAATGCAGAATGCTGCTCGACCTAAAGCAATCTTCAACCTGTGGCTGCTATTATAAGACAGACTACCTACCAAAGATAGGTTGATTAAATGGAACCTGAATGTGGCAGATACTTGTGTTATGTGTCAACAAGCTGTGGAAACCAGAGAACACCTATTCCTGGACTACACCTTTGCATCCCAGCTGAGATATCACACATTGCAATGGATTGGAGCTAAGCAACCTACTGGACAGAACTGGTCTCATTTTGTCCACTGGTTCATTGAGCAGTCTAAAGGGAAATCTCCTCGAGCTCATATAGTCAAAATGACCTTGACAGAAATGTTCTATGTATTATGGCTGGAAAGGAATGCGAGAATATTTGGAAACACCAATTGTAACAGTGACAAACTGCTTAGAAGTATTGCTTATACTTGTAATGTTAGAGCTCCTCCTAGGCTAAGAGTATACCTTCAGCATTATTTACTATACATGCTGAATTTTTGGACAGTATAGGTTAGTCATTTTGGCCTGTTTTTTTTATAGACAGCTGAGTATAAATCTGTGCTATGGATTTGTATGACAAACACTTTGGTGATTAATACAAAGTTTAATTACCAAAAAAAAACTTGACTTTTTACATCTAAAGCTAGCGCAAAATACTAAATATTGAGCAAATGTCTTGTGACCACCCAAATTCCATACCCGGTTATGATGGCGCCTCTCATAAAGACAAGACCATCCAACAACCCTAATTCCACTTAAAACAGTTTAACAACTATATAACATATTGGATCTAGAATTATGACATTTAATTAACATGAAAATCAATATAGCCCGACCGGGGTGTCACAAGTCACGAGCATCTAATGAGTAGGGACACTACTACTGGTCCAACAAAGATGGAGTGCGGTGTCACAAACGCTAGCGGTCACCGTGCTAATTTACAAGAATATGACCTTTGATCCTGCAAATAACTCGCTATCGGGTGATCAATACCTGCAACTGCAGGCAAGGTGCAGGGAGTAAAGTGAGTACTTCCAACTCAGTGGTAATAAGAGAGAATAATATCTGAGCGATAAGAAAACATGCAAGAGCACACCAAACGCTATAAAAGACAGAACAACCCCTTTTTAGAAAATTCGAAATACTGTGAAAAATCCCTTTAGAAAAATCTCAAGTTCAGTTCAAAATTACTTTTGAAAATATGCTTTTTCAACAATGGTAAAATAAACTTGAATCGGTATAAAATAATTAGAAACCTGCCCCTCGGGCTTCATATAACCCTTTCAGTACAGTACAAGCCCCCTGCGGGGTCAATCTCGACTCAAAATATCCATCGTCAGCATCTCAGGCTCAGCACTCCTCAACATGTAACACCAGGGTATCTGGTCAGCAAGGCAAGTAACATATGTATGCCAATGATATATGAGTGCTAAATATCGTGCCACGTAGTACAAACAGGAGTAAATGCGTGAATGCAATGTAATGAAATGCAATGCACATGACCGTGTGAAAAAGCACGGGAAAAGTATGATATATTGATGTTAAACATGATACAATGATCCCTATATATACACATAGCATATCCTACTCCTAATATATATTGGATTAGGGTTATTTTACTACTATTTACATATTCTAAAACTCCCCCTCAAGCTGCTGCATATAAATCATATGTACCGAGCTTGTTACATATGTAGTTAATACGAGGACCAGTGAGGGACTTGGTGAAAATGTCTCCAAGCTGATCATTTGACTTTACAAACTTTGTAGAAATATCTCCCAAGAGTATATTTTCTCTGACAAAGTGACAATCAATCTCAATGTGCTTAGTTCTCTCATGGAACACTGGATTTGACACAATACGAAGAGCAGTTTGGTTATCACACACATGTCTCATCTGACTAACATCACAAAATTTCAGCTCTTTGAGCAACTGTTTGATCCAAGCTAGCTCACATGTCACCATAGCTATTGCTCAATATTCTGCTTCTGCACTAGTCCGAGCAACCACATTCTGTTTTTTGCTTTTCCAAGATACCATATTTCCTCCTACTAAGACACAATATTCAGAAGTAGAATGTCTGCCAGAAGGCGATCTTGCCCAATCAGCATCGGAGTATCCAACGATCTACTCATGGCCTCGATCCTCAATAATAAACCTTTACCTGGAGTTGATTTTATATACCGAACAATACGAACAACTGCATCCCAATGACAATCGCACGGAGAACCCATAAACTGGCTCACAACACTCACAGGAAAGGAAATGTCAGGTCTTGTCACTGTAAGATAATTTAATTTACCAACTAACCGCCTATATTTTTCAGGATGTTTAAGAGGCTCCCCCTGTCCTGGAAGAAGTTTAGAACTCAGATCCATCGGAGTTTCAACAGGTCTACAACTTGTCATTCCTGTCTTCTCAAGAATATCTAAGGCATACTTACGTTGTGAGATCACAATACCTGAGCTAGACTAAGCGACCTCAATACCCAGAAAATACTTTGGTGTGCCCAGATCCTAAATCTAAAAGTGTTGAAAGAGATGTTGCTTCAACTTAGTAAATATCATTCTGGTCATTACCGGTAATAACAATGTTGTCAACATAGACCACTAGATAAATACAGAGACTCGAATCAGAATGCTGATAGAATACAGAGTGATCAACTTCACTCCGAGTCATGCCAAAGTCCTGGATAACAGTGCTAAGCTTACCAAACCAGGCTCGAGCAGACTGCTTTAGACCATAAAGTGACCGGCGCAAGCGACATACAAGGCCACGAGACCCCCTCTGAGCAACAAACCCAGGTGGTTGCTCCATATAAACTTCATCCTCAAGGTCACCATGTAAAAACACATTTTTAATGTCCAGCTGATACAGGGGCCAATGACGAACAACAACCATGGATAAAAAAAGGCGGACTGATGCAATCTTAGCCACGGGAGAGAAGGTATCACTGTAATCAAGCCCAAATATTTGAGTATATCCCTTGGAAACAAGACGAGCCTTAAGACGATCAACCTTACCATCTTTACCAACCTTGACTGCATACACCCAACGACAACCAACAATAGATTTACCTAAGGAAGAGGGACGAGCTCCCAAGTACCACTCGTATGTAAAGCAGACATCTCGTCACTCATAGCATGTCGCCACCCTGGATGAGATAATGATTCACCTTTAGACTTAGGGATGGAAATAGAGGACAAAGAAGATAGAAAAGCATAATAGGGTGATGAAAAACGATGATAACTTAAACCAATATAATGTGGATTAGGATTAAGGGTGGTACGTATACCTTTCTGATGTGCAATCGGAAGAGACAAGTCTGCAGTAGGAGCAGGGTCAGATGCAGGACGTGAATCAATCGGGCCGGATGCTGGGCGAGGACGACGATGTTATGTGAAGAGTTTAGTTTCTGTGGCAGGGAGTCTAGGAGGAGCCATACTAGACTCTCCAATGGTTGGAATGGGTAAGACTTCTGTAGCGGAAGGTGAATGAGGAGCTATAGTAGACTCGGGTGAGACTTCTGTGGCGGAAGGTGAAGGAGGAGCTATAGTAGACTCCCTAAAGGCCGGTATAGGTAAAACCTCAGATATATCAAGATGGTCAGAATGGTCAGAAGAGGTAAAGAAAGGTTTAGACTCAAAAAATGTGACATCAGCTGACACAAGCTACCTACGAAGATCAGGTGAATAACAACGATAGCCCTTCTGGACACGAGAAAAAACAAGGAAGACACACTTGAGAGCAAGAGGAGCTAACTTATCTTTCCCAGGGGCTAAGTTATGGACGAAACAAGTGCTCCAAGAACATGAGGGAGAACAGAGTATAAGGGTGATTGGGGAAACAATACCTCATACGGAATCTGATTCTGGATGGGAGATGAAGGCATCCGATTAACCAAATAACAAGATGTGAGAACTGCATCGTACCAAAAACGCAGTGGAACATGAGATTCAATGAGAAGTGTGCGAGCAGTATCAATAATGTGCCTATTTTTTCTCTCTGCAGCCCCATTTTGCTATGGGGTATAAGGACAAGAGGTCTGATGAATAATTCCTTGAGAAGTCATAAACTGCTGAAATTGAGAGGATAAATATTCCAAGGCATTATCACTGCGAAAAGTGCGAATAGAAACACCAAATTAAATTTTAATTTCAGCACAAAAATTCTGGAATATAGAAAACTACTCAGAACGATCTTTCATTAAGAGAATCCAAGTACATATTGAATGATCATCAATGAAAGTAACAAAATAACGAAATCCCAAGGTTGAACTGACTCTACTAGGACCCCATATATCCGAATGAACTAAAGAAAAAACAGACTCTACACGACTCTCAATACTACGAGGAAAGGAGGCTCGGGTATGTTTCCCGAGTTGACATGACTCATACTCTAATGTGGATAAACTAGACAAACTAGGCACCATATTCTCAAGCTTGGACAAGCTAGGATGTCCTAAACGACTGTGAAGTAGGTTTGGAGGATCTGCAACTAGACAGTCCTTGGAGGATTTTAGTGAGTTAAGGTAGTAGAGTCTTTCTGATTCAAGTCCTGTTCCAATCGTCTGTCCCGTACTGCGGTCCTGTATAATAAAAGAATCATCAGTAAAATATATACCGCAATGGAGGGCACGAGTCAAACGACTAACAGAGGCAAGATTAAAAAGACAGCCAGGGACATAAAGAGCGGAAACTAGAGAGACAGAGGGTAGGGGATTCGCTTGTCCAACTCCTTTTGCTTTAGTTTAAGACACATTGGCTAAAGTAACGTTAGGAAGAAACTGTAAATACACAATATTTGACAAAAGGGATTTATTACCATAGATATGATCAGAAGCAGCTGAGTCCACAACGTATTGTTCAAGAGGACTAGATTGGGAAACACAAGCAAAAAAACTACCAGCAACAGAAGTATCAGTCTGAGCAACAGAGGCTACTTGTGGAGATGTCTGCTTACTTGCTCGATATTTAAGGAACTCATTATACTCCCCTTCAGATACAGAAAATACCTAGTTACTTGTAGTCTCGGTCTGAGCAACATAAGCATTTTTGGGTGGTCTTCCATGTAAAGAATAGCACACGTCACGAGTGTGACCAAGTTTATGACAATAAAAACACTTGGGTCTAGATCTTCCAAAACGACCTCCTCGTCTATTCTCCATAGTATGAGATTGCCTATTGTCCACTGATTGGGATACGAGGATACATGAATCAAGTGTCTGTGATGAGCTCACTGGGTGGACTTGGTGCTGCAGCAAGGCGAAGTAATCGAGAGAATAATTCATCAACTATGGGGACAGTCGGACTAGCCAAAATCTGATCGCGTGCTGAGTCGAGATCATTAGGAAGCCCAGCAAGAGTAAGAACTAGAAACAACTTTTGTCGTTGCTCTTTCTTCTTTTCAACGCTAGCAGAAACTGGCATCAACGTCTCAAATTCCTCCATAACTGCATGTACTTGCCCGAGTAATTAGACATATCTAATTCTTGTTTCTTTAAATTTGTCATCTGCGATATCACATCATAGATGCAAGATATGTCATTAGTGTATAAAGTACGATCCTTTTTCCAAACCAAATAACATGTCTGGAATGGACGAAACAAGGGCATCAACTTGGAATCAATAGATCGCCACAAAATACTGTATAATTGAGCATCGATCTTCTCCCAATGTGCTTTGGCTTTTTATCTCCTTCACTAGACTCCTTGATTAGATGATCATGAACACTTGACCTTGACACCACAACTCGATAGACGAAGCCCAAGCTAAGTAGTTGGAACCTCCCATTAAAGGTTCTAAGGAAATCATAACACTGGAATTGCCAGAAGCCGAGTTTTTAAGCCCAAAGCATAGACTCTCAAAGACATCATGAAAACTTGCTAAAACAGATGAAGGAAATACTGGTTTTGCTGGAAAATTACTGTAGATGCCGGAAAAAATTCAAAGTAGTCGGAATTGAAAAGTAAAAATATGGGTAGGCTCGGAATTCTCAGGCGAACAAGCTGTCTCAAGAAAATTTTTCCAAAAAACATCCGGAAAGTGGTTCACGCGCCGGCGCGTGGGTCTGACGCGCCGCGGGCGTCAGAGGATCTGGAGGTGCGTGAGGACGTGTCTGACGGAGCTATTCAGTGGGGTTTGGTCGCCAGACTATGACAGATCTTGTGGTAGTGTTGGATTTTGCACAACACTGTCGGGGAGAGAGATAACGTAAAAAATCTTTGAAAAAGTCGCCGAAGAAATAAGGCAATACTGGCTTCTGCTTTGTATTTTGGTTCCCGGATGTATCTCACCACTAAGTCTCTGATACCATGTGAAAAAGCACGGGACAAATATGATATATTGATGTTAAACATGATACAATGAGCCCTGTATATACACATAACCTATCCTACTCCTAATACATATTGGATTAGGGTTATTTTACTACTATATTCTAACAACCGCTACGGCGCGTATCCTGATCCTTGGGTACCCTGCGCTCATTGGGGATGTGTACAGACTCCGGAGGGGCTCCTTCAGCCCAAGCGCAAAAATGTTGCGGCGTGCAACCCGATCCAATATGTATAATGATGCGGCGTGCAGCCCGATCAAATATAATATATATAATGTTGCGGCGTGCAGTCCGATCCATGCAATATTCTACTGCGGCGTGCAGTCTGATCCATACATGTATATGCTACTGCGGCGTGAAGTACGATCCATGCAATATGCTACTGTGGCGTGCAGTCTGATCCATGCATGTATATGCACATGCTCACACAACACTCGAGGCCTGGAAGCCTCCTTACAACATCTTCATACCTTCACATATGGCCCTCAGCCTATTACAGTCCAAAATAGTCAAAAGCCCCTCAGGCATCCGTATAAAAATATACTCAGCTCAAATGATAGTTCAAATATCGTTTAAAACTCCAAGTTTGAGTAAAAATATAGCTGAGTTCGATAAACAGTGTAAATCACGTGGACTGAGTTCAATGATATTTCAAATAGTGAGGAAAAACGGTGATGATAGTTCAACAAGGGTTCAAATAATCGGCAATAAGCCCCAAGTATGGCAATGAGACCAAGTCATAATGATAACAACAAAACATTTACAATTTAGCGGTAAAAACCAACAACTGGGACGGACCAAGTCACAATCCCAACGGTGCTCTACCCCACGCTCAGGTCCAACGTGCAAGTCACCACAATACAACACTAAAATGTGCTAATCTGGGGTTTCAAACCCTACGGATATCATTCCCAAGTATTACTCACCTCAAACCGGCAAAATCTCAAGCTCGCGACGCCTTTGACCCTCAAATCGGCCTCCACAAGCATCAAATCTAACCAAAACCAGTACAAATATATCATAATATACTAATGGGACAACACCCAATCGAAAACAATCAAAATTTAACAAAAATCTCGAAGCTAGCAAAGCCCGAGCCCCGGGCCCGCTGCTCGAAAAATTATGAAACTTACATTTTCAGAATTCTCGTCTCGCCACGAGTCCATACATATCAAATTTACAAGAATCAGAGTCCATTTGACCCCTTAAATAACCACTTTAAGGTTCACTTGGGTTTCAATCCCGAACCACCATTTTTTACATTAAAGACCTTGATTTCTAAGTGTTTAATCCTTGATTTAGCACCATAATCACATATTCGAGGTCTAAGAGATCATAACTGCAGAATCCCCTCGAAATCTCTCCAAAGTCTCACTCAATCGCCTCAGTCCGAAGTTCAATTGTTCTCCTCCTTTTCAAAATGTTAAACCCAGTGATTCCTTAAAACTGGATGATTTCCGCTTCCACGGTATTTTTCCACTTCAGCGGTCCTCGCTTCCGTGTCCAGTTGACCGTTTCCGCGGTTTGACCATTTCTTCAGCGGCCGCTTCTGCTGTCGATCTACCGCTTCCGCGACTCCCGCGTACGCGGTCTGTTTGACCGCTTCAGCAGTCTCTGACTTCCCCATTGGCCGCTTCTACGGCTTATTGTCTGCTTCTGCGGACACCGCTTAAGCGATCGCCCAGCCGCTTCCGCGAAAAATACCAGAAGCAGCAACCATTTTTCATGCTTGACTCCAAAAATTTCTCTTTTAACTATCCGATAACACCCCGAGGCCCCTGGGGTCCAAAAACACAATAATGACAAAATACCTCATTCAAACTTGCTTCAGCCATAAAAACACTAGCTTAAACACCTAAATCACCAAAATCATCAAATCAAAGCCTAAGAAAAACACAAACTTCTCAAAATCTCATTCGATGCCGAAACAAGCCAAACGAAGCCTGAATGACCCAAAAATTTGCAAACATATCCAAATTCACCTAAAAAAGCTACTGCAACTCTCGGAATTTCATTATCAAATTCTCACCTATCAATCGTATTTCTCCGAAAATCCTACTTCGCCAATTCAAGTCTAATTATACACCGGACCTCCAAATTCAATTCCGATCGCTCTCCTAAGTCAAAATTCATCTCCCAAAGCTAGCCGAACCATCGGAAATCCATTCCGAGCCCTCTAACTCATAATTCAACATCTGGTTGACTTCCAACTTAAACTTTTCTTAAAGAGACTATTTGTCTCATTTCTATCCAAATTCAATCCGAAACACTTCAAAATTACCAAACACATATAATAACACACGAGGAAGCATATTACGGGGATAACGTGGCTGAAATATAAAGGACGACGGTTCGGGTCGTCACATCCTCCCAACTTAAACAAACACTCGTCCTCGAGCATACCAAGAGTTGTACTAGGAACAACCCAATAACTGAGTGACCTTACAAGCATATATCTGGGGTGAATCCCACGTCACCCTAACTCACATAGGTACCGATAGCACAACACAACTGAAATTTTACAATCCATCTGGCCCATAAAACGTGGAACCACAGTGCACTTCCCGAAATCGTATACAAGATCAGAACCTCATATCTATACTCGGGATTCGCCCGAACCAACTGTTATAACCCGTACCTGCATCCTCAGGTGAACTCGTTCAATATACCATACATTCTAAACTCGTAGCGATAGCCCCTATTTACAGCAGTTGCCCACAAAAACCAAATACTGATAGAAAAAAACCTTTTATTAGCTAAAGTCTTATTCCAACACTTTCATATACTGCCAACGGTAACTGAAACACACGGTAAACCAAACTCATCTCTCAGATCATCCATTCATGAATCCATTTCCTTTCAGACTGATACTACAACAGATTTCGGAGTCAAATCTCGATATTACCTTCCTAACATGGTGAAATCAAATATGCTCGTATTCAGTAATGACTCCAACGACCATCTCAACTACAACACACCGCTCTAGTGATATGACACCTCGACACCGGCCTTAACACAGGCACCAATAAGAAACGATTTGAACACACTCAAATCATGACAAGTGACTCAAACGAAAGAGTTGTACTTCAAATTCCTCCGTATGATCACAACACACAACTGAGATCTCATCTCACATCATAGAAATAGAGTACCTGAATCCTCCTCGAAAGGTCACACCATCACGTGGCCTTGCCACAGCGCGCGATTCTATCCAGGAACTATTATCCATGAAGCACCTCAAGTCACCATGCTCAACACGATCAGCATGCACGGATTGAGGTATGAAACCTTGCAGTCCATCACACCCACGGTGTAACAAGTATTATACACTATTCAATCCTGAAAGGACACAACTAATGCGCTATTCGCCTAGCAACACTCAATACGGATTTTCCTCATAAACCAGGAAACAAGGCATACAAATTAACATATAGGAAAACTATTCTCCACATCACACTGTTGCGGCGCACAACCCGGTCCAAATAACATACACGTGGACGCGTGCCACCCGATCCAAATAATATACCCGTGGCAATGTGCCACCCGATCCAAATAACATACCCGTGGCGGTGTGCCACCCGATACAAATAACATACCTGTGCCGGTGTGCCACCCGATCCGCATATATATCTCACGAAAGAAGATGCACATCAAGTCAAATTTGCTCATTATAATAAACACATATAGCCTCATGACCGGCTACAAGAAACGCACCCGAAAAGTCCCTTAATACCGGAACTGAATCCATGGTAGAAACCTCTGCACTAACATCCGCCAAGAAGGCCCAATCAACAAGCAATGCTTGTCGGCCGTCCGTTGGTCCTTGGAATATAACTACTCTGCTAGAACAATAATTCGATGCACCTTGCCACGCAGCCTCTTGCATTTCCTGACATAGCCCATAACACATTAGTCTAGACAATCTGACCCTGGAAAAACCAGTCTGTCATCAACCATCATAACCCAATTTTAACATACCAAGCAAAGAAAGATCCACTCGGACCTCCAGTTTTCAACAACTGCTAGGCGACGTCGATACACACGACCCATAACCACCGCATGGCCGGATCACGAGAACTTCTAGTCTCCAACACATATAACGCATGAATCACTATGCTTGATCCCACATTCCGTCGTACGAATACATAACACACATCAAGTATCCATTCATACCACGAAAGATATTCAATATTTCCCGTATTGTCAACAAGCTCAAATATTCACAGTCGATCCAACAAGAAAATGTCGCAATGCTACTGACGTATCATCAATTTACGTCACCTTAATCATCTGAAGATTGGCTCTTTACTCACCTGTAGCTGACCGTGCTACTCAAGAATTTAATGATTTCCCATTATGAACTGAACCAAAGCCTTGAACCTAAAATTTTTAATTCCCCAGATCATAACACACAGACCATACCACACTAGGATAACATGTTCATTTTTAATCCTCGGTGAAACACATCAAGAACTCTTTCTCCCAATTCCATTGCACAAGCTAAACTGCCAGGACTGTATCCTTCCATCCAAACCAAGTTAAGCAAACCGCCAGCACCTAAAGCTTTGCTGAACAATACCTGTAAGGCTCATTGCCTCAAACACATGCAAGAATTAATTATACTTTTACCATAGCGATTTGGTTTATTATCAAGCTATTCCATTTATCAAATTCCCTTCATGATTCACCATTAATTTGATATTCTCTATTGCTGTAGCACCACAATACCTTAACTCAGGTTACCACATGAGACTCGCTCATAAGACCACAATATCTAAGACCTGTAGTCCACCGATTACCCTCTCGAACGTTTCCCATAAATGCCACATTCCAGAATGCTTTACCTTGAAGGATTTGCTGCGATTCTGAATTCGTTGCCATTACCTTCCGAATACAGATACATAGAATCCCATGATTAACATAAAGTACCACAAGTCTTGATATTTTCTAATGAAAATACAGTCTCTATCCACACACACAAACATAAGACACCTGATTTCTACATGCAAAATCTTGGACACAATAAAACCCATCTCGAGAGTCATTCACTCTTTATCAACTAAAATTTACCTGTCTTAATGGACAGAACCACTCCTGCCTTATTAGTACTCTGACACTGCAGAACATGCTCTCATACAGACATAAACATCCATTTTCCTTCCTTATACACTGAGCATTCTTTATCAACAGCATCTCAAAACATCCTAGTATTTCCTCACATTTACGGAAGCACCATATAACCTTTCCTTGGCTCAATTTCTATAACCAGAACGGATCTGCCATCATACCTCAAAACGGAACCAACATAGCATATAACCATGCAATCAGCTGACCAACAGCGACCTCCCCAACTTGGCTCAAAGCCATATATCAAGGCACTCTTAACAAATCATAGCACTTTTTACCACCAACAATGCCACAATGTTATAGTGATATTAAACTCAACTAACTTACAAGTTTGTGAATACCCAGATCATCTAGCCCTGACATTTCCTGCAAATCTCGCATTCATTTCCACATCAGCTAAGTCCACTTTCTTAAGCATCCCAATTCTTCAAAATACAACACATACCCTTAAATTACACATGAGATATTTCACATACACGTAACGATCATACCGCTCAAAACCCTCCGCAGGATATAACCCACCTGCTTCGCCTCATTTCAATATTTCCACATACCTTCCACTAACATATACATAATACACAACCATTTAGTCTCTCTGATTCTATACTCATATTGCCACATGAAATGTATTTTACTTGCCAACTAAGAGACATGAAATATTCTTCACGCGCCCATAACTCAGACTACACATAAAAGCACAATAGGAATCGAACACTTAACAGTTCATCAATTATCCATCAGAATTCTTCGTCACTACCAAAATTTTATAGATACACCTTGCAGTAATAATATACTCATCACATGAATATCCAGCCGCCATTCCGGCTAATAAGAACAACACTGAACATATAAGTTCGAAATACTTGCTCACACAATCAGCACCTCAGTGCTCAAGCCATAAGCAAATATCTGGCCTCAAGTCCTCCAGACTGGCCCAATTGAACTCACGGAGATTACCTCTCGCCCCTCGATCTGGGAATCACGAGCCATCAAGGCACATATACTACTGAGCGCTCGCGTGCGCATACAGACGTGTGGAAGGAATTTCAAGAATTATATCTGGAGCTGAATCAAAAAGCACGATAAGAATTCCAAGAATGAAAAATATTCCTAAAGGTTCTGCAACCTCTCGAGGATAAATACAGACGTCTCTGTACCGATCCGCGTGACTCTCCTAACCCTGCTCATGACACGTGAGACTTAGTAACTTGGCCCTTATACCAACTTGTCAAGACCCAAATTTCATACCCGGTCGTGATGGCGCCTCTCGTGAAGACAAGGCTGGCCAACAACCCCAATTCCACTAAAAACACTTTAACAACTATATAAAATATTGGATCTAGAATTATGACATTTAATTAACATGAAAATCAATATAGCCCGACCGGGGTGTCACAAGTCACGAGCATCTAATGAGTAGGGACACTACTACTGGTCCAAAAATATATATGTGTATATAGGAATAAGATAAAACCGGAATACAAAGATGAAGTGCGGTGCCGCGAACGCTGGCGGTCACCTTGCTAATTTACCAGAATATGGCCTTTGATCCTGCTAATAGCCCGGTATCGGGAGATCAATACCTGCAACTGCACACAAGGTGCAGGGAGTAAAATGAGTACTTCTAACTCGGTGGTAATAAGAGAGAATAATATCTGAGCGATAAGATAACACGCAATAGCACACCAAACTGCTATAAAAGATAGAACAACCCCTTTTTAGAAAATTCGAAATACTGTGAAAAATCCCTTTAAACAAATCCCAAGTTCAATTCAAAATTACTTTTGAAAATATGCTTTTTCAACAATGGCAAAATAAACTTCAATCAGTATAAAATAATCAGAAACCTGCCCCTCGGGCTCCATATCATCCTTTCAGTACAGTACCAGCCCCCTGCGGGCTAAATCTCGACTCACAATATTCATCGTCAGCCTCTCAGGCTCAGCACTCCTCAACATGTAATACCAGGGTATCTGGTCAGCAATGCAAGTAACAGATGTATGCCAATGATATATGAGTGCTAAATGTCGTGCCACGTAGTACAAACAGGAGTAAATGCGTGAATGCAATGCAATGCACATGACTGCTATGGCGCATAGCCCGATCCATGGGTACCCTGCGCTCACTGGGCGTGTGTATAGACCCCGGAGGGGCTCCTTCAACCCAAGCGCAAAAATGTTGCGGCGTGCAGCCCGATCCAATATGTATAATGTTGCGGCGTGTAGCCCGATCCAATATAACATATATAATATTGCGGCGTGCAGCCCGATCCATGCAATATGCTACTGTGGCGTGCAGTCCGATCCATGCATGTATATGCTCCTGCAGCGTGCAGTCCGATCCATGCAATATGCTACTACGGGGTGCAGTTTGATCCATGCATGTATATGCGCATGCTCACACAACACTCGAGGCCTGGAATCCTCCTTACAACATCTTCATACCCTCAGATATGGCCCTTAGCCTCAATCAGTCCAAAATAGTCAAAAGCCCCTCGGGCATCCGTAAACAATTATACTCATCTCAAATGATAGTTCAAATATCGTTTAAAACTCCAAGTTTGAGTAAAAATATAGCTGAGTTCGATAAAGAGTGTAAATCACATGGACTGAGTTCAATGATATTTCAAATAGTGAGGAAAAACGGTTATGATAGTTCAACAACGATTCAAATAATCGGCAATAATCCCCAAGTATGGCAATGCGACCAAGTCATAATGATAACAACAAAATATTTACAATTTAGTGGTTAAAACCAACAACAGGGACGGACCAAGTCACAATCCCAATAGTGCTCTACCCCACGCTCAGGTCCAACGTGCAAGTCACCACAATACAACACTAAGATGTGCAAATCCGGGGTTTCAAACCCTCATGATATCATTCCCAAGTATTACTCACCTCGAACCGGCAAAATCTCAAGCTCGCAAAGCCTTTGCCCCTCAATCGGCCTCCACGAGCATCAAATCAAACCAAAACCAATACAAATATATCATAATATGCTAATGGGACAACACCTAATCGAAAACAATCGAAATATAACAAAAATCTCGAAACTAGCAAAACCCGAGCCCCGGGCCCGCTGCTCGAAAAATTATGAAACTTACACTTTCAGAATCCTAGTCTCGCAACAAGTCCATACATATCAAATTTACAAGATCGGAGTTCATTTGACCCCTCAAATCAACACTTTAAGGTTCACTTGGGTTTCAAGTCCTAACCACCATTTATTACATTAAAGACCTTGATTTCTAAGTGTTTAATCTATGATTTATCACCATAATCACATATTCGAGGTCTAAGAGATCATACATAAAGAATCCCCTCGAAAATCTCTTCAATGTCTCTCTCAATCGCCTCAGTCCGAAGTTCTATTTTTCTTCTCCTTTTCAAAAAAATAAACCCACTGATTCCTTAAAACGGGACGATTTTTGCTTTCGCGGTATTTTTCCGCTTCAGCGGTCCTCGCTTCGCTTCTAGTTGACCGCTTCCGCGGTTTGACCATTTATTCAACGGTCGATCAACCGTTTACGCAACTCCCGCGTACGCGGCCCCTTTGACCGCTTCTGCGGTCTCTGACTTCCCCCTTGGCCGCTTCTGCGGACACCGCTTAAGCGGTCTCCCAGCCGCTTCCGCGAAAATACCAGAAGCAGCAACCATTTTTCATGCTTAACTCCAAAAATTTCTCGTTTAACCATCCGATATCACCCGAGGCCCCCGGGGTCCAAACCAAAAACACAATTATGACCAAATAGCTTATTCAAACTTGCTCGAGCCATAAAAATACTATCTTAAACACCAAAATCACCAAAATCATCAAATCAAAGCCTAAGACAAACAGGAACTTCTCAAAAATCTCATTCGATGCTGAAACCAACCAAACGAAGCCCGAATGACCCGAAAATTTTCAAACATATCCAAATTCACCTAACGAAGCTATTGCAACTCTCGAAATTTCATTCCGACCCCCAGATCAAATTCTCACCTATCAACCGGATTTCTCCGAAAATCCAACTTCGCCAATTCAAGCCTAATTTTACACTGGACCTCCAAATTTAATTCTGTTCTCTCTCCTACGTCACAAATCATTTCCCGAAGCTAGCCGAACAGTCGAAAAATCATTCCGAGCACTCTAACTCACAAGTCAACGTCCGGTTGACTTCCAACTTAAACTTTCCTTAAAGAGACTATGTGTCTCATTTCTATCCAAATTCAATCCGAAACACTTCAAACTTACCAAACACATATAATAATACACGGGGAAGCATATTACAGGAATAACAGTACTGAAATACAAAGAACGACGGATCGGGTCGTCACATGTCTTTAAAAGATAGATCTGTCTGATATATCTAAAAGCAGTAATTCGGTCAACTAAAACGAAATGATTTAGAAGTAAGTGACAGAGCTGTTATGTGGGTAATATGTGGTGCATTTTTCTATTTTTTCTTTTTGGTTTCGATATTATAAGGCATTTGAAAAGCACTAGAGGAAAAAACAAGGCTTTTCTCTATTTACTTATTTATGGATATAAAATTTATTAAGTTTAAATTTTTATATATACTAGTGTTAGATCCCGTGCGATGTGTGAATAATTTAACGGAATATTAATTTTATAAAATTTTGGTCTAATATATCATATTATTTTAATAAATATTAATTACTATCTTTTTATTTAATATAGTGCATATAAATATAATAAAATTTATACAAAATCAAATGACAAAGCATTATAGTAATCAAATAAATTATTTATTCCTTATTTTATTCTTTATTAAATTAGCAAGTACTTAGTACAATATATTTTACTTATGTGATTTTTATTTAATTTATCAATTGACTTAATATTTTGATACTACTTCTCTTCTAGTAGAATACACGTATATATTTTTTTGTTTTAGAAATATATATTTTTATACTTATGTTATAAATTTTAAAACTCTTTAATTGTCTAAAATTATTAATAATTTTCTTGAGTTTTATTTATTTATTTATTCTTATTAATAATTTAAAATATAAATATTATTAAATTACCTTTTTCCATCTCTTATTGTACATTCATTTTGACTATAATATTTGATTAGTTTTTTCATTTTATATTTACAGAAAATTTAAATAATATAATTTTTAATAAACTATAGTTTTAAATTCATTAAAACTATAAAGAGATAAGCCTTATTATTTTATAAAAAAGTACTAATATTTTTAATTTGTAATAAAATGTGTTTTTTATATAATATATTCTTTTATGTATAATATCATAATAGTTTCTTTATATTTTTGTATTTTTATTATGAAATTATGAGTTCTATTTATTGACTAAATTTTCCTACATGAGAATTTTAATTAGCATATGTATTTTTACGATACATTTAATTCTTTTAATATTCTTCATTTATTAATATTTATTAGTTATGTGTATATTCATGACTATAATAATTCTAACTAATTCTATAAGTCTTTATATATATATATATATATATATATATATATATATATATATATATATATATATATATATATATATATATATATATATATATATATATATATATATATATGCAATTGTATAACAATTGTACTCTTTTTCTTTAAAAGCAAAGTCAAATAAATATAGTGATAAGAATATATACAAAATATGTGCATACCAAAGTGGCAAATATAAAGAGAAATGAAATATGAGCAGTATAGCCTCATAAATTTTAGCCGTAATCTATGGATTAAACATTTTTAAATTATATTCATTAAACAAACAAGAAGTAATAATTAGAACTGAATGTGAAGCTATTGTCAAATATCACCGAAAGATAAATGCAAAAAATAGTAGTAGAAGAAGATGGTTAAATTTTATTGATACAATATCAATATATAATTTAGTTTTTGAACATATTAAAGGAAAAGATAATAATTTAGCAGACCATTTAAGTAGGTTAAAAAATATTGTCAATTAATAAGAATATTTTTCATGTGCAGAATGAGACCAACAGTTCCCAAGACTAAAGACAAGGGAAAAGGCGTTCAAGCCTAACCCTCAGACAAACACTTGCAAATAGTATTAAGTAACCTTCATTTTAAGCCACAGCCCATTACAGAACAAAATAATACAGAAAGGATAATTTTTGGGAAGCATAATTTAATATCTTTTCAACCATCAAATATGTCATTTAGAGGTTTACCAGAATGTGTTATAGATAGATCCCAGAGATATTTAATTGATAACCTATGGATAGCATATAATAAGAAAGACACTAAATATTTTATAGCAACTCTTAATGTCTTGGGGCAATATTTTACAGTCAAAAATTAAGAAAAAAGATTTAAATACTATGTGGTTGTACACGATAAGACAAATGGTATTTTTCAAACGTGGATAGAAGTATTAGACTCTATTAAAGACATACAAAAACCACTTTTTAAATATAAAGTTTTCAATTGAAAAATCTTTAGAAGGTAGATATATGTCTACGCAGATTCTATGATTTTCTGTTATATAAATAAAATGTATAGCGTAGTCTACTATTGAGTAAAATTCGGTGTCTACGTCTAATATAAATTCACCTAGACTTGAGGTAAGGCTTCTAGCAAAACTTTCTTGGTGGGTGTAGTTGTTACGACTACCAGACATTAACACTGTAGTAAAAATATTTTAAACTTTTTACGTTGTAAAATCCTACTCAATACTCTCCCTCTCTTTTTCTGTAAACTTATATCGTTACACTGTAATCATAATTATGTACTGTAATTTTTTTTAATGTTTACACTGTAAACATTAAATAAAAAGAGTACAATTGTTAAAAAGAAAAAAATAAGAAAATAGAAGATGTAATTAAACACACACTAGAGAATTTCTTTCAAGAAAAGGAAAAAACAAGACAAACATATGATAAAAATCCAAGTCCCAGTCCACAAAGGTCAAGGTCCAGTTCAGAAAGGTCTCAAAGCTCAGAAAAAGACGATAATGAAGACCACCTAAATTATCAGGATGCTGAAGATCCATATGAAGACTACGATTCAGTGATGAGTTTTTATTCAATAGCACTACATAACTTAGACACATGAAAAAGGGTTATTCCTCAGAAACAATGAATCAAGAAAAGACAAAGAGTAATAATGGTGGAGACTGTTGAAACACGTTCTCAAGGCACTAAACTAAACGTGTGTTCATATTTGTAGGTTTTGATAAATGACAAACGACGCGCAATTGACATATGACGAGGTCCAAGCACAAGCGCGCAATTGACACATAACGAGGTTAAAGCACAAGACAAACAAAGATCATGATCAAGCAAAGAAATAAAGTTATGCATGAGACGTTCTTTAATTGTGATCTTGATCCGACAATTGACTCAAGACTTGGCTTCTCTCGTAAAATCATTTTTATCAAATCATGCATATTTAATTTAAAGAAAAATGATTTTCAAACATTTTATTTTAGCCAAAATGATTTTTAAACATGCCTCTCAAATCTGGACAAAGATAATCGATTATGTACTTTATGATAATCGATTATGTTAAGACAATGTACACCAGATTTACAAAGCTGAACAATAATCGATTATGTACCTTATGATAATCGATTATGTTAAGGCAGTGTACATTAGATTTTTCAAAGCTACAAGATAATCGATTATGTACCTTATGATAATCGATTATGTTGAGGCAGTGTCCATCAGATTTTTCAAAGCTATAAAATAATCGATTATGCACATTATGATAATCGATTATGTTGAGGCAGTGTTTATCAAATTTTACAAGACTATAAAATAATCGATTATGTACTTTATGATAATCGATTATGTTAAGACAGTGTAGTCCGAAGTTTTCAAAATATAAAAGATAATCGATTATCCTTATAGCATAATCGATTATGCAAATGACCGTTGCCAAAGTATTTTTAAACTCTGAAAGATAATCGATTATACACAATCTGATAATCGATTATGCTAAGTAAAATCTGAATATGATTTTTTGAACGTTGTCAGGTAATCGATTATACGATTTGGATAATCGATTATTCTGCTTAAAATCTGGGAATGATTTTTGAACGATTGGAAAATAATCATTATGCAAATCAGATAATCGATTATCTTAGCACAAAATCAGCAATTCTTGATTGGCAATTAGGCAACGATTGTGGGGGTTTTGAACACTATAAATACAACTCAAAATCAGTCTTCTAAGTACAACAACTGATTATATTCTTGTTAAAGCTTGCAGACTCTCATATTCATCATTTTCTATTCATTTCATAAGTTTTTGAGAGCCAAACTCTTGACGAAAGTTGTTGTGTTCTTGAGCGTATTTATTTTACTCATATCTACTCTTAAAGAGAGTCTTGTCTTGAGTGCTAAGTGTTTGTATACACTTGAAGGGAAGTGTTAATCCCTTGTGGTTGTAAGAAGGAACGTTTTCATTCCTTCGGTTGAAGTCTTGAAGTGTGGTATCTTCGAGCAAAGGTTGTTGAGGCTTGTGTGACTCAAGTTCTCAGTTTGTAACGGTTTGTTAAGCACCCGTAAGCTTAACGAAGTTAGTGGAATCTCGAGAGAGTCTCTCGGGGACTGGACTAGCCACAGGTTGTGGTGAACCAGGATAATTTCGGTGCGTTCATTCCTTATTAATTACTTACCGCACTTATTTCAATCCTGCAATTTTTAATTCCGCAAGTTTATATTGTTTTTTATTATAACGCTATTCACCCCCCCCCCCTCTAGCGTTAAGCGCATATTCTAACAATTGGTATCAAAGCCCAACTCTCTGAAAGACTTAACCGTTTGAGAGAAAAATCCATGGCTTCTACTCGTGACTTTAATGCAGGAATAGGTGAAGGACAATGCTCCACCAGACCACCACTATTCGACGGCACAAACTATACATACTGGAAGGAGAGGATGAGAATATTCATCCAATCGAATAATTTTCATCTATGGAAGGTTGTAACAAAGGGAGAACAAATTCCAACCAAAAAGGTTGAAAATGAATGGGTTCCAAAATCCGAAGATGAATACGATGCGGATGATATCCGAAAAGTGCAAAACAATGCTAGAGCCATCAACTTATTGTATTGTGCTGTAAATGCGGATGATTACAGAAAAATATCATGTTGCACAACGGCTAAGCAAATGTGGGATAAGCTGGAAATCACGTACGAAGGTACGGACCAGGTAAGAGAAGCTAAAATTGATTTTCTAACCCATGCTTATGAACTGTTTCACATGAAGGAAAGCGAGAGGATCGATGACATGTTCGAACGATTTTCAAAAATCGTCAATGACCTACATGCTCTTAAGAAGACCTTCACGGATAAGGAACTTGTCCGAAAAGTTCTCCGAAGTATCACTCCGGAATGGCGCTCCAAGGCCGACGCGATTCAAGAGTCTATCGGCATTTCAAATGTCACCATCGACGGACTAAGAGGTAATCTTAAATCCAATGAATCTACTATACTTAACCCTCCGTTTAATGATCAAAGGAAACAAAGAATCTCCCTCAAGGCAAGCACGGCTCAACCTCAAAATGATGAGGACTCAAACAACGGAGATAACGAGTTCGGACTCGTTATTAAGAAGTTTCAAAAGTTCATGCGAAAAGAGTATGAACGAAAAGGCAAACAACAAGGAGATCAAATAAAGTGCTATGGATGCGGAGAAATCGGGCACATTAAATCAAATTGCCCAAATGTCAAAAAGGAGAAGAAACCCTTCAAGAAACAACGAGCATACATATCTTGGGGAGGTGACTCCGGAGACGAATCAAGCGACGATGAAGAAGACAAAGCCGCAAATCTATGTCTCATGGCACACGAAGACAATCAAGAAGAGGTATGTCAAATTTCTTCTAAAAATTTCTTTTCTCTTGAGGAAATGCAAAATGCTTTTGATGAATTGTATAGTGAATTCATTAGAGCTTCAGAAACTGTTAGAGACGTAAAGAAAAATTCTTCTTTGAAAGAAAAAGATTTTGAAAAACAACTCTCTTTGAAAGAAAAAGATTTGAAAAAATTGATTTTGGAAAATGAGAAGTTGAAAGAAGAAAACAAATTTTTCGGCAAGAGAAGCGCCGACAAACCTGAGAGTTCTAGTAAAAATTGTATTTCTTGCATGCATCTAAAAGATGAAGTAGAAAGACTTAAGGGCACCCTAGATAAGTTCAATTCTTCTCATAAAAATTTGAATGATGTTCTTGTCAATTTGAAATCGACCAAACATGGCATAGGTTTCAAAAACGAGCCTAAAGAAAAGGTTGAAGCCATCCCCCAACAACCCGAGGCTCAACCTAGGATAAATAAAGTAAACGTTCAACCTAGGTATAACAATCCTAGAATCAACATGCATGCTAGACCAAACACTAGAAGAAACGTTGAACATTTTAGAACGCCTAGAAATGGCTTTCAACAATCGCAATCTAGACACACTCGACCTAGAAATAATTATTCTAGAAACGCTGCATATCCTAGAACAAACAGTAGGAGACATGATTTTCAAAAATTGCGTAATAGCCATATTGTCAAATATAGAGCAAACAATTTTCGTACCTCCAACTACTACCAACCTAGAAGAATGCATAATCCTAATGTCATTTGTCATTATTGTAGTCGAATAGAACATATTGCTCCTGCTTGTTTTACTAGACACAGACACTTAACTGCATGTCAAGCACAACAGTATTTTACACCTAACTCTCAAGGACCCAAAACAGCTTGGGTACCAAAAACGCATTAATTTGTCTTGTAGGTATGTTTGAAGGGATCAAGTGTACTTTGGTACCTTGATAGTGGATGCTCCAAACACATGACCGGAGACGCATCCAAGTTCCTTCAACTAGAACACAAGGAAGGAGGAAACGTAATTTTTGGAGATAACAACAAGGGAAAAATTATCGGCATTGGCTCGGTCGGTAAGAATGAATCTTCTTCCATTAAGCATATATTGCTGGTTAAAGGTCTAAAACATAATCTCTTGAGCATAAGTCAATTATGTGACAAGGGAAATCTTGTTTTGTTTGATTCGGAAGAATGCTTAGTTTTTCGTCGTAGTGATTTTAAAATTATTCTTCGTGGTTTTAGAATTGACAACATCTATATGGTTGATCTTGAAAACTCTTCATCAGAGTATGTGAACTATCTTACGAGTAAAGAAGATGATATGTGGTTATGGCATCGTAGAGTAGCTCATATCAACATGCATCTTTTAAACAAATTGGTTTCACAAAATTTAGTTATTGGTCTTCCAAATTTGAAATTTGAAAATGACACTACTTGTGATTCTTGTCAAAAAGGGAAGCAAACAAAAGCATCTTTTAAATCTAAGAATATTGTCTCAACTACAAGACCTTTGCAACTTCTTCACATGGATCTCTTTGGACCATCTCGCATTGAAAGTCTTGGTAGAAATCGTTATGCTTTTGTTACTGTTGATGATTATTCGAGATTTACATGGACACTATTTCTTGCTCACAAAAGTGAGGCCTTTCAAAATTTTAAATGTTTTCTTAAACGTGTTCAAAATGAGAAGAACACAACCGTCACTTCCATAAGAAGTGATCATGGGGGAGAGTTCGATCACAATCTCTTCGCGGACTTTAGTGACAAACTCAGTATTGAGCACACCTTCTCTGCTCCACGTACACCACAACAAAATGGAGTGGTGGAACGGAAAAATAGGTGTCTCGAAGAGATGGCTAGAACCATGCTCGATGAGGCTAAGATTCCCAAACAATATTGGGCGGATGCCGTGAGTACCGCATGCTACGTTTTAATCAGAGTAGTCATAAGGCCAGTACTCATGAAAACTCCCTATGAACTCTATAACGGAAGGAAACCTAATCTCTCCCACCTTAGAGTATTCGGTTGTAAATGCTTTATTCATAACAACGGAAAAGATAATTTGGGAAAATTTGATGCCAAATCCGATGAAGGAATTTTTCTTGGTTATTCATCACGTAGCAAAGCATATAGAGTATTCAATAATAGAACCGAAACTGTTGAGGAATCCCCTCACATTGTGTTTTTTGAAAATAATGCTCACTTGGCGAGAAAGGATTCTGGTTTTGATCTTGCAGGTATTTTAAACACAATAAGTCCTCAAGACAAAGAACAAGAGGAAAAACCAAAGGAAATTCAAGATGAAATCTTGGAACAATCATCGGAGGAAGCGCCACCACTGGTGAAAGAAACGAAACTGCCCAACGTGTGGAGGACAATCAAAGACCATCCTCTCGACAAGGTAATTGGCGACATTGAACAAAAGGTAAGTACTCGAAACACTCTTAAGAACACCTTAGGACACACTTCTTAAGAGATCACGTTTTCAATTGGCCGACATTTTCACAAAGCCTTTAGAGAAAGAGTCCTTTTTCCGAATTCGTAGTGAACTCGGGATTCTTGACTCCACGTTGATCTAAGTCATGCATTGCATTTTCTTCTTTTCATTACTAACTTGAGCGTCGGAGGCGCCTAACTCTATTTTTGTAGGTATCATCCCTAAGACAGGGGGAATTATAAAGCACTGGTGCAGAATAATCGATTTTTTTAAGAATAATCGATTTCTCTTAAGTACATAATCGATTATCAAGTATCAATAATCGATTATGTTGACTGTATTTTGTCCCTTTTATGATTGCAATATTGGTTAATCATTAAACTATTTACTAATATTTTTTTTTCTAATGTCAAAAGGGGGAAGAATAAGGGCTATGCACTTAATATTTATTGGCATAAATTGAGGGGGAATTCATATGTTGAGGGGGAACTAATTGCATATCTATATACTTGTCTTGGGTCGTCATTATGAATTATCTAAGATGCATATCCCGATATTGGTTTTCCATTATCAAAAAGGGGGAAATTGTTGAAACACGTTCTCAAGGCACTAAACTAAACGTGTGTTCATATTTGTAGGTTTTGATAAATAACAAACGACGTGCAATTGACATATGACAAGGTCCAAGCACAAGCGCGCAATTGACACATAACGAGGTTCAAGCACAAGACAAACAAAGATCATGATCAAGCAAAGAAATAAAGTTATGCATGAGTCGTTCTTTAATTGTGATCTTGATCCAACAATTGACTCAAGACTTGGCTTCTCTCGTAAAATCATTTTTATCAAATCATGCATATTTAATTTAAAGCAAAATAATTTTCAAACATTTTATTTTAGCCAAAATGATTTTTAACATGCCTCTCAAATCTGGACAAAGATAATCGATTATGTACTCTATGATAATCGATTATGTTAAGACAATGTACACCAGATTTACAAAGCTGAACAATAATCGATTATGTACCTTATGATAATCGATTATGTACCTTATAATAATCGATTATGTTAAGGCAGTGTACATTAGATTTTTCAAAGCTACAAGATAATCGATTATGTACCTTATGATAATTGATTATGTTGAGGCAGTGTCCATCAGATTTTTCAAAGCTATAAAATAATCGATTATGCACATTATGATAATCGATTATGTTGAGGCAGTGTCTATCAAATTTTACAAGACTGTAAAATAATCGATTATGTACTTTATGATAATCAATTATGTTAAGAAAGTGTAGTCCGAAGTTTTCAAAATATAAAAGATAATCGATTATCCTTATAGCATAATCGATTATGCAAATGACCGTTGCCAAAGTATTTTTAAACTCTGAAAGATAATCGATTATACACAATCTGATAATCGATTATGCTAAGTAAAATCTGAATATGATTTTTTGGACGTTGTCAGGTAATCGATTATACGATTTGGATAATCGATTATTCTGCTTAAAATCTGGGAATGATTTTTGAACGATTAGAAAATAATCGATTATGCAAATCAGATAATCGATTATCTTAGCACAAAATCAGCAATTCTTGATTGGCAATTAGGCAACGGTTGTGGGGGTTTTGAACACTATAAATACAACTCAAAATCAGTCTTCTAAGTACAACAACTGATTATATTCTTGCTAAAGCTTGCATACTCTCATATTCATCATTTTCTATTCATTTTATAAGTTTTTGAGAGCCAAACTCTTGACGAAAGTTGTTGTGTTCTTGAGCGTATTTATTTTACTCATATCTACTCTTAAAGAGAGTCTTGTCTTGAGTGCTAAGTGTTTGCATACACTTGAAGGGAAGTGTTAATCCTTTGTGGTTGTAAGAAGGAACGTTTTCATTCCTTCGGTTGAAGTCTTGAAGTGTGGTATCTTCGAGCAAAGGTTGTTGAGGCTTGTGTGACTCAAGTTCTCAGTTTGTAACGGTTTGTTAAGCACCCGTAAGCTTAACGAAGTTAGTGGAATCTCGAGAGAGTCTCTCGGGGACTGGACTAGCCACAGGTTGTGGTAAACCAGGATAACTTCGGTGCGTTCGTTCCTTATTATTTACTTACCGCACTTATTTCAATCCTGCAATTTTTAATTCCACAAGTTTATATTGTTTTTTATTATAACGCTATTCACTCCCCCCCTCTAGCCTTATGCGTATATTCTAACAGAGACAACAAGTAGGGACCAGACATGACATAAAGAAAGATGTGATAGAAAGTAAAAATGTAAGTGGAAAGAAAAATGTGGACGGCTAAATGGAATCTCTGCACAAGTCATGTGAATATGGGGCCCAATGAAGTACCTACAAGGCTAGAAGACAAAGATTTCTAAAAATGTTTGAAGTCCATATTTCAAATTCGCTCCAAAGTTCAACTATAAAAGCAAGACAAAGTAGAAGAAAAGAACGAAGAAAAGACAAACACCTGAAAAAAGCCTACTCAACCAACCTTTCCATAAACCCAAAAAACCTTTCCCAAATCACTTTGTAAAATATTTCCCTTATGAATATCCTAGTAGTTCCTCCTCTAAGCTTATAAAATAAATAAAGATTGTATGCTTATGTGTGATCGTTTTTAAATCTCGAAGTTCAACAAACTCTTTTCGGGTTTCTCGAAAGGGATATCTCATCTCTTGTAAACATGTAAGTTACTTATGTTTATCTAAGTTATGTTCTAAGATATTACCCTTGTTTTTTACATGCTTAAGATATTATGCATAGTTTTTATCATTCTGTAAATAATTAAGTATCACTCTTAATATATGGTTATCTTTCCAATTTCTTAAAAATTTTGATGGATTAACCTGTAAATTCCTAGGAAAAAACCGGATAAGATAAACCAAGTGGTATGTATGCTTAACCATGACCAGAGTGAGGTTAAAGAAAAAAAAGTTAAGAATGGATTTAAATCTATAAAGAATTGGGGAGAAGATATGAACAGAGTAAACAAAAAAAAAGGTATGGAAGGGGTAATCTCAGTACATAATTATGATTACAGTGTAACGTTATATGTTTACAAAAAAAGAGAGGGAGAGCTTCCATCTGTTTCTATAATTAAATAGTCGGTTTCTAATTGCATAGTTAGATAAGGAATATTCTTTTTTTTTAAGTTTTTGTACTAATTAATATCTTCTGTATTAAAATATTTGTGTCCCGTGGATCCTATCTTAGGATATAATGGCCTGCTATTTTTCGCAAGTTTTTTTATAAAATTTCTTGCATAATTTACTATTCCTAGAAACTTTTGTAGTTCTTTAATATTGTCTTGTTTATCCGGCATTTCTAAAACGTTTTTTATCTCTATGGGGTTGTAGCTTAATCTTCCCATCCCCTTGAAGTACTCCTAAAAAGTTTATATAATTTTTACATAATTCCATTTTCTTTTTACTAATAATTATTTATCTACAAATAATCTAAATATTATCTGTAGATGTCCTAAGTATTCTTTAATATCTTTATTGAATACTAATATATCATCTACATATCCTAACACAAATCTTTTATATTCTCCAAATATATTATCCATTTTTCGTTGGAAAATTGGTGGAGCTGTTTTTAATCCGAACGACATTACTAAGCATTCGGAATTCCCTTCTGGCCAATTAAATGTTGTCCATTCGATACTTTCTTCATGCATTTTTACTTTCCAATATCCCGATTTACAATCAAATTTACTAAATATCGTTTTTTCTTGTATTCTATTTATTAGTTATGTTTTATCAGGTAGCTTATATCCATCTGTTCTGGTGTTATCATTGAGTCTTATATAGTTTATTACCATTCTCGTTTTTCCTCTTATTATTTCACTGTGATTTCTAACCATAAAAGTTGCTGACCTATGTTTAGAAGTAGATGTCATTATTACACCTAAGTCCATAAGTTCTTTAATTTGAGTTTTAAAGTCTTAAGGTCTTCACTTGTAGCTTCTATTGAAGCCGTTTTAATTATATATTCTAGGTTTATTATATTTAATTTACACATCACCTTATTTTTTTCCCAGTGCTTTAAAGGTTTTTCTCAGATTATCTCTATCTCATCTAGAATTTTTATTATATTCTCTAGATCTTTTTCATTCTTTATTATTCCTATTCTTTGTAATCCTGTTTTGAAATTGTATAATTCTGTTTCGATGTCTATTAATGTATAGCCATTTTCTAGTATATCTCTATATTCGTTTTCTTCTAATATTAAATTTTTAGTTTCTTCTTTAGTACTACAACATGTTTTGTTATCTTTACATTTTTTACAATATTCTTTCTCACTTTCTTGCAGATTTTTCTGGTTTTCATTCAATCTTGTCCTTATCCTAGTTGCGGCTTCTATTGTTTGTACTGGTGTTTGTGTAATATTTTTAAGGAATATTACCTTATCTCTACTAAGCAAACAACTACCATTATTGTGTAATATAAAGCTCAATCTTAATACAAAATCTACATTAATATTTAAATCTCTTACCCAAATTTTATCTACCTTATAGCTAGGTTTATAAAAATCTATGCATGTATTTACAAAACTAATTTGTGATTTATCTATATAATGTTTATAAATGTTATGGGTTCCATCCATTTGCATGACTGCTACTGGCTTGTCTAATGTTTTTATTAGATTTGGTGGAACTATCCTCTTATTTATTATACATCTTGTGCATCCTGAGTCTACTAGAGCTAATGTTTCTATTTCGTAGTCTTCTATTCTAACTCTTGCTAAAAATTTTATCGTAGTTAATTTTTTATCTTAATTACATAGCAAGGCATCATAGTTTTCTATACTCATTAGTTCTTTATCTTCTTCTGTTGCTATATTTTCTCTTATATCTTCTAATTTTTGTTTTCCTTTTTTCCTTTTTTGTATTCTTTTTTTCTAATTTATTTATTCTATTTTCTAATGTAATTATTCTTAGATTTATAATAGAATTATTTGTCTCTTGATAGATTTCTTCTTTGTTTATTTTTGTTTCAAAATCTTTTTCTATTCATGAAATACATCCTTCTAAATAACATAATTTACATTTAGCTCTTTTATTTCTACTGGGATACCATTTACATTTAAAACACTGGTTGTTATCTAATCCTTTATTTATTTCGAATTATCGGTGCATTCTTCTGATATATTTACAAAGTTATTTTCTTCTAGGTCTAATTTTTCTAGTCGTATCTCATTTATTAACTCTTCATCTTCTGACTCTGAGGTTTCTATTTGGATTTCGTCTATACCTACACTTACTATAGAATATATACTTTCATTGTCTCACATGTATTCATCTACATTTATTAGGGTTTCTTGAAAATCTTCTATTAACTGTGAATTTCTTGTTTTACTATTGATTCTTTTTGGGCAGATGTTGGCTAAATGTTCTACACTCCACAAGTAAAATATTCTAGTTTGTTTTATAGTTTCTATCTGTTCTAACATGTTTATTTATCTAAATAGGGTTTTCTAGCTGATGACTTTCTAAGATAATAATTTTTCGTATTATATTCTTTATTGTATTGGGGTTTATATCTTTTAAATTTCTTATTTTTGTATTCATTTTTGTCATAACTTTGTGTTGTATATACCATTGATTTACAGAAACTCATATTTTTCTGTTTTAGCTGTTTTTGTATTTGTAAGTATGTACATTTTTCTTACAATATTTTCATAATATGTTGTACTTTGTGCCATATAGACCATTTTGTATTTGGATTTTGTATTACACCATCTCTTTTATGCCATCGTTCTTCTATTTCTCTCCCTAAGACTCCTGGTAGTTTATTGAATTATTTTTTTACCTAAATCTTGATCAAAAGCATTTCCACTAATAGTACAATAATAAAAATAATCGTTTAAAAACTTTTTTATATGAAACCAACTAGTTACTTAATTGTTCTAGTTCTATTAAACCATTCTTTTGTAGTACTACTAATATACTATTTGGATCTTCTCCTGTGATCAGGCTATATATTTTATTTGCAAAATTATAAGGATTTTCTCCCTTTGCTATTAAATTTTGAAAATCTTGAGGAAATTCTGATTTATAAGCTTCCCTTAAGACCTTTGTTGATACTCCTAGGAAGGTTTCCATATATTCATACATTGTTTCTACATCTGTGTCATTATAGGTTTTTATGAAGTCTGCTACTACTATTCATTTCCATAGGTCTATTATTGAGTTCCACATTTGTGTATCATGTGCTGTTGTATTTAATATTTTACCTTTACTTCCTCCTTCTTGTAATCTTATAGGTTCTTCTATTGGCATCATTTTTCCTTATGGTCTTACATTTTCTATTTCTGTTTCCTGGTCTATTCTGTATACTCTTCTTCTAGGTACATTTTCTGTACAAGTATCTATTGTACTTTTATACGTTGTTCTCTGAAATGGCCTTGGGCTAGAACTAACTGATTCCATTAATTCTTTTAAGCTTATTACTGAATCTAATCTGTTTCTGTTTCATAGCTATCTTGTATTTCTTCAAAAGTATGATCGAATTTATCCAATTTTTCTTGTAACCTATTTTCTTTTCTATATCCCAAATTATCTGTTCTTAATTCGCATTTCTAAAGTGCTCTTCTACATTTCTTAAAGTTAATTTTCCTAGTTTACATCCTTTGCATTAGAAAGTCTTATTTTTGTTTTCTTTAACTAATTTTCTTGTTTCTTCTAATGCTATATCTACTTCGAATTCTTCTTGTATTATTTCAATATTCATACATTCAGTTTCTTCTACCTTATTTTCATCTTCATCATCTGTTTCTTTTTTAGTAGAATAATTATAATCAGTAAACCATATTTATGTTTCTCCTTTAGAATTTGTATACATCAAATGAGATTCTGCTTTAAATATTTTTGGTTTTGAAAAATCTTCTAAGTTCCATTCTAATCCCGCGTATTCTTCTGGGTCTATCTTAATAGGTTTTAATAACTTTATCCCTTTATTTCCCATTACTTCAACTACATCGTCTACTTTAATTTTGAATTTTGTATTGCTATTTGTTGCCATTATTTCCTATAAAACCTACACATATTAATAGATTATTTCCATTATTCATTTTTCCATATCCTTTAGTCTGTATTCCTATTTTTATATTTTTTCCAAATTCTACTAGATTTATCATGAAATCTGGGCTAATATAAAATATTCCTTCATTATTTGTCATGTCTACTTCTGTTAGACCTATATAAAAGTCTTTTATATAGGCCTAACAGAAGTAGACATGACAAATAATGGAGGAGTATTTTATATTAGCCCAGATTTCATGATAAATCTAGTAGAATTTGAAAAAAATATAAAAATAGGAATACAGACTAAAGGATATGGAAAAATGAATAATGGAAATAATCTATGAAAAATAGCCCAGATTTCATGATAAATCTAGTACATATATATATATATATATATATATATATCAATGATTAAGGAGAGCATTAATGCACTTCTTACAAAGCAAATTGAAAGAGTTATTTTATTTCAGTTACACAGCTCATGACAAGTCTAGTTTATACTATATTAAAAGCACGAATACCCTTAGCGAAATATCGTTCGCCTTTTTTACCCTTTAAAAATATATTTGATTTCTTTTGATCTGACCATCTGTCATCATATATTACTATTAATATTTTAGTTCCTACATTTTTTCTTGTTAATCCTTTTAATCTAATTACTATTAATCCCATATGCATTAAATTCTTTTTATATTTTTTTATTTCTTTTATTGATTCTGGATTGATTAAGTTTAATATCGCAACTTTATTTTCTATAGCTGACAATTGTTCTTCTCTATAATGTCTATATAGTTAAAAATTGATCGAGAAATATCCTGTATTAAATAGTATTTTTGGATCTAATAATCTTAATTGATTTTGCTGAAAAATTTGTATATCTTTATCTATATCTATTATTTCATCTAGTTTTTGATCTTCCTCTTGTCTTTTTCTAGTTAGAATTCTGGTTAACATATTGTTTCCTATTCTCTTTTCTGAAAAACTTATCCTTGATCTTTCTTGATTTGTTCTTCTTGACCCACTTGGAAAAAGGTCCATTTTTGTGGCTTTCTTATTTTTAATTTTTCTTTTTATGGTGTTATTTCAACTCTTTTTAATTGTTCTATTAAATTATCTACCTTTGGGATCTCAGTCTTTATTTCTTTTTCTTTAATAATTTTATCTAGCTTTTTATTAACCTCTAAGAGTAATATTATTAATGTATTATTTTGTTATTGTTTGATCAGCTTTTCCTTGAGGAATATAATCACTTAGTCCTTCTGGATTGTGTTGAATTCTTGCTGTTAATTTTAATACTTCTTCATATATTGGATCTAATTCTAGTTGTATATCACTCATGAAAGAGCGATTTCTTTTATTGTATCTATTTTTTCTTTAACTGTGATTATCTCACCTTTTAGTACTTCTACCTGTTCAGTTATTTTTTCTACTAATCTGGTTGTTTGTATTTCTAACTCTTTAGGCTTTTCTGTAATAGTCTTGATTAACTTTTCTATTTCGTTTTTAGTAGGTATTTTTTCTATATTAAATGTATTATTCAAGAGTTGTATTTTCCTGTCTATTTCTATTATATTGTGATAATAATATAAAGGCGAACGACACTTTGCTACTGTAGTTCTAATGTCTTTTTATATTCTATGTGATTCTTTAAATTTTTTTATACTAATATAGATTATATGATGATAACAGCTTATATATTTAGCAAAATAATGTTGTTTCATAAACTCTAAGGTCCGAAAATCTTCTAGCTTTGATACCAATATTTTGTTTCCTTTCTAGCTCTGATACCAAAATAGAAACAACCAGATTTCATAAAAGGTAAAAAAGGCGAACGATATTTCGCTAAGGGCCTTTGTGCTTTTAATATAGTATAGACTAGACTTGTCATGAGCAGTGTAACTGAAATAAATAACTCTTTCAATTTGCTTTGAAAGAAGTGCATTAATGCTCTCCTTAATCATTGATGGATATATATATATATATATATATATATATATATATATATATATATATATATATATATATATATATATATATATATATAAAATCCATTTTTTAATATTTTTAAATTGGCATATGAACAACAACAACAACAACAACTACCCAGTATACTCCCACCAGGTGGGGTCTGGGGAGGGTAATATGTAGACGAGCCTTACCCCTGCCCGAAAGGGCAGAGAGGCTGCTTCCAATCGACCCTCGGCGAGTAGAGCAAAAATGGGAAAGCTGCATTAAGAAACAGAGATAAAATTAGAAACACAAGCAAGACAAAAACAAATAATAAAGCATAGGTACTCCCACAAAAGTAACGTAAATAGTTATGAAAACATAAGCAACATAAATACAGTCGCATGCAGTAATATCAAGCAGGAACTACTATACTACAACACTAATCACCTATGAGCCCCTAACCTACAATCTTGATTCTAGACCTCCAGACTCCCCTATCAAGAGTCACGTCCTCGGTAACCTGCATTCTGGCCATGTCCTGCCTAATCACCTCTCCCCAATGCTTCTTAGGCCTCCCACTCCCTTGCCGACCACCAGCAATCTCCAACCGCTCGCAGCTCCTCACCTGGGCATCGGGGCCCCTCCTCCGAACATGCCCGAAGCACCTCAGCCTCGCTTCCCTCATCTTTTCGACCACCGGGGCCACCCCTACCTTCTGTCGAATAACTTCATTCTTGATCTTATCCAGCCTGGTGTGCCCACACATCCACCTAATCATCCTCATCTCCGCAACCTTCATTCTCTGAACATGCGAGTTCTTCACGGGCCAGCACTCCGCCCCATACAACATTGCAGGTCTAACCACGGCTCTGTAGAATTTCCCCTTTAGTTTGTGCGGGATTTTCTTGTCACACAGGACCCCTGAAGCTAGCCTCCACTTTGACCACCCCGCTCCTATCCAAACTATTAATAAATTATCAATTTAGTATAATAACAACTCCTACACACTACTACTATTACTATTACTACTACTACTATAATATTAGGAAGAAATTACTCTCCATTTAAATTGATAGTTTTTGATTTTTTGTTATTGTATTCTTTTATTGTAAAATAATTTTAAAACTCCAATTTGAATGAGTAGAATATATTTTTGTATTTGTGTTTTTTATTGAGAATTATAAAGATATCTATATTTATTAATTCAAAGAGTATAACCAATTAATTCAAAATTTAAAATTAAAAAAAATAGTTAGAAAAGTAGTTCATTTTGTCTTAATAATGCCACTTGGCTTTTTGTGATTAAGACACTTGTCTTGATGTAGTGTTTTTGCTTCTCCTATATATATATATATATATATATATATATATATATATATATATATATATATCTCGATAAAGCCAGAGGGAAATTTTCCTCACCACTTACAATTACAATTGAACCCACAACAACAAAAATTTTGATTAATAAGCTAAAAAATTGGACAAGTTACATGGTAGACTAGATTTAAAAAAATTGGTAATATAAAATTTTTTTATATCCATAATCGTTACATATTATTTTGATCTTATAAATTACTTTGACCAAGTCAAAAAAACATAATGACGTGACTAACAACTACATCTTGTCATTCCAATGTTACATGATGGAGACTGAAGCCCATTACTCAGTGATTACTACAGCAACCTTTTTACAATTTATAGAAAGAACTGATTTTTATGTTCATCATATTTCTCCTTTTCCATTCTAAAGTCTAAAGGGCCTCCATCTTGGTTACAACCAAGAATACCTTCTATTAAAATATTTGATAGATTGGTGAATTATGTCAAAAGTAGGTTCTATTACTTTTAGAGGAAGTGGGTGTCTGATTATTTTAATAAAATGACCCAACATTTTGCTGTTCGGTTTCAAAAGTGAGACTTCCTTGCCTGCTTTCCCATTAAGTTCAACCTTTGGTACAAGAACTGCATTACCATCATTTATTTGCAAAAGGGACCATCCGAAAATTTTTATTTTGTGTGTGGCCTCTTTGTGTTTCACAATTGTGTGGGTCTCAGAAATTTGTGGATCCAAATATGTAAGATATGAGTCCACACATATGTAATATTAAAAAATAAGTTGTATGAAATACAAAATAAAATCACTCGGGACCATACCCTTATACTTAGGTTTTTCACAACTAGAAGCAGCTTTTTTGAAGCATGTCAAACTAGGGTCCTTGTTTGGAGCACACAAAAGCAGAGCGCAGAGCTAGAATTTAATTTTATCGGTTCTTGATTTTAGAGATTTCAAATATTAATGATTAGATTCTAGATTTAATATTTATATATATTTTATGAATTCAAAATATTAAATTAATATACTGTTTGAGCACAAACTACTGGGCTTGATCGAACCCGCATGTCGTCTTTGTGCCTTTTCCCTGACCAAAAGTAATGTCCGGTAAAAACAATGTTTACTTTAATTGACTATTCTAAATGCTTATCATAATAATAAGCCTAAAAACAGTTTCCAATTAATCTCTACAGTAAATATTGGAGATTGGTATGAAGGAAATGAAAAGAGCTCATTTCTACACACAGGACAGTTTTGGTCAATTGTGGCATTAATTTGATTAAACATTCAAATATGTGTGTGCAAAAAATTTCCACGAATAAAGAATTACCATTAATATTGTGGGCACAATAGCTGTCAAACGTAAAAGAAATTTGCATATACATAATTGTATCCCTTGGACAATTGGTGGAACAGTTTCTGAAATTGGTCCCAGATCTTGGTATAACTGGAAAACAAATTATATATTGACCACATCATTAATTTTCTTTTTCTTCCAATGAGCTTATATATAATATATAGCTACTCTGTTATAGAAACTTTACACTCTTGAAATAAATAAAGTGCACTACATTAATATTGCAGAGGTTATTGTTTGATCAATTTGGATCATAATCAAGCTCCTAAGATACTGTGAGTTATAACTCTAAGGCATAGTTCTTATAAATTTCATAACAACAAGAAAAAGTTCGAGTATTCATGAAATTGGTTACCTATAAAATTTGTAGGTTTGTGGGGTTCCCTGGTTTCTATGTTTTGAAAATTAGATAAGGTTTATTTTGGAAAACCTACTATGACTTGATTCAAACTCTAAGGCATTTCCCATATTGACTTTTGTTTCCACTAAACTCCATAGAAAGAAAAAGTTAAAATTTCAGCTAATTTAAGTGAGGATTAAACTAATAGTGTAATAACTCAATGACTGCATAGAAGTTGCTAATGTTTTGTCCCATTGATAATCTTTTTCTAGTTGTATGGAAGATGGACATACATTCAATGCCACGAAATCAAGCTGTCACTCTGCCAAGACTTAGGGGCAAAATAAATAATTACATTGTAATGTACTATATCATTTTTGGAGTTTTTCATTTGGAAGAATGGTGGCAGTGGCTATTTTATTAATTTTTCTCTTGGAGCGCAGTAATATGGTGTTATTTGAAGAGGCAGATTTCAAACTTGTCCTTGTCTTTGAATATATCCAATGATTTTATTTGAAGAAAGGTATGAGCCTCACCTTACTTATTGTCTATTCTGGAGATATGGCAAGGGAGACATTTAGTATAAATATGTAAACAGTATATGTTCTCGCTACATTTGTCAAAGGTATTTTTTTATCCCGAACGCAATTTCAACTGATTTGGTAGTGTTAGAACTCGAAATTGGTAAATCTATTCCAATTAACAATAAGTGTATTAGTTGATAATCTTGACTATGGGTGTACAAAGAAAACCGACAAATCGCATCAACCTAATAATTTAAGTCAAATCGAAAAAAAAGAATCTGATTATTGTTTGGTTTGGTTTGATTTGATTTGGTGTTGGAAAAAAAACCTCGATCATAATTGGTTTCGTTTGATTTTAACTAAAGAAAGTTAAACCGAAACCAAATCAATCCGACATTACATATATAGAAATTTTCCAGGTCGACATGGTGCTTATCGACATGGAAAAGGCGTATGACAAGGTCCCAAGGGAGGTGCTATAGAAGTGCTTGGAGACGAAGAGCGTTCCGGAAGACTACATCAGAGTAATCAAGGACATGTACGATGTAGCTAAGACTAGGGTTAGAACGGTGGGTGGCGACTCAGACCATTTTCCAGTGGTTATGGGGCTCTCTCTTGTTTGTCTTAGTGATGGATGCTCTAACCCGATATATTCAAGGGGACGTGCCTTGGTGTATGCTATTTGCTGATGACATAGTCTTGATAGACGAGACGAGGGTCGGTGTTATTGAGAGGTTAGAGGTATGGAGACAGACTCTCGAGTCTAAGGGTTTCAAAATAAGCAGATCTATGACAGAATACTTGGAGTACAAGTTTAGCGCTGAGCCGAGCGAAGTAGGCAGGGACGTGATGATTGTATCTCAGGTCATCGCCAAGAGGAATAGTGTCAGATATCTTGGGTCGGTGATTCAGGGGGACAGAGAGATTGACGGGGACGTCACTCATCGTATAGGAGTGGGGGTGGTCAAAGTGGAGGCTTGCATCAGGAGTCCCGTGTGACAAGAAAGTCCCACAGAAACTCAAGGGAAATTTTATAGAGTTTTGGTTAGACCTGCCATGTTGTATGGGGCGGAGTGCTCGCCAGTGAAGAACTCTCATGTTCAGAGGCTGAAGGTTGCGGAGATGAGGATGCTCAGGTTTATGTGCGGGCTCACCAGGTTAGATAAGATTAAGAATGAAGTTATTCGAGAGAAAGTGGGGGTGGCCCCGGTGGATGAGAAGATGCGAGAAGCGAGGCTGAGGTGGTTCGGGCATGTGCGGAGGAGAAGTCCTGATGCCCCGGTGAGGAGTTGTGAGCGGCTGGCGATGGTCGGCGTACGGCGAGGCAGAGGGAGGCCTAAGAGGTATTGGGGAGAAGTGATTAGGCATGATATGGCTAGAATGCGGGTTTCCGAGGACATGTCCCTTGATAGGAAAGTCTGGTGGTCTACTATTAGGTTGTAGAATAGGGGCTCCTAGAGTTTTTCGTACTCCTCACCTGGGGATGGGTGAGGCTTGGAAGGGCTATCCATAGATGATTTGTGTGTTGGATTGTGTCTCCCTTATGGTAGTTATTTATAGTAGTTACTGTCTGATATTATTGCATGCTATTTTATTTATAGTTCTTATGTTTAGATAATTATTTACGCTATTTGTGCTGGAGTTACTAATGCGCTTTTGTTTTTATTTTTGTTTTTGTTTTTGTTTTTCCTTTCATGCACTGAGCCGAGGGTCGATTGGAAACAGCCTCTCTGCCCATTCGGGTAGCGGTAAGGCCCGTCTACATATTACCCTCCCCAGACCCCACTTTGTGGGACTATACTGGGTAGTTGTTGTTATTTTTTAATGTATAAATATACTTATTGTGATGAATTTATAAATATTTCTTAAACTTTTTTATAATTTTATCTTTTAAAATATTATTATTTTAAGATTGCACTTAGAACTTTTCAATATTCCAATAAGTCTTATAGTCATTAATATTAGTAACTTAAATAAGGCTAACAAAAGCCCAAACCAAAATCAAATCAATACTAATGCTAACAAAAGACATTCAATGCGATACTAGAAATGACAATGTATTGAATATCTAATTTTGATTTTGCAATAATTTAGATAAAATTGCATAACCTATTATTATTTTTTCTTTAACGGTTAGTCATGTAATTAACACTCCCTTATTAGTCTACTTATTTTAGCATGACTTAGTACTTTTAGATTATATTTATTTTTACTATGAATTTTTAATTAGTAAGATTTATATTACATAATTTTAATGTCTTTATTGTAGAATATTTTAGGTTAATACCATAACACATCTCATATTTTGTACTCCCTCCGTTTCAATTTATGTGAACTCATTTGACTAGGCACGGAGTTTAAGAAAAGAGAAAAGACTTTTGAACTTGTGGTGTAAAATAAAGCACATATATTTCGTTGGCTATAAATCATTGCATAAAGGTAAATTGTTTCCAAATAGAGAAAGAGGTCATTTTTTTTGGAACAGACTAAAAAGGTAATAGGTTCACATAAATTGAAATGGAGGGAGTATTATTTTCTTGAAAATACCTTATATAGTTGTATCTTACTAGGATTAAAGAAATATTTTGAGCATAAATTATATGTTTTTTGCTACAAAGATTTTACCGGGAAAAAAGAAATCAAAAAACCCCAAATAACCAAAAAAACCGAGAAAATCCGAGATTAAAAAACTTAAGTTTTATTGGTTTGATTTGATCTTAAGATTTAATAATTCGACACAATTAATTTGATTTGGTGATTTCAAAAGATGAACTAACATGATCTATGTGTACCCCTAATCTTGACCATAAAACATTTGTTTCTTGATCCACCTCAAATCAAGTATATAAGTAACAACGAATTAAAACTAATTTATCAAGCAGCGGTTCAATAAATCTTTAGCACAATTAATTGAATTTAGTCTTTGGCTCCCGTTTGCCCATAAAATTTGATAACTGCGAACTTTTTTTAAATTTTATTTTTAAATATATGTTTGTTTATAGATTTTAATTAATTTTTGGCAGATTTTAAAAACAAATTCTTCTAATCCCCAAAACAGCTCTACAGTAGTTTTTGAACTTTTCTCAACCAGAATTTCAATTTTTTCTCAAGTAAAATGTATACCAAACACAATTTCCATTTTCAAAGATTTTTTATTTAATCTTCAAGAATTTTGTATAAGGTAAAATTTGGCTCTCAACGTCCCCACGCGGAGTAGGCACGTCCATTATGATAAGGTCAACCCGAATGAGGGCACGACCCAGTTGATAAAGTAAAGGCGACGTTGTCTAGGGTCTCGCTTCTTTATTGAGTGGAAGCCACTGATTTTTGTACTTTTTGATTAATTTCGAGGAAGGTCTCCTACTATATAAAGGAGACCTTCACATTGTAATAGGGAGGAAGATTATTCTCGATTAATACAACTTCTCTATCTATCTCTATCCCTTTCTTGGTCTCAAACTATTGCTTCTCTCTTAAGCTAAGTTTATTTTCTTCACACTATCAGATCTACAACGATCTTAACACAATGATCATCTCCAGGGCTCATTATATTTGATTATGATTTACCCTTATACATTTTTGATTGTTTTTAGGCTTATAAAGTGCGAATATAATTTTTGAGCTAAAACATTTGGCGCCGTCTGTGGGGATTTTGAGAATCAAAACCTAGTTTACACCTAGAGAACCATAAAAATCCTTCTCTACAACACACAAACAAAAGATGGCTGACAACAATGCAAGAATGAAAGCGCTAGCACATGTTACAACCAACCTCATCGTTCAACTCAACAAAGCCGATGAAGAGGGTGTTTCGATTGCAACCCCTAGCACCACAACAAGTGGGGAAATCCCACCTCCCCCACCTGAAGATCTAACGATCTTGCGGGAAAATGGCGCTTCTACATCTGCAACTAAAGAAGCACCCCCAGAGGTCATAAACTACTGGAAGAATGGTTAACAAGTACTCTAAGTGGATTGGTTGAAAAGTCACCCCAAAACAACGTCGAATGCGTGCCAACAGTAGGCCTTGCTCCAGCTGAAGGTGAACACGAGATCGCACGAGCAAATAATGTGCTCATCGATACTCGAGCCCACGATGACACGCTCACAGCCATCCCCAAGAAGATGGAGGAAATGAAAAATGAAGACAAGTCACTTCGTGACCAGATGAAGGAACACTAGGAGAGGGTAGACAAGATCCCTAATGCTCCCAAGCTGCTGCCAAAGCGTGACGTGAGGAGGTTTGTTGAACAACCTTACACGGAATAGGCTGCACCGTACTCCATCCCAAAAATCTTCAAAATGCCTCCTTATTTAAGAGAATACGACGGAACGACAAATTTTGAGGATCTTCTGATCCACTACGTCATGGCTGTGAAAGGTAACAATCAGTCAAAAGAATAGGTACCGTCCGTGCTGCTGAAGAAGTTTGGCGAGACACTGACAGGAGGAGCACTAACCTAGTAATCCCAGCTACCGGCCAAGATTATTTCTACGTTCGAGGAAATGGCGGACAAGTTGGTCACCGCCAATGCGGAAGCAAAGAAAGCAGAAGCAAGAGTCAACGACATTTTCGTTGTTCTGCAAACCACAGGAGAAGGACTCAGGGACCTCCTAGCCAGATTTAACAACCTAAGGATGAGCCTACCAAACGTGTCAGAAGGCATGGCGTTCGCCACTTTTCAGAACGGGTTAAGAAGGGACGACTCGAGGGCAACCAAAACACTACTAAGTTGCCTCATGAAGTATCCTCCTACCACGTGGGAAGAGATTCATAACGCCTATTGTGCTGAGGTACGTGCAGATGAGGATGATCTCAACGGGCTGACCCAACGTTTAACAATATTACACCCAGAAATCTGGAGGGACCGACGCAATGGAGGACGACGGGAACAAGTCCCACGCCCCAACAAGGAAAGACACCAACCCTACATCAGATCCTCTTACCCACCGCCACCCAAGCACGTGGACGCACTACAGCGACATGTCGTTCCACTACAAAATGGTAAAGGTATGCCACCTTTGTTATCTATCCATAACTTTTGTGGGTCCCTTTCAGAGATAGCGTGTGCACTTGAGAAGCTGGGCAACAAGGTGTAATGGCTGACAAAGATAAAGTCAAACCCCACCACCAGAAAATCAAACGCAGTGTGCGAGTTCCACCAGGAACGAGGGCACCAAAAACTGAAGACTGCATAGGCCTACAACAAGAGGTGGTCAGGATGTTGAACCAAGGGTTCCTAAGAGAGCTACTCAGCGACAAAGGAAAAATCAACTTTGCACATGGATGGGAACAACCCTACGGGCTACCAAAGCCTCCTTCACCAACACGCACGATCAATATGATCTTCGAAGACGGCGACGACTCGGTGATCAATCACCTCAAATTCACCACTAGGCATAAGCTGAAGCGAACCATTGCCCACGAACTATATGACAACATCGAAGATAGTATCACCTTAGATAATTCCGATGCCGACGATTTGTCTTTTCCTCATTACGATGCTTTAGTTATCACTTTACGTATCGCAGATATGGATGTTGAAAAAATCATGGTTGATGACGGTAGCGACGCCTGTATTATCCACCCGAGGGTCCTCATACTAATGGGCCTCGGGGATAAGATAATACCGCGCTGCATAACACTAACTGGTTTCAATAATGTAGTAGAACAAACCTCCGGGGATATATCACAACCTTCCCTAGTAGGAGGGGTCACGCCTGAAACAACTTTCCATGTTATGAATTAGGAAACGGCATACAACACCATCATCGGACGACCGTGGATAAATGCCATGAGAGCAATCCCGTCGAGCTTCTATCAAATTTCCCACCCAATGGGGAGTATTCAGCATTCGAGGCGAGCCTCTCAACGCTAAGGAATTCTATAAAATAGCTCAAGACTACGCCCATGCCAAACAGCTTTAAGGGACGAGAGAAAATTCACAGTAATCAGCTATATCGGGGACTAAAGTCTATCCGAAAGAGAACGCCATTAGAGACCCTGATATCATAGAAGCCTGCAAGGCCACGGACGAAGACCTCGACCTAGTCCAACTGGAAAATGATGACCCTACAAGGAAAGCCTACATCGGGCACAGCCTCTCAAATCCAAGTAAGTATCGTGAATTTGTATCTAACCATGCATACTTGTTTTCTTTTTCCCATTCAGATATACCATGGATATAGCGCGAAATCACCACTCAAAAACTGAACGTCAACCCTTTACACCCGTCTGTGCGGCAAATGAGGTGAAAATAAAATGCCGCTATCAATGAAGCGGTCAGTGAGGAAGTGGACAAACTTCTGGCCAACGTCTTCATCAGGGAATCAAAGTACCCTCAATGGCTCGCCAGTGCCGTCATGGTTAAAAAGAAAAATGGGAAGTGGAGAATGTGTGTGGACTTCACCGACTTGAACAAGGAATGCGCGAAAGATTCTTTCCTACTGTCCCACACCAATCAGTTGATAGACGCAATCGCTGGGCATGAGCTGCTAAGTTTCCTAAACGCATACTCTGGCTACAACCGAATCTTGATGGCCGAGGAAGATCAGGAGAAAACAAATTTCATAACCCACCAGGGGACATATTGCTACAAGTTAACGCCCTTACCACTCAAAAATGTAGGAGCCACGTACCAAAGGCTGGTCACAAGGATGTTCAAAGAGCAACTCGATAAGATCATGGAAGAGTATATCGACGATATGCTGGTAAAATCGACAAAGAACGAAGACCACATCTGTCACGACCCGGATCTTCCCACCATCGGGAGTCGTGATGGCGCATACTGTCGAAGCTAGTCAAGCTAACCATTTTTATTTATTTTCACAATAAACTTAATCTAAAACAATATAAATACCGAATTAATTAATTAAAACTACGAGGAAGACTTTTAGCAATAATAGCAATGACAAATGCAAAAATTAATACATGTCTCTACCTAGTATCTGGTGTCACTACTTACGGACGACTAAAAGAGTACTAAATACAATAGGCTGAAAGAAATACATCACATGTCTGTTTTGATACAACAAAACAACTAGAAGAGCTAGAGGAGACTCAGGGTCCGCGAACGCCAGCAAACTACCTCAGTTTCTGGACTGAAGGATCGCCCCCTTAGTACTGATGCGGTCTGTAGGCTTTGTCCTGACCTATGCACAAAAAGGCACAGAAGTGTAGTATCAGCCCAACCGACCCCATGTGGTGGTAAGTGCCCGGCCTAACCTCAGCGAGGCAGTGACGAGGCTAAACCAGACCTACCACAAACAACCTGTACATATATAAGTTCAATAACAGAAAGAGAACAATAATTTAAACAGATAAAAGGGGAAGGGACATGCTGGGGTAGTAGCAGTTCAAATATAACTTCAACACCATAAATGGATATGAATATATAATAATGAAATAAAGAAGACCGGCGAAATGAACAACTGCACGGCTTCACCCTTCGTGCTTTTACTCTCATTCCTCATCAAGAATGTCAAATATAATGCACGGCATCAACCTTCGTGCTTTGACTCTCATATCTCTCCCAGAATATCAAATATAATGCACGGCATCATCCTTCATGCTTTTATTCTCAATATACAGTGCACGGCATCATCCTTCGTGCTTTTACTCTCAAATACATAGTGCACGGCATCACCCTTCGTGCTTTTACTCTCTCTACCTCACCCAATCAATGGTCACAACAAAAATGGGAAAGGAATATATAACAAAACAAAATATCCCGGCAAGGGAGACTCAACAATAAATCCCGGCAAGGGAATACAGCTTAACAATAAGTCCCGGCAAGGGAAAAGTACCAAAATTTCCTTTTTGTTCATTTGCTTCTCAACTATCACTTCATAGTTCATTTAACAAGTAATTAGCACAATGGTTAACTTCTTTCGCAATTTTAATAGAAAATATGACTCACGTTCATGCTAGACTAGGGCGCATAGGTAATCGTCACCATACCTATACACCGACTCCACATAGCACATAGAAAATATCAACCTAATCCTATTCCCTCAAGCCAAAGTTAGATCAAACACCGAAAGCTTCCAACTCAACTCACGCCTCTAGAATAGCTTTACCCATTGAATTCACCTCAAAACCGGACGAATCTAACTACAATTTACTCCAATGTGTCAACAATTACTTGTTAACACAATTTGTATGCATAAGAATGAAATTCCCAAAGTTTTACACGAAATTCCCAACATGCCCCCAGTCCCACGTGGTCAAAACTCGAGGTTCAAACCAAAACCGGGTTACCTATTACCCCACGAGTTCGTATATGTAATTATTTTTGAAATCGGACCCCAAATTGAGCTTCAAATCTCCAATTTTATGAAAACCTAGATTCTACCCCAAATCCCCATTTTTACCCATTGAAAAGTTTGAGTTTTGGTTGAAATCATGATAAAAGATGTTAAAGTTTGAAGAAATTGGAGAAAAGTTGACTTACAAGTGATTTTGGAGAGAAAGAGTCGAGAGAAAATCGCCAATGGAGCTTTGGGTTTTGAAACTATGAAAAATGAAGTTTGAAATCGACTAAGTATAAGTTGCACAGTCGCAGTGTCGCAATTGCGTGATTTTGTTCGCAATTACGGAGAATAAAGAAAACAAAGAGGGTCGCAACTGCGAGAAAATTATCGCAATTGCGAAGAGGGCAACTTTGCGGTGATTGCAATTGCGAGAATGTCTTCGCATTTGCGAAGATTGGGCTGCAAGGGGGAAAATTACGAGAAGTATTTCGCATTTGTGGAATCTTACCAAAAAGAAGGAGGATCCCATTTGCGAGATTTTCCTCTTATTTGCGAAGAAGCAGGCTAAAGGTGGGGGAGCTCGCATTTGCGAAGATTGCTTCGCAAATGCAAGACTACAGATACCAGCCGTAGAAATGTTTCAAAATGAGCCTAACACATATCAGAAACTCACCTGAGCCCTCGGGGCTCCAAGCAAAACATGCACCCAACCTAAAAAAACATCCTACGGACTTACTCGTGCGATCAAATTGCCAAAATAACATCAAAATCAAAGAATCAACCTCTAAAACTCATGATTTTCATTTCAAAGCTCAAAACTTTCAAATTTTCCATTTTTAGTCAGAAACACGTCAAATGACGTCCGTTTTCAACCAAAATTTACAGATAGCGCTTAACTCCCATTTAAGACTTATATCGAGCATGGGAACCAAAATACGAGCCCGATACCATTACTATTGATCAATTTTCATTTTTATTTTTCCTTAGGCATTTTCAGAAAATAATTTCACAGAAAAGCTCCGTACTCGGGCCTTGGACCTTGGATTTTGATTCCGGGAATACGCCCGGGTCCCAAATTTCCTTAAGGACCCTCCGGGACTGTCACATCATGGGTCCGGGTCCGTTTACTCAAAATATTGACCAAAGTCAACTATAGTAATATTATTATCAAAACTCATAGTTTTTAACACAAAATTCAAATATTTCCATATAAAAAAATTTCGGCTTCTCGCCCACAGTGCGCACGCAAATTGAGGCAACTAATTAAGAGGTTTTTCAATGCCTCAGAAGCGTAGGGAAAGGGAGAATTACGGTGATGACCCTTTGGGTCATCATAACATCGGCCACCTGAAAGAGGACTTCGAGATACTAAGGAGGTACGTGATGAAGTTGAACCTACAGAAATGCGCCTTCGGCGTGGCCTCAGGAAAGTTCTTAAGGTTTTTCGTATTGCAACGAGGCATTAAGGTCAACCTAGACCAGATCAAGGCAATAGACGCAATATCTGAGGTGCTAAGTAGCAAGAAACATGTATAGAAGCTGACTAGGCGTATAGCCTCCCTATCCAGATTCATCTCACGGTCATCAGACAGGTGCCATAAATTTTTCAATGGGCTGCAAAAAGACCAAGGGCTATAGTGGAACGAGGAATTCGTCGAAGCCTTGAGAAAGCTTAAGGCGTACTTGTGTTCGCCGCCCCTGCTGGTCAAAGCGCGCCCAGGCGAGCCTTTGCTGGTGTATATCGTCGTGTCTGAGGTTGCTGTTAGCGTCGTCCTAGTTCGTGAAAGCAAAGGTACACAGTCCCTTATCTATTACATTAACAAAACCTTAGCGGACGCCGAAACTCGGTACCTACACCTCCAGAAATTGGCGCTAGCACTGGTAGTAGCTTCACAGAAGTTACGTCCCTATTTTCAGTGCCACCTCATAAAAGTGTTAACGACCTTCTCATTAAGGAGCGTCTTACACAAGCCTGAATTATCAGGACGGCTCGCCAGATGGGCCATTGAGTTCAGCAAGCACGACATCTCGTATCTTCCAAGAACCGCCATCAAGTTTCAAGTTCTGGCTAATTTAATAGCCAAATTTAGCGTAGAAATCTTGCCAAAGGAAGAACTTGAGGCACATCATGCCTCCACCAATAACGACCTATGGGTCCTCAATACTGATCGCGTCGCCAATGCATCAGGATCAGGACAGGGACTCGTCCTTGAGGTTCCCACGGGTGAAACGATTCACCAGTCCATATGATACCCTGAAATGACTAACAACGAGGCCGAGTATAAGGCCGTTATTGCAGGTATGAAACTGGCCATCAAATATGGGGCTCGCCGACTCATCCTTCATTGTGATTCCCAACTCGTAGTAAACCAAGTCACTGGGACTTACCAGAACAAAGAACAAAGATTGCAAAATACTAGTCAGAAATCCGCAGGTTAATGGCTAAGTTCGATAAATGCCGCCTCGAACTGATTCCGGGGGTACGAAATATAGAAGCAGACGGTTTAGCAAAGCTGGCTACGGCCACTAAAAACTTCAACAAAGAAGGCGTGGTTACCCTCCACCACTCCTCCATTGACCCTACTGAGGTATTCTCTTTAAACTTCACTTGGGACTGGTGCAACCAGTTTGTATCCTATCTACAGGATGGAACGCTACCACTCGACAAAAAAGAGGCAAAGAAAATCAGTGTGCAAGCTACTCGGTATTGCCTAATAACAATGACCTCTACAAAAGAACGTTTGGTAGACCCTTGGAATAGTGCCTAGGGCGGTACAAAACAAGGCCGGTACTCAAAGAAGTGCACGAGGGCCACTGCGGCGCCCATACAGGTAACGGCACCCTCGTACGATGCATCATACGGGCCGGCCACTACTGGCCCACCACGAAGAAGGAGGCAGCAGAATACGTTAGCCGATGCGAATAATGCCAAAAATACGCCCCATGATGCACCAACCAGGAGAACCCCTCCATGCAGTCACCTTCCCATGGCCTTTCATCAAGTGGGGAATGGACATAGTCGCCCCCCTACCCATAGGACGGGGAAAGGTACAATTTTTACTAGTTTTAATTGATTATTTCTCTAAGTGGGTGGAAGCAGGTGCGTACGCACTAATACGTGAACAGGAGGTGATCGCCTTCATATGGAAAGATATTATATGACGCTTCGGCATCCCCAAAGAAATTAGGTGTGACAACGGACGATAGTTCATTGGTAAAAAAAAGACCGAATTCTTCGAGAAATGACGCATCAAGAGGATACTTTCCACGCCATATCACGCCGCCGCTAACGGCCAGGTAGATTCCTCTAACAAAGCAATATTAAACATACTAAAGAAGAAGCTCGAGGACGCTAAAGGGTTATGGCCCGAGCTACTGCCCATAGTGTTATAGGCGCACAGGACCACACCCAAAACCAGCACAGGGGAAACACCATACTCGCCAGTCTATGGAATCGACGTAGTCATACCCGTTGAGGTCGGAGAACCAAGCCTAAGGTATTCACACACCAGTGGAATAGAAAATGACAAAAACAGGCTCCAAGACCTCGATGAAGCCGAGGAGAGAAGAGAAATGGACCACATAATAATGGTGACCCAAAAACAGCAAGTCGAAAGATACTATAACAAGAGGGCGAACATAAGACCACTCAAAGTGGGAGACTACATCCTCAAAGCCAAGACATTGGCATCTAAAGGCCCAAGTGAAGGAAAATTGGGCACCAACTAGGAAGGACCCTACAAAATCACAGCAGTAGCTAGCAAAGGAGCATTCCAATTGGAAATAATGGAAGGGAAAACGTTCTAAAACAACTGGAACGTTGTCCACCTCAAGTATTTCCACTTCTGAAAGGCGTCTCCTGAGTCGTACTCTTTTTCCCTTACCCGAGTTTTGTCCTAATTGGGTTTTATGGGGAGGTTTTTAACTAGGCGATAAAGGGGACACTTGGAGATATTTGTGGAAAAAGTTTACCATATCAGCCTCTCCATACGACCTCCATGCCGACATGATGAAGGGACTGGACTAGCTTGATCTCCAATGTATAAAGGGCCACGGCCATCTCCAATGAATAAATGGCTAAGGCCATCTCTAATGTATGCAAGGCTAAGGTCATCTCCAATATATGAAAGGCTACGCCCATCTCCAATGTATTAAAGGCTACGAACATCTCCAATGTATAAATGTCTACGACCATCTCCAGTATATAAATGGCTACGGCCATGTCCAATGCTCAAATAGCCAAGGCCATCGCCGCCAACAGTCAACCTAGTTCGACTACAACAAGAAATGATTCGACGACAGTCGCCAAGGCCATCAACAAGTTATGACCAAAGGTCATCGACTTCATCATGGCTAAGGCCATCACAGCCAATAGTCGACCTAGTTCGACTACGGCAAGCAAATGATTCGACGACAGTCAAAATCAACCATATGGCCCAGGCCATTAACAAGTTAGGACCAAAGGTCATTGACTTCATCATGACTAAGGCCATCACTGCCAAAAGTTGACCTAGTTCGACTACGGCAAGAAAATGATTCGATGACAGTTGAAATCAACCATATGGCCAAGGCCATCAACAAGTTATGACCAAAGGTCATCAACTTCGTCATGTCTAAGGCCATCGCCGCCAACAGTCGACCTAGTTCGATTACGGAAAGCAAATGATTTGATGACACTCGAAATCAACCATATGGCCAAGGCCATCAATAAGTTATGACCAAAGGTCTTCGATTTCATCATGGCTAAGGCCATTGCCACCAACAGTCGACCTAGTTCAACCACGGCAAGCAAATGATTCGACGACAGTCGAAATCAACCATATGGCTAAGGCCATCAACAAGTTAAGACCAAAGGTCATCGACTTCATCATGGATAAGGACATCACCTCCAACAGTATCAACCATATGGCCAAGGCCATCAACAAGTTATGACCAATGGTTATCGACTTTGTCATGGCTAAGGCCATCGCTGCCAACAGTCGACCTAGCTTATTTATGGTAAGCAAATGATTTGACGATAGTAGAAATCAACCATATGGCCAAGTCCATCAACAAGTTATGACCAAAGGTCATCGACTTCATCATAACTAAGGCCATAGTCGCCAACAGTCGACCTAGTTCAACTACGACAAGCAAATGATTCAACGACACTCGAAATCAACCATATGGCCAAGGCCATCAACAAGTTATGACCAAAGGTCATCGAGTTCATCATGGCTAAGGCCATCGCCGCCAACGGTTGACCTAGATTCGACTACGAAAAACAAGTGACTCGGCGACACTCAGACACCTATATGGCCAAAACCAATTTCATCATGGCTAAGGCCATCAACTCTATTACGGATAAAGCCATCAGCGCCAACGATCGACCTAGATTCGACTATGGTAAACAAGTGACTCGACGAAAGTCAGTCACCTATATGGCCAAAGGCCAAAACCATTGACTCCATTAATACTAAGGTCATTAATCTAAGTCTGGCTAAAGCCATCGACTCCATCAAGACTAAGGTCGTTAATCTAAATCCGGCTAAGGCCGTCAACGCCAGTAGTCGACCCAGTTCGGCTACGACACATAAGTAATCGATGACAGTCAAAATCGCCCATCCCGAACTAGCCTATACTACGGTGGAAAGTGCGAAAGCATCAATAAGAAACGCAATAAAATCTCTAAGGAACAAAAGAAGAACAACAATAGCAAAAATTCATATTCCATTATCTCCAAAAGTATACGTACATCTGACATTAGAAAACGGCCCCATTTACACAAAAAATACATATACAAAGTCTTAAGAGCCTTCACTGCTCCGTCTATCACTACCCGCCTGATCGACGTCCGGTTCATAGCCATCTCCAGGCTGATAAGTCTTAGAAATCCATGAACTGTAGTCCAAACAGTTGACGTCCTCAGAGTTACACTCTCTCTACCTGGCGAGTTGGAGTTGTAACCGACTGTTTCACGGCAACACAGACTAAGTGTCGTTGCCTTTCAACTTCCACCTAAAAATCCTGACCTCCCGCCAATAACTCCTCAAATACGACCAAACTGACATCACGGTATACCCATATCTCGTGCGCAACGTCTTGTAGGGAAGCTCTCCTGAGGACTTCAACTTCGGCCGTCCTAGCATCAAGCTTGGATGTGAGGGTCCTGACATGGGTCCGCAGTTTTGTAGCCTCCGCTGCTACCCCACGGCTTATCTCGAGCTCCTCCACTTTTGACTGAAGGAGAGTCTCCAGCTTGACATTTTGAGCCAAAGCAGCCATCAGCTGCTCGTCAACCTCCTCCAGCTCGGCTACCCTCTTCTTCAATAGAGCTTCCGATTCTCCAAGACTCTTACGAAACATCCGAAACTGAGGGTCCAACTTGAGTACATTTTCCAGCGCCTGATGCTTGGCAAGACACTCATTGTATTTATTGTCCATTTTATTGAAGGTGGCCGCCTTCTTTTGTTCACGCCACCTCGTCTCCACCTCTAAGATGAGGGTATGAAAGAAGATAGGAAACACGTCAGTACGTGCCAAAGTAGCTTTTACAAGTCATAAAAGAAAAAGTGAAAGGTGCCTGCAAAGCTGCATCGATGATTTGCCTCGACGAATCCCTATTACTTACATTTTTTCAGTGTTTCATACTCCGCAGTGGCACATAACAAGGTCATGTCCGCTGCAGCTTACTCGCTATCTTCTAACAAATTATATCCACCAGGGATCACAATTCGCCGAGTAGATCTTCCCGCCCTCATCTCCATGCGGGTTGAGTCACCCATTGCTTCTCCAAGAGTGGCCTCAAAGCCCATCCTCTCAGTTTCTACGCCCGCTCCCCTAACTGAAGAAGACGGCCCGCCTTCTGGGGCACGGGCTGAGCTGACAGCGGCGATTGTTACTCGAGGGGACAACCTCCCTGAACGAATGGCCTCAGCCATAGAAACTGGTATCGGCTCTCGGTGGGGCTCAATAGGCCTCATGCCCTCAGTCGCAATTCCCTATCTTGTAATCAGTCGTCGCCTCTTTCTCTCCGGCGGCTCTTCGCCTTCAGAAGTCACTGCCACTGTAGCGGCCTCAAGCACCATCACAGGCACAGCCTCGGAGTCAGACTCTGCCATAGACAAGCTAGCAATGATTTTCTTCTTCGCCTTTTTAGAAGCGTCCCGACCTGTCAAATGAGAATATATTGAACAAAGGGATCTTCAAGCCAAAACAAAGGACAAGAGAGAGGAACGGGAAAGATTGTTACTAGTTGGGCCATGCAATCTACGAAACTCAGCCCAGGTACGACATTTTTTCGCATACGGTATCTGCTCCGCCACCAATGACCTAATGTCGTCAACGGGATGAGGCGGGCGAGCCACCATTACAAAAGGAAGAAAAATAAATTGTAATGATTGATCGTCCAAAACAAAACATCACAAAAACACGCACAAAGATACTTACATCCTAAATTCCACGTCTCCGAAAACCCTTCGGGGTTGGATACCATGTGCCTTGTTCTGATACAAAAGTATTTGCGCCAGAAGTTACAGTTAGCTTTGTCATCAGACTTCACCACAAAGCTCTTTTTACCACGACTCCTCAATTGGAGCATGGTACATCTCATGTAGCTAGGGCTAAATATTTGCAGCAGGTGATGAACAGAAACTACATTTTTGGCCTTGCCCACAAGCGTGGTGAGAATTTGGCACACCTTCAGGGAATATGGTGGGAGCTGAGCCGGGCACACATGGTAGAAGCAGCAAAGCTCCTCCGCTAGAGGGTTAAGCGAAAAGCTATATCTAATCCTAAGCGTATATTCGTAGAACATGCAGAACCCAGGCCTATGCACATTGACATAGTACGCCCCGACCGGAACCATTTCGACATGGGCGGGGATGTTGCACGTAGTTCTGAGGGCGTCCAGATGAGATTGCAATAACTCACAGTGCTCCCAAGGAAGAGAGGGGCATTTCGAGTTAAAGTCAGTTCGAACACTCTGGTTTTTCGAAAGGATATTATCCACAGTTAGGGGAACGAGGGTTTTCTCCACTTCTTCCGCCTTACCATCAGAGAAAGGCAAAGCCCTAGAAGAGGCATTATCCTTAGTTTTTTTTTTGCCGTCTTGACGACGCTTCGCCATGATATAATTTATGAAGAGAGGTGTCAACGACAAGGGGCATAGTCCCCAGAAATGGTAGTTCTCAAATAAAGCAGCAAGTACCAGATAGAAAGATGAAGAAAGAAATAAAGGGACACTCTCCTAGGGTTCGAAAGATGAATCACATTGAACCACTCCTCTATTTGTCGAAAAGGCACAATTCGAAAACTGGAGCGAGAAACCAAAACGTCACGTTAATGCTCTGAATCATCTCTGGAACAAGTATAATGATGACATACGTGACCAGTGAAGTCATTCTAGAAAAAGGGGTCGTATGTCAACGGCTCAACAATATTACACACGCTCATGTCCTTTGAAAGAGGCGCTTATGGGTGCGGCCAAATTTCCGTAAAAGCAAAGTATGCATTTCCGTCCATTGAAGACGGTCATCAAGCACGTCTCCAACGAACGGAGGGACTAACCGTATAGGGTAAAATTTGGCTCTTAACGTCCCCACGCATAGTGGGCATGTCCATTATGATAAGGTCGACCACCAAGTTTTGTACTTTTGATTATATCGAGGAAGGTCTCCTACTATATAAAGGAAACCTTCACATTGTAATACGGAGGATGATTATTCTCGAATAGTACAACTTCTCTCTCTATCTCTATCTATTTCTTGGTCTCTAACTATTGCTTCTCTCTTAAGCTAAGTTTATTTTCTTCACACTTTAGATCTATGACGATCTTAACACAATAATCATCTCTAGAGCTCATTATATTTTATTAGGATTTATCCTTATACATTTTGATTGTTTTTAAGCTTATAAAGTGCGAATATAATTTTTGAACTAAACAAAATTGATTTTTGAAATTCCAACCGAATGTATTTCTAAATGCTAGGTCAGAGTAACGATCACATGTTAGAAAAGATGGCAGACGAGTTTGGGAAGGGTAAACCAATCAAATTATTTAAAGGCATAAAGGAAAAGAGGATAAGATGAAGCTAACGTGATAGGGAAAAAAGATTAGTTAACTAACTACTAAAATATTAAATATACTTTCCCCGCTAAAATGCGTAACAAAGAGAGAGAGATGTTGATGTTTATTTTTCCCCTTTTGACTGATGAAATGTTGATGACTGACATTGTTAGAAGCATATTGCAGAGATTGAAGCTTTCTAATCTTCTCTGATTTCCACTCTCTCCAATATATCTACTAATTTTCCTGAGAAATTAAAAGAAAAAGGTATTGGACTAATGGTAAATTTGTCTTTACGTACCAACAAGTCGTCTTTGTTAGGTAGCATTTTATCTCCCAATTTAGGACTTCCTCGTGCGAATTTTAGTTGGGCCCCAATATGGATACCGAACATAGATAAACAAAAAAAAGTTATTTTCATACGATCTATAGATCAATAATTTGAGTCGTGAAAGCAGCCACTAATAATTATACTAAATTATTTTTATACAAAACAAAATGAAAACAAGAGGAGACCAGCGAGTGAAGTTGAAGTCTCTCTACGGCTTTATTTACTCTCACCTTTTCTTCTGATCATTAACTCCCTCCCCTCTCCCACCCCAAAATACTTTTTCCCTCTTCATTTAACAATGTGCTTCGTATTCTCTTTCACTTGGTACCTATTCCTCACTCTCTAAACTAAAACCAAAAGCTAAAACAAAGAGCTTCAAGAACAATAACAATGGAGTTTGACCTCGAAAATCCATTTCCACGTTGCCATGACTCTAATGCAGACATCATTTCTCCTCTTTTCAACATTGAAACTGATCATATGCCTTCTAAGACTTACCATCAAAATCTTGAGAACTCAGATTTTCAAATCTCCATTCGTCAAGCTACCATTTCTAGAATCTTTCAAATTTCTCACCCGTTTGATCCTTTTCTCTCTTATCTTGCCATTAATTATCTTGACCGCTTCCTCTGCTTCCATTCACTATCGGTATGACTACATTTCTCTTTTACTAATATAAAAAAAGTAACAATATATTGGGAGATAACATTGGAATTCATGTATATGATTAAGTTTTGATAATGTAGGAAGGGAAGCCATGGATGTTGAGGCTGATTGCTGTTTCTTGTGTTTCTTTAGCATTGAAAATGAGTAAAACAGAGTACTCTGCAGCTGATATTCAGGTACTGATTAATTATTTCATCTTTTTGAATGTTAGTTAAACACCCAAGATATAATTGCTTAATGTTACATTATTTTTTGGTGGTTTACAGCAAGATGGTGGTATGATATTCGATATAGAGACAATAAAGAGAATGGAGTTTTTGATACTTAGCGGACTTAAATGGAGAATGCGCTCAATTACTGCTTTCTCTTTCATTAATTTCTTCATCACATTTTTCAAATTCAAAGATCTACCATTACAGCAAGCTCTCAAAGCCAGAGCCACTGAGATTATATTCAGAGCTCAAAATGGTAAGTTAAAGTTGTCGCAGAGTATTATTAATCTGGATATTGTGATGTTTAAAGAATTATCACCTAAAATATCTCTTTTGTTTCCTTCATTTCCAGATATCAAGATTTTGCAGTTCAAGCCATCTTTGATCTCAGCTTCAGCTCTTCTCTCTGCTTGTCACGAGCTTTTCCCTTTACAATTCCCATGCTATAAAACTGCAATCCTTAACTGTTCACATGTATATAAGGTAATTTATATTTTTGCTCAATTTCGTTTTTCTTGCTTTCTTTTTCTTTCGTAAGCACATTCATTACATGTATTTTGTTCTTTACTTCTGACCTATAGGTTATAGGTTCTGTCAAGGATTTATGTTGTGTAAGCAATAACTAATGCTTGTTCAAGGGTAAATTGGGTCCATAGGAGCAAAGCTGGAGTGTCAGGTTTGGGTTCAACCGAACCAAGTAGTTTTTTCCCAACCTTGTATTTAACTAAAAAATCCATTAAATATGTTTAAGTTGTTAATTTAGAATCTAATAATTTAAAACGATTAGAATCTCAAATCATAAATTTGAAATTCTGGCTTCGCCTCTGACGGTCTATATCACATCTCTTTGGGTGTGGCTTTAACGAGAATCCTGTGTAAATACAAAATATTTTGTGCATCGGACCGCTTTATTTTTAAGCACATGATTCCATGCATTTTGTTCTTTCCAAGTATGTTCACGATCATTTTTTACCTCTAATAAGTAATAAGCTGTGGTTGTACTATAATAAAAATAGGAGTAATAGTATTGGATAGGTGATGTAGGGTAAAAGCTATAAATTGATAAATAATGAACCTTATGATTGTCTAATGTAATTAATGAATGCGGTTCATAAATACTTGTTGTTTTAACATCAGTGAATTGTACGTGAAAAATCCAGCGGCAGAGCTTCCATACTTATGAGTCAAATTAAGGCTATTGCTCTGTAATTTATAGCTGCTTCTATGGTGTATTAGATGGTCTAACCAAATATTTAATAATTTATTGCAAGAATAATGAGCTAATGAATTACGTCAAATTAATACTCCTAGTTGTAATGTGTCGCACCTAGTATAGCAATACGCTGAAGTAGTTATTGTAACTATAACATGCATGTGCACTTATTTCCGGATTTAACTTTTATATATTCTCCTTTCTAAAACATTTTAGGCAAAATATCTTAAACCACTTCTAAACTTGGCTAAGAGGACTATGTCTGATCTTAATTACCCTTTTTAATTTAGTCTTTTGACAGCCATTAATCCCTAGACGCTGATGTGGCAAAAAGTATGGATGCACTCACCTGCCATGTAGATTTTTCTGTCTATGTGACATCTTATTGAAAAATAGAATATTTTTTTTATCTTTTAAGAATATTACTTTTTAGATAATTTTTTTCGAATATATTTTATAATAAAACTTGGATATAAATATATTATTTAAACTAAATATTTTTATTTGGCCAAAAATAATAAAGTTTTAATTAAATCTATTGAATTTGATCTGAAAATAAAAATTTATACAATTGGAATAAATAATCAAGACATTTAAAAATTTATAAAAATTACATAGTTTATAATTAAGTATTTTGGCTATAATTTTTTATATAGCTCTAAATTATGGTGCTCTAATATTTTTTTAAAACAAATTTTACCTAAAAAAGTAAATTATACGATTGAAATAAATAGTCCTTGCATCAAAAGAAGAAATAAAAAAAGTGTACAACTATGTATTTTTTATAACTTTATAGATGCCTTGATTATTTATTCAGTTGTATAAATCTTTATTTTCAGGTCAAATTCAAAAAAGATTCATAAAACTTTATTATTTTAGCCAAATAAAATAATTTAGTTATATCCAAGTTTTATTGTAAATTGTATTCGAAAAAAAATATCTAAAAATATAACAAATTGAGGGAGGTAATTAAGACCGAATATAATTTAGGAAGTATACTAATAATTTAAGCCAAATTTAGGAATGATTTAAGGTATTTTGCCATTCTTTTACAGTACTGTAAATGCATTTTTACCAATTATATATATCATCATTTACAGGTTACCCATCTATGTTCCTTATAGAAAGTTGCCTCTAATCTACTTTTTCAGTGAGTTGATACTTGATAGCATAACCTTTTTTTTTTACGTTGGTTGTGCACACTAGTTTCAATCTCTAACAACCACGGTGTTAAGTTTTTATGGAGTAATAGTACAAAAGTAATACAATTAAAATTTGAAATTAACTACGAACTCGCTAACCTGTGTTAAATCACTCATGGCTACTAGAATTTCTTGATAATCTATTGCTAATTCATCGCGAAATAGGATTAGTGACGCATTTTAAGTTTATCTATAGAATTTTCCGTCAGTAATTCTAATTTTTTAGTAGTAAAAATATTAGTAACATAATCAGATCACATGTAAAGTAAATTGCAAATATATATCTATGCATTAATAGGAAATCAGGTGAAAAAAGTATAACATATTAGTACAAGTTAAACTAAGCATTACGCTATCAAAGTATATATTATTCAAATAAATTTTTATAGCATGCATGTATATTTTAATGTGATCAAGAATGAAGTGAATCCCTGGTTTATGCAGGATGATTTGTTAAGTTGCTATAATGTGATGCAAGAGATAGCAAAGGAAGGATACGAATCAGTTCTTGGCATAGTGTCAAGCACAAGCACGCCAGTCAACGTACTTGACCTACAGTTCTCGAGCAGTTGGAGTTCAGATAACGAGCCAATTACAAAATCAGTAGATAGCTGTGGCGGTGTACTACTTAATGCAATGGCCACCAGCAGCAACAGGCAAGAAAACTTGAAACGTCGAAAGATTATTGACAACAGTTCAGCTTTATCAGATGCACACAATAACGTTGATATTGATGTTTGATAGATATTAAGCTATCAATCTGCAGAGTTTTTTTTATGAAAACGAAGCAATAGTGCCCACTGTAAGAGTAAAAAAGAAAGATCAGGAAAAGTTTATAATTCATCAGCAGAAGCCAACTACTATAAGATAACGTTTATTTGTAGCTGTGGCCCATTGGAGAGTGACACTAGCTTTGCTTCTGCATCAAACAACTACAACCTAAAAGAAATGCTACTCCTATTATTATAGGAGAAAATGTGAGTTACACATCTATCGTCTTTTAGTATGTGGTTTCCTGGAAACAATTATTGGGGAAAAAAATGACCTTTCCCGTAAACTTCGAGATCTCTGTCTCTTTTGTAAAGAGAAAAATTGAGAAATAAAACAACACAAGAATTTAACGTGAAAATCCAAAATCGGGAAAAAACCACAACCGTTGTCAAAAGACAGCAACTGACCACTATGTGAAAAATTCTTACAATCACATAAACCTCAGTACATTCTCCTAACAAACAGTGTTAGAAATGCATTCGGTTTTGGTACATTTGAAAAACATAACTTAAGCCCCCTTATATAGGCAAGCCTCCAAGCTACTCTTCAACATTTTTCCAATGTGGGATAGTGACCCTTCTCATTTTTAAGCAAAATCCCAACAAACTCCACCTTGATTAAAAATGATCATAGCAGCAGCTATCCGCCATACTCCACATTGCTGAACACCTGTCATACTCCACCATAAAAAGTATTGCCACTTTGAATAAACCATTCTAAGAATTTTCACTTCGGCTCATGTCGAAAAACACATTGCTGATTTTATGGTGCAACCTCCACTATTGGCTCTCCTTGGAAGTCCATCAGCTATCGACATTACTGTTTCATCACACACCTTGCATTCATGCTAAACCAATGCCCATGTGTAATTCCGCTATTAATCTCACATCCTTCATCATGGCAAATAGCGGCATGCCATAAGGATGTACATGTCTTTGGATCATATAAGGTCATATGGGTCCCTATCAAAGACCATATTAACAGCATCACTTGACTTGGAACCTGTAGCCGAACCTGCTCCACCTGCTGGACAATCCTTCTTCATGTGTCCAGGGTCTCCACACTTCCAGCAAACAACATTCCGCTTCATGGGGTTCCTCTTTTCCATTCCTTTCCCGTAGCACATATGCACATCTTCAGAAGAAGTATCCCTCCCATCTCCTTTGAGTCTTCTTTCTTCAGAGATGAGCGTGCTGATAACTTCTGAAAGATCCACCTGCTCCTTCCCATGGAGCAATATTGGCTTCATGTGTGCAAAAGACGAAGGAAGAGACCAGACGAGCCTTAAGGCTTGATCCTCCTCATCTATGCTCACCCCAATAGCTTCAAGCTCAGAGACAATCCCTTTGAGAACACTCAAATGATCCGAGATTTTAGTACACTCACCCATAGGCAATGTATGAAATTGTTCCTTCAGGTACACCCGATTTGAGACTCCCTTTGTTTGATACAGCTTTTCCAACTTTTCCCATAGCTCCTTGGCCGTCGCAATTCCATGCACATTTGCAAGGATATTCTTTGCGAATGATAACCGTATCGCACTTGCAGCTCTCAAATCCAAATCATCTCATTCTTCATCTCTCTTGCTTGATGAATCATCGCTAGAACCTGCTTCTGGTTTTCCCTTCAGGGCCTTGTGTAGACCTGATTGAATCAATATATCCCTGACTTGAACTTGCCACAAGCCAAAATTGATTCTTCCATCAAATTTCTCAATATCAAAATTGATGCTTCTCATTGTAACCGTATCGCTGACCAATATCCGTGGATGAAAAATACTTCCTTAGAACCTCGTGAGCAGCACACCAGGTAAGTTCCCAGGAAAGAGAGGTGGGTCCGGCGTGACCACTTAACTACCAAGTCTTTCCTAGCCAGAGCTTACCTAGACATGTACCTCCACACTACCAGACTTGATTCTAACTGTCAGAATTCATCACAAGTCTCGATACTCCAATTGCACCAACTTCCCCTCCTGCAAGCCTCTTGAACCAGAAAATCTTTTCTGATGTGGAAGATCAGCCAAAGCTGCGACCACAGAGCATACTAAGATTCCCCCCTCAAGCTAGGCGACCTCGCTCTAATATCACTTATTGGGAAAAAAAATGACCCTTTCCCATAAACCCCGAGATCTCCGCCCATTTTGTAAAGACAAAAATTGAGAAATAAAACAACACAAGAATTTAACGTAGAAACCCAAAACCGTGAAAAAACCAAAACCGTTGTCAAAAGACAACAACCGACCACTATGTGAAAAATTCTTACAATCACATAAACCTCAGTACATTCTCCTAACAAACAGTGTTAGAAATGCATTCGGTTTTGGTACATTTAAAAAACATAACTTAAGCCCCCTTATATAGGCAAGCCTCCAAGCTACTATTCAACATTTTTCCAATGTGGGATAGTGACCCTTCTCATTTTTAAGCAAAATTCCAACAACAACCTTTCTATCCCTTCGGCTTAGCCGGATAAGGGTAAGATATGCGTACATTCTATCGTACTCAAACCCCTTTTTATTAGGTTGTTGTTGTAGTATTATTATAGGAGAAAAAAAATGAAAATGAGAATGAGAAAGAAGAGATTGTGCCATGGTGGGTACTTGAGAAATGAGAATGATCATTTGGTTACTGTGGTTTGTTTGGTTGGTGACTTTGCTTTGTATGAATCTGGGGAAGGCAAAAACACTTGGCAAAAAGAAAAAGAAACGAAAAGAGAAAAAAGGGAAGGAGAATAAATTGAGTTTTATTTCCTTTTGTTTTATTGGGAAGTGAAAAAGAAACAAAGACAGTGGTTCTTGGTTGCAAATTAGAGAACTGTATGAGGGTAAGAATAAATAATTTATACAAGGGGTTCTCTCTTTTTATTGGAAATGTCATTCTGTGCACTTTTTTTAATTCAAAGAAGGGACACTAATTTTTTATTATTTGAAAAAGAAGTCTAAAAATATTTTCCTAGTGTACATCTTTTCCCAAAGTCAATTCAAGAAACCCAAGGAGTTCACATTTTCCCCTGGCTGTTGGAAACGGTAAATAAATAAGAGGTGAAACGGCCAAATATACCCTTTTAGTTTTGAATATTGTTTACATTTAATTTTGTCTGGCCAAATTTACCTCTTCCATTATACTATTCGATAAAATTTATCCCTATCATCAATACAATTTTAAAAATTACCCTTTGATCTGTTAGGTAATCTAATATTTCCCAATTTTCTTTTATTTAAATCACTTGTTCTTTGCGCTCCACTATTTTAAAAAATTACTATTAAATGTGAATGCCAAAGGTACTAGACTATATAAATTATTCATGAATATTTTTAATTACCATTGCACCCACTTTTCTTCTTATGATTAATGAGTTTGGAATAGGTTTAAAGTTTTATTTACTATTCAACCATATACACACTATAGAATTCAGAGGGTCTATTATTGTGTATTATATGCAGTTGCTCATCATGTATATTCAAGAAGTACGATCGACTAACTTAAGAGTGTATAATGCGTAGACATTTGATTAAAGCAAAATTAAATTCTACAATGTAAAATCTCTATGGAACTTCAACTTCTATCACTAATACTTGAAAGTCTCCATACTTTTGGTGCAATGAATTCATTAAAGTTGTGATGTTGTAAATACCTTTAGAATTTAGACAACTATACTTGTTTACTAACCGTTGTATTATTTTAATATTTTTTTTTCAATTAAGAAAGCATACAAATGCCAAATATTTCGAAAATTGTGAATTGAAAAGAAGAATATGTGACTTAATTAAAATGATTTGGGAGATTCTAGTTCATCTGACGGACTGACGTGTAATTTTTAAAAATTTGTCGATAGTAAGAATATATTTGGCCAAATAATATAACGTATATTAGATATAGACAATATTCAAAAGTAGTCGAAAAAATTTCGGCCTTTTCCCTAACCTAAAAAGAGTTTCAACAAGGAGTAGCATTTTACCTATTTTATTAATGGCTTGTTCCCTGGAAAAAAGAATGTAAACCCATGATTTTTCAAAATTTGAAAGGAATTTGTACAGTAAACTACGTAATAGGGCTTTAATTAATTAGCACAAGAGTGTCGTGAATCTTTTGGGCTCTGAGGAAGAAGAGAAGGTAATGGTCCCAATAAATATTACTAGTGATTTGGAGATTTCACTATCCCAGAAATATGGCCCGACGTTTGATATCTCTGTAGGTAAGGTAACAGTTGAAAGTCACCACACACTTTCACAAAATTAAATTGGACCACAGCAACGAATTTATAATCGAATGTGTACTGCAGTAATTTATTACCCATCTATTACATTTTCTTGTTTCTTTTTCCTTATTAATTATTATTCGAACTTGTTTTTTTTTGTTTTCCTGTTTCTTACTTTTATACTTTGGCCCAAGAACTAATATTGTTTTTTAACTGCATATATAAAAAGAAGAATGGAGTAGTAAAGTTTTCTTATAATACTACATTAAGGGATCGTTTGGTGGGGTTTATGAGAATAATATTGAATAAGGTGTATTAGTAATAATGAAATTAGTAATGCTGAAATTAGTTATGTTAAAATTAATTATATTGAAATTATTCCTTATCAACTTTTGGTTTGATGTATTAGAAGTTTTGAAAGGACAGTTCGGTCTTTATATATAATTATTCATGTATTAAAAACTATTATGTTATTAGTAATACTAAAGCCAATACATGTATATTATTGTTAAGGCTCGTTTACAGTCGATATATGTAACTATGTCAGTTTATTTCTTATCCTTTATGATGGAATATTCAATATCATGTACTGATATGCCATTTTAAACTGATCAATTGAAAAGTATTCTCTATATTCTACGATAGCCAAATACTTGTGTCGTATTATAGCCTATTTGGTCAAGTTGTACAAATCAGTTTATTTTGAGAAGTGCTTTTTCTAAAAAGTACTTTTGGTAAGAAGCAGTTTGTGCTTGACTCATTAATTTGAAAAACACTTCTGAGCAGCAATTAATGTTTGACCAAACTTTTAAAAACTACTTCTAAATATATTTTTCTCAAAAGTTCTTTTCAAAAATGTCCTTTTGGGGAAAAGATAACTTTTTTCAGCTTCTCCAAATCTACTTCTGCTTCTCATCAAAAACACTTCTTTTTTTCTAAAAGCTTGGCGAAATAATTCAACTTTAAAGAGAAAACACTTCTTTTGAAATAAAGTGCTTCTGGGATTGAAGAAGCTTGACATTGGATTCCATCACATAGCTAGAAGAGGAATTTATGTAAAATTTGTACATGCATATACAGTCATAGGAACATGACATTGCATATAATCGCTCTCAAAATAATAGCTGATATATATATATATATATATATATATATATATAATATGCTATTATTTTAAATTATGAATAGTTGGTGAAGGTATAAGATATACATAATTATATATTTGATTCGTATAATTATGTACAATCGATGTATAATCTATATATGTGGTTAGAAAAAGTAGACAATGAAATATGATGGGCTAATTATGTAAAGTTATTGTTAATTTGGCGGGCAAAATGCACGGTTGGTCACTAATAACACATGTATTTACTTTTAAGCCATCGTTTAAAATGCATTTTAGTCTTTAGCCACTGCTTTAATAAACGTTAACTGTCCGAACGAAAATACCCTTCTGCTCATGTCCTTAACTTCAGGACTACATGTCCTTAACTTTTGAACTTGGAACTTTAAGTTCGGGACTTCAAGGCTACGTGTCCTTATTTTTTGAACTTGGAACTCAAACTTCAAGACCAAATGTCCTTAACTTTTGAACTTGTAAGTCTATTGTCCTTAACTTTTGAACTTGATACTGTAAGTTAATGGCTGCTTGTCCTTAATTTTTGAGTGTGTAACCGTAAGTTAAGGACTGTCAGTCCTTAACTTTTGAACTTGGAAATCAAAGTTAAGGACCTATTGTCCTGAACTTTTGAACTTGTAACTGTAAGTTGAGGACTGCATGTCCTTAACTTTTGAACTTGTAACTATAAGTTAAGGACTGTCTGTCCTTAACTTTAGAAATTGTGTCATTAACTATTGAACTTAACTTTAGGACTTCAAGACAACATTTCCTTGCTACCAAGTACTTGTGTTTCATCTGAAGTGACTGAAGTTTTCTGTTCAACATTTTGCGAGACTATTTCTATCTCTGGGTCAATATCATAAGGAACTTGTTCGTCACTATCATCAATTGACTCAGAATCCGCAATCTTTATTAGCAGTTGTTTTCAAAACCAAAAGCATTATTGTCTACAATAATAGTAGTGAACAAGCGCAAATTAAAACCTAAAGAAAATATTATATTGATACACAAAAAAAATGGTCTTAAATTACCCGGGCTCTTTGTTTTTGTTTCTTGAGTTGAGCATTGCTTGGATAGTGTCGCCTCAATAGCTGGATTGCCAGTCTTCTCTTCTCCAACACTTTTGGGAACTGGGAAATACACAACATATTTCAAGTTAAAAACACCAGAGAATACGAAGTCTTTTTGTTTTGAATGCATCGGTGAATTTTCGTTTGGGAGGAAAGAGTAACACAATCTTTTCATATAAATTTTAATAGATTAGTGGCTACTATTGCTAAGCATTAAAAATGTTGGATAAAAAAGCAAATACCAGCTTAAATAGTGGCTAACCCATGCCATTTCTACTAATTCAGCTGACTGGCCTGATTCTATTGATCCGTGCTTCAATTCTCCAATGAACTCTTTTGGGCTTTCCCAGGCCCATTCAAATAGCTATCTGCGTAAAAATAACACGATATAGTCAGTTTTCGCGATGGTCAATTTAAAATAGCCAGCGTTTACCAAGTCAATAAAAAATAGCTACTATTATGCTGCTACAGAGACCAGTCCAGCTTAATATACATGAGTTCGGTGCACCTGTATATGAACTCCAGTATATTATGCGGGATCGACATACTTTGTTAACTCCAGTATAATATACAGGAGAGTGGAGCAACAGTGCTCCAAACACACAATATATTATGCTGGACCGGTATATGGAACTATAGTATAATATACTGGAGTTTCAGCATAAGTATACTTGAACTCCAGTATATTATGCCGGAGTTCCAGCATACTTATCCTGGAACTCCAGTATAATATGCGGGAGTTCAAGTATACGTATGCTGGACTTTAGCATAATATACAGCGTATTTTTTGGGTTTTGAATAATATTTTTGCTCAAATTTATCTTTACATAAAAAGTGGCTAAATTTTGATTACTTTTAAAATTGTTCTATTTTTAAACGATCAGTTGTAAATCTGGCTATTTTTGAATTTGTTCCTATTTCCGCCTGTAATTTTCCGGTGTTGTTTTGTTTGAAACAACTACTTAAACATCTCCTACTCTAGTTTTGCCTAGCAGAATAAATTTAGCTTATTTCAAAACCATGTTCGTAGGTTTAGTTTTAGTACTTTGAATTTTATGTAGCTCAAGCGGCTGTCAATCAATTTTATTGTTCCTATCGAATAAACTGCTCAAACAGCACTTTTCATTGTTTAATTGAATTTTCAAAGAAAACTTGATGATGTAAATCATTTTCACATTTGGATTGAAATTTTTGGTGTTTGGCTAAGCTACCAGTGGTTAAATTGGCAAATTTTCAACAAACATTATTTTTTAATGTTGGAATTTAACATGCTTTCTTAAAAAATCTAACCTTACATGATATTACTAATATTTTACAGACGTTACCCACTTCAAAACACGGAAGCATTTTAGTTACCAATCACTTAAAATTCACGTCGCATGCGGGACAGATATACCGTAATAAATGTTATATTAGTGAATGTTTTGATGGGAGTATTTGAGAAGAGGTTATTTTGTCCTTCGTTGAAAAAGAAAGAAAAAGATGTTTAAGAGCACTTCTTTGTCTTACATAGTTTGAATATTTTAGTGGTATTTTGAAAAAAAACTAGAATTTGACTATACCATTAATAGTCAATATTAGGCACTTGGGGCAATTAATATAATTTTGTTTTTAGGTCAGCTATTAATTTTGTTAATTAATAAAAATATTTTAATAATAAAAACATTCTAACAGTTATTAATTTTGAAAAAGGTGACTTTTGATTTTTAAAAGGTGTTTGTTGACAAATATTGAGTCTGTTAATTCTAATAGGTGAAACTTTTATCCGTCGTCTTCACTGAGGGCTTTCTCTCTTTAGCATGAGAGCTATTTTCTCCTTGTGAGGTCTCAATCCTTGCTGCAAACTACTTAATCTTCACTTCTCGAATCTCACTCTGTAACAATTTGCCAATAGCAAACATAATAACTACCGATTTCATCCTCTTCGGATATCAACAACAACAACAACAACAACAACAACAACTACCCAGTATATTCCCACCAGGTGGGGTCTGGGGAAGGTAATATGTAGAAGAGCCTTACCCCTGCCCGAAAGGGCAGAGAGGCTGTTTCCAATCGACCCTCGGCGTATAGGATAAAAAAGGGAAAGCTGCATTAAGAAAACAAAGGTAAAATTAGAGACACAAGCAAGACAAAACAAAATAATAAAGCATAAGTGCTCCCACAAAAATAACATAAATAATTATGAAAGCATGAGCAACATAATTACAATCGCATGCAATAATAACAAGCAGTAACTACCATACTAAAACACTAATCACCTATGAGCCCCTAGCCTACAATCTTGATTCTAGACCTCCAGACTCCCCTCTCAAGGGTCATGTCCTCGGTAACCTGCATTCTGGTCATGTCCTGCCTAATCACCTCTCCCCAATGCTTCTTAGGCCTCCCTCTCCCTCGCCGACTACCAACAATCTACAGCCGCTCGCAGCTCCTCACCGGGGCATCGGGGCCCCTCCTCCGAACATGCCCGAACCACCTCAGCCTCGCTTCCCGCATCTTCTCGTCCACCGAGGCCACCCCTACCTTCTGACGAATAACTTCATTCTTGATCTTATCCAGCCTGGTGTGCCCACACATCTACCTAAGCATCCTCATCTCCGCAACCTTCATTCGCTGAACATGCGAGTTCTTCACGGGCCAGCACTCCGCCCCATACAACATCGCAGGTCTAACCATGGCTCTGTAGAATTTTCCCTTGAGTTTGTGTGGAATTTTCTTGTCACACAGGACCCCTGAAGCGAGCCTCCACTTAGACCACCCCGCTCCTATCCGATGGGTGACGTCCCCGTCAATCTCTCCGTCCCCCTGGATCACAGACCCAAGATATCTCACACTGTCCCTCTTGGCGATGGCCTGAGAACCAAGCATCACTTCCCTGCCTACCCCACTCGGCTCGTCGCCAAACTTGCACTCCAGATATTCTGTCTTAGATCTGCTTATTTTGAAACCCTTAGACTCAAGGGTCTGTCTCCATATCTCTAACCTTCCACTAACACCGGCCCTCGTCTCGTCTATCAATATTATATCATCAGCAAAGAGCATACACCAAGGCACATCCCCTTGGATATGTCGGGTTAGAGCATCCATCACTAAGGCGAACAACAGGGGGCTCAGCGCCGATCCTTGATGGAGCCCCATTACCACAAGAAAATGGTCTGATTCACCCCCCACCGTCCTAACCCTAGTCTTAGCTCCATTGTACATGTCCTTGATTACTCTGATATAGGCTTCTGGCACACTCTTCGCCTCCAAGCACCTCCATAGCACCGCCCTCGGGACCTTGTCATACGCCTTCTCCAAGTCGATAAGCACCATATGAAGGTCCTTCTTCTTATCCCTGAATTGTTCCGCCACCCGCCTGACTAGGTGAATCGCCTCTGTGGTGGAGCGTCCCGGCATGAAACCGAACTGGTTCCCAGATATAGTCGTCGCCTCCCTCACCCGCGCCTCAATCACCCTCTCCCAAACCTTCATCGTGTGGCTTATTAATTTGATGCCCCTGTAATTGTTGCAGCACTGGATGTCCCCTTTCTTCTTGTACAGGGGCACCACTGTACTCCACCTCCACTCATCCGGCATCCTTTTAGTCCTAAAAATCGCATTGAACAGCCTAGTGAGCCACTCCCCTCCAGCTTTACCCATGCACTTCCAGAACTCCATCGGGATCTCGTCAGGCCCGGTCGCTCGACCTCTACTCATCCTACGCAACGCCCCTAAGACCTCCTCTACCCTAATGCGCCTGCAGTACCCAAGGTCTCTATGACGCTCTGAATGCCCCAACTCCCCTAGCTCTATGCTCCGATCCCCCTCCTCGTTAAGAAGGTCTCAAAAGTACGCCTGCCACCTCTGTTTGACTTGCGATTCCCCCATCAGAACTCTACCATCCTCGTCCTTGATACACCTGACTCGGTCTAGATCACGAGCCTTCCTCTCCCTTACTTTAGCCAACCGGAATAACTTCTTATCCCCACCTCTCTCCCCTAGTTCCTCATACATGTGATCGAACGCTGCGTTTTTAGCTTCCGTGACTGCCATCTTAGCTTCTCTTCTCGCCTCCCTGTAGACCAACCTGTTCGCTCTCCGCTCCTCCTCGCTTGTGCTCCCTGCCAACCTAGCGAACGCTACCTTCTTCACCTCCACTTCTCCTTTGACTACCCTGTTCCACCACCAATCACCCTGATGTCTGTCTGAATACCCCTTGGCTACCCCGAGCACGTCCCGTGCTGCCCCCCCTAACCAAGTTCGCCGTCACTGTCCGCATAGCGTCCGCTTCCCCGTAACTTCTCCAAGCTCCGCCCTCCGCTAACCTCCTTTCCAACTCCTGTGCTTTCTCCTTAGACAAAGCGCCCCATCTAATCCGCGGTTGACCCTGGGCGTCCCTCCGCTTCTTCTTCACCCAGAGATCGACATCCATCACTAGCAGTCTATGAAGAGTTGAAAGAGACTCTCCCGGAATAACCTTGCAGTCCTTGCACAAGCCCCTATCGCTCCTTCGGATGAGGATCTAGTCAATCTGAGTCCTCGCCGCCGAACTCTTGAAGGTGACAAAATGCTCCTCCCTCTTCCGGAATGTCGAGTTCGCAATCAAGAGCTCGGAAGCCCTGGCGAAATCAAGCAGCGAAGCGCCTCCTCCGTTCCTGGCACCAAAGCCAAAGCCCCCGTGCACCTCATCATATCCACCAGCCTCAGCCCCAATATGACCATTAAAGTCCCCTCCAATAACTAACTTCTCAGCATGGGGAATACTCCCCACCAGATCATCCAAGTCCTCCCAAAAGCGCCTTTTAGCCTCCTCGTCTAAGCCTGCGTGCGGCGCGTAAGCGCTAACGACGTTGAGGACTCCACCCCAATAACCAGCTTAATAGACATTAACCTATCATTCACTCGCCTAACCTCGACCACGGACTCCCTTAGGTCCCTATCAACCAAGATGCCCACCCCATTCTTACCCCTCTCGAGCCCAGAGTACCACAGCTTAAACCCATCAGCGTCCCGCGCCTTTGACCCTTTCCACCTAGTCTCCCGGACGCACGCTATGTTAACCCTCCTCTTCGGATATCAATTTGTGCAAATTCCCTATTATCTTCTAAACCGTGAATTAATTTGACCCAACCGGCAACGAAATCAACCGGATCCGGCGATTCACGAACTTCACGGGCGAACGCCGGCCATCCAAATCAGGTTCTGCTTTATTTAGGTTCTATGGCGAACAGATGAAGCATATCCTTGCGCGAGGTCAGCACATAAAAATTACTTGTTTCATGCTTGGATGGCTAGCTTAGTATGATCGAAACGTTTCCTAGAAATTTCTAATTGTTGCTGGAAGCTGGAATACAGGGTCCAAATAGAAATGCTAGAATTGCTGGTGGTGATTTTGATTCCTTTTGTGCAATTAAACAATTGATTTTAAGTGTACCAGTGCTTCAGTTATTGTTCCTTTGAGTTTTGTGGATGGGCTCTCAATTTGTGGCGCTTTTAAGAGATGACACAGGAGAGTCCAAAATCTTCATTTACAACTAATGCATAGGAAAGGCTAAGTTGCACCCGTACTATCTGCAAGTAATTTCAAAAAGGATATTGTTTTTAGTAATAACAATTGTTGTTAAGTTCAAAGACTTCAAACACTTAACAGTGCCTTTGGGCTAGCTTAAGCACCGAATCAGCCCATCAATCCAGTTACTGCACCAACGGAGAACCAGTGTTTTGGAGAGCGCAAAGCGCAAAAAAACGACAAGGGCTCATCTTACTTCAAAGCGCACGCTTTTTTGAAGTGAAGCAAAATTCTTAAAAAACATAATGTAAAATTATAAATAGTCAAAAACATCAATTTAAACACTTAAAAGCAGGTACTACGTACCACCAAATCACTCCCCCCTCCTCTTCATAATCATTCTCATCTTCATCAATGGATCGACTTGTAGTAACCATACTTTTTCCCTTCCTAATAGAGCTTGAACTTGGAGTACAACTCCTTAAACTATAAGGATCCTCCCCAACTCCACTAGCAACCGCAACATCACCCCAAGTTAAATTGGGGTCGCCTTCAAATACTTCTTCATCTTCACAATTTTCGGGGACTCCGGTTAGCCACTCATTAGCGTCATCAATATTGGCCAAAAGAATTGGATCAATTATATTGCGGTGGTTGTAGCGACGCCTCAATGCTCTATTGTATTTTATAAACACTAGATTATGGAGGCGCTTAATGGTTATTCGATTCCTTTTCTTAGTATGAATCTGCAAAAATGATATGTCAACTAATTAGTAGGAGTTTGGACAATTGAGATATAATTTACTTTATCTCAAAACGCAAATAATTCTTTTTATTTCTCACGTGTTCAAAAACACTCCAGTCCCTTTCACATCCGGATGAGCTATAAGTTAAGCTTAGAAGTTTGATGGCGAAAGTCTGTAACTCCGGAGTCTCTGCACCATATGTGTCTCACCATTCAACTATAGAAGTCAACAAAAATATTCAAGAGTTAATAAGTATAAAAAATACATCGAAGTTAGAGTAATAAAATATAGAAATACTTGGTCACCTGGCGACTTCTTCGTCCTTTGTTTAATAGCAAGTTGAAGAGCAAAAAGTCCTTCAGTTTCCTTGTAAGTAGCAAGCTGATCTACTATATTCTCTTGCAAATCTTCATTTGGATTCAACTTGATAACAACCTGATGGAATCCTGTCCACAGTTCTTTAGCCAATGAATTCTTCTCTTGCTGCTCATAAAAGAGTGATGGGTTTAGAATAAGTCTAGCCGCATGCAAAGGTCTATGAAGTTGCTCATTCCATCTTGCATCAATGATTTGAAAGACCTTTGCATATTTTTGCTCATCCCTGAATGATGCTTGAATAGTCTCATTGGCTCTATCCATAGCTTCATAGATGTAGCCAATTAATGGTTTTGCCTCCCTATCCACCAAACGGAGTACTCTAACCAATGGGCCACCAATTTTAAGAGCATAACGAACATTATTCCAAAACGAAAAAGAAAGAATAATGCGTGCAACCTCTTTCCCTTCACTTTCCTTTGCAAATTTACTCCTGGTCCAATTCTCTGAAGTGACTATCTTTTGTAATTTCTCTTATTGACAGTGGAGACTACGCAAAGTCAAGAAAGCAGTGGCGAACCTTGTCTTGGCCGGTTTCACCAAATTTTTTTGATAGGTGAATTTTCTCATCAAATTCAATAACAAGGGCCACTGAGAAATATAAGAATATACCCTAACACCCTAGCTAAAAACTGTAGAAAATGGTCTTTCCTTGAAAATGTCCCTGAACATCAAGTTGATACAATGATCCGCACGTGGAGTCCAATAGACATTCTTGTACGCTCCTTCAATCATGCCATCCGCTTTCTTGTTTTCACTTGCATTATCAGTGACCACTTGAACAACTTTGCTTGGACCAATCTTTTCGATGGTGTTATGAAACAAGGTAAACATTTTGATGTGGTCGATGGATGAGTCGCTAGCATCAATGGACTCAAGAAACAAACTTCCCCTGGGAGAATTCACCAACACATTAATAATCATTTTTCCCGTTCTTGCCGTCCACTTATCCATCATAATGGAGCAGCCATATTTGTTCCACACAACTTTATGATCCTTAACAATTTTGTTTGTCTCCTCCACTTTCTTATTTAGATAAGGACCTCTTATTTCATGGTAAGTTGGACACTTCATTCCAGGTCCGTATTGACCAACAAGCTCAATAAAGTCTCCAAAAGTGTCATAGTTGATACAATTGAAGGGGAGCCCAGCATCATAGACCCATCGTGCAAAAGCACAAACTGCACGCTCCCTTAAAATGTCTCTAGCAACTTGTTGTATATCTTTTCCACCGCCCTTTGTTCTCTGCTTCTTTGAGAAGTAGCAATCAATAGGACCTTTAGTCGATGATCCATGGCTTGACCCATCTCTTCCCCGTTTTGTTGGAAGTGACAATTCATCATCATTGTCGTCATCATCATCAAGATTGGTCACCATTGGTTGATGAACCATTTGATTTTTTATCTCATTCTTCTTCTCAACAAAATTCTTTATTTCTTCCCTCATATCCGTTGGATATTTGGTACAACTTGTCACGTTTCTATCGCCATCAATTATATGATATTTAAAGCGATAAATTCCACCCGTGGTAATTTTGTTGCAAAAGATGCATACAGTATTTGTATTCTTCTCATTTACTCTTTGGCCATATCGCCAAGCCGGGTCTTTCTCTTTCAAACTTTGAGATATTTAATTATCCCTATTAAGATATAAGAGAAAAAATAATTAATAAACTGAAAATACATATTATATATATATATATATATATATATATATATATATATATATATATATATATATATATATATAATAATTAATCATAAAAATATACATTCTGAAAATATCAAATAAACTGAACTATTTTGTTTTATATATAATAATTAATCTTCTTTTTATGTTATATTATATTATATTATATTATATTATATTATATTATATTATATATAACATAAAAAAGAAGAGAAAAAACGAGAAGAAGACTGGACTGACAGAAGAAAGAAAGAAAAACAATCTCTAAAGAAGAAGAAGAAAGAAAGAAAAAACGAGAAGAAGAAGAAAGAAAGAAAAAACTAGAAGAAGAAAAAGAACTGAAGAAGAAGAAAGCATAGCAGAACTTACCTGTAGAAGGAGCTTGGCAACCCCAGCTCTCTGTTTTTTGAACTAAAGTAGAGCAACAGAAGGAAGAAGAAAGTCCAGCAAATCCTAGCTCTGTTTTTTCTCTAAGAGTGAACTGAAGGAGAGTAGCGTAACTCTTTTTGTCAATTTAGGGTCTTTTTTGTATAATAAAATCAGACCTAAATTTTTTTTTAAAAAGGGCCCTTCTGCTATTTTAATCAAGAAGTGATCGATTTTTGCGCTTCTGTGCTTCTGCACTTCTTCGCTTCTGCCATGGAAGCGATCGCTTCTCTAGGTCGCCTCACTTCAGCCTGCAAAAAACGATAGATGGTCGCTTCGCGTCGCTTCGCGCTTTAAGCGACGAAGCGACCGCTTTTCAAAATACTGCGGAGAACAATACATATATCTGGAGGTTCAATATACTGTTGACTCAACTACAATAGGAGCGGAAATCCTTCTATTGGAAAGATAACTGATGCAGTTACTGAACTCCTAAATAAAATTATTCTTATGGAGAAATAAAAAGATGTTATAGCAATTGAATATCCAGATATTCAGTCAACTATGTAGGATTGTGAGGTAAGTTTTTTTGTCAAGGTGATTTATGATAAAAAAGTAAATATTCAGAGAATCAAAAGCACCGTCATTTGTTTGGGGGCACCCAGTAGGGTTGCGGATAAAGAAAATCGGATGGAACTTTTTTCAATTTATTTTCAAAGATATAAAAAGTAGGGATAAAATATGATTTGCTACACCATGTTTGTATGATAAATACCTTCTTAATATTCATCATTGGGAACCAGTTTTGAAGAGTGATTCCCATGTGTTTAATAATTATAATATGTGAGTTCAAGTTTGGAATATCCCATTACATTAGCTGTGAAAGGATGTTAGCCGCAAAATAAGGTAGGCCTTGGGAGGTACTGTTGATATTGTAATCCCTGACAATGGATATATGCGGACTAAAGTCACGATGAACATTAATAGACCACTACCTAGGGGAAAATTGATCAAGTTAGGCTTGGAAACAACCTGGGTTGAACTAAGATACGAAAACCTACCTTATGTTTACTACTACTGTGGTATGCTAGGACACAATGATAGAACTTGTGTACAAAGAGAGAAGGATATAAGATCAGGGAACCTCAAAAGTGACCAGTTTGCGACATGGTTATGAGCGAAGAATACTTTATTAGCTTTAGATAATCAATGCCGTCAAGGTGTAAAGACTAATAACGATGGGTATACTGAGGGTGAAAAATCATACCTTTGAACTAGTTGAAGGAGAAGGCGGTGCAGAAAGTAGTATAAGTCTGCTAACTTTGACAGAGGGTACCACCTTGGTTGAACTGCAACCTGACATAATAAAAGAGGATCTTCAGAGTGACCAACTGCAACCCATGGAAGAAATAAAGTATGGTTCTAGAGGAGAGTACCAAAGTTTGGAATAACGCCGGGGCTGGAACTTTGGATGGTAGTCAAAATACCTCAATGCGAGGTTTGGATACTGGCTTGGAGACGATAGATGTGCAGGAGCAGATGGCAATATGTTGAATGGCACAATAGAGCTACAACAAAATTTATTGCAATTTGCCTCACAAATGCAGGATGCTGGCAACCAAAAAATGAAGGATGCAAGATAACATCGACAAGGTATGTCCCGACCCTTTATTAAGCTTTCCTAAGTTACAACTTCATATAGTAAATAATTCTCAACTAATAAATAATAACATTTTAAAAGATTTTTACCATTACTGGAAGACTCCCACTTCCTTCCCGACGAGCTTGAACCACTTGAGGACTGAAAGTGTATGCTATCTCTTGATTTCCCTTTATAGTTTCTCTTATCGGCAACAAGAGCATTTCCTTCCTCTTCTTTGGTAGATACACCAGCCATCTAGCTCGTAGCTCTTGTGACGACAGCAAATTCTCAAATTCTTCCAAAGATGGTTGTTGAACCCATCCTTGGATCGATGTAACAAAGGAATATATTTTGACTTTAAACCACGAATAATGATTCTTCCTATTCGTGCTTCAGAGATAGCCTCGTCCGGATTCAATAGAGAAATTTCGGAACACAGATTTTTAACCTTCAAGAAATACTCGGCGATAGAAAGATTCCCTTGAGTGGTGTTAGCTAACTCATTCTCCAAAATTTGTAGCCGAGCTTCATCCTTCTTGTTGAACAGCCGACCGAAGGTGCTCCATATTTCATGAGCTGATTTACAACTTATAATATGATCAAATAAATTAGGAGAGATAGATCTCTTAAGAATGAATTCCACCTTAGCATTAATCTGCTTCCACTTCTTAGGTGTATTGCTATTTTCCGGTGCGTCAGCAGGAGGTCTTGTGTTACTCCCACTGACAACTTCCTACAAATCCTCACCAACAAGGTATGACTCTATACAAGTCTTCCATACCTTGTAGTTAGACTGGTTCAATAACTCCATCCCCAGTCTGTTAGCACGACCACCCAAATCCATTTGAGAAACCAGTTGAATCAACCACTCACCCGACATTGAAATCCAGAAGCCGACTTATGGCTCTGATACCATGTAAAGAATATAGTAGAAGAAGGGTATTATTCGGAGACCTTCTGCTAGCCCAAGATCGTTAACTAAGATTGGAGGATTCAACTAAATAAGAGGAAGCTTGAAAGAGGAGAGATTTTTGAAGGAGAACTTTATTATTGAAAGAAGGTTTTCTTGAATTTTGGCTTCACAACAAATGCCTAAGGCTACTCCTATTTATACCTGTCTAGGGATGATTCTAGATACAAAAATAATGTAGACAATTCTATCACCTTCTACTAATATCTTCCTTAAATATCCAGGACTCTAAAATATCTAAATTTTTCTTATCTCTCATTCTAGAACATCTAGATATGTCTACTAGATAAATATCAAGAATGTTACACTAGGACATTCTAGAGAATTCTATGTTACTCCAAAAAATCAACTTCACTTAATTTTTCTCACAAGTGGGTGTTTCGATATAAGAATTGTGAAATTCTGGAAAAAAGTAAAATTTCTTTTCAAGTGTAAATGGTATTTGAAAGTAAAAATTATGTTTGGACATAAATACAAATTGGAGCAGTTTTTGAAATTTTTGTGAGTGATTTTTAGTGAAAATTTTGAATAACATCTTTTTTTATAATTTATCAAATTTTTCGAAATTGAACTTCAAATAAATTTTAAAATTTTTATGAACAAACACTAAGTACGAAAAAAAAAAAATTTCCGTAAAGAAGTAAAAAAGATTTATGGACAAACGGGCCCTTAAAGTCTAAACTCTCGCGATTGTTAAAGAGAAAATTACGCCCATATTTTGTCTTACTTACAAAAAATGGACCTTCGGCCCAAACGGGTTGCATATAGTAGCCGAAATGAATAAGCTTGACAACATAAGCGCTTGTAGCTCAATGGTTGGAGTGCCTGTTTTCTAAGCTAAAGGATGTAGGTTCAACCCTCACCTGGAGCAACTCTTTTTTGCCTTTTTAAATGTACTTCTAGATCTGATTAGTATTAGCTAACAATTGAGTGAAATATGTTATTCAAGTTATATAAAATATATCTATTTTTATATATTTTTTGTAATAACATATTATTTTTGTATAGTGACAGACTACTTTGTATATTTTGATATAATAATAGTCTATTTGTATATGTTTTGTATAGTAATAGTATATTTTACATATATTTTGTATAGTGAGAGCTAATTGTATATAAATTGTGTAACGATAGTCTATTTAGTATATTTTTATATATTAATAGTCTATTTTATACATGTTTTGTGTAATTACAGTCTATTTAGTATATTTTTTGTATAATGACATACTATTTTGTATATATTTTGTATAGTGACGGTCTATTGTATATAAGTTATATAACGATAGTCTATTTTGTATATTTTTTTGTATCGTGATGATTTATTTTGTATACTGACTGTTTATTTAATATATATTTTATATAGTGACAGACTATTTTGTATATTTTTTATATAGTGACGTCTATTATATTTAAGTTGTAAAGTAATAGTCTATTTTGTATTTATTTCAATGTTATGCATAGTTAACTAAGAAAGAACAATCATAAAACTTCTACAATTCAATAACTGTATCGTGTAAAATTATTGTAATGCAGTATACTTAGTCAGTATACACTAACTAAGTAGTTTCTAATACTTAGTCATTTACAATAATCTATTTTGTCGACCTGTTATAATTATTTTCTAATAGCACATATTCCTATCATTCCATGAAATTAAATAATTTAATTTTTGCTGGAATTATTTCTGATCAACAAATAGACGGTGCTTTAATTTTGTAGTTACCATATAAAAATTTTCACCAATTCTTCTTCGAGTCTTTTTTTATTGATTTATTAGAATAAAGAAATTAACACATGGCGAACAAGAAATGCTTGTGAAACCATAGGAAACAGAAACTAAAGGACGAACGAATTAAAAATACATAGGATATTGGAATATCATAGTCGGTGGGTTTCTTTTCAGGTGTTGAGCCAATGATATGGCCCGACGGTTTATGTTTGAAGTGCTTTGTTTTATAATTTTAATTGCTAGACGTTATAATTAGTTTAGGGCTATAATATGTATGGTATAGTTAGTATCAACAGTCTGCTTTCTTTGCTTTTACCGGGGAATCATTCGGCGGGTTTTATGACTATCGATTGCTAAAAGTTTTCAGCGAATGACTATAAATGAAGTTCTCTCATTGTTTAAGCCCGGTGAAAATGACATGCATTGGAGTATTTCGTACGAGCAACTTAGTAGGAGTCAAATTTCTTGTTCCTTTCACAATTTGAAAATGCTGAATGATTAAATATTTAAATTCTTTCGTTTTGACTGGATAAAATAAATAAGATAATGTAGTTTCAACCAAAGCGTCCGTGTGCTCGTGAAAAACTTATATGAATATGTACACCGTCCACTTTGAAACGTTGAAGTTTCTTCTGGCTTTTTATGGAATTGCTTTATATATGCACACAATCTCGAGGACTTGAATAAAGGCCCCTCAGTTATGTGTTTGTCCTTATTTTTTTTTAATCATATTTAATTTTTTATCTCTTAAAGAAAATGACAACATATTTATCATAATTAAGTTTTTTTTCTTGTTAAAAAAATATAAATTTTTTATATTTGGCTAGTCCTTTTGCTGATAGGAAAAGATTTGGCTTCTCTAAATTGAGTGATAGCTGCCATGGATCTGAAGATTGAGCTTGAAGAAGAAGACATAAGTGAAGGCAAGAAGAAGAAATGATCCCATCATATTTCTATTGAAGAGTATACTATGTATTTATAAACTACAGTATAACTACCTTCTACTACTGTACTAACTAACTTACTTCTAATTACAATTAACTTATCAGCTTGTTTCACTAACTCGAGTCAACACTCATCCTCAAGCTGATGGTCAATATATATTCTTCACTCCTAGCTTGTTCAGTAACTGATCATGTTGAAACTTCCCCAATTTCTTTGTCAGTAAATCTACTAGCTGGTCTTTAGTATGTACATACTATGTCCTCATCAGCCCTTCGCATATTTTCTCTCTAACAAAATGACAATCAATATCAATATTTTTGGTCCTTTCATGGAATATTAGATTAGCAGCTATTTGTATAGCAGCCTTGCTGTCACATATCAGTTATAGGCTGTTGAATTTTTACTCCAAGTTCCTTGAACAATCTTACCATCCGAGTGACTTCTGCTGCACATGAAGCCATACTTCTGAACTCACCCTTAGTTGAACTTCTGTACGCAGTCATTTATTTCTTTTACTTCCAAGACACCAGAGCATTTCCTAATTTGACCAAGTACCCAGTTACTGACCTCCTTGATTCTATACATGATCCCCAATCAGAATCGCAGTAGGCAACCAATTTGTATGTACTTTATGCAGGCATGAAAACCCCAAGCATGATGCTTGTTTAATATATCCGACTAGTCTAAGAGCATCTTCCATGTGGGATACCTTGGGACAATGCATATACTAACTTAAGACTTGCACGACAAAGGCAATATCTGATCTTGTCATGGTGAGATACAACAACCTTCCAAAAAGTCTCTGATAACAACTAGGACTCTTGAGTGCCTAATCACCGTCTTGTTTGCAGTTCTGAATGCACGTGTCATACTCTATAGATGTGAGCTTTTGATTCAATTCCAAAGGTGTACCAGAAGGCTTTGCTCCACCCAAGTCTGCTTCAGCTATCACTCCGGTTTCTACTTTCTTTGACACATAAGGATTCCTTTCTTTGATTTGGAAAATTCAATCCCGAGAAAGAATTTCAATTCCCCTAAGTCATTCATCTTGAACTTCCTCTACAACTCTATCCTAGCGTCACAAAGTAACTTATCATTGTTCCATGTGATTTGCAGGTCATCCACATATACAAGGATGATAACTGTGTTACCATTAGCTCCTCTAATGAACAATGAATAGTCATAGTGACTCTATTTAAACCCCATATGCCGAACTACCTCTGTTAACTTCATATTCCACTGCTTTGGTGCTTGTTTAAGACCATATAAGGATTTGTTGAGTTTGCAGACCTTTTTAGTCTCCTCCTAGCTCGCAAACCCTTGTAGAATATGGTACACATCTTCAACTAATTCACCATTAAGGAAAGCATTATGAACATCCATTTGGTAAATCATCCAATGCTGATATGCAATAAGAGCTACAATGGACCTAACTATTATCATTTAGCAACATGAGAGAAGGTTTCACAGTAGTCCAGCCCTTACTTTTGACTATTGCCTTTGGAAACTAATCTGACTTTGTATCTTTCAACTTCTCTTGAGGCCTTGTACTTAATATTGAAGATCCACCTGCACCTTGTAAGAGTTTTTCCAGCGGGCAGATCAACTATGCTCCAGGTTTTGTTTTCCTCTAAGGCTGCATTCGCCAGCTTCATAGCCTCTACCCATTGAGGATTAATGACTGACCCACTAAAGGACTAAGGTTCAGAATAGGCTGGATGAGCTGCCAAGACTCGACTGTATCAGGGAGTAATGTGAGAGTAGCTTACATAAGCTGAGATATGATAAGAATACCTAACATCTTTGGACTGCACCATATAATCTTGCATCCATATGGGAGGCTTGATGGGCCTGGAGGATTTTCTGACCTGAGCAGGTATACCACAAGGTGAGTTAGCCATTGCAGTAGGTGTTGCAGCATCAAGAGGAGTCTCAGCATGAGTATCACCAGCTGCTACATTATTTATAAGGTCACCTGCAAGATTTTGTAGAGTTGTAAGGAGTAGCCACATAAGAAATAGCAGAAGAATGAGAAGGCCCCCCCTAAGATGTAGCACCAACCTCATGTGGAGGAACACCAACTCTTGGAGTGGAATATGCAATAGGGAATCTGTGATCTGCACTAGTTGGTGAGAGCAGATCCATGTAGGAAAGATAGTGCTATGAGAAGATAAGATATGCTTGAAAGGAAAAATGTCTTCCTGATAAATAACATTTCTGTTAATAAATATATACTTAGAGTTCAATCCATACAGAACATAACCGTTTTAAGATGAAGAATAGCCCAGGAAGACAGTAGGGATGGCTCTTGGTGAGAACTTTTCAATAATTCTAGGGCATGTTACATAACATAGACAACCAAAAACTTTTAAGGGTTGTAGTGAAGGAGGATTCAAATAAAGCAACTCAAATGGTGATTTGTACCCAAGTGTTATAGATGGCATCGTGGTAATGAGGTAGGCTATAGTAGTAACACATTCACACTAAAATCTTAAGAGGAACAACAACCTGAAACTTGAGAGACCTGGCCATGTCTAAGATTGTTCTGTATTTTCTCTTAACAATTCCTTTTTGTTGAGGGGTATAGACATATGTACTCTGATGAAATATACCAATATTGGAGAGCAATTGTTTAAACTCATTATTAAAAAACTCACTACCATTATCAGTCCTTAAGACTTTTATGGAAGCTGAAAACATGTTATTTATTTGAGTTAGAAAGTCTCTTAGTACAATTACAACTTGTGACTTGAAGTTAAGCAAAAATAAAATCCAAGTGTGTCTGGTATAGTCATAACCTACTGTAGCAAAATTCCTCTTACCACTATGAGAGAGAACTTTATACGGCCCCCAGATATCACAATGCGCTAAGTCAAATGTAGATTGAGATACTGAGGTACTTAGAGGAAAAGACAACCAAGTCTGTTTAGCAATTGGACATATAGGACAATCATGAGTTCATGTGTTTAAGGTACTAAGATCATCTAAATTCCTTATCACATCAATATGAGTATGTCCTAATCTCCTATGCTATACTACTTTAGAATCAAGTAAGTTGGCTGTGTGAGCACACTTATTTTCTTGAGATGCTGTAAAATACTGTGACGATCCTTCTTGAAGCTGTTGAAACACGTTCTCAAGGCACTAAACTAAACGTGTGTTCATATTTGCAGGTTTTGATAAATGACAAACGATGCGCAATTGACATATGACGAGGTCCAAGCACAAGCGCGCAAATGTCATGTAACGAAGTTCAAGCACAAGACAAACAAAGATCAAGACTAAACAAAGTTATATATGAGTCGTTCTTTAATTGTGATCTTGATCCGACAACTTAACTCAAGACTTGGCTTCTCTCGTAAAATTATTTTTATCAAATCATGCATATTTAATTTAGAGCAAAATGATTTTAAATCATGCATATTTATTTTAGCAAAATGATTTTTAAACATGCCTCTAAAATCTGGACTAATAATCGATTATGTTAAGTCAGCTGCATGACAATCGATTGTATACCTTATGACAATCGATTGTGTTAAGGCAGTGTCCATAAGATTTTTCAAAGCTACAAAATAATCGATTGTGAACTTATGACAATCGATTGTGTTGAGGCAGTGTCCAAACATATTTTTCAAAGCTACAAAATAATAGATGTGAACCTATGACAATCGATTATATTGAGGCAGTGTCTATTTGATTTTTCAAAGACTGATAAATAATCGATTGTCCATATAGTATAATCGATTATGTAACTGACCGTTGTCAAAATATTTTCAAACACCGTCAAGTAATCGATTGTATGTTTTTAATAATCGATTGTTTTAAGTAAAATCTAGAAAAGATTTTTTGAACGTTGGAAAGTAATCGATTGTATATTTCTGATAATCGATTGTTTTAAGTAAAATCTGAAAAAGATTTTTTGAACATTGCCAAGTAATCGATTGTATATTTCTGACAATCGATTGTTTTAAGTAAAATCTGGAAAGGATTTTTTGAACGTTGCCAGTAATCGATTATATGTCTTTGATAATCGATTGTGCTGCGTAAAATCTGGGAATGATTTTTGGAACGATTGGAAAACAATCGATTGTATCATCTTGACAATCGATTGTCGCAGCACAAAATCAGCAACTCTTAATTGGCAATTAGGCAACAGTTATGCATGGTTTTGACACTATAAATACATCTTCAAATCAGTCTTCTAAACACAACAACTGACAATATTATTGCTAAAGCTTGCATACTCTCTTATTCAATATTTTCTATTCATTACATAAGTTTTTGAGAGCCAAATTGTTGACGAAAGTTGTTGCATTCTTGAGCGTATTTATTTTACTCATATCTACTCTTAAGGAGAGTCTTGTTTTGAGTGCAAAGTGTTTTTATACACTTGAAGGGAAAGTTGTTCCCTTGTATTGTAAGAAGGAACTTGTGATTCCGTCTGTTGAAGTCTTGAAGTGTTGTATCTTCGAGCAAAGGTTGTTGAGGCTTGTGTCCTCAGTTTGTAAAGGTTTGTTGAGCACCCGTAAGCTTAACAGTGTTAGTGGAAATCTCGAGAGAGTCTCTCGGGGACTGGACTAGCCACAGGTTGTGGTGAACCGGGATACATCGGTGCGTTCGTTCCTATTTATTTACTTATCGCACTTATTTAATTCCTACAATTTTTAAATTCCGCAAGTTTACGCTATTTTTATTATAACGCTATTCACCCCCCTCTAGCGTTAAGTGTATTTTCTAACTATTGGTATCAGAGCCCAACTCTCTGAAGACTTAACCGTTTGAGAGAAACAATCCATGGCTTCTACTCGTGACTCTTTTGCAGGAATAGGTGAAGGACAATGCTCCACCCGACCACCACTATTCGACGATACAAACTATACATACTGGAAGGAGAGGATGAGAATATTCATTCAATCGAATAATTTTCATCTGTGGAAGGTTATAATGAAGGGAGAACAAATTCCAACCAAAAAGGTTGAAAACGAATGGGTTCCAAAATCCGAAGAGGAACACGATGCGGATGATATCCAAAAAGTGCAAAACAACGCTAAAGCAATTAACTTATTATATTGTGCTATAAATGCTGATGATTACAGGAAAATATCATGTTGCACAACGGCGAAGCAAATGTGGGACAAGCTGGAAATCACGTACGAAGGTACGGACCAGGTAAGAGAGGCTAAGGTTGATTTTCTAACCCATGCATATGAACTGTTTCACATGAAGGAAGGCGAAAAGGTCGATGAGATGTTCGAACGATTTTCAAAAATCGTAAATGACTTACATGCTCTTAAGAAGACCTTCACGGATAAGGAACTTGTCCGAAAGATTCTCCGAAGTCTCACTCCGGAATGGCGCTCCAAGGCCGACGCGATTCAAGAGTCTATTGGCACTTCAAATGTCACCATCGACGGATTAAGAGGTAACCTTAAGACTTATGAATCTACTATACTTAACCCTCTTGTTAATGATCAAAGGAAACAAAGAATTTCCCTCAAGGCAAGCACAAGCCAACCTCAAAATGATGAGGACGGAGACAACGAGTTCGGACTCGTTATCAAGAGATTTCAAAAGTTCATGCGAAAAGAGTATGAACGAAAAGGCAAAAAGCAAGGAGATCAAATAAAGTGCTATGAGTGCGGAGAAACCGGGCACATTAAATCAAATTGCCCAAATATCAAAAAGGAGAAGAAACCCTTCAAGAAACAACGAGCATACATATCTTGGGGAGGCGACTCCGGAGATGAGTCGAGTGAGGAAGAAGAAGACGAAGCCGCAAATCTTTGTCTTATGGCACACGAAGACAACCAAGAAGAGGTATGTCAAATTTCTTCCAAAAATTTCTTTTCTCTTGAGGAAATGCAAAATGCTTTTATGAGTTGTTTGGTGAATTTATTAAAGCTTCCAAAACTGTTAAAAGCATAAAGGAAAATGCTTCTTTAAAAGAAAAAGATTTTGAAAAACAACTATCTTTGAAAGAAAAAGATTTGGAAAAACTGATTTTAGAAAAGGAGAAATTGAAAGAAGAAAACAAATTTTTCGGCAAGAGAAGCGCCGACAAACCCGAGAGCTCTACTAAAAGTTGTACTTCTTGCATGCATCTCAAAAATGAGGTAGAAAGACTTAAGGGCACCCTACATAAGTTTAATTTTTCTCATAAAAATTTGAATGAAGTCCTTGTTAATTTGAAGTCGACCAAGCATGGCATAGGTTTTAAAAATGAGCCTAAAGAAAAGGTTGAAGCCAACCCCCAACAACCTAAGGCTCAACCTAGGATTAATAAACGAACGCTCATCCTAGATATAACAAACCTAGAAATGGCTTTCAACAATCGCAACCTAGAAATAATCATTCTAGAAATAACGCATATTCTAGGCCAAACACTAGAAGGAACTTTGAACCTTTTAGAACACCTAGAAATGGCTTTCAACCTAGAAATAACTATTCTAGAAATGCTGCATATCCTAGAACAAATAGTAGGAGAAATGATTTTCATGAATTGCGCAATAGTCATATTGTCAAGAATAGAGTAAATGATTTTCGTCCGTCCAATTACTATCAACCTAGACGAATGCATAATCCTAATGTTGTGTGTCATTATTGCAATCGAATTGGACATATTGCTCCTGCTTGTTTCACTAGACATAGACACTTAAATGTATGTCAAGCACAACAGCATGTTACACCTAACTCTCAAGGACCCAAAACAACTTGGGTACCAAAGACTCATTAATTTGTCTTGTAGGTATGTTTGAAGGGATCAAGTGTACTTTGGTACCTTGATAGTGGATGCTCCAACCACATGACGGGAGACGAATCCAAGTTCCTTCAACTAGAACATAAGGAAGGAGGAAGCGTTATTTTTGGTGATAACAACAAAGGAAAAATTATCGGCATCGGATCGGTCGGTAAGGATGAACATTCTTCCATTAAGCATATATTATTAGTTAAAGGTTTAAAACATAATCTCTTGAGCATAAGACAATTATGTGACAAGGGAAATCTTGTTTTATTTGATTCGGATGAAAGCTTAGTTTTTCGCCGTAGCGATTTTAAAATTATCCTTCGTGGTTTTAGAATGGATAACATCTATATGGTTGATCTCGCAAATTCTTCATCTGAATATGTGAATTGTCTTATGAGCAAAGAGGATAATACATGGTTATGGCATCGTAGAGTAGCTCACATCAACATGCATCTTTTAAACAAATTGGTTTCACAAAATTTAGTTATTGGTCTTCCAAATTTGAAATTTGAAAAAGACTCTATTTGTGATTCTTGTCAAAAAGGGAAGCAAACAAAAGCATCTTTTAAATCGAAAAATATTGTTTCAACTACTAGACCTTTGCAACTACTTCACTTAGACTTATTTGGACCATCTCGCATTGAAAGTCTTGGTAGAAATCGTTATCCTTTTGTTATTGTTGATGATTATTCTAGATTTACTTGGACTCTATTTCTTGCTCATAAAAGTGAAGCTTTTCATAATTTTAAATATTTTCTTAAACGTGTTCAAAACGAAAAGGACACAACCGTCACTTCAATAAGAAGTGATCATGGGGGAGAGTTTGATCACAATCTCTTTGCGGACTTTTGTGACGAACTCGGTATCGAGCACACCTTCTCTGCTCCACGTACACCACAACAAAATGGGGTTGTGGAAAGGAAAAATAGGTGTCTCGAAGAGATGGCTAGAACCATGCTCGATGAGGCTAAGATTCCCAAACATTTTTGGGCGGATGCCGTGAGTACCGCATGCTACATTCTAAATAGAGTAGTCATAAGGCCAATACTCATGAAAACCCCCTATGAACTCTATAAGGGAAGGAAACCAAATATCTCCCATTTTAGAGTATTCGGTTGCAAATGCTTTATTCATAACAATGGAAAAGATCAATTGGGAAAATTTGATGCCAAATCCGATGAAGGAATTTTTATTGGTTATTCTTCACGTAGCAAAGCATATAGAGTATTCAATAATAGAACCGGAACTGTGGAGGAATCCCCTCATATTGTATTTTCCAAAAATAATGCTCGCTTGGCGAGAAAGGATTCTGGTTTTGATCTTGCAGGTATTTTAAACTCACTAAGTCCTCAAGACAAAGTACAAGAGGAAACTCAAGATGAAATCTTGGATCAATTATCGGAGGAAGCGCCACAATTGAAAAAAGAAACGAAACTACCTAAAGCATGGAGGACAATCAAAGACCATCCTCTCGAACAAGTAATTGGCGACATTGAACAATAGGTAAGTACCCGAAACTCTCTTAAGAACACCTTAGGAAATACTGCTTTTGTTTCTCAAATTGAACCCACAACCATCTCCGAAGCAATTGGGGGTGAAATTTGGACCTTGCCAATGCAAGAGGAGCTTAACCAATTCAAACGGAATGACGTTTGGGATTTGGTGCCAAGACCCGAAAATCATACCATAATTGGTACGAAATGGGTTTTTCGAAACAAATTAGATGAAAATGGTGTAATCACTAGAAACAAAGCTAGGCTTGTAGCAAAAGGCTATAATCAAGAAGAGGGTATTGACTATGAAGAAACATATGCCCCCGTAGCAAGGTTAGAAGCTATTCGTTTATTGCTTGCTTTTGCCTCTTCTATGAATTTCAATTTATATCAAATGGATGTAAAAAGTGCTTTTTTAAATGGTTTTATTCAAGAAGAAGTTTATGTTGCTCAACCCCCGGGTTTTGAAGATTTTAAATTTCCCGATCATGTTTTCAAACTCAAGAAAGCCCTTTATGGACTTAAACAAGCTCCCCGAGCTTGGTATGAAAGATTGAGCAAATTTCTTTTGGAAAATGATTTCATTAGGGGGAAAGTTGACACCACTCTTTTTATTAAGCATAGAAACAATGATATTTTATTAGTTAAAATCTATGTGGATGATATTATCTTTGGTGCTACTAACAATACTTTGTGCAAGGAATTTTCTGATTTGATGACAAGCGAATTCTCTATGATGGGTGAGCTAACATTCTTTTTGGGGCTGCAAGTAAAGCAAATGAAAGAAGGAACTTTCATTTGTCAAGCTAAATATTGCAAAGAATTGCTGAAACGATTTGAAATGACCAACGCAAAAGCAATGGCCACTCCCATGAGCACATCCGATCATCTAGACAAAGATGAGAAAGGTAAGGAAGTCGACACCAAAAAGTATCGAGGTATGATTGGATCTCTCCTTTATCTTACTGCTAGTAGACCGGACATCATGTTTAGCGTGTGTTTATGCGCTCGTTATCAATCATGTCCGAAGGAGTCTCACCTTACTACGGTGAAACGGATATTGAAGTATCTTGTTGGTACTGTAAATGTGGGTCTATGGTACCCCAAAGGTTCTTCATGCCAACTTGTTGGCTATTCCGATTCCGATTTTGCTGGATGCAAATTGGACCGCAAGAGCACTAGTGGCACTTGCCATTTGCTCGGCAGCTCTCTCGTTTCTTGGTTTAGCAAGAAACAAGTAAGTGTTGCGTTGTCCACAACCGAGGCTGAATACGTAGCCGCGGGGAGTTGTTGCGCTCAAATCCTTTGGATGAAACAACAACTCTTGGACAATGGCCTAAGTCTTGACCATATCCCTCTTAGATGTGATAATACTAGTGCCATATGCTTGACGAAGAACCCCATTCTTCATTCAAGAACAAAACACATTGAAATTAGGCATCATTTTATAAGAGATCACGTTCTCAAAGGGGATGTCGAAATTGAATTTGTTGAAACCAAAGATCAATTGGCCGACATCTTTACAAAACCCTTAGAGAAAGAGTCCTTCTTCCGAATTCGTAGTGAACTCGGGATTCTTGACTCCACGTTGATCTAAGTCATGTATTGCATTTTCCCTTTCACATGATTTCTAACTTGAGCGTCGGAGACGTCTAACGAATTTTTGCAGGTATCGCCCTAAAGGCAGGGGGAATTATAAAGATTGATGCAGAATAATCGATTTCTCCTAAGGAAAGTCGATTTCTCTTTAGTATATAATCGATTATCTAGTATCAATAATCGATTATGTTGATATTATTTGCTTTATACGTCTTTTACTTTTTCCATTTTGCTAATGTCAAAAGGGGGAAGAATAAGGGGCTATGCACTTAACATTTATTGGCATAAATTAAGGGGGAATTCATATGTTGAGGGGGAACCAATTGCATATCTATATACTTGTTGCATATATATACTTGTCTTGGATCGTCATTATGAATTATCTACTATGCATATCCCGCATAAGGTTTGCCATTATCAAAAAGGGGGAAATTGTTGAAACACGTTCTCAAGGCACTAAACTAAACGTGTGTTCATATTTGCAGGTTTTGATAAATGACAAACGATGCGCAAATGACATATGACGAGGTCCAAGCACAAGCGCGCAAATGTCATGTAACGAAGTTCAAGCACAAGACAAACAAAGATCAAGACTAAACAAAGTTATATATGAGTCGTTCTTTAATTGTGATCTTGATCCGACAACTTAACTCAAGACTTGGCTTCTCTCGTAAAATCATTTTTATCAAATCATGCATATTTAATTTAGAGCAAAATGATTTTAAATCATGCATATTTATTTTAGCAAAATAATTTTTAAACATGCCTCTAAAATCTGGACTAAGATAATCGATTATGTACTTATGATAATCGATTATGTTAAGTCAGCTGCATGACAATCGATTGTGTACCTTATGACAATCGATTGTGTTAAGGCAGTGTCCATCAGATTTTTCAAAGCTACAAAATAGTCGATTGTGAACTTATGACAATCGATTGTGTTGAGGCAGTGTCCAAACATATTTTTCAAAGCTACAAAATAATCGATTGTGAACCTATGACAATCGATTGTATTGAGGCAGTGTCTATTTGATTTTTCAAAGACTGATAAATAATCGATTGTCCATATAGTATAATCGATTATGTAACTGACCGTTGTCAAAATATTTTCAAACACCGTCAAGTAATCGATTGTATGTTTTTAATAATCGATTGTTTTAAGTAAAATCTAGAAAAGATTTTTTGAATGTTGGCAAGTAATCGATTGTATATTTCTGATAATCGATTGTTTTAAGTAAAATCTGGAAAAGGTTTTTTGAACGTTGCCAAGTAATCGATTGTATATTTCTGACAATCGATTGTTTTAAGTCAAATCTGGAAAGGATTTTTTGAACGTTGCCAGTAATCGATTATATGTCTTTGATAATCGATTGTGCTGCGTAAAATCTGGGAATGATTTTTGGAACGATTGGAAAACAATCGATTGTATCATCTTGACAATCGATTGTCGCAGCACAAAATCAGCAACTCTTAATTGGCAATTAGGCAACGGTTATGCATGGTTTTGACACTATAAATACATCTTCAAATCAGTCTTCTAAACACAACAACTGACAATATTATTGCTAAAGCTTGCATACTCTCTTATTCATCATTTTCTATTCATTACATAAGTTTTTGAGAGCCAAATTGTTGACGAAAGTTGTTGCGTTCTTGAGCGTATTTATTTTACTCATATCTACTCTTAAGGAGAGTCTTGTTTTGAGTGCAAAGTGTTTTTATACACTTGAAGGGAAAGTTGTTCCCTTGTATTGTAAGAAGGAACTGTGATTCCTTTGGTTGAAGTCTTGAAGTGTTGTATCTTCGAGCAAAGGTTGTTGAGGCTTGTGTCCTCAGTTTGTAAAGGTTTGTTGAGCACCCGTAAGCTTAACAGTGTTAGTGGAAATCTCGAGAGAGTCTCTTGGGGACTGGACTAGCCACGGGTTGCTGTGAACCAGGATACATCGGTGCATTCGTTCCTATTTATTTACTTATCGCACTTATTTAATTCCTGCAATTTTTAAATTCCGCAAGTTTACGTTATTTTTTATTATAACGCTATTCACCCCCCCTCTAGCGTTAAGTGTATTTTCTAACAGAAGTATGTACAAACCATGCTCCTCCTTACCAATCCCCTTCACCAGACCACTATAGAGATCATGGAAAATACAGAAGTCAAGGAAGAACGCAATCATGCATTGATGATCTTTGGTGAGTTGAGAAACTGAGAGCAGATTGTATTTATAGTCTGGAATGTAAAACACATTAAAGATATTGTTATTTCTAAGTACTAAGGAGTTCCTTTATATGATACAGATACTATATTCCTCGTAGGTAGTTGAACTATGCATCTCACTGAACTGGAAATGGATTGACAGGAGGTAAGAATATCAAGTTATGAAGTCATATGATTTGAGGCTCTTGTGTCTATTATCAAATTATACTTGATATAATTGGACATTAGAGTAAATAGAGTACCTGTATCAGCTAACTTGATAGATGATTTTCGACCCTTTTCATTCCCCTTTGACAACATTTTCAGAATTTGTTGGTACTGTTCTTTGGTGAAGAAAGGTATATCAGGAGTATTGTTAGGAGTTGTATGTGCAAATTGAGTCATGTAGGAATACTAGATTTGTTGTATCCCTGGTTTAGTTCCATAAGAAACTTGTTGATTGCCTGCTTCTACAACATTTGGAAATTTTGGACTGCTCACACTGTTTGCATACACTCTAGAGCTCTACTCTTTTTTTTCTTTGAAGTCTGATGAATAACCATGAAGTTTGTAGCAATTCTCCTTTGTGTGCCCCTTGTAATGATAGTATTCACCTTGAACCCGATTCTTTCTATACTTGAAGTTTTCACCTGCATTTGTTGGGTTCTTATTACTATAGAATGCATCTCCTTCTATGCATTCAGTAGTTTGAGTAGTTTGAGTAAAAGTAGCCAGATTCCTTTGACTCTCTTGATCAATCTGTAGAGAGTAGGCTTTGTTAATGCTAGGAATTAGAGACATCATCATGATTTGGCTCCTTGATTGTGAGCAGGAATCATTCAATCCCCTCAGAAACTGAAGTAGCCTGTGATACTCAAAGTGTTGGGCATACCTTTTAGACTCAGACAAGGACAACAAGGACATGGAATTAACGCATCAAATTCATCCCAGAGATCTCGCAATTTGGAGAAGTAGTCAGTAATAGACTTGGTACCTTGAGTGACAGTATGAATCTCTCTATGTAAATACAGAACCCAAGATACGTTTACCTTGTTAAATCTCTCCTTTAAGTCCTCCCATACCTTGTGATCATTAGAGGCATATACTAGACTACTACATAAACCTGGCCTTAGTGCATTCATTATTTATGAGAGAACTACAACATTCATTTTCTCCCATTGATCATGATGTTCATATTCAAACTTAGACTTAGGAAGCCGACCATCTACAAAACCTAATTTGCACTTCCCTAACAGACCTACTCCTTAGTGCATAGTTATCAAAACCAGTAAGTTGAAGAAAGATCAAAGTACTACCTGAAGTATCTGTTGGTTGAAGGAAGAGTGGGCGATTGTGGTCAGTTGTTTGAACTATAGTTGCATCGGTGTCGTATTTGACATTACCAGAGGATGTATTTGCTGGAAATGAAGTATCACCAACCATTTCTTCTCCAATCACCATTTTCAGCTTCTTTTCAAGAGTAAACCATAGCTTTTAAGCTACATGCTACAATTGGACAATTTACCAGAAGAACTACGAAATTGAAGTAACGAGAGCAGAGACTAGCTTGAGAACTACCGCCGTTCTACTCCGTTGGCTCCTATACCATGTTAGATGCTATGGATCTGAAGATTGAGCTTGAGGAAGAAGACATGCAAGTGATGGCAACTCTCTAGAGATAAGAGAAAAATAGAATTCTGTTATACAGAAGAAGAAATGATCCCAGCGTATTTCTATACAAGAGTATACTGTGTATTTATAAACTATAGTATAACTACCTTCTAATACTGTACTAACTAACTTACTTCTAACTACAATTAACTTATCATGTTGCTTCACTAACTCTAGTCATCTTTGAGATCCTCCCTTCTTGTTCAACAATATCCACAATGTAGCCATATGGGATTTGAGAGTCGTGTTTAGGTTGAAAACTTTACAGGACAGGTGTTAGTATGTCACTTGTGTTTGTTTTTTCGTGAGGTTGTTCTCTCGATATTTTACACTCTCTTTTTTACAATGAATTGTTAATCTCTGTCCGTGAGCATATGTCAATTGACGGAACCACATTAAATATTTTTGTCTTTTTTGGTAGATTTCTCTTTTGTTGTCTGATTTATCGACGTTCAAGATTTGCTTTACTATCTTCCACATGATACCTGATTATTTCGAACCTAACAAGTGGTATCAGAGCGAGGTTCAAGACAGGTTCATCCCGGCGGGTTCAGTTCTAGTCTCAACCTATATGACGGCAATCATAATTTTTGTTTGAGAAATTTGACCGGAATCCTACGCCACATTTAGACAAACTTTGAGGTGAAGATTTAAAGATGCGACTTGTTGAAGGTTATGTGATGAAGGCCGATCAAGTTTATTTTGTCAGAAAATTCAGGCCAAGTGGAAGAATTGTTAGGTGTTTTTTGTGATTTTCTTACCACATTTGATTTTCCTATCTCTCAAAGGAAAGGACAAAATATTTACCATAATTGGATTTTTTTTCTTGTAAAAGGAAATTATAAAATTTTCATATTTGGTTGCTGGTAGCAAATAGTTTGGACTTCTATAAATTGAGGATCCTTCATTCTTATTCAGTAACATCCACAATGTAGTCATATGGGGTTTGAGAGTCATGTTTAAGGGGAGAACTTTACGGGACAAGTGTTAGTGTGTTACTTGTATTTGCCTTTTTGTAAGGTTGTCGATATTTTTTACTGTTTTATATAGTGGATTGCTCATATCTACCCGTGGGCATAGGTCAATTGACCAAACCACGTTAAATGTTTGTGTCTCTTTGATAGGTTTCTCTTTTGTTGTCTGATTTATCGATGTTCAATGTTTGTTTTACTAGTTTCCGCATAACACCTGATTATTTCGATCATAGCACCCTCCTCCTTTATTTTAAAATTTAGTTCAAAGGTTTTTGAATCTACAGTATAGTCAATTTCTTAATTGATCCTTAATGTATTGGATCTTATGATCAGTTATAAAGTTTACGAGTAGTATATTCTACATTCAAATCGAGGTATGATTCTATTTGATCTCATTATTAGAATCATACCTCGATTTGTATGTAGAATATACTACTCGTAAGGTCTGCGTACACACTACCCTCCCCAGACCCCACTAAGTAGGATTATACTGGGTTGTTGTTGTTGTTGTTATATACATGTTGAATTGACTTATATCAGTGGGATGTAAATTTCTTGCTCTCCTTATCTAGCCTCGAGCAACCCTCAATTTATGTACTATATTTTGAGGTTGATTTAAGTTTAATGTCCATTTTCTTCTCACACATTTCATTTTATCACATTAACGTTCAATAATATCCTGTCATAATTTTCAACTACGTAAATGAACTTCACTTAATAACTCCAACAACGACAAAGGATTTACTCTACATACATATACACACACAGAATTAAACTTTTCTATAACAATTTCATTTGTCCAAAAATTTTTAGCTGCTATAATGAAGTGTTGTTATAGAGAATATATATTATAAATGTAACATAATATTCTGTTTCGACAAAAACTCGACTTTTATAATAAATGACTATTATATAAGGATACTGTTATCGAGAGGTCTAACTATACACACGCGTGCACATTCTTTACATGGGGGTTAGATTTTTTTATAGATTAAACATAAACCGGTCTTAAACGGGCTCAAACGGAGCCAATGACTATTTTTTTAAAAAAAAATTTAATCCCAGAATTTTTTTAGCCATTAGAAAAGATTAAAAAATGACCCTTGGCCTACAAAAATAGTTGTTTGCTATTTCTAAAATAGCCATTTAAATTCCTCCCCCCCTCCCCCCCAAATTTTATTTTAACCCCAAACGTTTTATAATTATACATTTCCCTATTTACAGCTATAAATGCCCCTCATTCTTTTATTTTTCTCACAAAATTATTAATCTCTCAATCTCTCTCTGATTTTCTTCTATAATTGCTTACTTTGTTGTTGCGATTTGTGAAAAATTGTGAAATTGATGAATTGAAGTATTGAAGTCTTCAAGTCTTTAACGACATATTATTTTTAACAAGTTGTTCGTCAATTCAGTAAACTCGTTCCAACTCTTAGGTTTTAATATTATAGTTTTATTTGTTTTATTTAATTTTTTGTATTGTTTGATTAATTAAGTGGATTTTTTGTCAAAAACATATTTAGTAAAAATATGGAAAAATCCAAGAGTGGTGAATCTAATGGCCAATCTATTCCTCCTCCAATTTCCGGGCTCCCCTACCTAAACCTCATACCCTCCCTTCACTTGCTCCTATTCTTGATAGTGATAATACTTTATTACAATTTACTGAGCGTCAATATTTGCATAATATTTGAGGTAGTGAACAAATAGACATGAATATCTGAATGCTTTTTATGGTAGTCCAACTATTGATGAAGATAATGAGAAGGAAATATATTTGGAAGAAATGCAACCGGATGACGATACACCCACTAGTCCTATTGCTAAAGTTAACCCAACTAATAAAAATCCAAATGATGCCCCGTCTGACCTTCTGTTACTACCCCTACTTTTTCTAGACAACCTTCTACACGGCCCGAAACATCTCTTGTTTCACCATTTTTTATTCAAATAAGAGAAAAAATAGGAATAAGTGTAAAACTTGTGGCAAAGAGTTAGCTTTTAAATATGTTGGAGGTCAAGGGGGGACGGAAAGTTTGAGGAGATGCATAATTCTATACCCTCAAGATAAAATTGAATATCTTCATATGAAAGCTTCGGTCGAGGGGACAAGTGTACTTAGTCAGCTTGACCCAAGTACCAGGTCAAATTAACTTTAATCGGGAATTAGCACTGTAACAGTGATATTTTATATAATGATCCAAGAAAAGATATGGAAGAATTGGCAAAAATGTTACTGTTATGTGCTTACCCTATGTTATGATCCGTTTTGTGCATTAGATTTGTCACAACCCGAAATTTCTCACCTTCGGGAATCGGGATGGCGTATACTCGTGAAAGCTAGACAAGCCAACAATTATAATTTTACTTCCATATTATTAATTCAACAGGAACAAACATTAATTAAAACAAGATAGTTAAGAAATGCGGAAAATGATATAACTGTGCCACAACTCAAGTACATAACTACCCCATGGATCTGTTGTCACAATCCACGAACAACTAAGACTACTACAAATATACGTTTGAAATAAGTTCTGTTCTCGAAATATAAGACACATCAGAAAACTAAAGCAGGAAAGGGGGACTTCAAGCTTTGCGGACACCAACAGAACTACTTTGGTCTCCCTAGACTGAAGGCAGCTACCTCAAGCTACACAGGATCCGGTACCGAAATCTGTAAAGAAAGTGCAGAGTGCAGTATCAGTATTACCGACACCATGTATAGGTAAGTGTCGAGCCTAACCTCAACAAAGTTGTAACGAGGCTAGGACACGATAACCATATAAATCTGTGCAGTTTAATCATACACGAACAGAACAATAACAACATTAAATAACAAATAAAGATGGGAAAGGGAATATGCTACGGGGAATATCAAACTCTAATAGTAATTCAATAAAGAAAAAATAGTGAACGCAATATTCATATCAACAGGAAATAAGGAAATAGTAACACATGCACAACATCACCCTTCGTGCTTTTACTCTCGTTCTTGATAACTAGGAATTATGATACATTTTACACTCCTTCCTACTTGAGTTTTGATTAGAAATATGTACAAAATAGTCCCTAAGGATTATATGTTATACTTGATTGCAGGGTTTGGTCAACAAGGTAAGAATTGATAAAAAACTAGCTCAAAAAGGAGTAAACATGCACAAGTACCAAGACAAGTCCAAAGTACAGTGTAACAGGACCAATGTGGCCGCACTCCTTTCTGTGCGGTCCACACAGAGGAAAGATATGAGAGGGCTTATTTCAGACATTCAAGCAATGAGGCCGTAAATCATTTCATGCGGCCCATTGGCTTCATTGCAGCCGCACTCGATTTTCTGCGGTCCGCAAAGCTGGAGTTCAAATAGTTGATAATTTAGGGATTATTGCCAATGCAGTCTGCAGTTTGTTTTTATGCGGACCACAATAGAAGCCACCGCGGCCGCGGCGCATTTTGTGCGGCCCCGCGGTGGCCCAGTTCAGAGAGCAGAAGTTTCAAGCCAAGAGCCTCTGTGCGGCCGCAGTCGATTTTGTGCGGTCCGCACTAGCCCCACCGGGTATTTTTTTCCAGGAAATTTGCCTTAGTGTAAATAGTTTCTTTTCCCATTTTTAGGTCATCAATTGTATATTTCTTTTCTATTCTGAATAATTTTAGCTTTGTTTTATCATTGAATCTTCAAGTTTTAACTAGTAATTAAATATTATGGGGTTTTCCTTATCTATTTCTTTATTTTTTTTATTATCATGAGTAGCTAGACCCATTAGCTAGGTTTATGAATCAACCTATTATGGGTAATTGATGGGTCTTATGTTTTAAGGTTTGAATGTCTATGGGTGTTTGATAATTGGACTAATTTATGATTTTATTGTTAAATTACTGGTTGCAAATACTAGTTTATGCTTATTTGACTTGGGATCTTCTTGAGAAAGAGAGCCTAAGTCTAGAAAATTAGTTCAACAAATAATTGTGGTGTATTAAAGAGATTGATAACCCCAATTAAAGGGTTAAACCTAGAGATAGTAATACCCGACTTGAACCTTAATTTCTTACACAAATTATCATACCCAGTTGGTCTTCAAAAAGTTAATTAGGGTAAAATTACTTAAACTACCGATAGATATAGAGTGAGAAGTAACGTGCCACAGTTATATCGTAATCCCCAAATATGACAACCTAACCTTAGACTCGAGGACCCGTCAAGTATCCACCTAGGAGAAAGTCACTTTCCTAGTCCCCTTTTATCTATTTAGACAACCTTCAATAGTTTACTCTTAGCTTAATTTAGCATCCTACTAGTATATATTTAGAAGTAATATCAAAACCAACTATGATTAAAAGTGCAATTAGGAACAATTACGCAACTCTAATTTGTGGATACACAATTTTTTCCAACATACTTTCAATATGCAAAATACCCTCAAAATAGCATATATAAGCATATCCAAGTATTTTATTATTCTTCCATAACTTTTTAAAGGATTTTAATTGCTTTATTTTCACTTTTTATCCATAAATCCCAATAATTATTTCCAAATTTATTATTTTTGGTAATTCATCTATTGAAGTTTTATATCTATGCCAAAATATAGCTAAGGTAAATTTCACACATTTTTACGATTTTGTTTAGTATTTTTTTAAAGCTAATTACATATAATTGTAATATTAACCTTTTTAAGATTTAATTATGTTTATATTCACAACATTAAGCCCTATATTTATAAGTTATTATTTACATATAGTGAATCATTTTAGTGCTTTCAATTTATTTTCAGAAATTTATTTAGCATTTTTATAATTTAAAAGGGGGAAAATTGGCTATTTAAATAACATCCCATTTGTATTTAATTATTATCCTAAATTGAACCCCAAATCAAACCCAATTTCCCCAGCCCAATTTCAATTTTAACCCGACCCCAACGAATTAAACCAACACAACCCGGATTCCCCACCTACCCTTTTAATCTAGGCCGCCGTTCACCCTTCCTAAAATAAATTTAAACGACCCCTTAGCCTAATTCATTCTTCATCAAACTCTTCGCTTGAATGCCTCTTCTCTCAATTCTCTCTACAGCCTCATATGAACCCTAGCCGCCGCCACCTGAATACATCCTAATCCACCTCAATCCCTACCTAATACATGGTTTCCCGTAGACGTTTGAGATTTACATCGGCCTCCTACATCTCCTGGTGGCCCGTTTGTATGATTTTATGGATAGATCTCAAAGAGATCTGGTCTAGTTCTTGCTCAACCTCTATCATTGGTCTTTCTCCAGCCATCCATGGCCGTTCAAGTCAGATCCTTGATTTTTTCGACTAGAACACTAACTTTTCAAAGTCTTTCTCACTTTATCTGGGTGCTTTGAAACCCTATTCTTCAAGATCTTTTAATTTTCTTTAAGATCTATCTTTGATTTGTGCTTATTATGAACTTCTTAAGTGTTTTCCCAAAGGTTCTTCGATTTTTTTTCAAAATGACTCTTCATTTTTCAACGATTAGGATTTTCTCTTATTATGATCTCTTCTCTGATTTTGGTATTTTTTCATGTTTTTTTACTATGTTCAACAACTTGTTTATGCTTTCCTTCTCTTTTGATTCATCATGTTCAAAACCCTAAATCTTTTGGTCTTATCCGAGTTTTGAGACTGTTCTTGTTTGTTTGGATATGTACTTGTTTGATTAAGTCCTTTGTTTCTGACTCTCTTTCCCTTGTTTGAATTATTTGATTCTGAGTTCTTATCATCTCTCAAACTCGGCTAATGTTAAAACCCTAATTTTTTAAAAAGTTTTCCTCACTTGTTATTGTAAGACCTTTACTTGTTTCTGACTCTCTTTACCTATTACTATGTCTTCTTCACTTTTGATTCTTTGTGGCTACCTGAACTTGTTTGCCACTGTGCTTCAAGTAGATCTCTTTTGCTACTGAATCCTAGCTTATTCCTTCTATTGCTGTATGTTTATGTTGTTTCTTTCGCCAATGTGTTTGGCCTTGCATGTGTAATACTTATTTTCATTCTATTTGTATGTTGAAGTGCAAAATTATGTTTCTTTTTGATTGATCCCGATTCCCTCAATATTGTGAGTGATTGCAAAAGTTTTCTAATGAACCCTAACTTTACTCGTTTGTTTGAATTAATTGATCCCCATCCTTTAATTACTGTAATCTTTTATCTTGCTGAATCTTTTTCCAAAACTAAGCATATTTTGTGCTTAGTCTCAATTACTTACTTCATACTTTTACTACCCCCTTATATTGAAATAATCAATTTGTCCCAAATTGATTTCTTTCCTTATCTAAACCTATAAGTATCAGTGAAGCAGTGAATCCTTAATTTAAGGGAATCACTTGTGTTAATTGGTTCTGATTGTGATAATTTCCATGTTTGTGTTAAGACTTTACTTATTACCTTACTCTTCACTCGTTTTCAAAACTATAAATACCCACCCTCTCCTCTTTCAAGACCGCGAACACTTTGAGTTTAGAACACACACTTACACTAAAAAACTCTTTCTTTCTTACTACTGCTTGTGCTATTGCTTTGTCTAGCCTGCTGAAAGCCAAGGCTAGACTGTGAAATCTTGCATGCTTTACCTTTCTGCACTTTGTTTCTCTACTGGTACATCCTAGTTTATTTTCAAGTATTAACAACATATTTCTTTAGTTGCTTCATTTTCTTTCACTTTTGTCTACTTTTGCCTGTGATTCTGCAGTCAAGTTACTTTACCAGCATGCTATAATAAATTCCCTTCCCCCTTAGATTAATGCTTCCCCTATGTGTGTTTTAAAGCATACTCTGCCAGAAACTTGTTGTGTATTTGCTGTCTTATGAATCCCAAACCCCCACATCCCTTCTATGTGTTTTCGTTCTTTTGATTGGTTTGTGGCCAAGCCAACATCGGTTATTGTTGTGCATGACCAAACTTGACCCCTGCTGGGATCATGTGCTTACAGACAAGTGTATCCCCAAAATCCTTTGACCATCTTTGTATGAATACTGATTCTGTGTGGTTTTTGAGCTTACTAGTACAACTAATTTCAAACACTTCTATTACTGAATGGACTTGCCAGTCCAGTTTTAAACAAACTATTTTTTCAAGCTGTGTGTTCTGCATTTTTACAATACTCCTAGAATCTAGGTTCTGCCCCTTTTGTGTGAGCCTTGCCTTAGGACCCTTGAACTTCCTTTGAACTTTGACACATATAGGCTAACCCTTCTACACTGCAATCATTCTTTCTGATTACGCAAATCTGGGAGTGAGCACTTCCCGGAATCCCTTAAGGTCCTTAGGGAGTTTTGACACACTCAAATATGAGAAAGGCTTTGAAAAAACATTCCCATTTGCGGTGGTTTATTTCATAACTTAGAGAGGAAGTCAGAATCAGGTTTCCTTCGGTTGTAACTTCACATTTTGCACTTTTCCTGATGTAATTTAGTCATTTAGTCTATAATAATTTGTAACAAATATTGGGGTTGGCTAGTGCAAAAGGGATGGGGTGATTATGCATGTTTTAGCTATTAGGAAGGTAGATAATGTGATGACCAAAGGGTCATCACTGTAATTCTTCCTTTCTTTGCGCTTCTGAGGCCTTGAAAACCTCCTAATTGGTTGCCTCGATTTGCGTGTGCAGTCCATGCGTGAAAATTATTTATGTGGAAATATTTGAATTCTCTATTAAAAACTATGAATTTTGCTAATAATATTGCTATAATTGACATTGGTCAACATTTTGGGTAAACGGACACGGACCCATGATGTGATGGTCCCTGAGGATCCGTAAAGAAATTCGGGACCCGGACGTATTCCCGGAATCGAAATTTGAGGTCCCAGTCCCGAGTACGGAACTTTTCTGTTAAATTGTTTTCTCAAAAAGCTTAGGGAAAAATGAACATGAAAATTGATCAAACGTAATGGTATCGGGCCCGTATTTTGGTCTCGACGCCAGGTACAAGTCTTAAATGAGTGTTAAGCGCTATCCGTGAAGTTTGTTTGAAAACGGACGTCATTTGACGTGTTTCAACTAAAAGTGGAAAACTTGAAAGTTTTGAACTTTGAAACAAAAATCATGAGTTTTTGAGGTTGATTCTTTGATTTTGATGTTATTTTGGCGATTTGATTGATCGAGAAAATTTGTAGGATGATATTGAGTTAGTGTGTGTGGTTGGTTGGGAGCTCCGAGGGCTCGTGAGTGTTTTCGGGGTGTTTTTGGTTCTTTGGACTTAGTAGTTTTTCTGCAATTTTTACACAGATCCCTTCTTCTATGCGATCGCATAGGCTCCCCTGCGATTGCATAGAGTCCCCTGCCAGCCCTCCAATTTCTTCTATGCAATCGCATAGTCTAACCTGCAATCGCATAGCTTGGCATGTCATTTCAGTGCGATCACATACCCTTTATCGCGATCGCATAGTGTTTAGACCCCACCCAGTCTAGACATCGTCTTTCTTCTATGCGAACGTGTCCTCCCCCTGCGATCGCATTCGCAAGCCTTCCCTATCTCTATGCGATCACAATCCTATTCCTGCGATCGCATTGGCCAATTTCCTTCAGCGATTTAATTTAGTCCAGAATAGTGTTTTCCCGCATTTCTTCAAAACATCCTCTCACGAGCTCTCCTCCTACACTCTCCATTGACGAACTTCAAGCCTCTGCTTTACCATAACTCTTTGGGTAAGTGATTCTACCTTCATTCTTCCACTACTTTTTCATCTAATCATCAATTTTCAAGCCCTAAATCATAGAATCATGGTAGAAATTAGGGCTTTTGGGTAGAGTTAGGTTTTGAGAATTTTGGGCAATTCAACCTCAATTTGGGGTCGAATCTTAAAACAAATCATATATTTGGACTCGTCGGGTATTGGGTAATTGGATTATGGTCCGAGCCTCGAGTTTGGACCATGAGTGCCCGGTGTCGGATTTTTGGTATTTTTGGAAGAAAAATTTGAAATGAATTTCTAAGCTAGGAAATTGTATCCTTGTGCTATTATTGATAATATTGAATCGATTTATGTTAGATATCGTTGGTTTGGGGTCAAATTCTAGAGGAAAGGCGATTGTTGAGCTTTGAGTTGCTATTTTCGGATTCGAGGTAAGTGTTTGATCTAACTTTGGCTTGAGGGAATAGAATTAGGTTAATATTTGCTGTGTGCTATGTGGAGTTGGTGTATAGGTATGGTGACGGTTACCTGTGCGGCCGAGTTTAGAATGATCGTGAGTCATAATTGCTACTAAAATTTCGAAAGAAGTGTACAATTGTGATAATTACTTGTTAGATGAACTATGAAGTGATAGTTGAGAAGCAAATGTATTAAAAAGGAATTTTTTGTACTTTTCCCTTGCTGGGTCTTATTGTTGAGTTGTATTTTCCTTGCTGAGATTTATAGTTGAGTTATTCTCCCGTTTGGTTGTGACCATTGATTAGGCGAGGAAGAGATAGTAAAAGCACGAATTGTGATGCCGTGCACTGTATATTGAGAGTAAAAGCACGAAGGGTGATGCCGTGCATTACATTCGACAGTCTTGGTGAGAAATGAGAGTAAAAGCACGAAGAGTGATGTCGTGCATTATATTTGACAGTCTTGGTGAGAAATGAGAGTAAAAGAACGAAGGGTGATGCCGTGCATTATATCTGACAGTTTATGTGAGAAATGATAGCAAAAGCATGAAGGGTTGTGCCGTGCAGTTGTTGATTCACTAGCTTTCTCTATTTATTATTGTATATTCAGTTCCATTCCTTGTTTGTTGAAGTTATAATTTAACCGTTACACCCCAACATGTCCCCTCCCCATTATATGTTTAAATTCTTGTTCTCCTTATGTTATTGCACATATATCTGTACATGTTGATTGTGGTAGGTTCGGTTTAGCTTCGTCACTACCTCGCCGAGGTTAGGCCGGGAACTTACCAACATATGAGGTCGGTTGTGCTGATACTACACTTCTGTGCCTTTTTGTGCACATGTCAGGACACAGTTTACGGATTGCAGCTGTAGCTAGGGAGCGATCCTTCAGTTTAGATACTCCGAGGTAGTTCGCTGGCGTTCGCGGGTCCTATGTCTCCTCTATCTCTTCCAGTTTGTTTTTTTGTATCAAAACAGACATGTTATGTATTTCTTTCAGACTGTTGTTTTTAGTACTGTTTTAGTCGTCCGTGAGTAGTGACACCAGATACTGGGTAGAGGCATGTTATTACTTTCCGCACTTTATCATTGCTATCGTTGCTAAAAGTCTTCCGCGTGGTTTCAATTAATTATTTCAGTATTTATATTGTTTTAGATTAAGGTTTTTGTGAAAATGATTTAAAGGGTTGGCTTCCCTGGATTCGACAGTAGGCGCCATCACGACTTCCGATGGTGGAAAAAATCTGGGTCATGACAAGTTGGTATTAGAGCACTAGGTTACTTGGGTCTCATAACTCACAGACAAGCTCGGTAGTGTTTGAGGGATCAGTACGGAAACGTCTGTATTTATCCCCCAGAGGCTACAGAGTTGGGAAATTTTTTACTTTGTTCATTCTTGTCGTGCTATTATGCTTCTCAAATATTGATTGTCGTTCTACTCTGTTCTTTAGCAGATGGCGAGAAGACGTGCGTCTTTTTCCTCCGCGCTGCAGCCCAAGACCCCAGCAGCAGCTCCCATGAGAGGCAGGGCTCGAGGTCGTAGCAGGGGCAGAGCTCAGCCCCAGGCAGCAGTTCCCGATGTGGTGCCTCATATTGACTTTGATGAGGAGGTTCCAGCCCCACCGACTGCAATGGGCCCAGCTCTGGTCCCAGGAGGAGTGATGTTTTCCCCGGATCTCCAGGATGCTCTTGTCCGCATAACAGGCTTTATGGACACTGTCACTAGAGCGAGATTGTTGCCAGTAGCACCAGCCACTTCTCATTCTGCATGAGGGGTTCAGACTCCTGCTACACGTACTCCGGAGCAGGTAGCTCCCCAGACTCATGTTCCATTGGTTCAGCCCGCAATGGCAGCTCATACCGACATTACAGCTCAGGCCGGAGATGGGACGGCTATGTCTTCGGATGCTTTGTAGAGACTTGATCGGTTCTCCAAGGTTTTCACTATCACTTTCAGCGGTGCTTCATCGGAGGATCCCCAGGATTTTCTATTTTGTTGTCATGATATCATCAAGACTATAGGGATAATAGAGACCAATGGGGTCGATTTTTGCACTTTCAAGCTTGTGGGATCCGCCAAGACTTGGTGAAAGGAATATTGCCTATCTGGACCAGCAGGTCACTTGCTTTGATATGGGATCACATTGCGGAGTTATTTTTGGAGAAGTTTCTCCCCGTCACTCAGCGGGAGGCACTTCGCAGAAAGTTTGAGCGCCTTCAGCAGGTCTCCATGACTGTTACACAGTATGAGACCATATTTGTTGAATTGGAACGCCATGCAGTAGTGATACTCCCTACAGATCGAGAGAGGGTTCAGAGTTTTATTGATGGATTGATTCAGCCGATTCTCCTTCAGATGGATATGGGAGTTGGCAGTGATATTACCTTATAGGAGGCGGCCAATGCGGCCCGCCGGGTAGAGATGGCACTGGGTCGAGGAGGTAGTCAAGGTTCAGACAAGAAGACTCGACATTCTAGCAGATTTAGTGGTACCTCATCTGGAGGTAGGGATTTTTATGGCCATCCCTGAGGCTTTTCCAGTCTGCATTTTAGGTTTCTCATGGTACACCAGGCAGTGGTGGTCATCAGCAGTATTATTCGGATCAGTAGTCCTTCAGCGCACCACCAGCTCCATCAACGCACCACCACTTCAGAGCTTCAGGGAAGGACATACCAGTCGACTGGGCCAGTAGTCTCAGCACCGAGGGCATGTTATGGTTGTGGTGACCTAGGTCATGTTTTAGGTTTTTCCCTCGAGCCTCGAGTAGTTCTCAGAAGTAGGGTTCTCGCCCTACGGTTCAGGCAGTAGGTGATCCACAGGCCGCCCATCCAGCTAGAGGCGGGGGTAGGATCATAGAGGTGGAGGGAGAGAACGTAGAGGTGGAGCTCGGACAACGAGAGGTGGGGGTCAGCCCGCAGAAGATTGTCCCAGAGACAAAATTCATGGAGGTGGGGCCCAACCCCATTGTTATGCATTGTCAGCTAGGCCGGAGGCCGAGTCATCTGATGTTGTGATTACAGGCATTATATTGGTGTGTGATAGGGGTGCTTCAGTATTATTTGATCTGGGATCCACTTATTCTTATGTGTCATCCTATTTTGTACTCTATTTGATTATGCTTAGTGAGGCTTTGGGTATTCCTGTATATGTGTCCACACCGGTTGGTAATTTCATAGTGGTCGATCGAGTGCATCGTTTTTGTGTGATGGTATTTGAGGGTATTGAGACCCGTGTCAACTTATTGCTTTTAGACATGGTGGACTTTGATGTTATATTGGGGATGGACTAGTTGTCCCTGTATCATGCTATCTTGGATTGTCACTCCAAGACTGTGACTTTGGCCATGCCAGATTTTCCCTAACTTGAGTGGAGATGGACCCCAGGTCATGCCATATGTAGTGTTATTTCGTATGTCAAGGCTTGACGTATGGTTGAGAAGGGGTGTCTAGCATATTTTGCATATGTTCGCGACTCTAGTGCACAGGTTCCATCTATCGACTCTGTTCCTATTGTTCGGGAGTTCCCCGAGGTTTTTCCTTCAGACCTGCCGGATATGCCGCCCGACAGGGCTATTGATTCTGTATTGATCTGGCTTCTGGCACTCAGCCTATTTCTATTCTGCCGTATCGCATGGCCCCGCCAGAGTTGAAGGAGGAGCTTCAAGACTTGCTTGATAAGGTTTTCATTAGACCCAATGTATCACCTTGGGGTGCACCATTATAGTTTGTGAAGAAAAAGGATGGGTCGATGAGGATGTGCATTGATTACTGGTAGTTGAACAAGGCGACGATAAAGATCAAGTATCCACTACCTAGCATTGATGATTTGTTTCACTAGCTCCAGGGTGCCAGGGTGTTCTCGAAGATAGATTTGAGGTCTGGTTATCATCAGCTGAGGATTAGGGCGTCGGATGCCCCTAAGACAGCATTTCGAACTCGGTATGGGCATTATGAGTTTTTGGTCATGTGTTTGGGTTGATCAATGCCCCGATATCATTCATGGAGTTGATGAACCGAGTGTTCAGGCCTTATTTGGATTTATTTGTGATTGTATTCATTGATGATATCTTGGTGTACTCCTGCAGTCAGGAGGAGCATGACAGCACCTCAGAGTGATTCTTCAAACTCTGAAGGATAGCTAGTTGTACGCCAAGTTTTCAAAGTGTGAATTTTGGTTGAGTTCACTCGCATTCTTGGGTCATGTTGTATCAGCATAGGGTATTCAGGTGGACCCGAAGAAGATAGAGGCAGTAAAGATTTAGCCACGACCAGCTTCAGCTACATAGATTCAGAGCTTCTTGGGGCTAGCTAGTTACTACAGACGTTTCGTGGAAGGGTTTTCATCCATCGCATCCCCGATGACTAGATTGACCCAGAAGGGTGCCCAATTCAGGTGGTCATACGAGTGCGAGGAGAGCTTCCAGAAGTTCAAGACAGCTCGGACTACGGTAACAGTATTGATGTTGCCCACGGGATTCGAGCCTTATACTGTGTATTGTGATGCTTCCTGCATTAGTCTTGGTGCAATGTTGATGTATAACGGCAAGGTCATGCATATGCTTTGAGGCAGTTGGAGATCCACGAGAAAAATTATCCAGTTCATGACCTAGAGTTGGCAGCCATTGTTCATGCCTTGAAGATCTGGAGGCATTATTTGTATGGTGTGACGTGTGAGGTGTACATGGATCACAAGAGCCTTTAGTACTTGTTCAAGTAGAAGGAGTTGAATTTGAGACCGCGAAGGTTGTTGGAGTTGTTTAAATATTATGATGTTTCTCTTTTATAACACCTGGGAAAGGCCAATGTGGTGGCTGATGCATTGAGTAGAAAGTCTGCCAGCATGGGTAGTCTTGCATATATTCCGGTCAGCCAGAGACCGCTTGCCTTGGATGTTCAGGCCTTGGCCAATAGATTTGTGAGATTGGATATCTCTGAGCCCAACAGGGTGTTAGCTTGCACGGTTGCTCGTTCATCTTTGATGGAGCGTATCTGGGAGCGGCAGTTTGATGATTCCCATTTGTGTGCCCTGAGAGACATGGTGCAGCAGGGAGGTGCTAGGGAGACGACTTTGGGAGATGATGGCGTATTGAGGTTGCAGGGGACAGTCTGTGTGCCCAATGTTGATGGTATTCGAGAGTCGATCTTAGCACAGCCCCACAATTCTCCGTATTCTATTCACCCGGGCGCCGCAAAGATGCATCAAGATTTGTGACAACATTATTGGTGGGGCAAAATGAAGAAAGACATTGTTGCATATATGGCTCGTTGTCTGAATTGTCAGCAGGTTAACTACAAGCATCAGAGGCCCGGTGGGTTATTTTAGAGGATTGAGCTTCCCGAGTGGAAGTGGGAGATAGTCGCCATGGATTTTGTTACTGGCCTTCCGATGACTCGTAAGAAGTTTGATGCTATATGGGTTATTGTTGATGGGTTGACTACGTCAGCGCTTTATCTCAGTTGCCCTTACCTATTCATAAGAGAGGTATGCTGAGATTTATATAAGGGAGATCGTTCGCTTTCATGTGGTGCCCATATCTATTATTTCAGATCGGGTCCGTAGTTTACCTCGCATTTCTGGAGAGCGGTGCAACATGAATTGGGAACCCAGGTCCAGTTGAGTACAACATATCACTCCCAGATGTATGGTCAGTCCGAGAGGACTATTCAGATTCTTGAGGATATGCTCCGAGCCTGCGTTATTTATTTTGGAGGCTTGTGGGACCAGTTCTTGCCTTTAGTAGAGTTTGCTTACAACAACAACTAACAGTCCAGTATTTTGATGGCTCCATATGAGGCATTGTATGGTAGGTGGTGTCAGTCCCCAGTCAGATGGTTTGAGCCGGGAGAGGCTCGGTTATTGGGTAAAGATTTGGTACAAGAGGCTTTGGATAAAGTCAATATCATTTAGGACATGCTTGGGTCAGCTCAGTCTAGGCAAAAGAGTTATGCAGATCGTAAGGCCAGAGATGTTGCTTTCATAGTTGGTGAGCGGGTATTGCTCCCTGTATCGCCTATGAAGGTCGTGATTAGGTTCGGGAAGAAGGGCAAGCTTAGTCCTAGGTATAGTGGCCCATTTGATATTCTTGACCGTTTGGGAAGGTGGCTTATGGACTTGCATTTCCGCCAAGCTTGTCAGCTGTGCATCTGGTTTTTCATGTATCCATGCTTCGGAAGTATCACGGTGATACACCCACGTGTTAGATTTCAGTACTGTCCAATTGGACAAGGAGCTGTCATATGAGGAGGAGCCGATGGCTATTTTAAACCAACAGGTTCGACAATTGAGGTCGCAGAGTTTTTCTTCAATGCGTGTTCAGTTGAGAAGTCAGCCTCCTGAGGCATCGACCTGGGAGTTTGAGTCTGATATGCGGAGCCGTTATCCCAATCTATTCCCCGACTCAGGTGCTTCCTTCTTTTGCCCGTTCGAGGACGAACAGTTGTTTTAGAGGTGGAGGATGTGACGACCCAAAGGGTCATCACCGTAATTCTCCCTTTCTTTACGCTTCTGAGGCCTTGAAAACATCTTAATTGGTTGCCTCAATTTTTGTGCACAGTCTGGGCGCGAAGCTGAAAAATATTTATGTGAAAATATTTGAATTCTGTGTTAAAAACTATGAATTTTGATAATAATATTGCTATAATTGACTTTGGTCAATATTTTCGGTAAACGGATCCGGACACGTGATGTGACGGTCCTAGAGGACCCGTAAGAAAATTTGGGACAGGGGCGTATTCCCGGAATCGAAATCTCAGTACGGAACTTTTCTGTGAAATTGTTTTCTGAAAAATGCTTAAGGAAAAATAAAAATAAAAATTTATCAAAAGTAATGGTATCGGGCTCGTATATTGGTTCCGACGCCCTGTATAAGTCTTAAATGAGTGTTATGCGCTATCTGCAAAGTTTGGTTGAAAACGAACTTCATTAGACGTGTATCGGACTAAAAATGGAAAACTTGAAAGTTTTGAACTTTGAAATGAAAATCATGAGTTTTGGAGGTTGATACTTTTATTTTGATGTTATTTTAGCGATTTGATAGCTCGAGAAAGTTCGTAGGATGATATTGTAAGTGCGTGTGGTTGGTTGGGAGCCCCGAGGGCTCGGGATTTTTTTCGGGGGTGGTTCGGGGTGTTTTTGGTTCTTTGGACTTAGAGGTTTTTCTGCAATTTTTGCAAAGATCCCTTCTTCTATGCGATTGCATAGGCTCCCCTGCGATCGCATAGAGTCCCTTGCCAGCCCTCCAATTTTCTTCTATGTGATCGCATAGTCTGACATGCGATCGCATAGCTTGGCCAGTCATTTCAGTGCGATCGCATACCCTTTATCGCGATCGCATAGTGTTCAGACACCACCTAGGCCAGACCCCGTCTTTCTTCTATGCGAACGCGTCCTTCCCCCTACGATTGCATTGGCCAGCCTTCCCTATCTCTATGCGATCAAAATCCTATTCCTGCGATCGCATAGGCCAATTTCCTTCAGCGATTTAATTTAGTCCAGAACAGTGTTATTCCGCATTTCTTCAAAACATCCTCTCACGAGCTCTCCTCCTACACTCTCCATTGACGAACTTCAAGCCTCGACTTTACCATAGCTCTTTGGGTAAGTGATTCTACCTTCAGTTTTCCACTATTTTTCATCTAATCATCAATTTTCTAGCCCTAAATCATAGAATCATGATAGAAATTAGGGCTTTTGGGTAGAGTTAGGTTTTGAGAATTTTGGGCGATTCAACCTCAATTTGGGGTCTAATCTTAAAACAAATAATATATTTGGACTTGTGGGGTATTGGGTAATTGGAATTCGGTCCAAGCCTCGAGTTTGGACCATGTGGACCCGGTGTCGAATTTGTTGGAATATACTCTTAACGCTAGAGGGGGGGGGGTGAATAGCGTTATAATAAAAAACAATGTAAATTTGTGGAATTAAAAATGCAGGAGTAAAATAAGTGCGGTAAATAAAGAAGTAAGGAGAGAACACACCGAACTTATACTGGTTCACCACAACGTGTGGTTAGTCCAGTCCCCGAGAGACTCTCCGAGTTTTACACTAACTCCGTTAAGCTTACGGGTGCTTAACAAACCGTTACACTTGCTCGTAGATATACACTCTACAAGACTTCAACCTGCTCGAGGATACTTCACCTCAAGACTTCAAGCCAAGGAACTAAACTTTCCTTCTTACAACAAGGGATTAGAACTTCCCTTCAAGTGTATGCAAACACTTAACACTCAAGACAAGACTCTCTTATAGAGTAGATGTGAGTAAAATAAATACGCTCAAGAACACAACAACTTCGTCAAGAGTTTGGCTCTCAAAAACTATGAAATGAATATAAAATGATTGATATGAGAGTATATAAGCTTAAGCAAGAATGTAATCAGTTGTTGTACTTAAAAGAGTGATTTTGAGGTGTATTTATAGTCCTCAAAGTCACCAAGACCGTTGCTTAATTGCCAATCACTAATTGCTGATTTTGTGCTAGGATAATCGATTATCTGAGTTGGTTAATCGATTATCTGCAAATCGTTCAAAAATCTTATGCAGATTTTAAGTAGAATAATCGATTATTAAAATGGCATAATCGATTACCTGATAACGTTTAAAAATCAGACGCCGATTTTATGCTAGCATAATCGATTATTGCCTTGTGCATAATCGATTATCTTTCAGCATTAAAAAATACTTTGGCAACGGTCTTAACAATATCGATTACCTAAAAGACATAATCGATTATTTTGCTGTATTGAAAATTCCGGTTATACACTGTCTAGACATAATCGATTATCAAGAAAAACATAATCGATTATTTTTCTGTTTTGTAAAATCCGGTTTACACTGTCTTAACATAATCGATTATCAGAAAAGACATAATCGATTATTTTGTTGTTTTGCAAATTCCGGTTTATACTGTCTTAACATAATCGATAATCAGAAAAACATAATCGATTATTTCTATCCAGATTTGAAAGACATGTTTAAAATCATTTTGGCTAAAATAAAAATGTTTGGAAATCATTTTGTTTTAAATCAAAGATGCATGGTTTGATGAAAATGATTTTACGAGAGAAGCCAAGTCTTGAATCTATTGTCGGATCAAGATCACAATATAAAACGACTCATGTATAACTTTGTTGCTTTACTTGATCTTGTTCTTTGTTTCTCTTGTGCTTGGACTTCGGCATATGTCAATGTTTCATGCGCGTCGGTTTGTCATTTATCAAAACCTACAAAGATGAACACACGTTTAGTTTTTGCGACTTGAGAACGTGTTTCAACAATTTTCCCCTTTTTGATAATGGAAAACCAATATCGGGATATGCATATTAAATAATCCAAGACAAGTTTCCCCTCAATTTATGAATTCCCCCCTTAATTTATGCCAATATGTATTAGTGTGCATAGCCCTTGTTCTTCTCCCTTTTGACATTAGCAAAAAAAAATTAATAAACTTTCATTGAGGAAACTATATTGAAAATACATAATAAGACAAGAAAAAATATTATTCAACCGATACAAAAAAAAATATTATTCATTTTCATTAACATCCGCCTCGGCATCCGGCACTTCTTCCGGAAGAACAACTTGGGCATAGGGATAGAGAACATGGTCAAAATATCCATGAAGCTCATGGGATAATCGGGTGACATTTCTATCAATACGATTCATAGATGTTGACAAAGAGGCAAGTTTTTCTGAAATGGTTTGGAGGGAAGCAACGGACGGAGCCTGAGGACGACGTCTTTGAGTTGGAGGAGGAGCCGGATGCTCACCGATATTGGGAAATGAAGATTCTTGAATTTCCCAATGTTTTGTTGCCTTTTTGTGAGGACCGACGGAGGTGTCGATACCGGAGGCTTGAAAAATAGCCATTATGACAAAAGCATAGGGGAGTGGCTTATCGTCCCCAATTGCATCATACATGTGAGTCATGACGAACTGGCACCAATTGATGTGAGCCCCGGTGATAATTGCATGCATGAGTTTTGAATCCTCATGAGAGAGAGTTGTATGATTGAAATTGCGCGGTTTTAGAACGCGGGTGATGAAATAAAAAATTATACGATATTCAGGGAGCATATGCGTGATGGTTGGGCGACGCTGCTCCGGAGTTTGAACAAATTCCCCGATCCCAATTTGGTGGAAAAGGAGTTGTTCATCAAATAAGGCTCCTTCTTCTCTAGTGTAAAGTGAAATATCTTCCCCATTTCGTGGAAGTTTTGTAAGGAGTTGCAGGTGTTCCTCATTTAAAAGAATTGGAACTCCATTGATGTTTGAGACAAGGTCACCATCTTCGTCCTTCTGAAGATTTGAATAGAAGGCACGAATTAGAGAAGGGTGAATGTAGGGAGATTGAAGATATAGGAAGTCAAGGAGTTGGCTTTGCATAAGAATATTTGCCGTTGATGGGGGTGCGCTATCGCGAAGATATCGACTAGTTGAGAAGCAAGGCGGAAGGATTTCTCGACTCTCAAATTTTTCGAGGAATCGAATGAGTTCGGGTTCAGTGTCGAAGCGTAAGAAGGATCCGTCTTTGTAGTAGTGGGATAGTGGACGAGCGATGGAAGATGAGGCAATTTGTTTGCCGGAACGAGCGCGTTTGGAATTCTTGCCCGTCATTTTTATGGAGGAAGGAGAGCTGTTACATAAAGTTTGGAGACTATTTAAGAATGTTTTGGAGCTAATATGGATGTTGAGATGTAGATTTGTGAAGGATGGAAGTCCCTATTTATAGAGTAGAGGAAAGGGGGGCATTGAATGAATAAAATCTTCAGATTTTGAGGTGCCAAACGGTCAGGAACGGTAACAAAATTTAAACACTGACCGTTGGTAATCGATTATAGAAGCTGAATATTCGATTATGACAAAAATTTTGAATTATACTCAGAGAATAATCGATTACTGGATTTGATAATTACTGCTGCACAGTGTGTTATACGGACTCGGGGAATAATCGATTTTGATATGGAGATAATCGATTATTCTTAGGCAGTGCGATGAAAAACCGAGACGGTAAGAGGAAATCAATTATTCAGTTTTCAAGAATCGATTATTTTATAAACACTTGTAAAACTGAACTTTCAATAATCGATTAACAATGTGGATAATCGATTATTAAACATGATTGCCAGATTCCTGCAAAATCAAAATGTTAGATAATCGATTCTAGTATTAGTATAATCGATTAGTTTATTTTTCCAGTAGAATAATGGGAAAATATAAAGGAGTAATAATCGATTATTGACTGAGAAAAATCGATTATTTATCACCATTGCCCGAGAATTCCCCCTGTCTTTGGGGCGATACCTGCAAAAAAGAGTTAGGCGCCTCCGACGCTCAAGTTAGTAATCGTTGAAAAGAAAAAATGCAATGCATGTATTAGATCAACGTGGAGTCAAGAATCCCGAGTTCACTACGAATTCGGAAAAAGGACTCTTTCTCTAAAGGCTTTGTGAAGATGTCGGCCAATTGATATTTGGTTTCAACAAACTCAATTTCGACATCACCTTTGAGAACGTGATCTCTTATGAAGTGGTGCCTAATTTCTATGTGTTTCGTTCTTGAGTGAAGAACAGGGTTCTTCGTCAAGCTTATGGCGCTAGTATTATCACATCGAAGAGGGATATGATTGATACTAAGACCATAATCCGAGAGTTGTTGTTTCATCCAAAGGATTTGAGCACAACTACTCCCCGCGGCTACATATTCAGCCTCGGTTGTGGATAACGCAACACTTACTTGTCTCTTGCTAAACCAAGAAACTAGAGAGTTACCGAGCAAATGGCAAGTGCCACTAGTGCTCTTGCGGTCCAATTTGCAACCCGCAAAATCAGAATCGGAATAGCCAACAAGTTGGCATGAAGAACCTTTGGGATACCATAGTCCCACATTTATAGTTCCAACAAGATACTTCATTATCCATTTTACCGCAGTTAGGTGCGACTCCTTCGGACATGATTGATATCGAGCGCATAAACACACGCTAAACATGATGTCCGGTCTACTTGCAGTAAGATAAAGAAGGGATCCGATCATACCTCTATACTTCTTTGTGTCTACTTCCTTACCTTTCTCATCTTTGTCAAGATGGTCGGATGTACTCATTGGAGTGGCCATTGCTTTGGCGTTGCTCATTTCAAAACGATTTAGCAACTCCTTGCAATATTTGGATTGGCAAATGAAAGTTCCCTCTTTCATTTGTTTCACTTGCAACCCCAAGAAGAAATTTAGCTCACCCATCATTGACATTTCGAATTCGCTAGTCATTAACTTAGAGAATTCCTCGCATAAAAAATCATTAGTAGCACCAAAAATAATATCATCGACATAAATTTGAACTAATAGAATGTCATTGTTTTTATTTTTGATAAACAGTGTAGTGTCAACTTTCCCCCTTTCGAACTCATTGTCCAAAATAAATTTGCTTAAGCGCTCGTACCAAGCCCGAAGAGCTTGTTTAAGTCCATATAGCGCTTTCTTAAGCTTGAAGACATGATCGGGAGATTTAATGTCTTCAAAGCCCGGGGGTTGTTCAACGTACACTTCCTCTTGAATAAACCCATTGAGGAAGGCACTTTTGACATCCATTTGAAATAATTTGAAATTCATAGATGATGAAAAAGCAAGTAATAAACGAATGGCTTCTAGCCGTGCTACGGGTGCATAGGTTTCTTCATAGTCAATTCCTTCTTCTTGATTATAACCCTTAGCAACAAGCCTAGCTTTGTTTCTAGTGATTATACCATTTTCATCTAATTTATTTCGAAAAACCCATTTCGTACCAATTATGGTGTGATTATCGGGTCTTGGCACCAATTCCCAAACATCATTACGTTTGAATTGGTTAAGCTCCTCTTGCGTTGCCAAGGTCCAATGCTCATCCCCAATTGCTTCGGAAATGGTTTTAGGTTCTATTTGAGAAACAAAAGCCATATGCCCTACAGTGTCTTTAAGAAGATTTCGTGTACTTACCCCTTTCTCGATGTTGCCAATTACCTTGTCAAGAGGATGGTCTTTAGATGTCCTCCAAGCCTTAGGCATCATCAATTCTTCTTCTTGTGGTGGTACTTCTTCCGAAAGTTGTTCCATGACTTCATCTTGAACTTCCTTTGGATTCTCCTTTTGCACCTCGTCTTGAAGATTGATTTTGTTTAAAGCACCTGCAAGACCATCATAACAATCCTTTCTCGCCAAGCGAGCATCATTTTCACAAAATACTATATGAGGAGATTCCTCAACAGTTTTGGTTCGATTATTGAAGACTCTATATGCTTTGCTACGCGATGAGTAACCAAGAAAAATTCCTTCATCAGATTTCGCGTCAAATTTTCCCAAGTTATCTTTTCCGTTGTTGTGAATAAAATATTTACAACCGAAGACTCTAAGATGGGAAAGATTTGGTTTCCTTCCCTTATAGAGTTCATAGGGAGTTTTTATGAGTATCGGTCTTATGACAGCTCTGTTTAAAACATAGCTTGCGGTACTCACGGCATCCGCCCAAAACTTTTTGGAAATCTTAGCCTCATCGAGCATGGTTCTAGCCATCTCTTCGAGACATCGATTTTTACGTTCCACCACTCCATTTTGTTGTGGTGTACGTGGAGCCGAAAAGGTATGTTCAATACCGAGTTCGTCACAAAAATCCGCAAAGATATTATGATCGAACTCTCCCCCATGATCACTTCTTATGGAAGTGACGGTTGTGTTCTTTTCATTTTGAACACATTTAAGAAAACTTTTAAAAGCATGAAAGGCATCACTTTTATGAGCAAGAAATAACGTCCATGTGAATCTAGAGTAGTCATCAACAATTACAAAAGCATAAAGATTTCCACCAAGACTTTCAACACGAGATGGTCCAAAACGATCCATGTGTAGAAGTTGTAAGGGTCTAGTGGTTGAAACAACATTTTTGGATTTAAAAGAGGCTTTTGTTTGTTTCCCTTTTTGACATGAATCACAAATAGAATCTTTTTCAAATTTCATGTTTGGAAGACCAATTACTAAATCTTGTGAAACTAGTTTGTTTAAAAGATTCATATTTACATGAGCTACTCTACGATGCCATAACCACATGTCGTCTTCTTTACTCATAAGGCAATTTACAAAACTTGATGAAGAATTTTCAAGATCAACCATATAGATATTATCCATTCTAATACCACGAAGAATAATTTTAAAATCACTACGACGGATAACTAAGCATTCTTCAGAGTCAAACAATACAAGATTTCCCTTGTCACATAATTGACTTATGCTCAAGAGACTATGTTTAAGACCTTTAACTAGAAAAAAAAAGCTTAATGGAGGAGGATTCATCCTTACCGACCGATCCAATGCCGATAATCTTTCCTTTGTTATTGTCTCCAAAAATAACATTTCCTCCTTTCGTGGGTTTTAGTTGAAGGAATTTTGATGCATCCCCGATCATATGTTTGGAGCATCCACTATCAAGGTACCAAAGTACACTTGATCCCTTCAAACACACCTACAAAACAAATTAATGAGATTTTGGTACCCAAGCCATTTTGGGTCCTTATGTGTTAGGTGCAAAATAGTGGTGCGATTGATCTGCAGTGAAATGTCTATGTCTAGTGAAGCATGCGGGAGCAATATGTCCAATTTTATTGCAATAATGACAAATGACATTCGTATTGTGCATTCTTCTAGGATGATAATAATTTGGGGGTCTAAATTTATTCACTCTATTTTTAGGAATATAGTTTTGATGTAGTTTTCGAAAATCTTGTCTAGGTGGTCTATACATGCCAATATTTCTTCTAGCATTCACTCTATTGTTAGGAATATAGTTTTGATGTGGTTTTCGAAAATCTTGTCTAGGTGGTCTATACATGCCAATATTTCTTCTAGCATTTGTTCTAGGATGAGTTGCAATTCTAGGATTAAAATTTCTAGGTTGAGTGTTGACATTTATTTTGTTTTGCCTAAGTTGAGTCTTAGGTGGTTTAGGAATGGACTCAACTTTTTCTTTTGGCTCGTGTTTAAAGCCTATACCGTGCTTAGTGGATTTCAAATTTACAAGCACTTCATTGAGATTTTTGTGTGAAGAATTGAATTTGTGCAAAGTGCTTTTAAGACTTTCTACTTCTTCCTTTAGAGATTTGCAAGAAGTACATTCCTTATTTGAGCTTTCGGGTTTATCGGCGCTTCTTTTGCCATAAAACTTGTTTTCCTCTTTTAATTTCTCATTTTCAAGAGTTAGTTTTTCAAAATCCTTTTCTTTTGAAGAAACTTGTTTTCTTAAATCTTTTATAGATTTAGAAGCGCTAATAAACTCTTTATACAACTCATCAAATGCATCTTGCATTTCTTCTAAAGTGAAATAGTTCTTAGAAGTAGTACATACCTCGTTTTGAGTTTCTTCGTGTGCCATAAGACACAAGTTTGCGGTCTCGTTTCCTTCTCCATCACTTGATTCGTCGCCGGAGTCGCCTCCCCAAGAGATGTATGCTCTTTGTTTCTTGACGGGTTTCTTCTCCTTTTTGGTATTTGGACAATTTGATTTGATATGCCCATTTCTCCGCATCCATAGCACTTTAATTGGTCTCCTTGTCGCTTACCTTTTCGTTCATACTCCTTTCGCATGAACTTGTGAAATTTCTTAATAACAAGTCCGAACTCGTTATCTTCGTCGCTTGAATCCTCATCATTTTGAGGTTGAGCCGTGCTTGCTTTGAGGGCGATTCTTCGTTTCCTTTGATCATCCAATGGAGGGTTAAGAATAGTATATTCATAGGTTTTGAGATTACCTCTAAGCCCGTCGATTGTGACATTTGTAATGCCGATTGACTCTTGAATAGCGTCGGCTTTGGAGCGCCATTCCGGAGTGAGACTTCGAAGAATTTTACGGACAAGCTCCCTATCCGTGAAAGTCTTATTGAGAGCATGAAGATCATTAACGATTTTTGAAAATCGTTCGAACATATCGTCTATCTTCTCGCTTTCCTTCATATGAAAAAGTTCATATTCGTGGGTTAGAAAATCTATTTTACCTTCTCTTACCTGGTCCATACCTTCGTAGGTGATCTCCAATTTATCCCATATTTGCTTAGCCGTGGTGCAACATGAGATTTTCCGATAATCATCGGGATTTACAGCACAAAATAGCATGTTGATGGCCTTTGCATTATATTCCACCTTTCTGATATCGTCCATATCGTATTCGTCTTCCGACTTTGGGACGAGTTCATCTCCAACCTTTTCAGTTGGAAGTTGTTCTCCATTCTTTATGATTTTCCACAGTTGGAAGTTGTTTGATTGAATGAAAATCCTTATCCTCTCCTTCCAATAAGTGTAATTGGTGCCATCAAAGAGTGGTGGCCTTGTGAAGCATTGTCCTTCACCTAGTCCTGCATTAACGTTACGAGTAGAAGCCATGGATTGTTTCTCTCAAACTGTTAAGTCTTTCAGAGAGTTAGGCTCTGATACCAATTGTTAGAATATACGTTTAATGCTAGAGGGGTGGTGAATAGCGTTATAATAAAAAACAATGTAAATTTGCGGAATTAAAATTGCAGGAGTAAAATAAGTGCGGTAAATAAAGAAGTAAGGAGAGAACACACCGAACTTATACTGGTTCACCACAACGTGTGGTTAGTCCAGTCCCCGAGAGACTCTCTCGAGTTTTACACTAACTCCGTTAAGCTTACGGTGCTTAACAAACCGTTACACTTGCTCGTAGATATACACTCTATAAGACTTCAACCTGCTCGAGGATACCTCACCTCAAGACTTCGAGCCAAGGAACTAAACTTTCCTTCTTACAACAAGGGATTAGAACTTCCCTTCAAGTGTATGCAAATACTTAGCACTCAAGACAAGACTCTCTTATAGAGTAGATGTGAGTAAAATAAATACGCTCAAGAACACAACAACTTCGTCAAGAGTTTGGCTCTCAAAAACTATGAAATGAATATAAAATGATTGATATGAGAGTATGTAAGCTTAAGCAAGAATATAATAAGTTGTTGTACTTAAAAGAGTGAATTTGAGGTGTATTTATATTCCTCAAAGTCACCAAGACCGTTGCTTAATTGCCAATCACTAATTGCTGATTTTGTGCTAGGATAATCGATTATCTGAGTTGCATAATCGATTATCTGCAAATCGTTCAAAAATCATATGCAGATTTTAAGCAGAATAATCGATTATTAAAATGGCATAATCGATTACCTGATAACGTTTAAAAATCAGATTCTGATTTTATGCTAGCATAATCGATTATTGCCTTGTGCATAATCGATTATCTTTCAGCGTTAAAAAATACTTTGGCAACGGTCTTAACATAATCGATTACCTAAATGACATAATCGATTATTTTGCTGTATTGAAAATTCCGGCTATACACTGTCTGGACATAATCGATTATCAAGAAAAACATAATCGATTATTTTTCTGTTTTGTAAAATCCGGTTTACACTGTCTTAACATAATCGATTATCAGAAAAGACATAATCGATTATTTTGTTGTTTTGCAAATTCCGGTTTATACTGTCTTAACATAATCGATTATCAGAAAAACATAATCGATTATTTTTGTCCAGATTTGAAAGACATGTTTAAAAATCATTTTGGCTAAAATGAAAATGTTTGAAAATCATTTTGTTTTAAATCAAAGATGCATGGTTTGATGAAAATGATTTTACGAGAGAAGCCAAGTCTTGAATCTATTGTCGGATCAAGATCACAATATAAAACGACTCATGTATAAGTTTGTTGCTTTACTTGATCTTGTTCTTTGTTTCTCTTGTGCTTGGATTTCGGCATATGTCAATGTTCCATGCGCGTCGGTTTGTCATTTATCAAAACCTACAAAGATGAACACACGTTTAGTTTTAGCGACTTGAGAACGTGTTTCAACAGAATTTTGGTATTTTTGTAAGAAAAATTAGAAATGAATTTCTAAGCTAGGAAATTGTATCCTTGTTCTATTATTGATAATATTGAATCGATTTATATTAGATATCGTTGGTTTGGGGTCGAATTCTAGAGGAAAGGCGATTGTTTAGCTTTGAGTTTCTATTTTCGGATTCGAGGTAAGTTATTTACCTAACTATGGCTTGAGGGAATTGGATTAGGTTAATATTTGCTATGTTCTATGTGGAGTCGGTGTATAGGTATGGTGACAGTTACCTATGCGCCCGAGTTTAGCATGACCGTGAGTCATAATTGCTATTAAAATTTCGAAAGAAGTGAACAATTGTGATAATTACTTGTTATATGAACTATGAAGTGATAGTTGATAAGCAAATGAATTAAAAAGGAATTTCTGGTACTTTTCCCTTGCCAGGACTTATTGTTGAGCTGTATTTTCCTTGCCGGGATTTAATGTTGAGTTATTCTCCCTTGCCGGGATATTTTGTCTTGTTATATATTCCTTTCCCGTTTGGGTTTGACCATTTATTGGGTGAGGAAGAGAGAGTAAAAGCACGAAGGGTGATTCTGTGCACTATATATTGAGAGTAAAAGCACGAAGGGTGATGCCGTGCACTGTGTATTGAGAGTAAAAGCACGAAGGGTGATGCCGTGCATTATATTTGACAGTCTTGGTGAGAATGAGAGTAAAAGAATGAAGGGTGATACTGTGCATTATATTTGACAGTCTTGGTGAGAAATAAGAGTAAAAGCACGAAGAGTGATGTCGTGCATTATATTTGACAGTTTTGGTGAGAAATGAGAGTAAAAGCACGAAGGGTGGTGCCGTGCAATTGTTGATTCACTGGCTTTATCTATTTATTATTGTATATTCAGTTCCATTCCTTGTTTTTTGAAGTTATAATTTAATTGTTACACCCCCAACATGTTCCCTCCCCATTATCTATTTAAATTCTTTTTCTCCTTCTGTTATTGCACATATACATGTATAGGTTGATTGTGGTAGGTCCGGTTTAGCCTTGTCACTACCTCGCCAAAGTTAGTCCGGGCACTTACCAACACATGGGGTTGGTTGTGCTGATACTACACTTCTATGCCTTTCTGTGCACATGTCAGGACACAGCTTACAGACCGCATTAGTAGTTAGGGAGCGATCCTTCAGTCCAGAGACTCCGAGGTAGTTCGCCGGCGTTCGCGGGCCTTGAGTCTCCTCTATCTCTTCCAGTTTGTTTTTATTGTATCAAAATAGACTTGTTATGTATTTCTTTCAGACTGTTGTTTTTAGTTCTCTTTTAGTCGTCCGTGAGTAGTGACACCAGATATTGGGTAGAGGCATGCTATTACTTTCCGCACTTTATCATTGCTATCATTGCTAAAAGTCTTCCGCGTGGTTTTAATTAATTATTTCAGTATTTATATTGTTTTAGATTAAGGCTTTCGTGAAAATGATTTAAAGGGTTGGCTTGCCTAGCTTCGACAGTAGGTGCCATCAGGACTCCCGATGGTGGGAAACATCTGGGTCATGACAGATAACATGCCTATAGGATGTATTTCGATATGATATGTTAGAGAACATGCCAATAGGATCTGCTTTGGTTTAAATTAAGTTCGGCAGGCTGTACATTCACACAAATAGAAACCATGCATATTGGTTCTAAATGGCTTTTAATAAAAATCATGCCTAAAGAAATTTCATTTTGGTCAAATAAATCCTGCCTACTTCACTTCATGTTCAACGAGAAACAATGCGTATGACATTTAAAATCAGCTGTAATAGAAATCATGCCTATAGCATCCAAAATTAGTTTAGTTAAAGTTAGTTTGGCTCGTACCTGTCTGAATCGGTTTAAATAACCTTCTCCTTTTAATTAATACAGTTAGAAAGCATGTCTATAGGATCCAAATAGCTCGTTTAATTTTTTTTTTACTTTTTTACTACACTCTTGATCAGTAATAGATATCATGCTTATAGGGCATCACCAGTACACACTTAGGTAAGCCTTAGGTAATAATGATAAAACTGAATTCACCTTTGTTTAATTAGCAACTGCTACATGTCTCACCCCTTTTTGTCGCGAAATCGGGCTTGTGACATTTGGGAGGACAACTCATTCCCTTTTGGAAATTAGATTTTGAAATTTTGAAGAGTGGCAACCTAATGATTAAAGTGAATTAGAACACTAAGAAGGGTTTGAGATGAAGAAACCAGAGTTCGGGTAAGGGCTAGAAATTATCTTTAGGGGAAGGTGTTAGGCACCCCTAAAGATCCACTAGTATGGTCTCGACGATGTTACTATTGTGACTTTACAAATAAACAATTAAAGCTCAAATAAAGGGAGTTCTCACAAAATTTTGCAAGTAGATTGAAAGTTTGATGAAAATAAGGAAGGCAAAAATTTTGAGGATATAATTTTAAACAAGTCTGAAAACAAGTAAAAAGGGAAGGGGGTCCCCAGGTTTATGAACAATATGGATCACATCAATGTAATACCCAGTAATCACTTCTCAAAAGAGGGGTAACATGAGGTATTAGCGTACCGGTCATCATATTCATATCTACCCTTCCCCGCCGCTAAGGTATTAAAGCACAGAATAATATCACTACTTATTGCATGCTATTACCCGTCCCAATCCTATCAGTCCTGGAGGCATATGGGACTACTAATCCTAAAAGGGAGGGAATTGGTGAAAGGATAAAATTCTAAGGCGACATTCTGAGCATGTACAACAAGTATTGGGAAAGCAAGTAAGAGATATGGATCAAATAAACCTCCTTAAATCAAAGAAAAGCATATAGTTTAACTTGTTTTACACGTACTGATTAGGTCTGAATTTAACTTAAACATTAAGGCAGACTGATTAATCACATATTTTTAGATAAGAATTCCAAATTAGGCCTGCCTGCTGGTTGTAATTATCAAAGACTGATGCAGTTATAGTTTTTACCCTAAAGCTTGCCTAGGCATTATACGGATCCTATAGGCATGATATCTATTAGTTTCAGAAATAAAGAAGTAAACTGATTGGAGAAAAAGAATTGTCAATTACAGGGAAATAAGATCTGCATGCATTAAATATTATTGCTACTGGTTTTAGACTTATAAGCCAGTTGCCGATTCAGGTTTGGTTGATAGCTCTTATAGGAATGCTTTCTAGGCGTTACTGATTTTAAGCGCTGTTATAGTCATGCAGAAATCCTGTATGCAGGTCATTTACGTGCAGTTAGTTATTTAAATCCTATCAACGCGTTTTCCTTATGACATATGCATATGCAAAATGCAGGGAGTCCATAGGCATATTATCTATATGATATGATGAATTTTAGAAATGACTTATAGACTTGGTATCTATATGAAGTGCATAAAAACCTATAGCCATGGTATTTATATGAAATGTAGAATTTCAGAAGTATAGTAATTCCCCATGGTATCTATATGAAATATAGAATTTCAGAAGTATTGTAATTTCCTATGAACATGGTATCTACATGAAATGCAGAATTTCAGAAGTATAGTAATTCCCTATGAATATGGTATCTACCCCTTTACATGCATGATTGACCCTCCCTTTTTCACTAACACCCAAGTATTTTATTAGAAGATTATTATGGACTAGAATGAATACGGAGAAGATAAAAATTACATCACAAATTAAAGATTCCAACCAAGGAGAGCCTAATTCAGACCCCAGGTCTGAAATATGAAATAAACCAACTTCCAAAGATCAAGTTTCCAAAGCCCATATCTTATTTGAGGTGTGTCAAAGTTCCAAGAAGCTTCAGAAACTCCAGGAAATGATTACACCCCAAATATCATTATAGGATCATAGTACACTGTGGAAAAGCCATCCCTTAAATTTCCAAGTTCATAGGGAACTCAAGGTCCAAGGCAAGGCTCATAGGAAGGGGCAGAACTTAGAGGCTAAGAGTAAGTGCAAGTGCCATAGATGGGAATTAGGGAAGGCCATGATAGGCTAGTGGTCATGCCCAACAATTGCGATGCTGGCACACCCCTAACCAACCTGTCAACTTTAAAAATTAGAGAGTTAGGACCTATTGAAGGTCAGGTTAAGCCGTGGACAACAATTTGGATGCTGCAGGCTATACCTTAACTCACCACATATAAGGAAGTGGGATATGGGGATTCATACTAGAAACAAGATGCAATGAAAGAGAAGGAAAATGGGCATACTCAGGAATGAGGCATACTGGCACACCATCCAGCCTACTTAGAGGTTGGGGGGTCAAAACATAAGTCATGGAAACCAATTCTTGTTTCCATGCCCCAAGTCCCCACTCACAAACACATAGAGGGGTAATGGGGTAGGGAGAAATTATTCACAAAGAGTAGAAGCAATCAGTAGCATATAGGCATCTTTAAGTCGAGTGTCAAACTTTACATAGAAAAGAAAGTAGACATGGATATTAGGACTTATAAATAAACACATTCGGGTGATGCTGAAAATTAAGTTAGGACATACCGGTTTCGAGGAGACAAGTAAAGAGAAGCAATAGTCTTGTAAATAGACAAAGTGAAGACAAGAAGCAAGAGTACAGAAGAGACTCGTGATTGTGTTGTTCTAAGAGTGTTTTTTGTCGTGTGTTGTGAAAAAAAAGTGTTGTGTATTTATAGTGAGGAAAAAGGAAGGAAATAAGGCAAGAAAATAATAATAGAACTATGTATCGATTTAAAATCAGTTAGTATAAGGACTTCCTTTAATTAAAGAGTTCAAACTTAAACGGTAATGGACAAAAATCTTTTAAGAAAAGTGATCAAGTAAACATCTTGTGCAAAGTAGACAATTAGGGGGTAAATACATAATGGTTTAATTAAGAGAAGAATATTTGAAAGACTCGGTTAACCAAATTGGGTAAGAAAACAAGGTAAAGTTACAGAATATAGAGGTAATCAGTACACAGTAAATCAAGGAGTCAGGGATTTCGAAATTACTGATTCATGAATAAACAAATAAATCAAATCAGAAGTAAGGGAATTGAAAGTCTAAGGAAAGTTTTCAAATTAACCCATGAAACAAGGAAATCAATAAGGTGAAACAAGGAAAGAGTCAGTCACTTAATGCACGAATGCTTGAAATCAAATCCCAAAATTGAAGGTCATTTTACAGGGGAATTCAGCATATAAAAGAGTACAGAAGTATTAGGCATGCGAGGATGAATATATGACAAAGAGAAATGTCATGCATTCATAATGTTAGTAAGTAGTGGATTATATGAATATGGTAGTCATCTCAGCAACAGAGAAGAATGAGTATCAAATAGCATGCAAAACGGTCAAGTAAAAGATTGTATATAGTTAAGATGGATGTCAGAATCATATAGAGAAACTAAAGTTGAAATAAAGATTTCTAAACTCAGTCGAGCAGTAGATGAAACAACTTCAGAGACTCGAATATGTCCAAAGAAATTAGGGTTTTAAGATCAAACAAGTTCAGAGATGAGGAACAAACAAATCACATAGAAAATAACCTCAAAACTCGAATGAACCCCCAAAATTTAGGGTTTTCATCATCAATCTAGTATAGAGATAAAAGACAAGAGAATCAGGAAAAAACATCAACAAGTAAATATAATCAGAAACCTTAAGAAAGAACTAAGATTTTGACATAAAGAAACACAGTAGAAGAATCAACATATGAAACGCAGTAGAAGAACAAGATAAGAAACACAACAGAAGAACAACATAAGAAACACAGTAAAACATGCTAAAAATCAGAGAAACTTCTAAATAACTTAACAAAATCCTAAATCGGAAAAGATAAAGATTTTGAAGGTAATTTTCAAGAGAGGAAATAGGGAAATCATTTGAAAACTTAAGCATAGCACAGATACACAACGGATCTAAAAAGTATCGAAGAAAAACCTCGATTAGCTAGGGTTTTAGAGGAACCCTAGAGTGAGAAAAGCTTGGAAAAGGTCTGATCTAAGTCGGATAAGGTCGGAGTCAGACTCAGGAGGCTACGATACGCCGGAGCAAGGCTGAAGATGGCCGGAAACCTCGAGTCGACGAAGGTTTAAGTGAAGACCTTCAAGGTCTAGCCTCGAAACTTCAAGCATCAGGCCCATAAGAGCAGTAAGAGGTAAGCATAGGCCGTCAATGGCCTGAGAAGCCATGGATTCTGGCGAGTTTGGGGGTTGAAAATGGTAGAAGGCGACTTGAGTTTCGAGAGAGTTCGAGAGAGTTTGAGACGGTTTGGGATTCAAAGGCAGCGATCAGAAGAGAATGAGGGGATTAGGGTAGTCAACGGGAAAGAAAAAAGGTAAGGTTGGGGTCAGGTTGAAATGAAATTGCGCTGGGTAATGTGAATTTAAAATTGGGTTAATTGGGGGGGGGGGGATTTGAGGCTACAATTGAAACGAAATGGGGTTATATTTTAAATAGCTAATTTTTCCTTTTTTGTCTTATAAAATTAGTGAAAATAATTCTAAAAAAAATAAAAGTACTGAACTAATTAATAATATATATATATAATAATTTAAAAATACCGGGACTACTTTTATAATTATAAAATAATATTAATCACAAAATAGGTTATAATTGTAATTATATGCATTTGGCTTTAAAAATTCTAAATAAAATTTTAAAATATATAAAATTACCTTAATTATATTTTGGTATACATATGAGAATAAAATAAATTATTCACCAAAATAATAATCTTAGGAATAATTATTGAATTTTTGTACTGCTAAAACAAACAATAAATAGATTTTTAAATATTCAATAAATTGGAAATAAATGTTAAAACACTTGGGTATGCTTATATATAGATTTTAAAATATTCAATAAATTGGAAAAAATTCTAAAACACTTGGGTATGCTTATATATATATATATATATATATATATATATATATATATATATATATATATATATATATATATATAATTTTGAAAGTATATTGTATACAAAAAATATATAAGGGAAAAAATCGGGTATCAACACTACAATTAGCAGGCAGACCTGATTCGGACATCTTATATTAGTTATGTAATAAATTCGGTCTGCTTCAAAAATTGAAGCACCCTGCTTTAGAACATTAAATTCAGAACCTAATTGTGTTTAAGTCATGCTATTTATATGCATTATTTGCGGAGGTATATATGAGCCCCTTAAATATTTATATGTTCTTTTTTAAAATGCAGTCCTACGTGTTTTTATATGTTGCCTTAGACTTTTTACCTTTCAAGCCTAAGAGTCAACCTAAAATCCTCCCTTTTACAGGAATAGTAGTCATAAATCCCTCCGGAACTGATAGGAATGTGACTGATAATAGCATGCAATAGAGGTCGAGAGCAATCGCGCTTTAATACCTTAACGGGATGGGAAGGGCAGATATGGATATGATGACCGGTGCACTAATACCACGTGTATCCCCTCTTCTGAGGAGTGTCATACCGGATATCACATTGATGTGATCCGTATTATAACTAAACCTAGGACCCCTCTCCCTTTTACACTCTCAAGTATGTGAAAACTATAACTCCTTTTCAAAATTCCTCTTTTAATAATTTCTTTCAAACTCTTATGTGTTTAAACATAAATCCCCTACTTTTTGAGCCTATTCTTATCTATTTCCAAATTGTACAAGATTCACTAAACTGTCTGGCCGGGAACCACACTAGTGAATCCTGAGAGATGCCTAACATCTTCCCCTTAGGATAATTTCAAACCCTTACCCTATCTGTGGTTATCAAAAAATACTTATAAGTGAACCATATATGTGTTCTAATACACCTTAAATCATTAGGTGGCGACTCTTCAAAAATACAAACTCCGTTCCCAAAAGGAATGAGTTATCCCATACCCGAAATGTCATAAACCCGATTTTCTGATGCGAAGAGGGAAAAAGGGGGCGCGACAGCATGGAGACTTTTCTGGGGATCTTTAGGCTTTTACCATTTCAGATTGTTCTTGTGAATTTGTACCTTTCCTATGTGCAATTACTTTAAGCATTTAATTTCTTCTTCGACTACGAAACTGAAATGTCTTCTTTGTTTCCTTTATTGCCGCTTTAAATTATAAACTTTTGTATTTATCGCTTTTTTAACTTGCAAATAAATGTCAACATACTTTTAATTAATGCATAATCATGCTCAACTTCATACTCCACTCGTGCCAAACAAATACTATAGCGACGCTTTTAATGAGTGATTGCGCTCTTCCCATATTATTACCTTGTAAATTCAAAAAGGCATATTTGCGGTAAAACTAGTCTATCAGCGCTGCACTAGACAGTTCCGTACGTTCCCCCTTTTGTTGTCCGCTCAAGGGTACCAGTCTAAAACTCCATAGAAATCTTACTTTGTTTAAATTGTGCATGCATCATGATCAAACCTAGCCTGGTTAGTTATGTTGTCCAAAAGTCCACCGGGTTGACCTAAACCCATACTGACGTCGTCACGATCTGTGCATTTATTTGGAGAACTAAATGCTTAGTGCTAATTATTGATGTTAAATAGTCGAGTTTGGTAGGGATAAGGGCTTAACCATATTTGTCTTGCAGAAATATGAGGCACGAAGTCCCCGGATTCGATATGGTCACCAACATCCAACCGAGATTGCTAAGGTGCCAGAGAGATCTACACTCTAGTGATCAATCTCTCGTCCGAAAATACTTGGGAACTTACCATTCCTCCTAGAGGTCCAACCTAACAACAAGATCATAGAAACTGCTACTTTGTTCTGGGATTGTGAAAGGGTTGTGTTCCGCTTTGGGGACATTGAAATGACATTTGCTAGATGAGTAGGGGGGTTGGCTGGTTTAGTGTGGGAAACTTGGGGTTTTATAATTCCTGAGAACCGTAAAAGAAGGGGTTTACCTTAAAGTGATGGGTTTCAAGAAGAATAGAGAACTGATATGCCTGAAGGACTCACACATCCCTTTTGACTACTTATATGAAAGGTACGATCACAGCAAATCCTACCGTACCTTCCCTTACGAGTTTTACATCATGTTCTCTAGACACATCCATCATAGGGTTTTCGTCCTCATGTTTTATTTCCTGGGGCTGATCGCGTTCCCAATGAAGAAAGGTAGAATTCATACTAGGATGGTTATGTTAACTATGAACCTAATGGAGGGGATTGGTGGGAATCCATTCAACATCGTGCCCATGATCATTGCATATATATACCGAGCCTTAGAGAAGTGTCAACGAGGAGAAAAACACTTCGAAGGCTGCAATTTACTACTTCAACTCTAGCTCATGGCATATCTCCAAAAAGGTGAATACCGACAAGAAATTTAGCAAAGGGACTGGTATGATCACATCGCTTTCCACCAGCCAAAGAAAATGAATTACATCCCTGACATGTTCGCTCAGCCAAAGAATGCTAAAGAATGGGTCGAGCTTTTTGAAAGTCTGGCTGAAGAACAATTTCAATGGATGTTCGAGTGGTTTCCGACTGAGGAGTTCATCGCCCGATCTAGAGATGCACCTTCCCTAATACCGATCGGTCTAAGAGGAACATATCCCTACGGCCCTTTTTTAGATATGAAGCAAGCTCATAGGAAGCAAATCATACCCAGGGAGAAAATCCTACCGCGGCCGCGGTGCATTTTGTGCAGCCCATGGTGGCCAAGTTCAGAGAGCAGAAGTTTCAAGCGAAGAGCCTCAATGTGGCCACACTCGATTTTGTGCGGTCTGTACTAGCCCCGTAAGGGTATTTTTTGTCTAGGAAAATCAGCTTAGTATAAATCGTTTCTTTTTCCATGTTTAGGTCATCAATTGTATACTTCTTTTCTATTTTGAGTAATTTTAGCTTAGTTTTATCATTGAATCTTCAAGTTGTAGCTAGTAATTAAATATTATGGGTTTTTGTATTCATCTATTTCTTTGTTTTCTTCTATTGTCATGAGTAGCTAGACCCATTAACTAGGTTTGTGGATCAACCCTATTTTGGGTAATTGATGGGTCTTGTGTTTTAAGGTTTGAATGTCTATGGGTGTTTGATATTTGGACTAATTTATGATCTTAATGTTGAGTTAGTGGTTTCAAATACTAGTTTATGCCTATTTGACTTGGGCTCTTCTTGAGAAAGAGAGTCTAAGTCTAGAAAATTAGTCCAACAAAGAATTGTGGCGTATTCAAGAGATAGTTAGCCCAAATTAAAGGGTTAAACCTAGAGATAGTAATACCCGACTTGAACCTTAATTTCTTGCACAAATTATCATACCCAATTGGTCTTCAAAAAGTCAATTAGGGAAAAATCACTCAAACTACCGATAGGTTTAGACTAAGAAGTATCGTGCAATGGTTATATCGTAATCCCCAAAGATGACAACCTAGCCTTAGACTCGAGAACTCGTCAAGTATTCACCTAGGAGAAAGTCACTTCCCTAGTGCCCTTTTATCTATTTAGACAACCTTCAATAGTTTAATCTTAGCTTAACTTAGCTTAATTTAGCATCCTACTAGTATAAATTTAGAAGTAATATCAAAACTATGTTTAGAAGTGCAATTAGGAACAATTACGCAATCCAATTTGTTGATACCCAATTTTTTCCTACATATTTTCAATATGCAAAATACATTCAAAATAGCATATATAAGCATATCCAAGTATTTTATTATTTTTTCATAATTTTTAAAGGATTTTAATTGCTTTATTTCCACTTTTTATCCATAAATCCCAATAATTATTTTCAAAATTATTATTTTCTTCGTAATTCATAGATTGGATTTTCATATATATGCCAAGGTATAGCTAAGGTAATTTTCAAATATTTTTACGATTTTGTTTAGTACTTTTTTAAGGCTAATTATATGTAATTGTAATATTAACTTTTTTAAGATTTAATTATGTTTATATTAACAACATTAAGCCCTATATTTTAAAATTTTTATTTACATGTTGCGAATCATTTTACTGCTTTCAATTTAATTCTAGAAATTTATTTACTATTTTTATAATTTAAAAGGGGGAAAATTGGCTATTTAAATAACAACACATTTGTATTTAATTTTTAGCCTAAATTGAACCTGATTAAAACCCAATTTCTCCGGCAATTTGAATTTTAATCCGACCCCAACCCAATTAAACTAACCCAACTCGGATTCCCCACCTACCCTTTTAATCTAGGTCGCCGTTCACCCTTCTTAAAATAAACCTAAACGACCCCTTACCCTAATTCATTCATCACCAAATGCGCCCTTGAATCCCTCTTCTCTCAATTCTCTCTGCAGCATCATATGAACCCTCGCCGCCTCCTCTTGATTACACCGTAATCCACCTTAATCCCTACCTAATCCATGGTCTCCCATGACCGTTTGAGATGTATATCGGCCTCCTAAATCTCCTTGTTGCCCGTTTGTGTGATTTTGTGGCCAGATCTCAAAGAGATCTGGTCTAGTTCTTACTCAACCTCTGTCAACTGTCTTTCTCTGGCCATCCATGGCCGTTCAAGTCAGATTCTTGACTTTTTCGGCTAGATCGGTAACTTTTCAAAGTCTTTCTCACTTTTTCCGGGTTCACTGAAATCCTATGCTTCAAGTTCTTTCAATTTTCTTTCAGATATATCTTAGATCTGTTCTTACTATGAAGTTATTAAGTGTTTTCTCGAAGGTTCTTCGATTTTCTTTCAAAATGACTCTTCATTTTTCAGCGATTAGGGTTTTCTCTTATAAGGTTCTCTTCTCTGATTTTGGTATTGTTTCATGATTTTTACTATGTTTAAACAACTTGTTTATGCTTTCCTTCTATTTGATTCAGCATGTGGAAAACCCTAGATCGTTGGGTCTTATTCGAGTTCTGAGACTGTTCTTGTTTGTTTGAATGTATACTTGTTCAATTAAGTTCTTTATTTATTACTCTCTTTCCCTTGTTTGAATTATTTGATTCTGAGTTCTTATCATCTCTCAAATTTGGCTACTGTTAAAACCTTAATTTCTTAAAAGGTTTCTCTCACTTGTTATTGTAAGACCTTTACTTGTTTATGACTCTCTTTACCTATTACTATGTCTTTTTCACTTTTGATTCTATGTGGCTACTATAACTTGTTTACTATTGTGCTTTGAGTAGATCTTTTTTACTACTGATTCTAGCTTATTCTTGCTATTACTGTATGTTTATGTTATTTCTTTTGCCAGTGTGTTTGGCCTTGCATGTCTGATACTTATGTTCATTCTATTTATATGTTGGAGTGCAGCATTATGTTTCTTTTTGATTGATCCTGATTCCTTCAATATTGCAACTAATTGCAAAAGTTTTCATATGAATCCTAACTTTACTAGTTTGTTTGAATTAATTGTTCCCCCTCCTTTAATTACCGTAATGTTTTACCTTGTCCAATCATTTCCCAAAACTAAGCTTATTTTGTAATTAGTCTCAATTGCTTACTTCATACTTTTACTACCCCCTTTGATGGAAAGAATCAATTTGTCCCAAACTGATTTTTTTCATTAATTAAACCTGTTAGTATCCGTTAAGCAGTGATTCTTTAATTTAAGGGAATCACTTGGGTTAATTGATTCTGATTGTGATTATTTCCATGTTTGTGTTAAGACTATACTTATTACTTTACTCTTAAATCATTTAAAAAGCTATAAATACCCACTCTCTCCTCTTTCAAAGACATGAACAATTTGAGTTCAGAACACACAGTTACACTCAAAAACTCTTTGTCTCTTTACTACTACTTGTGCTATTGCTTTGTCTAGCCGGCTGAAAGCCAAGGCTAGACTGTAGAATCTTGCTTGCTTTACCTTTCTGCACTTTTTTTCTCTACTGGTATGTCCTAGTTACTATTCAAGTCTCAACAACAACATATTTCTTTAGTTGCTTCATTTTCTTTCATTCTTGTCAACTTCTTCATGTGATTTTGCGGTCAAGTTACTTTACCAGCATGTTGTAATAAGCTCCCTTCCCCCTTAGATTAATGCTTCCCTTATGTGTGTTTTAAAGCATACTCTGCCAGATACTTGTTGTGTACTTGCTGTCTTATGAATCTCAAACCCCCACATCCCTTCTATGTGCTTGTGTTATTTTGAATTATTTGTGGCCATGCCATAATAAGTTATTGGTGTGCATGACCAAACCTGACTGCTGCTTGGGTCATGTGCTTACAAACAAGTGTATCCCCAAAATCCCTTGACCCTCTTTGTATGACTGCTGATTCTGTGTGATTTTTGAGCTTACTTCTACAACTGATTTCATATACTTTAGTTACTAAATGGACTGCCACTCCAGTTTTAAACAAACTCCTTTTTCAAACTATGTTTTTTGCACTTTCACCATAGTCCTAGAACCTAGGTTTTTCCCCTCTTGTGTGAGCCTTGCCTTGGGACCCTTGAGCTCCCTTTGAACTTGGACACATAAGGGCTAGCCCTTCCACACTGTACTCATTCTATCCGATTATGCAAATATGGGCGTGAGTACTGCCCGGGATACCTTAAGGTCCTTAGGGAACTCTAGCACACTCAGATATGAGAAAGACTTCGAAAAAACATTGGCATTTGAGGTGGTTTATTCCATAACTCAGAGAGGAAGTTAGAATCAAGCTTCCTAAGATTGTAACTTGTTATTTTGCACTTTTTCTGATCTAAATTCAGTCATTTGGTCTGTAATAATTTGTAACAAATATTGGGGTTGGCTAGTGAAAAGGGATGGGGTGATTATGCATGTTTTAGCTATTAAGAAGGTAGATAACATGCGTATATGATGTATTTCAGTATGATCTGTTAGAGAACATGCCCATAGGATTTGCTTTGGTTTAAATTAAGTTATGCACGCTTTACTTTCACACAAATAGCAACCATTCCTATAGGATCTAAATTTCTTTTAATAAAAATCATGCCTATAGGAATTTTGCTTTGGTCAAATAAATCTTGCCCACTTTACTTCATGTTCAACTAGAAACCATGCCTATAGGATTTAAAATAATCTATAATAGAAATCATGCCTATAGCATCCAAAATAAGTTTAGTTAAAATTAGTTTGGCTCGTGCATGTTTGAGTCGATTTAAATAACCTATTCCTTTTCATTAATAAGGTTAGAAAATATGCCTATAGGATCTAAATCGCTCATTTAAAAATTGTTTACTGTTTTACTACACTCTTAATCAGTAATAGATATCATGCTTATAGGGCATCACTAGTACACACTTTGGCAAGGTTTAGGTAATAATGATACAGTCGAATCCTCCTTTATTTAATTAGCATCTGCTACAAGTAGGCATGTCTGATTCGCACTTCATATCTAAGTTAAGTAGTAAATTTTTTTTGCTTCAACAATTTAAACACCTGCTTTAGTACTTTAAATTCAGACCCTAACTGTGTTTAAGTCATGCTATTTATATGCATTGTCTGCGGAGGTATATATGATCCCTTTAATTGTTTTTATGATCCCTTTCAAAATGCAGTCCTACGTGTTTTTGTATGTCGCTTTAGCCTTTTTAACTTTAAAACCTAAGAGTCACCCTAAAATTCTCCCTCTTAAAGGAATAGTAGTCCTAAATCCCTCCGGGACTAATGTCACGACCCCAACCCGGTCGTGATGGTGCCCAACAAAATGCTAGGCAAGCCCGACCATCACACACTCACAACCCCTTTTATATTGAATTATGTAATTGTTACTAGAGTTAAATACCAATTTAATATCAATGGAAGTCTAAATAGTATATATGAAATCTGCAGAAAACCATAAAACACCTCTACAATAGCCCGCTAGACCTGGTGTCACAAGTCTAGAGCTTCTATTACATGAGTTTAACTGTCTAATACAGAAACAGTCTAAAATGCGGAAAAATGTATAGGAGGATAGAGGGCGAAATCGGGTATGCGGACGCCATGCAGCTACCTCGACAACTCTAGTGAAATGTGAAATGCAAGAAAACTCATACTACACCTTAGGACACCTGGATCTACACACACGGTGCATGATGTAATGTGAGTACTTTGACCCAATGAGTAATAATTATAATAAATTCGTGACAGTATGAAAACATGAGAAAAACACTACACAGTTCTATTTCAAAAAAGTAAAACCATTTAAAATAGTAAATAATGAAGAAATCAAGTAAAATTCCCTAAACCGAGTAAAACATGTAGCTGAACAGGTATTAATCAAGCATAAATCTGCTCCTCGAGCATATTGTTCATTTACTTATTGTTTTTCCTCAGTACTCAATTCATATACTCTTCACAATAACTAAAGTAAAAAATATACCGTTGCGACATGCAGCCTGATCCGTACATCACTGTGGCGCACAGCCCGATCCAAATAAATAGTTGACTGCGCTCACTGGGGTGTGCAGACTCTGGAGGGGCTCCTACATCCCAAGCGCTATATCGTTGTGGCGTGCAACCCAATCCACATAAATAACTGCGGCACACAGTTCGATCCAAAATATATATAAAATCCTCACTGTTGGGTCCCCAACCCCTCTAAGTCGTTATACTTACAGCCTCTCGAGCGCAAACATAGACATTGGGAACTCAGACCACATACTCCTTTCATTTAATTTAGAATGACAAAACCAGTTCGAATCATTTAGAACATCAAGAAACATGACCGAGGTTATACTTTTTAACAATTATAGTGAGGAAGATCAATCAAAATGCCCCTACGGGTTCTACAGATCGGCACAAGGCCCCAAACATGGCAACTAGACCAAATCATAATGATAATGAATAAGTCTCACTCAAAAATACGGCAAAACATTAATAGGGATGGGCCAAGTCACAATCCTCAATAGTAAACCACCCCGCGCTCATGATCAAACGCGTGTGTCATCTCAACATAGCATTATGATGTGCAAATCCGGGGTTTCAAACCCTCAGGACATTAGTTACGGTCATTACTCACCTCAAGACGACCAAAACTCTAGCTCGCTATGCCCTTTCTAATTTAATTCCACAGTTAAATCATGTTGATTGTTCATAGGACTCACCTCCTACCAATCCCAGTTTAAATCCTCTTCAATTTATCCTAAAAGTCTCTTATAACGATCAACAATGAAAGAAAATAACTTAGGCTCGCGGATGAAATATCATTAAAAACCTTCTGCCCAATTGCCATTTTACTCTATGCGAACATGAGGGCTCTGTCGTGTTCGCGATGACCAATAAAATTACCCTTCGAAAAAGAGGTCCCCCACCCGCGAACGCAAAGATTCCGCATCCGCAACTATGCGAACGCGTCCCCATGGCCACAAATGCGATGCACAAAACCATCGGGACCTCAGATCCTTCTATGCTAACGCGGGCAACCTTCCGCGAACGCGAAGCTTACAGCTCTTAGACCTATGCGATCGTGAGCCCCATGCTGAGAAAGTGAAGAGTAAAATATCAGGCACCCAATTCCTTCTATGCGATCGTGAGGGCCCTCCGTGATCGCAAAGACAAAAATTAACATGCACTGACACTGCATTTTCTGCTACATTTCCATGTCCAAAACTTCCGGTTTAGCCATCCGAAGTCACCCCGAGGCCCCCGGGGCCTCAACCAAAAGTGACAAACCATCCTAAAACATCACCAAAACTCGTTCCAATCATTAAAATACATAAAACAACACTAAAATCATCAATTCCCATCGAATCCAAGCCTATGTTCTTATGAAACTTCCGAAACATGCATTCGATCAAAAACCCAACAAAATCACCTCCGAATAACCTAAAAGTTTGCATGCACATCCAAATCACTTAACGAAGCTATTGCAACTCTCACAATTCCATTCCGACCCTCAGACCAAACTATCACCTATCAACCGGAAATCGCCAAAATACTAATTTCGCCAAAACAAGCTAATTCTACACCAGACCTCGAAAACCATTTCCTATCGCGCTCCTAAGTCTCAAATCATCCCCTGAAGATATCCAAGTCACTGGAAATCACATCTAAGCCCTCTAACTCATAAGTCAACATTCAGTTGACTTTTCCAAACCAAACCTTCCTTAAAGAGACTAAGTTCCTCATTTCCTACCAAAACCAATCCCAATCAACTCGATCACACCAAATACAAATAACAAAACATGAAGAAGCATAAAATGGGGGAAACAGGACAGTAACTCATGAGATGATGGGTCGGGTCGTCACATCCTTCCTAACTAAAACAAATGCTCGTCCTCGAGCGAGTCAAGAAACCTACCTGAAGTCTTAAATAGGTGAGGATATCTTCTCCGCATCTCTCGGTTAGTCTCCCAGGTAGCTTCCTCCGAGGGTCGACCTCTCGACTGCACTTTCACTGAAGATTTATCCTTTGATCTTAACTTTCGAACCCGACGACCCAAAATAGCCACTAGCTCCACATCATAGGTAAAAATATTATCCAACTGAACCATGTTGAAGTCCAGAACATGAGATGGGTCCTCAACATACTTCAGGAGCATAAAAACATGGAGTACCGGATGCACACTCGATAAGATGGGCGGCAAAGAAAACTTATACGCCACCTCCCAAATCTTTCGAAGCACCTCAAAAGGCCCAATGAACCGCGGGCTTAGCTTCCCTTTCTTTCCAAATCATATAACACCCTTCATGGGCAAAACCTTCAGCAAAACCTTCTCACCAACCATATAAGACACATATCAAACCTTCTGGTCCGCTTAACTCTTCTGACGCGATTGCACTGTATGAAGCCTCTCCTGTATCACCTTTAACGTCTCTAAGGCACCCTGAACTAAATTTTTCCCCAATAGCCTAGCCGCACCGGGCTCAAACCAACAACCTGGAGATCTGCACCGCTTCTATAAAAGGCCTCATACAGTGCCATCTGAATAATAGAGTGATAGCTGCTGTTATAGGCGAACTCTGCAAGCGGCAAAAAACCTATCCCAAGAACCCCTAAAATCGATAACCCAAGCACGAATCATGTCCTCCAATATCTGAATGGTACGCTCGGACTGTCCGTCCGTCTGAGGATGAAACATTTTGCTCAACTTCACCTCTGTATCTCTCACTAAAAAGTCCTCCAAAACTTGGAAGTAAACTGTGTGCCTCTATCAGAAATGATGGAAACTGGAACACCATGAAACCGAATGATCTCCCGGATGAAAATCCCTGCCAGCTGCTCTGAAGAATATGTCATGCACACTGGAATGAAGTGCACAGACTTGGTAAACCGGTCCACAATCACCCAAATTGAATCGAACTTCTTCATAGTCTGATGAATACCACTCAAAAAATCCATAGCGACTCTCTCCCACTTCCACTCAGGAATAACCATATGCTGAAGTAAGACACCCGGTCTCTGATGCTCATATTTCACCTGCTGACAGTTGAGACAAAAAGCTACAAATGCTACGATATCTTCCTTCATTCTTCTCCACCAATAGTGCTGCCTCAAATACTGATACATCTTCACGGCACCCGGATGAATGGAATACTGCGAGCTGTGGGCCTCCTCTAGAATCAACTCTCTAAGCCCATCCACATTGGGCACATAAATCCAGCCCTGCATCCTCAATACCCCATCATCACTAATGGTCACGTCTCAGGCATCATTATGCCGAACTCTGCCCTTCAAGAGAAGTGAGTGCATATCATCATACGGGCACTCTCTGATCCAATCATATAAAGAAGACCGAGAAATCACACATGCCAACACTCAACTAGGCTCTAAAATATCTAATCGCACAAACCGATTGGCCAAGGCTTGGACATCAACTGCAAGAGGTCTCTCCCCAAATGGAATGTGCGCCAAACTCCCCATACTCTCTGCATGTCGGCTCAAAGCATCGGTCACTACGTTGGCCTTTCCCGGATGATATAGAATAGTAATATCATAATCCTTAAGCAACTCTAGCCACCTCCACTGCCTTGAATTAAGATCCTTTTGCTTGAACAAATGCTGAAGACTGCGATGATCGATGAATACCTTGCAAGATACACCATATAAGTAGTGCCTTCAAATCTTCAATGCATGAACTATAGCAGCCAACTCAAAACCATGAACGGGGTAGCTCTTCTCATGGGGCTTCAATTGACGAGAAGCATAATAAATAAATCTACCTCCTGCATCAACACACAACTGATTCCAACCCTCAAAGCATCACAATATACGGTATAAGAACCTAAAATTTATGGAGAAACCAATACTGGAGATGTGGTCAAAGCTGTCTTAAGCTTCTGAAATCTTTCCTCGCACACGTTTGACCATACAAATGGAGAACCCTTCTGAGTGAACTTGGTCAAAGGCGAGGCAATAGATGAAAAACCCTGAACAAACCGATGATAATAACCGGCCAAACTGAGGAAGCCACGAATCTCTGTGGCTGAGGATGGTCCAGGCCAACTCTGCACCGCCCCTATCCTTCTTTGGATCAATTTGAATACCCTCGCTGGACACCACGTGCCCCAAGAAAGCTACTGAACCGATCCAAAACTCACACTTGGAGAAATTTGCATAAAGCTTCTCCTCCCTCAATCTCTACAATACAACTAGCAAATACTCCGCGTGCTCCTCCTAACTACGCGAGTACACCAGAATTTCATCAATGAAACTATAACAAACGAATCCAGATAAGGCCGAAATACACTGTTCATCAAATGCATGAATGCTGTTGGGGCAGTAGTCAACCCGAAAGACATGAAAAGAAACTCATAATGACCATATCTGGTCCTGAATGCAGCCTTAAGAATCTATGAATCCCTGATCTTTAACTGGTGATAACCCGAACGGAGATCAATCTTGGAAAACACCCTCACTCTTTGAAGCTGGTCGAATAAATCATCAATACGAGTCAGGGGATGATTGTCCCATACCCAAAATATCATAAACCCCGATTTGCCGATGTGAAGAGGGAAAAAGGGGGCGCAACAAAATTTTGATAGAAACTCAATTCCTGTATCTAGCTCCCTGTGGAAATCGATCCTGACCTTCTCGGATAATAGCTGTTTCGAGCGCTCTCGCTACTTTATTGTAGTGCAGGGTAGGCCTCGATTAGTTTTCACCATAAGAATAAATCGAAATGATATGACATCACCATTCATATATTAACTCTCATAATCACGGAACGACATCACCGTTCGCGCATTAACTCTCACAATATCGGCACGGCATCATCCTTCGGGCAGTGACACTCACAATATCGGCATGATATTACCCTTCGTCCATTAACGATCACTTACAATATCATGCATGACATCACCCTTCGTGCTTTACACTTTTCCTCACCCAAACAATACAAATGATAACATCTCTATAAGAGAATCAACAATAGAAACAATAACATCATAGCAAGGGAATCAACTATAACCAATCTAGTTTCAATAGTTAACTTCAATAATATGTCTCAACTTCATTTAATACTCAACAATGGTCAATTACCAAGAATTAACATAAGTCTTGTTTAACATGGATAATCATCTATTTAAGCAACAATCATGGTATAAGACTCACTGACATGCTTTATACCAATGTATAGATACTCATCACTATACTTATACATCATACTCAGCACTAACACCTGTAAAATAAGTGCACAACACCTATTAACTCAAGCTAAGGTTAGGCAAAAAACATACCTCAATTCCACAGACAAAATCAAGCCTCAATTAGTGCTTTACCTCTCGGTTTCGCTCCTAATTCATTGGTATCTAGTCATTAATTACTTAATAACATCAATATATATGCTAAATAAACTAATTCTAATGCATGAATACAGATTTTCCAATGTTTTTCTCAAAATGCCAAAAACGGACCCCGGGCTCGCTTGGTGAAAACTCAAAGTTCGAACAAAACCCGACTATCTATTCACCCATGAACCCAAATATGTAATTGGTTGTGAAATTCAACCTTAAATTGAGGGTCAAATTCCCAAAATTTGAAAATCCTAATTTCTACCCAAGAACAACTAATTTTTTCATGAAGAATCCTAGATTTTGAAGTGAAATCATGTAAAAAGATGAATTAGATTGAAGAAGAAGAGTTAGAAATCACTTAATTATGCTTTGGAGAAGTTTGGGTCTTTAACAAATCACCTATGGATGTTTAGGGTTTGAGAGAATTTAAAACATTATGAAAATACTGTCTGAAATTTCAATTAATAGGGTGTAGATATCGCAATTGCGATCAAACATTCGCAATTGCAAACCCTTTGCATTACTGCTACCTTCACATTTGCAATAAAAATGTCGCATTTGGGACATAAATTCCTTCGCTAATTTTGCGCAAAACATCTCATTTTTGAGGAGGGCCTGCCCAGGCCTGGTTCGCATTTGTGACATATTGGTCGCATTTCCTAGGCCTGCTCACTTCGCAATTGCGAATCTTAATCTCGCAATTGCGAGATCACAGGCCTGTGCCAAAAAACCAGATGAACAACTAAGTTTTCCTATGTCCAAATTACCATGTGGCCTATCCAAAACTCTCCCGAGGCCTCGGGGCTCCAAACCGAACATGCACGCAAGTCTAAAAACATCATATGGACTTTCACGTGCGATCAAATTATCAACATAATATCAAAAACCACGAATGTAACCTCAAATTTATGAAATTATTTAAGAACATTAAAATTTCCATTTTCTTAGCTAAGGGTCTGATTTATATAAAATAAACTCCGATTCTTATCAAATTTCAAAAATCAAGGCTCTGTAGCCTCGATACGAGACCGAAACCATCAAAAACACACACCATTTCATTTCCAATAGTCTTTATATTTTCTAGCAAATAATTTTCTTTAAAAATCATTTTCTCAGGATAGGTGACCCCTTTTTGAAAAGAAATCGGGTTTTACGACATTATGGGCAAAAGAAGTCTCACTCCTGTTTAGAAAGTGGGATATGGAATTTCAAGAGTCACCACCTAATGATTATAGTGCATTAGGACACTGTAAGAAGAGAGTATTTTGAATAGAAAACCAGAGATCGGGTAAGGGCTTGAGATTATCTCGAGGGGAAGGTGTTAGGAACCCCTCAAGATTCACAAGGGTGGTTCACGACCGTGTTAATTGTAACTTTATAGAGAGATGAAACAATTAAACAAGTAAGGTTCACACAACTTGAAAAGCGTTAAAGAAGAATGAAGGACATAAATTTAAAATGAACGAGAGGATTGATTTGAAAAATCACTATTATAGGAGAACATTTAAACAATGCAAACAAAAGAGAGAAGGGTCCTAGGTTTAACTATAATATGGATCACGTCGGTACAATATCTCGCACACACTCCTCGAAGAGGGGCCGCGTTTGATATTTGCATACAGGTCATCATCTCTATATTCTACCCTTCCCACCCCGTTAAGGTATTTAAACGCATTGGTATCGTTTATTTATTGCATGCTAATACCCGTCCCAGCCTATTAGTCCTGGGGTATTATGACTTATAATCCTAAGAAGGGGCAAGAGAGATAGGATATATATAGAGTTTCAAAGGTAAAAATACTAGAACGACTGTCAAAACACGTAGCATATAAGTGGAATACAAAAAGGATAATTAAAGGCTCAAATAAACACCGTATCATAACATCAATTGGTTTAGCATGACTTCAAATACTGATTTGGTCTTTAAAAGAGGTAATAGGGCAGGCAGATTAGTTTAACACATAACAGCTATATAGAAAACCCACTTTGCGCCATCTGGGCCTGTTATTCGGAATTTTGACAGGATTTAGAAATTCAGAAGGAAACGTTAGTTTCAGATAAGGGTTTATTAAAAAGTTTCAAGGTTGCAGACAAGTTTAGAAAAAAGCTTACGAGTCAGCTGCACTGTTTTGAATACAAAAGGGGACGCAAGAAGAAAAGTTTAAAAGACCTTAAAGCATTAAACGTAGGCTAGCGAAGTAGCTGAAACCACAAATTTAACATTTTTTAAAAGGACATTACAGGTTGAGAATAGTGTGAAAGGGGCAGACCTGGGCCCGATTTAAAAGTAAATAGACTTAGGGACGATTTGAACTGAAATGTTCTCAAACACTAGGCGAGCTGGACCTTTATAACACGCTTATTATCCCTTTTTGTTATTGTTTTTTATTTTTACAAGTTTGGATGACCTACTATTTTGCCTAGCGTTTATATGGTCCCTATAGGCATATTTTCTAGGTGAGATTATGAGATTGCAAACCTATAAGCATGGTTTCTATATGAGGCTGTAAGAATGCAAACCTATAGACATGATTTTAATTCTGAAGTTGATGCAATAACGAAAAGCCTTACAGGCATGGTATCTACATGAGATTGTACAATAATGGATGCCTATAGACATGATATCTATATGAGGTGCAAGAAAGTAAACCCCATAGACGTGGTAACTATATGACATTGATGCAAGAAAGTAAACCCTACAGACATGGTTAATATATGACCTTGATCTAAGAAAGTAAACCCTATAGACATGGTAACTATATGACATTGATGCAAGAAAGTAAACCCTATAAACATGGTAACTATATGACATTGATGCAAGAAAGTAAACCCTTTCCATATTTCCTTTCACTAGGTCCCCCAAGTTCTTTTATTACAAGTTATTTTTGGGAATTTGGACAGAAAAATAACATTAAAGGAAATAAGTAAATACATCAATACTACAACAGGCCCGGAGAATCGCAAAGTAACTTTAATGTCCAACATATGCCTTTTACCAAATCCAGGTCGCCAAATCCGAGGCTTTCTCTTTATAGTAGTGCAAGTTTGGAATTACTAGCCCCAAGGCATCCAAGTTCAGAGGAGACTCTGGGGTCCCCTAAGCATGGCTTACCAAGGGGAAGTAGAACTGAAATTACTAAGAATAGATGTAAATGTGATAGATTAGCGGAAGATCGTTGTAGGAGGTGGTCATACCTATCCTATGGAGTGAGGCTGGCATACCACTAACCACTTACAAAGGCTAACAAGCAAGAGCAGACTTGTAAACAAGTTAGACTAGGGCCTGTATGGTGATTAGGACACCAACAGGCCTTTGCCAAAGCTCAAAACACATAATGTGGGGGTAGGGAATGAGATTACTTTGAGCATTGGTTGTTAACAACCTAAGTTCCAAACTAGGAGTGGCAAGGAGATCAGGAAAGGGGGACTCACATAAGCATCATTGAGAGAACAACACTGAATTAAAGGGATTCAGGGGAAAGGGGTGTACAAGAACTAAAACCACAATAATGAATAATAAATAGTCAAGAGAAGGGACTGAGCATACTGAACTCAAAACTAAAACATAAACAGAGAAGGGAAAATGGAGAACTAAACATGGTGCAGCTGAAATACACAAACATACAAGGGAAATGGGGAAAAGGATTCAACATGCTAAAGCTTGAACTGAACAGATAAGGGAAAATGGGAAGGGGATTAAACATGCAGAACTTAAATTGAAATACACAAAAAAATTTGGGGAAGGGGATTAAACATGCTAAAGTTCAAACAGAAATACATTAACAGACTAGGGGGAACGGAAAGGGGCTGGACATGCTGAACTTAAATTTAAATACACAAACAGTGAGCAGGATCAAGTAAACAACTAGTTGGAGGTTAATGATATAAAATTAGGAGCCTACCAGCAGCAACTTGAATAACAAAGAAAGTATAGATTCTTATAATTAGCCTTGGCTTTCAGCCGGCTAATTCTTAGCAAAGGGAGAAAGTAACAGAGAAGAATGTAGAAGAGAAAAGAGTTTTCAGTGAGGATTAGAGAGTACTCGTGTATTAGTGTGTCTGAAGTGATAAAAGGTGAAGGCTTTATAGTTTTAAAAATAAGACCCACTAAGGCAAGAAATGATCCCAATATCAATTACAATCCATTAGGTAAAGGGTTTCCACTAATTAAGGAATCGAAATTGAGGTAAGTAACACAAGTTTATTTTTGGAATGAATATCAAATATAAGTTACAAAATCAGGACAAGTTTGTAAAAAAAAGGGTTTGAAATTCACTCGCTTAATACATAAGGCAAGTCAGTCATATAGAGAATCAAGGAATTGAGATGCTAATTGATTTTGTACTTGGTCAAAGAGCATGTCCAAATTAGAAAATCAAACGAATTCATAAGAAATAAATTTTCACAGAATTAGGGCTATAAGAAAGAGGAAAAGATAGAACTATTTAAAGAGATGCGCAAATTCGAGCATGCAGGATTGGAATTAGTAGAACAATCATGTAGCAAAAGCACTCAAGTAGGAAATCAAAGACGGCTAGGGTTTAAACATGGAGCGAGTAAGTACACAGAGAAAATAAAAAATAAAATAAAAAGGAAGATCCCTGAAGCTTATGGTTTTTGTCACATATAGCATGTAAAGAAGAACATAGATGAAAGTGAACTTAAATGAAGAACAGGGAACAAGTAAGCATATTAGCTCAAAAACCCTAGAAATAACATAGTAAAGAGATACCAAGGAGCTATGGTGGACAATACTCAGAAATTACAATAATGACTAGAAGAAAACACAGTAGAGCAAAATAACCAAGGAAATCAGAGTAATCAAGGAAACCCTAATTTTTAAGAAGACGAACACTTTGAAAACAAAACGGGCGAAGAAAAGACGAGAAGTACCAAAATTTTTTAGAGAATAACTAGAGCTCAGAGAAGATCGTAAAGATGAACACAAAGAAGAATCTCGAGAAATTAGGGTTTCGGAGATAAGTCTCGAAGGATCGAGAAAAGTCTTGAATGGACTTGTCAGAGTCGGCAAAGAACCCATAACTTCAAGGCTTGCCGGAGAAAGGTTCGACAAAACTACAAATCTTCAAATCGGAGGACCTCTGGTCCGATAACCCTTAAGACGGGACTCCCATCTTTGAACCCAGGGACCAGGAGAGGTGAGGAGTGAACGGGATATAGGCGTTTTAGGTCTTGGACAGCTATGAACGCTGGTGAGAAGATCCGGGGACGATTATGGTTTGAGAGGGATTAGAGAGCATTTGAGGGTCAGGGGATACAAGGGCGGCTCGTTTGGTGTAAATGATTAGGGTTAGGGTGTGTTGGGTATTAATTTTGGTAAATGTGGTGTGGGCCGTTGATCTCATAGATCAACGGCCAAGATCAAAAGAAGAAGTGGGGCGAGTTAGTTTAGGTGGGTTTGGGTCGGATAATTTTGAATTGGGTCAGATAATTGGGGGGGGGGGGGGTTAATTTGGACGGAAAATGTGGCTACAATTGAAAGACTAAAGGGCTTCCATTTAAATGACCAATTTTCCCCTAATTTAATTTCGTAAAATAGTAAATGTTATTATAAAAATCCAATAAAAATACTGAGTTAATAAAATATTTATAAACGTCGAATAAAATTATTAGGAATGATTTTGTAGTTAAAATACTTGTCAAATTGATAAATGGGCTAGAATTGCAATTTAATGCAATTTTAATTTAGTAATACCTAATGACCTTGTAAAATTTTGTATAAATTATATTTTTATGTAAATGCGAGAATAAAATAGATTACTTATCAAAATAACAAGATTTGGCTTCTGAGCTGCCTACATATCCCTGCTTTTACAAGAATCGGGTCGTATGTAGTTCAGGAACCATTGGTGGGATATGCTAATGAAAATTTTGGAAAGGCGAACGCAACAGGGTTTGAGACTTGTCAAGGGTTTGGAGACTGGACGGGCTACGGACAACTGGAGTGGGACTGCTCCTGCTGAGGTGGCCATGCTAGCCGGTGTACATGCAATTGAATGGTGTGCGTATATTTAGCATAATTTAAACGTGATGCAAGTTCCCATGAGTCTTGTCTTCGGATAATTAGGATGGCGTCCTCAGACTATGACGTCCCAGGCTATGAAGAGCATAAAGTAAAGATTCGCAGGCCATGACATGGTGTTCTCGGGCTATGCAAATGGTGCCTCCGAACTATGACGCCTTTGAATAAATTGGCGATATTTCAGCCTATGAGAAAGTGGCAATATTTCAGCTGAATGAATGCAACGGAGGTGATCTTTTAGCCGAGTAAGAATTTAAAATGCAAATAGCCAAATGAAACAGGGTGGCGATTTTCAGCCAAATGCGAAATAAAGGAGGCATGGCTTGACCTCGAAAGGCAGAGAATAGCCTTATGCAATGCAGGATGGAGATAGAGCTTAGTCTCTGAAGGCAGAATATAGCCTTATGCAGGATGGAGGTAGAGCTTAACCTCGGAAGGCAGAGAATAGCCTTATGAAAAATACAAGATGGAGAAAGAGCTTAGTCTCGAAAGGCAGAAGATAGCCTTATGTAGTATGGAGGTTGAGCTTAACCTCGGAAGGCAGAGAATAGCCTTATGCAAAATGAGAGATGGAGACAGAGCTTAGTCTCAAAAGGCAGAAGATAGCCTTATGCAAGATGGAGGTAGAGCTTAACTTCGGAAGGCAGAGAATAGCCTTATGCAAAATGCGAGATGGAGATAGAGCTTAGTCTCGAAAAGCAGAAGAAAGCCGTATGTAGGATGAAGGTAGAGCATAACCTCGGAAGGGAGAGAATAGACTTTTGAAAAATGTGAGAAATATAAAGGAGAGGATGATGGTGATTTTCTTAGCTAGTAAATGATTGTGATATCATAACTGCTGGGGAAGTGTTGAATGTAGATATTAAATCTTTGCGAGGTAAGTAGTGGTTTCGGGAAATATAGTTTTTTTAAAGCACATGCATCGCCTGTTTGTATTCTGGAATACTGCATCTAAAGAAAGATCGTGAGTTCTGTAAGGGGGAGGTTAGTTCGCGTGCCTCGACTCGTGGCGTCTTTTACCTTTTGGGGTAGCGTTGCTGAACGATGTTGATCCAAATAATTTTATGCAAATTATGGCAATCGTGATGCAAATGTATAAGTATAAGTAAAGAAAATATAATTTTTTTTAAGATGAACCACAACTGCTACGTGGTTCAAAGCACGACAACCTTGCTAGCTCCAAAATTTTGAGGGTCCTCCTCAAAATTCTGCCCCAGCTTACTGAGCTGGCGCTGTTTATGGTGGTGCTGAATGACTGAAAGCGGATTTACCTTAGAATTTTGAGGGTCCTCCTCAAAATTCTGCCCCAGTTTACTGCATCAATGCTGATGTTGTAACTCACACATTGACTTCGAAATTTTGAGGGTCCTCTTCAAAATTCTACCCCATTTCCAAATGCGGGGAAAAAAGGAATGTTATTAAAGATGTGACCGAACCCATATGGATGCCTACGTATCCCCTCTTAAACATGAATCAGGTCAGGCGTAGTTCAAATTACATCATAAAGAAAGGCATACAATCAAATGTAGTATCTCTTCACTGCATCCGAGTTAATCGGCTTTGGCCATATTTCTCCGTCCATTTCTGCAATAATGAGGGCTCCTCTAGTTAGAACCCGGTTAACCATGTATGGACCTTGCCAGTTGGGAGAGAATTTCCCTTTGGCTTCATCTTGATGTCGGAGTATCTTCTTTAAAACCAGCTGTCCTAGTGTGAACTTCCTTGGTCGGACTCTCTTGTCGAAGGCTCTGCACATTCTATTCTAATACAACTGACCGCGGAAAACTGCATTCATTCTCTTTCCATCTATGAGAACTAACTTCTCATAGCGACCCTTGACCTATTCTGCGTCATCTAGCTCAGTTTCTTGTATCATTCTCAAGGATGGAATTTCTACCTCGGTGGGGATGACCGCCCTTGTACCGTAAACTAACATGTAGGATTTGCCCCGGTCGATGTGTGAACTATGGTACGATACCCCAATAAAGCGAACGAAAACTTCTCATGCAACTGCTTATGCCTTTCAATCGTTTTCATTAGTATCTTCTTGATGTTCTTGTTGGCTGCTTCCACAGCTCCTTTCATTTGAGGTCTATAAGTTGTAGAGTTCCTGTGCCTGGTCTTGAAAGTTTCGCACATCGCTTTCATCAAGTCGCTGTTGAGATTGGAACCATTATTCATGATGATCGACTCTGGAATCCAAACCGACAGACAATATGATCTCAGACAAAGTCTGCCATGACTTTCTTGGTTACTGCTTTGTATGAGGCTGCCTCAACCCATTTAGTGAAGTAATCAACTACCACTAAGATGAACCTGTGTCCGTTTGATGCGGCAGGCTCGATTGGTCCAATAACATCCACTTCCCAGGCAGCGAATAGCCATGGTGAGCTCGTTGCAGTGAGCTCGTTAGGAGGTACCTTTATCATATTCGCATGTATCTGACAGCGGTGACACTTTCGGACATACTGAATGCAGTCTGTTTCTACAGTCATCCAGAAATATAGTGCTCGGAGTATCTTCTTTGCTAGAACAAAACCGTTCATGTGCGGCCCACATATTCCTGAGTGCACTTCCTCCAATAACTTGGTTGCTTCCGTCACATCGACACACCTCAATAGTCCTAAATCAGGAGTCCTCCTATATAGGATTCCTCTGCTGTAAAAGAAATTGTTGGACAACCTCCGAAGTGTTCTTTTTTTAGTAGCATTAGTAAGCTCTGGATATTCTCTTGTTGTTAGGTACTCTTTGATGTCGTGGAACTAGGGTTTTCCGTCGGCTTCTTCCTCAACAAGTGCACAATATTCCGGTTGATCATTAATCTTGACCTGTATAGGGTCAATGAAGTTTGTATGTAGATGTTGAATCATGGATGACAAAGTGGCAAGCGCATCTGCGAACTAATTCTGTATTCTCGGAACATGCTGGAATTCCGTTTTTTGAACCTCTTGCTCAACTCCTGTATGTGGTGCAAATAAGGGAGTATCTTGGAACTCTTGGTTGCTCATTCTTCTCGAACCTGATGTATGAGCAGGCCTGAGTCTCCGATCACTAGCAGCTCCTGAATGTTCATGTCAAGCTTCATACTTGGCCATATTATTTGTGCACGGGAACCTGAGCTTGGAGGATACCGGGTAGTGTTGACCGGTTTGTGATACCAGGACTAATCCGATACCAACTCCTTTGAAATTTGTGGCTCCGTCAAAAAACACCCTCCAACCGTCATAGGATTTTGCAATATCCTCTCCTATGAAAGCTACTTATTCATCGGGAAAATATGTCATCAATAACTCCCGTCCTATAGGATTTTCTACGAGATGATCTGCCAAAGCCTGTACTTTAACTGCCTTCTGGGCGACATGGACAATGTCGAATTCACTCAACAAAATTTGCCACATGGCGAGCTTGCCAGTGGGCATGGGCTTCTAAAAAATATACTTTAGTGGATCCATTCTTGATTAATGTAGGTAGTGTAAGCACAGAAATAATGCCTCAATTTCTGAGCTACCCAGGTCAAAGAGCAACGGGTGCGTTCTAGCAAGGAATACTGAGCCTCGTACGGGGTAAATTTCTTGCTGAAGTAGTAAATAGCTTGCTCTTTTCTCCCTGTCTCATCATGTTGTCCCAAGACACAACTGAATGCTCCGTCCAAAACTACGAGATAGAGGAATAAAGGCCTTCCAGGTTCAGGCGGAACCAGGCTTGGAGGCGTAGACAAGTATTCTTTGATCCTGTCAAAAGTCTTTTGACATTCATCGGTCCCTTTGGTGGCAGCATCCTTCTTCAGCATCGTGAAGATAGGTTCGCAGATAACGGTAGAGTGAGCTATGAACCGACTAATATAGTTGAGTCTCCCCAGGAACTCATTACCTCTTTCTTGTACTTCGGCGGTGGCAACTCTTGAATAGATATGACTTTTGAGGGATCCAACTTTATTGATCGGCGGCTCACGATGAAACCCAATAACTTTCCTGCGGAGACCCCAAATGCACACTTGGCGAGATTCGGTTTCAAGTTATACCTCCTTAGTCTGTTGAAAAATTTTCAGAGGTCCTCCGTGTGATCTGCAGCCTTCTTGGACTTAATGATGATGTCGTCCACATATACCTCAATCTCCTTATGTTTCATGTTGTGAAAGAGGGTAGTTACGACCCTCATATAAGTAGCTCCCGCATTCTTCAGTCCGAACAACATCGTTCTGTAGCAATACATCCCCCAAGGCGTGATAAAAGCCGTTTTCTCTGCATCTTCTTTATCCATCCATATGTGATGATACCCTACAAAGCAATTGACGAATGACTGCAACTCATGCTTGGGAGAGTTGTCGATCAGAATGTGTATGTTTGGCAAGGGAAAATCGTCTTTGGGACTGGCCCGGTTCAGATCCCGGTAGTCGACACAGACTCTGACTTTCCCATCCTTGTTGGGTACTGGCACAATGTTAGCTAACCAAGTTGGATGCTCTACCACTTGGAGAACTCTGGCCTTGACCTATTTGGTGACCTCCTCTTAGATTTTTAAACTCATATCTGGCTTGAACTTTCTGAGCTTCTGTTTTACCGGTGGACATGCAGGATATTTCGGAAACTTGTGTGTGATGATAGATGTGCTGAGACCAGTCATATCGTCATACGACCATGCAAAGATATCCTTATATTCCCTTATGCACTTTGTATATTTCTCTTTGTCTGTCTGTGATAAGTGCACACTGATACGCGTTTCTTTGACATTATCTGTATCTCCCAAATTGACAACCTCGGTTTCAACCATTTGGAATTAGGTCTATTCTCAAAATTCTCAACATCGCTGAAACCCTCTTCTTTTATATCATCTTCCTCTGAGTCTATGTTTGTTTGTTGCATAGCCTCGTATCAAGTTATGGTTGTTGGTTCACATCAAGATACGTAATAGTAATGCTGTGTGAAAATGAAGTAAATAGCAAAGAAAAGTAATGAATTGCGAGATATTTGATAAATTGAAAATGCTTTTGACTAAATTCATAAATGTTGAAAACATCAGAGCTCTTTTGGAAAGTAAAGACAATGCGGAAAGTAAAGAAAACAACTAAAACAAAGATGCATGATGCTTGTTCAGCCTTGCTACTCCAAAGATTTCCGGGTGATGATGGTCCTGATAGACCAGTTGGTGAGGTGATCCTCTCGGTTCAAAACCTGAATGGAAGGGCCTTCCTCCCCTCCCTCTTCAGAAATCACATAACATTCCATGTCCTCCTCCAGAAACAAGTTCTTTATTGCCGCAAGACCCTCGTCTTCTTCTGACACGTAGACAGTGTCGGCCGGTTGAAATATCTGCTCCAACTGAGGATAGGGTGTTCCAATGGGTAATATGGGCCACGCCATGGTGGTGACCAGTTTTTGAATTCTTGCCAAGTGTACTCGTACCCCACTCCGAAGGTAGTACCGTGCTTCTTCAATTGGATAGGTTTGGTGATACCTTGAAGATTCTTACCAAGCCCTTTTCCTGGTTCATACCCACTCCTATTTAGAATGCTCTCGACTTTGTTACTCCACCATTTGTCCTTGTCTACTCCGTTGACTCGCTCAATCTAATGATATGTTTCTCCGCCTATTCTTCTTCTGCCTCCGATCATCAGAATGGTGTGGCGACTGTATATGGGGTTGCTACCATCGCCATGGATGATTACTTCCTGATGGTTCCATTCAAACTTCACGACTTGATGCAACGTTGACGCCATAGCCCCAGCGGTGTGGATCAAGGGTCGTCCCAGCAGTAGGTTGTAAGATATTGGTACGTTGATGACTTGGAAATCAATATCAAACCAAGTGGGGCCCATTTGCAAACACAGGCTAATCTCCCAGAGGGTGGACCTTTGAGAACCATCAAAATCCTTAACGTTAATATCCCCATCCTTCATCTTATTCAATCCTTTGGCCAACTTCTTGAGGGCGATCAATGGACATATGTTGAGGCTAGAATCTCCATTGACTAAGATCCTGGTGATGAAATGATCTTCACATTGCACGGTGATGTTTAGTGCTTTGATATGGCCGAGCCCTTCAGGTGGTAGTTCATCATCGTGCAAAGTGATTTTGCGACTTTCTAATACCTGTCCTATCATGTTCTCCATCTCTCCTCCCGTTATGTTGCTCGGGACATAAGCCTCACTCAATATATTCATCAAGGAGTTCTTATACGCCTCGCAACTCTGTAGCAATGCCAAGGTGGAAATCTGTGTTGGAGTCTTGTTTAACTGTTCAACAACTGAATATTCTTTAGCCTGTATCTTCCTCCAGAGATCATCAAGTCCAATTTCGACAGGACATCCAAAGGCCTGCTTTTTGGATTCAGCTAGGTCCTCTGGTGTGTACACCCTGCCTGTTCTATTCATACCTTGCTCGGTGATTGCTTCACCCGTGCGTGCTTTTCCCTTCCTTACCGCCTCGTTTTTGTAGTCCCAATGTATGACATTTGACTGAAATGGGGTTATGTCTTACATGGTGATCGGAATGGGCACCTTCGGAGGTAATATAGTAACTTCAATCGGTGCGGGCACCTTTGCAGTCCCGAACTCCACCTCAATTGGTTTTGGAACTTTTGCAGGAAGTGTCTCGAACTCAAATGGTACAGATATATTCACCATGTTGCCCTCGGATGGCTGGATTTTCACAATAGTAGGATTAAGAGTGACCACCGGTTTTTTGGGCTCATCTACCTCCCATATCAAACCGATTGACCCTTTTGGGTCCCATTCGTCCTCAACCTCAATCATGTGGACGCCTCCACCCTTATGGTCTGGTAGAGGGTTGTTGCGAACGTTAGGATTAGGTTCTTTAGCTACAATGACCTTGTTGTTAATTAAGGTCTGAATATTTTCTTTCAACGAACAGCACTCATCGATGGTATGGCCCTTCATCGTACGCGCAAGTTTTATTTGGGTTGATCCATTGGAAAGGTTTTCTGGGGTTCTATACCAGTGGATTTGAGCTTCTCATACAGTTGGTAAATGGGTTCGGCAATAGCGATGTATTGTCTGGGAGGTTTGCAATCGAAGTTTGGTATTAGTCGTCGGAAGTTTTGGCGGGTATGTGGTGATGGATAGTGAGGAGGTTGGGAATTGTAAGCTTGGTATATGGGTGCAGGTTTGGAATATCCTAGCGAGGTGCTGATATGTTTGGTAGACGAGTGGTTGATTTTGATAGCTAGGTGAGGGTGCCTGGTAATTTAGAGAGGGTTGGTATGTGAGTGGAGTTGGAGGGTAGGGTTGGTATTTTACGGGAGAGTGGTTTCTCTACACAGGCATTACGGAGTTTATGTCCTTTTTCTTCGACATACCACCAGATTGTATGGCTTTGTTGGGGGCCTGCAGTGCTTCAAGGTTAGTAACCATACCATTTTTGATCCCTCTCTAATCCTTTATCCCAGTTTGATGATATCAGCGAACTTCTGCCCCTCTATCAGCATCAATCTCTCTTAGTACTGCGGATCCTGAGCACGGACGAAAAATCTATTCATTTGTTCTTCTTCTAAAGCTGGTCCGACCTTGGTAGTTTCCGACCTCCAACGAGTAGCATACTCGCGAAAGGTTTTATTAGGCTTTTTCTTCAAACTCTAGATATAGAACACGTCCGACGCGTTCTCAGTATTGAATCTGAAATGGTCCATGAAATCGGACGCCATGTTTACACAACTCGTCCACTTCTTCGCATCTTGGCTGATATACCAAGATAAAGCATCACCTTTCAAGCTCCTCATGAATAGTTTCATGCGGATCTTTTCATCTCTACCAACTCCCACTAACTTGTCACAATACATCCTGAGGTGAACCCTAGGATCCCTTGTGCCGTCGAACATTTCAAATTAGGAGGTTTGTACCCCTCTGGGAGTTCGACATTAGGTTGAAAACAAAGGTCTTCATAATTTAGACTCCCTACACCTTTACTACCTTCCACGCCTTGAACCCTGCGAGTTTTTTGAGTTCAGCAGCCAAGTTCTAAATGAGTGAGTCTGATTCTTACACATCTGATAGGGGTTGTATATAGTACGTCACAGTATCCACGAAGATATGGGTATCCTGATGGTTTGGAGCATTTTGGGGCTCAGGGATGAGCAGTGGATCATTGTTGCGAGCTTGGGTTGGGGTCTTCTGCGGAGGTGCAGGGACCTGATTGTTGAAATCTATAGCAAGGGAGATGGACAAACTTGCAAAACTCCGGACCTGGTCTAGTTCCTCTCGAAACCTTAGCAAAGTTTGCTCCAAATGAGCAGCAGTCTCTTTGGTGATCGGGGTACCTTGAGAAGTCCCTTCAATTTCCTTTCTTGCTTCATTATCTCCCATCTTTCCTTTGTTCCTATTTCTGGGGGGACTCGGAGGAGGCGAAGGAGGATGTCCTTAAGATCTTGTTGAGTATGCTGTTGGTGCCAGAATGCACGAACTAACCTTTGGGGAGGGGAATAAAAAATAAAAGAAAAACAAAAGGTAAAAAGTTAGTGCGGATTCTGAGAAAGAAAACATTGCGGTATTTAAACACGTTTTTGCAAGAATATAAGTCTTTTCCTATTTAGGTGCCTCATTGTGCCCGAGGTAGGCCTAGCGACAGATACACATTGGAGAAATTAAAACACCAAGTGCCTCATTTTATTGACAGAAAATAGAACGAGTCAAAACAGACTGAAATAAAGAGAAACTGTCACTAATGGCCAAGGTCCTTATTACATCAAGAAAGCAAGAGAAATCCTAACTACTTGGTTCTAGAAGGACCTTCCCCTGATACTGTATCTTTTCCTCCCTCGTACAGTTTCATCAGCTCGCAGTCCCAGCAATAAGTAAGCCCGAGCCAAGTGCCCTCCTTTGTTACTTTCAGCTTCCTAACAGTCGTTGATCCTTTTCAGAAACTTGCCGTCCAGCTCCACTAGGCCTCGTTCCAAGTACCCTAAACTGTTGCTTGCCCGGACAGCCATGTCTTTCCACTCATTGATTACCTTCTTGTGGGGCTCTAGTATTTCCCAATGTTCACTTTCACATTCTCACATCCGTTTGCGTAGCTGATTGTACTTGACCTTTGCGGCTGTCTCTTCATCCATAACCTATGACCATGGACGAAACCTGTTCTTCCCAATCCTATATGATCGTCTTTCAGCCATTCCGGATAAAGTGGCGCATGCCCAGCCTGATACCTGTCTGGCTCCATATATACCTTTTCCAAAATGAGTTTGGAATGCCATATATGATGAGCCCGACAACTTGTGGGCTATCGTCATCTTGGAAGTCAGCCCTGTAATGACTCATCTTTTCCACCCTTGGTATAATCTACTTTCTTCGCGCTTGCCTCATGACTCGGAGAGGGACATAAGGTAAGTTCATCGTAAGCCGATGAGTACAAGGAATGGCGCATCCCTAGACCGAATGATAAACTCTCCAGTTGGAAACCACTCGTACATCCATTGTACCTCCTCTTCTCTCAGGTTCTCTAATAGTTCTACCATCTGCTGACGTCGTCCAGGTGAGCAAACATATCTGGCATGAAGTGCATTCGCTTTGGATGATGGCAAGTGATATGGTCATCCCATTCCCGGTGTATGATCTCCTGTCTATATTCTCCCTTCTGAAGATGTTCAATGAGGCTGAGTTGTAGTAGCAAATTGCACCCTTCAAAGTGCGGTGCCCCTTGTTGACATTTCTCCAAGGCTCGGTACATTTCGGAGACGATCATGGGTGCCATGCTGTATTGCCCGTTGATACCCTCCATTATGGATTTGGTTACCATGGCTAGTCTTGTATGGATTCTAGACTTATTCATCGGAAAGACTATCATGCCCAATAAACAGAACATGAAAACAAAGGTCCTCCTATGTATGTGCCCCAAAGAGCTGAGGGCGAACTCGTCCATGTGAGTGCGGTATGATTTTCTATGTCTGAACCTTTCATACATGAAGTTGAAGGATATGTAGGAGTCCTTCAGACTGGTCAAATTAGGATTCTTCGTGAGCCCCATCATTTTCAGGATTCCTTTACCTTTGCCGTTTTCAGGCATGAGCAGGCCCCGGGCTATCCCAAGGAAATCCGGCGAGACCCCCAATTTCTTCCAACAGCAGCGTCATTTCAATACCCCTAAAGCGGAAGACAGACCGTTTACTTTCCCAAAACATAGTAGGAGCTTCCACTATCTTGTTATTTGTCCTAAATTCCAGAAGTGAAGGATGATTTCCTAAGTTCTTGCGGACAAGAACCCGATCACTACCATGCAGATCCTCCCACTAGCTTAGTAACTTTGGGTGAAAGTTTGATACCATATCGAATCTTGGGATCTCGTGCCTCATTTCCTGCAAATACAGAGTTAGGCCCTTAACCCCACCGGACTCGACTATTTAAATCAATAATAAGCAAGAGGTTTTTAATTCTCCAAATCATTGCACATAACGTGAATGTCTGTTTGGGTTTCGAGGAAACCCGATGAACTTTTTGCTTAGGCTATCCTAATGATTCATTATGCGGACAACATAACTGACTTGTCTAGGTTTGACCACGATGCATGAATAGAGTAAGGCTTCTATTTTTGAAGTGCTAGAAAAGGTACCCTTGAGCGGACAACTCAAGAGGGAAAGGCACGGAACCATCGACTGCACCGTTGATCGACTGGTTTTACAGCAAATATGCCTTTGCCAAATTTAAGGGGTATGTAATAATGGAAGAGCGCAACCACTCATTATAAGCGTTGTTATAGGATTTGTTTGGCACGAGTGGAAAATGATACTGAAGGATACAATTACAACAATGAAATAAGTACATGTATTTTCACGTCCATACTATAATGATTACAATAAATAATCGAAATTTAAAACGGGATTGAAATAAAGTAAGGTAATAAAGCAGTAAAACAGTTAGAGAAAAGAAATACATGAAGAAACAAGTTAGTAATTGTGAAGAGATGATTAAAGCAATAAATAAAGGTAGTAAATAAAACAATAAAGCCACGAAACATGTAATGGTAAAAGCCTTAAATAGAAATCCCCAGTAGAGTCGCCATACTATCGACGCCCCTTTTTTGAAAAGAAATCGGGTTTTATGACATTATGGGAAAAACAACTCTCATTCCCGTTTGGGAATTAGGTTATTGAATTTGAAGAGTCACCACCTAATGATTATAGTGCACTAGGACTTTTTAAGAAGAGAGTATTTTGAATAGAAAACCAGAGTTCGGGTAAGGGCTTGAGATTATCTCAAGGGGAAGGTGTTAGGCACACCTCAAGATCCACTAGTGTGGTTTCCAACCGTGTTAATTGTGACTTTATGAAGATATGAAGCAAATAAACTAGTAAGGTTCACACAACTGGAAAAGCTTTATAGAAGAAGGAAGGACATAAGTTTAAAATGAACGAGAGGATTGATTTGAAATAGTATTACTATAGGAGAACATTTAAACAAAGCAAACAAAAGAGAGAAGGGTCCTAGGTTTAACTACAATATGGATCATGTCAGTACAATACCCCGCACACACTCCTGAAAGAGGGGTCGCATATGATATTAGCGTATCGGTCATCATCTCCATATTCTACCCTTCCCACCGTGTTAAGGTATTTAAACGCGTTGGTATCATTTAATGACTGCATGCTAATACCGTCCCAACATGTTAGTCCTGGGGTATTAGGACTTCTAATCCTAAGAAGGGGCGAGAGAGATAGGATATATATGGAGTTTCAAAGGTAAAAATACTAGAACGACACTCAAAACACATAGCACATAAGTGGTATGCAAGTAGGATAATTAAAGGCTCAAATAATCCCCGAAACATAACAACAATTAGTTTAGCATGACTTCAAATACTGATTTATCTATAAAAGAGGTTATAGGGCAGGCAGATTAGTTTAACACATAATAGCTAGATAGAAATTCCGCTTTCCGCCCTCCGGGCCCATTATTAGGAGTTGACAGGATTTAGAAAATTAGAAGGGTCTATTAAAAAGTTTCAAAGTTGCAGACAAGATTAGAAAAAGTTTACGAGTCAGCTGCACTAATTTTAATACAAAAGGGGACGCAAGAAGAAAAGTTTAAAAGACCTTAAAGCATTAAACTTAGGTTGACAAAGTAGCTGAAACAACAAATTTAACATTTTTTTAAAAGTTCAGAATAATTTGAAAGAGCCTGACCTTAGCCCAATTCAAAAGTAAACAGACTTAGGAACGAACTCAACTGAAACATTCTCAAACACTACGCGAGCTGGACCTTTATAACACGCTTATTTGCCCTTTTTGTTACTATTTTTTACAAGTTTGGTGTGCTGACTAGCGTTTATATGGTCCATATTGGCATATTTTCTAGGTGAGATTATGAGAATGCAAACCTATTAGCATGGTTTCTATATGAGGTTATAAGAATGCAAACCTATAGACATGATTCTATTATGAAGTTGATGCAATAACGAAAAGCCTTACAGACATGGTATCTACATGAGATTGTACAATAATGAAAGTCTATAGACATGATATCTATAGGAGTAGCAACAAAGTAAACCCTATAGACGTGGTATCTATATGACATTGATGCAAGAAAGTAAACCGTATAGATATGGTAACTATATGACATTGATGTAAGAAAGTAAACCCTATAGACATGGTAACTATATGACATTGATGCAAGAAAGTAAACCCTATAGACATGGTAACTATATGACATTGATGCAAGAATGTAAACCCTTCCCATATTCCCTTTCACTAGGTCCCCCAAGTTCTTTTATTACAAGTTATTTACAGGAATCTGGACAGAAAAATAACATTAAAAGAAATAAGTAAATACATGAATACTACAACAGGCCCGAAGAAGCGCAAAGCAACTTTAATGTCCAACATATGCCTTTTACCAAATCCAGGCTCCCAAATCCGAGGCTTTCTCTTTAGAGTAGTGCAAGTGTGGAATTACCAGTCCCAAGACATCTAAGTTCAGAGGAGACTCCGGGGCCTCCTAAGCATGGCTTACCAAGGGGAAGTAGAACTTGAAGAACTAAGAATAGATGTAAAGGTGATAGATTAGAGGAAGACCATTGTAGGAGGTGGTCATACCTAGCCTATGGAGTGAGGCTGGCACACCCCTATCCATTTACAAAGGTTAACAAACAAGAGAAGACTTGTAAACAAGAGCAGACTAGGGCATGTATGGTGATTAGGACACCAAGAGACCTTTGTCAAAGCTCAAAACACATAATGTGGGGGTAGGGAATGGGATTACTTTGAGCATATGCTGTTAAAAACCTAAGTTTCAAACTAGGAGTGGAAATGAGATGCCACCCTAATCCAGAATATAGTCACATTCAAATAGGGATCAGGAAAGAGGGAATCACATAAGCATACTTGAGAGAACAAGACTAAATTAAAGGTATTCAGGGGAAAGGGGTGTACAAGAACTCAAACCACAATAATGAACAATAAACAGACAAGAGAAGGGGACTGAGCATGCTGAACTGAAAACTAAAACATAAACAGACAAGGAAAATGGAGAATTAAACATGCTGCAACTGAAATACACAAACGGACAAGGGAAATGAGGAAGTGGATTCAACATGCTAAAGGTTAAACTGAACAGACAAAGGAAAAAGGGAAGGCGATTAAACATGCTGAACGTAATTTGAAAAAAAAAACAGATTTGGGGAAGGGTATTAAACATGCTAAAGTTCAAATTGAAATACACAAACAGATTTAGGGAAGGGGATTAAACATGCGAAGTTTCAAATTGAAATACATTAACAGACTAGGGGGCAGGGAAAGGGGCTGGACATGCTGAACTTAAATTGAAGTACACAAACAGTGAGAAGGGTCAAGTAAACAACTAGTTGGAGGTTGATGATATAAAATTAGGATCCTACCAGTTGCAACATGAATAACAAAGCAAGTATAGATCCTTATAATTAGCCTTGGCTTTTAGCCGGCTAATTGTTTGCAAAGGGAGCAAGTAACGTAGAAGAATGTAGAAGTGAAGAGAGTTTTCAGTGAGGATTAGAGAGTACTCGTGTATCGGTGTGTCTGAAGTGAGAAAGTGAGGGCTTTATAGTTTGAAAAATAAGCAGCACTAAGATAATAAATAATCCCAGCATCAATTACAATCAATTAGTGAAAAGGTTTCCTCTAATTAAGGAACCGAAATTGAGGTAAATAACACCAGTTTATTTTTGGAAATAAAATCAAGTATAAGTTACAAAATCAGGACAAGTTTGTAAAAAAAAGGGTTTGAAATTCACACGTTAAATACATATGGCATGTCAGTCATATAGAGAATGAAGGAATTGAGATGCTAATTGATTTTGCACTTGGCCAAAGAGCATGTCCAAATTAGAAAATCAAATGAATTCATAAGAAATCAATTTTCCCAAAATTACGGCTATCAGAAAGAGGAAAAAATAGAACGATATAAAGAGATGCGCAAATTCGAGCATGCATGACCGGAATTAGTAGAACAATCATGTAGCAGAAGCACCCAAGTAGGAAATCAAAGTCGGCAACGGATTAAACATGGAGAGAGTAAGTACACCGAGAAAATAAAAAATAAAATAAGAAGGAAGACCCCTGAAGCTTAGGGTTTTAAAATAAATGACGAATAGGGAACATAGTAAGCATATTAGCTCAGAAACCCTAGAAATAACATAGTAAAGAGATACCTAGGAGCCACGGTGGACAATACTCAGAAATCAAAATAATTACTAGAAGAAAACACAGTAGAGCATAATAACCAAGGAAATCAGAGTATTCAAGGAAACCCTAATTTTTTAGAAGACGAACAGTTTGAAAATGAAACGGGTGAAGAAAAGGCGAGAAGTACCAAAGATTTTAGAGAATAACTAGAGCTCAGAGAAGATCGTAAAGATGAACACAAAGAAGAACCCCGAGAAATTAGGGTTTCGGAGATAAGTGTTGAAGGATCGAGAAAAAGCTGGAATGGACTTGTCAGGGTCAGCAAAGAACCCATAGCTTCAGGACTTGCCGAAGAAAGGCCGGACACGGCTACAAACCATTCCAGCCTTGTCTCGACCCTTGGGACGGGACTCCCATCTTCGAACCCAGGGACCAGGAGAGGTGAGGAGTGAACGGATATAGGCGTTTGGTCTTGGACAACCATGAACGCCGGTGAGAAGAGCCGGAGACCATTAGGGTTTGACTAGGCTTAGAGAGCATTTGAGGGTCAGGGGATACGGCGACTCGCTTGCTGTAAATGATTAGGGTTAGGGTGGGTTGGGTTTTAATTTTGGTAAGTGGGTTGTGGGCCATTGATCTGTGAGATCAACGGTCAAGATCAAAAGAAGAAGTGGGGAAGGTTAGTTTAGGTGGGTTTGGGTCGGATAATTTTGGATTGGGTCATATAATTGAGGGGGTTAATTTGGACGGAAAATGTGGCTACAATTGAAAGACTAAAGGGCTAATTTAATTTTATAATACAGTAAATGTTATTATAAAAATCCAAAAAAAATATTGAGTTAATCAAATATGTATAAGCGTCGATTAAAATTACTGGGAACGATTTTGTAGTTAAAATATTTGTCAAATTGATAAATGGGCTAGAATTGCAATGTAATGCAATTTTAATTTAGAAATACCTAATGACCTTGTAAAATTCTGTAAAAATTGTATTAATCATATTTTTATGGAAATGAGAGAATACAATAGATTTCTTATCAAAATAACAAGATTTGGACTAAATATTGGATTTTTATTGCAAAACATAAGTCGTAAATTTATTTTAGAGTCCTTGAAAAGATGTAGAAAAATACCAAGACCTTTGTGGGTGCTTATATATGCATCTACATGCTATTTTGGGAACATATTGAGTATAGAAATACATGGGAAAAAATTGGGTATCAACAATAGGGACCTTGGAATTCGATTCCCGACATACACCCAAGTCCCATATTTTGCTACAAACCCTACGAGACCATCAAATTACGGATCCGGATACGTTTACCAAAAATATTGACGGAAGTCAAATTTAATAAAATTTAAAGTCCAAATTAATTATTTTTCTTAAATTTCTCATAAAATCTTTTTGGAAAATTTGCCCGGACTACGCACGCACACTGACAAGGAAAATAAGGTTTTTAAGGCATTGAAACCCGGATCCGGATTTTAATTCACAAGTGATCACATTCTCTACCTATAAAACAATAGGTTGTCCGCTAATAGACATAGAAAAGTACCCGAGTCGGTGAAAATATAGGAATATCGGCTCCGGATACTGGACTCGGACTCCTAGGTCACTGCCTCAACGGGCTGACTTCTCATCTGCACACGAACTGAAGGGAAATTCTTAGATCTTAATTGACAAACCTGCCGATCTAGAATAGCTACCGGCTCCTCCTCATAGGTCAAGTCATTGTCCAATTAGACAGTGATGAATTCTAACACATGGATATATCGCAATGACACTTTCGAAGCATGGACACTTGAAACACTGGATGCACTGCTGATAATCCTGGTTGCAACGCAAGCTCATAAGCCACCGCACCCACTCTCTGAAGGATCTCAAAAGTCCCAATGAATTTATGTCTTAACTTTCCCTTGTTCTGAAATCTCATCACGCCCTTCATGGGAGACACCCGAAGCAACACTCACTCTCCGACCATGAATGCCACATCGCGAACCTTACGATCGGCGTAACTCTTTTCCTAGGAATGAGCTGTACGAAGTATATCCTAAATGATATTAACCTTATCCAAGGCCTCCTATACCAAATATGTACCCAACAACTGAGCCTCTACGAGCTCAAATCATCCAACTGACAACCGACACGTTCTACCATATAATGCCTTATAGGGAGCCATTTGGATGCTCGACTGATAACTGTTGTTGTAGGCAATTTCCGCTAATGGCACGAAAAATTGATCCCAAACTTCTCCAAAGTTAATAACATATGCTCGAAGCATATCATGGAAAATCAGAATAGTACGCTCGGATTGTCTGTGCATTTGAGCATGAAATATTGTGCTCAACTCGACTCGTGTACCCAACCCATGCTGTACTGACCTCCAAAAATGTGAGGTAAACTGCGTTTGCCCGTGAATACGAACAATCTCCTGGATATAGATCTCAGCCAACCGCTCCGAAGAATGCCACATGAATGAAATGCCTTGACTTGGTTAGCCTATCCATAATAACATATACTGTATCAAATTTCCTCTGGGTTCGTGGGAGTCCAACAATGAAATCCATAGTGATACGCTCCAACTTCCACTCAGGAATCTCAATCTTCTGAAGCTAACCACCAGGTCTGATGCTCGTACTTTACCTGCTGACAATTCAAATACTGAGCTACATATGCCACAGTATCATTCTTCATCCTCTTACACCAATGAATAGAGCACCAGGAAATGTGCGCCTTCTCTAGAATCAACTCGTAAAGTCCATCCACATTAGGCACACAACTACGACCCGTTATATGCAAACTCCATTATCTCCCAATGTAACTTGCTTGACACCTTCGTGCCGTATTGTGTCTCTAAAGAAAAGAAAATGAGGATCATCATACTGCTGATCTATGATACGCTCAAATAATGAAGAATAAGCGACTGTGCAAGTTGAAACACGACTGGGCTCAGAAACATCCAACCTCACAAACTAATTGGTTAAAGCCTGAAAATTCAAAGCAAGCGGTCTCTTACCAACTCGAATATACACAAGGCTGCCCATACTGGCTGACTTCCTACTCAAAGTATCGGCCACTACATTGTCCTTCCCCGGATGAAATAAGATGGTGCTATCATAGTCTTTCAATAGCTCAAACCACATCCTCTACCTCAAATTTTGCTCCTTCTCCTTCAACAAATCCTGTAAACTCTTATGATCTGTGAACACCTCACACGACATGCCATATAAATAATGCATCCAAATCTTCAATGCATGAACAATGGTTGCTAATCATGAACAGGATAATTCTTCTCATAGATCTTCAACTGTCCCGAAGCATATGCAATAACCTAGCCATTCTACATAAACGTCGTACCAAGTCAAGTACGAGATGAACCACAATATAGTGTATATGGCCCTCAACCTATGGGCAATACTAATACCGACGCTTTATTCAAAGGTGTCTTGAGCTTCTGTAATCTCGCCTCACACTCCACCGACCACCTTAACTGGGCACCCTTTTCGGTGAACTTGGTCATCGGGACTGCTCTAGATGAAAACCCCTCAATTAATTGATGATAATAAGCCGCCAAACCTAAGAAACTTCGGATCTCTGTAGCTGATGTGGGTCTACGCCAGTCTTTGACTACTTTAATCTTCCTTGGATCCAACTGCATTCCTTCTATTGATACAACATGACACAAGAATGCAACTGAACTCAACCAAAACTCACGTTTTGAAAACTTAGCATATAACTAGATGTCCCTTAGAGTCTAGAGAACGACTCGAAGATATTTCTCATGCTCCTCTTGGCTGCAGATGTAGATCAAGGTATCATCAATGAAAATAATCACGAATGAATCTAGGTATGGCTTGAATACGCGGTTCATCAAATCCATAAATGTTGTCGGGACATTTGTCAACCTAAATGACATCACTAGGAACTCATAATGCCCATATCGAGTCCGAAAACCTATCTTATGGACATCAGATGACCTAATCCTCAAAGTATGGTAGCTCGATATCAAATCAGTCTCTAAGAACACTTTGGCACCCTGAAGCTGGTCAAATAAATCATCAATCATCGACAATTGATACATTTTCTTCATAGTGACTTTGTTAAACTGCTGATAACCTATACACATCCTTATCGATCCATCCTTCTTATTAAGAAATAACGCCGGCGTATCCCAGGTGAGACACTAGGTCTGATAAAGCCCTTATCAAGCAAATATTACAATTGCTCCTTTAATTCTTTCAACTTTGGCGAGTCTATATGATATGGCAGAATAGAAATGGGCTAAGTTCCTGTAGCCAAATCAATGCAAAAGTCAATATTCCTATCCCCGCCAGATCTGCAGGAAATAACTCTGGAAACTCTCAAACCACAGACACAGAATCTACAAAAGCAACCCCAGCACTAGAATCATGAACTTAAGCCAAATAAGCCAAACACCCCTTCTCGGCCATACGTCGAGCCTTCATATAAGAGATAACCCTAATGGTAGAATGACCATGAGTCTTTCGCCACTCGAATCAAGGCAACCATGGTAAGGCTAAGGTCACGGTCTTGGCATGACAGTGCAATATAGCGTGATAAGGTGATAACCAATTCATCCCTAAAATGACATTACAATCAACCATATCATGAAGTAGGAGATATACACGGGCCTCAAGACCCCCAATAATAACTACACACGAGCGACAGACATGATCTACAACAATAGAATCACCCACTGATGTGGACACATATATAGGGGAACTCAAAGAATTAGAGGCACAACCAAATGCGTATCAAAATAAGATGACACATATGAGTATGTAGACCCTAGATCAAATAGAACTGAAGCATCACTACTATAAATTGAAACTGTACTTGTGATAATGGCATTGGATGCCTTAGCCTTAGGCCTAGTTGGTAAAATATAACATTTGGTATGGGCCCCACAACTCTAAACTATATCTCCGGGACGACCTCTTACTACCTCGCCTCCACCTCTAGCAACCTGACCTCCACCTCTAAAGGCTATACCTCAACCTCTAACACATCGGACCTCCACGTCTAACACCTTGAACTCCGCTTCTAGCTGCCTGACCCCTACTTCAAGCTGGACGAGCGACTAGTGGAACATCTAGTGCCGGAACCATGGCACGAGAACCCTGATGCTGAGAACTGCTCGATGCTCGAGTGCAAAATCTAGCAATGTGCCTTGGATCACCACATGTATAACAAATCTTGGTTGCTATGACTGTTGACCCTGAAACTGACCCTGATGGCCTGAGTAACCACCCTGAAAACATTGGAGCGGAGGTGCACTAAGAGGAGCTAGCGGTGTATTATAGGTCAGCTGATCAGAATACTGCATATGAGAACCACGGCCACCTGGAGCATTGTGAGAAGTCTGAAGTGCTGAATGAAACGACCTGGGAGGATGACCTCTACAAGAAAAATCCTTCCCTCCAGATGAGCCACCACTCAACCTGCCCGATAGACGAGGCCTCTTATCATACCCCTGACCTCTCCCTTGTGATAGAACCATCTTGGCTCGTTTGGCCACATTGGCTGCATCCTTGAAACAAATCTCACTCTCTTTCTCTTTAGCCATATGCAATCTGATATGTTGAGCTAGTCCCTCAATAAACTTCCTCACCCTCTCTCTCTCGGTGGGAAGTATAAAAAGATCATGACGGGCCAAGGTAATAAATCTGGTCTCGTACAAAGGACATTCATAGAACCCTGCTAGAGATGCTCAAACTACTCAAAATGCCTCTGATTGTCCTCCCTCTGAGTGATAAGAAGAAACTTCTTAAGAAATAGTTGAGAGAACTGATCCCAAGTCAAAGCCGACGACCCAGCTGCTCTATCCAAACAATAATCCCTCCACTAAGTCTTGGCGGAAGCTGACTGACGAAAAATAGCATAGTTGACCCAACTGGTCTCCACTATCCCCATATTCCGTAGAACCTCATGACAGCTGTCCAAATATTCCTTGGAATCCTCTAAAGATGTACCACCGTAGGTAGTAGTGAAAATCTTAGTTAACTTGCCCAATCTCCACAAAACCTCAGAAGACACAATTGCTCTATCATCGGTCTAAGCTACAATACCCAGCTGAACTACCAAAACTGGCTGAGCTTTTGGAGTTTGAAACTGAGGATCCATCTACTCCGGAGTGCGAGTAGCAGGAGCCGGTGCTGCGCCCCCAGCCTAAGAAATGGTTGGTGCTACAGGAAGTAATCCTTCATGTATTAGACTTTCCATAAGGCCCAATAGACGGACCAGAGCATCCCGGAGTACCAGGGTAGCGATGAACCCTTCCTGAACGTGAGCTGGCTCAGCTGGAACAGTCTGGGCTAGAGCCTCCTCAAACTCAACTTGAGACTTCGCCGCTGGTGCTACTGCTCTAGGCTGATCCCTGCCCCTGCCTCAGCCTCTAGCACAACCTCGTCCTCTGCCCCTTGTAGGAGCTACCACTAGGGGATCGGGTTACTGATTAGTGGATGAAGTGGTTCACGTCCTCACCGTCTACGTAAGAACAAAGTAGAAGTTCAATTAGTATTGAGAAATGAAATTGCACGACATATATGAATAGAAGGGAAGTTATTCCTAAACTCTATAGCCTCTAGGGGATAGGCACAGATGTCTCCATATAGATCCATCAAACTCTAACTAGCTTGTTCGTGAATTGCGAGACCTAGGAAACCTAGAGTTCTGATACCAACTTGTCACGACCCAGAATTTCCCACCTTCGGGAATCATGATGGCGCCTACTTGTGAAAGCTAGACAAGCCAACATTTACAGTTTTACTACCATGATTAGTAATTCAAGAGGAACAAACATTAGTTAAAACAAGATAATTATGAAATATGGAAAATGATATAATTATTCCACAACTTAAGTACATAACTACCCCATAGATCTGGTGTCACAATCAACGAACGAGTAAGATTTAATACAAATATAAGTCTGAAAAAAGTACAATTGTTCTCAAAATATAATAGACATCAGAAAACTAAAGCGGGGAAGGGGGACTTCAGGCTCTATAGACGCCAGTAGAACTACCTTGGTATCCTTTGACTAAAGGTAGCTACCTCAAGCTACTAATAGGATTTGGCATTTAAATCTGCACAATAAGTGCAGAGTGCAGTATCAGTACAACCGACCCCATGTACTGGTAAGTGTCAAGTCTAACCTTGGCGATGTAGTAACGAGGCTAGGACACCATAACCATATAAACTTGTGTAGTTAAATCATATATGAACAAAACAATAATAACAGGAAATAACAGATAAAGATGGGAAAGATAACATGCTAGGGGAATATCAAACTCTAACAGTGAATAAATAGAGAAGCAATAATGAACATCATATTTGTATCAACAAGAAATAATGAAACAGTAACACGTGCACAGCATCATCCTTCATGCTTTTATTCTCGTTCTCACCATATGAATCAATAGAAACGGCCCGACATCACTCTTTGAATTAACTCTCATAATCATTGAACGACATCACCCTTTGTGCATTAACTCTCATAATATCGGCACGGCAATACCCTTCATGTATTAACACTCACCATATTGGCACGACATCACCCTTCATGCATTAATACTCAAAATATCGGCACGACATCACCATTCATGAATTAACAGTCACTCATAATATCATGTACGGAATCACCCTTTGTGCTTTACACTCTTCCTCACCCAAACAATAGAAATGATAACTGTCGACACCCCCTTTTTCCGAATAGAGTTCGCCAAATCGGGTATACGACATTTGGGAGGACAACTCTATTCCCTTGCGAGAATTAGGTTTTTGGAGTTTGGAGAGTCTCCAACTAATGATTATAGTGCATTAGGATAGTTTTAATAAAAATTTGAGATGAAGAACCAGAGGTTGGGTAATTTCTAGAAATTATCTCGAGGGGAAGGTGTTAGGCACCCCTCAAGATCCACTAGTGTGGTTCCCGACCATGCAACAATTGTGACTTTAAGCAATGAAGAGGAATAGTAGAAGTCCCAAATAAAGAAGGGAGTTTGCACACAGTATTGCAAGTACAGGAAGTTAGTTTGAAAGAAAACTTAAAAAAAGAATAACAAGCAAAAAGGGAAAAGAGGTCCTAGGTTTGTAAATAATATGGATCACATCAATGAATTACCCGACGCATATTTCTCAAAACAGCGTTCGCACGTGATATTAGCGCACTGGTCATCATATCCATATTCTACCCTTCGCACCCCATTAAGGTATTAAAGTGCAGAAAGTTTCGTTACATATTGCATGCTAGTACCCTTCCAAATCCTATCAGTCCCGGAGGCATTTTTGGACTACTAATCCTAAAGGGAAAAAGGATAAGGCCTTTGAGAGTTTAAAAGGATAAAATACTAAGGCTTCATTCAAATCACGTATACAAGTAAAGGGAAAGCAAATAAGCAACTAGGGTTCAAGTAAGACTCCATAAATCGGATAAAGCCATAGAGTTTAGCATGTCTTGCACGTACTGGTTTTTTCTTTAAATATTAAATTGAAATGATAAGTGGACTGGTTCAACACATATTTTTAGACAAGAATTACGTATTAGGCTCGTTCGAATGCAGTTTTCAAAGACTGATCAAACTAATTGATTAACCCTTTGTCTATGTGTTGAATATGACTAGCAAATTCGAAAAGCTAACTGATTATAAAGGGTTACCAGTTTTTTATCAGAGTGAAATAGGTTTCAGAAAAGAGTGTAATGTTTGAAAAGGTTTAACAGAAAATAAATAAACTTCAGAGGACATACACTCTAATTTTAAAAGTTTCACGAATGTTATCAAAAAAAGTGAGTTTCAGAAAACTGCCAGTTTGTTTAGAAAAGGTTTATCAACTTACGAGTTTTAGAAAAATGCAGAAGACTGTCAGTTTTACCAAAGTAAATATTAATTTAGTACTATTTTGAACGAATGACACGGTTTAGATTCAAAGTTACTATAGGCATGCTTTCTATGTGTTAATGTGACAACCCGACCCGTTGTCTGATGTGTTACTACTACGTTTTCCCCATTTTATGTTTCTTCATGTTTGATTATCAGTAAGTAGTGTGTTAGAGTTGATTTGGATTGGTATTGGTGGAAAATGAGAAACTTAGTGTCTTTAAGGAAGCTTAAGCTAGAAAAGTAAATCGGACATTGCCTTGTGAGTTAGAAGGTTTGGATGTGATTTTTAGTGATTTGGTTAGCTTCAGAAGGTGATTTTTGACTTAGGAGCATGATCGGAATTTAATTTGGAGGTCGGTGTAGAAATTAAGCTTGAATTGGCGAAGTTATATTTTGGCGAATACCGGTTGATAGGTGAGATTTTGATTTGAGTGTCGGAATGGAATTTCAAGAGTTGTAGTAGTTGTGTTAGGTTATTTGAGTTATGTGTGCAAAATTTCATTTGATTCGGAGGAGATTAGGTCAGGTTTTTGATTGAATGCAAGTTTCGGTAGTTTTGGTTGAACTTAGACTTGAATCCGTCGCGAATTTGTGATTTTTGTGCTGTTGCATGTGCTTTTATGATTGGAACAAGTTCATATGATGTTTTAGAGTGTGTTGATACATTTGGGTGGTGTCCCAGGGGCCTCAGGGTATTTTCTGATGGACATCGAGGTGAAATTGGACTTGAGTGATTGCTGAACTTTTCTGGTACCTGATGTTTTCGCACCTACGGTTTTGGGGCTGCAGTTGTGGTCTTGCAAAAGTGGTCGATGGGGCACCGAAGCCAAAGTGGGGCTCAAGGCAGGTTCCGCATAAGCGTAAGCCTGGCCATTGAACCGGTTTCGCTGGAGCAGACATTAAGCCGCAGAAGTGGTTTTGGATTTTTAAAAGGGTACCGCAGAAATGGTTGAAAGACCGCAAAAGTGGTAACCGCAGAAGCAGTAATTTGGTTGCAGAAGCGGAAAGGTCTGGGCAGAACATTTAATTAAGTCGTCCGCGCAAATTTTTGAAAAAACAACATTTAGTCGTGGCGCGACGAGGAATTCGTTGATGTAAATTTTGTAATTTTTTGAGAAGTGGGCCCGAGGTTTGAGTTTTGCCAATTTTGCGATTTTCGAGTTTTTTGAATTCTTTCATTTGGGTTATGTTCCCTTAGCCTATTATAATGTATTCTTTGTGATTTTGGCCAGATTCGACGCGCGTGGATGCCGATTTGAGGGGCAAAGGCAGCATGGGCTACAGATTCCACTGGTTCGAGGTGAGTAATACTTGTAAATGATATCCTGAGGGTTTTAAACCCTGTATTTTCACATCATAATATTATATTTAGGTGACTTTCACGCCGGATGTGAGCGTGGGGTAGAGCACCGTTGTGGATTGTGACTTGGTCTGTCCCGGTTGTTGATTTTTACTGTGTATTTGACTGAGACTACTTGTTATCATCAAAATTAGGTTGATATCCATATTTGGGCTTTGTGCCAACTATGTGAATCCTTCGGGGATTGATATTACTATTTTAGCATACCTTGCATATCATTTGGTTTTAGTCCAAGGTTTTAAATACTGTTTTGCAAATTCAGCCATACTTCTAAGTTTTGAAAACTCAAATTATATTTTAAATGATATTTCGGGCTGAGAACTACTGTTTTACAAATGCCCAAGGGGCTTATGTTGATTTTTGGGCTGAGCATAGATCGGGCTTTGCGACGTAGCAGTGATTTTGAAATAGTGGTAAAAATGAAACTGTGTGATTTGACTTGAAACAATAGTAACAATTACACTGTATGATGTGACTTGAAACAGTGGTAAAATTACACGGTATGATGTGACTTGAAGCGGTGGTAACAATGAGTCTGTATGATGTAAATTGGTCAAGTAACAATGACTGAATAGGAATTTATTGATGCCACGAGATGGATTGATATTGCGCTTGGGCTGTAGGAGCCCCTCCGGAGTCTGTACACACCCCCAGTGAGCGCCGTCGACGATAAATAAATGTGGATGGCTCGGGCTACACGCTGCAATGGGTACTTGAATGTACCATCATATGCATAGTATTACACTCATGCATTTGTTCCTTTTTGTAATAAATGTCATGACATTCAACACTCTCATTTCATTGGCATCCATGCTACTGCTACTTCTTGCACTGTTTACCAGATACCCTGGTGTTAACTGTCAGTGGAGTGTGTTACCCGAGGGGCTGACTGATGTGCTGATTTGCACTATCTGTCTTCTCATTAATTTTCTTAACGATTGGAAAGAATATTTTCAAAGGATGTTTTAACTGAGTCCAAATATTTTCTAATGTATTTTCACGGTTATAATTTTTTCTCAAAGATTTTCACTGCTCTATATAGCATAATGGAGTGCCTTACGTGTTTTTTACCACTCAGTTATTATTTACTCTTATTGCTCACTGGGTTTGAGTACTCACTTTACCCCCTGCACCCGTGTGCAGTTGCAAGTATATTTCACCCGGTAGCGGGTTATTAGCTGATTGAAGGTATTACTAATGTAGCTAAGCAAGGTGACCGTCACTGTTCGTGGCATAGGACGTTGTCTTTAGAATTCCAGATTTTATTTTTGTATATTATTGGCCCTTTAGTTGTGTTCGGGTTTTCTTTAGATGCTCATGACTTGTGACACCCTGGTCGGGTTATGTTGGGTTGTAAATACTGGCTATTATTGTCGTTAAGTTGTATTTAACTTGTCATTTATGTTTAATAATTTTTAATGAGACGATTTGAGTTAGTTGCATGGCCTTGTCTTTAGTATAGGTGCCATCATGACCGGGTTAAGAAATTGGGTCGTGACAGTTAAGTGATTTTAACACTTTTTTAATGTTAATAGAAGCCTTATGAACAATGATATCCATATGCCATTTGTAAATATTAAACCTAAAAGTTTGCCTAATGACGTTATGATATGCAGAAATGCAAACCTCTATAGCATGGTGTCTATATGCTTGGTTGCAGAAATCAAAGATTAAATCCTATTGGCATACTTTCTACGTGTGAAGTTGCACAAATAAGAAATAAAACCCTATGGGCATGTTTTCTACCCTTTTACATGAAAGTAACCCCCCTCCCTTTTCACTAAATTCCCATGAGTTTATATAAATTATTACAGACCAGTAAAACAAAGTGAAATTGAAAGTACATCAAAAGCTATCAGTTGCATCCAAGGAACCTAATTCAGACTTAGTGTCTAAAAATATGAGATTGAACAACTTCCGAGATCAATATTTTCAAACACTTCTCTTATCTAAGGTGTTTTAGAGTTCTAGGGAGTTTCAAGACATCCAGGCAGTGCTTAAACCCAAGATGTTAATTAGAATGAGTTATAGTGCAGTGTGGAAGAGCCAACCCTCATGTGTCCAAGTTTAGAAGGAGCTCATGGGTCCCAAAGCAAGGCTGACAAGAGGGGGGGTCAGAACTTATGTTTTAAGAATGAGTGCAAGTGCAAATGGAAGGGGTTAATAAGTTCCAAGGTAGGATGGTGGTCATGCCTAGCCATAAATTAGGCTGGCACACCCCTGACCAAGAATGTTAATCCAGTCAAATATGAGTACAGACCTACTGAAGGTCAGGCTATAGTCTAGGCAGTGATTAAGATATTGTTAGACCACAGTTTCAAACTTAGAAAATATGTAAAGGGGAAGGAGAATGGGAGTTGAAAAGTGTAGAAAATCACTCTATCTATGATATGTGCGCTTTGGTTGTATGAGCATGATTTTCAGGTATAGGTTTTGATGAATGACAAACAATGAAGTCAAGTGTCAAACAACGATATTGTATGACAAAACAATCAAGCTTGAATGCCGAGAAGCATATTGATGAACGGATTGCAATGGAAAAGCCAAAGACGAGCTCAAATGTTCAAGACCGAAGACCCAAGGCGTAGGTCGTTAGGTAGAACAAATGTAAGAGCAACGCTTATGTCATCTCGTCTTTTGGCTCAACATAGGTCATCATAAATATGCATAAAATCATTTTATCAAATCATATTTATCATAACATATTTTAAACACTTCAAGCAAAATGATTTTCAAACATTTCATTTTAACCAAAATGAATTCTAAACATGTCTTTCAAATCTGGACAAACAAAATCGATTATGTACTTTATGATAATTGATTATGTTAAAGCAGTGTACACCAGATTTTACAAAGCTGTAAGATAATCGATTATGTACCATATGATAATCGATTATGTTAAGGCAGTGTACACCAGATTTTACAAAGCTGCAAGATAATCGATTATGTACCTTATGATAATCGATTATGTTAAGGCAGTGTTCACCAGATTTTTCAGAGCTACAAGATAATCAATTATGTGCCTTAGACTAATCGATTATGTTGAGACAGTGAGCATCAGATTTTACAAAGTAGCAAAATAATCGATTATTGCTTTTCTGGTAATCGATTATATTAAAGACCGTTGCCAAAGTATTTTCAAACACTGAAAGATAATCGATCATGTACAATCAGACAATCGATTATGTTAAGCATAAAATCGGGGATTGATTTTTGAACGTTGTCAGGTAATCAATTATACGATTTGGATAATCGATTATTCTGCTTAAAATCTGGGAATGATTTTTAAACGATTGGCAGATAATCGATTATGCAGAATCAGATAATCGATTATCCTAGCACAAAATTAGCATAATTAATTGTCAATTAAGCAACGGACATACACCATTTTTCACCTATAAAAAGAGGTCTTTTGAGCTGATTTTAAACACACAACACCTCCCAATATTGATATACATATTGACATTATTTGAGCATCATTTTAGAGCTTTTGTTGAGCCATTTGAGAGACAACTTTGAGTTGTTCATAGAGCTAAATTTGTATCTCTTTATCTACTCTTTTGAGAGAGTTCTTGTTGTAAAAGAGAAAGGTGTTTGAGAAGAACATATCTTCTCATTGATTGTCGGGTTCGCTAAGTACCCTAAGTCTTAGTGTGTGAAGACTCTTGGTGCGATATCAACGAGCAAGGTTGAAGTCTTGAGGTGCGGTATCCTCGAGCAAGTTGAAGTCATGTAGAGTGTACATCTACGAGCAAGTGTAACGGTTTGTTAGGCACCCGAAAGCTTAACGGAGTTAGTGGAATCTCGAGAGAGTCTCGGGGACTGGACTAACCACAAGTTGTGGTGAACCAGGATAAATTCGGTGTGTTCTTTCCTTGCTATTTTTATTACTGTATTTATTTTATTCCTGCATTTTTTAATTCCGCAATATTTATCAATATTCTCGTGCCGCACTATTCACCCCCCTCCCCTCTAGTGACGGGCATAAATCCTAACAAAAAGAGTTTAGGACTCAGGGAGTCCGGCCCATATACATGAGCAACAATGTCAAGTGTTGCCATGTTTTATAAACCACAACTGAACATACAAAGGGACTAGGGATGGGGATTTCATGTGAGAGCATAGATAATGAAATCAACTAGCATAGAATTACAACACAGAAATAGTAAGACAAACATGGAAACAACTGAAGCATAAAAACATAATGAAGAGGCAGAAATCAAACAAAAGAGACATACCAGTTGCAAGAAAGTAAGCAAAGAGAAACATGATTCTCTCAAGAAAAGCCACATTCAAAGAAGAAAACTTTGAGCTTATGAGTTCAGAGAACTCAAATTATTTTAAGAAAGATCTAAGTGTATTTGAGAGAAGAAATAATGACTTGTTTGTTTTTTCGTTGTTTTTTGAAAGAGGAGAAGCACATGTATTTATGGCCTTTTAAAAACAAGTAAAAGTGAGGTAATAAGCCAAAGACATGCAAAACGATCACTAATAAGAATCAATTACACAAGTGACTGCCCTTATATAAGGGATCACCTGTTAACGGGCAGTGAGAGGTTAAAAAATAAGGAAAGAAATCAATTGAAGAGGCAGACTGATTATTTTCATAAAAGAAGCAGCAAAATAATTGAGCAGGTGATTAAGGCCAAGTACAGGAACATACTTATTTTGGGAAAGTATTCAACCAGGTAAATATAATAGTAAAGGAAAAAGAATCAATCAGTTCCAAACACGCGAGTGAAATCTGAATCTCTCAAAGGAAAAGTTTGAAATCAGTCACAGATTTGAAGATCAGTCAAAGCAGGAAACTTGACATATAAATAGAGTGCACAACACCAGACATGCGAGGCCAAACAATAGGAATAAAGGAAATAGCATACAGTAGTAGCACAAAAGAAAACACTTGCGGCATGAGAGTCATGCAGTTCAAGTTTCAGTGACTTAGTAGTAAAGAAAGGATAGAATATTTATAAGCACGTAAAAGAGCCAAATGAAAAAACCCTTTTGAAAAACATAGTCGAGTTTGACAAATAGTAAGAAAGCAGAATAAAAAGAATCACACAAAGAGATGCTGAAACCTTCAAATAAAGTAGAACAATTTCAAATAGGAGAATTGCATAAACAAACTTCAAGAACTTGAATAAACCCCAAAGAAACTAAGGTTTTTGGAAATCAATCGAGTTTAGAGGCGATAAACAAGTAAAACAAACAAACAGTCTCAGAAGCTCTTATAAACCCCAAAAATTAGGGTTTTCAACTCTAATCAGGTATAAACGAAGTAAATCAAATGAATACTAACAAATAGACTCAGAAACTCCAATAATTCAAAAACAATTAGGGTTTTGAAAACAAATCACACATAGTGATGATAATAAAATCAATCGAACAAAATATTAACAAAAAGACTCAGAAAACCTAGTTTGAAATCAAAAGATTTTTGAAAAGGAAATTTTGGGAAAATGCTTAAAACATCAAATATAGCATAGATCAAGCATAAAGTTATACAAATAGATGAAGATAGAACTCGAAGCATGGGTTTCAGAGGAACCCTCGGGTGAGAAAGGCTTCGAAAGGGTATGATCTGAGTCGATAAAGTCGGAATCACACTCAGGAGGCTAGGATACACAGGAGCAAGGCCGGAGATGGCCGGAAACTTCAAACTGGTGAAGGTCTTAGTGATTACCCTCGAAGTTCTGCCTCGAACCTTCAGGCATCAGGCACACGAGAGTAGTAGGGGGTGAGTATAGGTCGTCCACGGCCCGAGCAGCCATGGATTTTGGTGGATTTGGGGTTAAAAGTGGTAGAAGGCAATTAGGGTTTCGAGAGAGTTTGAGGGGATAGGGGAGTTAGAGGCGGCGTCTTTGAGAAAATGATAGAGGGTTAGCAGGGGTTAGGAAAAAAAAGGAAATAGGAGGTGTCAGTCGTTGATCATATTGATCAACGGCTTGGATTAAAATGGGAAACGTGCTGGGTTGGTCAAACGAGTGTTGGGTTGGGTAATTGGGTTTTAATTAGGGGGGCTGAATTCAGTTAATTAGGGGTGCCAAATTAGGCTAAAATTGAAATAAAATATGGCCAAATTTTAAATAGCCACTTTTCCTCTTTTTTTTTTTTATAAAAATAGCAATAATAGTTTTAAAAGAATATTTAAAATATGCAAACAAATATTATATAAATATTAATCTGAATATACTGGGACGAATTTTTGTAATTTTTAAATCATATTAATCATAAAATAGGCAATAATTGCAATTACATGCGATTTAGCTTTAAAATGTCAAATAAATTTTTAAAAATGTGAAAAAACACCTTAATTATATTTTTGGCGTAAATGTAAGAATGAACTAATTTATTCAAAAAAATGATAATTATGGGAATAATTATTAAATTTTCTAGTATTAAAATAGGCAATAAATTTGCTTGAAAATCATTAAAAATACCAAAACTCTTGGGTGTGCTTACATATGAACATATATGCTATTGTGGAAGTATTTTGGGTACAAAAACACCTAGGGAAAAATTGGGTCTCAACAACTGTCCCTCTTTACCCGAGGAGGATGAAAGAGTTGTCGGGTAAAGATAAGATGACCAATTTTGATCGGAAGCAGCGATTTGAAAAGAATTATGATCGAGCTCTGGTTTTTATGCTGCCTACATATCCCTAGTCTTACAAGAATCAGGACATATGGAGTTCATGACCCATTGACCGAATATGCCGATGGAGATTTGAAACAGATGCATGCGATATTTAGATTGGGAGAGGTTTTTGAAAATTGATAGGTTGCGGAAATAGAAGCGGGGTCTCTCGTGCTGAGACGGTTGTTGGTAGTCGGTGTACGTGCAAGTAAGCAATATGAGCGTATATCGTGCATAAACTTAAACGTAATGCAAGTTCATGTTGGATCATGAATGTTGTCTTTGGACGGTTAGGATGACGTCCTCATACTATGATGCCCGGGGCCATGAAGAGCGTAAATAAAGTTTTGCAGGCTCTGAAATAATTTTCCCGGGCTATGCGGATGGTGCCTCCGAACAATGATGCCTTTGAATAAGTTGGCGATCTTTCAGCCCATGAAATTCAAAAGGTGGCGATATTTCAGCTCATGCAAGAAATGGCGATATTTCAGCCGGTACAGAAATTAAAGGAAGGTGGCGATATTGTAGTCGTGCGAGAAAAGTAAAGAGGCGATATTTCAGCCATGCAGGATGGAGACAATGCCTAGTCTTAGAAGGCACATAGAGTAGACTTATGCAGATGGAGGTAGAGCTTAACCTCGGAAGGCAGATAAGTAGCCTTATGCAGAAAATGCAGATGGAGACAGAGCTTAGTCTCGGAAGGAAGATAAGTAGCCTTTTACAAACAATACGGATAGAGACAATGCTTAGTCTCGAAAGACAGATAAGTAGCCTTATGCAGATAATGCAGATCGAGGTAGAGCTTAACCTCAGAAGGTAGATAAGTAGCCTTATGAAGAAAATACAAATGGAGGTAGAGCGTAACCTCGGAAGGCAGATAAGTAGCCTTATGCAGAAAATGTAGATGGAGGTAGAGCTTAACCTCGGAAGGCAGATAAATAGCCTCATGCAATGCAAGAGCGTAAAAGAGAAAATAGTAGTAAGATCTCTTAGCAGATAGCTGATTATGATATCGTAGCTGGGGATGTTGTGTACATATAGCAATTGCGAATAAATGATGATTCTGAAGAGTTGCATTTTTGGGAAAGTATGCGTACAAAAATATACCTGACGATATTGCAAGTCGAGTTCCTACATCCAAAGAAAAATGCTTAGTTTTGCATAAGAGGGAGAAAGGTTAGCTCGTTTTACCGTGCTCCTGGTGTTGCGCGTAATTGGGGTAGCGTCGCTAAACAATAGCAATTCATAAAATAGTTATGCATGAGTTAGTATATATAATGTAAGTATATGGTAGAAAATAGTTTTCGTTTTATGAACCAACGACTGTAACGTGGTTCAAGACATTGCAACCTCCCCCTGCTATGGAATTTTGAGGGTCCTTCTCTAAATTTTGCCCCGGTTTTCTGAGCTGACACTTATGACGGCTGCGCTGAACGGCTAAAAAAACCATCTTAGGAATTCGAGGGTCCTCCTCAAAATTCTACGCCATTTCAATGCGCTGGCACTTCTAGCGATGATAAGGATAAAAATCAACTTTGGAATACTGAGGGTCCTCCTCAAAATTCTGCCCCAGTACCAATAGCTGAGGGAAATGGAATTTTTTATTAAATTGTGACCGAACCCATAGGGCTTCCTACATATCCCCTCTTAAACGGGAATCAGGTCAGGCGTAGTTCAAAATTTCATCAAAAAGAATTCATAAATGGATACACATAGTATCGTTTTACTGCATCTGAATTAATTGGCTTTGGCCAAACTTCTCCGTCCATCTCTGCAAGAATAAGGGCTCATCTCTGCAAGAATAAGGGCTCATCTTTGACCCTATACGGACCTTGCCAGTTGGGAGAGAATTTTCCCTTGGCCTCATCTTGATGCGGGAATATTTTCTTCAACACCAACTGCCCCGGCACAAACTTCCTTGGCTTAACTCTTTTGTTGAAGGCTATGGACATTCTACTATGATTCAACTGACCGTGGCAAAATGCATTCATCTTTTTCCTATCTATAAGGACTAACTGCTCGTAGCGACCTTTTACCCATTCTGCGTCATCTAAATCTGCTTCTTGTATGATCCTTAGGGAGGGAATTTCTACCTCGGTGGGGATGACCACCTCTGTACCGTAAACTAGCATGTAGAGAGTTGCTACGGTTGATGTGCGGACTATGGTGCAGTATCCCAATAAACCGAATGATAATTGTTAGAATATACGCTTAACGCTAGAGGGGGTGAATAGCGTTTTAATAAAAATCAAGATAAATTTGCGGAATTAAAATTGCGGAAGTAAAGTAGATGCAGTAATTCAAGCAGTAAGGAGAAGACACACCAAATTTATACTGGTTTGCCACAACGTGTGGTTAGTCCAGTTTCCCGAGAGACTCTCTCGAGTTTCAACTAACTCCGTCAAGCTTACGGGTGCTTAACAAACCGTTACAAACTGAGAACACAAGTTTCAACGATGCTTGCTCGAAGATACCGCACTTCAAGACTTCAAGTGAAGGAACTAAACTTTCCTTCTTACAACAACAAGGGATTAGAGCTTCCCTTCAAGTGTATGCAAATACTTAGCACTCAAGACAAGACTCTCTTATAGAGTAGATATGAGTAAAATAATACGCTCAAGATTACAACAACTTCTTCAAGAATTTGGCTCTCAGAAACTATGAAAATAAATATGAGATGATTGAGATAAGAGTATGTAAGCTTATGTAAGGATTGTATTCAGTTGTTGTACTTAAAAGAGAGGTTTTGAGGTGTATTTATAGCCCTCAAAGTCCCAAAGACCGTTGCTCAATTGCCAATCACTGATTGCTGATTTTATGCCAGAATAATCGATTATCAGATTTACATAATCGATTATCAGCTTACCGTTCAAAAATCGGAAGCTGATTTAATGCTAAAATAATCGATTACCAGATTAACATAATCGATTATTAGCTTAACGTTAAAAAGTCAGACGCTGATTTTATGCTAGCATAATCGATTGTTGCCTTGTGCATAATCGATTATGTTTTCAGCGTTCAAAAACTTTGGCAACGGTCAGCGAATAATCGATTATGCTAAATCTCATAATCTATTATTTAACCTTGCGAAAATTCCATTTTATTTTATGTAATTTAATATAATAGCTGAAGCTTAACATAATCGATTACCTTATATACATAATCGATTATTTGACAGTTCTTGTCCAGATTTGACAAACACGTTTAAAAACCATTTTGGCTAAAATGAAAACGTTTGAAAATCATTTTGTTTTAAATCAAAGATGCATGGTTTGATGGAAATGATTTTTCGAGAGAAGCCAAGACTTGAATCTATTGTTGGATCAAGATCACAAAACGACTCATGTATATCTTCGTTGCTTTACTTGATCTTGTTCTTGTTTTTCTTGTGCTTGGACTTCGGCATATGTCAATGTTCCATGCGCGTCGGTTTGTCATTTATCAAAACCTACAAAGATGAACACACTTTTAGTTTTAGCGATTTGAGAGCATGTTTCAACAATTTCCCCCTTTTTGATAATGGCAAACCGATATGGGGATATGCATATTAAACAATTGATAATGACAAGCCAAGACAATTTTAACTCATGCCAAGTATATGTTAATGAGTTCTCCCTCAATTTATGCCAAATGTATTAATGTGCATAGCCCTTATTCTTCCCCCTTTTGACATTAGCAAAAACAATAAAATTTTATTGAGGTAAAGAAATATTGAAAATACATAATGTAAGCAAGGAAAAAATAGACAAAATATTATTCAAACGATGGGACCGTCGTCATTGTCGGCATCAACATCCGCCTCGGCATTCAGCACTTCTTCCGGAAAGGCAACTTGGGCATAGGGATAGTGGACGTGGTCAAAATACCCATGAAGCTCGTGAGTCAATCTTTGCACGACGTTCCGTGCGAGAGACGTTCCTATCAATACGAGTCATGGACGTGGACAAGGAGGCAAGTTGCTCCGAAATGGTTTGGAGGGTAGCAACGGAAGGGTCCTGAGGACGACGTCTTTGAGTAGGAGGAGGAGCCGGTTGTTCACCGATATTAGGAAATGAAGATTCTTGAATTTCCCAATGTTTGGTTGACTTTTTGCAAGGACCGACGGTGGTATTGATATCGGAGGCTTCAAGAAGAGCCATTATGGCAAAAGCATAGGGGAGTGGCTTATCGTCCCCAATTGCATCATACATGTGGGTCATGACGAACTTGCACCAATTGATGCGAGCCCCGGTGATAATTGCATGCATGATTTTCGAATCCTCATGAGAGAGAGTGGTATGATTGAATTTGCGCGGTTTGAGAACGCGGGTTATGAAATAAAAGATTAGACGATATTCCGGGAGCATGCGCGTAATGGTTGGGCGACGATGCCAATTTGGTTGAAAAGGAGTTTCTAATCAAATAAAGCTCCTTCGTCCCTAGTGTAGAGTGAGATATCTTCCCCATTTCGTGGAAGTTTAGTGAGGATTTGCATGTTTTCCTCATTTAAAAGAATTGGAACTCCATTGATACTTGAGACAAGTTCACCATCGTCGTCCTTCCGTAGATTGGAATAGAAGGCACGAATTAGAGAAGGGTGAATGTAAGGGGATTGAAGATATATGAAGTCAATAAGTTGGCTTTGCATAAGAATGTTTGCCGTTGATGAGGGGGCGCTGTGGCTAAGATATCGACCAGTTGAGAAACGAGGAGGAAGGATTTCTCGATTCTCAAATTTTTCGACGAATCGAAGGAGTTCGGCTTCACTGTCGAACCATAAATAAGATCCGTCTTTATAGCAGTGAACGGGTGGAGGAGCAACGGAAGAGGAGGCAATATGTTTGCCGGAACGAGCTTGTTTAGAATTCTTGCACGCCATTTAAAAAAAAGAGCCTTTGCAGAAATTTTTGGAGACTTTTGAAGAGTGTTTGGAGCTAAGAGTGATGTTGGAGTGAAGAGCTTGAAGGGTGGAAGCACCTATTTATAGAGTGGAGGAAATGAAGGCATTAAAGTGAACAAAATCTGCAGAATTACTGTGCCAAACGGTAAAAAAACGGTAACAATTTTGAAAGACTGACCGTTGATAATCGATTTTGGAATCGGATAATCGATTATCACTAAACATCTGGAATGACCGATTTAGGGAATAATCGATTATCGTTTTGAGATAGTCGATTATTTCAGGAAGTGTAATAACTGACAAAAAACCGAGACGGTAAACAAAAATCGATTACGCATTTTCCGATAATCGATTATTTTATCTTTGGCTAAAAGACCTGTAAAACATAAATGTTAGATAGTCGATTATTGTTTTTCAGTAATCGATTATTCCTATCGTTTGTTAACAGATGGTTAAAACAGAATCTCAACATAATCGATTATGTAATGTTGATAATCGATTATTACATAGTGTCGCCAAATTCCTGCAAAACAGAATTGTTAGATAATCGATTGTTGTATTTTTAAAATCGATTATTGCATTGGGTCAGCAAATGTGTAAAAAACCGAATCACAAAATAATCGATTATAGTATTTGAGTAATCGATTGTGTAAGATGTCCGCCATTTTCCTGCACAACAGATACGTAGTATAATCGATTTTGTCAGTTTGATAATCGATTATTTTATTTTTCAGCAGAATTTTCGTAAAACAGAAAGAAGTAATAATCGATTACTGAATAAGAAAAATCGATTATCTATTACCAATGCCCCAGAATTCCCCATGACTTTGGGGCGATGCCTGCAAAAAAGAATTAGGCACCTCCGACGCTCAAGTTAGTATTCGTTAAAAGAAAAAATGCAATGCATGTATTAGATCATCGTGGAGTCAAGTATTCCGAGTTCACTACGAATGCGGAAAAAGGACTCTTTCTCTAATGGCTTTGTGAAGATGTCGGCCAATTGATATTTGGTTTCAACAAACTCAATTTCGACATCGCCTTTGAGAATGTGATCTCTTATGAAGTGGTGTCTGATTTTTATGTGTTTCATTCTTGAGTGAAGAATAGGGTTCTTTGTCAAGCTTATGGCGCTAGTATTATCACATCGAAGAGGGATATGATCGATACTAAGACCATAATCCGAGAGTTGTTGTTTCATCCAAAGGATTTGAGCACAACAACTCCCCGCGGCTATATATTCAGCCTCGGTTGTGGATAACGCAACACTTACTTGTTTCTTGCTAAACCAAGAAACTAGAGAGCTACCGAGCAAATGGCAAGCGCCACTAGTGCTCTTGCGGTCCAATTTGCAACCCGCAAAATCGGAATCGGAATAGCCAATAAGTTGGCATGAAGAACCTTTGGGATACCATAGTCCCACATTTATAGTTCCAACAAGGTACGTCATTATCCGTTTTACCGCAGTTAGGTGTGACTCCTTCGGACATGATTGATATCGAGCCTATAAACAAACGCTAAACATAATGTCCGGTCTACTTGCAGTAAGATAAAGAAGGGATCCGATCATACCTCGATATTTCTTTGTGTCAACTTCCTTACCTTTCTCATCTTTGTCAAGATGGTCGGATGTATTCATTGGAGTAGCCATTGCTTTGGCGCTGCCCATTTCAAAACGGTTTAGCAACTCCTTGCAATACTTAGATTGACAAATGAAAATTCCCTCTTTCATTTGTTTCACTTGCAACCCCAAGAAAAAGTTTAGCTCAACCATCATTGACATCTCGAATTCACTTGTCATTAATTCAGAGAATTCCTTACACAAAGAGTTATTAGTAGCACCAAAAATAATATCATCTACATATATTTGAACTAATAAGATGTCATTATTTTTGTTCTTAATAAAAAGTGTAGTGTCAACTTTCCCCCTATTGAACTCATTGTCCAAAAGAAATTTGCTTAAGCATTCATACCAAGCTCGGGGAGCTTGTTTAAGACCATAGAGTGCTTTCTTAAGTTTGGAGACATGATTGGGAGATTTAATGTCTTCAAAACCCTGGGGTTGTTTAACATGCACTTCCTCTTGAATAAACCCATGAGGAAGGCACTCTTGACATCCATTTGAAATAATTTAAAATTCATAGATGAGGCGAAAGCTAGTAATAAACGAATAGCTTCTAAACGTGCTACCGGTGCATAAGTTTCTTCAAAATCAATACCTTCTTCTTGATTATATCCTTTAGCGACAATTCTAGCTTTGTTTCCAGTTATTACTCCGTTTTCATCTAGTTTGTTACAGAACACCCATTTGTACCAATTATGGTGTGATTATTGGGTCTTGTCACCAATTCCCAAACGTCATTTCGTTTGAATTGGTTAAGCTCCTCTTGCATTGCCAAGGTCCAATGCTCATCCCCAATTGCTTCGGAAATGGTTGAGGGTTCTATTTGAGAAACGAAAGCCGTGTGTCCTATTGTGTTCTTAAGAGAGTTCTGAGTACTTACCCCTTGTTCGATGTTGCCAATTACCTTGTCGAGAGGATGGTTTTTGGATGTCCTCCAGGCGTTGTCCATCGTCGTTTCTTCCTCCTGTAGTTGTGTCTCATCCGAGGGTTGTTCCACGACTTCGTCTTCGACTTCCTTTGGGCTCTCCTTTTCCTCATTGTCTTGAAGACTCGTTTTGTCCAGTGAATCTGCAAGATCATTACAAAAATCCTTTCTCGCCAAGCGAGCATCATTTTCGGAAAACACAATGTGACGGGACTCCTCGACTGTTAAAGTTCGTTTGATATAAACTCTATATGCCTTACTACGCAATGAGTATCCAAGAAATATGCCTTCATCAAATTTTTCATCAAATTTTTCTAAGTTATCCTTTCCGTTATTATGAATAAAGCATTTACAACAAAAGACTCGAAGGTGGGAGACGTTAGGTTTCCTTCCCTTGTATAGTTCATAGGGGGTTTTCATGAGTATCGATCTTATGATAGCTCTGTTCAACACATAGCTTGCGGTACTCACGGCATCCGCCCAAAAATATTTGGGAATCTTTGCCTCATCGAGCATGGTCCTAACCATCTCTTCGAGACACCGATTTTTCTGTTCCACCACTCCATTTTGTTGTGGTGTACGTGGAGCAGAGAAGGTGTGCTCGATACCGAGTTCGTCACAAAAATCCGCAAAGAGATTTTGATCGAACTCTCCCCCATGATCACTTCTTATGGAAATGACTGTTGTGTTCTTTTCATTTTGAACACGTTTAAGGAAACTTTTAAATAGTTGAAAAGCCTCATTTTTGTGAGTAAGAAATAATGTCCATGTAAATCTAGAGTAGTCATCAACAATAACAAATGCATAGTAGTTTCCACCAAGACTTTTAGTTCTAGATGGTCCGAAGAGGTCCATATGTAAAAGTTGTAAAGGTCTTGTAGTTGAAACAACATTCTTCGATTTAAAAGAGGTTTTTTCTTGTTTCCCTCGTTGACATGAATCACAAATAGAGTCCTTTTCAAATTTTAGATTTGGAAGACCAACTACAAGATTTTGTGAAACTAATTTATTCAAGAGATTCATATTGATATGAGCTACTCTACGATGCCATAACCACATGTCGTCTTCTTTACTCATAAGGCATTTCGCAAACTTTGATGAAGAATTTCCAAGGTCAACCATATAAATATTGTTAATTCTACCATGTAAAATGACCTTATTATCACTACGGCGTATAACTAAGCATTCTTGTGAATCAAACATTACACGATTTCCTTTGTCACATAATTGACTTATGCTCAAAAGATTGTGTTTAAGACCTTTAACTAATAATATTTTACCAATGGAGGAGGGTTTGTCCTTACCAACCGAGCCAATGCCGATTATTTTTCCTTTGTTGTTATCTTCAAAGACTACGCTTCCTCCTTTGGTTGGTCTTAGTTGTAGGAATTTTGATTCATCTCCGTTCATGTGCTTGGAGCATCCGCTATCAAGGTACCAAAGTTCACTTGATGCCCTCAAGCATACCTACAAGGCAAATTAATGAGTTTTTGGTACCCAAGCTGTTTTGGGTCCTTGTGTGTTAGGTGCAACATAGTGGTGTGATTGACATGTAGTGAGATGTCTATGTCTAGTGAAACAAACAGGAGCTATATGTCCTATTCTATTGCAATAATGGCCAATGACGTTGAGGTTATGCATTCTTCTAGGATGATAATAGTTGGAGGGTCTAAATTCATTAACTCTATTTGTAGAAGTATAATTTTGATGCACTTTTGAAAATCTTTTCTAGGTGTTCTAAATTGCCCAACATTTCTTCTAGAGTTTATTCTAGGATGTATAGCGATCCTAGGATTATTATTTCTAGGTTGAATATTTCTAGGTTGCAATTTCTGAAAATCTTTTCTAGGTGTTCTAAATTGCTCTACATTTCTTCTAGTGCTCATTCTAGGATGTATAGTGATCCTAGGATTATTATTTCTAGGTTGTTTAAGATTGGTCTCAACTTTTTCGTTAGACTCATTTTTGAAACCTATACCATGTTTAGTAGATTTCAAATTTACAAGAACATCATTTAGATTTTTGTGAGAGGAATTGAATTTATTCAAGGTGCCCTTAAGTTTTTCTACTTCATCTTTTAGAGTTTTGCAAGAAGTACAACCATTGTTTGAACTTTCGGGTTTATCGGCGCTTCTTTTGGCATAAAATTTATTTTCCTCTTTTAGCTTCTCATTATCAAGAGTCAATTTTTCAAAATCTTTTTCTTTCAAAGTAAGTTGTTTTTCAAAATCTTTTTCTTTCAAAGAAAATTGTTTCTTCAATTCTTTTATGGTTTTGGAAGCTCTAATAAATTCACCATATAATTCATCAAAGGCATTTTGCATTTCTTCAAGGGAGAAAAAATTCTTAGAAGAAGTTTCACATACCTCTTCTTGAGTTTCCTCATGTGCCATGAGACATAGATTTGCAATTTCATCTTTTTCTCCGTCACTTGATTCGTCCCCGGAGTCACCTCCCCAAGAGATGTAGGCTCTTTGTTTCTTGGAGAATTTCTTTTCTGTTTTGATATTTGGACAGTTTGATTTGATATGCCCAGCTTCTCAACATCCATAGCATTTGAGTTGTCCTCCTTGCCGCTTTCCCTTTCGTTCATACTCTTTCCGCATGAACTTTTGGAATTTCTTAATCACGAGCCCGAACTCGACATCTTCATCACTTGAATCCTCATCGTTTTGAGGTTGAGTCGTGGATGCTTTGAGTGCAATCCTTCTTTTTCCTTTGATCATCCAAAGAAGGGTTAAGAATAGTATATTCATAAGTTTTGAGATTACCTCGAAGCCCGTCTATGGTGACATTTGTGATGCTGATCGATTCTTGGATAGCATCGGCTTTGGAATGCCATTCCGGAATGAGGCTTCGTAGTATTTTGCGGACAAGCTCCTTATCCGTAAATGTCTTTTTGAGAGCATGAAGTCATTTACGATTTTTGAAAATCGCTCAAACATATCATCTATTTTCTCATTCTCCTTCATATGAAACAATTCATATTCATGGATTAGAAAATCAATTTTAGCTTCTCGGACTTGATCCGTACCTTCGTATGTGATCTCCAGTTTGTCCCACATTTGTTTGGCCGTGGTGCAACATGAGTTTTTTCGATAGTCATAGGGATTTACAACACAATACATCATGTTGATGGCCTTTGCATTATTCTCCACTTTTTTGATATCGTCCATATCATATTCGTCTTCCGACTTTGGGACGAGTTCATCTCCAACCTTTTTAGTGGGTAGTTGTTCTCCATTCTTTATAATTTTCCACAATTGGAAATTGTTTGATTGAATGAAAATTCTCATCCTCTCCTTCCAATAAGTGTAATTGGTGCCATCAAAGAGTGGTGGCCTTGTGAAGCATTGTCCTTCACCTAGTCCTGCATTAACGTTACGAGTAGAAGCCATGGATTGTTTCTCTCAAACTGTTAAGTCTTTCAGAGAGTTAGGCTCTGATACCAATTGTTAGAATATACGCTTAACACTAGAGAGGGGGGGGGGTGAATAGCAATTTAATAAAAATCAAGATAAATTTGCGGAATTAAAATTGCAGAAGTAAAGTAGATGCAGTAATTAAAGCAGCAAGGAGAAGACACACCAAATTTATACTGGTTCGCCACAACGTGTTGTTAGTCCAGTTTCCCCAGAGACTCTCTCGAGTTTCAACTAACTCCGTCAAGCTTACGGGTGCTTAACAAACCATTACAAACTGAGAACACAAGTCTCAACGATGCTTGCTCGAAGATACCGCACTTCAAGACTTCAAGTGAAGGAACTAAACTTTCCTTCTTACAATAACAAGGGATTAGAGCTTCCCTTCAAGTGTATGCAAACACTTAGCACTCAAGACAAGACTCTCTTATAGAGTAGATATGAGTAAAAATAATACGCTCAAGATTACAACAACTTCTTCAAGAATTTGGCCTCAAAAACTATGAAAATAAATATGAGATGATTGAGATAAGAGTATGTAAGCTTATGTAAGAATTGTATTCAGTTGTTGTACTTATAAGAGAGGTTTTGAGGTGTATTTATAGCCCTCAAAGTCCCAAAGACCGTTGCTCAATTATCAATCACTGATTGCTGATTTTATGCTAGAATAATCGATTATCAGATTTACATAATCGATTATCGGCTTACCGTTCAAAAATCGGAAGCTGATTTTATGCTAGAATAATCGGTTACCAGATTTACATAATCGATTATTAGCTTAACGTTAAAAAATCAGACGCTGATTTTATGCTAGCATAATCGATTATCGCCTTGTGCATAATCGATTATGTTTTCAGCGTTCAAAAACATTGGCAACGGTCAGTGAATAATCGATTATGCTAAATCTCATAATCGATTATTTAGCCTTGCGGAAATTTCATTTTATTAAATGTAATTTAATATAATAGCTGAAGCTTAACATAATCGATTACCTTATTTACATAATCGATTATGTGACAGTTCTTGTCCAGATTTGACAAACACGTTTAAAAAACCATTTTGGCTAAAATGAAAACGTTTGAAAATCATTTTGTTTTAAATCAAAGATGCATGGTTTGATGGAAATGATTTTTCGAGAGAAGCCAAGACTTGAATCTATTGTTGGATCAAGATCACAATATAAAACGACTCATGTATATCTTCGTTGCTTTACTTGATCTTGTTCTTGTTTTTCTTGTGCTTGGACTTCGGCATATGTCAATGTTCCATGCGCGTCGGTTTGTCTTTTATCAAAACCTACAAAGATGAACACACTTTTAGTTTTAGCGACTTGAGAGCGTGTTTCAACAATAATTTCTCATGCCTTTGTTTGTGCCTTTCAATTATTTTCCTTAGTATCTTCTTGATATTCTTGTTGGCTGCCTTCACAACTCCATTCATCTGAGTCCTATAGGCTGTAGAGTTCTTGTGTTTGATCTTGAATATTTCACACATTGATTTAATCAAGTCGCTGTTGAGATTGTAACCATTATCTGGGATGATTGATTCCGAAATTTCGAATCGGCAAACAATATGGTCATGGACGTAATCTGCCACAACTTTCTTGGTCACTGCTTTGTATGATGCTGCTTTGACCTATTTTGTTAAATAATCAATTGCCACTAAGATGAAAATGTGTCTGTTTGATGTAGCAGGCTCGATAGGCCCGATAACATCCATTCCCCGAGCGACGAATGGCCATAGTGAGATTGTTGCAGTAAGCTCATTTGGAGGCACCTTTATCATATCTTCATGTATCTGATAGTGATGGCATGTGAAAACATGATGGATACAGTCTGTATCCATAGTCGTCCAAAAATACCCTACTTAGAGTATCTTCTTTGCTAAGACAAAACAATTCATGTGCGGCCCGCAGGTCCCTGCATACACTTCCTCCAACAGCCTGGATGCTTCTATTGCTTTGACACACCTTAGAAAACCATAATCAGGAGTCCTCCAATATGAAAGAAGTTGTTAACCCCTGAAGTGTGCGCTTCTGAGTAGCATTGGCAAGTCCTGGATATTCTCCGGTTGTTAAGTACTCCTTGCTGTCATGGAACCATGGTTTTCCATCTGCTCCTCCTCACCCTTCCATATCTGATGGTACGCAGCGAAAAAATCAATGAAAGATTGTAACTTAGGCTTCGCGCAGTTTTCAATAAGAATATGTATGTTCGGCAAGGGAAAGTCGTCGTTGGGACTGTACCGGTTAAGACCCTGTTAGTTGAGACAAAATCTAACTTTCCCATCCTTCTTTGGTACTGGCACGATGTTGGCTTACCATGTCGGATACTCTACAACCGTGAGAATCTTGGCTCTGACTTGCTTGGTAACCTCTACTTTGATTTTCAACTTATATCCGGTTTGAGTTTCTTGAGCTTCTTCTTTATCGGCAGACATGTTGGATCTGTTGGCAATTTGTGAGCTACAATGGATGTACTGAGACCAGTCATATCATCATATGACAAGGCGAATATGTCCTCAAATTCTTTTAGGAACTCCGTATACTCTTCCTTTTCTGGTGGAGACAGGTGAACACTGATGCGCGTTTCTTTGACATTCTCTGTATCCCCCAAGGTAGCAACCTCAGTTACGTCCAAGTTAAATTTAGGCCTATTCTCAAAATTCTCAACCTCTCTGACAACTTATTCTGGTATATCATCCTCTTTTGAATCTATATCTGCTTATTGCATTGTCTCGTTGCAAGTCACAATCGTTGGTTCATCGTCAAGCTAAGTAATAGTAATGTTGTGTAAAATAAAGTGAATGATAGAGAAAACAATAAGAGCAAGATATATAATAAACTTAAATGCCTTGATTGAATTCATTATTTTTTGGAACATCAGAGCTCTTTTCGAAATTAAAAACAATGAGGAAAGAAAATCAGCTAGTGAAAGTAAAATATGATGTATGGTTCTTTGTGTAGCCTTGCTATCCCAAAGCTTTCCGGGCCCTAAAGGTTCTGATTGACCAATAGCTTAGGCGCTCTCCTCGATTCACAGATTGTATAAAAGTGCCTTCCTCCATTTTCTCCTCGAAAATAACACAACACTCCGTATCATCTGTTGGAAACACGTTCTCAAGGCATTATATTAAACGTGTGTTCATATTTGTAGGTTTTGATGAATGACAAACTATGCGCAAATTGACACATGACGAGGTCCAAGCACAAGCGCAAAATTGATATACAACGAGATTCAAGCACAAGACAAAGATCGAGATTAAGCTTTATATGAGTTGGTATTTAATTGTGATCTTGATCCGACAACTTAAACTCAAGACTTGGCTTCTCTCGTAAAAATATTTTTAACAAATCATGCATATTTAATTTAGAGCAAAATGATTTTAAATAATGCATATTTACTTTAGTTAAAATGATTTTTAAACATGCCTCTAAAATCTGGACTAAGATAATCGATTATGTACTTATGAAATCGATTATGTTTAAGTCAGCTGCTTGACAATCGATTGTGAACTTATGACAATCGATTGTGTTAAGGCAGTGAGCATCAGATTTTTCAAATCTGCATGACAATTGATTGTGAACCTTATGATAATCGATTGTGATGAGGCAGTGTCCATCAAAGTTTTTCAAAGCTCAAAATAATCGATTGTGAAGCTAATGACAATCGATTGTGAAGAGACAGTGTCCATCAGATTTTTCAAAGTCACAAAATAATCGATTGTGAACTTATGACAATCGATTGTGTTGAGTGCGTCTTCCAGAATTTTTCAAAGTTATTAAATAATCGATTGTGAAATTATGGCAATCGATTGTCAAGAGGCAGTGTCTAAATTGATTTTTCAAGACTGATATATAATCTATTGTTAGCTTAGTATAATCAATTGTATAACTGACCGTTGCCAAAATGTATTCAAATACCGTCAGGTAATTGATTATTGATTTCTCATAATCGATTGTTTTAATTAAAATCTGGAAAGGATTTTTTGAACGTTGCTGAGTAATCGATTATTGATTTGCTATAATCGATTGTTGTAAGTAAAATCCGGAAATGATTTTTTGAACGTTGCCAAGTAATCGATTGTAGATTTCTGACAATCGACTGTTTTACGTAAAATCTGGAAATGATTTTTCGAACATTGCCAGTAATCGATTATTGATCTTAGATAATCGATTGTTAAACGTAAAATCTGGGATTGATTTTTGGAAGAACTGGCAAACAATCGATTGTGGTAATTTGACAATCGATTGTCACTGAGTAAAATCAGCAATTCTTAATTGGCAATTAGGCAACGGCAATACAAAGTTTTTCAACTATAAATACAGCTTCAATTCAGTCTTTTAAGAACAATAACACACAACAACTGATCATACAATTGCTAAAGCTTGCATACTTTATTGCTTATCATTTTATATTCATTACATAAGCTTTTGAGAGCCAAATTCTTATCGAAAGTTGTTGCGATCTTGAGCATATTCTTTTTACTCATATCTACTCTTAAAGGAGTGTCTTGTTTGAGTGCTAAGTGTTTTTGTACACTTGAAGGGAAGTTTTAGTCCCTTGTGTTGTAAGAAGGAACTTGTGTTTCCTTGGTTGAAGTCTTGGAGTGTTGTATCTCCGAGCAAAGGTTGTTGAGGCTTGTGTCCTCAAGTTGTAACGGTTTTTTGAGCACCCGTAAGCTTAACAAGTTAGTGGAAATCTCGAGAGAGTCTCTCGGGGACTGGACTAGCCACGGGTTGTGGTGAACCAGGATATATCGGTGCGTTTGTTCTAATTTATTTACTTATCGCACTTATTTATTTCCTGCAATTTTTAAATTTCGCAAGTTTACGCTAATTTTTATTATAACGCTATTCACCCCCCCCCCCCTCTAGCGTTAAGCGTATTATCTAACAATTGGTATCAGAGCCCAACTCTCTGAAGACTTAACCGTTTGAGAGAAACATCCATGGCTTCTACTCGTGATTCTTTTGCAGGAATAGGTGAAGGACAATGCTCCACCCGACCACCGCTATTCGATGGTACAAATTATACATACTGGAAGAAGAGGATGAGAATATTTGTACAATCAAATAGTTTTCATCTTCGGAAGGTCATAATGAATGGAGAACAAATTCCAACCAAGAAGGTTGAAAATGAATGGGTCCCAAAGTCCGAAGATGAATACGATGCGGATGATATCCGAAAGGTGCAAAATAATGCTAAAGCTATTAATTTATTATATTGTGCTGTAAATGCTGATGATTACAGGAAGATATCTTGTTGCACAACGGCGAAGCAAATGTGGGACAAGCTGGAAATTACGTACGAAGGTACGGACCAGGTAAGGGAAGCCAAAATTGATTTCCTAACCCATGCATATGAATTGTTTCACATGAAGGAAGGCGAAAAGGTCGATGAGATGTTTGAACGATTTTCAAAAATCGTAAATGATTTACATGCTCTTAAGAAGACCTTCACGGATAAGGAACTTGTCCGAAAAATTCTCCGAAGTCTCACTCCAGAATGGCGATCCAAGGCCGACGCGATTCAAGAATCCATTGGCATTTCAAATGTCACCATCGACGCACTAAGAGGTAATCTTAAAGCTTATGAATCTACTATACTTAACCCTCTTGTTGATGATCAAAGGAAGCAAAGAATCGCTCTCAAGGCAAGCACAAGCCAACCTCAAAATGATGAGGACGGAGACAACGAGTTCGGACTCGTTATCAAGAGATTTCAAAAGTTCATGCGAAAAGAGTATGCACGAAAGGGCAAAAAGCCAAGAGATCAAATAAAGTGCTATGAGTGCGGAGAAATCGGGCACATTAAATCAAATTGCCCAAATGCTAAAAAGAAGAAGAAACCCTTCAAGAAGCAACGAGCATACATATCTTGGGGAGGCGACTCCGGTGACGAGTCAAGTGAGGAAGAAGAAGACGAAGCCGCAAATCTTTGTCTTATGGCACAAGAAGACAACAAAGAAGAGGTATGTCAAATTTCTTCCAAAAATTTCTTTTCCCTTGAAGAAGTGCAAAATGCTTTTGATGAGTTGTATAGCGAATTTATTAAAGCTTCAAATACTGTTAAGAGTATAAAAGAAAATGCTTCTTTAAAAGAAAAAGATTTTCAAAAACAACTCTCTTTCAAAGAAAAGGAATTGGAAAAACTGATTTTAGAAAATGAGAAGTTGAAAGAGGAAAACAAATTTTTTGGCAAGAGAAGCGCCGACAAGCCCGAGAGTTCTAGAAATTGTACCTCTTGCATGCATCTCAAAAATGAAGTAGAAAGGCTTAAGGGCACCTTAGATAAGTTTAACTCTTCTCATAAAAATTTGAATGAAGTGCTTGTTAATTTGAAGTCGACCAAGCATGGCATAGGTTTTAGAAACGAGCCTAAAGAGAAAGTTGAAGCCAACCCCCAACCACCTAAGGCTCAACCTAGGATAAATAAAATAAATGTTCATCCTAGATACAACAAACCTAGAAATGGTTTTCATCAATAGCAACCTAGAAATAATCATGCTAGAAATAATGCACATTCTAGGTCAAACATTAGAAAGAATTTTGAACCTTTTAGAACACCTAGAAATGACTTCCAACCTAGAAACAACTATTCTAGAAATGATGCATATCCTAGAACAAATGGTAGGAGAAATGATTTACATGATTTGCGCAATAGTTATACTGTCAAGAATAGAGCAAATGAATTTCGTCCGTCCAATTACTATCAACCTAGAAGGATGAATAATCCTAACGTGACTTGTCATTATTGTAGACGAATTGGACATATTGCTCCTGCGTGTTTTACACGACATAGACATAACACTAAATCACATCACTATGATTTGCCTAACCCCCAAGGACCCAAAATGGCATGGGTACCTAAAACTCATTAATCTGTTTTGTAGGCATGTTTGAAGGGATCAAGTGTACTATGGTACCTTGATAGTGGATGCTCCAAGCACATGACGGGAGACGAATCCAAATTCCTTCAACTAGAACACAAGGAAGGGGGAAGTGTTATTTTTGGTGATAACAACAAAGGAAAGATTATCGGCATCGGATCGGTCGGTAAGGATGAAATTTCTTCCATTAAGCATATATTACTTGTGAAAGGTTTAAAACATAATCTCTTGAGCATAAGTCAATTATGTGACAAGGAAAATCTTGTTTTATTTGATTCGGATGAATGCTTAGCTTTTAGACGTAGCGATTTTAAAATTATCCTTCGTGGTTTTAGAATGGATAACATTTATATGGTTGATCTTGCAAATTCTTCACCCGAATATGTGAATTGTTTAATGAGCAAAGAGGATGATTCTTGGTTATGGCATCGTAGAGTAGCTCACATCAACATGCATCTTTTGAACAAGTTGGTTTCACAAAATTTGTTGGTCTTCCAAATTTGAAATTTGAAAATGACTCTATTTGTGATTCTTGTCAAAAAGGGAAGCAAACAAAAGCATCTTTTAAATCAAAAAATATTGTTTCAACTACTAGACCATTGCAATTGCTTCACATGGATTTGTTTGGACCATCTCGCATTGAAAGTCTTGGTAAAAATCGTTATGCTTTTGTTATTGTTGATGATTATTCCATATTTACTTGGACTTTATTTCTTGCCCATAAAAGTGATGCTTTTCAGAATTTTAAATACTTTCTTAAACGTGTTCAAAACGAAAAGGAAACAACCGTCACTTCAATTAGAAGTGATCATGGGGGAGAGTTTGATCACAATCTCTTTGCGGACTTTTGTGACGAACTCGGTATCGAGCATACCTTTTCTGCTCCACGAACACCACAACAAAATGGGGTGGTGGAAAGGAAAAATAGGTGTCTCGAAGAGATGGCTAGAACCATGCTTGAAGAGGCTAAGATTCCCAAACATTTTTGGGCGGATGCCGTGAGTACCGCATGCTACATTTTAAATAGAGTAGTCATAAGGCCAATACTCATGAAAACCCCTTATGAACTCTACAAGGGAAGGAAACCAAATATCTCCATTTTAGAGTATTCGGTTGTAAAGTTTTTATTCATAACAATGGAAAAGATCAATTGGGAAAATTTGATGCCAAATCCGATGAGGGAATTTTTATTGGGTATTCTTCACGTAGCGAAGCATATAGGGTGTTTAATAATAGAACCCAAACTGTGGAGGAATCCCCTCATATTGTGTTTTCCAAAAATAATGCTCGCTTGGCGAGAAAGGATTCTTGTTCTGATCTTGCAGGTATTTTAAATAGTTTAAAAGACAAATTACAAGAGGAAACTCCTAAGGAAATTCAAGATGAAATCTTGGAACAATCAACGGAGGAAACGCCACAATTGGAGAAAGAAACGAAAATGCCTAACGAGTGGAGGACAATCAAAGATCACCCTCTCGAACAGGTAATTGGCGACGTCGGAGAAAAGGTAAGTACCCGAAACTCTCTTAAGAACACCTTAGAACACACTTCTTAAGAGATCACATTCTCATTGCATTATTTCGTTACAAATTACTAACTTGAGCGTCGGAGACGTCTAATTCTCTTTTGCAGGTATCGCCCTAAAGGCAGAGGAAACTATAAAGAAATGGCATAGAACAATCGATTGTTACAACAAATAATCGATTATTTTACTGTGCGGACAATCGATTAGCAAATATCACTAATCGATTATTTATGTTTGATGCTTATTATGCATTTGTGTTTAATAATCGATTTTTTTAACTTTATAATCGATTACCGTCTCAGCCACTCAGTACTGCTTTCCTAATACAATCGATTGTTTCATAAATATAATCGATTATTTTCCGAGTCTGAGAATCACCGTGCTCACTGTATCACAACAATCGATTATCATAATTCAACAATCGATTATTTTTTGTCAGAAATTCAAATATTTGTTACCGTTTGGGCCCTGCAATCGATTTTGTGTCAGTTCCGAGTTCGAGTCAAAATCTGCTCAACAATCGATTATTTCGTTTCAACAATCGATTGTCTAACGGTCAGTGCAATTTATTTTTACCGTTTCTGACTGTTTTGGCTCATAAATTTCTGTAGATTTTCATCATAAATGAAATGCCATTCTTCCCATTATAAATAGGCATCACAAGTCTTCAATTTTATTCACTCAAGCATCAATCCTTGCTCCCAAACCTTGAAAAATCTTCGAAGTTTCTTACAAAGTTCATTACTACTTTTTGAAAATGTCGGGCAGACACTCTAAACGTTCCCGTTCAGGTAGACAAGGTGCATCTTCTTCTGTTCCTCCACCTCCAAATTTCCCTTATCAAGATGGGTCTATTTTACAATTCAATACTGAAACCGAGCTTACTAGATTTTTGACAAAATTCGAAAAGCGTGACATTCTTCCTCCTCGCTTTTCAACAAGCAAGTATCTTGAATCATATGCCCCCGCTGCAAACATGCTTAAGGAATGTCAACTTCTTGACTTCTTATATCTTACCTATCCTTATATCAATCCTCCATTGATTCAAGCATTTTACTCAAACCTTCATGAGGATGACGATGGTGAGCTTGTGTCAAATATTAATGGTGTTCAAATTCTTTTGTCCAATGAAAACTTGCATTCCATTGCCCATCTTCCTCGAAGTGGCGAAAACATTACTCGCTACATTAGAGAGGTCGGCGCCTTATTTGATGAGAAAACTCTCCTAAACCAAATAGGACTTCGAGCTTATGATCCTAATCTATCTACTCGACGTCCTACCATTACGGGAATGCTCCCCGAATATCGTTTGATTTTATATTTCATCACCCGAGTCCTCAAGCCTCGGAAGCATAATCATACCACTCTTTCCCAAGAGGACGCTAAGCTCATGCATGCCATTATAACCGGAGCTCACATCAATTGGTGTAAGTTCGTCAAAATTCAGATGCGTGATGCTATCGGAGATAATAGACCTCTTCCCTATGCCTTCCTTATTATGAATTTGCTTGAAGCTTCCGGGTTCAACACTTCCATCGGTCCTCTCAAAAAGGGCACCAAGAAGTGGGAAATTTCCGAATCCTCCTTTCCCCATGACGGCGATCATGTAGCTCCTGCTCCTCCTCCAACTCGTCGATCGCGTCAGCCTCAAGAACCTACTCTTCAATCCATTTCCGACCAAAATGCCTCATTGACCACCTCTGTCGGTCAATTGACACATGAAATCCATGGATATTTTGACCATGTTCATTATCCATATGCCGGTCTTGTTCCCTATGAAGCAGTGCCGGATGATGAGGCGTGAAATGATGATGAATAATTTCTTCATTTGTTTTTCTATTTTATTGTTCTATGTTTATTGCTCCCGTTATGTAACCGTTTTATATAAATAAATAAACAAGTTTTTTATTATTATTCTATGTTTTTTGCTAATGGCAAAAGGGGGAAGATAACGGATATGCACTCTCAATACTTATCGGCATAAATTGAGGGGGAATTCATATATTGAGGGGGAACAAATTGCATATCTATATACTTGTTGCATATCTTTACTTGTCTTGAATCGTCATTATGAATTGCCTAATATGCATATCCCGCTTAAAGTTTGTCATTATCAAAAAGGGAGAAATTGTTGGAAACACGTTCTCAAGGCATTATACTAAACGTGTGTTCATATTTGTAGGTTTTGATGAATGACAAACTATGCGCAAATTGACACATGACAAGGTCCAAGCACAAGCGCAAAATTGATATACAACGAGATTCAAGCACAAGACAAAGATCGAGATTAAGCTTTATATGAGTCGGTATTTAATTGTGATCTTGATCCGACAACTTAAACTCAAGACTTGGCTTCTCTCATAAAAATATTTTTAACAAATCATGCATATTTAATTTAGAGCAAAATGATTTTAAATAATGCATATTTACTTTAGTTAAAATGATTTTTAAACATGCCTCTAAAATCTGGACTAAGATAATCGATTATGTACTTATGATAATCAATTATGTTTAAGTCAGCTTCTTGACAATCGATTGTGAACTTATGACAATCGATTGTGTTAAGGCAGTGAGCATCAGATTTTTCAAATCTGCATGACAATCGATTGTGAACCTTATGACAATCTATTGTGATGAGGCAGTGTCCATCAAAGTTTTTCAAAGCTCAAAATAATCGATTGTGAAGCTAATGACAATCGATTGTGAAGAGACAGTGTCCATCAGATTTTTCAAAGTCACAAAATAATCGATTGTGAACTTATGACAATCGATTGTGTAGAGGCAGCGTCTTCCAGACTTTTTCAAAGTTATTAAATAATCGATTGTGAACTTATGACAATCGATTGTCAAGAGGCAGTGTCTAAATTGATTTTTCAAGACTGATATATAATCGACTGTTAGCTTAGTATAATCGATTGTATAACTGACCGTTACCAAAATGTTTTCAAATACCGTCAGGTAATCGATTATTGATTTCTTATAATCGATTGTTTTAATTAAAATCTGGAAAGGATTTTTTGAACGTTGCTGAGTATTCGATTATTGATTTGCTATAATCGATTGTTGTAAGTAAAATCCGGAAATGATTTTTTGAACATTGTCAAGTAATCGATTGTAGATTTCTGACAATCGATTGTTTTACGTAAAGTCTGGAAATGATTTTTTGAACGTTGCCAGTAATCGATTATTGATCTTAGATAATCGATTGTTAAGCATAAAATCTGGGATTGATTTTTGGAAGAACTGGCAAACAATCGATTGGGTAATTTGACAATCGATTGTCACTGAGTAAAATCAGCAATTCTTAATTGGAAATTAGGCAACGGTAATACAAAGTTTTTCAACTATAAATACAGCTTCAATTCAGTCTTTTAAGAACAATAACACACAACAACTGATTATACAATTGCTAAAGCTTGCATACTTTATTGCTTATCATTTTATATTCATTACATAAGCTTTTGAGAGCCAAATTCTTATCGAAAGTTGTTGCGATCTTGAGCATATTCTTTTTACTCATATCTACTCTTAAAGGAGTGTCTTGTTTGAGTGCTAAGTGTTTTTGTGCACTTGAAGGGAAGTGTTAGTCCATTGTGTTGTAAGAAGGAACTTGTGTTTCCTTGGTTGAAGTCTTGGAGTGTTGTATCTCCGAGCAAAGGTTGTTGAGGCATGTGTCCTCAAGTTGTAACGGTTTGTTGAGCACCCGTAAGCTTAACACGTTAGTGGAAATCTCGAGAGAGTCTCTCGGGGACTGGACTAGCCTCGGGTTGTGGTGAACCAGGATATATCGGTGCGTTTGTTCTAATTTATTTACTTATCGCACTTATTTATTTCCTGCAATTATTAAATTCCGCAAGTTTACGCTAATTTTTATTATAACGCTATTCACCTCCCCCCCCCTCTAGCGTTAGGCGTATTATCTAACATCATCATCCTCCAGAAACTGATTCTTCATGCCTACCAATGGTTCATCTTCCTCTGACCCATATATAGTATCTTCTGGTTGGAAAGCCTGCTCCAGACGAGGTATAGGATGTTCCAGTGGGTATTAGGGATGACGCCATGGTGGCGACAAGTCATTGAACTCCTCCCAAGCGTATTATGCCCCAAACCAAATGTTGTACCATATTTCTTTATCTTGATGAGTTTGGTGATTCCCTGGAGGTTTTTGCTGAGTCCCTTTCAAGGTTCGTACCGACACCAATTCAGGATACTTTCAATCTTGTTATCCCACCATTTATCCTTGTCTATAGTGTTGACCCTTTCAATGTGGTGGTATGTTTCTCCGCCTATCTCCTTCTGCCTCCAATCATCGGGATGGTTTGGCGACTGTATATGGGGTTGCTACCATCGCCATTTATAATCACCTCTTGGTGGTTCAACTCGAACTTCACTGCCTTATGTAGGGTTGATGTTATAGCTCCAGCGCCATGGATCCATGGTCGTCCTTACAACAAGTTGTAGGATGGTTGGACTTCTATCACTTGAAAGTCAACGTCGAACCAGGCTTGTCCAATTTGTAAGCACAGGCTGATTTCTCAAATAGTGGACCGTTGGGACCCATCGAAGGCTTTGACATTGATGGCCCCATCTTTGATCTCATGTAGGCTCTTTCCCAATGTTCTGAGATTTGTCAATGGACAGATGTTGAGGCTGATCCTTCGTCGATCAAGACTCTAGTGATGAAAGAATCCTCACATTGCACGGTGATGTGCAGTGCCTTGTTGTGGCTCATTCCTTCCGGTGGCAGCTCATCTTCGTGGAAGGTGATTTTGTGGCTCTCCAGTACTTTTCCCAACATATTTACCATTTCTCCTCTAGTTATGTTGCTGGGCATATAAACTTCACTCAGTATCTTCATCAAGGCATTTTTTGTGTGCGTCAGAGCTCTACAGAAGAGATAGGATAGAGATCTGCGCAGGTGATTTATTCAACTGCTCAACGACCGCGTATTCCTTAGCTTGTATTTTTATCCAAATATCATCAGGAACAGTTTCTATAAGCCGTCCATAGGCTTGATTACTAGACTCTGATAGGTGTTCTAGAGTGTAAACCCTGCTTGTTCTGGTCATACCCCGTGTGGCAATTTATTCTCCAATTTCGCCTTTCCTTTCCTTCTCGCTTTAGCTGTGTAATCCCATGGTATGGCATTTGAGTGGAATGTTGTTATGTATAACATTTCTATTGGAATAGATACCCTTGAAGGTAACACAACAACTTCAAAGGGTGCAGGTGCTTCCAGAACTGCAAAGTCAACCTCAATTATTCCGGGCGCCTTTGCAGAAGAAGGTGTTTCAAATTCAAGAGGTATAGACATGTTTACTTCATCGCCCCTGGAGGGCTGATTTTGCACAGCAATTGGGTCAAGTGTGACTGATGGTTTCTTCGGCTCATCACTCTCAGCAATCAATCATATCGACCCCTTGGTGTCCCACAGTCATCCTCGATCTCGATCATGTCAATTCCTCCACTCTCATGGTTAGGCAGACGGTTGTTGAAAACATTAGGAGCAAGCTACTTCGCAAGGAAAACCTTATTATCTATCAAGGTTTGAATCTTGTCCTTCAATGAGTGACATTCGTCAATGGTATGTCCCTTCATGCCAGAGTCGTACGCACAAGACTTATTAGGGTTGACCCACAGAGAAGGATTTTCTTGAGCTATGGCAGGGATAGGGGTGACGTAACCAGTAGCTTTAAGTCTCTCATACAGCTGGTCAATTGGTTTGAGGATGGCTGTGATTGTTTGTGAGGTGTACGGTCAAAATCGGCGGGTGGAAGGTGATTGGTAGTAAGAGGGTTGAGCATTATAAGCCTTGTAGACAGGTGCCGGCTGAGAGTGTTTAGGTAAAGCGGGTTGATATGTAGGAGGTTGAGATGATTGGTAAACGGGTGGTGGATTTTGGTAATAGAGTGTTAGTTCTTGATAATTTGGGATAGGCTGATATGTCAGTGAGGGTGATGGGTAAGTGTGGTATTTCAATGGTGATACCTCCCTCTGCGACCGTCACGACACTTACATCCTTCTTCTTGGACGTGACCAGACTGTAAAGCCTTGTTGGTGTCCTGCAATACTTCAAGATTAGTAACCATACCATTCTTAATGCCTTCCTCAATTCTTTATCCCAGCTTGATGATATCAGAGAATTTCTGGCCCTTGATCAGCATCAACCTTCCATATTATTGTGGATCATGAACTCAGACGAAGAAGCTGTTCATTTGTTCCTATTTTAAGGTCGTCCTGACCTTAGCAACTTCTGATCTCCAACAAGTAGCATACTCGCAGAATGTCTCAGTAGGCTTCTTCTTCAAATTCTAGATGTAGAACACATCCCATGCATTCTTTGTATTGAATCATAACCTATCCATGAAATCCGATGTCATACCAACCCATCTTGTCCATTTCTTGGGGTCCTGGCTGATGTACCAGGATAAAGCAGACATCCCCCTTTAGACTCCTCATAAAGAGCTTCATACAGATCTTCTCATCTTTTCCAACTCCAACCATTTTGTTGCAATATGTCCTCAAGTGGAATCTGGGTTCTCTCGTGACATCGTACATTTCGAACTTGGGAGGTTTTTATCCCTCCGAAAGTTCAACATCTGGCTGAATGCAGAGGTCCTCATAATTCTGCCTCTTAATACATGTGCTGAGCTTGGCAGTTCTGAGGGCTATCATCGCCCTGGAAGTCAGCCCTGAAGTGACTCATTTTGTCGACCCTTGGTATGTTTGCTTTCTTCCATCCTGCATCATGGCTCGGAGGGGGACGTATTGATATGTTCCTCTTAGACCAATTAGTATGAGAAATAGTGCGTATGGGGATCAAACAATGAATTCTTCTGTAGGGAACCACTCGACCATCCACTGTACCTGGTCTTTTTTCAGATTCTCAAATAACTCGTCCCATCCTCCAGCGTCCTATAGCTGAGAAAAAATGTTGGGCATATAATTCATACGCCTTGGCTGGTGGAAGACGATTTGATCAACCTAGTTTCTGCTTAGGATCTCTTGCCGGTATTCACTTTTTTGGAGGTGCTCCATGAGCTAAAGCTGAAGTAATAAGTTGCAACCTTCAAAATAATTGGCCCTTTGCTGAAAGCTGTCCAGGGCTTGGTATGTCATGGGTACTATGCTGAAAGGCTTCCCGCTAATTCCTTCTATCAGTGTCTTGGTTACCATGGCCAGTCTGGTATGGATCCTGGCCTTCTTCATAGGGAACACTATCATTCTCAAAAAGAAGAACATAAAAATGAAGAACCTTCTGTGAATATGACCTAATAAGGTGAGGTTGAATTCATATGAGTAGGAGCGGTATGACTTGCTATGGCCTTAGTTCTCATATAGATAGTCAAATCGGATGTAAGGTTCTTTGAGACATGTTAAATGTGGATTCTTCTTCAATCCTATCACCTTAAATAAACCCATGCCCTTGCGATTCTCTAGCATAAGCAAACCTGGAGTCTCCCAAAGAATACCACATAAACCTCCTATTTCTTCGAGCAAAGGAGTCATTTCAAGGTCCCTGAAGCGGAACACGGACCTGTCACTATCCAGAATAGAATCACAGCCTCTATGATTTTGTTGTCAGGTTGGATTTCTAGAAGAGAAGGCAACTTCCCTAAGTATTTTCGGATAAGCGTCTGATCACTAGAGTGGAGGTCTTTCTGCAAATTTAGCAGCCTTAGATGAATGTTGGTTACCATGCCAAATCTGGGGACTTCATGCCTCATTTTTGCAAAACAAAGTGTAAGGCCCTTACACCACCGGACTCGACTATTTAAACCAATAATTGGCATAACAAGCATTTAGTTCTCCAAATAAATGCACAGAACATGGAGGTGTCTGTTTGGGTTTCAGGGAAATTCGATGGACTTTAGATTAGGCTATCTTAATGAGTCACTATGTTGGACAACATAACTCACTCGGCTAGGTTTGACTATGATGTATGTATAGTTAAAAAGAGTAAGGTTTCTATTGGGGTATTAGACTGGTACCCTTAGGCGGACAACTCAAGAGGTAAAGGCAAGGAACCGTCGACTACACCGTTGATCGACTGGTTTTACCGCAAATACGCCTTTGCCAAATTTAATGGATGATAATATCGGAAGAGCGGAACCACTCATTCTAAGCATTTCTATTGTATTTGTTTGGCACGAGTGGAATATGATGTTGAAGATGCAATTTAAAAGTTTGAAACACATTGACAGGTATTTCCACGTTCATATGATAAATGATTACAATAATTGCTCGTAATTACAACAGTATTGAAATAAAGCAGTAAAGGAAAGAAAAGACATAAAGAGCCAAGTCAGTTTCATAGTGAAAGAATAAAAGACAGTAAATAAAACAATTAATGAGATAATATAGTCACAAGCAGCATGTAATGGTAAAAGCCTAAAGAAGTCCCTAGCAGAGTCGCCATGCTATCGACCCCCCTTTTTGCAAATAGAGGTCTCCAAATCGGGTATACGACATTTGGGAGACAACTCTATTCACTTGCGAGAATTTGGTTTTAGGAGTTTGGAGAGTCGCCACCTAATGATTATAGTGCAGTAGGACACTTTTAAGAAAGAATTTGAGATGAATAACTAGAGGTTAGGTAAGGGCTAGAAATTATCATGAGGGAGAAAGTGTGAGGCACCCCTCAAGATCCACTAGTGTGGTTCCCGGCCATGCAATAATTGTGAATTTAACTAATGAAGAGGAAGAGTAGAAGTCCCAAATAAAGAAGGGAGTTTTCACATTGTATTGCAAACAAGTTTAAGCGTTTGCAAAAAAGAAGATGAGTAGAAAGTACATGAAGTTAGTTGGTAAGGAAACTTTAAAAAAAAAGAATAACAAGTAAAAAGGGAAAAGAGGTCCTAGGTTTGTAAATAATATGGATTAGATCAATGAAATACTCGGCGTACACTCCTCAAAAGAGGGGTCGCACGTAATATTAGTGCACCGGTCATCATATACATATTCTACCCTTCCCACCCTGTTAAATTATTAAAGCGCATAAAGTTTCATTACCTATTGCATGCTGGTACCCGTCCCAATCCTATCAGTTCTGGGGGCATTTTTGGACTACTAATCCTAAAGGGAAAAAGGATAAGGCCATTAAGAGTTTAAAAGGACAAAATACTGAGGCGACATTCTAGACACGTATACAAGTAAAGGGAAAGCAAATAAGCAAGTAGGGCTCAAGTAAGCCTCCTTAAATCAGATAAAGCCATAGAGTTTAACATGTCTTGCAAGTACTGATTTGGTCTGTAAAAATTAAATTGATGCGATAAGCAGACTGGTTCAACACATATTTTTAGACAAGAAGTCCGCATTAGGCTGGCTCGAATGCAGTTGTCAAAGACTGATCCAATTGACTGATAAACCCTTTGTATATGTGATGAATAGGAGTAGCGAGTTCGACAAACTAGCTGATTATAAAGGGTTACCAGTTTTTATCAAAGTGAAATAGGTTTAATAAAAAAGTGTAATGTTTTGAAAAGGTTTAACAGAAAAGAAATGAACTTCAGAGGACATGCAGACTAATTTGAAAAGTTTCACGAATATTATCAGAAAAGAGTGAGCTTCAGAAAAATGCCGGTTTGTTTATTAAAGGTTTATCAACTTACGAGGTTCAAAAAAATGCAGAAGACTGCTAGTTTTACCAAAGTAAATACTAATTTCAACCATTGGTACTGTTTTGAACGAATGAGACGGTTTAGATTCAAAGTTCCTATAGGCATGCTTTCTATGAGTTAGCTGATTTTAACACTTTTTATAATGTTAATAGAAGCCATATGAACAGTGATATCTATATGCCATTTGTTATTATTAAGCCTAATAGTTTTCCTAATGAAATAACGATATGCAGAAATGCAAACCCCTATAGGCATGGTGTCTATATGCTTAGTTCCAGAATTCAAAGACATGTGTAAAGTTGCACAATTAGAAATAAAATCCTATAGGCATGTTTTATACCCTTGTACATGAAAGTAACCCCCTCCCTTTTCACTAAATCCACATGAGTTTACTACAAAATTATTACAGACCAGAAAAACAAACTGAAATTGAAAGTACATCAGATGCTATCAGCTGCATCCAAGGAACCTAATTCAAACTTAGTGTCTAATAATATGAGATTGAACCACTTCCGAGATCAAGATTTTCAAAGCCTTCTCTCATTTAGGGTGTCTTTGAGTTCCAAGGAGTTTCAAAAACTCCTGGCAGTGCTTACACCCAAGATGTTAATTAGAATGAGTTACGGTGTAGTGTGGCACACCCCCTGATCAAGCCTGCTCAGCCAATCAAATATGAGTACAGACCTATTGAAGGTCAGGCTATGGTCTAGACAGTGTTTAGGACACTGTTAGACCACAGTTTCAAACTCAGAAAACATGTAAAGGGGAAGGGGAACGGGAATTGAAAATAGTTTAGGACATAGGGAGTCTAGTCCATATACATGAGCAACAAAAAGTGTTGCCAAATTTTCTGAACCATAACTCAACACACAAAGGGACTAGGGATGGGGATTTCATATGAGAGCATAGATAATGAAATCAACTTCCAGAGATTTACAGTACATAAACAATAATACAAACAAGGAAAAGACTGAAGCATAAACACATAATGGAGATGCAGAAATCAAACAAAAGAGACATACCGGTTGCAAGAAAGTAAGCAAAGAGAAACATGATTCTTTCAAGCAAAACCACAGTCAGAGAAGAGAAATTTGAGCTTATGAGTTCAGCGAACTCGAATTCTTTAAAGAAAGATCTAAGTGTATTTTAGAGACGAAGTAATGACTTTTTTGCTTTTTCGTTGTTCTTTGAAAAGGAGAAGTACAGTATTTATAGCCTTTTGAAAATGAGTAAAAGTGAGGTAATAAGCCACATACATGTAAATGATCACTAATCAAAATCAACTACGAAAGTGATTGCCCTTAATTATAGGATCACCTATTAACAGGAAGTGACATGTTGAAAAATAAGGAAAGAAACCAATTTAAGAGGTAGATTGATTATTTCCATAAAAGAAGCAGTAAAATAATGGAGCAGGTAATTAAGGCCAAGTACAGGATCATACTTATTTTGGGAAATGATTCTACCAGGTAAATATTACTGTAAAGGAAAAAGAATCAATCAGTTCCAAACATGCGAGTGAAATCAGAATCTCTTAAAGAAAAAGTTTGAAATTAGTCACAGATTTGAAGATCAGTTAAAGAAAAAAAACTCGACATACAAATAGAGTGCACAACACTAGACATGCGAGGCCAAACTATTTTCAAAAAGAAAATAGCATACAGTAGTAGCACAAAAGAAAACACTTGCAGCATGAGAGTCATGTAGTTCAAGTTTCAGTGACATAGTAGTAGAGAAAGGATAGATTATTTAGAAGCATGCAAAGAGCCAAGTAAAAAAACCCTTTCGAAAAACATAGTCGAGTTTGACAGATAGTAAGAAAGCATAATCAAAAGAATCACACAGAGAGATGGTGAAACCTTCAAATAAAGTAAAACAATTTCAAATAGGGGAAATGCACAAGCAAACTTCACGAACTTGAATAAACCCCAAAGAAACTAGGGTTTTTCGAAATCAGTCGAGTTTAGAGGAGATAAATAAATAAAACAAATAAACAGTCTCAGAAGCTCGAATAAAGCCCCAAAATTAGGGTTTTCATCACTAATCAGGTATAAACATAGTAAATCAAATGAATACTAACAAATAGACTCATAAACTCAAATAAATACCAAAAACATTAGGGTTTTCAATACCAATCACACATAGAGATGATAAGAAAATGAATCGAACAAAATATGAACAAACAGACTCAAAACCATAGTTTTAAATCAAAAGATTTTTTAAATGGAATGTTTGGAAAGACGCTTAAAACATCAAATATAGCACAGATCTACACAAATAGATGAAGAAAGAACCTATAATCTTGGGGTTTCATAGGAACCCTAGAGTGATAAAGGCTTTGAAAAAGTCCTATCTAAGCCGATAAGGTCGGAATTAGACTCAGGAGGCTAGGATGCGCTGGAGTAAGGCCAGAGATGGCCGGAAACCTCGAATCGGCGAAGGTCTGAGTCAAGAACCTCAAAGTCTGGCCTCAAACCTTCAGGCATCAGGCACGTGAGAGCGGTTGGGGGAGAGTATAGGTTGTCCATGGCCTGAGCAGCCATGGATTCCGATGGATTTGGGGTTAAAAGTGGTAGAAGGCGATTAGGGTTTCGAGTGAGTTCGAGAGGATAGGGGAGATATAGGCGCGCCTTTGAGAAAATGAGGTAGGGTTAGTAGGGGTTAGGAAATAAAAAAGAAAGGGGAGTTGTCAGCCGTTGATCAAAATGATCAACGGCTTGGATTAAAAAGAGAAACAAGCTGGGATGGTCAAATGAGTGTTGGGTCGGGTAATTGGCTTTTAATTGGGGGTTGAATTGAGTTAATTAGGGGTGCTATTTTCCCTGTTTTATTTTATAAAAATAGCTATAATGATTTGAAAAGCAAATTTAAAATACTGGGCAAATAAATATTATATAAATATTAATTAATAATACAAGGATTAATTTTGTAATTATGAAATGCTATTAATCACAAAATAGGCTATAATTGCAACTACATGCAATTTAGCTTTAAAATTTTCAAATAAATTTGTAAAAATGTGCAAAGATTACCTTAATTATATTTTTGGCGTAAATGTGAGAATGAAATGAGTTATTCACTAAGATGATAATATTAGGAATAATTATTGAATTTTGTGCTATTAAAATAGGCAACAAATTGGTTTAAAAATCATTAAAAATACCAAAACTCTTGGGTGTGCTTATATATGCACATATATATATTATTTTGGAAGTACTTTGGGTATAAAAATACCTAGGGAAAAATTGGGTATCTTTAATAACATCTCTGCAAGGGAATCAACAGTATAAACAATAATGTCCTGGCAAGGGAATCAATTATAACCAATCCCGTTTCAACGATTAACTTCAATAATAAGTCTCAAATTGATTCAATACTCAACAATGGTCAATTACTAAGAATTATCACAAGTCTTGTTCAACATGAATAATCATTAACTTAAGCATGAACAGTACAAAAAAAGAGTCACAACAATTATAGTATAAGACTCACGGGCATGTTTGACACTAATGTATAGATACACGTCACTATACCTATACGTCGTACTCAGCACTAACACGTAGAAAGTAAGATTACAACACCTATTCCGTCAAGCTAAGGTTAGGCCAAACACTTCCCTCAATTCCACGGACAAAATCAAGTCTCAATTAGTGTTTTACCTCTTAGTTCCACTTCTAATCTGCTTATAGCTAGTCATAAGTTACTTAACAACATCAATATATGCTAAATAAACCAATTGTAATGCATGAATATAAATTTTCCATTGTTTTTTCCAAAAAGTCAAAAACGACCCCGGACCCACTTGGTCAAAACTCGAAGTTCGAACAAAATCCGACTACCCATTTACCCACGAAATCAAATATGCAATTGGTTTTGAAATCCGACCTCAAATTAGTGTCTGAATCCCCAAAATTTGAAATTCCTAATTTCTAACCAAGAACACCCAATTTTCCATGAAAAAACCCTGGATTTTGAAGTGAAATCATGTAAAAAGATGAATTAGATTGAAGAAAATGAGTTAGAAATCGCTTATTTATGATTTGGAGAAGTTTGGGTCTTTGAAAATTTGCCTAGGGATGTCTAGGGTTAGCGAGAATTTGAAAAATCATAAAAATCCCGTCTAAAATTTCAATTAACAGAGCGCAGATATCGCAATTTCGATCAGGGGTTCGATATTGTGAACCCTTTGAATTACTGATGCCTTTGCATTTGCGATAAAAGTGTCTCTTTTGCGACAGAAGGGCCTTCGTTAATTCCGGCAAAAACATCGCATTTGCGAGGAGGGCTTGCCCAGGCCTGGTTCGCATTTGTGACATATTGGTCGCATTTCCCAGGCCTGTTCACTTTGCAATTATGAAGCCTGATCTCGGAATTGCGAGATCAGAGGCCTGTTCAAAAATACCAGATGCATAGCTGAGTGTTCCTTAGTCCAAATCACCCCGTGGCCCATCCAAAACTCTCCCGAGCCCTCGGGGCTCCAAACCAAATATGCATGCAAGTCTAAGAACATCATACAGAGTTGCTCGTGCGATCAAATCATCAAAATAACATAAACAACCACGAATTTAACCTCAAATCATGATATTCTTTAAGAACATTAAAATTTTTATTTTCTCAACTAAGGGTCCGATCCTTACCAATTTAAAAAATTCGAATTAATTATTATTTTAAACTTGTACGAGGCTCAGCAACTAAAACATGAGCCCGATACCGTCAAGAGCACATACCATTTCATTTCCAAAAGTCTTTATATTTTCTACCGATCAAATTTGTTTAAAAATTCTTTTCTCGGGCTAGGGACCTCAGAATTCTATTCCGGACATACGCCCAAGTCCCATATTTTGCTACGGACCCCACGGGACCATCAAATTACAGGCCCAAATCCGTTTATTAAAATTATTGACCGAAATCAACTTTAATCAATTTTAAATGCCAAATTCATTATTTTTCTTAATTTTACATGAAAGCTTTCCGGAAACGTGCCCGGACTTCGGATGCACAACGTGGAGAAGGAAAATGAGATTTTCAGGGCCCTGAAACCCGGATTCAGATTTTAAAGTACAAGATGACCCTTTGGGTTATCATAATATTAGAAGAGTTTTTAATCCTACTTATAAATGATGGCCTTGCACAACTATAAAGAGTGATATTTATAAATACAAACATGAATTTGAACAATATTTACGCTATTTATTTAATCATATTAATTTTCGTGTTGCCATTACTACTGATGTTGGTAGAAGTGGTAATGACTGAGTTTATCTTACTATTACTAGTACTGGGTTGATGAGGATTGGATAATGCAGAAGCACATTATCGCTTATAGAATAATTAATTCACATCACACATGGCAGTTTATTTCTAGCACGATTATAGATATTTGTAGATATTTTTGCATTAGTGATAAAATAATATATCAATTCCAATGGATAATGCTACTAGTAACACTATTGATGTAGCCTTGCTTACCACTACACTAAATCATATATTTAGTAACATTTTTCATGTTAGATGTATTTGTCATATTTACCATTTAGTTGTAGGTGATGGTATGAGAATTTTTATATATTGAAATTGAAAAGGTTAAAATGGCTCTTCACTGGCTTTTTATTCAAACAGTAGAAGTAGACTTAGAGAATATTTTAAAAGATGCGATGAATTTGGCCTAAGAGAAAGAAAGGTTCCTAAACCTTGTCCAACTAGATGGAATTACATGTATGAAAGTTTAGTTGTTGCATATGAAAATAGAAACCCCATAAACTAAACATTTAATGCTCTTATAAGTGATTATGATGAGCACTTCAAAAATGCGGATGGAGCTAATGTTAAAATGATTGTAGATTTTTTAGAAAAATTTTATATGTCTACAAACAAATTTTCTAGCAAATATTATCCTACTATTTCTAACTGTTTAGTTTATATTGCAGAACTTGCAAATATGTTTCCTTATATATCAGAGGGTGAAGAAATTTATGAACAAGCTATTGATTTTATGAGAAAGAAGTTTATAAAATATTTTTCCCCTATTCTCTTTATTAATGGTATTGCTGCCTTGTTAAGTCCTACTATGAATTAGGATGTCCTCAAATTTGGTATCAAACTGTTTATAATGGTTTAGCACTTGAAGATGAGGAATTGTCTATACTTTCGGAAGAACAAGCCTCAATTAAAATAAATGCTCAAACTATTTATAATGCTTATCAAATTGCAATATATCATGCTAGACTAAATGTTCCTACTCCTTCTTCTTCTAGTTTTCAATAATCTAAAAGAACTACATGAGTAAGAACATTTGTTGCTTGGGCCGGGTTCAGGGGTTCTCAAGGTTCTAGTACTTGTGATCATCCACAACTAAATGAGCTTGAAGTTATTTGTCACAGGGAATTGAGGAAGTGAATGCCGGCGGCTCCTTTAATATTTTGAAATGGTGGAAAGACAAAGAAAAATACTTTTCGATTCTTTCAAGGATGACCCTAGACATTTTAACCATTTAAGCTATAATAGTGGCATCGAAGAGCGTTATCAGTCAAGAAAAACTTCAACTAGATGATTATAGAGCGTCCATGAGGGAGAGCTTGGAAAAATCAGTACTTTTCAGAGACTGGATCCATTGGGAACGAAGAACTTTTGGACTTGCTGAATCACAGCCAGAGGTAGACGAATTTTATGAAGAAATGCTAGCTGAACTTGTGGGGGACACAGCTTCGCCCGGAAACGGTGATGAACAAGCTTCTTTTCCGCCATCACCAACAGAAATTCCTCTGAACCTTGAATGATTTATGAAATTTGTAAGAGATACAATGTAAATTAATATATAACTTGTATTTTGGCACATCTTGATTAGTTTTTTTCTTCTCAGTGGTGGTATTAGCATATTTTTGTGCTCATTCCATTAGGAGGGAGGAAGACTAAGAAAAATATTGCAATATTTTGTTATTGTCAGAATAGTAAAAATTATTGCATTCCTTTGAATCTTTTTACAATATTTTTGTATTTAAATTTGCATTAAAAATTTTATGTCAAAATTATATAATATGATTTACAAAAAATTGCCTTAGATAAAAAAAACATTAAAATAATAGGCCAGGCCCACATAGGCTTGGGACCGGCTCACTTAGCTCGGGACCATTAGTTAGTGATCCCTGTCCCGGGCTAATTACTACAAAAAAGCCCATGAAGCCTGGGCCCACTTAGGACCAGCCTACGAAGTCCGGGCCCACTTAGGCCCGACCTATGAGGCCTGTTTAGGCCCGAGCCCGACCCACATTACACCCTTATTTTCTGCACTTTGTGAAGGTGCGTGGTACTAGCTAGACTTTTTATAACTTGGCCGGTAAAGTAGAAAACTAATAAGAGAGTTGGTGTAACGACCCGATCGGTCATTTTGAACTTTTGCACTTTGATCACCAGTTTCCGGGCATGACTTTCCCCGTGTAACATATTATGACTGATGTAGATCGTTGGTTTTTCTTTTCAGGAAAAATCGGAATGAATTTGAAGGAACAATCTTAGTTGAAAGCTTTGAATTTGAAAGGGTTGATTAAGAGTTTACTTATTTGTATATAAGCTCATATCAAAAATTAAATTATTTGGATAGCTTCGTTGGGTGATTTATGACTTAGGAGCACGATCGAAATGCATTTTGGAAGTCCGTGGAAGGATTTGGCTTGAATTGGCAAAGTTAATATTTTGGCGAATTTTGGTTGATAGGTAAGATTTTGATTCGAGGGTCGGAATAGAATTTCAAAAATTGTTGTAGCTTCATTAGTCATTTGTGCTATGTGTGAAAAATTTCAGGTCATTTGGTCGACTCTTTGATCGAATTTGGATTTCGGAAGTTTTAAAATTTGTAGGCTTGAATCCGAGGAAGATTTGATGTTTTTATGTTGTTTCGAGCGTTCCGAAGATTGAAACAAGTTTGAAATATGTTATGGGGTATGTTGGCACGTTCTCGGATATGTGTTAGAATAATTTTTAAAAGATTTTTGGCATATAGATTATAAGCATGTAATGATCTAAAGGTCCATTTATAGTTCTAGAGATCGAAATTTGATTTTGAGACTTCCGGAATTTTGATAATGAATTGTAGGAGTGATCTTGAAAGTTTGGTCTAATTATATCGAATCGGAATTGGGTTTTTGATAGAATCATGAGTTAATTGTTTAACGAGCAAAAAAGATATCGCATTGAGCAAACGAACTCCGAATTGAGTTTCGATTGAAGGACTATGTTCGTATCATTATTTGTGACTCACAGCAACATAAATCATCAAATTTCAAGTTTGTATGATGGAGTTAGAGCCTTTTAGTTAAATTAAAGACTGTTGGTGCATCAGATCTGGTGTGCTCCTTTTATTAGCCAGATTTGGCACTTATTGCGACCAGATCTAGCTTTTAATGACCAGAATAGGCTTAATAAAGCTGTGAATTTTATGTTCATTTTTTACCTTTTTTTGGTGAAAGAACACGGCTTGGCGCAATTTTTGAGCAGGAAATTATGTGAATCTTGAGGTAAGTCACTTGTGATTATTTATACTCTATAATATTGAATTATCATTGAATAATCTGGCTAGATTACATATTTTTTAGGAGTAAATTTGGGATTTAGACCTAGAGGTTTAAAAATAAGATTTGAAGTTTTGGAGGCCGAATTGTTATCAGAATTTAGTAATTTTGGTATGGTTGGACTCGTGGTTTAATGGGTTGTCGGATTTTGTGAGTTTCGTTGAATTCCGAAGCGTGTGCCCGGAGGACGGGTTTGAGCAATTTCGGAATTTTGATGCTAAATTGGATATTTTTGAGTGGGCTTCACTCCCTTAGCATATTTTAATGATTATGTACTGGTTGTGGCTAGATTTGGAGCATTCGAAGGTCTATTCGTGCGGGTGAGGCATCGCAGGCTAGAGTTTGGACCGAATCGAGGTGAGTAATGATTGTAAATGATATCCTGAGGGATTGGAACTTCGGAGTGCATATCGTAGTTCTATATTGAGGTGAGACATATGTTGAATGATGAGCGTAGGGTCGTTTACTATTGGGGATTGTGACTTGGTCCATTCTGGCTGATGATTTTACCGCGTATTTGACTGAAAGTTACTTGTTATCTTCATAATTTGGGCCGATTGCCATATATGGGCTTCATGCCAACTATTTGAACCCCTTATAGGATGATTGTTGATATTTGATCATTGTTTTTCTTTCGTACTTGAACTCAGTCATGTATTTTCTACTGTTTTCAAAACTCATCCAAGTTTATTTTGCTTTGAAGTTTAAATGATATTTCCAATGCTATTTTTGGACTGAGCATCATGTTTTACTGTTGCCGGAGGCTTATTTCATTTTTGGACTGACTAAGGCCGAGGTCTTGAGTTGTGAGGATAATTTTGGATCGGGTTGCACGCCGCATCAATATTTTACTGATACTTATATGAGACCGAGGCTCTAGACTTGATATCACGAGATGGCTTGATATTGCGCTTGGGCCGTAAGGGGCCCTTCCCGAAGTCTGCACACCCCTAGTGAGCGCCGTCGAGATAAATGGATCGGGCTGCACGCCGCAACGTGGAGCGGGTTACACGCCGCAGTAGTACTAGTACTGTTCTATGTGTTTACTTGATTTCATTTGTCTGTCATTATCTGTTGTCTGTGCTATTTCATAAAAGATCTACCTGATTGCTTGGTATTATCTGATACCTAAGTGTGGTGCCCGAGGGGCGAATTTCTGTGCTTATGTGCACTATTATTTTTGCATCCATTTGCGTAACTATTGAAAAATGCATTTTCAAAAGAGGTTTTAAACTGAGCTAAAAGGTTTCTCTAAAGATTTCACAGCTTCACTCTTTTCTGAAAAGGGTTTTCACTGCTTCTATACGGCATGATGATCTGTTATACATGATTTCTTTCTGCTTAGTTATTATTTATCTTATTACTCACTGAGTTGGAGTACTCACTTTACTCCCTACACTTCGTGTGCATATGTAGGTATTTATTCACCTGGTGGCGGGTATTGGCTGTTTGGAGGAAGAGCTGTAGGAGTTTAGCGAGGTAACTGCCAGAGTTCGCAACACTGTTTCTTTCTATGTTATTCATTATTCATGTTCACTGTATTTCTAGTCATTGAGAAGTAATTAAACTCTTATAGATACTTGTAACACCCCGGCTTAGGTTGTGTTTGGGGTGTACTTCCGCTAAGTAATATCATTGAACCATCTTTTAAATTGTTTACCCGTGTTTATTTAATTTTGAAAAGGCAATTGGGTTGGTTGGCTGGTCTTGTCTTCACGGGAGGCGCCATCACGATCGGAATGGGGTTTAGGTCGTGACAGTTGGCTATCGTTTGACCATAGATTCCCAAATTTATTTTGAAAAATCTGATTTAGGTGAGCTTGGTTTGAAGAGGAAAATGTGTTTGAAGATAAGTTTTATAAACATACTTCACTTTTTTTTTGAAAAAATATGAAACATGACTTATACCCACAAGTTCTTAAAACTATCACAAACACCCAATATTACCTCTATCAATAAAATTCATTATAATTGTAAACTATAGTCCTGAACAAAAATAAATTATGAAATTTTCATTTTATGACGAACTACATAATGCACTATTAGATGTCGAAAATGTAGGTAAAATCTATGTCCAAATATGTATTTACCAAAAAAATTCCTAATATATTTGGACAAAATTTATGACCAAACGGTTCCGTATACTTTCTCTTCCTCTCTCCTTTCGTACACTAATTTTAACCGTAGAGTTGACTCCCTGATTCCTACTTAGTTATATTTTATTGTCTTGTCGTGAAGGAAAGAAAAAACTAACATGCAGACGCGTACAATTGACTATATTATGAATTTTCGTAGACCACTTGTCATGTATATAACTCGGACTCTTTTGTCTTTCTTTTACAAGGAGGAGGGATGGAGCTGGGAGGGATGACCACGAGAAGACTTAAAGAGGTTTGAGGGTCCAATTACCTAAATAATATTCTCACGTTTTACTTTATGTACTATTCTTTTTCGTCTTTACACACTCATTAAAAGAAATACGAATTCCTAAAATAATTAGATATATTTATTAAATTAATCTTAATTAATTATTACATTGACACATTAAAATATATAAATAAGGACAAATTTTTAAAAAAAATAAAATTCATTCCTTCTTGGCTTATAAGCATAAAGACAAAGTACTTAAGGGTAGTATGGTTTTGGAGATAAGAGATAATAAGCCCGGGACGAGTATTATAAGGGGTCGTTTGGTTAGAATATGATTTATACCGGCATAACTATGAGTTATATTTGGATAAATTATGCTGGGATTAGTTTTGCTAGAATTGTTGTTTATTCAATGTTTGATATGTTGTATTAAGAATGACAACTGCATAATTTCTAAGAAAAATGTATAAGTTATACCGGTGCTAATTACCCCCACTTCCTATAAGGTATAAGTTATCTCAATGTTAAAATTAACATCGAAATAAGTTATACCTAGTTCGCTAACCAAACAAAGTATTAATGTGATATTAAATTTTTATACCACCCTTATACCTTTTTATATCTCATCCCAAACGACCCCTAATTGTTATACTTTTTATATAACCATTAGTGCAGGACAACAATTTTTGGAATTATCAATATCCATATAAAACACCAAAATGGCCAAGTTAGCCTTCCCAAAGGATCTTCTCCCGAGATGTTTTAAAAAATCTAAGGTTAAAGTTGAAAGTTCAATCTCAATTTACCTAGCTAGTGTGAAACTAAACACATATTTTATAATTGTAGAATAACTCGGTTGCCAAAACCACTTAATATTTTTTATCTAAAGTTAAGTTTAAAATTTTAAAGTTATCTAAATAAAATTGATATATATATATATATATGGAAACAATAGTCATAACTACTATTTAATAATTTCAAAATATTTAAGAAAAGTATAGTCAAAGAAGAACCTCGTTGACATCTCCAAATAGTAACTGTTGTTACATAAATTAAAACGGGAAAATATCATTTATTTAATACAGCTAAGATTAGCAATCAGAGTGGACCATTCGAGCGAAGGTTGGCAGTACAGTTTATAGACAAAGAGACTGATGAATGATGTGTTGGATTTTAAAGGTATTTAATTAATATATTAAATATTTAAAAGAGGGTGAATGAAAAATGGAGGAAAATAAAAATTTTGAGTTAAATTTTAAGTATATGGACGTTGTCCCATATTAGAAGAGGAAGAGATTTTTATGGGTTTATAAGCAATTGCTCTTCTTCTAGCTCCTAAAGAGTTGAGAAGAAATCAAGCCTCGCGTCGTCGTCGCTCGCTCGGCTTGGCTTCGGTTTCGGCTTCGGTCAAATGATCGATTGATTAGATTTGGATTTGGATTTGGAGTACCACTATATTAGTGTGTAATTCGTTCTATCATGGAAGGAAATAATCTATAACCTTCGTCTAGAAGGAGATTAAATTCCTTAAGGAGAGACACTACGGATTCAGTGAATTCGAATTGTTTATGATCATTTTTGTTTATGTCATTTCTGTTTATCATAATTTCTGTTTATATTAATTTATATTTCCAGAATTATTTTACAAATACCGTTTAATAACAAGCTTAAGAAATATAATATATTTATGTATTTGTATTATTATTTCTGGAGAGTAAAACCTTTGTGGTTTTGTACTCTATTAAAATCTACATGATTTTGACGTTGGTGTCATTTTATTACAAAAATGACTAATGAATGAGAACCAAGTTGTTCTAACGGTGACAACCAATGCATCCGAACGACATCGGCTGCTTTGGCACCGGTGGAGAAACCCCAAAAAATTTCCGGGATTAATTTCAAACGCTGGCAGCAAAAGATATTCTTCTATTTGACTACTTTAAGTCTTCAAAAGTTCATCAAGGAAGATGTTCATGTGTTGTCTAATGAAACTCCTGATAATGAATGCTTTCTTGTGACTGAGGCGTGGAAGCATTCAGATTTCTTGTGCAAGAATTATATTCTTAGCGGGTTGGGAATACTTTGTATAATGTCTACAATGGCGTGGAAATGTCAAAAGAACTGTGGACTGCGTTTGAAAGGAAGTATAAAACTGAAGATGTCGGGTTGAAAAAGTTCGTGGCTGCAAAGTTTTTGGATTACAAAATGGTAGATAGAAAATCTGTCATTACCCAAGTCCAAGAACTGCAAGTGATTACTCACGATCTCCTTGTTGAAGGTATAAATCAAATTAATATTGATGTTGAAATTAGTAATCTTAGTATTCTTACTAACAGAAATTTCATTGAAGGTCTTGTCATCAATGAAGCATTTCAAGTAGCAGCAATGATTGAGAAGTTGCCTCTTATGTGGAAGAACTTCAAATATTACTTGAAATACAAATTCAAAGAAATGTCTCTTGAAGATCTCATTGTTCGATTGAGAATTGAAGAGGATAAAAAAGCTGCAGAAAGAAAAAGGTCGTGGAAGTTGAACAATAATGGGAGCAAATATTGTTGAAGATAACAAGAAGAGAAAGAAGGATTCTGGTCTGAAATACAAACCTAGTAAGAAGCGGTTCACTGGAAACTGCTACAACTGTGGAAAAACTAGACATAAATCTACGGAGTGCCATGTTCCGAAGAAAGACAAGAAGAAGGGTCAAGCAAACATGGTTGAAAAGCATGATGATGTTGATGACTTATGTGCCATGCTTTCCGAATGCAACTTGGTAAGCAATCCTAAAGAGTGGTGGATTGATTCTGGAGCCACTCGTCATGTTTGTGCTATCAAGGAAGCTTTTGCTACTTATGCTCCTGTTGAACCCGATGAGACAATTTCCACGGGAAATGCTGGAAAGGCTAAGATTGAAGGATGTGCGAAGATATTTATCAAAATGACTTCCGGGAAAGTGGTGACTTTGAACAACGTCCTTCATGTTCCCGAGATTAGGAATAATTAGTCTCTACTAGACTCTTGTTAAGAATAATTTTAAATGTGTTTTTATTTCCGATAAGGTTGTAATAAGTAATAATGAAATGTTTGTAGGAAAAGATTACTACACTGAGGGCCTTTTCAAGCTGAATGTAATGGTTGTGGAGAATAATAATAAAATTTCCTCTTCGTCTTACTTGCTTGAGTCAAATGAATTATGGCATATACGTTTGGATCATGTTAATTATCAAACCTTAGGAAAAATGATTAATTTGAAGTATTGCCTAAATTTAAATGTGACAAATCAAATTGTCAAGTATGTGTAGAATCCAAGTATGTTAAACATCCTTATAAGTCAGCTGAAAGTAATTCAAATCCTTTAGAGTTAATTCACACAGATACTTATGACATGAAGTCAATACCATCTCGCGGTGCAAAGACGTATTTCATAACTTTTACTGACGATAGTACTAGTTATTGCTATGTTTACTTACTTAATAGTAAAGATGAAGCAATAGACGCATTTAAGCAATACAAAAGTGAAGTTGAAACACAACTTAACAAGAAAATCAAAATGAAAAAACGTGATAGGGGTGGTGAATATGAATCTCTTTTTGAAAAATTATGTTTAGAATATGAAATTATTTATCAAACAACGACCCCTTATACGCCCCAATCCAATGGGATTGCAGAAAAAAAGAATCGTTTATTAAAGGAGATGATGAACGCATTATTGATAAGTTCTAGTTTGCCACAGAACTTGTGGGGGAAGCCATTCTTACGGCTAGGCGAATACTAAATCGAGTACCCCATAGTAAAACACAGTCAATTCCATATGAAAAATGGAAAGGAAGGAAGCCTAATTTGAATTATTTTAAAATATGGGGGTGTTTGGAAAAACTGCAAGTTCCTAAACCCAAAAGGGTAAAAATAAGACCGAAAACTGTTGATTGTGTTTTCATAGGATATGAACCTAATAGTAAAGCATATCAATTTCTGGTTCATAAATCAAAAAATCCCTACATTCATAATAGTACGGTTATTGAATCACATAGTGCGGAGTTGTTTGAAAATATATATATCCATATAAAAAGGAATGTAAGTTGGTTGGTGAAGGATCTAAACGACTTCGGGAAGAAACAAAAGAAAGTTCGCATAACCAGGAGGATCCAAGACGTAGTAAACGTCAAAGAACGTCCTACTTCATTTGGACCAGATTTTGTGACTTTCTTATTGGAAAATGAGCATCAAACATTTAAAGAAGTTATGTCTTCTTCGGAATCATTGTTATGGAAAGAGGTAGTCAATAGTGAAATTGAATCCATACTGAACAACCATACATGGGAATTGGTTTATCTTCCTCCTGAAAATAAACCGTTGGGTTCTAAATGGATCTGTAAGAGGAAAACAAAAAATGATGGCACTATTGACAAATATAGGCAATGGACAAATGGTATAGACAATGAGAAGGTCTTGACTATTTTGATACATTCTCTCCAGTTACAAGAATTACGTCCATACGAACATTGGTAGCGTTAGCCGCAGTTTATGGTCTTGAAATTCATCAAATGAATGTTAAGACGTCCTTTTTAAATGGAGAGTTTGAGGAAGAAATTTACATAGAACAACCTGAAGGGTTTGTGGTTCCAGGTAAAGAAAAGAAGGTCTGTAGACTTTTTTAGTCCCTTTACGGACTAAAACAAGCACCCAAGCAATGGCATGCGAAATTTGACCAAACAATATTGTCAAATGGGTTTAAGATAAAAGAATGTGATAAATGTGTGTACATTAAAAATGTTCCAAATCACATAGTCATTGTCTGCTTATATGTAGATGATATGCTCATAATGAGTAATGACATTGCAAACATAAATGCTACTAAGTGTATGCTAACTAGAAAGTTTCATATGAAAGAATTGGGAGTTGCTGATTTAATTCCGGAATTAAGATCCATAAGATTTCTCAAGGCTTGGCATTGTCACAATCTCAGTATCTTAAGACAATACTTGAAAAATCCAAGCACTTGGGATTTAAAGTTGTAAAGACTCCAATTGACATGAATCTTGCATTAGCAAAGAACAAAGGACAAAGCATATCACAATTGGATTATGCTCGTGTGTTGGGATGCTTAATGTACATCATGAATTGTACACGTCCAGATATAGCTGTGCTATAAGTAAATTGAGTCAATATATGAGTAATCCATGTCAATCTCATTGGATGACCATGAAACTAGTTTTGGGGTATTTAGTTCATACCTAGGACTTTATTTTGCGCTACAGTAAATATCCTTCAGTCATTGAGGGATATTGTGATGCAAATTGAATCAACGGATCAACTGATTCCAAGACCACAAGTGGATACATATTCACTATTGGTGGAGGAGTGGTATCTTGGAGTCGTCCAAACAAACTTGTATTGCCCGCTCTACAATGGAGGCTGAGTTCATAGCCTTGGATAAAGCCGGTGAAGAAGTTGAATGGCTCCGGAATTTCTTGGAAGATATTCCATGTTGGCCCAAACCGTTGGCACCAATATGCATACATTGTTATAGTCAAGCGGCAATTGAAAGGGCTGGGAGCATTATGTAAAATGGTAAATCTCGTCATATACAATGAAAACATAAAACTGTTAAACAATTACTCTCTAGAGGAATTATCACGATTGACTACGTAAAGTCAAGTGATAATGTGTAGTATACACTTACAAAAGGCCTAACTGGAGAGGAAGTTGAAAAGTCATCAAGGGGAATGAGACTGTGGCCGAGAACAAATCATAGTGGTGGTAACTCTACCTAGAAGACCGGATATCCCAAGATCTAGTTTCAAAGAGACCAAACAAAGTCATTTACGAGGGTTCAACATCGTCAACTAACCTTTTGGTCCATTCTCGTGATGAGACACTGTTCAGTACAAAGCATTAAGGCTTTTTAATAATTTCTAAGTTTGATACGGGGTATATCAAACAGTGTGTCTACGGGATGACATTTAGGAATCACCTATGTAAGTGTGAAGTGTTAGCCGCTTCAAGGAGATCTTTGTAAGGCCAGTTCTCTACGCACTTATGAAACCAGACGGTGTTCATGACTGAAACGAACACAACAATGAGGACCAAAGATGGTTAAGGGTTGGTTGTGTGACTTGTGATATTCTAGGTATACACAAAAGTTCGACGGTTCAAAGATATCAAATCTACCGATTGATCGAGTATATCCGACATAAGTTCACTACGGAAAGTTCAAATGGAAACCTAATTATCCAAATGCAATTAATCCTTACTTGCGAATCATACAGTTTTTCATGCATACTTCCGCGCTATAGTCATTCCCCATTCATGTGAGGTATTGTTAGGTTTTAAGGTATTTAATTAATATATTAAATACTTAAAAGATGGTGAATGAGAAATAGATGGAAATGAGATTTTTGAGTGAAATTTCAAGGTTTCCCCTTTGGCATATGGACATTGTCCTATATTGGAAGAGTAAGACATTTTTTATGGGTTTATAAGCAATTTCTCTTCTTCTAGATTTTGAAGAGTTGAGAAGAAAGCAAGCATCGCGCCATCGTCGCTCGCTTGCTCGCTCGGCTCGGCTCCGCTTCGTCTTCGGCTTCGGATTTGAATTTGGATTTGGTCAAATTATTGATTGATTGACTTTTTGGACCAAATTTATTTGTTAATAGTAAAATATTAACAGAAATGTGCTATTAAATATTTGTTATATCAGAATATTAATATTAAATCCAATTCGTCTTTCTATTTTTGTAACAGAAAATTAACTACCCATTAATTTTTCCTCTTTATTTTCCGTCTTTATTGTTGAGTAAATAGCCATTTATGTAATGACATTTATGCTATAACCATTTTGCAGAAACAACCATTCTGAAGAGTTGCACCTTTTCAGATTCTAGCCCAAATTTTGGCTATAAATACAACACTATTTTGCTCAGAATTTTACTACGAATTTCTGAGTTTTCTCTCCTTCTTCTGCATACTTTTATCATACAAACAAAGCAAAAGGTAAGTGTGATTTTCTACTGATCTTTGTGTTTGCTGAAACACTGGCGTTTGGAGTACCACCACATCAGTGTGTACTTCGTTCTATCCTGGGAGGAAATAATCCATAACCTTGGGTGCTAGAAGGGAATTAAATTCCTTAAGGAGACATAGTGACTTCAGTTGGCTCGAATTGTTTATGATCATTTTTGTTTATATTATTTCTGTTTATTATAATTTCTGTTTATATTAATTTATATTTTCTTGTTTTACAAATACAGTTTAATAATATGATGATGCATCTCCATATGAGACAGAAACCATTTTAGCATGTGCTGGAAATAATTTAACAGCGTCCTGACAATTATTTCAGTCTTCAATTCAGTCCTATAAGTGCATAATGTACGTAAATATACTAGAATAAATAATTAAGTTTTTTTTAATATATTAGGTATCTTAAAATGTGCATTTGAAACATCGAAAACTAATGGTGTTATGCTGCAAATGGCAACAACTGTGGGATAAATCTAAGATATTACGTACTTTTTACATTACTTCAAAGCCACTGTATTTGGTTTAAATTTCGAAGGATAATAGTTGATATTTCACTCCCGCCAAAGCCGGAGTCAAAATTTAATGCTTATGCGTTCGAGATTCTAGAATTTTTATGATATTGAGTTATACATAGTAGCTCCACCTATATGTTGGGAATAAACCCCCTACCAAAATAATATTTACGGTAATAAAAGAGGAATAATAATGTAGCACCGAGATACGGTAATTAATAAGAATAAAATAATAACAATGACACCAAGTTTTTACGTTAAAAACCCTACGGCCCTGAGATGAGCAACTGATATCACTATAGTAAGGAATATTAAGCTTTGTAGTTCCAAGTAAAATACTCCAAAGACCACTACAACACTCAAAAGAAATAACCCTCTTTTGATATTTCACCTCACTACAATATCGCTCACTCTCTATGTTCCTCACAGACTATTTTCTTGTACCTTGTCTGTGAAACCTCACTCTTTATTTCTCTCTTTGTTGGTGTGTAGAAATGAGAGTTGAAGCTCTCCTTTTATAGCCAAAGCTTCACTCTCTAAAGCCTACAATATTTGACAATTTACACGCACTTTTCACAAATTCAACAACGTTGGCTACCAACCCAAAGAAATTTAACAAGGTTGGCTACCAAACCAAACTAATTCAACAAAGTTGGCTACCTAACCAAACCAAGTCAATAAGGTTGGCTACCAAACCAAAGAAACTTTTATTAGGCACATGCCTAGTACTTACTCAATGAGATGGACATCATCAATCTCCCCCTCCAGTCTCATTCATCTAGAAATGGTAGCACTATCTTTTAGTTTGAGTGCACGCCGACCAGTTCTTTGCATAGCTCGAACTTGTTCCTTGGTACAACCTTCGTCAGCATATCTTTCATCCACTGGTTCTTTTCTTTATGGGACAACACCTCATTAAGACATTTTGGCTCCCCCTCATCACTGATGAGGACATACTCTGGGTACCTTCATGACTCTACCCTTGGCCTCTCCGATCTTCTTAGAGGTTGAGGTTGTTCTTCTTCCTGATTGGGGTGCTCCACTTCCTCGACACCTTCATCAAGTTGCTCCCCCTGCTCAATAACCTCACCAGGTTGCTCCCCCTGCTCGGCAACCTCGTCGGTCGTACTTTCTGCACTTGTGGGATTGTTAGAAATAGAAGGAATAGTAACAAGGTTAGGAATTATACCATTCTTCACCTTTTCTAACATATCAGCTGCAGTTCCAACTTCACTTTCTCATAAGACTACATCTCTGCTTCTGATGACCTTTTCTTTACAGGATCCCACAATCTGTACCCGAACTCTTCATCTCCATATCCGATAAATATGCAGGAAACAGATTTATCATCTAGCTTTGTTCTCTGCTCTTTTGGTACATGTGCAAAAGCTCTGCAACCGAACACCTTCAGATGTCAAACTCTCTCTGGGATGTCAAACGCCAATGGAACTGATGGACTCCTATTGATCAGGTAACATGTTGTTTGAACTACTTCACCCCAGAATGACTTAGGTAGTTTAACCATTCTGAGCATGCTTCTCACCTTCTCCACAATAGTGCGGTTCATCCTCTCTGCTACACCATTGTGCTATGGGGTTCCAGGAACTGTCTTTTCATGTCTGATCCCATGACTTGAACAGTAATCTTCAAATTCCCTTGAAGTGTACTCACCTCCATTGTCACTTCGGAGACGCTTTAGCTTTTGACCTGTCTCCCTTTCTACTAGAGCATGAAACTTCTGAAAAACTTGAAACACCTGATCTTTGGTTTTTAAAATATAAACCCACAATTTTTGTGAAGCATCATCAATAAAAGTAACAAAATATTTGTTACCGCCCATTGATTCAATTTTCATTGTGCCACAAACATCAGAATATACTAAATCAAGTATATTCAAATTTTTTTCAGACGATGTCTGAAATGACACCCTATGTTGTTTACCAAATAAACAATAGTCACAAGTTTTTACCGTTGCACCTTTGGCATAAGAAATGAGTGATTTCTTGGCAAGAATCTGCAATTCCTTCTCGCTCATATGACCCATTCTTTTATGCCACAAATCTGCAGAATTCTCATCTTGTGCCGCATTCAATTCACTTGGCATATTTTTGCATTTGTCCTGTACAACTCCCTTTGCAATCACCAATGTTCCCTTGGTGAGTCTCCACTTCTGATTTGCAAAATAGTTCTCGTATCCATCTCGGTCCAAAGCACTCCCCGAGATCAAGTTCATCCGCAAATCAGGTACATGCCGCACATCCTTTAGAACCAATGTGCATCCGACATTTGTCTTGATACAAATGTCACCAATCCCCGCAATCTTTGAGTAACTCGTGTTACCCATTCTCACGGTGTGGCATGGTAAGATGCTGCTGTGTCAACCACCCATTCCGACTCTGGACCTGACAGGTGCATGCATTCAGCTTCTTCATTTATAAAGAGGACAACATTGTCATTGTTTTGAACCATGACAGCTGTGTTGTCATCATTCTTCTCGCCACTAGTTTCACCTTTGCCCTTCCTTGGATTTGGGCAGTCTCTTTTGAAGTGACCTAATTGATCAGAATTGTAGCAATTTCTGGCTTTTGATTTGGATCGATTCTTTGACTTTCTACGAGCTCCGGATCTACCATAGTTGCTCGAACTCCTTTGATAACTCCTACCTCTACCTTCTGTGATAAGATCCTGTCCTTGATTTTCAGGCTTCTTTCTCATCTTCTCATTTAGTAAAAGAGCAATGTGACATATTTCAACTCAATAGTAGTCTTACCGTGCAGGATGATTGTTGCCAAATTATCGTACGAAGATGGCAACGAGTTCAATAGCAAGATGGCTTTATCTTCTTCCTCGATTTTTACTCTGAGGTTGGCAAGCTGTGTGATTAGTCCGTTAAACACATTTAAATGTGACAAAAAATTCATACCTTCACCCATGTGTAGGGCATATAACTTCTTCTTCAGGTACAATTTATTTTTCAGCGTTTTGGACATGTATAGTCTTTCCAACCTTGTCCAAATTCCATATGCAGTGTCTTCATCAATGATGTTATTTACCACATCATCCGATAAGTGCAACAAGATTGCACTAGCAGCTCTTTCATCCAAGTCAGCACAATCCTCAGCTTTCATGGTATCAGGCTTTTTGGCATCAGCAACTAGTACCTTGTGTAATCCTTGTTGGATGAGCAGATCCCTCATTCTTCTTTTCCATGTTGAAAAAACGTTATCTTCGTTGAATTTAGCTACCTCGTACTTTACTCCGGACATTTTTATTTTTCACCGAGCATAGTACTACCGACAGTGAATAGTATTTTGGTGAACGAGCAGAACCTGTGCTCTGATACCAGTTGTTGGGAATAAACCCCCTACCAAAATAATATTCATGGTAATAAAAGCGGAATAATAATGTAGCATCGAGATACAGTAATTTACAAGAACAAAAGAGTAACAATGACACCAAGATTTTTACGTGGAAAACCCTTCTGAATAAGGGAAAAAAACCACGGCCCTGAGAGGAGAAACTGATATCACTATAGTAAGGAACTTTAGACTTTGTTGTTCCGAGTAATATACTCCTAGACCACTACAACACTCAAAAGAAATAACCCTCTTTTGATATTCCACCTCACTACAGTATCGCTCCACTCTCTATTTTTCTCACAAACTATTTTCTTATACCTTGTCTATGAAACCTCACTCTTTCTTTCTCTCGTTGTTGGTGTGTAGAAATGAGAGTTGAAGCTCTCCTTTTATAGCCAAAGCTTCACTCTCTAAAGCCTACAATATTTGACAATTTACACACACTTTTCACAAATTCAACAAAGTTGGCTACCAACCCAAAGAAATTCAACAAGGTTGGCTACCAAACCAAACTAATTCAACAAAGTTGGCTACCAACCCAAAGAAATTCAACAAGGTTGGCTACCAAACCAAATTAATTCAACAAAGTTTGCTACTTAACGAAACCAAGTCAATAAGGTTGACTACCAAATCAAAGAAACTTTTATTAGGCACATGCCTAATACTTACTCAATGAGATGGACATCATCACTATGATGTGAACCAAAAAAATAATGAACCAAGGTGACAAATCGAGCATTTAATTTCATTTCTGTAGTACAAACGTGGTCCAATAACGAATATCAATTGCAAATTAAAATACACACAAAGCATGAATAATCTGGTGAAATTTGTAAATTTTTAAGAAATTATAATTAAAAGATCTGATATATATGCCATTCAGCAGAGGTCTAATTTTATCGTCGTTCTCTCTCCCAAAACAAAAATTGTAGAATTAATGAATCAAAATCTTTTTGAAGGTTGAGTTATAAAAGAGTTTAAAAAAAAAAAGGTTCTGTCCAGAAATTATCAGTCCAACATTGGTCAAAGGGTTCTGTCTGAAAATTGTCAATATGTTTCGTCCAACCAATGGAATCTGCTGGTAATGGTTCCTTTGAGGTTAAAATTGAAAGTTGTTCCATTGACCTGTTGTAATCTTCTTCAATCCAGTCCATTCCATTTAAAAGGGAACAATTCGAATATAAATCAGTTGATGAAACCTCAACAGAAGTGTCAACGGCATTTACACTAGCAGATGACACCTCTTTCACGTCACAGCCAGCTTCCTGTCCTGAAACTTTATAAAAAGATTGCTCATTTTGCCATTCTACAGATTGTGAAAATTCAGAAAATTGCTCTGTTGACGTTGATGAATTGGTATTTGTATTTGCGCGTTTCTTAAGATGCATGCCACTTGTTTTTTATATCGTTGTCCGATCTTCCTGGTAATTTGTCTGCAATGGCTGACCATCTGTGCATGATTTGATACGTTAGGAATATCGATCCATAGTACTTCAAAAAGTAATATTACAACGTAGTTTAGTTAATGATGTCGTGTGCTATATTGGTGCAGAATTACCTGTTTCCGAGTTCATTGAGTAATTTAATAATGAGTTCCTCTTCTTCATGGCTATAATTCCCCTTCTTTAAACCAGGCCTCAAGTAATTCATCCATCTCAGTCTGTAGCTCTTTCCACATCTCATTAGTCCTGAAAAATGTCCAAAATAAATAAGAACTCTCTCTTCTTATTAGATATTTTAAAAACAACAACAACAACTATTCAGTATAGTCCCACAAAGTGGGGTCAGGAAAGGGTAAAGAGGCTATTTTCAATCGACCCTCAGCTCAGTGAAGGAAAGGAAAAACAAAAATAAAAATAAAAAAGCATTAGTAACTCTAGTAGCAAAAGCGTAAGTAATTATCTAAACATTCTTATATGTGATTCGAGCAGACAACTGAAGACGTGTTTCTCATTAATTTATCCCTCAACTTAACCAAACAAGAATTTGTTTTGTTTTAAGAATAAACAATAGAACCCCCCCGCCCCTCCCCAATTATAACGGATAATCCAATAATCAAAAAGAGTGTTTAAGTTTCTTGACTCTAGTGATCGATAGGCAGTCTTCGACTGAAGATCCAGTGAGACGTGTAAATCGATTTCTTTATTGCCTACGTTATTTACCTGAATTATATCTTTTCTTTTTATATACCCTAACCTTTGACATTTCTTCCTTAGTACATTTGTGACCTTTTGAAAAAGGTCCACAATAACTCTTTTATTTGTCGCTATTTTGGTCTATTAAATTGGTAAATTGAAAAGGACAGCCGAAAGAAAAGTATTCGTTTCCGTATTTACGATTAGTTTAGGCAAAATATATATAAGTTGGGGATGTTTTATTATGTGTCTCATATAATTGACACTAGTTGTATGAGACTATTTTTTGTTTCATAAATTTGTGGACCCCGTATTACACTTCTGGGTCCACAGAAATCTGGATTCACAAAATTGTGAGATAAAAAAGTTGTCACGACTCAAAACTCACTAAGGATCGTGGTGGCGCCGGACACCGCTGTCAGGCAAGTCAAACCAAATTACTTAATTAAATCTCATTTTTTACACCTTTGAAGTACATGATTTTTCTTCCATATGTAGAAATTTTTGTAAAAGATATAGTTTCAAATCAAATTTAAGAGTTTAGCAATCAATACAATATTTCAAACCATTCCAAAACCCGGAGGCACAGGTACATGATACTGATATAAGAAATAAAATACAACATCCGTCCGGAATATAGTGGACGAAAGTAAATACCATACACTGGAAGGGACTATACTAGCTACGACCGTCTCGAATGATGCAGCTCATCTAGTCCCAAAAATCATATGCGCTGCTATGCCCAATAGACCACGGGGGTCACATATGCATGTGCAACAAAATGTATAGCATGTGTAGTATGAGTACAAAAATAACGTATACCCAGTGAGTATCCCGCCTAATCCCGAAGGGGTAGAGACGAGATGGTAAACTTTGACACTCACTAGTAGTCCAATTGTCACGACCCTGGTTCACCAATTGTGAACCTGTTATGACGGCACCCAGTCTTCGCGACTAGGTAAGCCTAACACAATGCGGAATTTAACAGTTCGAGATAAAATAGTAAACAAACATTAAATAGAAAAGGAAATGTATAACGGTCACATACAATGAGTACACAGTTTCTGAATAATAACATCCCAAAACCCGAAATCCTATGGGCAACACAGGCTGCTAGAAGTTTAACACTGCTCTAGTCAACAGAATTTGTCTAATACAAAGAGAGGAAACGAAAAAACAGCTAATAACTAGGGATGGAATAGAGAAGGAGACTCCGCGGATCTGCGGACGTATCAGATGTATACCTCAAGTCTCCAATAATGCTCCCTGACAGCTATTGGCGGTATGCCTGCTCAGATGTAACTGGATTTGTACAACAAAAGTGTGCAGAAGAGTAGCATGAGTGCACCGTAGCGGTACTCAGTAAGTGCCAAGCCTAACCTCGGTGGGGTAGTGACGAGGAAGGCCGAGGCCCTACTGAGATAAACAAAAAAATAAATATGAAATGAATAGATAGAAGGAAATACAATAAATCTCGAATATCTAGTAGAAACAATAAGTAAAACTGAACAGGCTACAAATACAAATCTACATTACAAGAACGATCACTACTGGCGATTTATCATCAGGCATCTCATGGTATCCCGAGGATCTCCTGGTATCCTCATCATATACACAACGGATCTCCAAGTATCCCGAGGATCTCCTAGTATCCTCATCATATACACAAGGAATCTCCAAGGATCTCTTAGTATCCTCCAGTTAATCAGTGCTGGGAATCTCATAGTATTTGCCAGTTAATTAATTCTTAGCAGGGGATCTCTTAGTATCCGCCAAATAATCAATGATGTGTCGGGGATCTCTTGGTATCCCACACTTCCAAATCCCGGAAATAAATACGAACAGGGGGAGCTCCTGAGATGTCGTCCCGTAGTCCCAATAGTAAACACACCACAATAAATTAATATTTAACAGAAAGAAGCTAAGTGCGGACAACAAGTAAAATCTAGAGTCTAGCATGCTTCACAAGAAAGACAGATATTACAATTTAGTCAGATAGATCAAATAAGTTACTAACATGGTTTCCTTAATCTAGAACAAGTGAAATTGCATTTATAAAAGTTAAATATGTGAAGAAACACAATTTAAATAAGCCAAGTAATGTGAATTTTCAACAACTAGCATAAGTACACGTCTGTCACATCGCACACAAGGCATTTAAACAACAGCAAAGATATCCTAAGGGGAGAGGTCCCCCACACAAAGTTAGGCAAGCCACTTACCTCGAACCGGTACAAAAATAGCTAAGAAATAATGCCCTTTCCACGAGTATCCGACTACGAGTGGCCCAGATCTATTTAAACCAATTACATAAAATAAATAACATTGCAAGTAACTAATTCCACTATTAAAATTAAAGCTAATGCGCGAAAATAGGTAAAATGACAAAAATTCCCTTCAGGTCAACGTTTCAGAATCGAATAACTTTTACATTTTCAGAAACCTCGTACTCTCACGAGTCTAACTATATAAAAATTTCTCGAATCGGAGGTCAAATACCTTTTCAAATCCTCACAATTAGATATAAGAACTTTGCCCCAATTTTTATTCAAAAATCCGAAATTAAAGGTTTAAATCACGATTAGATTAGTAGATTTTATTTATAGAGGAGTAAGGAATCGTTACCCAATAGTTTCCTCTGAAAAGCCCTCAAAACATATTCTAAAGCCGAGCTCTCTAGCTTGAGTTTTTGTAAAAATGGAAGAAGGGCTCGTTTTATATGTTTATATCTGCCCATGGATTTTCTTCAATGCGATCACATAAGAAGGGATGCGATCGCGTAGAGTAAAAAATGAAGGTGTGGAAATTGGTCTATGCGAACGCCGTCAATAGGCTGCGATCGCGGAGTGAAGAAGGCATACCTATGCGATCGCGTAAGGACCCCTGCGATCACATAGAGGAAATGAACCTCTGAGTCACCGTCTAGAGTTGTTCAATGCGAACGCGGAAAGAAGTATGCGATCGCATAGAAGGAGAGGCAGAGCGATCGCGTTCAAGGGCCTGCGATCGCATTGAAGGAAAAATAGCCCTCCACAATTTGCACTACGCGATCGCATGGGAGTTCGTGCGATCGGAGACGGTGCTATAGCAACTTCCAAAATCCCATTACGATCCTCGGATCAAATATTCACTATCAGACCGGAAACTTCAAAATTCTAACTTTCGGCATTTCTAGCCTAAATGAGCTACGGGCATCCAAAATACATTCCGAACACGCTCCCAACCCCGAAATTACCTAACAGAGCTAACAGAACCATCATATTTCCATTCCGAGGCCGTATTCAAACTATTCTAATTACGAACCATTTTTCAATACTTAAGCTCTCATTTAGGGACTAAGTGTCCCAAAACACTTCGAATTCTATTATCGAACGTCCCGGCAAACCAAAATAGCAGAAAAGAACTTAGGGGAAGCAGTTAATGGGAGGAACGGAGCATATCCAAAGACAACCGGCCGGGTCGTCACACCAATGACTAGTATCCTTAATAATTATATTAAATAATGGATTTACTTTATAAACATGATTCTAATCTAGATATGGGGAAACAAGTAGTCATATAATTCTTTCATGGAAAATTTTCTTAGGTTTCCTATTATTATTAACAATATTATCTCGCCATAGTAGGCATAAAACAACTCAAATGAGTTCAAGAGAATAACACAAACATGCGCGAATCATGCCGAGGTCGACGACCCGCTCTAACAAAAATGTAAAGTGTGCACTGCCGAGGGTCGAGCGGCCCATACCATAGATGCATCTATTTCACCGAGGCGATCGGTCTGTTCCAAAAAATAAACATATACCTTGCTCGCGAATCATACATGCGACGCAGGTAAACATAAGAATACATGCTCAATCAGTCAAATAATGACTTATCGGGGAATATTTATTCAAATATAATCAATTCTCCTTTAACTATTTTAAGAAAATGAATCTTAATCCTTTTTGAAATCCGTATTTAGCTCATTTGTATTTTTAACAATTCTAATGCTAATAAGGTTTCAAACATTCCAAGTATAGCATGTTTTTGCGGTCCTAAACTACCAGAACAGTAGCATAATAGTAGCTACCCATGGACTCTCGTCACCTCGTGCATACGTAGCCCCCACAATTTGGAGCACATAATCAATTTAACTCACCTATGAGGTAATTTCCCCCTCACATGATTAGAAAGAAGACTCACCTCGCCCGAAGATTCATAACCGGCCTTCTTCTTCCTTCCAAAATCTCATACCAACGCACAGAGCTCCAAAACTATCCAAGTAACGGCAAACTAATGAGAATATACTCAAATACTTGCTAACAATTCAACTTATAAAATTTTCCAACTCTGTTTTGTGAAATGACCAAAATTCCCTCGGGCCCAGGTGCCAGGAATCCAAGATTTCTCGAAGATAACGTTTACCCATGACCTTAGGAACTCAAATATATAATTTGTACTCCATTTCCTAACTATTTTTGTAGTCAAATCTTGTTTTTACCAAATTCTGGGTTTTTTCATCTAAAACCCTTGATTTTCCTTAATTTCACATGTTAAATTTACCCATAATATATGCATTTAACTTATGATAGGTAGGATTAACTTACCTCCAAGTTTCTAGGTGGAATACCCTCTCAACAAGCTCCAAAATTGCCCCAATGAAATGAAAAATGTCAAAGAAATGGCCAATTCATGACTTTAAAAATAAGGCTTGTGCTCCAGCCATTTCCGCTTCTCCGGTTCTTCGTTCGCTTCTGCGGTTGTCGCTTCTCCGACTTTTTGCCACTTCTGCGGCTTTAGGAAAAAGGGGTGTTGACCGCTTCTACAGTCTGGGGGCCGCTTAAGCGGCAACTTCTGTGGTCCCTGGGCCGCTTCTGCGATTCCTTGGTCCCGGCCCCGCTTCCGCTTCTGTGTCTCCCCCTCCGCTTCTGCGGTTCCATTTCAACAGAAGCGGAAACACCAGCAACCAGCAAACTCAATTTTTTCCAAACATCCAATTTTCGATCTGTTAACCACCCGGAGTCCACCCGAGGCCCTAGGGACCTCAACCAAACCTACCAACCAATCCCAAAGCACGTTATGGACTTGCTTGAGGCCTCAAATCATATCGAACAATGCCAAAATCATAAATTACACCTCATTCAAGCTTGAAGAACTTTGAAGTTTCCAACTTCAATTTTCGATACCGAAACCTATCAAATTATGTCTGATTAACTTCAAATTTTGCACACAAGTTATATTTTACATTAAAAACCTACTCAAACTTTCAGAATCAGATTCCGACCCTGATATCAAAGAAATCATTATGCACCACACTTTACCCCTTGAATTCACGAGGACCATTATGTAGAGCCACCCGCTCTGACTTGGTCCCCAATATAACCAACTCCACAAGTTATAAAACATGGATACCCTCTCAACGAAGTACCTGACGGAATCACTCCCCTTGATGAACGCATCTATACAAGGCATAAATCATGAATCCTTCCTCAAGTGTGAACCTGAGGGAACAAGGCCAACCATAGCATGTATTTAAAATCATTTGCTCAAATTACCACTCATGGTCCTTTTCTGTAGCTACAATAACCGGTTAATATGATAATAACAAGAATTCATACAGGTAATTAACCATGCAATCCAATCACAAGCGGTGGAACTCTCCCACTTGGCTCAAAGCCACTATTACACAATTCTTAAATTTTACCAGAATCCTTTATCTCTCATTGACATAACCTTATGCAATCAACTGCCAAAATTCTCAAAATCGTCCCGTAGAAACCCCCTTTTGAACTCTGAATCATCAACCGAATTCACACGGCCAATCTCTTCGCTGCACCACCGATAGAATTCTTGCAGAAGCTTCGCCAACCACGAGACCGCTAACCTTCTCGCAGGAAATAACCCACTTGAGTCCAAGCTCACTCTCTGACTGCACCGGTCCATTTTACTCCCGTGGACATTAATTAGATGTATGGCAATAACATTCGCATTCAAAGTTATGCTGCATCCCCCTTCATTTCAAGAAACTCCTTCCGCTATATTAAATCTTCTGCCGCACAATGGCCCATGCTTCAAATTAGATCCGTAGGCCCCAATCACTAATCTCTGAAATTCTCAAATCGATCCAAATTCTCTCTATGGCGCGTAATCATCCTACTACCAAACCCATATGCAACATTCGCCACTCTCCCACTTCGGGAAAACTCGATTTTTTATTCAACCACTCGACCTGCGCTTCTCATACCTGGCCTTCTAGAAGTATTAAACATCGCCTGACACTTTCTGAATGTCCTTCCTCATACTCTGCTGCTCAGTTGTTTCCTTAAATAAAATCTGTCTTCATTGCGCTTGAATCCGCAAGTAGCTACTAACTTTAAACCTTTCCGAAGATAATCTTTCCTGAGTCATCAACATTAGGAACATCGGTTCCATATTGAACCACCGCATACTGTGACTTCTGAGCGTCCTTTCTTTATTACTGACCCGCGATATCCTGCCCCAAAGGCGAATTATAGAAGATCATAACACCGGCGAATTTCGCACATTCCATAAGCACAACGACATCAACCCAACCTAAACATTCTCTGTCCGATTTCCTTTCTCTTGCCGGGAATAAAACACCGAATTTCTAGATCATGCACTTAGTAAACCACCCTTCAAGTCATTCACTGCTTCCACACGAAGGCAACCGTCATGCCATCATATCAATACTGCGGAAGATCATTCATAAATATCCTGGCAACCAGCGCCTAGCCTCAATACTCCCAAAGTACCGTTACTGAGCCAAAACAATGAGATATCCTTCCATAGAGCGACTATAATAGTCCAATCAGCTATACCGGGAGAAACACCTCGCACCATGTCTGTAGTGCCATCGAAATTCTTTTATCCTTTATTTACAACAAGCGCTCTGCATGGCATAAGATTGAGTAGGAAGGAAACAAAAGCATAAGCCCCAAGGAATCAAATAGCACGACAAGGAAATAAAGATGCGAAGTACTCGTAATAGTGTTGTAGCCTCCCGAAGATAAGTACAGATGTCTTCATACCGATCCGCGAGACTCTACTAGACTTTCTCATGACTCGTGAGACCGACGGGAATCTAGAGCTCTATTACCATATTGTCACGACCCAAAACTCACTAAGGGTCGTGGTGGCGCCGGACACCGCTGTCAGGCAAGCCAACCAAATTACTTAATTAAATCTCATTTTTTTACACATTTGAAGTACATGATTTTTCCACCATATTTAGAAATTTTTGAAAAAAGATATAGTTTCAAATCAAACTTAAGACTTCAGCAATCAATACAATATTTCAAACCATCCCAGAACCCGGAGTCACAAGTGCATGAGCATCTACTAAAAAAAAATAAAATATCACATCCATCCGGAATACAGTGGATGAAAGTGAATACCATCCACTGGAAGGGACTAGATGAGTTGCATCATTCGAGACGGCCGCATATAGGGTAGTCCTTTCCAGTGTATGGTATTTACTTTTGTCCACTGTATTCCGGACAGATGTTGTATTTTATTTTTTTTATCAGTAAAGGCTCATGCATTTGTGACTCCGGGTTCTGGGATGATTTGAAATATTGTATTGATTGCTAAACTCTTAAATTTGATTTGAACTATATCTTTTTTGAAACTTTCTAAATATGGAAGAAAAATCTTCTACTTTAAAGGTGTAAAATATGAGATTTAATTAAGTAATTTGGTTAGCTTGCCTGACAGCGGTATCCGGCGCCACCACGACCTTTAGTGAGTTTTGGGTCATGACAAAAGTTGTCTCATACAACTAGTGTCAGTTGTATGAGACACAAAATAAAATTTTCCCATAAGTTTGCACCCAAACATGACCCAAATTCATGTTACATACTTTCAAGGAACGAATATTACTTTACACACCTACATTTCTAAAGTGTATCTAAGACACACCACTTTTTTCTTAACCAGCTTTTTAGAATGTGTTTAATATCACACTAATCAACAGTGACATGTGTCATTTAAAAAATAAAACATTAAAATTGTAATTATACCCATCAATCTTCTCATCTAAACTACCGTGTCCGTCTTCTTCCTCTCTCACCATCAAATACTATGCCTCCTCCTCCATCTTTTACTTAATAATAAACTCACCATTAACTAACAAAATCACCAGAAAACATACCCAAAACTCCATCTTTTACGCTGAAATTGAATCAAAATTTTTGAGCCCAGATCCAACTCATTTTCCATTTTACTTATGTAATAGTTCGACCGCCATTAGCTGTCATCGCCACAAGTAAGCTATTGAAAAAATCATCCATTATAAAATTAAAGAATATGCAAAAACTTGAGCTAAGCTTTAATCGTTGGAAAATTTTTTGAAAATTTCTCGCTTCTTAAAAATTCGACTTCACTATGGATAAAGCTCAAGTTAAGCTTCTCTACAACGAGAAGAGATATTATAAATCGTGGTATGTCTATTTGAGAAGAAGGAGATCGGGTGGTGGAGCTCAAGGAGTAGCTATGGTAGAATTTTAAAAAAGGAAGAAGATGACTCAATTTAAAATTTTAAAAAACTAAAAAGAATTAACATGTGACACAAAATGCTTCTGTTCACACGACTCATTCGTCTGGAAAAACACGCACTATCCACGTAGAAAAAATAGTGTGCATTAGATACACTTAGGAAAGGTTGAGTGTGCAAAATAATATTCGTTTCTAAAAGTGTGTAACAGGGATTTGGGTCATAGTCTGGGGGGTAACTTATGTATTTTGCCATTAGTTTCGTACTAGCTCGTTTGGTCCCATTTTACATGATATATATATATATATATTTAAAACAAATCTCTTAAAAGAATAACTATTTTTCCTTTTGAAATATTATTTGATCTTAGCATTCCCGTTTTACCTTAATGACATGGGTTCACTACAAGAAAACAATTACTTTGTGGGGAGTTTTTTGGTCAAATTGTGATGGTTTTTGACTCCCACAAAAAGAATTGTGGATGTTTCTAGAAGTTCCACAGTACCTTTGCCACGAGTGTTATTGCGGCTGATTTTTAAAACCTCTATGACAACCACCACAAAATAATTTTCAATTTGTGGGGGTTCGAAAGATAATTAATGTTGGTTTAAAACCACCCAATATGATTTTGATGTGCCAAACAAAAAATATTACAAGGGTTTACAAACCCCCTCAATATGATCATAATGGTTCAAAAAAAAAATTGTGAGGGTTTATAAACCCCCAAAATATGATTAAAATATTTACTTTTTAAATTATGTGGGGGTTTATAACCGCTATAATATAATATTAGTATTTAAAAAAAACTAGTGGCAGTTTATTTCTGCCACAATATTTTGTTGTTGAAAATTCTTTTTCTATTTGAATATTTTAATTCGTACGATTAAAGAAATAATTTATCAAATAACTTACAACATATATCAAATTTCATAAAAAATGACCATAGTGACAAATATTACAAATTCAAATACTCGTTCAACTAAATAAATTTTATCATGAGCAAATATATGATATAATCACCAACCAGTTAGGATAGTAAAAATGTACCCATTAAAAGATTGAGCTTTACTAATTTCATTGAGAATAAAATGGAGTACTTTTTTCTAGCTAAGTCTCCACAAACTCTGCCAAAATTGTCATGCAAAGGCTAAACTTTCTACGGGCAACTAATTCTCGGCAAGTGCATGGTAAGGATACAAAAAGAAATTGATAGGTTGTTCTGAAAACCTGAACTTGAATGAGAATAATGAGTTTTCAATGTTCTTGTAATAATCAACAATAAAATTCACCATCTTGTGACCATACTCCTCTGTTGCTCTGCATCCATGAGTATCAAATGAGTAAAATAGTTAGCTTAATAAACCTTGAGGGTTCCACGACAAGAGTAAGGAATCTCCATGTTTGAATCTTCATCACTATCATGGCAAATCCTACATTCTTTTATCTTCTTTGATATAGGCTCTAGGAAAGAAATCTGTCTCAAAATCAAAAGAAATTTAATATGGAATAATCAAGAAAAGAACATTCTTACATTCCCCATAAATTGTCTCAATCCAAAAACAGAGCAACAACAATAACAACAACTACCCAGTATAGTCCCACAGAGTGAGGTCTGGGGGAGGGTAATACGTACGTAGGCTTTATCCCTACCCGAAAGGACAGAGAGATTGTTTCCAATCGACCCTCGGCTCATGAAAAAATAGAGCATCATCTCAAATTAAAAACTACTTCACGGACAAAAGCCAGAACATTTAAAAGTGAGATCATACTAATCGATGTACTTAATTTAAGTCTATCACTTTTGCAAAACACGCCCTCAAATTCCCCATTGTCAAAAGTAGAAAGGTTAGAAAGGCCACTTTATCAAATTTAAATTAGAAAATTCATCTTTCTATTTTGCACCATTTAATTGAGTTTTTATTTTTTCTGATTTTAAGTTCTTAGTTAACAACTTTTGATAAACTATGAACACATAATTACAAAAACGATAGAGCTCAAAGTTACAAATAATTCAAATATTCAAATGATAATCTTACCAGCTATAAGGCACAAAAAGTTCTCTATATTTAACAGCAAATGGCCAAACAGGTCACCAAGGTGTCAAAAACTTGAAAATACCAACACATTTTGAAAGAATAGACTGTTACCCCATTAAATGTATATGAGAACTCTGAAGATGTTGGCAGTGTTGGAATAGAAAACTGCAGCATCAAGGAAAGTCCTTAGAAAAATCCTAGATGGGTTGAGAATAGAATTCAGAAGAAAATGTAAAAACGAAATAGAGTACTCTTATATATCAGGCAGAATACCAGAAGAAAATGTAAAAAACAAAACAGAGTACTCCTATCAAGCAGAACATCTTATAATCTGTATGTAACAATTAATCTAAAATAGCCAGAGTATATGCCCATAAATTGTTATCGCTTAACTCATAAACTTTTATTAATCATGGTTATTAATATACATTACTTTATCTAATTTTAAATTCGTTTGACGACTCCTCCCACAATACACACAAAGAGATAAACAAGAACATATTAAACAAAGAGTACATCTTTCATATAGGAAGAGGCCATATGGCATAGCAACCCAATAACAAAATTCCATTTTTGCTCCTACAATGAAAACAATCAGTATTCAACACTAATTCAAAGAAATTTCTGATATGTTGGAGCCAATCTTGAGCCAGAGTGCAATCCCCAAAAGAGAAACAGAACAATAAATATTACTCCTACTAGTGCATTTCTGTCCAAGTCCAAAAATTTATATTTTTTGTTGGTAATAAGAAAATAAATTATCCAACTGCCAACCTTTAGATTCTGAACCAGTTGGAGCTTACAGTGCGTGCAATTGAATACAGTCACGTAAATTTACAGTATGACATTTATTCTCCTTAGTTTTTTAATGTTCGTTTTCAAGAAAAAGGAAAAGCTACAAATATAATACTGAAAGATAGGTGCGGTTGAAAGCAAACCAAACAAGTTTAAGTAAGGATAGTAATACTTTTGACTTACAAATTCCATCCGAAATCAATATTCACCATAATAATCAACATTTTAAACAGCCAAAATAGTGAACCTTCTAAAAAGTAATTGAGAAAGAGATTCTGGTTTTTAGAGAATAAGATGAAAATCAGGCAGAACACACCTCAATGTCCACAAGAGACTTTATAACTGTGCTACATATTTGCATCATTTATTATTCTGAAATGAAAACAAAAGTGCCAGATCCGCAAAATAAATAAACTCATATACATGATCGAACTTATAAACCTATAACAGGAAGGTACTATAGCAGAGAGGTACAATAAAGAAAATACTAAATGCTCTTACAGAACACAAGATCTATAAGCTACAATACGGATGTCCATCCTCCATATATAGGAAGCACAAATTTGTCATTATTTTATATCAACATCATGGTTTCATATTTTTAAGAGTAATACTAGTTCAATATTATGTTTATAAACTTTGTGGAATGTAAGAACAAACATATTCAAATGAAGTCTTTGTAAAATAACTTCATGTTCACAACACAGCTCACCCACATTATGTTACAATATTTAAAAACTAGAGTAGAAAACATGATGAGCTATAACAAAAGAAAAATAAGTAAGAAAATGATCGCATATATGATTTAGAAATAATGTGACGGAAGAGGTGAATGCATTTCTTAGAAAAAAACATAACTCAAAAACTAGATAAAAAGAAGGGCATTACAAGAATTATCAGAAGAAGAATTATAAGGGAAAAAATAACAATTGTGAAAAGAACCAAACCCAGATAGGCCAGAGCTTTTGATCCTACGAGTGAAACCGACGATACCAAGAATCGAACTTGAATAATGAGAATAGTTTCCCAATTTTCTCTAACAATAGGACTGACTGACCTGTAATTGTAAGTGCAATGGGTAGAAGATCTTCCAATCTAGAGGCTGCTTTGATGGGTCACAAAAGTTTTCCAATACCTTCTCTAGTTCCATATCCGGCTAAATATGAAGCAGAAAAGAAAATTATCACATTAATAAAATCCCTTTTGAGTTTTTGCCACTCTAACCAATTTAATACACTGTAGAAACCTTGTTATTCAAGTACAAAAGTAGAATTCTGATGTAGTTTTTCTTACCGGTATGGATATTATGTCCAACATATTATCTTCAATATCATCACTCTACAATTACATCTAACAACAGAATGAGAGGGACCATGAGGGCCATTCTCAAACTCCTTTCTTGAATAATAATTACTAACCAATGCAAAAACAACTTGTGTTACCCACGTAACACACCAAAATCACAACTAATGGAATGTCGGATAGGAAGCGAAACACCGTCACAAGCATGCCCAATATTGCCAGATTCCCACTTTTGCCAACTACAATAGCATAGTATAGATTGATGTCTAAGAATTTAGGGGTTAATTTTGTTAAATTCCCTAAAAGTTTATCAGTGACACATCTCTTGATCAAAGTCACTCATTCTCTGATGAAATTGAGCTGGTTCTGCCCTGATTCATTTTATTGTAGCATCCATCCTAGTTGTTATATATTAGCAATCAGACTAAAGAAAACGAGATTCTTGTACCTCTTGATAGAGAGAAAGTAATCAAATTGATACAATGAAAAGAAGAACTGGTCCTCAGACCACGAGAAAGATAGACTCAAAGAATGGAGAAATATTCAATTCTAATGAAAATAGTCAAAAATGATAAGATTTTAGCAACTATTTAAAGACAAGATACCTTATGTCATCCAAATTTTTAATATAGACAACTCGTAAAATAAATAATAACATCAAATTGAGACTCCATACTGATCAAAAGTTCTCAATGGAACACTCCAAATAAAGACTCCTTATTATTTTCTTCTTCCATTTCCCTTTTACTTTTGTTGTCTGTAAATAAGCCATGAATACTCTAATAATTTGAAAGTAGCTCATACTAACACCATCTGCTCCTGCAACTTATCGCGGACAGATCAAAGGACAATAGAATTAGGTACCATCTTGATTCACATAGTTTCTACTCACAATCTCATATCTTAATGTACAACAGTGATTCACTAGAATATTCCAAAAGATAAGCAACATAAATAGGAAGATTTAAAATGGAAAATGTGGTAGGACTTTGTGTAGATTTAAATTGCTGAACTTTGGTACAGACAACTGATATTATATACTGGGCATGCAACACACTTCAAAATCTTGATTGAGTTGACATAAAATAACAGAAATATATAACATACAAAAGATGTCATGAGGTTTTGCTTCTCATAGTGAACCATCATAAAAGATATAATAGGTGTTCCGGGCTTAACCATATAGCATAAGAAAAGTACCTAAAAAGGCAAAAACACAGTTAGAAGACAGAGTAGAGGTAATACTAAACGATTGTTTCCATTACCTACTTGTTCTGGAATAGATAAAACTTTTTGCAAGCCGTCAATCTCAGCCATAGTTAAAGAAGCAAGACCCAGGTACGGGTTTGCACATGCATCAAATGCTTTAATTTTAAAATGTCTTACAAGAGCATCTGCAACTCCATGAAATCTAGCAATACCAACTTATGTTTTTTGTGCCTTTCATTTTTTGAACTCAATTATATATAAATCTCTAATTACGACAATTTGAAAACATCAGATCCTGTGAAATTGCTAGTTTAGTTTAAAAAATTTAAATAGCACAATATATATCACGTCTGCAACCAACTTCAATAAAATTTAAAATAAGATTTTGCGTCACAAATCAAAGCACAAGTAGCATACAGTTAACATATGTATGTTAAATAAATTTAGAACATAACCTGAACTTTTAGGCATAATAAATAGGAAGTTACAAAGCCAAATCATGTTAAAAGTATATATTTAATTTATGCCAAAGAAGAAAGACAAAGGACAATTGCAATGGATTAAAAAAACTGCATAATAATCAAATTTATCTGTTCTCAAAAGTCACGATCAGTTTTAATTGTTTGTAACTTTAAGAAAAATAATATAAAATTTTGTAGTGTAAATCTGTATATAGTGATAAAAGTTCATACCATTCTTACTCGAGGAATATTTAGCCCCTTTCTGCCCGTCTCGAGTTTTTTCTATTCTTCCATATCAAATTGCCTAGAAACTGAATGTGAGAAGTTGTAGAGTAGTTTGAAGAAGAGATATCAGTTCGCGATATAGGCCATACGGTGCGCCTCTATTTTACTCTATTTTAAAGTGATTTTAATTAAGTACTAATATTTTATTTTAATACTAGTCCCCGCATATAATTTTTGTATCTGTTTTGCTAATATGCTAATTTTTTGGTTATTTTTTTGCCAATTTTCTTAAAAAATTTAAACTTTTAACTTTATATATTTTTTGTGGTTATTTTGCTATTTTATTTGTTTAGAATTATAATATTTAAAGATCCATAAAGCTTACGCCTCATGTCTCGGAGCTTACACCTTGTGTCACGACCCCAATTTCGATCGTGATGGCGCCCAACAACAATTGCTAGGCAAGCCCGACAATTGAACTCTCTCAACCCAAGAATGAAAACCCATTACCAATAAATAGAGTTAAATTTTTAGATAATGTAGTTCAACCAGCAATAATAAGAAGAAATAGTATGGAAAACCATAAGCAATACCAATATAACTCCCAATAGATCTGGGGTCATGAGTCTAGATCCTCTAAATACAACTGAGTAGCAAAACGAAATAAATAAAAGTCTAAGATGCGGAAAACAAAATGATAGGGGAGGAGTCGAGTCCTGCGGACACCTGGAAGCTACCTCGACCACTCTAAATAAGTCTGTGAATAGCAACAGTACAACTAATCTCCTGATGATCCCGAATCTACACACATGGTGCAGGGTGTAAAGTGAGTATTTCCAACTCAGTGGTAATAGACATATATAATGACTGAAAGTAAGAAATCTCGAAATGACACAATATAAAGGTCAAACTAACGACTTAGCACATTTAACGATGAAACAACAGCAAATCAATGACATGTAGACAAAAGGATAATCAATGCATGAATGCAATGTCATGCACATGACCACTGCGGCGTACAACCCGATAGATTTGGGTCCCCGCACTCACTATGAGGGTTCAGACTCCGGAGGGGCTCCTACAGCCCAAGCATAATATAATCGTAGCATTCGCTGGGGCGTGCAACCCGATACAAAATGATTCCAATTATTTGCATGCAAGCCACAGGGCACAATCACCTTTATCATTTTCAGTTCCAATTATCAGGAATTATAGGTTAAGTGTTTTAAACATTAGAAATATTCTAATCATTTCGAGACAGTGTTTAACTCAGGACTAATATCATGAAAACATGCTCAACATCACGGAAACATTGACAATAATCCCTAAGGGATCCAAATAATCGGCATGCGGCCCAAATATACTCACAATAAATCCAAGTAGGATGTTTACCAATCGATTTCTAGTCAATTATACAGTATGAACATAACTCGGACGGACTGTGCCATAGTCCCCGTCCACAAACAACCCTGCACTCACTGTAGAGCACGTGTCTCGCCTCAATACAGTATCATAGTGTGATATAACGGGGTTTCAAACCCTCAGGTCATCATCTACATCTATTACTCACCTCAAGCCGGCCAAAGACTAGCTCGCAATACCCTTTTCTCTAGAATCGAGCTCTTCGTGCGTCGAATCTGGTCAAGAACCCCCAACAAATACATTACAATAGGGTAATAGGACACAGCCCAATCGAAAAAGACTTGAAAAATACCTAAAATTACGAAGTTGGTAAAATTCGAGCCCCGAGACCACTTCTCTAAAAATTACAAAATTTGCATCACCGGACTCTTCATCTCGCCACGAGTCTATACATATCAAATTTACAAATATCGGAGTTCGTTTGCCCCTTCAAAACCCATATTTAATCTCTCTTGAGTTTCAAGCCCTAACCTCCATTTTTAACCTTTAAATCCTTGAATTCAGTGATTAATCCATGTTTTTACTCCATAATAATATAATCCAAGTCCAATAACGCGTACCTGGTGAAACTCCTTCAAGTACTCTTCAAAATCGCCCAAGAACAGCCCTAGTCGAAGTCCCAAAATATTTCTCTTCTTTTTCAAAATCGTGAACTACTGTTCACTTTAACCCAGAATGATTTTCTGCTTCTGCGGTACTTTTATCTCACCTGCGGCTCTCACTCTTGTGACCACATGACCGCTTTTGCGGTCTAACTAATTCACCAGGGATCGCTTTTGCTGTCAAATACCGCTTATGCAGTCACCGCTTATGCGCTTCTCCATCCGCACCTGGGGTCCAAGCCCAAGACTCCCCAGACCGCTTTTGCGACCCCTTAGCCGCATCTGCGGAACCGCCTATGCGATCCCTTTTCCACAGATGCGGAAACAACAAACCTGCAACTTCCCATTCATGCAATAACTCCAAATTCTCAGTTTAACCTCCCGAATTCACCCCGAGGCCTCCGGGACCTCAACAAAAAATACAGACATGTTCTAATACTTCATTCAAATTTGTTCAAATCATCAAAACGCTAACGTTAACATCAAAATCCTCAGTTATTATCAAATCAAAGCCTAAATTTTTTCAAAACTTCCGAATTGCATATTCGATCAAAAACCCAACCTAAACACCTCTGAATGACCTGAAACTTTTCACGCATATCCAAAAACACCTAGCAGAGCTATTGCAATGCTCGAAATTTTATTCTGACCCTCACATCAAAATCTCACCTATCAACCGAAATTCGCCAAAATTCAAACTTAGCCCATTCAGGCCGAATTCTACACCGAACAACCAAATTCTATTCTGATTGCACTCTTAAGTCACAAATCATCCCCTGAAGATAGCGGAATCATCAGAATTCACACCCAAGCCCTCAAACCAGATGGTCAACTTCCAATTGACTTTTCCAAATCAAGCCTCTCTTTAAGAGACTAAGTGTCTCATTTCCATCTAAAACCACTCGAATTCTACATGATCAACTCCAATACTGATATTGAAACATAGAGAAGCATATGAGGGAAACGGGGTGGTAACTAACGTAATGACGGGCCGAGTCATCACACCTTGCTATGTGTTATTCAAATAAGACTCACGGGCATGCTTGACACCAACGTATAGATACCCGTCACCATGCCTATACTTCGTACTCAACAAATAACACATAACAAATATGATACAACTCCTAATTCCTCAGGCTAAGGTTAGACCAAACACTTACCTCGCTTTGCAACCAATTTAAAATTCCAACAAGCCTTTGCCTCGCGAATTGGTACCCGAAATTTTTCAATCTAGTTATAAATAATTCGATTCAGTCAATAAAAATTATAGGAATTAATTCCATATGAATTTTTATATTTTTCATTAAAATTTCAAAATTTAACTTAAAATTGCCCGTGGGGCCTACATCTCGGAATCCTACGAAAGTTACAAAATATGAAAACCCATTCAACTATGAGTCCAACCATACCAAAATTACTAAATTCCAGCAACAAATCGGCCTCCAAATCTTAAATCTAAGGTATAGAGAAGTTCTACCATTTTCAACTCAATTCACTAATTTCATGATAAAAACAATAATAGATTCATGTATTTTAACTAAAATCAAGTTAGAATCACTTACTCCAATTCATATGGTGAAAATCGCCTCAAATATCTCTTCAATCCGAGCTCCATAGCTTCAAATATGTTAAAAATGACTGAAACTCGTATTTAGCAATCTGTCCAGGTAAGTCACATGTGTCAAATGTGACTTATAAATCGCATTCAGCAACAACGATTTGCCTCTTCCGCAAAATACAACGTTACCCGCCTTCTGTAAATCACTCATAACTTTTTTTACAAATGTCCAAATGATAAACGAATTGAAGTTAAAAACTATACTCAAATACCTTTAATTTGATAGGTTGTGCATCATATAACACCTTATATATATGTAGATATGCTCGTCCAAAATGAGGTCTAGTGCATACTCATTAGCAACTTTAGTCTATTATGAAAATTTTCAACTTGGCTTAGAGACTGTTTGAATGGGCTTAAAAACTGATCAAATAAGCTTTTAAGTCCTTTTTAACTTGTGGAAGTGTTTGGCAACCAAAAAAGAGCGCAAAAAAAGTTAAAATCTGCTTAAAAAACTAAAAGCAAAAAGTTGGATAAACCCAACTTTTTCTAAATTGGCTTAAATGCAATATTGCTTTGACCAAGTATATTCTTATCCCTTTTAGGTTTTCCTAATCCCGAAATTACCCTTAAGTAGAAAACCTAAAATATGCTATCTTTTTTTTCTCTGTTATGTTGCAATAGCCTTTCTTTCTTGTTCCTCTCGTTCCATAACTTTCCTCTCTTTTTCTTTTATTCCTTTCGTTACTCTTTTATTATTATTTTCCCATTTTTTTCGTTTTCTTTCCTTTCTTTTCCAGTGGTGCTCCTTTCCCATCACAATATTTTTAGTAATAAACATCACCAGTCAAATTTGACAAGTAATTCACGCAAAAAAGATTTGAAAGTTAAAAATATCTAAATATATTTCATTTATATGTTCATTGGTCATAGTAATAAACTAGTTAAATTATTATTATAAAAAGAAATTGGTCAAGTGGTTATTTTAGTCAAATTATTATATGTTATTTAAATAAATAATTTATATATATATATATATATATATATATATATATATATATATATATATATATAATAAAAATTGTTTTATCAAATCATTGATAACTTAACGAGAAGAAGACATAAATTAATTTGTATAGGAATCAATTTAGTATTAAAAACTTGTAATAATAAGCTTATTTTTAGTGTTATCTGCTTTAAGGATATTTCAGTCATTTTATAAGAAAAAGTGCTTAACAACACTTGTTTACCAAACACTTTAACAACTTTTTTTAAGTTTCAGCACTTTTATCCAAACACGTAACTGCTTATTTATAAAATAAGCTCCAACACTTAAAAAGTGCTTTTATTCACTTGTGCTTAAAAGGTATTTTTTTAAGCCAATCTAAACGCGCTCTTAGATATATGAATTTCTTTAGATCCATATATCTTATAGTACACCTCGTATACTTGCTAGCATATCTAATTGGTATCCATCATAGTAATAGACCTCTTCCACAAATAAAATAATATAATTAAAACACATCATTTTTTTTACTTCGCCAAAACGCGCTGATTTGTCCTATGGGCTTCCAAATCCAATTTCGGACACATGTCTAAGTTTGAAATTACCATAAGAAGCTATTGTCATCATTAAAATTTTAATTTTTTCATCGTTTACTCAAAGTCAACTCTTCAATCAAGTCTTTCCATTTGAGCTTCCAAAAATAAGATTTTGATTTTTCTTTAAATTTAACTCCGAATCTTACGAAAATCAAACTTGACCATACATGTGAGTCATAATATGTATTAGGAAGCTTTTCGGGGTCTTAAGCCGATGAACGAGACGCAAATTCTTAAAATAAAATTCGGTTCGTTACAATTGTGGTCCAACATATCAGTTAAATTTTATTTTTTCCACCTAAATATTCACGATACTCACGTGGTTAGAAATTTGTAAGTATTTATGGGTAAACATTTCATATAAATCTATAAATAAGGAACCTACGAGGAAGAAATGAAATAAAAGTCATTATTATCTTTTGCTAAAGATAGAGAGATGAATTAAAGAAATGCGCAAAGACAATCAAGAAAAACTAGCGAGTAAGACATAAAGAAATAATGGAAAACCTTTATTTATAGTTGAAGAAAGTAAGGAGAAAAGTTTTACAAACTAGAAGGTATAAACATTGACGTAAAGTGCGTTAATTTGCAAAGTTTTAACTAAAATATATAATTTAATTTAATTTTAATAAAATAAGGTGGAAAAAAATAACTAAAAATTTTCATGAGTTAATAATCGTTAACTTGTATCGAGTTATATATGACAATTTCTCAAACACCTGATATATTGTGGAGGTTATCAAAAATCTTCACAAAAAAACTGCCATAATAAAAATAATTTTGAGGAGGTAGGAACAAACGCCACGAATTGAATATACACTTAAACCACCACAATAAGAAATATTTTGTGGGGGTTGGCTCAAACGCTACAAAACAAATATATAGTGAGAGTTTTTTACGACCCTATAAATAAACCGCCACAATTTATCAAAATTTTTGTAGTGGTTGTTGAGACAACGTGATATAAACCCATTTTTGTTATAAGAAAAGAGAAAAATGAAAAAGACAAAGCTCTTATTATCACTCATATTAAAAATAATTTTGGTGTTTACTGTATATTATTCAATCTACATACAAATTTACATATAAAATAATGTCTTTAAATATTCATAATTAGTCAACCACTTTCACTTAAGTATAATGGAAGAGATGAGTATAAGATAAGAAGCACATAAAACAATCTGAAATTAAAAAATCTTAAGATAGGTCAATCATTGAATGATAAATGTAAGGAGTCAACTACTTGTAGTTGTAAGCATATAAGTTTAGGATACAGAAGATGTATATGTAACTAGTTATGTTATATTGTAGAGGTACTTAGAATAATCTCTATATATATATATATAAAGCTGGGAAAAAAGTGACATGGCATATCTCTTAGGCTAGGATGCCTATTTATCTTTTTTTCCTCAATTTTTTGCCTTTTTTTAATTTAAAATTCAGTAATTAAGCCCAATAATGCATTCAGCTTTATAGTTTATATGTTGCCTACTTTATTATGATCTTTAAACTACACTATTTTGTTTCACTTTTTGTTTTGGGTAACTTTAAATTTTCAGGTAGTAAAATTAGTGTTCTCATATTCATTGAACATTTTTATGTGAAGGATATATTCTTAATCAATTTGTGGTTGTATTTGTTAAGAACTAGAGGAAGTTTGAATACTAGGGTCATGACGCAGGAGAATCATTGGCCATTATTAAATCCACGACAATGAAAAAGAACATCAAATATCAAAGACTGATTCGTAGGGATCCTATATTGAGAGGCTGATTGCGGAGAACTACAATGCAGTCAGTAAATTCGAACAAGCAATTTCATACTCACTTCATCTTTAGACTAGAAAACATATGTATCTTTTTTCTCATTTCATTTTTTCCCTTATCAATAAAGCTCAATACTCTTTAAATTCATCACATATAATTATTACTATTACAATTGTCAAAATATTTGTTAGGAATACCATTTAAACAGAACAAAATGGAGGAACATTACGTTATAAATGTTTTATATTAAAAGTATCAAAATCCAATTATGAATTAATAAATATTAAAGAATTATTATATTAGTGAACTATTATTATGAACATCATTTCACGATAGAAAGAGAATTTGGCAGGAGAATATAGTGAAGCCCCAAACACTCTTAATACAATTACTAATAAATATTAATAATAAATAATATTTAAATAGAGAAGGAAGGCTAGGGATTTTATTACTTTTTTTTTTCAATATTATGTTTTGGAACAAAGTCTCTCACAAATGTGTCCCTACTGCATAGGTTTATATGCTTGGGTAAAATTTCTCAACCTCCAAATTAAAGTAGCAATTTGGTTGACATTCCAAAAGTGTGACTTACTTTTTGGACGATTCTTTTTAATTTACGTAAAATAAACTTTAAATGCTAAAACCTATTTGAGTAGTGTATCGAAGACATCTTAACATAGGCAGTTGAAGAGATCACAATATGTGACGATCTAAAGGGTCATTACCGTAACTTTTTCTTTTTTTCGTGCTTTCGGAGCCTTGAAAATCTTATTTTTAATTGCTTCGATTTGCGTGCTAAGTCCCTGCGCGAAGTCGAAAATTTTTTATGTTGAATTACGTGAATTCTGTGAAAAATTTGAAGAGTTTGATATTAATATTGATATAATTGACTTTGATCAATGTTTTGGGTAAACAGACCCGGACCCGTGATGTGACGGTCCCGGAAGGTCCGTAGAAAAATATGGGACTCGGGCGTATTCCCGGAAAAGAAGTCCGAGGTCCCTAGCCCGAATATAGAATTTTTAAAAGAAATTATTTATCTCAAAATGATATGAAAAATTGAAAGGAAAATGAGTTAGAAAATATAGGTATTTTCGTTCCGATGCCCGGTACCAGTCCTATATATGCGTATAAGCGCTTCCTGTGAAGTTTGGTTGAAAACGGACGTCATTTGATGTGTTTCGGACTAAAAATGGAAAATTTGAAACTTATGAAAATTGAACGAAGAATTTTGTGTTTGAGCTTAATTCATAGATATTGGTATTATTTTGGCGATTTGATTGCATGAGAAAGTCCGTATGATGTTTTTGAGGTTATGTACATGTTTGATTTGGAGTGCCGAGAGCCCGTAAGAGTTTTGGATAGGCCACGAGTTCATTTTTGCATGTTTGGGAACTGCTGGTATGCCTGACCTGCAGGCTTCGCAAATGCGAAGCCAACCTCACAATTGCGAGAACCTCATCTAGGCTGCTAACTTCGCAATTGTGATGCCCCTTCTTTAGCCCAGCCTTCGCAAATTCAAAGACTTCATCACAAATGCGAGGACCCCTTTGCCAGCCCAGAGTTTGCAAATGCGAACTCCCCTTCACAAATGCATAGCCCGTATTTTTCTTCTGAGTTCGTGTGACGACCCGACCGGTCATCTTTGGAATTAATGCCCCGTTTTCCTATTAACTATTTCCCCTAAGTTTATTTTTGCTATTTTTGTCACGGCCCTAGTTAACCAATTCTGAACCTATGATGACGGCACCCAGTCTTCGCGACTAGGTAAGCATAACACACTGTGGAATTTAACAATCTTTACGAAAAACAATAACAGAATACCGAATATAATAACAAAATGCATAGATTGGCCACCTGGCGCATACACTTCTATACAAAATTTACTGGAACAACCTCCAAGACCCGGCAACCCACGAGTAACACAGGCCATCGAAAACGTACGATTCTCTAAACACCACAGTAGTCTAATACAAGAGAACGGAATATCAACTAGCTAACTATAGGTAGAATGAGAGGGAGACTCTCCGTATCTGCGGACGCGGCAGATGCATACCTCAAGTCTCCGAGTATAGCTCCTGGATCACTTATAGTGCGCTTGACCAGAAGTACCTAGATCTGCACATGAAAAACATGCGCAGAAGAGGCATGAGTACACCACAGCGGTACTTAGTAAGTGCCAAGCCTAACCTCGGTTGAGTAGTGACGAGGAAGGTCAGGGCCCTACTGAGAATAAACATAACAACAATACTGAACAGTGTAAGGCAGAAAATAAGCAGGAAAGCAACGATAAAATAGGATAGAAGCTGCAAGTCAATGACAATTAAGATAAATAAAGAAAATAACACAACCAAGTACCAATCAATATCAGGATTCCATATGGATCTCCGGGAATTGAACCCGTAGTCCATTATACCAATATCTGTGGATCTCCCGGGAATCGAACCCGTAGTCCATCATACCAATATCTGAGGATCTCCTGGGAATCAAACCTATAGTCTATCATACCAATATCTGAGAATCTCCAGGGAATCAAACCCATAGTCCATCATACCAATATCTGAGGATCTCCATCCATCATACCGATATTTGAGGATCTCCCAGGAATCGAACTCGTACACCCAATCGTAAACACATCACAACGCTTCAATAATGTACAAACGCTAAGTAAGGACAACATGTAGAGTCTAAGGTCTAGCATGTTTCACGAAGAGCAGATATTGCAATATAGCCAAATAGAACAAGTAATCTAACTAACATGCTTTCCCTAAGCTAAAACAAGTGAAATTTGCATGTATTGTAGTTCATACGTGAAGAACATAGTCCAAATAAGTCAAGTAAGATGAATTTTCAATAATTAGCACAAGCACACGCTCATCACCTTGCGCGCAAGGCATTCTAAGCAACAGTCGATGTCCTAAGGGAAAAGGTCCCAAACACAAAGTTAGGCAGGCCACCTACCTCGAACCGGTACAAAAATCGCTAAGAAACAATGACCTTGCCATGAGTATCCTACTCCGAGTTGCCCTAATCTAGTCAAACCAATTACATATTGTAAATAACATCGCAAGTAACTAATTCCACTATTAAAATTAAAGCTAAGGTGCGAAAATAGGTATAATAACCAAAACGCCCCTCAGGCCGACGTCTCGGAATTCAATAATTTTAACCTTTTCAGAAACCTCGTACTCTTGCGAGTCTAACCATATAAAAATCTCACAAATCGAAGGTCAAATGCCCCCTTCAAATCCTCACAGTTAGGTCTAAGAACTTTACCCCATTTTCATTCAAAATCCGAAACTAAAGGTTGAATTCACGATTAGATTAGTGAGTTTTAGTCATAGAGGAGTAAGGAATTGTTAACCAATCATTGCTTCTGAAAAACCTTTGAAACATCCCTCAAATCCGAGCTGTCTAGCTTGAGCTTTGTTAAAAATGGAAGAACCCTCATTTTTGAAATATTTAATACTACCCAGGTATTTGGTTATTGCGATCGCATGAAATGGGATGCGGTCGCGTAGAACAAAATGTAAAGGCCTAGAAATGGCCTATGAAAATCAGGGATGGGCCTGCGATCGCGGAAGGGAAAGAAGCGGACTTATGCAATCGCATTAAAGGACTTGCGATCGCATAGAAGAAGTTGGGCTATGAGACACTAGCTCAGCTAACTCAGTGAGAATGCGGGAAAGAGTTTGCGATCGCGGAGAAGGGGAAGCAGAAACTATTAGATCGCATGAGGAGATTTGCGATGTCATTGAAGGAAAGGGCCTCCACGAAAATTCTACTACGTGATCGCATGGATGAGGATGCGATCGCAGAGAGTAAAAGTTTGCAACAGCAACAACAGAAAATCTGCAACTCTTTTTTAACACAAAATTCCCCGTTGGGCATTCGAAACACATCCGAGGCCCCCGGGACCTCAACCAAACCACAGACATAACCCATAACATCATCCAAACTTGTACCAATCCTTAAACCACCTAAAACAACACCGAAAACTCAAATTAATCAATGATTTGAACCTAAGAACTCCAAAACTCAACCAAACTCGCTTTTGATCAAAAACCTAATCAAACTAAGTCCGATTGACCTGAAATTTTGCACGCACGTCCTAAATGACATGACGCTGCTACAGAAACTTCCGGAATCCTGTTCTGACCCTCGGATTAAAAGTTCTCTATCGGACCGGAAACTTCAAAATTCTAACTTTCGGCATTTTCTAGCCTAAATGAGTTACAGACACCCAAAATACATTCCGAACACGCTCCCAACCCCGAAATCACATAATGAAGCTAACGGAACCATCAGATTTCCATTCCGAGGTTGTCTTCACGCTATTCTGATTACGGACCATTTTCCAACACTTAGGCTCTCATTTAGGGACTAAGTATCCCAAAACATTCCAAATTCTATCACTAAACATCCCGACAAACCAAAGTAGAAAATATGAACTTAAAGAAAGCAGTTAATGGGGGAACGGGGCATAAATTTGAAATACGACCGGCGGGTCATCAAATACTACTACACTTAAACATTCATTTGTCCTCGAACGAGCATTGAGACATACATGAAGTAGCAAAAAGATGAGGGCATCGGCTGCGCATATCCCGCTTGTTCTCCCAAGTTGCCTCCTTGGCCGACTGACCCCCCCCCCCACTAAACCTTTACTAAAGCTATATCATTTGACCTGAGCTTTCTTACCTGCCTGTCTAATATTGCCACTGGCTCCTCAACATAGGACAAGTCATTGTCTAACTGGATTGAAGTGAACTCCAACACGTGAGACGAGTCACTGTGATACCTCTAGTGCATCCAGACATGAAATACGGATGAACCCTTGCCAAGCTAGGAGGTAAGGCAAGTTCATAAGCAACCTTCCCAACTCGCTTCAAAATCTCAAATGGGCCAATGAACCTCGGGCTCAACTTCCCTTTCTTTCCAAACCTCATGACGCCTTTCATAGTCGAGACCAGAAGCAAAACCCGCTCACAAACCATAAAGGAAACATCACGAACCTTTCGGTCCGTGTAACTCTTCTGTCTGGACTAGGCCATACGGAGTCTATCCTGAATCACCTTAACCTTCTCGACCGCATCCTAGACCAAATCAGTGCCCAATAGCCTAGCCTCACCAGGCTCGAACCAAACCACCGGGGAACTACATCTCCTACATATAAGGCCTCACACGATGCCATCTGAATACTGGACTGATAACTTTTGTTCTACGCAAACTCACCCAATGGAAAGAACTTATCCCAATACCCTCTAAACTCAATCATGTACACATGGAGAATATCCTCAAGAATCTGAATAGTGCGCTCGGACTGTCCGTCCGTTTGAGGGTGAAAAGCTGTACTCATACTCACCTGGGTACCCAACTCGTGTTGGACGGCTCTCCAAAATCGTGATGTAAATATTGAACCCCTGTCTGAGATGATAGAAACTTGAATGTCGTGCAGACGGACAATCTCCCTGATATAAATCATCGCTAACCGCTCCGCTGAGTAAGAAGTACACACTAGAATGAAATGAGCGGAGTTTGTCAGCCGGTCCACAACAACCCAAATAGAATCAAATTTCCTCGCCGTCAGAGGGAGACCAGTCACAAAATCCATAGTGATAATCTCCCATTTCCACCCCCCGGATCTCCATCTACTGGAGTAACCCTCCCAGTCTCTGGTGCTCGGCCTTCACCTGCTGACAGTTGAGGCATCTAGCTACAAAATCTGCTATGTCTTTCTTCATCCGCCTCCACCAATAATGTTGTCTCAGATCCTGATACATCTTCACGGTACCCGAATGGATGGAGTACCGTGAGCTTTGGGCCTCTGTTAATATCAACTCCCGAATATCATCAACATCGATTGGACAGATCCGACCCTGCATCCTCAATATACCGTCATCTCCAATAGTCACATCGGTAGCATCATCATGCTGAAGAGTGTCCTTGAGGACAAGTAAATGGGGGTCGTCATACTGCGTCTCCCTGATACAATAAAACAATGAAGGCCGACAAACCACACATGCTAGAACCTGACTAGGCTCCGAAACGTCCAATCTCACGAACTGACTGGCTAAAGCCTGAACAACCATCACCATAGGTCTCTATGAAGCTGGTAAATATGGCAAACTCTCCACCCGACAACTCAAGGCATCGGCTACCACATTGGCCTTGCCCGGGTGATATAGAAAAGAAATATCATAATCCTTAGTAGCTCTAACCATCTCCTCTGGCGCAAGTTCAGATCCTTCTGCTTGAACAAGTGCTGTAAACTCCGATGATCTGTATAAATCTCACAAGGAATGCCATACAAATAATGACGCAAAATCGTCAAGTCATAAACAATAGCAGCTAACTCAAGGTCATGAAAAGGATAGTTATTTTCATGTACCTTCAATTGTCTGGACACGTAGGCAATCACCCTACCATCATGCATCAACACCGGCCCGAGTCCGATTCGTCAGGCATCACAATAAACAGTATAAGACCCCCAAACCGTAGGAAAAATTAGAATAGAGACTGAAGTCAAAGCCGTCTCGAGCTTCTGGAAGCTCGCCTCACACTCATCTATCCACTGAAAAGGAGAACCCTTATGTGTCAATCTAGTCATAGGGGCTGCAATCGATGAGCACCCCTCCACAACACGACAGTAATACCCTGCCAGGCCAAGGAAACTGCGTATCTTTGTAGCTAAGGAGGGACTGGGCCAACTCTGCACGGCCTCCACCTTCTTCCGATCCACCTGATGCCCTCACTCGATACCACGTGGCCTAGGAATTCCACAAAACTCAACCAAAAATCATATTTTGAGACCTTGCATATAATTTCATTTCTCTCAGGGTCTGAAGCACTGGCCTCAGGTGCTGCTCATGATCTTCCCGACTCCGGGAATATACAATATATCATTTATGAAACAATGACAAACGAGTAGAGATAGGGCCTTAATACAATGTGCATAAAATGCATAAAAGCTGGCGTTGGTCAGCCCAAATGACATGACAAGGAACTTGTAATGGCCATACCGAGTCCTGAAAGCAGTCTTCGGGATATCTATCTCCCGAATCTTTTACTGGTCGTAACCTGAGCGCAAATCAATCTTAGAAAATACATGTGCGCCCTTGAGCTGGTAAAATAGATCATCGATACAAGGAAAAGGATATTGGTTCTTCATTGTAACCATGTTCAACTGACAATAATCGATACACATGCGCATAGAACCATCCTTTTTCTTTACAAACAAGATAGGAGCACCCCATGGTGAAACACTGGGTTGAATAAAACCCTTATCACGCAATTCCTGTAACTGATCATTCAACAACTTCAACTCAGAAGGAGCCATACGATAAGGAGGAATGGATATGGGCTAAGTACCCGGCAACAAATCAATACAAAAATCAATGTCCCAATCGGGCGATATGCCCGGAAAATCTGCTAGAAACACATCAGGGAAATCCCGTACTACTGGGATAGAGTCAACAGAAGGGGTATCAGCACGGACATCTCTTACATAAGCTAAATACGCGGTGCACCCCTTCTCAACCATACACTGAGCTTTAAGAAAAGATATCTCTGTTGGGAGTGTGATCAAAAGTACCAATCCACTCAATACGCGTAATACCTGGCATAGCCAGCGTCACAGTCTTAGCGTGACAATCAAGAATAGCATACTGGGGCGACAACCAGTCCATGCCCAAGATAATATCGAAATCAACCATATCTCCCACGGAAGTAGAAACATAAATATGAGAGCTCAAGGTCTCGGGCTGTACCCAAATGCGAAGCAAAATAAGATGACACGTAAAAATAGGTAGAGCGTGGATCGAATAGAACTGATGCCTCTCTGTGACTAACAAATATAATACCTATGATAACAAAATTGGAGGCGACAGCCGCTACACGATAAGGAATAGCATAAAATCTGGCCTGGCCCCTCCCTCGAGGCTGACCGCTATCTCCCCGATCCCTGCCCCTGGCTGGATGGGAAAGTGTAGTGGCGGCTAGTGCTTGAACGACGGCCTGCTGACCCTGTAGAGCATGCTGAAGTTGTGGAGTCCGAGAAGGCACACCCCTCCCACATCTTGGGCACTCTCTAACCAGGTGGTGGGTATCCCCGCACTCATATCAAGCTCTGGGAGGGTACGGTGACCATGAATGACTAGGCCCACTCCCGGTAGACTGACCTCTAGAAGTACCCCGCGCAGGAGGCACACTAGAAACTGGAGGTGCATAATAAGGCTCCTGAGATCTGGGAAGAGCTGGAGTACTGCTGGATGAATGAAGAGCTGAGTGAACTGGACGACCCGTATAGCCCCTACCACGACGTCCTGTTGCGTATATGTGAGTACCAATAATGACCCAACTCTCGAGACCTCTTGGCCTCTCTCTCCTATCGCTCTCTGGCATGCATACCGTCTATCTTCATGTCTATGCTCACTACCTGCTGATAGGGTATATCCATCTCTAATTATCGATCCATGCCAGACCTGATAGAAGGAATGAGACCCTCGATAAACCTGCGAACCCTCTCATAAACAATAACCACCAAAGCAGGTGCATGCCTGGCCAACCTAGTATAATGGATGACATACTCAGATACCGTCATAAGGCCCTAGCGCAAATGCTCAAAATTCATGCGCTGTGCATCCCGGAGGCTCTGGGTAGCAAACTCACTCTGAAATATATCTGAAAACTAAGTCCAAGTCAGGGAGGCAACCTCGTCCGGACTATGTATCTCAAAGGTGCACCACCAGTCATAGGAGGCTCCCCGAAGCTAGAAAGCTACGAAAGAAACCCCGCTTGAGGCAGTAATACCCATGGTGCAAAAGATGCAGTGACAATCCTCCAAAAATCCCAAAGCATCATCTGTAGCTAGTCCGCTGAATATAGGAGGGTCATACTTCTTGAACCTCTCCAGTCTATGCTGATCATCCTCCGAAGCAGGTGCCCCATCCACGGGCTGAACTGGCACTGCAGGCTGGACGGGTATAATATCTGGAATCTATCCCATATGCACCCTCTGCTCTGCAGTGCAGGCTGTAAGAGTCTGGGATCCTCCCCCAGCCTATGACGTGGCTGCAGGAAGGGGAAGCAACCCTGCTTACGACAGCATAGTATACATGCTCATAAACTGTGCCAATGCCTCCTGAACAGCTTGAGTAGTGGTGGCTATGGGCGTGTCAGCTGCCTGATTCCTGACTAGATCCGCTGATGGTACCTCGGCGACTGCTTGCGCAAGTGCTATGGCTTCACCAAGCACGCGTCTCCAGCCCCTGCCTCTAGCAGCTGCAGGAGGGGGTGCAGGCGCCTGATCATCTTGGGTCGTACGTGTCCTCACCATCCGTGAGAGAATATAAAATAAAAGTTTAGAGTCGATGTCAAAAGCATAGAACGACAAGGAATTCAATAAAGTGAAGATTTTTCCTAAATAGTTAGATAGCCTCCCGTAGATAAGTACAGACGTCTCCGTACAAATCAGCGAGACTCTAATAAACCGGCATGTGTCCCATGACTCCTATGAACCTAGAGCTCTGATACCAACTTGTCACGATCCTAGTTGACCAATTGTGAACCTGTCATGATGGCACCCAGTCTTCATGACTAGGTAAGCCTAACACATTGCAGAATTTAACAATCTTTACGAAAAATAATAACAGAATACCAAATATCATAACAAAATGTATTGATTTGCCGCCTGGAACATACACTTGTATACAAAATTTACTGGAACAACCTCCAAGACGCGGAAACCCACGGGCAACACAGGCTATAGAAAACGTACGATGCTCTAAACACCACAGTAGTATAATACAATAAACCAGAATAACTACTAGCTAACAATAGGTAGAATGAGAGGGAGACTCTCCGGATCTGCGGAAGTGGAAGATGCATACCATAAGTCTCCGAGTTTAGCTCTCTGATCACTGATAGTGCGCTCGACCAAAAGTACTTGGATCTGCACATGAAAAACATGCGCAAAAGAGGCATGAGTATCCCAAAGCGGTACTTAGTAAGTGCCAAGCCTAACCTCGGTTGAGTAGTGACGAGGAAGGTCAAGGCTCTACTGAGAATAAACATAACAACAATACTAAATAGTGTAAGGTAGAAAATAAGCAGGAAAGCAACGATAAAATAGGATAGAAGCTGCAAGTTGATGACAATTAAGCTAAGTAAAGAAAATAACACAACATGGTATCATTCAATATCTGGATGCCATATGGATCTCCGGGAATTGAACCCGTAGTCCATCTTGCCAATGTCGGAGCATCTTCCAGGAATCGAACTCGTAGTCTATCATACCAATATCTATGGATCTCGCAGGAATTGAACCCGTTGTCCATCATACCAATATCTGAGGATCTCCCAAGAATCGAATCTGTGGTCCGTCATACCAATATCAGAGGATCTCCCGGGAATCCAACCCGTATTCCATCATACCAATATTTGAGGATCTCCCGGGAATCAAACCCGTAGTCCATCATACCAATATCTGAGGATATCCTGGGAATCGAACACTTAGTCCATCATACCAATATCTGAGGATCTCCCGAGAATCGAACCCCTAGACCCAATCGTAAACACATCACAACACTTCCATAATGTACAAATGCTAAGTAAAGACAACATGTAGAATCTAAAGTGTATCATGTTTCACGAAGATCAGATATTGCAATTTAGCCAAATAGAACAAGCTAACTAACATGCTTTCCCTAAGCTAAAACAAGTGAAATTTTCATTTATAACAGTTAAATACGTGAAGAACAAAATCTATATAACTCAAGTAAGGTGAATTTTCAAAAATTAGCACAAGTAAACGCTTAGGAGATGTGCGCTCAGCTAACTCAGTGCGAACGCAGGAAGGATTTCCAATCGCGGAGAAGGGGAAGCAAAAACTATGCGATCGCAGGAGGAGATGTGCGATTTCATTGAAGGAAAAGGGACACCTTTGAAATTCCACTACGCGATCGCATGATTAGGATGCGATCGCAGAGAGTAAAAGTCTGCAACAGGAACAACAGAAAATCTGTAACTCTTTTTCAACACAAAATGCCCCGTTGGGCATCCGAAACACATCCACGACTCCCGGGACCTCAACCAAACCCACGGACATAACGCATAACATTATACAAACTTGTATCAATATTTAAACCACCTAAAACAACTCCGGAAACTCAAATTAATCAATAATTTGAACCTATGAACTCCAAAACTCAACCAAACTCGCTTTCAATCAAAAACCTAACCAAACTAAGTCTGATTGACCTAAAATTTTGCACGCACATCGCAAATGACATGTCGCAGTAATAGAAACTTCCTCAATCCCGTTACGACCCTCCGATCAAAATTCGCTATCGGACAGAAAACTTCAAAATTCTAACTTTCGGCATTTCTAGCCTAAATGAGCTACGGACATCCAAAATACATTCCGAACACGTTCCCAATCCCGAAATCACCTAAAAGAGCTAACAGAACCACATAATTTTCATTCCGTGGTCTTCTTCATACTGTTCTAATTACAAACTATTTTCCAACACTTAAGCTCTCATTTAGGGACTAAGTGTCCCAAAACACTCTGAATTCTATCATTGAACGTCCCAGCAAACCAAAGTAGTAGAAATGAACTTAGAGAAAGGCGTTAATGGGGAACAGGGCATAAATTCCAATGATGACCGCCCGGGTCATCACAATTTTGATTTGTCGGGACGTTCGGTGTTAGAATTTGGAGTGTTTTGGGACACTTAGTCCCTAAAGGAGAGCTTAAGTGTTGGAAAATGATCTGTAATTAGAAAAGTGTGAAGACGAACTCGGAATGGGAATCTGATGGTTCCATTAGCTCCATTAGGTGATTTTGGGGTTGGGAGCATGTTCAGAATGTATTTTGGATGTCCGTAGCTCATTTAGGAAAGAAATACCGAATATTAAAATTTGGAGGTTGCCGATGCGATAGTGAATTTTTGATCCGAGGATCGGAACGAGATTTTGGAAGTTTCTGTAGTACCGTCATGTCATTGGGACGTGCGTGCAAAATTTCAGGTCAATTGGATGTGGTTTGGTTAGGATGGTGATCAAAAGCGAGTTTGGTTAAGTTTTGAAGTTCTTAGGTTCAAATCATTGGTTAATTCAAGTTTCCGGAGTTGTTTTAGGCGGGTTAAAGATTGGTAAAAGTTTGAATGATATTATAGGATATGTCCGTAGGTTTGCTTGAGGTCACGGGGGCCTCGTGTGTGTTTGGGATGCTCAACGGAGGATTTTTGGGACTTGAAGAGTTGCATATTTTCTGCCGTGATGTTGCATAGCTTTTCTTCTCCGCGATCGCATCACTACTCATGCGATCTCATAGTGCCTTTAGTGGGAGCAAACATTCATTCAATGCGATCGCAAAGCCTTTCATGCAATCACACAGTTCTATTTCCCCTTTCTCTGCATTCGCATATCCTCTTCCGCGTTCGTACTAAGCAATTTGAGCTGGTGGCTCTGAGGTCCCATTTCATCTATGTGATCGCAGGACCCCTTATGCGATCGCATAGTTCTGCTTGTCCTTCTTCTGCGATTGCAGGACCTTTTCCGGGTTCGCATAGGCCACTTTTTGGGCCCATAAATTTTACCCTATGCAATTGTATCCCCTTTTATTCGATCGCATTGAACAAAAGCCCTGGGCAGATATAAACATTTCAAAATGAGGGTTCTTCAATTTTTAACAAAACACAAGCTAGAAAGCTCGGATTTGAGAGATTTTTCAAGGGATTTTAAGAGGCAACGATTGGGTAACAATTCCTTAGTCCTCTATGATTAATACCCACTAATCTAACCTGAAATTCAACCTTTAATTTCGGATTTTGAATGAAAATTGGGGTAAAATTCTTAGACCTAATTGTGAGTATTTGAGGGGGTATTTGACCTCCTATTTGGGAGATATTTAATTGGTCAGACTCGTGAGAGTATGTGGCTTTCAAAAATGTAAAAATTATTCAATTCCGAGACGTTGGCTTAAGGGGCAGTTTTGTCATTTTACCTATATTTGCGCCTTAACTTTTCATTAGATAATGGATGTAGTTACTTGCGATGTTATTTACATTATGTAATTGGTTTGAATAGATTTGGGCCATTCATAGGTATATACTCGTGGCAAGGGAATCATTTCATAGTGATTTTTGTACCGGTTTAAGGTAAGTGGCTCGTCTAACCTGTTGTGGGGGACCTCTCCCCTTAGGATCTATTACCTATTATTTTAAATGTTCGATACGCGAGGTGACGAGCGTATCATTTTGCTTGTTGTTGAAAATCCGTTCTACTTAGAATATTTAATTATGTTTTCTTGCATATTTGCCTATTTTAAATGCAATTTATCCTGTGTAGTTTAGGATAAGCATGTTTAGCTGACTTACTTGCTTAATTGCTTAAACTGTATTACCTGTCCTACGTGAATCATGCTAGACTAGAAATTTCATTAATTTTTCTTACTTAGCACCTTATCTTATTTGAATTGTGTGGTATTACGAATTGGTACTGCGGGATGGCATCCCGCTAACTCCCTTTGTATGTGTTCCGTTCTACGAATGAGAGTGCGGGATACCAAGAGATCTCTAGCACATATAGGATTACAAAATGGAGGAAACCAGGAGGTACTCGTTATAGTTTGAGATCCCTTGTGTGAAATGGAGGATACTAGGAGATCCCTCGAGTATATGATGAGGATACCAGGAGATCCTGATGACAGATATCCGGTGGTTATTTGTACTTCTTTTTACTTGCTTTTTTGGTTCTCGGTTACTGTCTTAAATGATTTTTTAGCTAGATTCTCGCAGTAGATTATTTCTATACGGCTTTTCCTTATTGTATTGAATATTATGTTTTAACTTTATTAGGGCCTCGACCTTTCCTCGTCACAACCCGACCGAGGTTAGGATTAGCACTTATTGAGTACTGTTGTGGTATACTCACACCTCTTCTGTGCATGTTTTTCATGTGAAGATCCAGGTACTCCCGGTCAGGCGCGCTATCAGTGATCAAAGAGCTATGTTCGGAGACTTGAGGTATATCTGCAGTGTCCGTAGATCGAACAGTATCCTTCTACTCTACCTTGTAGTTAGCAGTTTCATCTCATTTATTCAATTGTTGTAGATATTTTTGGATATTAGAGCTCTATCTTATGTTTCTCCTAGCTTGTATTTCCCGTGGGTTTCTAGGTCTTTGGAATAGTTTAAGAATGTTAAGTGTCAACGTGTATGTGCCAGGCGGCAACTATATATATTATTCATGTTATTTCGCTTTTAGATTATTAAATTTCATAAATATTGTTACTTCCGCAATGTGTTAGGCTTACCTAGTCATGAAGATTAGGTGCCGTCATAACATGTTCACAATCGCTGAACTAGGGTTGTGACAAGTTGGTATCAGAGCTCTAGGTTCATAGGAGTCCCAGGACACATGCTTGTTTATTAGAGTCACGCTGATCGGTACTGAGAGGTCTGTACTTATCTACGAGATGCTATATAACTGTTTAGGAAAAATCTTCACTTCAATGAATTCCTTGTTATGCTATATTTTTACATCAACTCTAACTTCTGATTCCTATTATCTCAAATATGGTGAGGAAATGTATGACCCAGGACGATCAGGCACCCACACCCCCTCCTGCAGCCGCTAGAGGCAGGTGCCAGGGCAAAGGTCGTGGACGCGCGTGTGGTGCAGCCATAGCACCTGCACGAGCTGTCGCCGAGGTACTGCCAGCAGATCCAGTTAGGGCTCAGGCACCTAACACGCCCACATCCACCACTACTCCAGCTGTTCAGGAGGCATTGGCATAGTTTATAAGCATATACACTACGCTGTCACAGGCAGGATTGCTTCCCCTTCTTGCAGCCACGTCCCAGGCCGAGAGAGGAGCCTAGACTCCTGCAGCCCGCACTCCGGAGCAGAGGGTGAAAATAGAACAGTTTCAAGATATTATTCCCGTCCAGCCTGCAGTACCGGTTCATCCCGAGGATGGGGCACATGCTTCTGAGGATGTGCAGCGTAGACTGGAGAGGTTCAAGAAGTATGACCCTCCGGTTTTTAGCGGACTATCTACAGATGATGGTTTGGTGTTTTTGGAGGATTTTCACCGCATCTTTTGCACCATGGGTATTATTTCCTCGAGCGATGTTTCTGTTGTAGCTTTCCAGCTTCGGGGAGCCGCTTATGACTGGTGGCGCACCTTTTAGTTAGACAGTCCGGACGAGGCTGACTCCCTTAATTGGACTAAGGTTTTAGATATGTTTCAGAGGAAGTTTGTTCCCCAAAGCCTCCGAGATGCATGGCGCACGGATTTTGAACATTTGCACCGGGTCCCCATGATTGTTTATGAGTATTCAACTGTTATACTACGTTGGCCAAACATGTACCGGCTTTGGTGGCTACTGTTCGTGAGAGGATTTTCTAATTTATTGAGGGTCTTATTCCTTCCATCAGGTCTGGCATGGCTCGAGAAATGGAGGTGGATATACCCTTTCAGCAGGCAGGGGGCATAGCTAGGCGGATAGAGGGTATGTACGCCATAGAGCGAGGGGAGAGAGTGGCCAATAGGTCTCGAGAGTCGGGTCACTACTATGGTACCCATACATCAGCAGCAGGATATCATGGTAGGGGCTATATGGGTCGCCCAGTTCACTCAGATCTTCCTTCATCCCGCAATACTCCAGCTCTTCCCAGATCTCAGGAGCCTTATTATGCACCTCTAGTTTCCAGTGTGCCTCCTATGTGGGGTACTTCCAGAGGTCACTCTAGCAGGGGTGGGCCCAGTCAGTCACAGCCACCGCGGCCTCCCAAAGCTTTGTTTGAGTGCAGGGATACCCTCCATGTAGTGAGGGATCGCCCTAGTCTTGGGAGGAGTGCACCTCCACAGCGTACTCAGCCGCAGCGTACCCAGTAGGATTCTCAGGCCATCGTTCCAGCTACAGCTACCACACCACCTGCCTAGCTAGCCAGGGGCGGAGATTGGGGAGATAGAGGTCACCCTCGAGGGAGGGGTCAGGCTAGATTTTATGCTATTCCTAATCGTGCTGAGGCTGTCGCCTCCAATTCTGTTATCACAGGTATTATATTGGTTAGTCACAGAGAGGCATCTGTTCTATTCGATCCAGGCTCTACCTATTCTTACGTGTCATCTTATTTTTCTCCACATTTGAGTATAGTTCGAAAGACCTTGAGCTCTCATGTTTATGTTTCTACTACCGTGGGAGATTCACATGTTGTGGACCGCGTATATAGGTCATGTTTGGTTTCTATTCATGGTTGTGAGACCAGGGCATATCTTTTATTACTTGATATGGTTGATTTTGATATTATCTGGGGCATGGACTAGTTGTCGCCCCAGTATGTTATTCTTGATTGTCACGCTAAGATCGTGACGCTGGCTATGCCAGGTATTCCGCGTATTGAGTGGAGTGGTACTTTTAATTACACTCCCAGTAGAGTTATATCTTTTCTTAAAGCTCAGCATATGGTTGAGAAGGGGTGCGCCGCGTATTTGGCTTATGTGAGAAATGTCAATGCTGATACCCCTTCTGTTGACTCCTGTTCCAATGGTACGGGATTACCCCGATGTGTTTCCAGCTGATCTTTCGGGCATGTCACCCGATCGGGACATTGATTTTGGTATTGAATTGTTGTCGGGCATCAACCCATATCTGTTCCTCCTTATCGTATGGCTCCTCCTGAGTTGAATGAGTTGAAGGATCAACTACAGAAATTATTTGACAAAGGTTTCATTCGACCCTGTGTCTCACCGTGGGGTGCTCCTGTCTTGTTCGTAAAGAAATAGGATGGTTTTATGCGCATGTGTTTCGATTATTGCTAGTTGAACAAGGTTACCGTAAAGAACCGATATCCTTTGCCTCGTATAGATGATCTATTTGACCAGTATGGTCATGACGAGTTCCTTGTCATGTCATTTGGGATGACCAACTCCCCATCAGCTTTTATGCATTTAATGCACAGTGTATTCAAGCCCTATCTCGACTCGTTTGTCATTATTTTCATAGATTATATTCTTGTATACTCCCGGAGTTAGAGAGATCATGAGCAGTACCTGAAGAAAGTGCTTCAGACCTTGGGAGAAAAGAAATTATATCCAAAGTTCTCAAAATGTGAGTGTTGGTTGAGTTTTGTGGCATTCCTAAGCCACGTGGTATCAAGTGAGGGCATTCGGGTGGACCCGAAGAAGGTGGAGGCAGTGCAGAGTTGGACCAGGCCCTCCTCAGCTACAGAGATATGCAGTTTCCTTGGCCTGGCCGGGTATTACCGTCATTTTTGGGAAAGGATCTCATCAATTGCAGCCCTATGACTAGATGGATCCAAAAAGGTGTTCCTTTTCAGTGGACAGACGAGTGTGAGGCGAGCTTCCAGAAGCTCAAGACGGCTTTGGCTTCAGTCCCTATTCTGATTTTTCCTATGGGTCGGGGTCCTATACAGTTTATTGTGATGCCTGACGAATTGGACTCGGGGCGGTGTTGATGCAGGATGGTAGGGGTATTGCCTACGCATCCAGACAGTTGAAGGTACATGAAAAGAACTATCATGTCCATGACCCTGAGTTAACTGTTATTGTTCATTCCTTGAAAATCTGGCGTCATTATTTGTATGGCGTGCCTTGTGAGATTTACACTAATCATCGGAGTTTATAACACTTATTCAAGCAGAAGGATCTGAACTTGCGCCAGAGGAGATGGTTGGAGATACTGAAGGATTATGATATTACTATTCTTTATCACCCGGGCATGGCCAATATGGTAGCCGATGCCTTGAGTCTCCGAGAGGAGAGTTTGGGGAGTTTGGCATATTTGCCAGCTTCAAAGAGAACTATGGCGATTGATGTTCAGGACTTACTCATCAAGTTCGTGAGATTGGACCTTTCGTAGCCCAGTCGGGTTCTAGTTTGTGTGGTTTCTCGGTCTTTATTATTTGATCGTATAAGGGAGTGGTAGTATGATGACCCTCATTTGCTTGTCCTCTGGGACGCAGTTCAGCATGGCGATGCTAGGGATGTGACCATTGGAGATGACGGGGTATTGAGGATGCAGGGTAAGATCTGTGTACCCGATGTTGACGATATTCGGAAGTTGATATTGAAGGAGGCCCAAAGCTCGTGGTACTCCATCTATCCGGGTGCCGCAAAGATGTATCAGGATCTGAGGCAGAAATACTAGTGGAGGCGGATGAAGCAGGACATAGTAGAGTTTGTAGCAAGATTCCTCAATTGTTAGCAGGTAAAGGCAGAGCACTAGAGACCGGGAGGGTTACTCCAACAGATAGAGATTCCAGAGTGGAAATGGGAGAAGATCACTATGGACATTGTAACTAGTCTCCCTCTAAGTGCGAAGAAATTTGATTCTATTTAGGTTGTTGTGGATCGGATGATCAAGTCCGCTCATTTCATTCAAGTGTGTACTACTTACTCAGCGGAGCGGTTAGCGGGGACTTATATCAGGGAGATTATCCGTCTGCATGGCATTCTAGTTTCCATCATCTCAGACAGGGGTTCAGTCTTTACTTCACGGTTCTGGAGAGCCGTCCAGCAGGAATTGGGTACCCAAGTGACTATGAGTACAACTTTTCACACTCAGACGGACGGATAGTCCGAGCGCAGAATTCAGATTCTTGAGGATATGCTCCGTGCATGTTTGATTGAGTTTAGAGGGTCTTGGGATCAGTTCTTTAAATTGGCTGAGTTTGCGTAACAACAGTTATCACTCCAACATTCAGATGGCGTCGTATGAAGCCTTATATGGTAGTATATGCAGATCCCCGGTGGGTTGGTTTGAGCTGGGTGAGGCCAGGCTATTGGGCACTGAGTTGGTCCAAGTGCGGTAGAGATTAAGGTGATTCAGGATAGACTGCGTACGGCAGTGTCCAAACAGAAGAGTTACGCGGATCAGAATGTTCGTGATGTTTACTTTATGGTTGGTGAGCGGGTTTTACTTCGGTTGTCGCCTACTGAAGGTGTCATGAGGTTTAGGAAGAAAGGAATGTTGAATTCGAGGTTCATTGGCCCTATTAAGATTTTGAAGTGAGTTGGGGAGGTTGCTTATGAGCTTGATTTACCTCCCTGTTTGGCCGGGGATCATCCGGTATTTCATGTGTCGATGCTTCGGAGGTATCACGCTGACCTGTTTCACGTGTTGGAGTTTGCTTTAGTCCAGTTGGACAATGACTTGTCCTGTGTTGAGGAGCCAGTGACGATATTAGACAGGCATGTCCGAAAGCTCAAGTAAAAGGATATAGCTCCAGTGGTGGGGTCAGCCGGACAATGAGGCCACTTGGAAGACCGAGCGGGATATGCGCAGCCGATACCCTTATCTTTTTGCTACCTCGGGTATATTCTCTATTCTCGTTCGAGGACGAAAAATGTTTAAGTCCAGGAGGATGTGAACCCCCGGCCGGTCGTTTTTGGAATTTATGCCCCGTTTCTCCATTAACTATTTCCCCTAAGTTCATTTCTACTATTTTGGTTTGCTGGGACATTCGGTGTTAGACTTCGGAGCGTTTAGGGACACTTAGTCCCTAAATGTGAGCTTAAGTATTGGAAAGTGGTCCGTAATCGGAAGAGTTTGAAGACGACCTCAAAATGGGATCGAATGGTTCTGTTAGGTGTTTTCGGGGTTGGGAGCATGTTCAGAATGTATTTTGGATATCCGTAGCTCATTTAGGCTTGAAATGCCGAAAGATAAAATTTGGAGTTTTCCGGTTCGATAGTGAATTTTTAATCAGAGGGTCGAAACGGGATTTTGGAAGTTGTTGTAGCACCATCATGTCATTTGGGATGTGCGTGCAAAATTTCAGGTCAATCGGACGTGGTTTGGTTAGGTTGGTGATCGAAAGCGAGTTTGATTGAGTTTTGAAGTTCTTAGGTTCAAATCATTGGTTAATTCATGTTTCCGGCGTTGTTTTAGGTGGGTTAAGGATTGGTACAATTTTGAATGATGTTATAGGATATGTACGTAGGTTTGGTTGAGGTCACGGGGGCCTCGGGTGTGTTTCGAATGCTCAAGGGAGCATTTTTAGGACTTGAAGGGTTGCAGATTTTCTTTTGTGATGTTGGAGAGCTTTTCTTCTCTGTGATCGCATAACTACTCATGCGATCCCATAGTTCCTTTCGTGGGTGTCCAAAATTCCTTAAATGCAATCGCAAAGCCCTTCATGCGATCACACGGTTCTGTTTCCGCCTTCTCTGTGTTAGCACATGCTCTTCCGCGTTCGCACTGAGTAATTTGAGCTGGTGGCGCAGAGGTCCCATTTCCTCTATTCGATCGCAGGACCCCTTATGCGATCTTATAGTTCTGCTTGTCCCTCTTCTGCAATCGCAGGACCTTTTCCGGGTCCGCATAAGCCACTTTTTGGGCCCATAAATTTTACCCTACGTGATCGCATCCCCTTTCATGTGATCGCATTGAACAAAACCCCTGGGAAGATATAAACATTTCAAAATGAGGGTACTTCCAATTTTAACGAAACGCAAGCTAGAGAGCTCGGATTTGAGAGATGTTTCGAGGGATTTTCGGAGGCAGTGATTGGATAACGATTCCTTACTCCTCTATGATTAATACCCACTAATCTAACCTCAAATTCAACCTTTAATTTCGGATTTTGAATGAAAATTGGGGTAAAGTTCTTAGACCTAATTGTGAGGATTTGAGGGGCATTTGACCTCTAAGAAATTTTTATATGGTTAGACTCGTGAGAGTACGAGGTTTCCAAAAAATATAAAAATTATTTGATTCCGAGACGTTGGCCTAAGGGGCATTTTTGTCATTTTATCCATTTTCGTGCCTTAGCTTTAATTTAAATAATTGAGTTAGTTACTTGCAATGTTATTTACATTATGTAATTGGTTTGAATAGATTCGAGCGATTCGGAGTTGGATACTTGTGGCAAGGGCAGCATTTCATAGTGATTTTTATATCGGTTCAAGGTAAGTGGCTTGTCTAACCTTGTGTGAGGGACCTCTCTGCTTAGGATCTATTACTTGTTATTTTAAATGCTCGGTACGCAAGGTGACTATTGTGTACTTATGATGGTTGTTGAAAATCCGTTTTACTTAGAATATTTAACTATGTTTTCTTGCAAATTTGCCTATTTTAAATGCAATTTAACCTGTGTAGTTTAGGATAAGCATGTTTAGCCGACTTGCTTGCTTAATTGCTTAAACTGTAATACCTGTCTTATGTGAAGCATGCTAGACTAGAATTTTATTAATTGTTCTTACTTAGCACCTTATCTTATTTGAATTGTGTGGTATTATGAATTGGTACTGCGGGGTGGCATCCCGCTATTTCCCTTTGTATGTGTTCCGTTCTATGACTGAGAGTGCGGGATACGACGAGATCTCTGGCATAGATATGATTACAAAATCGATGATACCAGGAGATCCTCGAGATACTAAGGGATCCCTTGTGTAAAATGAAGGATACTAGGAGATCATCGGTATACTAGGAGATCCCTAGAGTATAATGAGGATACCAGGAGATCCCAGATGACAAATATCCGGTGGTGATTTATACTTCTATTTACTTACTGTGTTAGTTCTCGGTTACTGTTTTTATTATTATTTTTGCTAGATTCTCGCAGTAGATTATTTCCATACGGTTTTTCCTTATTGTATTGATTATTATGTTTTAATCTCTGTAAGGCCTCGACCTTTCCTCGTCACTACCCGACCGAGGTCAGGCTTTGCACTTACTAAGTACCGCTTTGGTGTACTCACGCCTCTTCTACGTATGTTTTTCATGTGCAGATCCATATACTCCCGGTCAGGCGCGCTATCAGTGATCCAGGAGCTATATTTGGAGACTTGAGGTATATCTGCCGTGTTCGCAGACCGAAAAGTCTCCTTCTACTCCACCTTGTAGTTCGCAGTTCCATCTCATATATTCAATTGTTGTTGACATTTCTGGATATTAGAGCCGTATCTTATGTTTTTCATAACCTGTGTTGCCCGTGGGTTTCCAGGTCTTTAGGATAGTTTCAGAATGTTAAGTGTTAAAGTGTATGTGCCAGGTGGCAACTATATACATTATTCATGTTATTTCGCTTTTAGATTATTAAATTTCATAAATGCTGTTACTTCAGCAATGCGTTAGGCTTACCTAATCATGAAGATTAGGTGTCGTCATGGCATGTTCATAATCGGTGAACTAGGGTTGTGATAGTTTGCAAATGCGAACAGGGCTTTCGCAAATCCCAAGCCTGCTGGGATCGCAATTGCGAACCCAGTTTCACATTTGCGATATCTGCACCAGCATATTTCATACTTAGACGATTTTAATGCTCATTTTTCATATTTTCAAAACCCAAACATCCTTTGGCGATTTCTCACGAACTCCCTCTTCCCCAATTCAATTATAGGTCAACTTTTATTCAATTTCTTCAATCTTTAACATCATTTATCATGATTTCATCTTAAAAATCAAGATTTTCCATGGATGAAAATGGGGATTTTGGGTAGAACCTAGGTTTTCACTAAATTAAGGATTTGGAGTTCAATTTGATGTCCGATTTCAAAACAAAATACAGATATGAACTCGTGGAGGAATGGGTAACCCAGGTTTTTTCGAACCTCGGGTTTTGACCACGTGGGCCCAGGGGCGTTTTGGGAAATTTTGGACAAAACTTTGAAAAATTCATTCTTATGCATTCAAATTTATTTAACAAGCATTTGTTGATACATTTGAGTCATTTATGACTAGATTCGAACGGTTTTGAGGTGAATTCGAAGGGAAAAAACATATAGAGGCTTGAGTTGAGTTTGGAGCTTTCGAGATAAGTGTTTGATCGAATTTTGGCTTGAGGGAATATGATTAGAGTATTTTAATTGTTATTTGCTAAATAATCGATTATGGTGCATAGGCAAGGTGACGAGTGTGTATACACCGGTGTCTAGCATAACCGTGAGTCGGAATTGCTTTAATTTGAAAAATATGGCACAACTGTCCTGTTAAACTCATAAATTCCATGTACAGTGTTAGATAAGAAGGAAATGGGATAAAAGAGAATGTGATGAAATGATTCCCTTGCCTGGAAAAGTAGACTGTTACTATTGTATTCTCCCTTGGTGAGATATTTGAGCTAATAGTTGGACCTTTGCTAGGTTTAATTGTTATATCGTTGAACTTCCCTAATGGGACCTCCTTTAGAGAGATATTTGTGCTATTCATTACAACAAGGGATCATGTGGCGCGTCGTCCACTTATGAATTATATTATGAGATCGTGTGGCACGTTGTCCATGTATGATATTGAAATGGGAACGAGTGGTACGCCAACCACAACTTATATTGATTATTTTTATTGGCCTTAGATGCCGGTGACATTATGCACGGTGAAACGAGAGCGAGTTGTACGCCTACCACATTATATATAAAACGGGATCGTGTGGTGCACAATTATATACTACCCAACGAGATCGTGTGGCGCGCCGTCCAATTATATTTTACATTATGGGATCGTGTGTCGCGTCGTCCACTATAAATATATGTACCATGAAACCCGAAGTGGATCTGCTGTTGTTTCTAATGTTCCATTTTCATCTAGTACTCCCCGATAGTATGTCCCCTCCCAGCTTTACTTTGTATTATTTTCTTATTGGTTTCTCGCACTTGTATATTATATTTGCACAAGTTAATTGTGGTAGGTCCTTTTTAGCCTCGTCACTACTTCGTGGGGGTTAGGCCAGGCACTCACCAACACATGGGGTCGGTTGTGCTGATGCTACACTTATGTGTTTTTTGCACATATTACGGTACCAGAGCAGCTTTTGGACCACAGCAGTAGCCTACTCGATCGGGAGCTGACTTCAGTCCAAAGACTTCGAGGTAGCCTAGCTGGCGTTCGCAGGCAGGAGTCCTTTTCTATGTTTAGTTTGTTTTCTTTGTACCGAGACAAACGTTTTGTATTTCCCTTCAGACTTGTTTGTAGCACTCTTTAGTAGTCCGTGAGCGATGACACCAGATTTTGGGGTAGAGATATGATTTAAACTTCCATGTTATGATTTCAATTTTATTAAACTTAAAGTCTTCCGCTTATTTAATCGTTATCCACATAATTATATTGTTGTGATTTATTGAAGAATGTTTAAAGTTTGGCTGGTCTAGCTCTGTTTGTAGACGCCATCACGACTCCCGATGATGGGAAATTTGGATCGTGACACAACCACAACAAGTTGATCAAGCTGTCTTCAAAGATAAATTATTATATTTGTAATAATAAACTTACAGAATTAATATTCATAATGCTTTTAAATAAAACTTTTATTTATTCCATATCAATAATTAAGTTTCCAAAACATCATTTGTAAATATAACTGCGCGAAGAACAGATTGACTAGTTCACTAGTTCAATCTAAATTTTTGACAGATTACAAATTCTACTACTACATAGAGAAAAAAAAGTAAAAGAAAAATAAAGAGCAGAAAGGACTTGGTGGTACAACAGCTAATATTGCCAAAATACGTTTCTTGTTTGAGTGTCATGAGTTGCCGGGGTGTTGTGCGGGTTGGTATATTCGATTGAAATGTGAACACTGAATAGATAATGAAAATCCTACACAAAAATAATACTAGTAAATTGTTGATATTCCTTTATGTTAAAATTAATCTCTTAAACCGATTATATATTTAATATGAATATTTTCACGCAAACAATATTCATCTAAGTAAATCTTCTCTAAAAAAATATTAATCTGTCTAGGTAAAATTAAGATAATTTGAGCGGAGCAATAACAAAGCAAACTAAAATAACTGGAGCATCCATTAGATGCCAAAATAATAAGAATAATTAACATAAATGATCGCTCACCTAACTGCCCAAATTAAAGAAGAGCCTTTAGTCTTCATATATCTTAATCTCAATGCTAAGTATTAGAGACTTCGGATGCAAAACAGTAAGGGTGGCTTCATTGCTAATTGATATCCTAATCTCCCATCGAATGTGGGATAAATAATTCTTTCTCTGTTTCAATTTATATGAACTTATTTCCTTTATAGGTAGTGCAAAAAAGAATAACTCATTTACATATTTAAAAATAGTTTGCTTAAGCAGTGGTTTATAGACACAAAAAATATGTATCTCATTTAACACCACAAATTCAAAAGTCTTTTGCATTTTTTTTTAGAATTATGTATCAGTCAAATAGGTTCACATAATTTAAAACAGAAAAATTAATACATTTTTTATATAAAATTTATATCAATATTAATTAATATCCATAAATAAATACGGAAGAAATTTAATCTCAAATTATTTACCATGCAAAAATATTCTAATTAATGGTAACCAAAGGAACCCAACTATTGTGCGTCTCCCTCCTCTCTCTCTCGTTGTATTCTAGGAATTGGAGGGGTTGAATGGAGGGCATGGTTTGAGTATCTCTACTTCCTGTTACTTGGTTTCCCTCCAATTAGTCAATTTTCATATTCGTACCTGCTGGAAATTAAATCGAGATAATTAGTATTCTAAAGTTGTTTAGGATTAGATATTGGGTAATTTATTTAATTTATTTTTAGCTAGGTTTTGTTTATCAATTTTATATTGGAATATGTTTTTTGTTTTGTAGTATTATAAATAGAGATGCTAATATATATTTTTTTGTGTGAAGAGATAACTACCCTGTAGAGAGATTCAAGAGTTTATGAGTTGTGAAAAAGCCTCCTACCAAGTTCTCTCCCTAGTTTAATAAAAAAAATTTATATAGCTTTTGTTGAAGTTTTTGCGTGTGCCTAAATCGTTATTGGGGATATTTCAATCCTTTCAAATTGGCATCAGAACCTGCGTGAGATCCTGTCAGAGCCGGTAGGAGATCCAAAAAAATACTCTATTACCTAATTGTCCTAATTTTGTGTTTGAGGGCAAAAATAATTTTGAAACTTGGTATCAACAGATGAATTTTTTTTAAAAAATATTGGATTATGGTCCATCATTGATGATGGATTTGAGGAACCCCTAGAAAGTACAACGTTGACAGGTGATGCAACTATGCAATTGGAAAAGAAAATACATTTAAATTATAATTAGGCATGCTACTATCTCTCTGTTAGAGTTGACACTACAAAAATTAGTCAAATTATGGCGGTTAATTAGCGGCGGTCATCGATAACACTCGCAAATTGTATCAAATTACGGGACTTTCTCTAACTGATGCAATATAATTATAATTTGTGGGATCGGCTAGTACATTAAAAAACAAAATAGTGCCAAACTTCTAACTTTTCTCACAATATTTTTGTTTCCCCTTATTTTTTTTCTCTGCCAAAACCTTTTAGACTTAGGGTGTGTATTGTATAACGGAAAATATTTTCCGTGGAAAATATTTCCAGTGGAAAATGTTATTTTGGAAAATAAATAGTAATTTTATTTATTTTTCGATGTTTGGTACATGAATTAAGGAAAATGACTTCTCAAGTGTATTCATAAATAATTTAGATATAATAAATATGAAACCATAAACTTTCAAACCAACAACCTTCCGGACCCACAAATTTCATAAACTTTCGAACTGCTAAATATTCAAAATCACGAAATTTCGAACCCATAAACTTTATAATTTCTAAACTCGTAAATTTCTAAACACATGAACCTCTAAATTCATAGTTTTGAAACTTGTAAAATTTTAGCCTTTAAACCGATAAATAATAAAATTAAAACTGAAAAATATATTTTAAAATTTTTCTCGGGAGGTGGGAGAGGGTAGGGGCGGGGTGGGTGGAGGGGGAGGACTGGGGGGGAGGTGGTGCAGGGGGAGAGGGTTGGGGTGGATGGTGCAGAAAAATTACAAAACAGAAATTTAAATTGCAAAAAAAAATTAAGGTAAAAAAACATGTTTTTTTGCATGGGGAGATATTGAGGGGTAGTAGGCTGGGTGGTAACGAAAAAACTGAAATTAAAAAAAAATTGGAGAGGGGGTAGGGTGGGTTAGTGAGGGTGGAGAATGTTAAGAAGGAGGTTTGGAAAATGTTTTCCGTTCTCTTGATAAGGAAAATATTTTCCTCCAAGTAAAAGAAAATGAATTGCTTAGGAAAATATTTCCAAACCAATTACCAAATATTGGAAAATTGAAAAATATTTTCCGAAAAATATTTTTTTTTTCGTACCAAACACACCCTTATTACCAAAAACTTTTAGACCTTCTAATTTTTTGCCGTCTCTATCACTCTCTCTCTCTCTAATCTCAAAGCGGCAGCCTCTCTCTCACCAAATTGGAGTGTCGTTGCTAGAAATTTCACGGTGTTCTTCGTCAGATTATTTGCAATTTGTCTTTTATCTTCTCCAATTCTGATTTTGTATAATTAGGTATTTATTTATTTTGTAAATTACATATGGGTTTTCACTTTATTTTTGTGTTATTTTGGGTGTTTTCTGTTGGATTTGAGGTTTCTCTATTTATTTGGAGTTTTCTGGTTGATTTGGAATTCCTATGTTGATTATATGAATTTATTAGCTTGATTTCTCTATAAACCTAGAATTTTCTAGCATGCAATCTACTTTATTGCCTCAATATCCTAATATATTTTTGTTTTCTGTTTCTTCTTTCATGTTCTGTAATGTAAAAAACAATTCAGTAAAAAATTGACTTGTCGCTGTGTTTTTCAGTTGTGGTAAGCTTTTTTTCCCATTATTTCTTTAATTACTGCACGGGTATCCCTAATTTTTAACCTTCATTTTACTTGATTCTTACATGAATATTTATGGCAGATACCTAGGCACATGTATGTATAATTTTGGTTTTGTGATGATGCTCTGTTCTTTCGATTGGGGGAATTATGTGATTTTATTGGTTATTATACATATGAATTGGAGTTAAGGGTTATAACTTAGCGATTTGTCTATTTTCCTATTATGTGGTTATGATAGGGTTCTTTTACTGATATGATAAAAATCAAAGTAGTAGCCCTTCAATTTAGTTTGATTCACCTCTCTGCGAGTAGGAGGTTATATCTTGTTGTTGAAACATGTTGTCCATAGTATTATCTGTTTCATATCTAGCTGGACTTTATGAATCAATTGTATTGAATATATGAAGAAGATTAAATGTCTTGGGTCCTAAACTGTCTTCCAGCAGTTGTTACATTCTGATTCTTGTTTGTCCCTTGGTACAATAGATGTATTATGGTTAATATGCTATAATTTTAAACAAATTAGTATGCGTACTCGCACGATGCGTGGATTTATTCAAAAGAAAAAAAGAGCGAAGAGAGATAACATAAACATATGTATATTATTGCAGATTAAATTTAACGATTAAATTTAAAAGAAATAAAATAAAAAATAAATAGATGAATTTTATTGGGGACAATAGTAGAACCCATGTATGATTTAAGATCAAATGACATTACTATTCTAAGAATTTTTTCCAGTAGTTGTAAGCTAGCTTAGATCAACCGTACAAACCTTTGCAATTGTTGTGAAAATGTAAGAGGTAAAAAATTGATGCTCTATTTTTGTCAGGATATATATCATAGGCTGATTTTTTGTCCCTGAAAGTTATAAAATTATGTTTTTCATCATGGTAAGAGTCTCATTGTCCTGGATTCCAAGAAAAAATTTGATATATATTTAAGAAAGGGTTATTCCTTATCAATTTAAAAGAGAAAATGTTTCATCATTGATATTTACAATAAAGTTGAGGTAAGTTTTCTTACAATCTCTGTAGGCCCACTGCCAATTCAGTTTCTCTTAATGAACAGAGAGTTGCTGTAAAATTGAGCTCTTTCAAGATAGCTGGTCTGGTAGGTGAAACCTTAATTTTGGTTTGTACCTTCTAATCACATTATATATTATTGGCTAATAAGAGTACACAACATAAAAGAACTTATTGTTAACCAATTTTTTGGTACAATAAAAATAGTGATTATATTTTGGGCTTTACAATATATGTATCAGTCTGACAACCTAAGTTCAATTAGTTTGATTTTATCACAAAATGACTTAAACATATAAGTTGTTCATTGTAACAGATGCACATAGAACAATTATTAACTTTAAAGATTGATTGAAGTAATATAAAACAAAATAGTTCACTCACTTGCAAGGACTCCACTAATTCATAAATTATTTTAACTTGAACAACACCCTTAACTAACTCATCAGAGATAGAAAACTTTGTTGAGAGATGGTTTGAGTCAGGCTTTTAGAGAAACTATCTCTAACATAAATTAATCCGAATTTAACAAAGTGTAAAAGAGTTAGATTGAAAAATAGAATTGTGTGTTGATGCAGGGGTATATTACACCATTTTCTTAACTCGTCAGATTGAGGAAAATTTGGATTAATTCAAAGCTTTGATACATACCGAGTACTACACATCGAATATAAATAACGTAATGATATATAATGTAATGAAATAACCTTTCACAAAGTAAAGACATATGAATAAGTGCATTTACCTTGAAATTAATGTGCTTTTTCAAGCAACATAACAACAACAATAGGCTTGTTGTTAAAGCTTGGCAAATGAGGTACAATTTGATCAATAATTTACCCCAGAATGTAGCAGCTCTTTATCATTTCAAAAAGAAATAGAAAGATAATTTTTAGCATATATAATTTCCAAACTCATCCACAAGTTCGACATTCATAACCTTTCTAAAAATTTACCTTGTTTGTGCACTTGAACCTCACGAATAAAGATTTTTCCAATTACATCTAAAGAATTAGAATATGTTAATTAAATAGCAAAAAATATAATAGTTCGAAGTTTACAATGACAGTTATTTTTACCAAATAATTCAGTCTCGTTCATATCAACTTTTTTTTATTAATTGATCATATGATGGAAGAAATCGCAGATCAAAGATATCCACTGGTGTTCAATCTCTTCTTATTTTGACAAATGATAAAGTTCGCCATAAGATATAATCCAAACTCTTTAATATGTGTTCTGAAAAGATGCAACACTTACTTTCTAACAAAAGCATATATCTGACCCCCCTTAAAAATAAATCACATTACACACATACATATATACATATAGAAATTAAAAAAATATATATGAACAACAGAGCAAAAAATCCAGATTTGCAAATTAAAAAACAAAGAACCAAAATATATACATGTTATAATATACCACTGAGAAACATATTTAAGGAACATATGTTTGGTGTACAAATGCTTCAATCACCACTGATTATCCCATGGATGCACGCATATACAAATTAAAAAACAGAGTTAGCAAAACGAATTATAAATTAATTATAGATTTTTAATACCTTTTCATCTTATAGAACCAATTCAATGGAGAAAGTAGCGTTGAAATTGTAAGGATATCATGCTCCTCACAAGCCGAACAACCCGAACTTTGAACTTGCTTGATTAAGTCACTGTGAATAGCAGTATTTGCAGAAATCGTATGTTTTCTTGTATTTTTGAGAGCAGGCAGAGCCGATTATGAGTTGGAGAAATAGAGTCGGCATCGTCAGTTTTGAAATAGTTCCGTTTCAATCGTGGTTTCAATCGTGTTTACAGGTTTTGAGGATATTTAGGGGAAGTGGGTTCTAATCTGCAATTTTTAATTTTAAATAATAATCTAAATTTGTTATGAAATAGAAGATTCTTACACTTCTATTTAAGGTGAATGTCTTTAGTGTACTTAATTAGAGAGATTTTAGAGTCCTATTATTGGTAGCAAGATCTTTCTCCTCCCTATAAATAGAGGTGCTCTCTACCATTGTAATTCACCCCTCTCAACTCTATAAGAAGAACTCTCTCTACTCTTCTCTCTATTGCTATTGTTCTTGTTCTATTGTTCTTGTCTTTTGCTTTAGTTTATAACACGTTATCAGCACGAGACTCTACCGTCTCAAGTATCATTCTCGAAAATCCAAGGTATTTTTCCTCTTCCTAATTTAATTTTCGAGTATGTCTGACATTATGAAAAGAAAGTTCGTTGCCCTTGAAATTTCGGGCAAGAACTATATGACATGGGTGTTGGATGCTGAAATCCACTTAGATGCTATGGGTCTCGGAGACACCATCAAAGATAAAGAAAAAGCATCAACCCAAGATTGTGCGAAGGCCTTGATTTTCTTGCGCCACCACCTTGACGAAGGTTTGAAGATTGAATATCTCACCGTCAAGGATCCACTCGTTTTGTGGAACAGCTTAAAGGAGAGATATGACAACCTGAAGTTGGTCACTCTGCCACAAGCACGATATGATTGGGCCCATCTGAGGCTACAGGACTTTAAGTCCGTTTCTGAATATAATTCTGCTATGTTCAGAATTACTTCTAAACTGAAGCTATGTGGAGATAACATCTCCGATTACGATATGCTTGAGAAAACGTTTACAACGTTTCATGCCTCCAATATGGTACTGCAGCAACAGTACCGAGAGAAAGGCTTTACGAAGTACTCTGAACTGATTTCTCTCTTACTAGTGGCTGAGCGAAATAATGATCTGCTCACGAGAAATCACGAAAATAGACCAACTGGGTCTACACCACTGCCTGAAGCAGATATGGTGCACTCGCATTATGCCAAACATAAAAGGGACCATGATCACGGTCATAAACGGGGTCAAAGCCAAGGACGTGGACAAGGAAGAAATTCCAAAGAAGTCCGTCACCCCCCAAAGAGAGATAACCACCGAAAGCAGAAACGGGGTCCAGAAGATCCTAAGGCAAATAGTTCAGAAACTATATGTTATCGTTGCGGTGGAAATGGGCACTGGTCTAGGATTTGCCGTACACCAAGACACTTGGTTGACCTTTATCAAGCATCTCGAAAGAGAAAAGGCCCTGAAACAAATTTTGTCTATAACGACAATGAGGATATCACCCACCTGGATGTGGCAGACTTCTTTGAGCAACCCGATGGAAAATAGACCACCTAATCGGCGATGGGACCATGATGAAAGAAGATGGAGTTATTTGATTTTGTTCTACTTATTTGTATTAGTTAGTGAATAATCTAATAGTCATTAGTATTAGCTCGTATTAGCTAGTTCATGATGCAATGTTAGCAGTAGTTCTTTAGAATATCTTCAATATGCTCAAATATCAATAAAACTTTTATTTTCCAGTGGGGGTAATCGACTAGCCTGAAAAACTAGTCGATTATCAACTATTTTTGCATTAAAGTTGAAAAACAATTGATCAACAATCGATTGTCTTTGGCTAACAATCGATTGTCTTGAAACAGTGTGTTCTGGAATTTTTCAAAAATAGCCAACAATCGATTGTCTTTGTCTAACAATCGATTGTCTTGAAACAGTGAGGTCTGGAATTTTTCAAAAATCACCCACAATCGATTGTCTATATCTAACAATCGATTGTCGTTAGGCAGTGTAATCTGGAATTTTTCAAAAATCATCCACAATCGATTGTCGATGTTTAACAATCGATTGTCTTAAGACAGTATGCTACGAAGTTTTTCAAAAATAACAAATAATCGATTGTGTGTGTTTAACAATCGATTGTCTATGTTCCAACAATCGATTGTGTGTGTTTAATAATCGATTGTCTTATGAAAAACGCTGAAATTTTCAAACTGCAAAGGAATTGATTATGGATAACATATCTGATTTTGTTAGCCAACTGTTAGTAGCAGATTTTGAAGATATTATGTGACACAAAAGAATTGAACTTGTTTATTCCTATGTTCGTGTATTTCTTTTGTATGTTAAACTATGGGATAGCAAATACGGATATCTCACAAAGCGAACTTGGACCAACGTCCAATTGTAAAAGTATTTGCCTAGTTGATTCATGTACTACACATACAATACTCAAAGAAAAGAAGAGTAATTGTGTAAGGCAAACATTACTACAATCTATGGAAGTAGTAAATTGATTGAAGGCTCCGGAAGAGCAATTGTAACTCTGCCCAAAGGCATGACGTTAATCATAGAGAATGCAATGTTCTCCTCCAAGTCTAAGAAGGACTTGTTGAGTTTTAATGATATCAATCAAAGTGTTCTCCTCCAAGTCTAAAAGGAACTTGTTGAGTTTTAAAGATATCATTCAAAATGGATATCATATTGAGACAATAGATGAGAATAATCTTGAATTCTTCATGAAAACGAGGCTGCCCATTTCGGTTTGGGTTCACGCCATTTTGAATGCAACAATGCTAGTTTGTCGGCTGCCCGCTTCGACTTGGGTTCACGCCATTTTGCATGCAACAATACTAGTTTGTCGGCTGCCCACTTCGGTTTGGGGTCATGCCATTTTGCATGAAGCAATGCTAGTTCGTCGGCTGCCCACTTCGTTTTGGGGTCACGCCATGTTGCATGCAGCAATGCTAGTTCGTCTCTGACTGACGAATTGACACAAATATTCCCCATTGCAATTGGTTTTGGGTCATGAACCCAATATATCCCATTTAAGAAGCTTTGGATGCGCAGTATATGTGCCTGTAGCACCGCCATCCCGCACCAAAATGGGTTTGCAAAGGAGGTTAGGAATATATGTTGAGTTTGACGCGTCCTCCATTATTCGCTACCTCGAAACATTGACAGGAGATTTGTTCACTGCACTATTTGCAGACTGTCAATTGGATGAGACACTTTTCCCAAAATTAGGGGGAGAAGTTGGTGAAACCAAACGGGAAATTTTGTGGAAAAATGCATCATTATCTCATCTTGATCCACATACCTCTATTTGAAAGAAAGAGGTACAAAAGATTATCCATTTGCAAAGAATAGCAAATCAAATGCCTGACGCATTTACGGACTTGAAGAGGATAACGAAATCACACATTCACGCGGGAAAAAGTTCCGATCCGTATTGAAGTCCCTATTGGACAAATATCTAGTGTCATATCCAATGAGTCAAATGCACGCCAGAAGCGCGGCAGACCATTAGGTTCCAAAGATCGAAATCCTAGAAAGAGGAAAAAGAATGATCTAAATGACACTATGAAAGAATCACATGAGGACGCTCATGATTTGATTAATTCCGAGATTCACGAAGAATCTATTGAGCCTGAGACTCTTGAAAATACGGAATGCAAGAATGTGAGGATCTCGAACCTCAGTCTGTGGTAGTACAAAATTAATTGAGAGCTCTCGAAGAGCCAATTATTACTATGTTGGAGAAACACAATTGAGTATTGTGCTGTAGTAAGTCTCAAAGAAACTTATCCAGTTTCCAAAAGTACACGCGAAGGCGATTGATGATATTGAGACTATAAATAAAGGAAGGCTTTGATTCTCCTATTACTACAACTTGTAGCGGGGTAATTTGTATATGAAAAGCTACCCGCTTTGTTCTCCAGTTTGTACTACACAAACGAAAGAATGCCACAATAAAGTGGATATCTATTGGTATAAAACCCATGTCATAATAAACCCGAAGTTTATTGATAAGTGCACATGTCATGGTGTAAATTTGAAATTTACCAATATTGATAATTTATTCAGTTGATATTCGTGTTAGCCATCTCATTTGAAGTATGATGTGCAAATTCACATAGGTGAATATCAAAGAACTAGAAGTTCTTGTTATCAGTAATGAACTGACCAACTAAAGAGTTCGGGTTGAAGCCCCTTGATTCTGGAAATATCAAAGGTGAATATGGGCCCATTCACCTGCCATGTATACCACATATAATGCATCTATGATATGGTTACATGCGCCATTGTTATTAACCTGCAGCCTGGCAGTGCTTGCGAGGTAAATCGCTCAGTAATCTAACTTCGAGCATAGTTTCCAGATTCTCTACTCAAGACAGTTCATCTTGATAAGTTGGTTTATATCAAAGTTGGTTTAGCAAGATAATTATTGAGTGCTTCCACTTAATAGCTAAACTGTTCCTTATGAGAACGAAGTTATATATATCAGTTTGATATAAGTTGTATACGAGAGTATATTCTCCCCTCACAAGTGGTTCAAGGTCAGGAACCAAATAATTTCATCTTATTACTAAGGTGCTGTGTATATTGACATAATGCACAAAGATGATTTCCCAAAGTTGAGGAAACATGTTAGCTTTACTAACATGAGGGGGAGACATGATAAACATTTGAGAAAGTGTTACATGGGATGAATTTTCATTTGTATATGTATATCCCCGAATATCATGATATGAACCTGTAGTTCATAAAAAGGAAATGCAATTGCAACATATTGCAAAGCATGCTATACGCATTTGCTGACTCAAAGAAAGCAACTAAATGGAAGAGATACAATTCAAGAAGAATTGATTCCATATGAAAGACATGTAGTTTTGAACCTATAGTTCAAATGCTTGAAAGATAAAAGTCAAAGGTATGTATAGTCAGTTTTCGATATCTTATTTGTTTAGTATCACTAATGAAAGCTTGATATGCAGCTAAAGTTTATTATGTGACTTACATGACTTAACTTGAAAGATTTAAGTTGCTTGAAGCATATGCAATTCTTGGTCCTGAAGTACCACACCCTAAGTACAATTTGTGTACATATGTATCTTGCTATAACTATAAGCATGATGGCATTGAGAATGCATCTATGGAGATATTGAAGAGTTATTCCACGACAATATATGAAGATGTTCATATCTATCAAGAATGATGATTTCAAGGTACGGAATATTTATTCAAGTCAATATGGTTGATTTGTCAAATCTCTACCAAAGATCGTTTTGAAGATGATGCACAAGATTGGAATGCAAATGCTCAAGGATATAAATTGATGTACTCATTAGGGGGAGTCAATGCGCGTTGCACTCTTTTTCCCTTACAAGGTTTTTTCCCACTGGGTTTTCCTTGCAAGGTTTTTAACGAGGCAACCAATAGGCGCATATTCAAACATGTGTACTCTTTCCTTACTTTAATTTTTCCCATTGGGTTTTGTTTTAAGGTTTTAACGAGGCACATCATTGAATAGACATTCAAGGGGGAGTGTTATGAAATAGAAGATTCTTACACTTCTATTTAAGGTGAATGTCTTTAGTGTACTTAATTAGAGAGATTTTAGAGTCCTATTATTGGTAGCAAGATCTTTCTCCTCCCTATAAATAGAGGTGCTCTCTACCATTGTAATTCACCCCTCTCAACTCAATAAGAAGAACTCTCTCTACTCTTCTCTCTATTGCTATTGTTCTTGTTCTATTGTTCTTGTCTTTTGCTTTAGTTTATAACAAAATTAGCTTTCTTTTTTAAAGTTAAAGAGCAAATAATGTTTTAAAATCAATTAACTTTTTAAATATAAAGAAATATGAAATTTTAAACTAAATAACGCTCTTTTCTTGGGAAATAAAACTTACGGTCTTCATGGTTCATAATAACTTAAATGAATTTTGAAAGAGATTTTATTTCAAAATAATTCTGAATCCGTAAATATTTTAAGATGTATATCCCAAAATCAGTTAATTTTTAAAGATAAATAAATCTAAATTTTGAACTAAATAAATATATTTAAAAAATTCCAATTTTCATGGTTCAAATGTAAAGAGTAAAAAATGTATGTTTTAACATGTGCAATTTTTAATGTTTAATGTTTTAAAATTAATAATTTTAATCAGATTTGCTTTTTAAATTTAAAGATTAATAAATGTATGATTTAAAATCAATTAAATTTTGAAAATAAAGAAATCTTTAATATTCGGGAAAGTAGGTTCTAAATGAGTAATTTTTAAATTGTAAATAATAATCTAAATTAATATATTTTTTAAAGTTAAAGAGTAAACAATGTATGTTAAAATCAGTTAAATTTTGAAGATGTATGTTTTAAAATAAGTTAATTTTATTAAAATAAATAAATCTGAAATTTGAATTAAATAAAGATCTTTTAAATAAAGAATTTGATCTTCATGGTTCAAAGTTAAATAATAAAAAACGTACTTTTAAAATGTGCAACTAATATTTAATTTTTAAATAACAATGTAAATCAAATTTTCTTTTCAAATTTAAACATTAAAAAAAAATCTTTAAAATCAGTTAAATTTTTAAATAAAGCGATCTTGTTATAAAATAGAAGTCTATTTAGAGTGAATGTCTAAGAGTTTTAGCTTGAAGCTATGTCATTCCTCTTCCTATAAATAGAGGGGTCTTACCCCATTGTAAATCAACCCAAGTATTAATAAGAATACTTCTCTCTCTCCCTATTCTCTCTCTATATTGTTCTTATTCTTGCATTATTGTTCTTGTCTTTATATTATTTCATAACACGTTATCAGCACGAGACTCTACCGTCTCAAGAACCATTCTCGAGAAATCTAAGGTATTTCCCTCTTCCTAATTTAATTTTCGATTATGTCTGACATTACGAAAAGAAAGTTCGTTGCCCTTGAAATTTCGGGCAAGAACTATATGACATGGGTGTTGGATGCTGAAATCCACTTAGATGCTATGGGTCTCGGAGACACCATCAAAGATAGAGAAAAAGCATCCACCCAAGAATGTGCGAAGGCCTTGATTTTCTTGCGCCATCACCTTGATGAAGGTTTAAAGATTGAATATCTCACCGTCAAGGATCCACTCATCTTGTGGAACGGCTTAAAGGAGAGATATGACAACCTGAAGTTGGTCACTCTGCCACAAGCACGATATGATTGGGCTCATCTGAGGCTTCAGGACTTTAAGTCCGTTTCTGAATATAATTCTGCAATGTTCAGAATTACTTCTAAATTGAAGCTATGCGGGGATAATATCTCCGATTATGATATGCTTGAGAAAACGTTTACAACGTTTCATGCCTCCAATATAGTACTGCAACAACAGTACAGAGAGAAAGGCTTTACAAAGTACTCTGAACTGATTTCTCTTCTACTAGTGGCTGAGCGAAATAATGACCTGCTCATGAGAAATCATGAAAATCGACCCACTGGGTCTACACCACTGCCTGAAGCAGATAAGGTGCACTCTCATTATGCCAAACATGAAAAGGACCATGGTCATGATCGTAAACGGGGTCATAGCCAGGGACGTAGACAAGGAAGAAATTCCAATGAAGTCCGTCAACCCCCAAGGAGAGATAACCGCCGAAAGCAGAAACGGGGTCATGAAGATCCTAAGGCAAATGGTTCAGAAACTATATGTTATCGTTGCGGTGGGAAAGGGCACTGGTCAAAGACTTGCCGTATACCAAGACACTTGGTTGACCTTTATCAAGCATCTCGAAAGAGAAAAGGCCCTGAAACAAATTTTGTCTATGACGACGATGAGGACATCACCCACCTGGATGTGGCAGACTTCTTTGAGCAACCCGAGGGGAAAATAGACCACCTAATCGGCGATGGGTCCGTGATGAAAGAAGATGGAGTTATTTGATTTTGTTCTACTTATTTGTATTAGTTAGTGAATAAACTAATAGTCATTAGTATTAGCTCGTATTAGTTAGTTCATGATGCAATGTTAGCAGTAGTTCTTTAGAATATCTTCAATATGGTCAAATATCAATAAAATTTTTATTTTCCAGTAGGGGTAATCGACTAGCCTGAAAAACTAGTCGATTATCTACTATTTTCGCATTAAAGTTGAAAAACAATTGATCAACAATCGATTGTCTTTGGCTAACAATCGATTGTCGTTAAGACAGTGTAATCTGGAATTTTTCAAAAATCATCCACAATCGATTGTCTTTGTCTAACAATCGATTGTCGTTAAGACAGTGTAATCTGGAATTTTTCAAAATAGCCAACAATCGATTGTCTATGCATAACAATCGATTGTTAATGTTCAACAATCGATTGTTCGTAAGTAACAATCGATTGTTTGAAGAAAACGTTTAAACTGAAATTTTCAAACTGCAAAGTAATGGATAACATATATGATTTTGTTAGTCAACTGTTAGCAGCAGATTTTGAAAATATTATATGACACAAAAGAATTGAACTTGTTTATTCTTATGTTCTTGTATCTCTTTTGTATGTCAAACTATGGGATAGCAAATATGGATATCTCACAAAGCGAACTTGGATCAACATCCAACTGTAAAAGTATTTGCCTAATTGATTCATGTACTACACATACAATACTCAAAGAAAGGAAGTATTTCTCTCAACTAAATATGTGTAAGGCAAACGTTACTACAATCTCTGGAAGTAGTAAATTGATTGAAGGCTCCGGAAGAGCAATTGTAACTCTGCCCAAGGGCACGACGTTAATCATAGAGAATGCAATGTTCTCCTCCAAGTCTAAGAGAAACTTGTTGAGTTTTAAAGATGTACGCCGGAATGGCTATCATATTGAGACAATGGATGAAGATAATATTGAATATCTCGTCATCACAAAGAATGTCTCCGGCCAAAAGAGGGTTATTGAGAAATTTCCGTCTTTATCTTGTGGCCTGTATTGGACAAGAATTAGTGCAATTGAGGCACATTCAACAGTAAACCAAAGGGTTACTGATTCCAATACCTTTGTACTTTGGCATGATCGATTGGGACACCCAGGATCGGTCATGATGAGACGGATTATAGAAAGCTCATATGGGCATCCGTTAAAGAATTTCAAAATTCTTTCGAATAATGAATATCCTTGCACTTCGTGTTATCAAGGCAAGTTGATTATCAGGCCATCACCAACAAAGGTTGGGACTGAGTCACCCACGTTTCTGGAACGTATACAAGGGGACATTTGTGGACCTATTCACCCACCTAGTGGGTCGTTTAGGTATTTCATGGTCTTGATAGACGCATCCTGTAGATGGTCTCATGTGTGCCTGTTGTCATCACGCAACCTTGCGTTTGCGAAATTAATGGCACAAATAATTCGACTACGAGCACAATTTCCAGATAATCCAATCAAGTCCATTAGACTGGATAATGCTGCTGAGTTTACATCCCAAGCATTTAATGATTATTGCTTATCAATCGGGATAAAAGTTGAACATTCTGTAGCTCATGTTCACACTCAAAACGGTCTTGCAGAATCGTTAATTAAACGCCTGCAGTTGATTGCAAGGCCATTACTTATGAGAACAAGGCTGCCCACTTCGGTATGGGGTCACGCCATCTTACATGCAGCAATGCTAATTCGTCTCAGACCAACGAATTACCACAAGTACTCCCCGTTGCAATTGGTTTTGGGTCATGAACCCAATATATCCCATTTAAGGATTTTTGGATGCGCAGTATATGTGCCTATTGCACCGCCATCCCGCACCAAAATGGGTCCGCAAAAAAGGTTAGGAATATATGTTGGGTTTGAATCGCCCTCCATCATTCGCTACCTCGAAACATTGACAGGCGACTTGTTTACTGCACGATTTGCAGACTGTCGATTTGATGAGACACTTTTCCCAAAATTAGGGGGAGAAGTTGGTGAAACCAAACGGGAAATTTTGTGGAAAAATGCATCATTATCTCATCTTGATCCACATACCTCTATTTGTGAAAGAGAGGTACAAAAGATTATCCATTTGCAAAGAATAGCAAATCAAATGCCTGACGCATTTACGGACTTGAAAAGGATAACGAAATCTCATATTACCGCGGAAAATGTTCCAATCCGTATTGATGTCCCTGTTGGACAATCATCTAGTGTCATATCCAATGAGTCAAATGCACGCCTGAAGCGTGGTAGACCATTAGGTTCCAAAGATCGAAATCCTAGAAAGAGGAAAAAGAACGATCAAAATGACACTACGAAAGAATCTCATGAGGAAATTCATGATTTAACAAATTCTGAGATTCATGAAGAATCCATTGAGCCCGAGACTCTGGAAAATACGGAACTATCCCTAAATCCAATTAATATTGAGGCAAATATTAATCGAGTGGATATTGTGGTGGATAATGCCTTTGCTTATAATGTAGCATCTAGCATTATGCAAGAATGTGAGGATCTCGAACCTTAATCTGTTGAAGAATGTCGAAAATTGGCCAAAGTGGCAAGAAGCAATTCAATCAGAATTGAATTCGCTGGCAAAACGTGAAGTTTTTGGCCCTATAGTTAAAACACCTAATGGTGTTAAGCCTGTCGGCTATAAATGGGTCTTTGTACGCAAAAGAAATGAGAAAAACGAGGTACAAAGATATAAGGCACGCCTTGTTGCACAAGGTTTTTCTCAAAGGCCTGGTGTCGATTATGAAGAGACATATTCGCCTGTAATGGATGCGATAACCTTTCGTTATCTCATAAGTTTTGCTGTCCATGAAAAGCTTGCCATGCACTTAATGGATGTAGTTACTGCCTATCTTTATGGCTCACTTGATAATGAGATATACATGAAAATTCCCGATGGACTCAAGGTGCCAAACGCGCACAACTCAAAATCTCGGGAAATGTTCTCAATTAAATTGCAAAGATCCTTGTATGGTCTAAAGCAATCTGGACGAATGTGGTATAATCGTCTTAGTGAGTACTTGTTAAAAGAAGGCTATATAAATGACGCCATTTGCCCGTGTGTTTTTATAAAGAAAACAACATCGGAATTTGTTGTACTTGCCGTATATGTTGATGACATAAACCTTATTGGAACCCCTATAGAACTCCAAAAGGCAATTGATTATCGAAAGGATGAATTCGAGATGAAAGATCTCGGAAAGACTAAACTATGTCTTGGTTTGCAAATTGAATATTTGGCAAACGGAATTTTTGTTCATCAATCTACCTATACAGAAAAGGTACTGAAACGGTTTTACATGGATGAAGCACATCCTTTAAGTACACCGATGGTTGTTCGATCACTTGATGTGAACAAAGATCCATTCCGACCACAAGAAAGGAATGAAGAGCTACTTGGTCCTGAAGTACCATATCTTAGCGCAATTGGCGCACTAATGTATCTTGCAAATACTACAAGACCTGACATATCCTTTTCAGTTAATGTCTTAGCAAGATTTAGCTCGGCTCCTACGAGGAGACATTGGAATGGGATCAAACACATATTGCGGTACCTAAAGGGAACTACCGATATGGGCTTATTTTATGGCAAGAATTGCAGCCCGGATCTTGTAGGTTATGCTGATGCTGGATATTTGTCCGACCCACACAAGACTCGATCTCAAACGGGTTATGTGTTTACCTGTGGAGAAACCGCCATATCTTGGCGATCGACTAAGCAATCAATTGTGGCTACTTCATCTAATCATGCCGAGATAATTGCTATTCATGAAGCAAGTCGGGAGTGTGTGTGGTTAAGGTCGATAATACATCATATCCAAGACAAATGTGGTTTGAAGTGTGATAAACTACCCACAACTTTGTATGAAGACAATGCAGCATGTATAGCTCAATTGAAGGGAGGATTCATAAAAGGAGATAGAACGAAGCATATTTCATCAAAGTTATTCTTCACACATGATCTTCAAAAGAATGGTGATATCAATGTTCAACAGATTCGTTCAAGCGACAATATGGCTGATTTGTTTACAAAATCTCTACCAAAGTCAACCTTCAAGAAGCTAATTCACAAGATCGGGATGCGAAGACGTAAGGACATAAATTGATGTTCTTATCAGGGGGAGTTAAGGCGCGTTGCACTCTTTTTCCCTTACAAGGTTTTGTCCCACCGGGTTTTCCTTGCAAGGTTTTTAACGAGGCAACCAATAAGCGCATATTCAAACATGTGTACTTTTTTTCCTTTATTTAATTTTTCCCAATGGGTTTTGGTTTTAAGGTTTTATGAGGCACATTATTGAATAGACATTCAAGGGGGAGTGTTATAAAATAGAAGTCTATTTAGAGTGAATGTCTAAGAGTTTTAGCTTGAAGCTAAGTCATTCCTCTTCCTATAAATAGAGGGGTCTTACCCCATTGTAAATCACCCCAAGTATTAATAAGTTACTGTGATTGTTTCATTAAAACAGATTCACAATGTGAAATTATAACTTGTACAAATCACTGAATAAGTTTGATTGGTTCTAAATCAAAGTAGTAGGCCTTCAATTTAGTTTGATTCACCTCTCTACATTGATAGAGACCTCAAACCCAAGGCGACATTAACCTCTATTGTTAAAGAAGAAGGCGCGGATGGAAGAAACAGTGAACTTCACCCGATAATGAAACCTTTAGTTAATAAGGAACTAGGGAATCATATTTAAAAAGAGTTTACTAAAAGCGTATCTATACATAATCAATTAATGTAAGCAGTAAGTAGTAAACCTTTTGTCACTCTCCCTACATTTCTCCATTGTTTGCATTGTTCGACCATATCTTGTTGGAGCTAGACTTCTTCTGTTAATTCTTGACACAGTAAGCAAAATAAACAAACTTTTCTATAATATATTTTTGAAGTCAACTTCATTTGCTTATTCAATGCAGTACATGAGTTTTTGATTTTTATTTCACTTATTTGCTATAGACAAGTAATGAATGGTGTAATGTATCCTGGAAAATGGTTGTGAATATGATAAGATTGAAATTTTAATTTTCTTTGGAGGACAGTACAATGAAGTAGATTTTTTTGATCTTTCATAAACATACTAAGTGTTCCATCATATCATAATAATGGTGGGGATCTGCATGTGCAATGTGTTTTAATGCCACTGAAGTTGTCCTCAAAATATGTAGTTAAACTGATGTACCAGTGTTCAAAACAGCGTGAAACGAGAAAATGCGACAACCCCATTTTATGAAAAGCGAAAAGCGAGAAGCGAAGCGTTCCCTTTTTTGAAGTGAAGCGGAAATTAAAAAATAAAAATAAATATGGCCTAGACAGCACATGTAATTGTTAGCAAATGTTCAATACTTGAATTAAAAAACTAAAGAGTAGCATCAATTAAAGCACAAAAAATATCATATTCTTCAAGATTGTCAAGAGCAACATCAATGAAATCACAAAATGAGCATCCTATTCTTCTACAAGATTGTCAAACTCCTGTATTCCAGTATCATTATTGTATTGCTCGTAACCTTCTTCAATTTCATCTTCTTCATTAACTTGGGAGAAAGTAGAAGTAGCTGTATCTTTTCCCTTTCTCTCTGAACTTGAAGTTGAGGTACTCCCCCTGGACCCCATCAAACCATAAATCCTCTCCCCAATTCCACGCCTCCGCAACATCACCCCAAGTGATACCAGAAGTATCATCAAATACTTCTTCATCTGCATGATCTTCCGGGACTCCAGTTAGTCATTCATTAGCATCATCGATTTTGTCCAAACTAATTGGATCAATTTCATCGCGAGCGTTGTAACGACGCCTCAATGTTCTATTGTGCTTAATGTAGACTAGATCATGAGACGCTTCAAGGTTAGTTTGTTCCTCTTTTTGGTATGAATCTGCAAATAATAAATAATTAGTAAGATTAGGACAATTGAGATATAATTTAATTTTCTCAATATATTAAATCTTTCTTATTAGTTCTTACATGCTCAAACACGCTCCAATACCTTTCACAGCCAGATGGACTACATGTTAGACTTAGAACCTTGATTGCAAACTTTTGTAAATCTGGAGTGGGATGACAAAATTACTTCCACTATTCAACTGTATAAGTAGACCAAAATTTTAAAATACAATATTAATAAAGAAATGACTTATTAACTATAAACAACATATAAGCACTCGATCACCTTGTGACTTTGTCCTTCTTTGTCTAATGGCCATGTTTTTTCCAAAACGTTGTTCAGCATTCCTATAAATACTCAATTATTCTGTGATTTTATCTTGCACAGATTCTTCAGGTACCAACTTCTCAATGCATTCATAGTATCCAGTCCACAAAGGTTCATCTCCTAGGATCCTCTCTTCATTGGTATAAAACAGTTCCGGGTTCAAAACAAGTCCAGTTGCATGCAAAGGACTATGAAGCTTACTATCCCACCTTTTATCTATGATCTCAAAAACTCTTTTGTATTTTCTTTGATCACTAAAAGAGTCTTGAATAGCCTCCTTTGCACTATCAATTTCTTCGTACAAGTAGTCCATTGGTGGCCTTTTCTCCCCATCCACCAAACGAAGAACTTTGACTAAAGGACCACCAATCTTCAATGCATGAACCACATTGTTCCTGAATGAAGTAGAAAGTATAATATCTGCAGATTCTCTCCCTCGATCTTATTTAACATAGGCACTGCTAGTGTACTCTTCTGAAACAAACAACTTCTTCAAATTGCCTTTTCGCTCATACATCCTAGCCAAAGTCAAGAAAGCAGTAGCAAATCTTGTCTTTGCAGGTTTCACCAAGCTTCTTTGTTGAGTGAATCTCTTCATCATGTTCAATAATAAAGGCCTTTGAACAATATATGAATGCACTCTAACTGCCTGATTAAAGACAGTACCGAAGGGTCTTTCCTTGAAAATATCACCAAAGATCAAATTAACAGGATGTGCTGCACAAGGAGTCCAATAGATATGCAGGTACGCAACAGACATCAAATCACCAGCTTTAACATTTTCACTGGCGTTGTCCATGACAACTTGAACAACATTTTCTGCTCCAATAGAGTCTATTGTACTCTTGAACAAGGAGTAAATTTTGGTTGAATCAGTCAAAAAGTCGCTTGCATCAACAGACTCAAGAAACAGGCTTCCCTTAGGAGAATTACCAAGATATTGATGTTCATTTTTCCATTTCTCGCTGTCCACTTATCCATCATAATAGAACAACCATACTTGTCCCGTTCTACTTTGTGCTCCTCCGCGATTTTGTTCACTTCTGCCACCTCTTTTTGTAGATATGGCCCACTAACTTCATAATAAGTTGGAGGCTTCCTTCCTGGTCCATATTGGCCTACGGCCTCAATAAAAGTAGCAAAAGTGTCATTATAATTAACACAATTAAAAGGAATACCTACATCATACATCCACCGGGCAAAGCAAGTAACTGCACGGTCCCTCAAATTCTCTTTTGCATCAACTTGAGGATTACAACTTTTTCCTCCCTTATCTCCAGATTTTTGCAGCAGGTAACAATCCATAGGACCTTTGGTCTTACCAGTAGATCAGGATCCACAACTTGAAGACATTGATGGAAGCATCTTTTCCTGTTTTTGTGGAAGCGACGAAGCGTCGTTACCTTCTTCCGTTTCATCATCATCATCAACATTATAACGTTCTTGGTCATGCATCATTTGACTCTTTAACACTTTCTTGTTTTGAAGGTATGCTTTCAATTCTTCCTTCACATGTCCTGGAACTTTAGGACAAGATGCGACATTTAGATCATCACCGATTAGATGCGCTTTTTGACGATAGATTCCTCCATTTGTAGTTGGTCTCGCTAGCTCTTACTGACTAAGCCCAAGCCGGGTCTTTCTTATCTCCTTTTGGAGCCATTAAAATATCAACTACATAATAAATAAGAAAGGCAATAAGAACTAAGAATAAAAAAAATATGTACTTTGGCAGAAATTTGGGAAGAAATTTGGCCAGATTATGGGCAGAAACAAGGCAGAAAATTTCTAGAAAAAATTCACTAGCATTTCGGCGCTTTTTGGACGTTTAGAAAGAAAAAAAAAATAAAAATAAAAAGAAGAATAAGAAGAAGAAGATTGTATGAAAATATGAGTCTTGAAACTTGAAAGTTTTCCTTTGAAGGCTCCAAAACATTCTCCTTGACTCTTTTGGAGAAAACTCAAGCTCATTGCTATGTGTTACTCAATTGTGCTATAGTGATGCCATTTATTGAGAAAAAATTTAATTTTATTTGATCTATGAAAGAAGTTTTAGAGAAACGTGAATTTAATTAATCCTTTCAGACGACATCACAATCAGCTTCGTCCTTTCAGGCCGTATTACTGGCAACTTCATCAGTTCAGGTCGCATCACACCATGCACCATCCAGAAAGCATATTGAACATGAGTCAATGCAATATTGGACTGTAGATGCTACATGTACACTTTCTTCTCCTCCTCCTCCTCCGTTAAAAGTTCCCCAATTGCTGCTGGTTTATTTTTTAAGTATCAAATTTGTGCAACTTAATGATAATAAAGAATGCTTTGGCATTAGAAAGACTATGTATGGTAGAAAATAGAGTAATGAGTAGAATAGAATTTGGTTTAGAATGCTTGAACTATTTTTTCTTAATGAAGAGTGTTTGGGCTATTTTTTCAAATGTCTATATTATAAGATGGTTTTTTTTGAAAAACGTTGTGTGATTATTTTTTATTGTTCTAAGTAAAATAGAGTCAAGTTTAGAGGTTTTCATTTGTCTAGTTTTATGGCTGTGAAAAGGGTAACAAAAACTTAGAAAAATTACTGATGATGGTATATACAACTAAAGAACCTCCAACTATAGATCTTATCAGCATAACGTTAAAGGCTGGAATATACAACAAAAGAAGGAACAAAACATGTTTGGGTTAAAGCATGTTTGGTTAAAGATCTTATCAGCATACCTTTTTTTCTCTTGGCTTTTTTTTATTAAAGATTCAGAAGAAAATAGAAAGAGGCTCAAAGTGAAAGTTAGGGATGTTCTGAATTTATCTGGTGAAGAACGTATCGTGCTTGGATTCAATTACCTGGACAAACAATTTTGAGAAGCACAAGGCCTTATTGCTTGCATTTGTGGAATTTTAGCAACTGATTGCGCCTTATTTCCAATTCACTTTGAGAAATTGCCAGGTTTACCTATTTCATACTTTGATCATGTATTTGATCGAATTGTACAGATATAAGCTTTAATACTTTCTGCTACATGTCTATTTTATTGTTGGACTTCATATTTGCATGTAAAGGTATTTGCATAAACTAATTTTCCAACTATTTAAATGTACTGCTGAATTCCTAGTTTCATGTGTGTTAAAATTTTGACTACAGAATAAAGGATGGAATTGGTTCAAATATTTATTCAAGAAATAGCTTAAGTTATAATTAGAATTTAAAGATCTTATTGTTTTATTTTGTTTACGGTCTAGAGATGCAGCTAGTGGATCCCTATCACCCACGGTCGCAAGAAGATCATCTGATGCCAGTAATCCAAGTGACAACAATTGAAATTTTTTTATAATTGAATTAGAAAATTGATTATGACAATGTAATGATCGGAGTGGATGTTATAATGGCTAGGGCGAATGTTTTATGTTAAATTTAGTTTAAAAACTAAGTTCGTTTCGAGCAACTAGAGGCAGATTGCAATATCGAAGACAGCTCTTCCGACGTTACTGTATGCAGGTAGAAAGTAATACTTTTGTTAAGCTAACTATGTTGTTGATATTTCTAAATGTTATATTATATTGAAAGTTTAGTTTCTAATTGTTATATTATATCTTTTTTTGGTTAGATTATGGTGTGGAAAGGTTCATTAATAGATAATATTCAAAGTTCAATAAATGTAAAATGCAATAAAACAAATTAATACATTCAATGAATTGCATGGGTTTTGACCGCCGTAATTTTTGTATTGCTAAATAATGATTTCCTATGTTGCATAGGTTCAGACTGCCAGAACTTGTTTAAAATATATATATATTGTTAATAATTTAATAATCATTTGCGAGGGTTGAACTGCCGCAAATTAACTCCCGCTAATTAATTACGATAGTCGTGGCAGCGGTCGTGGAAAAACTAATGTAAATTGATTGTGGCGAGCCTTCTTGCAGGAGTTTCGTGAACCGCTGCAACAAATAATTGTGGGAGTGACAGACTGCTGCAATTTGTAAAAATAACTGCCGCAATTTGACTATTTTTTGTAGTGCAAATTGCATGTATCTAAAAAATATTTGTATGCAAAGTCATCATAGGAGGCTTAGACAATCTTGGTGAAGTCATATCAAAAAGTTGCTGACATAAAGAAGGAGAAACTGCAAGAGTTTTAGGAGTCAATTTGAGTTGGCTCATACGAGACCAACAGAGTCTGTGAAAGCGCCTTTTGCAAGAATAGAAAAAATAGTCAATGGTCTAAGGATCAATAAAGAAGTATTGGAAGAAGTTAAAATTACTGAGAAAATATTACAGTCCCTCAGATTAAAGTTTAACAACAAGAAAGTTACTCTTGAGGCTACAAAAGATCTTAGCACTCTCAGACTTGATGATTTAAATGAGAATTGGTGACATGTGAGAGATCATTGAATCAACAGAAAGATGAGACGATGGAGGATGCATCACAAGAAAAGGATGATCAACCAAAAGAAAAAGAAGACACATCAAATCTGTCGATAATAAATCAAGAAAGCCAAAATTCAAAAAAAAAAAGAGAAAGGAATAGAAGTAATTTTTATTGTGATAAAAATTCTATTGAATGCAAAGGGGAGTCAAATAGTATTAAGCCAAAAATTTCTTCGGTTTATAAAAAGGAAGATTTGCACGAGACGTTCGCCCAAATGAAGTTAGTATTTCAAAAGAAAAATTGTTTGATGGTATTGAAAAAGAACCGAGTAATGAAAGAAGCAAGATGGTTCATCAAGAGAAGTTTCTAATGATCCACCATGTTTGAGGCAAAAAATAGCTTGGGGTCCAAAACCACAACAACGGTCATTTAATATACTACTGCGGCGTGCAGTCTGATCCATACAATATACTACTGCGGCGTGCAGTACAATCCATATAATATTCTACTGCGGCGTGCAGTCCGTTCCAATACATGTATGTGTATATATTGCTGCATCGTGCAGTCCGATCCGGTATATATCAAATACCCTCACTACAGGGTCCTTGACCCCTCTCACTCATAATAGACTTGGCTCTCGGGCCCACTCGGCTAAGACAGGGTATTCAACCCTAGGTATTGCTCATTTAGGGTGCAAGTTACTACGTCCGATTTATTTCATGATTTACTGTCAAAGTCAGGAGAGATGGTAGATGTTCAATAGGTAAAGTGAGGTCTGTCATCTCAATATGCTCCCTAAGAGTTCTACAGATCGGCACAAGGCCTCAAACATGGCAACTAGCCCAAAATATACGGGTACAAGCTCAGTCTCAGTCAAAAAGTGCAGTAAGTCATCAATTGGGATGGACCAAGCCCGAGTTCCCAGCAGCAACATCACCACGCTCATCATACGGCGCATGTTTCATCTCAACATAGCATCGCATAGTGCAAATACGGAGTTTCAAACCCTCGGTATATCATTCATAACCATTACTCACCTCAAGCCGGCCAAACTCCTAGCTCGCCTTGCGCTTTCCTCGCAAATCGACCTCCTCGAGTGCAGAATTTGACAAAAAACGACAAGGAATATGTTATAATGGACTAATGGGACATAACCCAATAAAAATAACTCGAAAAACACCCAAAAATACGAAATTGGCAAAACCTGAGCCCCGCGCCCGCTTCTCTAAATATTAAGAAATTTACATCACCGGATTCCTTATCTCGCCACGAGTACGTGCATATAAAATTTACAAAAATAAGGGTCGATTTGAGCTCTCAAATCACCATTTACTCTGTATTAGGCTTCAAGCCCTAACCACCATTTTCTGCCTTAAAATGTTGCATTCCAGTGTTTAATGTGCTATTTTAAACCATATAGACATAATCCGAGGCCAAGAATCATTTCCTGAAGGAAACCCTCGAAACCCTCTTCAAAATAGCCCAAGAATCGCCTAAGTCTGAGTTCAAATATTTTCTCCCTTCTATTTCAAATTTAGAAATCACTGTTCACTAATACCAGGTCGATTTCCGCTTACGCGGTCAACTGACCGCTCCTGCGGTCATCGCTTATGCGGCCAAACGACCGCTTATGCAGTCTCACTTAAATCACACGGACCGCTTATGCGGTCAAAATACCGCTTCTGCGGCAACCGCTTATGCGGTTCCCAAACAGCTCCAGTCATCCAAGCTGGTCCTCCCTAAGGCCGCTTATGCGGAGAACCAGCCGCTTCTGCAGTGACCTCTTTTGCGGTCCCTCTTCCGCAAAAGCAAAAATAACAGAAGCCAGACCTTATTTTCATGTAACAACTCCAAAAACCTCCGTTCAACTACCCGAATTCACCCTGAGGCCCCCAGGACCTCAACCAAAAACACCGACCAAACATAATACTTCATTCAAACTTTCCCGAATCATCAAATCGCTAGCGTTAACATCAAAATCCTCTATTATGATCAATTAAAATGCTAAATTTCTTTAAAATCTTCCGAATTGCATATTCGACCAAAAACCTGACCTACACACCTGCGAATGCCCTGAAACTTTGAACACATATCCAAAATCACCCAACGAAGCTACAACAACTCTCGGAATCCCATTCTGACCCCCGGATCAAAATCTCACCTATCAACCGGAATTTGCCAAAATTCAAACTTAGCCAATTCAAGCCTAATTCCACACCGGACCTCCAAATTCAATTCCGATTTCACTCCCAAGTCATAAATCACCACCCAAAACTAGTCGAATTGTCGAAGATCCATTCCGAGCCCTATAACTCATAAGTCAACATACGATTTACTTTTCCAAACTAACCTTCTCTTAAAGAGACTAATTGTCTCATTTCCAACCAAACTCTGTCCGAATTACTTCAAAATCTTCAAACACACATAATGAAACATGTAGAATTATAAAACGGGGAAAACGGGGCGTAACTCACATGACGACGGGGCCGGTCGTCACATTCTCCCCAACTGAAACAAACGCTCGTCCTGGAGCAGGTCAAGAAACATACCTGGAGCCTCAAACCAACGAGGATATCTGATCCGCATCTCCTTCTTGGTCTCCCAATTGCTCTCCTCTACGGGCCGACCTCTCCACTGCACTTTCAACGAAGCTGTGTCCTTTGATCTCAACTTTCGAACCTGGCGACAAAAAATAACTACTGGCTCCACATCATAGGTCAAGTCCTCTCCAACTTGATTGTGCTGAAGTCTAATACATAAGACGGGTCCCCAACATATTTCCTAGGCATGGAAACATTAAACACCGGGTGAACTCCCGACAAGCTGGGTGGCAAAGCAAGAAAATAGGCCACCTTCCCAATCCTTCTGAGAATCTCAAAAGGTCTAATGAACCGCGGACTCACCTTCCCCTTCTTTCCAAACCTCACAACGCCTTTCATAGGCGAGACCTTCAACAAGACCTTCTCGTGCACCATGTACGATACATCTCGAATCTTCCGGTACACATAACTCTTCTGACGTGACTGAGCCATACGAATCTCTCCTGAATCACTTTCACCTTCTCTAAGGCATCCTGGACTAACTTCTTCCCCAATAGCCTAGCCTCACCGGGATCAAACTAGCCAACTGGAGATCTACACTGTCTTCCACATATAGCCTCATACGCCGCCATCTGAATGCTGGACTGATAGGTGTTGTTATAAGCAAACTCTGCAAGTGGCACGTATTCAACCCAAGAACTACCAAAATCAATAACGCAGACACGCAACATGTCCTCCAATATCTCGATAGTGCGCTTGGACTGCCCGTCCGTCTGAGGATGAAAAGCCGTGCTCATCTGTATCTGAGTGCCCAACTCTTGATGGAAAGTCCTCCAGAACTGGGAAGAAAATTGAGTACCCCTGTCTGAGACAATAGAAACTGGAACCCCATGCAACCGCACAATCTCCTGGATGAAAATCTCTGCTAACCGCTCTGAAGAATAAGTGGTACACACCGTAATGAAGTGAGCAGACTTGGTCAGCCTATCCACAATCACCCAAATAGAATCAAAGATCCTCGAGGTACGAGGGAGACCACTCATAAAGTCCATAGTAATCCTCTCCCATTCCCACTCCGGAATATCCATCTGTTGAAGCACACCATCGGGTCTCTGATGTTCATACTTGACCTGCTCACAATTGAGACACCTAGCCACATAGTTCACAATCTCCTTCTTCATTCTCCCCTACCAATAGAATATCGCGATCTGTGGACCTCCTCTAATATCAACTCTCGGAGCCCATCCACATTGGGACCGCAAATCTGGCCCTACATCCGCAACACACCATCACTACCAATAATCAGATCCCTGACATTATCATGCTGGACCCTGTCCTTCAGGACAAGAAAATGCGGGTCATCATATTGGCGCTCCCTAATGCGATCATACAAAGAATATCGGGAAACCACACAAGCCAACACCCGGCTGGGCTTAGAATATCCAACCTCACCATCTGATTAGCCAAATCCTGAACGTCAATGGCAAGGGTCCTCTCCCCAACTGGAATATAAGCCAAGCTACCCATACTAACTGCCTTCCGTCTCAAAGCATCGTCCACTAAATGGACATTACCAGATGATACAAGATGGTAATATCATAATCCTTGAGCAACTCAAGCCATCTCCGCTGCCTCAAATTGAGGTCTTTCTGCTTAACCAAGTGCTGAAGACTGTGATGGTCCGTGAACACCTCACAGGATATACCATATAGATAGTGCCTCCATATCTTCAATGCATGAACTATAGCAGCCAACTCCAATTCATGAACATGGCATTTCTTCTTATGATGCTTTACCTGACACGAACCATACGCAATAACTCCACTCTCCTGCATCAATACACATACGATCCCAACTCTCGAAGCATCACAATACACCGAGTAAGAGCATGAAGATGATTGCAATACTAGTACCGGAGATGTAGTCAAAGCTGACTTGAGCTTTTGGAAGCTCTCCTCACACTCATATGAGCACAAAAATGGAGAATTCTTCTCCATCAACTTCGTCAAAGGCGAAACAATAGATGAAAAACCCTGAACGAACATGTGGTAATAACTCGCCAAACCGAGGAAACTCCAAATATCAGTAGTTGAGGACGGCCAGGGCCAACTCTGCACCACCTCAATCTTCTTTGGATCAAACTGAATACCATCAGTGGAAACCACGTGTCCTAGAAAAGCCACGAAACTGAGCCAGAACTCACACTTGGAGAACTTTGCATAAAGTTTCTCCTCTCTCAACCTCTGCAATACCACCCTCAAGTACACCAGTATATCATCAATAAACATGATCATCAATTAACATGATCACAAAATAATCCAGATAAGGCCGAAATACACTGTTCATCAAAGGCATGAATGCGGCTGGGGTATTAGTCAGCCCAAATGACATAACCAGAAACTCATGATGCCCATATCTCATCCTCAAAGCTATCTTCATGATATTAGAATCCCTAATATTTAGCTGGAGATAGTGTCGACACCCCCTTTTATCAAGAGCGAAATCGGGTTTTATGATATTATGGGCAAAACAACTCTATTTCTTGTTTGGGAATTGGGTCACGAAATTGAAAGAGTCGCCACCTAATGATTATAGTGCATTAGGACACTTTAAGATGAAGAGAGTGTTTTTGAGAGAGAAACCAGAGTTAGGTAAGGGCTTGAAATTATCTCGAGGGGAAGGTGTTAGGCACCCCTCAAGATCCACAAATGTGGTTCCCAGCCGTGCTAATTGTGACTTTATAAAGAGATGAAGCAATTAAACAAATAAGGTTCACATGTAAGATATTCCCACAACTTGAAAACTAAAAAAATGAAAAGGAAATAAGTTTGAAATAGGAGAGATGATTAATTTGAAAAGCATTAAGAAAGTATTGAAACAAAGCACATAAGAGAAAGAAGGGTCCTAGGTTTAACTATAATATGGATCATTCGATGCAATATCTCACTCATATTCCCAAAGAGGGGTCGCTTTATGATATTATCGCATCGTCATCATCTCCATATTCTACCCTTCCCACCCCTTAGAGGTTATTTAAGCGTGTGAATTGGCCACAAATGCTTATTGCGTTCTATTACGCGTCCCGTCCTATGGATACTAGAGGGCATTTAGGATCGTTATTCCTATAAGGTTGGAACTAGGTTGAACCCTTTTGTATAAAGGTTAAAGTACTAGGCGACATACAAAAATAAGTAGGACTACATATAATGGAATCACGTAAAGAATGTAAAGGCTCAAGTATCCCTACATGAACAAACACGTATTTAGCACGTCTCAAACACATTCAAGGTCTAATGAAGGAAGGATTTGTAAAAGCTGGAGCATACGTTTAAACTAGAAGCTGGAGAATTTTGTATAAAAGAGTCGTAAAAAAATGTTCAGAACTTTTAAAAGATAGTATTAGTTTTCAGGAATTTAAAAACACTCATGGAACATATGGTAAATGCAGTTTCGGACAGGAGGAGTAACAGATAGTATTTTTAAGACTGCAGAAGTGTAAATAAAAATGGTAAAACAGATTAACTTAGAACTAGAGTTTGGAAAATTACAGAATGTACAGAATTCAGATAGTTCTTTAGAAAAATAGTAGTTCAGTTATGGACTAGGGGAAGAAAAGTAATTCAGTAAAAGTATTTGTCCAGATGATAAAAATAAGCAAAAGTTTTTGTACAAAATTTAGGGGAGCCACAGGGACAAACGAATTAGAGCGGAGGTGGATTAATGGAAACACGACTTAAGGCGATTAGTCCGTTTTATCCGGCCTACGGCTTGCCTAGGGTTATAAAAGATGGTGAACATGCATATTGGTTTCTTTGTTAAAAGAGTTTGTTTGACCAGTTTTTGCCAGATTAACGAAATATTTAACAGTTACGAACAAAAAATCCTAAGTACAGGATGTCTAATGCACATAAGAATCCTAAGGCATGGTATCTAAATGTAGTAACTTGTGGATTATTGGCTGTTTGTGATCACAAAACAACAAGCGTAAAGTAAAGAGACCTAGGAGCAGAATTTCTATATGTGAGATGCATGTCCTATACATGGTTTTGATTGCACAAATAGATAAGTAAAATCCTATAGTCATGTTTTCTACACATACCCTTAATAATCATGCATAACCCTCCCCAATTTCACTATAATCCCCCATTGTTCTTACAAATTATTACAGCCAAGTAATTAAAAATACAACAATGATAAAAAGAAAAATAAGAAGTTATTCTATTGAGAGCCTTCAGCCAATCCCAAACATCTCCAACCTCATTCCTTTTGAGTTTCAAAGCCATTACCAAGGCTGAGGTGCGGCAAAGTTCCTTAAGGGTTCGTTTGAACCCCTGGCCAATACTAGGCACCCAAAGATGTCCCAATTAGACAAGTGCAAACATTGGAAATGCCAGCCTTGTGCATCAAAGTTCCAAGGGTGCTCAAGGTTCCCATGGCAGTGCTTACGACAAGGGGACAGACCCTAAAGCTCTAAGAGTGAGATTGTATATGAGGGAGTTGAAAACAGTTGAGAGAAAATTTAAAAGAAACAGTTGGGAAAATTGACAGGTTGAGGCAGTTTGAAGAAACAGTTGAAAGAGTTGAAAAGGTTCTTTTGAAATTATTCCAGACTGACCAGTTTAGAACAGAAGGGCATCACACAAACATGGGAAGGGGAAATGGGAAACACACTCAAAAGTAAAGTGAACTACATACATACATACATACATACATACATACATACATACATACATCAGTTTGGACGAAGTAATAAGATATGATTGCAAGCCAAGGGTCATATTTCTTATTTTTATTAAGTTCTATTTTACTTATCTTTAAATAGAGATTTTAGGTTAAACAAGAAGGCAAGCAGACATTGATGCATGAAAACAATGCTCAAAGAAGACATTCATTGAGACAAGGAGGGGGTATGGGAGCAAAAACGTAAAGTGCAGATAAGTGAAGGGAACAGACAACATGTTGGGCAGAAGTAATCAGATCTGGTCAAAACAAAGGTTTAGCTCTTACTGTACTAAACCCCAAAATATAGTCAACTTTATGGAGAGGTTTCAGAATTGTTAAGTAGCCAAGCAGTAGTACACATGGAGGAAGAACATTTATTGAGATGGGGAGAGGGGAATAGGGAAAAGACATGCTAAGTTGTACTAATAGACCAGTAAATAACATGCTAATGACAAAGATAGAAACAAAACCAAAGAAAAAAGCACACAAGAAATATTATGAATTGCAAAATTAATAGGAACATTTTGTTTTGGAGACTGTATTTCAAATAGGTGATACCACTTGCAAAAAATAGGATATAATAGAAATGTAATAGTGCACAAAGGGATAGCAAAATGTGCAAAGGATGAGGGAAGAAATATGGGAGTAGCAGCAGCAGGAAAAATAGTAGCAACAATACGAGAATAGCAGAAGTAATGTGAGAACAACAGCAGTAACAAACCCTAATAGAACCTAGCAGTGCAAAGTAACCAATCAAATTACTCAATATTGGATGTTAGTCGATTGAGTGTTCAAAGAAGGGAATGAGAGAGTATAGCAATAGCAGAGAAAAAGAGAGTTCAGAGAGTTTTGCTTGTGAGCCGGGTGTGTTGTTGTTGTTTTCAAAAGAGGAAAGTGAGGAGTACTTATAGTATTAAAATGAGTAAACAAATAAGGTGTCAGTTCATATTTAAGAAACTGATATCAATCATAATCTCACAAGCATAGGGACTCCCCTTTAATTAAGGAGTCATAGGCAAACGGTAATAAACAATCCATTAAAAAGGGAAAGGAATCACAAAGTATGGTCTGGCCACATAAGGAAACAAAGAATAGTATAAGGTATATATTGCAAACTAGGCGCAATATGCTTAAGTAGGGAAATATGTAAAGCAAGTAAATCAGCATATTTGTGCACACAGATAAGGAAAGATATCACTTTAATTCTGGGAAATAATTTGGAAATTGAAAATTTGGGAAATCAGTTATCTAATTGGAGAATGTATACCACTGATTGAGGAAGGAAATTCGAAATCCATACCAAGACTGTAAGAAAGATACACAGATCACAATATAAGGCTAGTAATCACAGCCTTACAGAGATTGCAAGAGTCAGTATAAAGTCACCATATAAACAACAAAAATTCTCAAAAGAAGAACAACAACATGGTATGGGAATGAAACATTGGCACCAAAAATCAAAGTAAAGGGCACGGAGCTCATAAAAGAACGTGGAAATAGGCAAACACAGATACAAACATGTAGGGTTAGGTTTTTTATGAGATTTCGACAAAAAGTTCAGAGGTAGTACTGAAAGCCATGGATTAGTGCTAAAAACAAGAAAAGTAAAGTATTTTAGAAAGGGGGTTATGGAACCCTAGAAATAGAAATTACAGTGTGAAACCCAAGTTGTCAAAGAAACAAACAAACAAGTAAAATAAACAACCCAAACGACTACATAACACTCAGAAACGGTAAAAGAAACAGCTTTGAAGAAAGGGTTAGAAACCCTAGTCAGGAAGAATTGAAACTTTTTAAATACCCGGAGAAACTAAGTAGAAGTAGAGTGGAAAACAAGAAAATCAAACTAAAAGTCATTTAAAAGAGTAGAGATTAAAGAGAAAATTAGGGTTTTCAAATTGATTAGGGAAACGAAGAACATGGCTGTGAAACTCGTATACAATGCCGTAGAAGGCATCATCGTTCAAAGATCACCGGAGAAACACCGAAAACAGACCCCAAATAGAGCTTCAGTGACCGTCTTCTTTGGAGGAAGCTGCTAGGCTTCAAGCTTGAGAGAAAACCATGATATATGGATGCCATGGTTGCTGGGAATCGAGAGGGGTGATGGACGAGTGAGTTGGTATGACAATGAAGGCCATGAGAGAACCAGAAGGTTAAGGAGATGAAGGGTTAGAGAGTGTCCGAGAGTGAAAGGGAATGCAAGGGCGGCAGCTTAAGAGAAATGATTTTAGGGTAAAGGGGTCAAATGTTTAATTAAGGTAAGATCAATCGCGGACCATTGATCAAAATGATCAACGGCCACGATTTTAAACAGGGGTTCGGGCGGGTTAGTCCAAATAGGTTTGGGTTGGGTTATTGGGTCGTGATTTAGGGGTGGATTTGAGTTAGAATTTGGCCAAAATTGAAAGCTAAAAGGTCTATTATTGAAATGGCCAAATTTCCTTAATTTAATTTTGTAAAAATAACAAATAATTTTATAAAAATCCAATAAAAATACCGGGATAATAAAAATATGTTTTCGGGTTAACTAAAAATACGAGGAGCAATTTTTCACTTGAAATACTTATTAAATTGATAAAGAGGCTAAAACTGCAATTTAATACGATTTTAATTTAAAAATACTTAATGGCTTTGTAAAATCATGTAAAAATTACATAAAATAATAGTTTTAAGTAAATGAGAATAAAATAATTTATTTATTAAAATAATAAGATTTGATAGTAAATATTGGATTGTATTGTACAAAATAAGATATAAATTAGTTTTAAAATGCTTGAAAATTATATTAAAATACCCAACCTTTTGTGGATGCTTACATATGCATTCGCAAGCTATTTTACAAGTATTTTGGGTACAAAAATATGTAGGGAAAATTGGGTATCAACAACTGCCCCTCTTTACCCGAGTAGGATGAAAGAGTTGTCGGGTAAAGACAGGATGGTCAATTTTACCCGGAAGTGAAAATTGTACGAGAGATTCGATCGCGCTCTGGCTTCTGAGCTGCATACATATCCCTGGTTTTAAAGGAAGCAGGCCGTGTGTAGTTCAGGAGCCATTGGCAGAATATGCCAATGAAAATTTGAAAAGGTCGATGCAATGGGGTTTGAGATTTGGCGAGGGTTTGAGGATCGGGCGAGCTGCGGAGAACTGCAGTGGGACCGCACCTGCTGAGACAATCATGGCAGTTGGTGTACCTGGAAATGAACGATGTGCGGATATTTTGCATAATTTAAACGTGATGCAAGTTCCCATCAGACCGTTAATGCTGTCTTTGGACGATTAGGATGACGTCCTTAGATTATGACGCCCGGGCTATCAAGAGCATGAAAGTAAAGATTTGTAGGCCATGAAATGGTGTTCTCGAGCAATGCATATGGTGCCTCCGAACTATGACGCCTTTGAATAAGTTGGCGATATTTCAGCCCATGAAAAGGTGGAAATATTTCAGGCGAGCAGGAATTTAAAATGCAGGGCGGCGATATTTCAGTCAGAGTGGAGCAGGATGGTGATATTTCAGCCAAAATATAAAACAAAAGAGGTAGAGCTTAACCTCGAAAGGCAGAAGATAGCCTTATGCAAAAATGCGAGATGGAGACAGAGCTTGGTCTCGGAAGGCAGAAGATAGCCTTACGCAATGATGGAGGCAGAGCTTAGCCTCGGAAGGCAGAGAGTAGCCTTATGCAAGATGGAGGATGGAGACAGATCTTAGTCTCGAAAGGCAGAAAATAGCCTTATGCAAGAATGCAAGATGGAGACTGAGTTTAGTCTCAAAAGGCAGAAAAGCCTTATGCAAGGATGGAGGTAGAGCTTAACCTCACAAGGCAGAGAATAGCCTTATTCAAGAACGCAAGATGGAGACAGAGCTTAGTCTCGAAAGGCAGAAGATAGCCTTATGCAAGATGCAAGATAGAGACAGAGCTTAGTCTCGAAAGGCAGAAAATAGCCTTATGCAATGCAATATGGAGACAGAGCTTAGTCTCGCAAGGCAGAAAATAGCCTTATGCAATGTAAGATGGAGACAGAGCATAGTCTTGGAAAGAAGAAAAATAGCCTTGTGCAATGCAAGATGGAGAAAGAGCTTAGCCTCAAAGAACGTAGAAATATAAAGGAGAGGATGGTGGTAATTTCTTAGCTGGTAGTTGATCGTACTATTGATGACTGCTGGGGAAGCGTCGAATCTAGATAGTAAGCCTTTGTCAGGTAGGTAGTGGTTTTGGTTTTGTAAGGCTCCTGCATCACCTATTTGCATCATGGATTCCTGCATCCAAAGAAAAATCGTGTGTTCTGAAAGGAGGAGGTTAGTCCGCATCCTTTGACCCCTGGCGTTCTATACCCTTTGGGCCAGCGTTGCTGAACAATAGCGATCCAAATGATTATATGCAAAATTTTGGAAAATATGATGCAAATGTATGTATATAAGTAAAGCAAAAGATAGTTTTTGTTTTATGATGAACCAAAACTGTAACGTGGTTCAAGGCACGACAACCTCGCTGGCTCCAAAATTTTGAGGGTACTCCTCAAAATTCTGCCCCAGTTTACTAGGCTGGTGCTGTTGAAGGCGGTGCTGAATGACTGAAAGCGGATTGGTCTTAGAATTTTGAGGGTCTTCCTCAAAATTCTGCCCCAATTTACTGGGTCGATGCTGATATTGGCAAGCTGACTTCAGAATTTGAAGGGTCCTCCTCAAAATTCTGCCCCAGTCCCAAATGCGGGGGAAAATGAAATTTTATTAATGATGTGACGGAACCCATAGGGTTGCCTACGTATCCCCTCTTAAATGGGAACCAGTTCAGATGTAGTTCAAATTACATCATAAAGAAAGCATAATTGCTAAATGTAATATCTCTTCACTGCATCGGAGTTTATTGGTTTTGGCCAGATTTCCCCATCCATTTTTGCAAGAATAAGGGCTCCTCCAGTTAGGATCTGACGAACCATGTACGAATCCTGCCAGTTGGGAGAGAACTTCCCTTTGGCCTCGTCTTGATGTGGAAATATCTTCTTCAACACCAGCTGACCTGGTGTAAACTTCCTTGGTCGAACTCTCTTGTTGAAGGCTCTAGACATTCTGTTCTGATATAATTGACCGTGACAGACGGTGTTCATTCTTTTCCCATCTATAAGAGCTAACTGCTCGTATCGAACCTTGACCCATTCTGCTCTATCTAGCTCAGCTTCTTGTATGATTCTCAAGGATGGAATTTCTACCTCGGCGGGAATTACTGCTTTTGTACCATAAACCAGCATGTAGGGAGTTTCCCCGAATGATGTGCGAACTGTAGTACGATAACCCAGTAGAGCGAATGGCAACTTCTCATGCCACTGCTTGTGCTTTTCAATCATGCTTCTTAGTATTTTCTTGATGTTCTTGTTGGCTGCTTCCACAGCTCCATTCATCTGAGGTCTGTAAGCTGTAGAGTTCATGTGCCTGATCTTGAAAGCTTCACACATCGCTTTCATCAAGTTGATGTTGAGATTGGAACCATTATAAGTGATGATTGACTCTGCAACACCGAACCGACATACAACCTGATCTCGGACAAAGTATGTCACGTCTTTCTTGGTTACTACTTTGTATGAGGCTGCTTCAACCCATTTAGTGAAGTAGTCAATCGCCACTAGAATGAACCTGTGTCCGTTTGATGCGGCAGGCTCGATTGGCCCAATGACATCCATTCCCCAAGCGGCGAACGGCCATGGCAAACTTGTTGCGGTGAGCTCGTTTGGAGGTACCTTTATCATATCTGCATGTATTTGACAGCGGTGACACCTTCGAACATACTGAATGCAGTCTGTTTCCATGGTCACCTAGAAATATCCTGCCCTTAGTATCTTCTTTTCTAGAACAAAACCGTTCATGTGAGGTCCACACGTCCCTGAGTGCACTTCTTCCAGTAACTTTGTTGCTTCTGTCGCATCGACACACCTTAATTGTCCCAAATCGAGAGTCCTCTGATACAGGATTCCTCCACTGTGAAAGAAGTTGTTGGACAGCCTTCGAAGCCTACGCTTCTGGGTAGCTTTTATCAAGCTTTGGATATTCTCCTGTTGTCAGGTATTTTTTGATGTCGTGGAACCAAGGCTTTCCATCGGCTTCTTCCTCAACATGTGCATAATAATCCGGTTGATCTTGAATCCTGACTTAGATAGGGTCGATGAAATTTGTGTAACGTGGCTAAGGTGTCAGCGAACTCATTCTGTATTCTTGGAACATCCTGGAATTCCATTTTTCTGAACCTTTTCCTCAACTCCTGTATGTGGTACAGATAAGGGAGTATCTTGGAATTCTTAGTTGCCCATTCTTCTCAAACCTGGTGTATGAGTAGGTCTAAATCCCTAATCACTAGCAGCTCCTGAATGTTCATATCAATGCCAGTTTAAGCCCCTACGATGCAAGCTTCATACTCGGCCATGTTATTGGTGCACGGGAACCTAAGCTTGGCAGATACCAGGTAGTAATGACCAGTTTCTAATACCAAGACTGCTCATATACCAATCCCTTTGAAATATGCGGCCCTGTCGAAAAACATCCTCGAACCGTCATAGGATTCTGAAAAATCCTCTCCTATGAAAGCTACTTCCTCATCGGGAAAATACGTCTTCAATGGTTCATACTCCCCTTCCACAGAGTTTTCTGTGAGATGATCTGCCAAAGCCTGTCCTTTAACTGCCTTTTGGGTGACATAGACAATGTCGAATTCACTCAACAAAATTTGCCACTTGTCGAGCTAGCCAGTAGGCATGGGCTTCTGAAAAATATATTTTAGGGGATCCATTCTTGATATAAGGTAGGTGGTGTAAGAAAAGAAATAATGCCTCAACTTCCGATCTATCCAAGTTAAACCACAACAGGTGTGTTCTAGTAAGGAATACCGAGCCTCGTACGGGGTAAATTTCTTGCTGAGGTAGTAAATAGCTTGCTCCTTTCTCCCCGTCTCATCGTGTTGTTCCAATACACAACCAAATGCTTCATCCAAAACCGTGAGATAGAGCAATAAAGGCCTCCCAGGCTCAGGTGGAACCAAGACTAGAGGCGTAGACAAGTATTCCTTGATCCTATTGAAAGCCTTTTGACATTCATCGATCCATTTGGTGGCGGCATTCTACTTCAGCATCTTGAAGATAGGTTTGCATATGACTATAGACTGAGCAATGAACCGGCAGATATAGTTAAGTCTCCCCAGGAAACTCATTACCTCTTTCTTGCTCTTCGGCGATGGCAACTCCTGAATAGATTTGACCTTTGATGGATTCATCTCTATTCCTCGACGACTTACGATGAAACCCAATAATTTTCCCGCAGGGACCCCAAATGCACATTTGGCGGGATTGAGTTTCAAGTTATACCTCCTTAGTCTGTTGAAACACTTTCGGAGGTCCTCCTTGTGATCTGCAGCCTTCTTGGATTTAATGATTACATCATCCACATATACCTCAATATCTTTATGTATCATGTCATGAAAGAGTGTAGTCATGGCCCTCATGTAAGTAGCTTCTACATTCTTCAACCCGAACGTCATCATTCTGTAGCAATACATTCCCCAAGGCGTGATGAATGTCGTTTTCTCTGCGTCTTATTCATCCATCCATATCTGATGGTACCCCGCAAAGGAATCGACGAACGACAGCAACTCATGCTTGGAGCAGTTGTCAGTCAGAATGTGTATGTTTGGCAAGGGGAAATAATCTTTTTGACTGGCCTGGTTGAGATCCCGGTAGTCGACACAGACTCTAACTTTCCCATCCTTTTTCGGTCTGGCACAATGTTAGCTAACCAAGTTCGATACTCTACCACTCGAATAACTCTAGCTTTGACCTGCTTAGTAATGTACGCCTTGATTATTATACTCATATCTGGCTTGAAATTTCTGAGCTTCTGCTTTACTGGTAGACATGCAGGATCTGTCGCCAACTTGTGAGCAACAATGGACGTGCTGAGACCGGTCACATCATCGTAAGACCATGCAAAGATATCCTCATATTCCTTCAAGAACTCTATATATTTCGCTTTTTCTGTTTGTGATAAGTGCACACTGATGCGCGATTCTCTGACATTCTCTGTATCTCCAAAATTGACGACTTCGATTTCATCCAAGCTGGACTAAGGTATATTCTCAAAATTCTCGGCCTCTCTGACAACCTCTTCTGGTATATCATCTTCCTCTGAGTCTATGTCCGATTGTTGCATAGCCTCGTTGCATGTTACAGTTGTTGGTTTATCATCCAGACATGTAATAGTAATGCTTTTTGAAAAATAAAGTAAACAGCAGAGAAAAATAATGAATAGCGAGATATTTGATAAAACTGAAAAAATGCTTTTGATTGAATTCATAAATGTTCAAAACATCAGGGCTCCTTGGAAAGTAAAGACAAATGCGGAAAGAAAATAACTAAAATAAAGGTGCATGATGCTTGTTCAGCCATGCTACCCCGAAGGTTTCCGGACGATGGTGGTCCTGATTGACCAGTTGGTGAGGCGCTCCCCTTAGTTCACAGCTTGAATGGAAGGGCCTTCCTCCCCTTCCTCTTCAAAGATCACACAACAGTCCATGTCCTCTAGAAACATGTTCTTCCGACCCGTAGAGAGTGTTGAATGGCTGAAATGTCTGCACCAAGTGAGGTATGGGGCATTCCAATGGATTATATGGGCCTTGCCATGGTGGTGACCAGTTTCTGAATTCTTGCAAAGTGTACTCGTATCTCAGTCCGAAGGTAGTACCATTTTTCTTCATCTGTATAGGTTTGGTGATACCTTGAAGATTCTTACCAAGTCCTTTCCCCGGTTCATACCTACTCCAATTAAGAATGCTCTCAACCTTGTTTCTCCACTATTTGTCCTTATCCACCATTATGAATCTAGAACATGTCTGGCGCATTCTCAGTGTTGAACCTGAAATGGTCCATGAAATCAGATGCCATATTTACCCAACTCGTCCACTTCTTCGCATCTTGGCTGATGTACCAAGATAAAGCATCCCCTTTCAAACTCCTCATGAATAGCTTCATGCGGACTTTCTCATCCTTATCAACTCCTACTAATTTGTCACAATACATCCTGAGGTGAACCCTGGGGTCATCCGTACCATCAAACATCTCGAACTAGGGAGGTTTGTACACCTCCGAGAGTTCGACATCGGGTTGAACACACAAATCTTCATAATTCATACCTTCCACACCCTTGTTACCTTCCACGCCTTGAACCCTACTAGTGAGTTTCTTGAGTTCAGCAGCCAAGTTCTGAATGAGTGAATCTGACTGTGACACATCTGGTATGGGCTATGTATAGTATGGCAGAGTATCCACGAAGATAGTGGTATCCTGGTGGTTCGGACCATTTTGAGGCTTAGGGATGAGCGGTGGAGCATTGTTGCGAACTTGGGTTAGGGTCTTCTGCGGAGGTGCATAGACCTGATTGTTGACATCTGCAGCAGCAACGGAGATGGACAGAATTTAATACTCCGGACCTGGTCCAGTTCCTCTCGAAACCTTAGAAAAGTTTGCACCAAGTGAGCAACAGTTTCTTTGGTGATTGGGGTACCCTGACAAGTTCCTTCAATTTCCTTTCTTGCTTCGTTATCTGCCATCTTTCCTTAGTTCCTGTTTCTTGGAGGACTCGGAGGAGGAGGAGGAGGACCCTTGGATCTTGTTGAATTTGCTGATGGTGTCAGAATGCAGGAACTAACCTTTGGGGAGGGGGATAAAAAGAAAAAGAAAACCAAAAGGTAAAACGTTACTGCAGATTCTGAGAAACAAAACATTGCAGTATTTAAACACGTTGTTGGAAATGTATAAATAATTTCCTATTTGGGTGCCTCATTGTGCCGGAGGTAGGCCTAGTGACAAATATGATTTGGAGGCCTCATAATACCAAATGCCTCATTTTACTAATAGAAAAATAGAATGAGTCAAACAAATTAAAATAAATAAGAATTGTCACTAATGGTCGAGGGCCTTATTACATTAAGAAAGCAGTAAAATCCTAACTACTTGGTCCTGAAAGGACCTTCCCCAGACTCGGTATCTTTGCCTCCCTCGTACAGCTTCATTAGCTCGTGCAGTCCCAGCAACAAATAAGCCTAAGCCAAGTGCCCACCTTCATTACCTTCAGCTTCCTGATAGTCTTTGATCCTTTTCAGAAACTTTCCTTCTAGCTCCACTATACCCTGTTCCAAGTACCCTAAACGGTTGCTTGCGCGGATAGCCATTTCCTTCCATTCATTGATTACCTTCTCTTAAGCCTCTAGTATTTCTCGATGTTCAGTCTCGCACTCTCGCATCCGCTTGCGTAGCTGATTATACTTGACCTTTGCTGCAGCCTCCTCATCAATAACCCTATGGCCATGAATGAACCTATTTTCCCCAAGCCCATATGATCATCATCTAACCACACTGGATAAAGCGGCGCATATCTCGCCTGATACATGTGTGGCTCCAAAGATTCCTTTTCTAGAATAATTTTGGAGTGCCACATATGCTGAGCCCGGCATCTGTGTAGGCTATCGTCATCCTGGAAATCATCCATGTAGTGACTCGTCTTTTCCACTCTCGGTATAATTTTCTTCCTTCCAGTTTCCTCATGAATCGGAGAGGGACATAAGGGTAAGTTCCTCTTAAGGCGATGAGCACAAGGAATGGTGCATCCCTAGACCGAATGATAAACTCTCCAGTTAGAAACCACTCGTACATTCATTGTACCTGCTCTTCTCTTTGATTCCTTAATAGTTCCACCCATCCACTGGCGTCTTCCAGGTGAGCAAACATATCCGACATGAAGTGCATCCGCTTTGGATGATGGAAAGCAATATGATCATCCCAATCCCGACGTATGATCTCCTGCCTATACTCTCCCTTTTGAAGATGTTCAATGAGCCAGAGTTGTAGTAGCAGATTGCACCCTTCAAAGTGTGGTGCCCCTTGTTGACATTTCTCTAAGTCTCGGTACAGTTCTGCAAGGATCATAGGTGTTATGCTGAATGTCTACCCGCCGATACCCTCCATTACGGCTTTGGTTACCATGGCTAGTCTTGTTTGGATCTAGCCTTCTTCATCGGAAAAACAATCATGCCCAGGAAACAGAACATGAATACAAAGGCCCTCCTATGTATATGCCCCAAATAGGTGAGGGCGAACTCGTCCATATGATTGTTGTATGATTTACTATGTCCGAACCTTTCATACATGAAGTCAAAGGTTATGTAGGAGTCCTTCAAACTTGTCAGATTAGGATTCTTTTTTAGCCCCATCATTTTCAAGAACCCTCTACCTTTGTGGTTTTCTAGCATGAGCAGCCACGGGCTATCCCAAGGAATTCCAGCTAAACCCCTAATTTCCTCAAACAACGGCGTCATTTCGATATCCCCAAAGCGGAAGACGGACCGTTCACTATCCCAAAACATAGTAGCAGCTGCCACAATCTTGTTATCTGTCCTAACTTCAAGAAGTGAAGGAAGATTTCCTAAGTGTTTGCGGACAAATACCCGATCACTACCATGAAAATAATCCCACTAGCTTAGAAACTTTGGATGAATGTTTGGTACCATACCGAACCTTGGGACCTCGTGCCTCATTTCCTACAAAACAAAGAGTTAGGCCCTCAACCCCACCGAACCCGACCATTTAAATCAATAATCTGCAAAGGGTACTTAGTTCTCCGAATCAATGCACATAACGTGAATGTCCATTTGGGTTTCGAGGAAACCCGATAGACTTTTGGTTTAGGCTATCTTAATGGTTCGTTATACGGACGACATAAGTGACTCGGCTAAGTTTCACAATGATGCATGAACAATTAAATGGAGTAAGGTTTTTACTTTTGAAGTACTAGACAAGGTACCTTTGAGCGGACAACTAAAGAGGGAAAGGCGCGGAACCGTAGACTACACCGTTGATCGACTGGTTTTACCGCAAATATGCCTTTGCCAAATTTAGGGGGTTTGTAAATATTGAAAGATCGCAACGACTCATTATAAGCGTTGCTATAGGATTTTTTTGGCAGGAGTGGAAGATATGTTGAAGGATGCAATTACAATAAAGAATTAAGTACATGTATTTTGACGTTCATACAATAATGATTACAATAAATGCTTGAAATTAAAGACAAAATTGAAATAATGTAAAGACAGTAAAGTGGTAAAGCAGTTAAAGAAAAGAAAAGACATGAATAAACAAGTTAGTAATGGGAAGAAATGATTAAAGCAATAGATAAAGATAGTAAAGAAAGCAATAAACTCACAGAAGCACGTAATGGTAAAAGCCTTAAAGAAAGTCTCCAACAGAGTTGCTATGCTGTCGACGCCCCCTTTTTCAAGAGTGAAATTGGGTTTTACGACATTATGGGCAAAACAACTCTATTTCCCGTTTAGGAATTGGGTCACGAAAGCGAAAGAGTCGCCACCTAATGATTATAGTGCAATAGGACACTTCAAGATGAAGAGAGTGTTTTTTGAGAGAGAAACCAGAGTTGGGTAAGGGCTTGAAATTATCTCGATGGGAAGGTGTTAGGCACCCCTCAAGATCCACAAATGTGGTTCCCGACAGTGCTAATTGTTATTTTATAAAAAGATAAAGCAATTAAACAAATAAGGTTCACATGTAGGATATTCACACAACTTGAAAACTAAAAAAAATGGGGAGGACATAATTTTGAAATAGGAGAGAGGATTAATTTGAAAAGCATTAAGAAAGCATTGAAACAAGCACATAAGAGAAAGAAGGGTCCTAGGTTTAACTATAATATGGATCTTTTGATGCAATATCTCGCTCATATTCCCAAAGAGGGGTCGCTTCATGATATTATCGCATCGTCATCATCTCCATATTCTACCCTTCCCACCCCTTAGAGGTTATTTAAGCATGTGAATTGGTCACGAATGCTTATTGCGTGCTATTACCCGTCTCGTCCTATAGATCCTAGAGGGAACTTAGGATCGTTATTCCTATAAGGTTGGAACTAGGTTGAACCCTTAAGTTTAAAGGTTAAAATACTAGGCGACATACAAAAACAAGTATGACTACATATAATGGAATCACGTAAATCATGTAAAGGCTAAAGCCCTCCGTGAACAAACAAGTATTCAGCACGTCTCAAACACATTCAAGGTCTAAGGAAGGAAGAATTTTTAAAAGCTGGAGCATAAGTTTAAAACAGAAGCTGGAGAATTTTGTATAAAAGAGTCGTAAAAAAACGTTCAGGACTTTTAAAAGACAGTAGAAGTTATTAGGAATTTTAAAATACTCGTGGAATATATGGTAAAGACAGTTTGGACAGGAGGAGTAATAGATAGTATTTTTAAGGCTGCAGAAGTGTAAAGAAAAATTGTAAAACAGATTAACTTAGAACTACAGTTTGGAAAATTACAGAATGTACAGTACTCAGATAGTTCTTTAAAAAAATAGTAATTCAGCTATGGGCTGGGGGAAGAAAAGTAATTCAGTAAAAGTATTTGTCCAGATGATAAAAATAAGCAAAAGTTTTTGTATAAAATTCAGGGGAGCCTCAAGGACAAACGAATTCAGGCGGAGGTGGATTAATGTAAACAAGGCTTAAGGCGATTATCCGTTTTATCTGGCCTAAGGCTTGCCTAGGGTTATAAAAGATGGTGAACATGCATATTGGTTTCTTAGTTAACAGAGTTTGTTTAACCAGATTTTGCCAAATTAAAGAAATATTCAACAGTGCGAGCAATAAACCCTTACAGCAAGATATCTAATGCACATAAGAATCCTAAGGCATGGTATCTGAATGTAGTATTTTATGGATTATTGACTATTCGTTGTCATAAAACAACAAGCTGAAAGTAAAGAGACCTAGGAGCAAAATTTCTATATGTGAGATGGATGTCCTATACATGGTTTCTATTGCACAAATAGATAAGTAAAATCCTACAGTCATGTTTTCTACCCATACCCTTAATAATCATGCATAACCTTCCCCAATATCACTATAATCCCCCATTGTTCTTACAAATTATTACAGCCAAGTAATTAAAAATAAAACAGTGATAAAAGGAAAAATAAGAAGTTATTCTATTGAGAGGCTTCAGCCATGCCCAAACATCTCTAACCTCATTCCTTTAAAGTTTCACATCCATTACCAAGACTTGGGTGCGGCAAAGTTCCCTAATGGTTTGTTTGAACCCATGTCCAATATCAGGCACCTAAAGATGTCCCAATTAGACAAGTGCAAACATTAGAAATTCCAGCCTTGTGCATCAAAGTTCCAAGGGTGCTAAAGGCTCCCATGGCAGTGCTTACACCAAGGGGGAAGACCCTAAAGCTCTAAGAGTGAGATTGTAATTGAGGGAGTTGAGAATAGTTGAAAGACAATTTATAAGAAATTGGGAAAATTGAAAGGTTGAGGCAGTTTGAAGAAACAGTTGAAAGAGTTGAAAAGGTTCTTTTGAAATTATTTCAGACTGACCAGTTTAGAACAACAGGGCATCACACAAACAGGGGAAGGGGAAAGGGGACACACACTAATAAGTAAAGTGAACTAGAGACACACAGACATCACGTTGGAGGAAGTAATCAGATATGATTGCAAGCCAAAGGTCGTATTTCTTATTTTTATTAAGTTCTATTTTACTTAGCTTCAAATAGAGATTTTAGTTAAACAAATAGGAAAGCAGACATGGATGCATGGAAGCAATGCTCAAAAAAGACATTCATTGAGACATGGAGTGGATAAGGGAGCAAATATGTAAAGTGCAGATAAGTGAAAGAAAGACAACATGTTGGGCAGAAGTAATCAGATATAGTCAAAGCAAAGGTTTAGCTCTTACTGTACTAAACCCCAAAATATAATCAACCTCAGGGAGAGGTGTCATAACTGTTAAGTAGGCAAGCGGTAGTACACATGGAGGAATAACATGCATTGAGATAGGGAGAGGGGAATAGTGGAAATACATGCTAAGTTGAACTAATAGACCAGTAAATAACATGCTAATGACAAAGATAGCAACAAAACCACAGACAAAAGCACACAAGAAATATTATGAATTGCATAATTAATAGGAACATGTTTTGGAGACTGTATTTCAAATAGGTGACATACCAGTTGCAAAAAATAGAATATAATAGCAATATAATAGTGCACAAAGGGAGAGAAAAGTGTGCAAAGGACGAGGGAGGCAATATGGGAGTAGCAGCAACAGGAAAAACAGTAGCAACAATATGAGAATAGCAGCAGTAATGTGAGAACAACAACAGTAACAGACCCAAATAGAACCCAGCAGTGCAAATTAACCAATCAAATTACTCAATCTTGGCTTTTAGCTGATTGAGTGTTCAAAGAAGGGAATGAGAGAGTATAGCAATAGCAGAGAAAAAGATAGTTTAGAGAGTTTTGGTTGTGAGCCGGGTGTGTTGTTGTTGTTTTCAAAAGAGAAAAGTGAGGAGTATTTATAGTATTAAAACGAGTAAACAAATAAGGTATCATTTCATATTTAAGGAACTGATATCAATCATAATCACACAAGCATAGGGACTCCCCTTTAATTAAGGAGTCATAGGCAAACAGTAATAAACAATCCATTAAAAAGGAAAGGAATCGCAAAGTATGGCCTGGCCACATAAGGAAACAAAGAATAGTATAATATAATATATTAATGTATATATTGCAGACTGGATGCAAGATACTTAAGTAGGTATATATGTCAAGCAAGTAAATCAACATATTTGTGCACACAGATAAGGAAAGATATCACTTTAATTCTAAGAAATAATTTCGAAACTGAAAACTTGAAAAATCAGTTATCTAATTGGAGAATGTATCCCACTGATTGAGGAAGGAAATTCGAAATTCATACCAAGACTGCAAGAAAGATACACAAATCACAATTTATGTCTCGTAATAACAGCCTTACAGAGATTGCATGAGTCAGTATAAAGTCACCATATATACAACCAAAATTCTCAAAAGAAGAACAACAGCATTGTATGGGAATGACACATTGGCACCAAAAATCAAAGTAATGGGCACGGAACTCATAGAAGAACATGCAAATAGGCAAACATAGAGACAAACATGTAGGGTTAGGATTTTTTATCAGATTTTGACAAAAGTTCAGAGGTAGTACCGAAAGCCATGGATTAGTGCTAAAAACCAGAAAAGTAAAGTATTTTAAAAAGGGAGTTATGAAACCCTAGAAATAGAAATTACAGTGTGAAACCCAAGTTGTCAAAGAATCAAACAAACAAGTAAAATAAAAAACCCAAACGACTACATAGCACTCAGAAATGGTAGAAGAAATAGTTTTGAAGAAAGGGATAGAAACCCAAGTCTGGAAGAATCAAAAAATTTGAAATACCCGGAGAAACTAAGTAGAAGTAGAGTGGAAAACAAGAAAATCAAACTAAAAGTCATTTAAAAGAGTAGATATTAAAGAGAAAATTAGGGTTTTCAAACAAATTAGGGAAATGAAGAACCTGGCTGTGAAACTCGTATACAATACCGTAGAAGGCATCATCGTTCAAAGATCACCGAAGAAACACCGAAAATAGACCCCAAATAGAGCTTCAGTGACCGTGTTCCATGGCGGAAGCTGCTAGGCTTCAAGCTTGAGATAAAACCATGATATAGGGATGCCATGGTTGTTGGGAATCGAGAGGAGTGAGGGAGGAGTGAGCTGGTATGGCGATGAAGGCCATGAGAGAACCAGAAGGTTCTAAGAAGATGAAGGGTTAGAGAGTGTCTGAGAGTGAAAGGGGATACAAGGGCGGCGGGTTGAGAGAAATGATTTTAGGGTAAATGGGTCATATGTTTAACTAAGGTAAGATCAATCGTGGACCGTTGATCAAAATGATCAACGACCATGATTTTAAATGGGGGTCCGGGCGGGTTAGTCCAAATAGGTTTGGGTCGGGTTATTGGGTCGTGATTATGGGGGTGGATTTGAGTTAGAATGTGGCCAAATTTCCCTTAATTTAATTTTGTAAAAATAACAAATGATTTTATAAAAATCCAATAAAAGTACTTGGATAATAAAATTACGTTCGGGGGTTAATTAAAAATACCAGGAGGAAGTTTTCACTTGAAATACTCATTTAATTGATAAATAGGCTAAACTGCAATTTAATGCAATTTCAATTTAAAAATACCTAATGGCTTTGGAAAATCCTGTAAAAATAACATAAAATTATATTTTTACGTAAATGAGAGATTAAAATAATTTATTTATTAAAATAATAAGATTTGATACTAAATATTGGATTTTATAGTACAAAATAACTTATAAATTGGTTTTAAAATGCTTGAAAATTATAGAAAAATACCCATCCTTTTGTGGATGCTAACATATGCATTCACAAGCTATTTTAATAGTATTTTGGGTACAAAAATACGTTGGGAAAAATTGGGTATCAATATATTGCCTGAACGGAGATCAATCTTAGAGAATACCTTTGCCCCCTGAGGTTGGTCAATCAAATCCTCAATACGAGGTAGTGGATACCTGTTCTTCACTGTCACTTTGTTCAACTGTCTATAATCAATGCATATTCTCATGGTGCCATCCTTCTTTTTTATAAATAACACTGGTGCGCCCCACAATGACACACTCGGACAAATGAACCCCTTATCTAGGAGTTCCTGCAGCTGCTCCTTCAACTTCTATAGCTCTGCTGGTGCCAAATGATAGGGAGGAATAGAGATGGGCTGAGTACCCGACACCAGATCAATACCAAAGTTAATATCCCTGTCCGGCAGCATGCTGGAAATACATCAGGAAATTCCCTTACCACGGGAACCGAATCAAGACTAGGAGCCTCCACTCCAACATCACTCACAAATGCTAAATATGATAAACATCCCTTCCCAACCATCCGCTGGGCGTTTAAGAAATAGATTACCCTGCTGGGTACATAATCAGTCGTACCACGCCACTCGATCCTTGGAATACCCGGCATATCCAATGTGAATGTCTTGGCGTGATAGTCCAGAATAGCATGGCATGGTGATAGTTAATCCATGCCAAGAATAACATCAAAATCTACCATGCTCAATAGCAGCAAGTCAACTCGGGTCTCCAGACCCCTAATAGTAACAAGACGGGACCGATACACGTGGTCCACAATAATAGTATCACCCACCGGGGTAGATACGTGCACAGGTAACGCAAGATAGCCTCGGGTAGTACCCAAATGATGAGCAAAGTAAGAAGATACATAGGAATATGTGGATCCAATATCAAATAAGACAGAGGCATCCCTGTGGCAAACTGAAATAATACATGTAATTACAGCATCCAAAGCAACAACATCTGACCTGACCTGAAGAGTGTGGCAACGATCCTGACCACCACCGGATCGACCTACCACGTTGGGGAAACCCCTAACTGCCTGAACCTCACCCCTAGCTGACTGGGCAGGTGCTGAAGACACAAGGCCAGAAGATAAGGGCTGGCCCATCTGCTGAGATAAACAGGATGAACGGCGGGGACACTCCCTCCGCATATGCCCAAACTTGCTACACTCATAACAACTCGCTGACGCTGGGAGATAAGACTAAAGGGAACCCCTCACACAAGAATAACTCGGCCGAGATGAACCCTGAACAGATGGGGCATGAGACGAACTATGCGCTGGAAGTGCACTTAGAGATGGCTGACCCTACTGAGAGCCATGATAACCCCCATCAGAAGATGAACCACGGTACTCTGACCGAGCTGGCTGTGGAGGCCTGAAAGGACGTCCCCCACTCTTCTGAAACTGGCCCCTAGATGGAGCACCACTGGAGCCACCTAATCCTCGAGGCCTCTTGGCCTTCCTCTCCTCTCCCTCCTAACTTCGAGTCGTCTCAATATTACGGGCTATATCCACCGCCTCCTCAAAGGTGTGACTCAGGACCCTCTCACGAGTCATCAGAATACAGATGGGATAAATGAGTCCGTCCACAAATCGTATGATCCTCTCTTGATCCGTCGGAACCATCCACGGGGCATAACGAGCTAACTCTACAAATCTTACCTCATACTGTGTCACAGACATATCCCTTGACAAAGCCACTCAAACTGCATGCGCAACTCCTCCCTCTGCGACCGCGGCACCCACTTCTCCAAAAAGATAGTGGAGAACTCCTGCCAAGACAACGGTGCTGCACCTACCGACCTACGCCGCTCATATGCCTCCCACCATGTAAATGGTGCTCTTGAGAACTAAAACGTGGAAAAATATACCCCACTGGTCTCTAAGATCCCTGCTGTTTGAAGCATGCGTCGACACTTGTCGAGAAACCATGGGCACCCTCGCCTGGAACACCTTTGAGAGTTGGAGGTGAAAGCCTGATGAACCTCTCAAGATGATGCTACTCGTCATCTGGCATCACTGGCACTCTATCACCCTAAGCCGAACAACTGGCAGGACAGGGGCAATCGGCTGAGCTGTAGTGCCTCTGAGGTCTGCAAACCCAGTACACCCTACACCAGAGTGCGAGCTGCGGGGGCCTGATAACCACCCCCAATCTCAGATGTAGCTGTGGTAGTAGTCGAGAGTGCCTAAGCCAGGCTAGTGCAAACCAATATGATCTGAGCCAGGGCCTCCTGAAGACCCGGAATCACAATAGGCACTGCTTGTTCCTGAGCAGGTGCTGCTGGAACCTCTACAACTGGAGGCTGATCCTTAATGGGGGCATCTGGTGGGTCAATTGGTGCTGCCCCTACTGCTCTGCCTCGACCACGACCACGGCCGCTTCCTTGGCCTCTAGTGGGTGGCGATGGTGGTCGTCCGCCACATCCGGTCACACGCATTTTCACCATATGCGTGAGAATAGAATATAGAACTTTAGTTCTCTGATCAACAAAGTCGCATGACACGAATTTCAAGAATGTTAAGTTTTTCCTAAAAGTTTTGCAGCCTCTCGAGGATAAGTACAGATGTTTCCGTACCGATCTGCGAGACTCTACTAAACCGGTTCATGACTTGCGAGGCCTGGTAACCTAGGCTCTGATACCAACTTGTCACGACCCAACTTCGGTCGTGATGGCACGCAACACCTTGTTAGGCAAGCCCGACCATTTAGAAAATTCCCATGCAAATAATTAACTTAAATTACCAAGCTTAGAATAACATTCTCAGTTTAATATTAATAAAACATTGCGAAATCCGTAATAAAAAATAATAACAGCCCAAAGGATACGAGCCTCTAAGTGCAACTAAACAGTACCCTAAACAAAGAAAATCTAGATATAGAAACAAAAGATAGATAAGAGGAGAGATCAAGTCTTGCGGACGCCAGAAACTACCTTGATAACCCCGATACTAAGCTGAGGAACAGCAGATAGTTGCAGCTAAGCCTCCGGGACCCCTGTATCTGCACACAAAGTGTAGCGAGTAGAGTGAGTACTTCCAACCTAGTGAGTAATAGAAATAAATAACAACTGAATGTTAGAAATCCGGCAAGAACACTATACAGTTCTAATATCAACACTAAAGGCAGTAGATAAATGCTAAACAGGGAAATAAACAAGTAAAAACTTCTATGTTACGTCCGAAAAATTACTAACACTGCTGCGGCACGCAGCGCGATCCAATATAATATATATAATATACTGCGACGCGCAGTCCGATCCAATAAATATAGTCGACTGCGCTCACTGGAGGTGTGTGCAGACTCCGGAGGGGCTCCTTCAGCCCAAGCGCTATAATACTGCGACATGCAGTCCGATCCATATAATATATCACTGCGCATGTAGTCCGATCCATATAATATACTACTGCGGCGTGCAGTCCGATCCATATAATACACTACTGCGGCGTGCAGTCCAATCCATATAATATACTACTGCGGCGTGCATCCTGATCCGGTATATATCAAATACCCTCACTACGGGGTCCTTGGCCCCTCTTAGTCAGTATTGACTTGGCCTTTCTGGCTCACTCAGGTATTGCTCATTTAGGGTGCAAGTTAATATGTCCGGTTTATTTCATGATTTACAGTCAAAGTCAGGACATATGGTAGGTGTTCAATAGCTAAAGTGAGGTCAATCAGCTCAACATGCTCCCTAGGAGTTCTACAGATCGTCACAAGGCCTCAAACATGGCAACTAGCCCAAAATATACGGGTACAAGCTCAGTCTCAGTAAAAAAAGTGCAGTAAGTCATCAATTGGGATGGACCATGTCCGAGTCCCCAGCTATAACATCACCACGCTCATCATACGGCGCGTGTTTCATCTTATCATAGCACCACATAGTGCAAATACAGGATTTCAAACCCTCAGTATATCATTCATAACCATTACTCACCTTAAGCCGGAACAAACTCCTAGCTCGCCTTGTGCTTTCCTCGCAAATCGACATCTTCTACTGCAGAATCTGACCAAAACCAAAAGGAATATGTTATAATAGGCTAATGGGACATAACCCAATAGAAAGAACTTGAAAAACACCCAAAAATACGAAGTTGGAAAAACCCGAGCCCTGGGCCCGCTTCTCGAAAAAATCATGAAATTTACATCACCGGATTCTCCGTGCATATAAAATGAAAATCGAGGTCCGTTTGACCTCTCAAATCACCGTTTTACTCTCTCTTAGGCTTCAAGCTCTAACCACCATTTTCTTCCTTAAAACCTTGAATTTCAGTGTTTAATCTACTATTTTACACCATATAGACATAATCCAAGGCCAAGAATCATTTCCTTAAGGAGACCCTCAAAACCCTCTTCAAAATCGCTCAAGAATCGCCTAAGTACGAGTTCAAATATTTTCTCCCTTCTCTTTCAAATTTAGAAATCACTGTTCACTAATACCACATCAATTTTCTCTTACGCGGTCAACTGACCTCTACTGCGGTCACCGCTTATGAGGCCACACGACTACATATGCGGTCTCACTTAAATCACATGGACCGCTTCTACGGTCAAAATATAGCTTCTGCGGTAACCGCTTATGCAGTTCCCAAACCGCTCCAGTGGTCCAAGCCGGCCCTCCCTCAGGCCGCTTATGCGGAGAACCAGATGCTTCTATGGTTACCGCTTTTGTGGTCCCTCTCCGCAGAAGCATAAATACAAGAAGCCAGACCTTATTTTCATGCAACAACTCCAAAAAACCTCCGTTCAACAACCCAAATTCACCCCGAGGCCTCCGGGACCTCAACCAAAAACACAGACCAAACCTAATACTTCATTCAAACTTGCTCAAGTCATGAAAATGCTAGCGTTAACATCAAATTCCTCAATTATGATCAATTCAAAGGCTAAATTTCTTACAAATCTTCCGAATTGCATATTCGACCAAAAACCCGACCTACACACCTCCGAGTGACCTGAAACTTTGCACACATATCCAAAATCACCCAACAAAGCTACATCAACTCTCGTAATCCCATTCTGACCCCTGGATCAAAATCTCACCTATCAACCAGAATTCGCCAAAATTCAAACTTAGCCAATTCAAGCCTAATTCCACACCGGACCTCCAAATTCAGTTCTGATTTCACTCCCAAGTCATAAATTACCACCCGAAACTAGTCGAATCATTGAAAATTCATTTCGATCCCTATAACTCACAAGTCAATATCCGATTGACTTTTCCAAACTAACCTTCTCTCAAAGAGATTAATTGTCTCCTTTGCACCCAAATTCTGTTCGAATTACTTCAAACTCTTCAAACACATATAATGAACCATGTAGAAGCATAAAACGGGAAAAACGGGGCGGTAAATCACGTGACGAAGGGCCGGGTCGTCACAATCAATTAATGCAACTGGAGAAGTCGATAATTTCAAAGTAAAGAAAAATTATATTGATGATATTTTGAAGGGATTTACCATGTTAAAGACAAATTATACATGGCAAATATTGAAGGGAAACTGATGTTAACTAAAGACGATAATCGCGACCTTGTTGATGCAACATATTTTAGAGAATTGATGGAGAATATAAAGTACTTGACTTCTACAAGGGTTGATATTACTCATGACATGATCAAGTTTAAAGTTCCTTGTTTAAGGGAGGTTGTTAGAAATTAACCCAAGATAATTAGTATTCCTATGTTGTCTAGAATTTATTATTTAGTAATTTATTTAATTCATGTCTAGTAAGGTTTTTTTTTTTACCAATTTTATATTGGAATAGGTTTTTAATTTTGTAGTATTATAAATAGGGTTACTACTACATATTTCCTAGTATGGAGAGGTAACTATCCTATAGAGAGATTCAAGAGTTTATGAGTTGTGAGAAAGCCTCCTACCAAGTTCTCTCCCTACTTTAATAAAAAAAATTTATATAGCTTTTGCTGAATTTTTTGCTTGTGACTAAATTGTTCTTGGGGTATTTCAATCCTTTCAAATTGGTATTAGACCTTGCATGAGATCTTGTCAGAGCCGGTATGAGATCCAAAAAAAATTGGATATTGTATTACCTAATTGTCTTAGTTTTGTGTTTGAGGACGAAAGTAATTTTGAAATTTGGTAGCAACAGAAGAAGATTTTTTTAAGGATATTGGATTATGATTCATCATTGATGAAGGATTTGAAGAACCCCTAGAAGGTACAACATTGACAGGTGATGAGACTACACAATTGGAGAAGAAAATACATTTAGATTATAAGGAACGCTACTATCAATCCATTAGGGTTGAATTGCATGTATCTAAAAAATATTTGTATGCATTGTCATCAAAGGAGGCTTGGACAATCATGGTGAAGTCATATCGAAAAGTTGCTGACATAAAGAATGAGAAACTGCAAGAGTTTAGGAATCAATTTGAGTTGGCTCATATGAGACCAACAGAGTCTGTCAAAGTGTTTTTTACAAGAATAGAAAAAATAGTCAATGATCTAAGGATCAATGGAGAAGTATTGAAAGAAGTTAAATTGTTTATAAAATATTACAGTCTCTGAGTTTAAAGTTTAACAACAAGAAAGTTACTCTTAAAGCTATCAAAGATCTTAGCACTCTCAGACTTGATGATTTAGAAGGCGAATAGGTGACATATGAGAAATAATTGAATCAACAGAAAGATGAGACAATGGAGGATGCATCACAAGACAAGAATAATCAACCAAAAAAAAAGACGCATCAAATCTGACGAAAATAAATCAAGAAGGCCAAAATTCAGAAAAAAAAGTAGAAAAGAATATAAGGTACATGTAATTTTTATAGTGATAGAAATTCTATTGAATACGAAGGGAAGTCAAATAATTTAAGCCAAAAATTTCTTCAGTTGTTAAAAAGGAAGATCTGGTTGCAGGGGATGTTCGCCCAAATGAGGTTAGTATTTCACAAGAAAAATTATTTGATTGTATTGAAAATGAACAGAGTAATAATGAAAGAAGCAAGATGATTCATCAAGAGAAAGTTTCTAATGATCCACCCAATTTTGAGGCAGAAATAGCTTGGGGTCCAGAACCACAACAACGCATGATTATAGATATCGAAGATAAAATAAATTTTGTGCCATTGTTCGAAATTACCCGTTTCAAGGAGCAAGAAAATATATATTGGTGCAACTGGAGAAGTAGATGATTTCAAAGTAAAGAAACATTATATTGATGATATTTTGAAGGGATTTACCATGTTAAAGATAAATCGTACATGGTAAATGTTGAAGGAAAACTGATGTTAACTAAAGACGATACTCGCGACTTTCTTGATGGAACATATTTTAAAGAATTGATGGAGAATCTAAAGTACTTGACTTCTACAAGGGTTGATGTTACTCATGGCATGATCAAGTTTGAAGTTCTTGGTTTAAGGGAGGCTGTTGGAAATTAAACCAAGATAATTAGTATTTCTAAATTGTCTAGGATTTGATATTTGGTAGTTTATTTAACTCATGTCTAGTTAGGTTCTGTTTACCTATTTTATATTGGAATAGGTTTATGATTTTGTAGTATTATAAATAGGGATGCTACTACATATTTTTTAGTGTGGAGAGGTAACTACCCTTTAGAGAAATTCAAGAATTTATGAATTGTAAAAAGATCTCCTACCAAATTCTTTTCTAATTTCATTTATTTCCGCTATATAACTTTTCCTAAATTTTTTACTTGTGTCTAAATCGTTCTTGCGATATTTCAATCCTTTCAATACCTCTTAGGGAAAGTCAATGGAATTCACAATGATGCAAAGATCAAGTACCATATATGAAGCCGTAGAGGTAAGAGAATTTGTTCATCGAATATTTTAACTTGAAAATAGTGAACGTGTATATATATATATATATTTGACAAAAAGAATATTAGCTCAAAAACTAAATAGTAAATCTGATCGGATATAATTTGTATAAAAATCTCTATCGATTTTGTCAATTTTCCACTTTAATAATTTTGGATGCATTTCGTTGGACGCGCATGTGGATGGAGCTTTTAGATTATCAATAGTTGAGATTTCTTCATTGAACCAAATAATTGAGTGTCAATTAGTCTAAGAAAAGAAAAATACTCAGATCGGTTACATTATTTTGAGCAACTTTAATGAATAAATAAATACTACTATAGTTGGTTTTAGATACCCAGTGTGATGAGGTCATCACTCAGCATGAGAACTACGTCATAGTATATCGTCGTGTTACGGAGAGTTTTAACCCAAAACGCGGATCCAAAAGAGTTCAATGACGAGGGTAAATTATATACTACTATAATACTACTAGTAGACATTTCATTTACTGAATAAAACGTGTTTTTGGTGGAAACAAAAAATAAAAGTATTTTTTAGCACGTGGAGGAAGGATCAATTATCAAATAAAAAATTTGACTAAAACAAGTGACAAGCTTGCTATTGAGTGAACAATTATTATTGTACTCATTTATGAGGTAAACAATTAATATTATCATTCAAAATTAAAAATTAATAGCTCTGATATGCCATTGATCAGCACATGCTCTCTCGTCGTCGTTCTTTCAAAAACTTGCAGAATGTATTATAAACTTGTTGTAGGTTGAGGTATTTAAGAATTAAAAGAATGGTCGTCTCCAGAAATGGTCTAAGGTTTCTGTCTGAAAATTGTCTAAGGGTTCTGTCTGAAAATTGTAGATGGGATTTGTCCAGCAAAAGTTCAAGAAATCTGCTGGAAGTTGTTGCATTGAACTGATATGATCTTCTTCAATCCAATACTCCATTCGATTTAAAAGGGAACAGCTCGAATATAACTCCGATAAATCAGTTGAAGAAACCTCCGTAGACGTTGCTGAAGTGTCAATAGCATTTAGACTAGCAGATGGCACCTCTCTCATACTATCACCCACTGCTTCCTGTTCCCAAAGATTATAAGAAGATCGCTCACTTTGAGATCCAGACTGTGAAGACTCAGAAAATTGCTCCATAATTGGTAAGTTGTTAGTATTTGTTTTGGCACGTTTCTTGAGATGAGCATGCCACTGGTTTTTGACATCGTTGTCGGATCTTCCGGGTAATCTTGCAGCTATGACTGACCATCTGCAATATTTGAATAAATTAAGAACATCTAACTAAGCTAGTGTTTGGCCATAAATTTCTAAATTTATTTTTGAAAAATCTTATTTGAGTGTAATTTAGTTTGGAGTGGACATTCATTTTCAAAATATGTTTTTCAAATTTATTTTGGAAAAACATGTACTATATTATTAGTGTTTGTAAATAAATTGGGAGCCGATTTTGGGATTTTGCCAAACTGTATACAAAATCAATGGCCAAACATGTGTTCGCCAATTAAAACCCAAATTTATTTTGGTAAAATTTATGACCAAACTGGTCCTAATTACTTCAATAGGTATCACAACTCAGTAGCCGGACATTAAAACTGTAATTTCTGGAAAAAAAAATAATAGTTGAATTTAAGTTAAAAAATATATTAGGAATTTGAAATTATGTTTGAACATGCATTTTACATGAAAAATTGTTGCAGTTTTATAAGCGTGGAAACAAAAATTTCTGAAAATTTTTATAAACTGCTTTTGAAAAACTCATTTTCGAAGTTTTTTAAAAAACTTGCAAGAATAAAATATGTATGAATAAACAGGTCCTTAATTAGTATAATCAATTCAATGTTTACCTGTTGCCATATTCCTTGTGTAGATTAATGATGAGTTCCTCTTCTTCAAGGCTATAATTCCCTTTCTTCAAACCAGGCCTCAAGTAATTTATCCATCTCAGTCTGCAGCTCTTTCCATATCTCATTAAACCTAAAAAAGAAATACAGTACTCCGTAAATACTTTCTCTTTGTAAAAGCGAAAGAGAAAATAAGGAAATCACAACAATGAGAAGAGTTCTGGGACTCCATATATACTAACCAGCATGTTTAGGCAATTGCCTCCAATTCGGATGACCAAATCTTTCAACAAAAGCTTTTAGTTTGTTGTCTTCTTCTTCACTCCATGCCCCTCTCTTTATTCCATTTTTGTCAACTGAAGGAGTTCTCACCATTTTCTTTGGAATACCTATATATATATATATGTATGTATGCTCGCTTGGTTTTCTTAATTTGATTTCTTTTTCTTAATTTAACTCTATCTGACTAACTTGCAGTCCAACAATTATGCTCTTATATATGCAGTTCGACCAGACTTAAGCCGTGTTTCTGATTAATTTATCCCTCAACTAAACCGAACGAGAATTATATTTCTATTCAGAATAAACAATGGAATTCCCACCTTCCCCCCCCCCCCACCCCCCCAAACAAACAATTGTAACTGGGTTTCAACTTTCAAGTCAAGGCATAAATCCTACAAAGAGACTGGCTTCACTGTTTTGACTGTAGTGATAAGCTTTCCACACTGACTGAACATTCAGTGAAGACGTGTTAATCGATTTCTTTATTTTCTTTGTTATTTACCTGAATTATTGCTTTGCTTTTCATCATTATATCCCTCAGAAATTAACCCTTTCACTTTTTCCCCTTAATTTAGTCGTGAGCTTTTGAAGAAATGTAAAACTGTTATAAGAAGAGTCTTACTTCAAGGCTAAGTCTTTTATCTTCCTATAAATAGAGGGGTCTTACCCCATTGTAAATCATCCCAAAAAGTATTAATAAGAATACTCATCTCTCTACTTTTCTCTCTATTGTTCTTGTTCTTGTATTATTGTTCTTGTTCTTATATTATTTCATAACACGTTATCAGCACGAGACTCTACCGTCTCAAGAATCTTCTCGAAAAATTTAAGGTATTTCTCTCTTCCTAATTTGATTTTTTTCGATTATGTCTGACATTATGAAAAGACAGTTCGTTGCCTTGAAATTTCGGGCAAGAACTATATGACATGGGTGTTGGATACTGAAATCCACTTAGATGCTATGGGTCTTGGAGACGCCATTAAAAACAGAGATAAAGCATCCACCCAAGACTGTGCTAAGGCCTTGGTTTTCTTGCGCCATCACCTTGATGAAGGTTTGAAAATTGAATATCTCACAGTCAAAGATCCATTTATCTTGTGGAAGGGCTTAAAGGAGAGATATGACAACCTGAAGTTGGTCACTCTACCACAAGCACGATATGATTGGACTCATCTGAGGCTCCAGGACTTTAAGTCCGTTTCTGAATATAATTCTGCAATGTTCAGAATTACCTCCAAATTGAAACTCTGTGGAGATAATATCACTGATTATGATATGCTTGAGAAAACGTTTACAACGTTTCATGCCTCCAATATGGTACTGCAACAACAGTACAGAGAGAAAGGTTTCAAAAAGTACTCTCAACTGATTTCTCTTCTCCTTGTGGCTGAGCGAAACAATGACCTGCTCATGAGAAATCACAAAAATCGACCCACTGGGTCTACACCATTGCCTGAAGTAGATAAGGTGTATTCCCATTATGCTAAGCGTGGAAAAGGCTATGGCTTTAATCGTGGTCGTGGTCGTGATCGGGGTCATGGCCGTGGACGTGGACAAGGAAGAAATTTTCCTGGTGTTAGTCACCCCCAAAGAGAGATAACCACCAAAAGCGGAAATAGAATTATGAGGATCCAAAAGCAAATAGTTCAGAAACTATGTGTTATCGTTGCGGTGGAGAAGGGCACTGGGCAAAAATTTATCGTGTACCAAGACATTTGGTTGAGCTCTATCAAGCATCTCTAAAGAGTAAAGACCCTGAAATCAATTTTGTTTCTGACAACAATTTTGAAAACACCCACTTGGATGTGGCAAACTTCTTTGAGCACCCTGAGGGGAAAATAGACCACTTGATCGGTGACGGATCCATGATTAAGGATGATGGAGTTGTTTGATTTTATTTTACTTATTTGTATTAGCTAGTGGATAAACTATTTGTCATTAGTATCAGCTCATATTAGTTAGTTTATGATATAATGTTAGTATTAGTTCTTTAGAATGTTTCAATATGCTTAAATTTCGAGGTATTTTTATTTTCCAGCAAAGTTAGTCGATTAACTAAAAAAATTGACTATCTAATATTTTGTATTAAAACTGAAATTTCCGCAAGCTAAGATATTCGAATATCTGATTTAGATATTCGAATAACCTGATTTAGTTATTTGAATAACCTGATTTAGTTATTCGAATAACCTGATGACTGTTCACTAAGTTAGTCGAATAACTAATTAGTTATTCGACTAACCAATATTTCGCATTAAAACTGGATTTTTCCGCAAGGCAAGATAGTCGAATATCAGGTTTAGTTATTCGAATAACCTAATGACTGCTTCCCTAAAGTTAGTCGACTATCAATCCAGTTATTCGAATAACCTCAACAGATTTTGAAAATATTGTTTAAATTAAAAAGCAACGGATTAAATACACTGATTTGTAGAAAATTAATCTACATAACGTATTTAAGCAACTTTTGCAAACACACTCGTAATGTACTTAACAACTAACGTACTTACATGACATTTCAACTTGAAACATTGTACCCTATACAGAGATATTATTAACACAGTGTACTGTCACATGTCTGCATTGGCTTATAAATGTACACTTCTATACTATTCACATATTCATGTCAATTGCTTAGTTCCAAATTTGTAATTATGTGATCGTCCATGATAATGTGCTAAATTATTCATCACATAACTTTTACACATTCTTTACATCTTACATACACTACTCGAGTTTTATGATACGCTGTCATATATTCACTGTATTACCTGTGTATATGTCCGTAACATACATGCGTGCACCTTTGTAACTACTGCACAATATAGTTTCCACTTCTATATGTTCATTCATTTATGCATCACATTCATGTACAACACACACGATACCGGAAAAGCAACATTTCCCAAAATTAGGGGGAGAAGTTGGTGAAATTTTGTGGAAAAATGCATCATTATCTCATCTTGATCCAAATACCTCTATTCGTGAAAAAGAGGTGCAAAAGATTATCCATTTGCAAAGAATAGCAAATCAAATGCCAGACGCATTTACAGATTTGAAAAGGATAACAAAATCACATATCCCCGCAGTGAATGTGACAACATCTGATTCACGAATACATATTCATTATTGGAAGAATATGAACATGAAATTGGTATTGAATATACCACACTCACCCTTAGAAGGAGGTTTGAGATGATACCACACTCACCCCTAGAAGAAGGTTTGAGATGATGTCATTATTATGGCATGAATGGTCATTGGTCACGTACCTATTGTACGCCAAAATAATTTGTCAATGTGATTACCAAAGGACAATAACAATGCAAGAAACATATCTTGCATATAATTTTTGACATGACCATAATGGTATAACTTTCTCTTTAAAAGAGATATTCACCACATGGATGTTGATGAATTTGTGGTAGTACAAAATTAATTGAGAGCTCTAGAAAAGCCAATTACTACTATGTTGGAGAAACACAATTGATTACCAATAAGGTATTGTGTTGTAGTAAGTCTCAAAGAAACTTATTCAGTTTCCAAAGTATATGTGAAAGTGGTTGATTATATTGAGACTATAAATAAAGGAAAGATTTGATATCTTCTATTACAACAACTTGTAGCGGGATAATTTGTGTATGAAAAGCTACCCGCTTCATTCTCCAGTTTGTACTACTTGTTCTCATTAATTAATTGACCAACTAAAGAGTTCGGGTTGAATCCCATAAATTCTGGAAATATCAAATGTGAATATGGGCCCATTCACCTGCCATGTATACCACATATGATGCATCTATGATATGGTTACATGCGCGATTGTTATTAACCTGCAGCCTGGCCGGTGCTTGCGCGGTAAGTTGCTCAGTAATCTAACTTCGAGCATAATTTCCAGATTGTCTATTCAAGATAGTTCATCTTTGGTTTACATCATAGTTGGTTTAGCAAAATGATTTATTGAGTGCCTCCACTGAATAGCTAAACTATTGCTTATGAGAACAAAGTTATATATATCAGTTTGATATACGTTGTATACGAGAGTATATTATATTCTCCCCTCATAAGTGGTTCAGGGTAAGGAACCAAATAATTTCATCTTATTATTATTAATGTGTTGTGTATATTGACATGATAATGCACAAAGATGATTTTCCAGAGGTGAGGAAACATGTTAGTTTTCCTAACATGAGGGGGAGACATGATGAACACTTGAGAAAAGGTTACATGAGATGAATTATCATTTGTATATATAGATCCTCGAATATCATAATATGAACATGAAGTTCATAAAAGGATAATTCAATTGCAACATATTGCAAAGCATGCTACATCCAAAGAAAGTAATATATTCTCACTGCAAATGCTCATATTAAGTCGTAGAAGGATAAAGTCTTGGATACGCTTAAAACGTATAGACAAATCGGTTTCAAAATAACTTCTTAATAAAGAAGATGAGCAAATGATCAAAGTGATCATAATAAGGAGGCAAGTGATCCAAAAGATCACACGACATAACACTTCATAAAATCTCATGAGAGATTCAGGTACCTGAATGTATGAATGAAGAGATCTCCATGTTATGTCATTATGAAAATTTACTGGAACCGATATAAAATGATCGTCGACGACATCTATGATAGCGCTAAATATCGATGAGGATCTTATGTTTGTCGAATACAAACAAAATATTGACTAAATGGAAAAGATACAATTCAAGAAGAATTGATTCCATATGAAAGACATGTAGTTTTGGACATGTAGTTCAATACTTGAAAGTATAAGGTCAAAGGTATGTGTAATCAGTTTTCGATATTTTATTTGTTTAGCATGACATGAAAACTTGATGTGCATCTAAAGTTTATTATATGGCTTATATGACTTAACTTGAAAGATTTAAGTTGCTTAAAGCATATACAATTCTTGGTCCTGAAGTACCACATCCTAAGTGCAATTTGTGTACATATGTATCTTGCTATAACTATGATAATGTGATGGCGAGGATATCCCTATGGAAGTATTGAAGAGTCATTCCACGACATTACTGAAGATGTTCATATCTATCAAGAATGATAATTTCAAGGTACGGAATATTCATTCAAGTCAATATGGTTGATTTATTTATCAAATATCTACTAACGATTTCTTGAAGCTAGTGCACAAGATTGGAATGTGAAGGTTCAAGGATGTGAATTGATGTTCTTTTTAGGGGAAGTTAATGCGCGTTGCACTCTTTTTTCCTTACAAGGTTTTGTCCCACTGGGTTTTCCTTGCAAGGTTTTTAACGAGGCAACAAATAGACGTATTTCTAAACATATGTACTCTTTTCTTTTTCTAGAATTTTTCCCATTGGGTTTTGTTTTAGTTAAGGTTTTAACGAGGCACATTATTGAATAGACATTCAAGGGGGAGTGTTATAAATAGAACTCTATTTAAGGTGAATGTCTATCTTATAAGAAGAGTCTTACTTCAAGGCTAAGTCTTTTATCTTCCTATAAATAGAGGGGTCTTACCCCATTGTAAATCATCCCAAAAAGTATTAATAAGAATACTTCTCTCTCTACTTTTCTCTCTATTGTTCTTGTTCTTGTATTATTGTTCTTGTTCTTATATTATTTCATAACACAAACAATTTTAAATTAATTTATATTAATTCCGGATCATTGTATAAATTTAGAACACCGCAAAAGAGATAAGACACTTCATCCCTCTTAAATTATTTGTCACATTTCTCTTTACACAACTCTAAAGAAATATTAAGTAGGAAGGATTTTGGATTATTTTATCCTTATTTGTATCTTAAAATACAATATCCATTCGTTAAATATTTACTCTATTTATATGTGTCACGACCCTAAATTCCCCAACATAGAATATCGTGGTGGCTCCTAGTCTTTAAAACTAGATAAGCCTAACATTGATTATTAATGTAATTTAATAAACGTAAATGCAATACATTAAGTAATATCTGATACGACATAGTCGAGCCAACGTCAATCATACAATCCTAACACCGGCACTATAAGTCATAAGTATTTCTAAGGGTCACTAGAATTACATGGATCATTGTCCCCAAATAATAAGAAACAATGAAATTGAAATACAACATAGGATGACTTCGGAACATGCGAACGTCAAGCAGGTATACCTTCAAGTCTGCAGTCGCGCATACATAAGTCTCAAACCAACTCGATCATAAGTACGTGGATTTGCACAAAAATGTACAGAAGCATAGCATGAGTACACCTCAGCGGTACCCAATAAGTACCAAGAATAACCTCGGTAGAGCAGTGACAAGGCCGAGTCTAATTCATATCGCGTAAACTCACACCACTAATTGGGATTGTGAGGCGGTCGATGCAATTACAAATACCCAACACGAGTCGGGTTCGATTCCACAGAGAGCTTTATGTGGTATAGATATATACCTATCCTAGTGTATGATGTGACCAAGATTGCACTTTCACATATTCATTTATTTCTTTTTTACTTCTAGTTTGTATGCTAATGCTTGTAATTGAAAAGATAAGAGACAATATTTTTGGTATTGTTATTTTTTGGGTTATAAAAGATTTAGTGTTGTAACTTCCGCCTAGATGGTTACCTAACGAATTGAGATCTTTAGGGCATGTTTGGCTGATCGGGATAGAATAAAGCACTCACACGTGATTGCTCACTCTATACCTCTCAATAGTTTGAGTGATTTTGCCAAATTTGACTTTCTCAAATCCAAATGAGTATTTCACAAAACAAGTGATATATGCTCAATATTAGGTCTTACTATCTCTAGATTCGACCTATTAATTGGGGCTATCAATTTCTTGAGTTCACAGCAAATTTCTTGTTAGCCAAGCCTAGACTTAGTCTCTCTTTCTCAAGTAGAGACTAAGTAAATTAGCACTACAAGAAAAAGGCTTATTAGAGACCAGTATTTAGCGAGAAGTTTTATATATGGTCTCTAAAAGTGTACTTATAAGGATGAGATTTTTTTTGGTCTCTAATACCCAAATTGTTTTAAATATATGACTAGACTTATTCTGGTCTATATTTGTTTTAATACCTGGTCTCTAATACTTGGTTTTAGCGTGATACTAGGCGGGGAATCTGAAAGTAAAGTTAAAAAAACCCAAAAAAGTATTTTCAGTGTAAAATCCCTCCAAAAATTCACTTTCACCCTAAAATCTCTCCCAAAAAATTACTTTCACGCTGCTATCCCTAATTAAGCGGCAACTTCAATTGTGTTCAAAGTTCAGAAAGCAAACTTCGTCATTAGTCTGAACTCAAAAGTTTCCAACATTCATCGCCTCAAACTCAGAAGGTTGGGGTCAAAGTTTCATACTTTAGACAAACTCTGCCATTGGATGCCGAATTAAGTGTAAGCTTAACTTGTTTCTCTTTAGTTGTTTCGTTTCCTTTTTCTTCTTCTTGTTTTTTTTTTTCGATTGAACCAGAAATTAAAAATCGGTTAAACAATTTCCTAAATCTGTAGTTTTTTTATACAACTGGGTTGTTTAGAATAGTTATAGTTATTGTATGAGTGATAAAAGTGAGAATATTGGTTTAAAGACGGGGCTCGTAGGTCAAGGAGGAGAAATTTGAGTTTTTCTTGTAGAGTTTCGTCTGTGCGATGGTTTCTCCTTTGAGATTTGCATTACACAATTCTCCTAGGGACTTTCTCGAAGGGTCATGAGTTTGGCTCCCAGTTGGGTCACTGCTAGCAGCAGCCCTACCTTCAAAAATTGTGTTATCCCCTGACTCCATATATAGTTATGGACTTATTTAATAAATATAACCTAAATTTAAAGAAAAATATGGATACTTTAGTTGGAATTTAACTTTTGGTCAAGGGATGATGTCTTTTATAACTTTTGGTTCGAATAAAGATGATAATACAGGAAATAACAAAAATTTGCAAAAAAATTACATGTACACACACTATGGTTTGTGTTGTAGCAGTATTTTTGCAAGCTACTATGGTCCAGCCTTCCACCATATTTTTCTTCTCGTTATTGCCCAGTTTATAGGCATTCAATCTAGATATAGGTACACCAATTTTGATAAGTCTTTCCACGCAAGGGCTGGAAAACTGTATCATTGTGATGTTGTAGCTATTCTGTTGCTTTTCGCGTCCTTTGAAGTGTTCAATGACCTTCACACCTGCTGGTTTTTTCATCACACGCTGCCCTGTTGCAAATAAATCAGCTGCTGCATTATGATTTTGCCCAGTCTTTCAACTATATCAACTAGTGTAGTAAGATGTATAGCAACTCCAGTAGCAGCTATTAGAGCTTTTTCCTTCCTCTCAATCACACCCTTTCTAGGAATGAAATCTGGAGCATCCAACTTGCTCGTTAGTTTTCCACAGGAAGAACTTTCAGTTTTTTGCATTGGATGTGCATCTTTGATAAGTCTTTCCACGCGAGGGCTGGAAAACTGTATCATTGTGTTGTTATAGTTGTTCTGTTGCTTTTCGCATCCTTTGATAAGTTCAATATCCTTCACACCTGGTTTTTTCATCATATGCTGCCCTGTTGCAAATAAATCTACTGTTGCATTATGCTTCTGCCCAGTGTTTTAGCTATAGCAACTAGTGTAGTAGGATGTATAGCAACTCCAGTAGCAGCTATTAGAGCTGTTTCCTTCCTCTCAATCACACCCTTTCTTGGAATGAAATCTGGAGCATCCAACTTGCTCATTAGTTTTTCAGTGGAAGAACTTTCAGTTTTTGGCATTGGATGTGCATCTTTGATAAGTATTTCCATGCGAGGGCTGGAAAACTGTATCATTGTGCTGTTGTAGTTGTTCTGTTGCTTTTTGCGTCCTTTGAAAAGGTCAATATCCTTCACACCTGCTGGTTTTCTCATCACATGTTTCCCTGTTGCAAATATATCTGCTGCTGCATTATGTTTCTGCCCAGTATTTCAGCTGTATCAACTAGTGTTGTAGGATGTATAGAAACTCCAGTAGCAGCATTAGGAAATGTTCATTCAACTAGTAAACAGAGTATCTAATGTATTTTCCTTAAACTGCTGGAGCTACGAAGGGCTTTTCCATCTGGGACAACCTGGTCCTTTTTTTTTTACATTTCTGGAAGCAGTAACTCTCTGCCAGAAAGGTATTGGTATAAATATGGAGGGTCATCACAGCAAATATTTATTATGAATTTAGACAACTTAAGTATTTCAAAATTACATAAAAATATTGTAAAATGACAAAGTTCATTTTTTGTGTCTATTATGTATGTATATAGAAAAATCTTGGTTAAAGCAGAACAATTATTTAACTCATCAAGTAGCCTTGTGTTATGGAATTCTCTATAGAATAGGGGGATAAAGAAGTTGAGTTTCCTAAAACTATCGTGTTTAGTTTTTTTCCACCCTAAAAGGTTGACGTTTCTTTTAGCTTTAGCGAAAATCTGCTCCATTCAATAATTCATGTGCTGCTACGGATAAATTGCTTCTCTATGCAAGTTTCTTGATCTCGGAATGACGGTTCCAGCTGAATGTTTCTCCTTGTTTGATAAGGTTAATTCTTGCCACTATTTGTGGTATCTCAATTTTGATGCACGTCACTGCTAACTATATCCTGTTAGCATGTCCTTATGCCAAATGTTTCTTTTTGCTTGAGCATCAATACTACTCCTTACTTGCACAGTTTCTCGAGTATCAATATTACTCCTAATTCCTTGATTCACCAGTGCAATCCCATGTTGTTTATTTCCAGTAGTAGCTCGATTCAAAATAGGATTATCACCAATAGAACCAGCTGAAATATTCAGCACAGCACCACCAATCTCAGTTAATCTTTGATGCACAATGTTTTCATTCTCCGCAAAGATATGTATACTAGGAGCTGGTAGCCAAAATCCATAGCTAGTAGTTATCTATTTTCGAGGCACTTGGGAAAAATACTTCGTGACCGTAATATATCCCCGCTAGGGGTATTATCTGGGATCACATTAAGGAGGAAAAGTTAAATCACACGTGGGCAGCTGTGATGGTAACTAGATGGATTATTTCAATTTTTTCTTTGATTCCTCTTTTCTTACCATTCTTGGCACTTAATTATTGAGTTCTTATCAACCAATATTTATAGTCTTGCATATTTCAATGAACTCCAGAAAGTACTTCAGCTGAGTAACTCTAGAATCTTTTTGGAAATACATCGAGGAGTGACATTGCCACTTATATACTTAACTAGATAATTTCTCATTGGCACCAAAGTTTCTAAACTCCTTTGACTGTCCACTTAAAGTCAAAGACATTCATGAGTTAGTTTGATATCAATAGAATGTATGAATAAGTAGTATGCATGATAATGAAAATCTTCTTTGAAGTCATACCCCGAGAGAACCTAGAATGCATTTTTGGTTGTAAATGTCCTCACTAGTGTATGTTTCAGAGATCATTTGGAAGAATATCTTTTCTCGGCCCCAATTGTCTGTTTTTACTCTTTCTTTTACTTTGAATTCTTTTGAATCTAGGTTTTGGTTGAGCTTCTAAGGACCTCTTATCTAACAATGAATTTTACTTAAAATTGTAAACTTCTCATAATATCAGAATTTAGCAGAAGATCAATGAAGTAACAAAAAGTGCTAATTAAAAGATGTTTACTGTGTATATTTTTTGTTTATGAGTTGGCATGTGTGATCACAGTTCCAGCAAGATAAAGACTTGTGAACCTAAGACAGGTTGTTAGGATGACAAGAAAGTCGACCTAAACATGACATTCTTGGTTTCATCATATTAGAGCTTATCCTCATATGGAAAACATTTCTCATTTACCTACGGGAAAGGTTACCTGTTATGTAAGGTTTCAATATGCAAGGGAAAAAGTGTGTTCAACTTGTTTGTTTGTGCCTTTGACACTACAATAGAGTTTTTGATTCTCGAGACAATGCACAAATTTCAATCTTCTAAAGGCAATATATAGAGATTTTGACTACCGACGTGGTCTATAATTGTTGCAAATCCCATGCATAGCTGGGTACATATATCTATTTCTAATAATACAATTAGCATTTTAATAATGCACCATTTTCTACTTTTATGTTAGTTTGTTTAACTTTATAGAGGTGCAAATCTACATTGCCTAGCCAGAAGTCCATATCTTAGTGGATCAAGAATCTATAAAGCACCATGGCATTATGTGAAAAAATTGAGAACTAATTGTATCCAGAAGGAAGTTCTCTTTGTTTCAAATTATCGAGTTTCATAACTTGTTGTAAGGAACATCCTATATGTCTCCTATTAGTGCATTATGTATCTATTGCACATCTGTTTCTAAATATCTGTCAAAGTCTTCTGATTTGCCAAACTTTAAAACTCTGCAGCAATTGGCTCTTTGCTTATGCATGTTTCTGTTGCCCCTCAACCATATCTAAGTTGAAATATATATGTACTTTTTATATCTTATGCTTCGTTTCTTGATTAATCAGTCTTGCTAAATTTTTTTACTCGATGCAGGGATTCTTTGTTATATTATCATGGATGCCCATTTACTTTAAAACTGTGAGTACAACCCCTGATAGTCTTTAATATATTTTTTGCTTCTTTTTTCTTTGTCTAGCCCTGATTTTGTTCCATCTACATTGTTATAGTTTTTCTAAATAAAATTTCTCATTTCCTCTACAGGTTTTGGATATTGAAGCTCAAGAAACAGACTTTTCATGACATATTGATTGACCATTTTTTTGCTGGGAATGTCAACAAAATTAATTTTACATGTGAGAGGGATATTAGTGTATATAATGTTTTTCTAAATGTTTATGAACACATTGCGACTAGCTTACATTATTGATGTACGGTGCAATAAACCGATGTTGATCATTTTTGGTAATATTTTATGACAACATATTCATCTATATAATAATATATTCGATTTTGGATTTCGTATTTGCAAATCGTATGGAATTTAGGGAGTTACTTGTTTCTTTTGGGACTACACAGTTAGTCCTTAAATGCTATTTTGGAGTAGAAAATTTGGTTGCTAAATCTTTAGCTTTGTAGTGCTGCCATGTTCGACTTAGCGGTCAGCTTTAAACTTCTCGCAAAAGATATAACGACCAACTTCTAACTAGCCGCGAATTACTCTTTAACGACCATGTTTAAACTAGTCGCAAAAATATTGTAAGGACCAAGATTTTAGTCCCTAAAATATGCAAATAGGCACCAGAAATATGGTCCTTAAAAATCATTTAGGGACTAGTTTTAAACTAGTCGCGAAACAGTTTTAACGACCACTACCACATCTGGTCCTTAATGACCTTTAGTGGCGGACGCTATAAGGACTAGATTAGCTAGTCGTTATTGACTATTTGGGACTAGTTCCTTACTTTTAGGGACCAATTTTCTCTTCGCTATTGAGCATTTTTCTTGTAGTTTAGGCATGAATCAATATTTACAATAATAAATTCTCAAATTCCAAAAACTATGCTAAATATCATATACCAAATCATAAATAAGCACTAAATCAATCACCCGTTAAGTACACATACCAGGATTGGGTCACAACCTTAGCTATGTGTTTAGCTGCGCATGAAAAATACAAAATTGAAAAAAGAATATAAGATAAAATTCATAATAGATGATTATGGGAAGAAAATATAATTTTAAAATGTTAAACTATCACAATGTTACCCAATACAGTAAAGAAAAAGGATTATATATTCTCGGGTGCACCAAACTTTGCCTAGAAATGACAAAAAGATATATTTATACCAAGCTAAAGTTATCAAACAAAATTATCCCTGCGGAGGTTGTGCGGTCGCACAATTCTGTATGTGGTCCGCACTTTGAAACTTCGATTGACAGGTTGGAATTCTGCGGCCACACAATTCTGGGTTGTGGTCGCGCTTCATCAACTTTTGCAGACCGCATGGCGCCACACTCGTGATTCTGTGGCCACACAATAATTATGCGGTATGCACTTCTTAACTTGGGTATTTTAACAAGGGGCTCTTCTGCATACCGCACATTTTTTAGTGCAGCCACGCTATTTATTCTATGGCCGGACAATAGTGGTATGGCCTGCACTTCTTCATGGCCCAAAAATCACAACTATCTGAACTTCATCTTCTGTGGCCGCACTATAATTGTGCGGTCCGCACTTTGTAAAGTAAAACTGACAGGCGCTACCTCATCTTCAGCGGCCACACTCAATATTGTGCGATCCACATTTTTCCCTTAGCATTGTTTTGGTCTTTGTCCAAAATTACTCCTTCTTGGGTTGATTTTAATATCGTTAGCTCATACTTCAACACTCCTGCAAGAAGTCGCATTTCATTAGTTTTCAGGAATACCTTTAATCAATTTTGAGGTAAAATGAAAGCAAAAGAGTGCAAATAATTAGTCAAAATTTCTACTTATCAACTTCCCCAAATTTAAGCTTTTACCTGTCCTCAAGCATATAAGTTAATTCCCACCTCCACAAAAAAAGAACAATTTCAGCTGGCCAAAGGTGAATCAATCACACATCAATTAGGACCAATAATTACCCATAACACATATGAATTATCAACAATGCAATGATTTGACTTTTTGAGTACAATAGTTCTAATGTGACACTAGAGCATCAAGAGTTAAATTTATTCAATCAAGGAAGCTAGCTCTTTCATGTAGGTCGTTATGGATCCCAAAATGCTCCTCCTCTACTCTCTGTTAGTATACCTCACTTTAGAATATAGCACTCAATTCAAGGATTGTGAAAAGTTTGCTCATCTTACTCAAAAGAATGTCACAACTACGGTTCTGAGTACCATATGCTTGCCCATCATGAAAATTATCACTAATGTAAGCTCACTCAACTTGAAATCATGTAGGACTTTTTCGGGATGTAATGAAGACTTTTGGACCAATGTAGAACTTGTTTGAACAGAATGAGTTTCTTTTTACTTAAGTACTCCATTTTCTCTTTTTGGCTCGTACTTTGTCGACTCTTTGAGTCATTTCCTTTTTCCTCGGAGGAACTAGAGAGACTTAAAGTCACTCTTTCTTGGTCATGTTATTCACTTTTTCCTTCTCTATTTACTCCATGCCTTTCATCCTTTTTTACGTGAATCCCTTCAAACCTTTTACGTTATTCACTTTATTTTTGGCATTTTTCTTTTTGTTCTTTCTTTCTTTACTTTGCCTTTCCTTCTCTTCATTTCTATCTCCTTCTACCTACCTTTATATCACTTTCAACTCCTCGTCTCTATCTCAAACTTATGTTTTAGCTAATTATTTCTCATGAATGCTAAGGAAAGATCGAGTGCCAAAAAAGAGACATTACAAAATGGATAATGGCTTGTAACATGGTTATGCAATGAAAAAGGGCCCAAGATCAAATGAGTTGACTAGGAATATTACATTGGTAGGCTATGGAAGATTTCAATTTTCAATTTCGATCAAGGGGGAGCCTACAATTCTTTCTCAGGCCAAGCTACACTTAAACTTTTTCCTAGAAAAACATTCGGGGCCATTCTAAACTATTAGCATGGGTACTTAGACTTGAAAGTAAATATCTCACCTCTCACGTTGTTGGATTGCTAAAGAGATTTGAGGTGAGGGCCCACAACAACCCTAGTTAATATTGAGAATCACAAATGGCTGGACCACTCGATGACTGCTCAAGTCAACACAAGAGTCAAAATGTCACAACTAGAGCTATTTTCTGCCAACAACTTATTTTTAACCATAAGGCCATAGGTAAATGTGTTGGTACCAATTGAAGCATGCTTGAGAAACTTTTATTTATTACTACTATATTTACCTAAACATAAATGAAAAGCCGGACTCAATCCCTAAAGAAAGTTATCATGATATCCATCATTAGGAAGGGCCATCCAGTTAAGCGTAAAAAGAAGCTAACAAATAAAAAAGAAGCTACTAAAGCAAATAAGGAGTTATAGTACTAAGAAAAACAAACGAAAGAAGCTATGAAATAAAGTATGGAAAGTAAGACAAATGATTATACAAACCAAGGGGAGATGAATATATACATAAAGTGAAAGGGAGGAACATTTACATAAGCAAAGGGAAAACAAAGATAAAAGAAAAGGAGTATTAGATTTATTACAGTTTAAATGTCAATGTAATAATGAATCATCCAAAATAGACCACCCCCTGAATAAAAATAAGCATTGCCATTAATGCTTAGCAAAAATAAGAACAAGAAAGGGTAGAGAGTTAAGAGAACTCCCTACGTAGTCTTAGTGTGCATGGAATCCTCAGCACCCTCAGGTTTCCTCTAACTGTATCTCATCATCACCGGGCTGAGGGACAAAAGGGTTGCTGAGCATCTGGAGCATCTCCTCGGCTATGTGGGAAGTAGGTTGTGGCCCTTCATACTGGCAAGTTGGTGCATGTGACACCTCAGATACTGATGGTGCTGCATGTGCTGCTGGTGCTGACTCCATCAGAAGGTCAAGTGGAATATCCCCAGATGAAGAAAGCTTGGCCACTTTTTTTCTCAATTCATCCACTGACTTCTTCGAATCCTAGGATCTTCCCATCTTTCTCACCTGTTTAACCACCTCCTCAATGACTTTCCCAAGTGCCACCAGAATCTCCATAATGGTCTTCTGATTTTTCAGGATCATTGATAGTATGTCCTACACTGATAGATGTACCTGTGGTGCAGTACGGGCAGAAGACTATGCTACAACAACACTATATATGTCAGACAACTTTGAAGTAGCTGTCTAAATCCAGTTGTTGAGACTCGCCAATATCTAGAGACTCACAGCTCAATGAATAGATATGTGGATGAGGCAGGCACTGGCGCTGAAGTAGATGGTCCATAAGATGGAGGTGGTGGCATGTCAGCTATCTAAATGGAAGGCTTTGTTGTTGTGGAAGGCATGGGAACTGTGGAAGGCTCAGCAGCTGGATCTGTAACCACTACCGTTGGCTCCTTAGACTGGCCAGCGAAGGTGGTGGCTTGAGAAGAGATTCTTGTCCCTTACTTTTGTATTATATGCCCTCTGCTCCACCTTTGCCTCGTTAAAATACTTTGTGAGGGTGTTTGGATAAGGGTAGGATCTTTAACCTTTTTGGACAGCAAGTTTAATTTGGTTGACATGATGGAACGCACATTTATTGGTACCCAACCATAATAAAAGCCACCAGAACTGCTCGTGGATGATGGAAGATTGTTCTCATTCAAACTCGGATCAATACAAATGCACACAAAGGTTTTCCACCCTTTAGATTCAAAATTTAGGGTGGCCCACAGAATAGGAATCCCAACTGTGATCCACCGTAGTTGTGGTCCTCGAGCAACCAAAATCTCAACTATTCACGGCGGGGGGGGGGGGGTGGCTGCATTACCTATAAAAAGCTTTTCCAAATAGTGGACAACCTCTATTTCTTCAAATCCCACATAAGTGTTCGGAGAGCAGGAGTCAAATTTGAACTTAAGATTTCTCACCTTTGTAATCTTGGTACCCTTCTTTATGTGAGCCACATGTGCATAAAATTTATTAACCAAGTGCTCATTTGCATTGATGACACTTTCGGTGAATCACCTCCACCCTTTTCACTCTCAGAACTGTCTAAGAACATTTGGATTGTGAAAATCCAAATCATTGAACGCTCAAGTGTGAGTGATCTCTGGGGCCACCACTCTCTGAACCTTTTGAAGGCCGTCAAACTCTCAAAGTGATCCTCTCATATTTCCTTCTTCTTCGACCTCTCAAGGATACCCACTCTAGTGTCACCTCCTCTACCATCATCATCATCATCATCAACATCAATTAGTGTAGGAGGAATGTGTGTAGATGAGGGATCTGAACCCTCAGAAGAACTTGTTGAGGTAGAGTGTTTGTCATAGAGTTGTTATCTCACTTGAACTTGCCGCGATTGGGATTTCGGCTGCCCTTCCACAGAGTTTCCCTCTGAAGCATCCCCAGACGGGGCATATGAACTAGACTTAGAGGGCACAATGGCTTGACCTCTCTTGGTAGTTGATTTTTTGGTTATTGGTTTAGATTGCATTCCCAAAGATTGAGTACCTTTGCCCCGACTTCAGGAGGATTCACCCCTCCCTATAGATGTGTCACCTCTACCTCTTGAACGAAGCATTGTTTGCAAGACAGGGCATATAACTCAGTTAGATTTCAAGTTCACAGTGTACAAAAATGTATGCACGACAGTTGCAGGAAAACAGATTACAGAAGAGGCAGTACGGACCGCACAAAAGTGAGTGCAGCCACAGACTTCCATGTGCGGACCGCACAATTTTGAAGTGCAATCGCACATCTTGTTGTGCGCCCGTACACACTTTTGAGTGCGGCCGAACACACTTTTCCGCGGACCGCACAATTTCTCTGCAGACATTTGAGTGTGGGCTGCACAATTCATGCTACACTTCGCCCTAACTTTAAGATCTATGAACCGCACAAAATTGTGTACGGGCGCACAACGTGAAATTATGCAGCAGTACTTATGGTTCATGCAATTTTTCACAAATTAGCCATGATTTTTGCTATTAAACATATCAATGCCCTACCTAGTCCCTAATTAGCATACATGAGAGTACCTACTTTATTCTAAGCACACATGACTAATCAATTAACATTTTAGGCATAAAAATAACCGAACAAAAAAGAACAAAAACTAAGAGAAGTTGAAAAATCTAACAATGTAATGAACATATCAGTGATGAAGGATGCAAGGAAGGATCTAGATTGATGAAATGAGTGTGAAGTGGAAAACATTTTGATTTGCACTATGCTTGCTTAAGCCTCAAGAACTTAGAGTGTGTAAAGTTCTGTATAGTGCACTAACGTTCTATATATAGGCTGACCAAGTCGTTCAAGATTTAAGTTCAGTGCGGCCACACAATTTTGAGTGTGGTCCTCATTCTATACCTGGATTCTTGATTGAACTGTACGTACTGCAAAAATGTAAGTGCGACCGTAGGATTTGTGTGGATCGCACAATTTTGTGTGCGGCTGAAATTGACTATGAAATATGACAGGCCAATGGTCAGAGAACTTGCACTTTTGGTCCTCCAGTTGTGCGACCGCACATAGAATCTTGCAAACGCAGAATGATTGTGCGGACCCCACGTTAGCAATACTTAGCCAAATTTTTCATGCACGATCCCTACAATGCACACCTATTCCTGCATAAACTTCAAAACTAGTTAGCACAAAACAAAGTCTATCTAATGAAGAAAAAAAAAGAAAAGGACATATGGGTTGCCTCCAAAGAAACGCCTGATTTAATATCGCGGCACGACGCAGATTACCTGTAACGATCCGAATTTCCAACCACCGGGGTCGTGATGGTGCCTATTATCAGAGCTAGGCAAGCCAACCTTTTTTATTGTTTCACAAAGCTTTAATCTAAGCAGGATAATAAACCAAAATAAATAACTAAAATATGCGGAAGACTTTTAACAAAACAATAACAAAGTGCAGAAGTTTATAATATGTCACTACTAACGAACTATTAAAGGAGTACTAAAAACATCTTTCTGAAAGAAAATACACAAGATTCTGTCTTGATACAAAGAAACAAACTGAAATGAAATAGAAGAGACTCGGGGCCCGCACACGCTAGCAAACTACCTAGGAATCTCTGGACTGAAGGCACACTCCCAATCTACTGTTGCGATCTGTAAGCTGTCTCCTGACCTGTGGACAAAAGGCACAAAAGTGTAGCATTAGCACAACCGACCCCATGTGCTGTTAAGTACCTGACCTAACCCCGGCGAGGTATTGACGAGGCTAGATAGGACCTACATCAAATAACTTGTACAGATATATGCAACAACAAGAGAATACGCTATTCTAAGCAGTTAAAAGGGAGTGGAGCCTGTTGTGGGGGTGCAATAGATCAAATACATAAATCAGCTAATAAGAGTGAAACTGAGCGGATGACAACTGATAAAGAAATACCGAAAATATTAGCACACAGAATCATATACTCAATTCAAATTTCCGTTGTGGCGTGCAACCCGACCCTCAACATTTTTATACAGTTGTGGCGTGCAACCGGATACTCGACAATCAATCCGTTGTGGCGTGCAAGCCGATCCACAATATTCAGTACCGTTGCGGCGTGCAACCTGATCCTCGATATTTACAAACAAACTCACCCAACATCATTCGCAACTCTAGTGCGAGGGGAGTAACATCAAAATACAAGAGTCCCGACAAAGGAAAGTGACTAACATCTCAATCATTCCGGCAAGGGAGAGTCCAAATATACCAAAATCCCGGCATAGGAGAATTCAATTTATTCAAAAATCCCAGCAAGGGAAATAATCACAAGGCTTCCACTTCTAGAACTTAAGTACCAACAACTCTAAATCAAGAAAATGCTTCAATAATCTTTACAAGCCTCTATTTGCCCTCAACCAAGCATATCATGTGAACTCAATCAAATTAAGCAACAAGTCGTGCCACATCTTTCGAATTGAAGGAATTAAGACCGACGGTCATGCTAGACTAGGGCACATAGGTAACCGTCACCATACCTATACACCGATTCCACATAGCACATAGAGTTAATGCTCTAATCCTGCTCCCTCAAGCCAAAGTTAGCTTAAACACTTACCTCAAAAGCTCCAAACTCAACTCATGCGATCAAATCGCCAAAAAACATCATTTACATAGAATCAACCTCCAAAACTCATAATTTCATTTCGAAGTTCATAACTTCCAAATTTCCCTTTTTAAGTCCAAAACACGTCAAACGACATCCGATTTCAATCAAATTTCACAGAAAGCGCTTAACGCTCAATAAAACCTCTACCGGGCGTTGGAACCAAAATACAAGCCTGATACCTATATTTTATAGCTCATTTTCATTTTTATTTTTCATATCATTTTCAGATAAACAATTTCTTTCAAAAATTCTGTACTCGGGCCTGGGACCTCGGATTTTGATTCCGGAGATACGCCATGGTCCTATATTTTTACGGACCCTTGGGACCGTCACTATCACGGGTCCGGATCCGTTTACCCAAAATGTTGACCAAAGTCAACTATATAGATATTATTATCAAAATTCATAGTTTTTAACACAAAGTTCATATATTTCGACATAAAAACTTTCTGGCTTTGTGCCTGGACTGCGCATGCAAATTGAGGCAACCAAATAAGAGGTTTCCAAGGCCTCGGAAGCATGAAGAAAGGGGGAATTACAATGATGACCCAAAGAGTCATCACATCCTCCACTTCTAAAACAATCGTTCGTCCTCGAACGGACAAAAGAAAGAAGTACCTCAGTCATGGAATAGAAGGGGATATCGGCTCCGTATATCAGACTCAGACTCCCAAGTCGATGCCTCAAGAGGCTTACCTCTCCACTGAACACGCACTGAAGGAAAACTCCTCGACCTCAATTGTTGAACCTGCTGGTCTAATATAGCCATTGGCTCTTTCATGTATGACAGATCCTTGTCCAATTGGACAGAGGTGAAGTATAACACGTGGGCGGGATCGCAGTGATACCTCCTAAGCATGGATACATGAAAAACCAGATGCACGACAAACAAGCTAGGAGGCAAGGCAAGTCTATACGCCACCTTCCACACGCGCTCGAGAATCTCAAATGACAATAAACCTAGGGCTAAGATTTCCCTTCTTTCTAAATCTCATCACGGCCTTCATTGGCGATACACGGAGCAATACTCGCTCACCAACCATGAAAATAACATCCCTGAACTTGCAATCTGCATAAATCTTCTGCCTAGACTGAGCTGACCGCAGTCTGTCCTGAATGATCTTGACCTTATCCAAGGCTCCTGTACTAGATTTTTACCCAATAGCCGAGCCTCTCCTGGCTCAAACCATCCGACTGGGGACCGACACTGCCTACCATACAACGCCTCATATGGAGCCATGTGAATGCTGGACTGGTAGTTATTGTTGTAGGCAAACTCTGCTAATAGCAAGAACTAGTCCCACGAGCCTCCAAAATAAATAACACAGGCTCGGAGCATATCCTTTAGAATCTGAATAGTCCTTTCAGACTAACCGTCCATCTAGGGGTGAAATGATGTACTTAACTGAACCTAGGTACCCAACTCATGATGTACCGCTCTCCAGATATGCGAGGTAAACTGCGGACCCCGGTCCGAAATAATAGATATGGGCACCCCATGAAGGCGAACGATCACCCTGATATGAATCTCAGCATATCTCTTGTATGAATAGGTGGTGGCCACTGAATAAAATGCGCTGACTTGGTCAGCCTATCAACAATAACCCATATAGCATCAAACTTCTTCTGAGTCATCGGAAGGCCAATAACACAATCCATGGTGATTCTCTCCCACTTTCACTCGGGAAGCTCAATCCTCTGAAATAACCCACCGGGCCTCTGATGCTCGTACTTCACCTCCTGACAATTCAAACAACGAGCCACATATGCAACACTGTCTTTCTTCATTCTGCGCCACCAATAGTGTTGTCTCAAATCCTTATACATCTTCGCGGTGCTCGAGTGAATAGAATACCGAGATTTGTGGGCCTCCGCTAATATTTACTCCTAAATACCATCAACGTTAGGCACAAAAACCCACCCTACAATCTCAATACATCATCATCTCCCAAAGTCACTTTCCTGGCACCTCCCCATTGCACCGGGTCTCTCAGGATACACAAATGGGGATCGTCAAACCGCCGCTCCGGAATACGTTCCATGAATGACGAACGAGCAACCGTGTAAGCTAACACCCTGCGAGGCTAAGAAATATCCATTCTTACAAATCGATTGGCCAAGGCCTGAACATCAAAAGAAAGCGGTCTCTGGCTGACCGGAATATAGACAAGACTACCCATGCTGGCGGACTTCCTACTCAATGCGTCTGCCACCACATTGGCCTTCTCCGGGAGGTATAAGATAGAAACATCATAGTACTTCAACAACTCCAACCAACTCCGATGTCTCAAATTCAAATCCTTGTGCTTCAACAAGTACTAAAGGCTCTTGTGACCCGTGTACACCTCACACGTCACACCATATAAATAATGCCTCCAGATCTTCAAGTCATGAACAATGGCTGCCAACTCTTGGTCATAACTAGATAATTCTTCTCGTAGATATTTAATTGCCTCGAAGCATATGCTATGACCTTGCCATTTTGCATCAACATTTTGCCAAGCCCAAGCTGGGAAACATCACAATAAACATTATAAGGTCCTGATCCCGTGGGCAAAACCAATACCGAGCCGTTGTTAGAGCTGTCTTGAGATTTCGGAAGCTCGCCTCGCACTCTTCTGATCTCCTGAACTGGGCACCCTTCTGGTTCAATCTATTCATGGGGGCTGCAATGGATGAAAAACCCTCCATGAACTGTTGATAGTAACTAGCTAACCCCAAGAAGCTCCGGATCTCTGTAGCTGAAGATGGTCGAGGCCAGTTCTTGACTGCCCCTATCTTCTTCGGGTCCACCTGAATACCCTCTGCTGATACTACACGACCCAGGAATGCGACTAAGCTATACCAAAACTCGCACTTCGAGAACTTGGCATACAACTGACTATCCTTCAGAGTCTGAAGAACTACTCTGAGGTGCTACTCATGCTCCTCCTGATTGTGGGAGTATATCCAAATGTCGTAAATGAATACAATCACAAACAAATATAAATAGGGCCTGAACACTTGGTTCATTAACTCTATGAATGTTGTCGGGGCATTGGTCAACCCAAACAACATGACCAAAAACTCATAATGCCCATACCGAGTGTGAAATGCTGTCGTAGGGATATCATACACCCTAACCCTCAGCTTATGATAACCAGACCTCAAATCTATCTTCGAGAACACCCTGGCACCCTAAAGATGGCCAAACAAATTGTCAATCCTCGGCAGTAGATACTTGTTCTTTATCGTCACCTTGTTCAACTGCCGGTAATCAATGCACATCCTCATCGACCCATCTTTTTTCTTCATGAATAACACTGGTACACCCCAAGGCGATACACTGGGTCTAATGAAACCCTTATTAGGCAAGTCCTGAAGCTGGTCCTTCAACTATTTCAACTGTGGCAGGGCTATATGATACGGCGAAACAGAGATAGGCTGAGTGTCCGGGTCCAGATCACTACAAAAATCAACATCCCTGTCCAGCGGCAAACCCGCAGGTCTGAAGTGAAAAATTCAGGAAACTCCCAAACAATAGGAACAGAGTCTATAGATGGAACCTCTGTGATGGTGTCACGAACATATGCCAGATATGCTAGACACCCCTTCTTGACCATACATCGAGCCTTGACATACGAAATAACACTACGGGTGGCATGACCTGGGGTCCCTCTCCACTCAAGTCGGGGTAAATCTGGCGAAGCCAAGGTCACGGTATTGGCGTGACAATCCAAATAGCATGATCTGGGGACAACTAATCCATGCCCAATATAATGTCAAAGTCCACCACATCTCAGAGAAACAAGTCGACCCAGGTCTCAAGACCCTGAAATACCACCACACATGAACGATGCACTTGGTCGATAACTATTGAATCACCAACAAATGTGGACACATATATAGGAATACCCAAAGCCTCACTAGGCATGATCAAATACGGTGCAAAATAGGATGACAGATAACAATATGTAGATCCCGGATCAAATAACACAGAAGCGCCTCGATCAAACACCAGAATAGTACCTGTAATCACGACATTTGATGACACGGCCTCTGGCCTGTCTGACAAAGAAAAACAATGGGGCTGACCCTCACCTCCCTTAACTATGTGTCTGGGACGATCTGTTGCGGGCTGACCCCTGCCTCTGGTGGCCTGAGCTCCACCTCTATGATCCCTACCTCAACCTCTATGGCCTCTTCCCCGCCTCTAGCTGGTTGGGCGACCTTTGGATTACCTGCTCTCTGAATTATGCGACGAGAACCCTGCTGCTCTGATCGAGCACCCCTCAACCTCGAGAAATAACTTCGGATATGGTTGAGATGTCCACACTCATAACAACCAGCAAAATGAGGCAACTAAGAAGACTGGGCCTGACCTCGATGCCCTAAATGACCTCCTCGATGGCTCTGAAGAGGTAGTGCGCTGATGGGCTGTTGAGAATCGCTACCGCCTGTAGTACCGTGTGAAACCTGGAGTGGTGACTGAAAGGTCCTCTGAGGGTGGCCTCTGTCATATGAATCCCTACCTGCAGATGAGGTACCACTGAACCTACCAGAATGTCGAGGCCTCTTATCTGACCCCTGACCACCTCCTTGAGCGAGTGCCATCTCTACCCGGCATGCCGCATTGGCCGCCTCCTAAAAGGAAATATCACTACCAACTCCCATGGCCATCTGAAGACGGATCGGTTGACTCAATCCATCAATGAATCTCAGGACCCTCTCTCGCTCTGCAGGGAGTATTAGAACTGCATGGCATGCCAAATCAATAAATCTAGTCTCATATTGTGTAGCTGTCATGGAGCCCTGATGGAGGCGCTCAAACTGTCTACGAAGTGCCTCCCGCTGAGTGACGGGGAGAAACTTCTCCAAGAATAACTCTGCAAACTGATCCCATGTCAAAGCTGGAGCCCTTGCTGGTCTAGAAAGGCAATAGTCTTTCCACCAAGTCTTGGTGGATCCTGCAAGCCTGAAGGTGCAAAAATCGACCCCATTTGTCTCCATTATACCCATAATCATGAGGATCTCATGACAACTGAATCGAAAATCCTGGCGATCTTCAAATGAAGTACTGCTGAAAGTGGTGGTGAAATTTTGGAGAACCGATCAAGTCTCCATGAAGCATCCGAAGATATGGTCGCCCCATCTCCGGCCTGAGCTGTAATACCTATCTGATCGATCACTTCGAGCTGAACCACGGGAACCTGAGTTCGAGGAGCTACCTGCTCTGGAGTATGCGTAGAAAGAGTCGAAACCCCTCCTCCAGCCTGAGAAGTGGCTGGTGCTACTGGTAGCAAACCCGCTCTAGTGACATTGTCCATAAAGATCGCTATACGAACGAGAGCATCCTGGAGATTCGGGGAAAAAATAATCCCTCCTGGGACCTGAGCTGGGCCCACAAAGGGCTGCTGGGGCTGGAACCTCCTCATCAAAGTCACTATGAGGCTCCACCTCTGGACTGCTGCCTGGGGCTGATCTATGCCTCTACCACAGCCTCTGGAACAGCCTCGGCCTCACCCCCTCACCGCAATTGCTGCTGCGGGCTCGGGCTACTGCGCAGTAGAAGAAAATGCACGTGTTCTCCCCATCTGTGAAAGAACAGAGTAGAACGACAATAACTATTCAAGAAACCAAATCGCACGACAAGAATGAACTAAGAGAAAGTTTCCTAACTATGTAGCCTCTTGGGGATCAATACAGACGTCTCCGTACAAATCCCTCAGACTCTACCGAGCTTTTCCGTATGTTGTGAGACCCAAGTAACCTAGTGCTCTAATACCAACTTGTCACAACCCGAATTTCCCACAACCAGGGTCGTGATGACGCCTACTATCGGAGCTAGGCAAGCCAACATTTTTAAATGTTTCACAAAGCTTTAGTCTAAACAGTATAATAAACAAAAATAAATAATTAAAATATGCAGAAGACTTTTAACAAAACAATAACAAAGTAAAGAAGTTTATAATTATCGCTACCCAGTATCTGGTGTCACCACTCATGGACTAGTAAAGGAATAATATTGTCTCGATACAAATAAACAAACTGAAAGGAAATAGAAGAGACTCAGGGCCCGCACGCCAACGAACTACCTAGGAGTCTCTGGACTGAAGGCACGCTCCCAATCTATTGCTGCAGTCTATAGCTATCTCTTGATCTGTGCACAAAAGGCACAGAAGTGTAGCATCAGCACAACCGACCCCATGTGCTGGTTAATGCCTAGCCTAACCCCGGCGAGGTAGTGACAAGGCTAGACAGGACCTACCACAAATAACATGTAAAGATATATGCAATAACAAGAGAATACGCTATTATAAGCAGTTAAAAGGGAAGGGAGCATGTTGTCGGGGTGCAACAGATAAAATACAGAAATCAACTAACAAGAGTGAAACTGAGCGGATGACAACTGATAAAGAAATACCGAAAAGCTTAGCACACAGAACAATATACTGAATTCATATTTTTTTTTGCGGTGCGCAACCCGACCCTCAACAATTTTATACCGTTGCAGCGTGTAACCCAATCCTTGACAGTCAATCTGTTGCGGCGTGCAACCCGATCCTCAATATTCAGTACAGTTGTGGCGTGCAACCTGATCCTCGATATATACCAACAAACTCACCCAACATCATTCGCAACTCTAGTGCGAGGGGAGTAACATCAAAATACAAGAGTCTCGACAAGGGAATATAACTAAAAACTCAATCATCACGGCAAGGGAGAGTCCAATTTATACTAATATCTCGGCAAGGGAGAGTTCAATTTATTCAAAAATCCTAGCAAGGGAAATAATCACAAGGCATCCACTTCTAGCACTTAACTACCAACAACTCTAAATCAAGCAAATGCTTTAATAATCTTTACAAGCCTCTATTTTGCCTCAACAGATCATATCATGTGAACTCAATCAAATTAAGTGACAAGTCATGCCACATTATTCGAATTGAAGCAATTAAGACCCACAGTCATGCTAGACTTAGGCGCATAGGTAACCGTCACCATACCAATACATCGATTCCACATAGCACATAACAATAATGTTCTAATCCTATTCCCTCAAGCCAAAGTTAGATCAAACACTTACCTCGAAAGCTCCAAGCTCAACTCACACAATTAAATCGCCAAAATTACATCATTTACACAGAATCAACCTCCAAAACTAATTATTTCATTTAGAATTTCATAACTTCCAAATTTCTTATTTTTAGTCTGAAACACGTCAAACGACGTGCGATTTCGACCAAATTTCACAGAAAGCGCTTAACACTCAATTAAGACCTGTACCGGGCATCGAAACCAAAATACAAGCCCGATACCTATATTTTCTAGCTCATTTTCATTTCAATTTTACATATAATTTTTAGATAAGCAATTTCTTTCAAAAATTCCTTACTCGGGCTTAGGACCTCGAATTTCAATTTCAGGAATACGCTCAGGTCCCATATTTTTCTACGAACCCTCAGGGACCGTCACATCATGGGTTCGGGTTCGTTTACCCAAAATATTGACCAAAGTCAACTATATCAATATTATTATCAAAATTCATAGTTTTTAACACATAGTTCATATATTTCCACATAAAACTTTCCGGCTTCACGCCCGGTCTACGCACACATATTGAGGCGACCAAATAAGAGGTTTTCATGTTCTTAGAAGCACAGAGAAAGGGGGAATTACAGTGATGACCCTTTGGGTCGTCACATTACCTATCATTTGAAATGAAGAACCGCCATAATGTGGCTGTCATCAACCTTGCCAAGATAGTATTTTATCCGATGCCCATTGACTCTAAACACCTCATCATTCTTATTTTTCAAGTCCAAAGCACAGAAGGGGGTTACATTTACCACTTCAAATGGGCCATTCCATTTAGACTTCAACTTTCCCGGAAACAACCGTATCCAGGAATTGAACAATAGCACAGGATTACCTTCTTTAAACTCCTTGTTATCGATATACTTGTAATGAAGGTACTTTATCTTCTCCCTGTATAAGGATGAGCTTATATAGGCATGGTACCGAAATTCATCTAGCTCATTCAGTTGTGCCACCCTTAAGTTTGCATCGACATCATACTCAAAGTTCAACTTCTTCAAAGCCCACATAGCCTTAAGCTCAAGTTACACTAGAAGATGACACACCCTCGCGAACGCCAATCGGTTTGGAGACATCCTGATTGGTATTTTGTAGGACGTCCTATAAGTCCATGGAGCATCATCAAGTTTTCTTGACCAATCCATTCGATTGACATTCACTGTCTTTGAGAAAATACTCTTGATTTCCTAGTTGGAGACTTTAACTTGTCCGCTTGCATGAGGGTGATAAGGGGACGATACTTTGTGAGTGACACCATAATTTGTGAGTAAGGTATCAAAATCCTTGTTGCAAAATATGAACCCTTGTCACTTATTATGGCCCTTGGACTACCAAATCTTGTAACAATGCTCTTCTTTAAGAATTCCACCACACTTGTCGCTTCATTGTTAGGCAAAGCAACAGCCTCGACCCACTTAGGCAGATAATTAATTGCAACTAGAATGTTGGTGTTCCTACAAGAGCTAACAAAAGGTCCCATGAAATCAATACCCCACACATTGAAAATGTTTATCTCCAAAATGGTGTGAGAGGCATTTTGTTATTCTTTGAGATTCCAGCGGCCCTTTGGCATTCATCAGAATGCTTGACAAGGTCACTGGCATCCTTGTAGAGAGTTGGCCAATAGAATCCACAACTTAGAACTTTCGATGTCGTTCTTGCTCCACCATGGTGACCATCATACAGTGAATAGTGACGACCCTCAAGAATTCCCACTTGTTTCTCCTCCGGCACACATCATCGAATCATACCATCATACAAATTCGGAAGACATACAGCTCATCCCAATAATAGTCAAAGCAATCCCGTTTGAGCTTCTTCCTTTTGTTTTGAAGATAATTCATTTGGTGCAATGCCACTCCCATGATAGTTTGATAAGTCGGCTAACTATGGCATTGATCGAGGCCGACCTTGCACTGCTACTAAGTAGCAAGAGTGATCGAAGCAGTTTATACTGATAAGGTCGGGATCGATTTCTGGGGGCTAGATATTGGAGTTGAGTTTCTATCTAAATTGGAGTTGCATAATTCTTCCTAATTTCACTTCCAAATGTCGTTGGTTTTGATATTAATTCTAAGTTTATGATACTAAGATTGCTTGGTTAGACTAAGTAAAGCTAAGAGTAAACTATTGAATCTTGTTCAAATAGATAATAGGCACTAGGGTAGTGACTTTCTCCTAGGTGGCTAATTGAGTGATTCTAGAGTCCAAGGCTAGATTGTTCTATTTGGGGAGTATGATATAACCATTGCACGATTCTACTAACTCTACATCTCTCGGTGGTTCGAATGATTTTTCCCTAATTGACTTTCTCAAGACCAATTAGGTATGATAATTTGTGCCAGAAATACAAGTTCAAGTCGGGTATTACTATCTCAAGGTTTAACTCTTTAATTGGGGCTATAAATCTCTTGAGTACGCCTCAATTACTTGTTGGACAATTTTTAAAGACTTATGCTCTCGTTCTCAAGAAGAGCAATAATCAGCTAGGCATAAACTAATATTTGCAACAACTGATTCAATAATTAAACCAGAAATTAGACCAAATATCAAATACCCATAGACATTCAAGCCCTAAAACACAAGACCCATCAATTAACCACGCTAGAATTGAGCCACAACCTTAGCTAATGGGTCTAAATACTCACAATTATATAAGAAAACAAAGAAATAAATAAAGAAAAGCCCATAATAATTAGTTACAAGATAAAACTTGAAGATTCAATGATGAAATTAAGCTAAAATTACTCAAAATAGAACTAAGAACTGTTCACGAGCGCAACTTTCGTCCAAAATACAATTGATGGCATAAAATTTGAAAAGAAACATTATAACTACAACAACAACAACAATAACTACTACTACTACTACTACCTAGTATAGTCCCCAATTGGGGTCTGGGAGGGTAATACGTATGCAGGCCTTACCCTCACCCGAAGGGAAGAGAGGTTGTTTCCAATCGACCCTCGGCTTAGGAAAAGGAAAACAAAAAAATAAAAACAAAACAACAGAGCATTAGTAACTCCAACAGAAATCACAACAAATAATTATATAAACATAAACCATAGATAACATGACATGCAAAAGGAAAAGATAGACAAAAACAAAAGCAAAAGGGCATCAGTAAATCCAGCAGAAATCACATAAATATTTATTTAACCCCATACCGTAAATAAAATGGGATGCAATAAAAACGACTATTACTACCAAAATGGCACACTACAATATACAGACTATCTATGGAGAGCCCCTCCAAACCCCGCCCGGTCCCGGAAGAGAATTGCGAAAAATTCTAAAAGCCCCTATCCTACAACCCCGATAGTAGACCTCCAGACTTTCCTATCAAGGGCCAGGTCCTTGGAAATCCGCATTCTAGCAGTGTCCTGCCTAATCACCTCTCCCCAATACTTGTTTGGCCTCCTTCTGCCTCGACTCACGCCAACCGCTCACAACTCCTTACCAGGGCATCTGGTCTTCTCCTTCGTACATGCCCGAACCACCTGAGCCTCGCCTCCCGCAGCTTCTCATCCAATCGGGCCACCCCCACCTGCTCCCGAATAATTTCATTCTTAATCTTATCTAACCTGGTGATACCGCACATCCACCTGAGCATCCTCATCTCCACAACCTTCATTCTTTAAACATGAGAGTTCTTTACCGGCCAGCACTCCACCCCATACAACATGGCAGTTCTAACCACAGCTCTATTAAACTTCTCCTTGAGTTTTTGTGGCATTTTCTTGTCACACGAGACTCTTGATGCAAGCCTCCATTTTCACCAACCTGCCCCTTTACGGTGGATAACATCCTCGTCGATATCTCCATCCCCGTGAATCACTGACCCAAGATATCTATAACCGTCCCTCTTGGCGATGACCTGAGATCCAACCTTCATGTCCCTACCTACTTTTTCTTCCGTCAACTTTGCGCTAATCTTGCACTCCAGGTATTTTGTCTTAGAATTGCTTAATTTGAAACTCTTAGACTCGAGAGTCTGTCTCCAGTCCTCCAACCTCTCGTTAACACTAACCCTCATCTCGTCTATCAAGACTACGTTATCAGCAAATAGCATACACCATGGAATATCCCCTTGAATATGGAGTGTTAGAGCATCCATCACCAAAGCAAATAAGATAAGGCTAAGCGCAAATCCTTGATGAAGCCTTATAACCACCGGAAAATGGCCTGAGTCACCATATACCGTCTTAACCCTAGTCTTAGCACCATCAAAAAGAAACTATTTATAATAGGCTGAAAATTCTAGACATAAATACCACTACGGAGATAGTGTGGTTGCACTAAGGCTCATAACTGACTAATCTGATCTCTGAAGTTGGCCATCATGGACCTCACAAAATGCACCGCGGCCGTGGTGGCTCCTATTATGGTCCGCACAAAATGGACCACGGACCGCATTGGACATTATCCCCCAACTTGGTAACCCTCTGATCTTGGGCTCTGCGGACCGCACAAAGTCGAGTGCGGCCATAATGAAATGAATGTGGACTGCACAAAATACTTTGGGGCCATATTTTTTGGCTGCCTAAAATGCCTACTCTCTGAACTTCATCTTTGCGGACCACACAAAATGGTGTGCGGCCGCACTAGCCGTGTTTCACAGATATTGGCCTTGGTCTTGTTACTTGCGCATGTTTCACTCTTTTTTGAGCTGGTTTTTGTTATGTTGTTGCTTAAACCCTGTAATCAAGTACAACATGTGAGCCTTTAGGACTATTTTGTACACATTTCTAATTAAAACTTAAGCAAGAAGGAGTGTAAAATGCATCATAATCCCTAGTTATAAATTCCCACAAACTTAAGCTTTTGCTTGTCCTCAAGTAAACAAAATAAGACCCACCCCTTAACAATGTATCAAAAACCTAGATAATTCAGTTGTCCTAAAGTGACCTCATCTAGCATCCATTAAGACTAACAATTTTCCTTAATTCAACTTAATCATTAATAACATTTGATCTTTTAATAATGGATTTAGTGCGACACAAGAGCATCAAGAGTTGATTCAACAAATCAAAGAAACTTTTTCTATTACTTTGGTAATTGTGGAATCCAAACTCACACACCATCAACTCTCCCTAAGCAAATCTCACCTTTAGGATAGTTGCACTCAAAATGAGGTTAATGAAATACACTCATCTCTCTCAAGGAACAGCTACAAGTCCTGCTCTAAGTACCATATGCTTTCCCCTTATGTGAGTCACCACCAATATAAGCTTCATTCAACTCAAGATCATATAGGGCTTTTGTGGAAAAATAGTGAAGGTTTATTGTTCGGTGTAGGAAATATTTGCTCTAGGTAGGTTCTATCTTACCTATAGCACTTCGTTTGCTTCATTTTGGCACGCATTCACTTGAATTCTTAAGTGATTCACTTCTTTTTAAGGGTTTAGAGAGACACTGTCACTCTTTCTTGTTAATTTTTCAAATCTTTTCTCCTTTTTTCAACTTTCCAAACCTTTCATTCTTTGCTTTTGTTGAATCACTTCATTCTTTTCTATATTGAACATTCTTTTTGTCTTTTTTCTTTTTTTTTTCTTTTTCATTGCCTTTCGTTTTCTTCATTTTGTACCTTTTTACCACTTTGTTGCAGTCCTCATATCCCCCCCCCCCCCAAACTTTTGCCATGTGCTAAGAAACGATCAGTGCCAAAAGAGGGTATCTTTAGAATAGGTAAAGACTTGTATCGTGGTTCTTAAAGGAAAAAGGTCTCATGCTCAAAAGGGTTGACTAGGGATTTTATCATTGGTTGGCTACGAAAGTGTTCAAGATATCATTCAGGTCAGGGAAAGCCTATAGTCATGTCAAGTCAAATTACACTTACGATTTCACCTAGACAATCATTCAGGGCATGTTCTAGACAATTGGCTCGGGTCTTGGACATTCAATTCAAATTCTTAATACACAAGCTATGGCATTTATAAAGACACAGAGTCGGGGGCCCACAACAACCTTAGATCAAATTTGAGCACACAATGGTCCCGAATTTTTTTTTTGATGATTATCGGCCAGCACAAGAGTCTCAAGGTCACAACTTTCACCATTCTATACAGAATGATTTGTTTTTGTCCATAGGATCAAAGGCAAAAGTGCTAGGCCCAAGTTAAGCTTTTCTTGAGGCACCCTTACCAACTAACTACTAAAAAGCAGAAACAAAAATAGACTCAAACACTTATGAAGGTTGTCATTCCATCCATTATCGGGAAGAGCCACCGGGTTCACACAAATTCCACCTTTGGAAAGAACCATGGCATTAAGAAAACTAATTGATTATTGAAAAAACTCAAAATAAGAAGCTACTAATATCAAATAAGAAGCTAAAAAAAGAAGAAATGCAGAAAGTAGAATAAATATGTACAAGAGGGGATTTGATCGAATATACAATTGGGGAGATGAATATATACATATGAACATAACTTTTATATACAGACCCAAGTTAAAAAGTACAAAAATTGTAATGAAATGCTGAATTATATACATACAAAAGATAAAAAAGAAAGAAAAATATCATAAAATCTGTCATATGTACAGTCATCCAAATCAAAATAGGGCTACCCCCTCAAACAAAAGTTTGCATTGTCCTTAAAGCCAACAAAGAAAAATAAGCACAAAGTTAGATGAAAGAAGAAAAAGAAACTCCCTATGGGTCGTCCGTATGCATGGGTTCCCGAGTCAAGTCCCTGGGTCCTTTGTATGCTCAAAAACCTGAGACTAGCTCCCTGTAATATGTGGTTCTGTTGTTGGGACCAGGGCCTGGACTGGCTCCTAGGCTGCATCCTGGAGGCTGGCTGAATGAATCCTTCGGTGGGTCCGCCAATTAAATAACTACATCGTCAGATTGGGGGATCACCATCTTCCTCTTAGGAGGCCTTCAGGATACTTTGGTTGGGGTTGGGTTGCTGGTGTTGGGTCATATAGTAGCAAATCTAAAGGCAGGTGATCCACCTTCAATCTCTCAACCTCGACCCATAACGCTTTCACCAACTCTTTGGAAGTCTGAGTCTTCCTTGTCTTCTTTGCCTCCCTGGCAAGCTTCTTGAGAGCCTTTGCATGTGAATTAACAGCGTCCATAAGCAATTTCTGGTTCTCAAGGATCTTCTTCTAGTTATCTAGAAGATCCTTGAGAGTGTACTCAATGGACTGTGGGACCTATGGAGGAGGAGGTGCTGATTGATCTCACACTGTAGTAGTTATACAGATAGCTTAGAAGTAGTTGTCTGCATCCAATTGTTGATGCTGGTGATGGCCTGGCTTTGACCGTGGGTAGTGAATGGGTAGGCAGTGGTCGAGGGTATCTCTAGAGTTGAGGATATGGATGGACCTAGTTCCATGTATACTACAGTGGAGGGTGGCTGAGTAGGAGCCACTACCACTGTTAGCTCTTTAGATTGGCTAGTTTAAGTAGTGGCTTTGCCCCTGGAGTGCTTGCCCTTAGAGTTGTCATCACTTTGTAGGTTTTACCACGAGAAAGGCGACTTTGCCTTCACTTTCACGTCAAATTTGTGTTTTTCTACAATTAGGTCCTCTAAGTACATCGTCAAGAAGTTGGGGAATGGATAAGACATGTCACCTTCATTCACAACCCGTATAATGACCTAGGACATCACATTCCCGACATTGATCGAGTACCCTGCCATGATTGATGCAACCAAAATTGCCCGGTGAATTGTAAGTAAGTTATCGTGGGTTGTAGGTTCTAGCGTGCTACACAGAAATGTCTCCCACCTTTTAGCCTCGAAGTACAAAGTTCTCCTCAATATCTCCACTCCCGTAGTCAACCACTCAACGTGGTACCTGGGATTGCCAGGTACTCCACCAACCAAGGACGGGCTTGATCTCCCAATTTCATCGTGCCCAAGTACAAGAAGTCATCCTCCTCTGTGAAGCCCAGGTAGTCATATGTGGATTCGCCATCAAATTTCACCTTCAAGTTCAGCACTTTGGGGATTGTGGTACCCTTTTTTATATGGGCCACATTGGTATAGAACTTTTCCACTAATGGCTCATTGGCATCCCCCACATGGTCTATGAAGTAGTCCCATCCAGCTTTATTTTTAAGTTGCCTCAACACATTAGGGTTGTGAGGCAAAAGGTCCCGAGTGATGATTTTCCACTCAGGTATCAATCTCTTCTCGGGCCACCACTCTCTGAATGTGGTAGGTCACCTCACTCACGAATTGGTCCTGCCATACTTCCGAATTTCTCGTTCTCTCTACCCACCTACTTGGGGTTCACCCCTTCTACGTATTCCCCTTCTTCTGCTAGTAGACCCTCTCATGATAATGAAGATGTAGGAGAGATGGAGTAGTCATTTCCACTGCCTGCACTTGAGCCCTCGAACGAATCAATAGATACACGCACTGATGCTTGGGAAATAAGAGAGCCTGGAGGTGTATCTCTCAACATGTGTCTCTCCGGCCAGTCAGGAATGTACTCTAGCATGAAGTCTGATGATATATCCCAGGAAGGCTCATATTTGCTTCTTTATTGTTCAATGGCTTTACTATCAGCCTTTCTTATCTTCCTTGTGGTCTATGTGTTTTGTTGGACTTGCGGGGTTAATCTCATCATTCCTCGTTTACCACCCTGAGAGGACTCTCCTCTTCCTGTTTGTTTACCACATTTGCCTTTTGATTTCACCATTGTCTGCAAACAACATTCAATCATGCTTTGTTAGTCTCAATAGAAACAATGAACTTCAAAGTTGAAGAAAAAATATGTTGCAGACAGTTTAAATATTGCAGAGTTTGAATAGCATAAAATGCAGTGCGGCCCCAAAGAGGCCACCGCGGACCGCACAAAATCTATTGCGATCCGCACATAGGTAGGGTTTAGACTACCCTATCTCTAAATCTATGCATCGTGGACCGCAAAAAAGGCCTTGAGGTTCGCATTGAGGCACGCAGACCGCACCAAATCAAATGCAGCTGCGGTCCACAAATGTCAGGATTCAGAATTTTGATCATTGACGTCCGCACAAAATAGCACTACGGACCGCACAAAATCCGCCGCGGCCCGCAGTGAGTGCCCATCAGCAATACCAACCTAGGGTTCTCTTGATCAATTTTAGTCCAATTTTTTCACCTATTGATGAGTTCCTGAGTGTTTACCCAATGTATTAACTACCTAGCCCTACATAAAACAAAAATTAACTAACCTATACTAAAAATTGAAGGAAACGGGAAGGGAAGGCAGAAAAACTAAAAAAACAAAAAAAATCAAAGAAAATAATAAAATTAAACAAATGAGAGGGAATTAAAGGTACCATAAGTGAGATTTAGTGATGATCAATGAGCCTTAGAAGTTGATTGCATGCAATTTAGTTAGATGAATAGTAATTTTTTGCTTCTGAGGTTAAAAAGTTTAAGAAGTACAAAAGAGGGCCTCGGGTATTACTTATAGAAAAATGTCCTGGGGCCTAGCTTTCCTACCCACCGCGGATCGCACAAAATTGAACTGCAGTCCACGGTGCTCAGAATCATGAGGCACAGACAAGTTGACCACTGCGGACCGCACAAAATGTAATGCAGCTGCAGTAGACCACCGGGGACCGCAAAAATTGCAATGCAGCCGCGGTGGAAAACTTCAAAGTCTCAAATATTGTCCAATCACTACTACGGTCCGCATTGGTTTCTTGTGCCCGCATAAAGGCCTTTGCGGCCTCACAAAATGATTACGGTCCATATTTCCAACTTCATAGAGTGGTCATTTTTCAATTTTTACTGCAATGCATCAACACAATCCTACGACATCTCACAAACCAGCCAGTCCAACAATAAATCCTACACTACAATAAAAAGCAAGGAAAAAAAAGAAAAAGGACACATAGGTTGCCTCCCAAGAAGCGCCTAATTTAACGTCACGGCACGTAGCATGTTACCAACAATTCACTTGAGATAAAGAAGTGCCACCACGTAGCTGTCATCAATCTTTCCAAGATAGTGCTTGACCTAGTGCCCATTAACTCTGAAAACCTCTCCATTTTTGTTTTTCAAATCAAGTGCACCAAAAGGAGTCACACGCACCACTTCAATGGGTCCACTCCATTTTGACATAAGCTTTCTCGGAAACAGACGTAACCGAGAGTTGAACAAGAGAACCAAATCACCCACTTTGAAATACTTTCCATGAGCATATTTATCATGAAGGTACTTCATCTTGTCCTTGTACAAGGACGAACTGGAGTAAGCATGGAATTGGAATTCATCAAGTTCATTAAGCTGCTCCAAACGAAGATTGTCTTAAACATCCCATTCAAGATTTAGCTTCCTCAAATCCCACATGGACTTGTGATCTAACTCAACTGGTAGATGGCAAGCTTTTCCAAACACCGACTGATATGGATACATACCAATCAGAGTCTTGTAGGCAGTCCTATAAGCCCAAAGAGCGTCATACAACTTCTTCGACCAATCGGTCCTATTTGCATTGACCGTCCTTGACAATATGCTCTTGATTTTCCTATTGGAGCCCTAAACTTGACCACTTGCTTGAGGATTATAGGGAGTTGAAACTTTGTGATTGACACCATATTTTGCAAGTAAGGTATCAAAAGCTCTATTACAAAATGAGACCCTTCATCACTTATAATCACACGAGGAGTGTCAAACCTTGAAAAAACGCTCTTCTTGAAAACTGCAACAACACTCCAGGCCTCATTGTTCGAAAAATCCATGGCTTCAACCCACTTCGAAATATAGTAAACCACCATTAGAATGTATGTGTTCCCACACGAGCCAAAAAACGGGCCCATAAAATCAATGCCCTATACATCAAAGATATCAACTTCAAGAATGGTATTGAGAGGCATCTCATCTTTCTTCGAAATTCCACCCACTCTTTGGCATTCATCGCATCTCTTCACAATATCACTCACATTTTTGAACAATATTGGCCAATAAAACCCACAATTAAGAAATTTTGAGGCAGTCCTCACCCCACTATGAATACCACCATAGGGTGAGGAATGGCAAGCCTCTAAGATACTCAATTGCTCCTCCTTCGGGACACACCTTCAGATCACACCATCCGTGCAAATCTTGAACAAGTGCAACTCCCTGTTTGAGCTTCTTCCTTTTGTTAGAAGAGATATCATACAGGATTATACCAATCACAAGGAAATTAGCAATGTCCGCAAATCATGGCATACCATTCACCGACACTAAAAGGAGTTTTTAGTTGGGAAATGAATCATTGATCTCTAGGCCATCACGAGGCCTCCCATCCTCCTCCCAGCGGGACAAGTGGTCCGCCACTTGGTTTTCACTACCCTTCCGGTCCAAAATCTCCAAATCAAACTCTTGAAGTAGCAAGACCCACCGCATCAATCTAGGTTTAATCCTTCTTTGTCATCAAGTACCAAAGTGCGACATGATCGGTATGAATTATGACATTGTCACCCATGAGATACGATTGAAATTTCTCCATAGCGCACACAATAGACAAAATCTCTTTTTTGGTCACCGTGTAGTTCAATTGAGCATCATTCATTGTCTTTCTCGCATAATACATCAGATGAAACATTTTGTTCACTATTTGACGCCCCAACCACAACGCACTCGTATTACGTATGAGATCAAAGGGCAAGATCCAATTAAGTGTGGTAATGATAGAAGTGGTGGTCAACTTATGCTTATGAAGATAAAAGGCTTGCATACATTTTTCATCGAACACGAACTTGGCATCTTTTCCCAATAACTTGCACAGAGGGTTCACTACCTTCGAAAAATCTTTGATATATATCCGGTAGAACCCTGCATGCCCAATAAAACTTCTAACTCCCTTGATAGAGGTAGGGGAGAGAGCCTTGTAATCACATCAATTTTTGATTTGTCCTCCTCTATACCATGCTTTGCAATTTTATGCCCAAGGACTATTCCCTCTTCCACCATAATGTGCCATTTTTCCCAACTGAGAACAAGATTGGTTTCTTCACAACGGGACAACACTCTATCAAGATTTTTCAGACATTTCTCAAATGAATCACCCGCAAAACTAAAGTCATTCATAAACATCTCCAAAATATCTTCCACCATATCGGTGAAAATGTCCATTATACACCACTGAAATGTAGCTGGTGCATTACACAACCCAAAAGGTATTCGAGAAAAGGAAAAAGTGCCATATGGACAAGTGAATGTGGTCTTCTCCAAATCTTCTAGAGCAATCAAGATTTGGTTGTATCAAGAATATCCATCCAAGAAACAGTAGAAGGCACGCCCAGCAAGTCAGTGTCTAAAATTTGATCAAGAAAGGCAATGGAAAGAGGGTCACTTTATTTAACTTGCAGTAGTCCATGCATACCATCCAACCAGTGACTGTCCTGTTAGGAATCAACTCATTTTAAGAATTTAAAACTGCATTCATGCCACCATTCCTCGGTTAACATAGCACCGGCGAAGTCCAAGAGCTATCAAAGATGGGGCACATAACGCCGGCATCCAACCACTTGATCACATACAATTTCAAAGATTCTTGCATTGCCTCGTTCAACCTCCTTTGGTGTTCCAAGGAGGGCTTTGCTTCATCTTCCAGAATAATCTTGTGCATACAGAAATTGGGTATATCCCCCAAATATCGGCTAAAGTCCATCCAATTGCATTTTTCCTCTTTTGAAGCACCGCCAATGTGGCGTCAACATGCATGTTAGTAAGCCAAGAGGAAAGAATAACTGGCAAAGTTGAACTTGGGCCTAAGAACTCATACATGAGATTTGGAGGCAACGACTTCTACTCCAACAGTGGAGGTTCCTCAACTGAAGGCTTTGTTGGTGGACTCTTCCTATTCTCGAGATCCAAAAAGAGTTTCCTAGGATCATAAGAATAAGTACCCATTCCATGTAAAGCATTCACACACTCCACCCGACTTGCATCCTCATCGACATCAAGATTCAATAATACGGCGTCTAGAGGGTCCTCTACACTGATCATTGCTCTTATATCATCAACTATCACTGTCGTGGCAATGTCCACAAAAGAGCACAACTCATAACTGTTGGGCTGCTTCATTGACTTGCAAACATGAAAAACCACTTTCTCATCACCCACATAGAAAGTGAGTTCCCTTGCTTCCACATCAACTAAGGCTTTCCCAGTAGCAAGGAAAGCTTTTCCCAATATGATTGGAACTTCATAATCCACCTCACAATCAAAGATCACAAAATCAGCTGACAGGATAAATTTGTCCACACTAACAAGCACATCATTAATAATACCCAATGGTCTCTTTATCATTATATCCACCTTTTGCAATCTCATGGAAGTCGGCCTCGATTGCCCAATACCCAAGGTCTTGAAAACTGAGTAGGGCATTAAGTTGATACTAGCCCCCAAATCACATAGACCCTTAGCAAAGTGCGCACTCCCAATGGTGCAAGGAATAGTGAGAGCACCGGCATCTTTAAGCTTCGGACCATTGAATGCACAATTGCACTAACTTGGTAGGTCATCTTTATACTTTCACAATTCATGGACTGTTTCTTTATCACCAAGTCCTTCATATATTTTGCATAGCACGGAATTTGTTCAAGAGCCTCCACCAAAGGCTCATTAATGCATAGGCTTTTCATCATGTCAATAAGTATTTTAAACTGATTCTCATTTTTCTGCTTTGCTAGCCTTTGAGGATAAGGTGGAGGTGGCCTTGGTAAAGGAGCCTTGGCTTTAGGCAAAATCGGCTCCGCTATGTCTATTACGTGTTCCCTAGAAGGGTTCACGCCATTCTGAGTTTCCACCTTGGTATCTTGATTATCAATCCTCACCTCTTCATTCACATTGTCACCAATCACATTTTCAACTACCAAAGAAACTTCATCTTCTTGCAACTCAACTTCTTCACTAAAAATTTACTTTTGTTTGGAGGCATTCACATTACTGCCTCATCCACTCCTTGTAGTCACTGCCATAACATGATTGTTTCTGCCCTTCGGGTATACTACCGTATCACTTGGTAGAGCCTCTTTAAGACGAGTATTCAAGGATTGTAAAATTTGGCCTAATTGAATCTCCAAGTTTCTAATTGATGTATTGGGGGAAGCCAACTGAGTATTAGAGCTCGCATTCTTTTTCATCATCCGTTCAAACATCATCTCAATTCTCCCCATTTCATGGTTAGAGGAATTTGGACCTTGGGATGGAAATGGGGCTGGATTGTTCAGTTTTGGTACATCAGGGGCCTTTGAAAGCCTTGTCCTCGGTTTCCGTCATTCCCATTGTTTGATCCACCCCGATTGTTGTTACCATCTTAGTTGTCGTTATTGCTATTCCAATTATCCTGATTGTTCTGATTATTATTGTGGTTGCCCCAATTGGAATTTTTGTTCTTGTTCCCCAATTACCATTGCCTTGTTGTTGATTTCCCCAATTGCCTTGGGGTCTCCACCGTTGTTGCTTGAAAGAATTGCCCCTTTGGCCTTGATAATTATTCACGTATTGCACCTCTTCATTCTTCCCATCATAACCATCATCTAGGAATCCACCACAATCATTGTCAAATTGATATGAACTCCCTTGGTTTTGTTAGCCTCTTGGTCTTCTTCTGTTCACTAGCATGTGAACACCCTCCATAGCATTCACTTGGCGAGGATTTTGAACTAGTTGCAACTATGCCTTTGCTAGTTGGTTCATGGTAGGTGTTAGCTCATCTATAGCTTGCCCATGATCTTGTAACTCTTTGGGAAAATGAATGATCGTGCGGTCACCTTGAGGCACATTGGCTCTACTTTTCCGAACGGAGGAAGTGTCAACCATTTCGTCAAAATATCACAAGCCTCATCTTACGGCAGTATCATGAAGTTGACCCCTGAAAGTATGTTCACTATGCACTGGTTCGTTGTGTTAATACCCCAGTAGAAATTCTGTTGGATCATCACCTCAGTCATATCATTGTTGGGGGTTTCCTTCACTATTCTTCTATAGTGCTCCCAAATCTAATTCAATGGCTTAGTGGGATCCTGCTTGAAAGCCAAGATCTCATCTCTCAATGATGTCATATGCCTCGATGAGAAATATTTTGCAATGAACTTGTCCTCCAACTCATCCTAAGTAGTGATGGAATGGTTGGGAAGTTGCTCGAGCCAGTCCAATGCCGTCCTTGTAAGAGAGAATGGGAAAAGTCTCAATCGAAGTGCATCCTCGGACGCATTAGTCTGTTTGCTCCCCCAACAGGCATCTACGAAGCCCTTGAGATGCTTGTAATCATTTTGATTGGCAGCGCCCGTTAAATACCCATGCTGCTCCAGCAATGTCAGCATCATATTGGTTATTTGAAAATTGTCCGCCCGGATCTTGGGTGGGACAATTGCACTTGCATAGCCTTTGTTTGGAAGAACTCGAAAAGCCACTCTTGGAGGTGGTGGGGGAGGGTCTTGAATATCATCATTGGCATGTTGGGCTCTCCTTTGAGCTTGAGGTACCTCAGCGAGTTCATCATCAATATTTTCATCTACCTCCTCCCCCAGTGGAATATCTCCAAGAGGTGTGTTGTTCACTATCATTTAGTACATGAAGATGTGACATACACAAATTAGTAATACGGAAGGAAATAAGAACAATACACAAAACTATTTAGCTAGATAGCCAAAACCATTAGCTCCCCGGCAACGACGCCAAAAAGTTATCAAGGCTAACCCTACACTACTACAAAGTAGCAAGAGTGGTCGAATAAGCTTTTACCTGATAAGGTCGGGATCGATTTCCGCACGGAACTAGATATTGGAGTTGAGTTTCTATCTAATGGAGCTGTGTAATTTTTCTTAATTGCACTTCTAAACATTGTTAGTTTTGGCATTAAATCTATGTTTATGCTACTAAGATTGCTCAATTAGACTAAGTAAAGCTAAGAGTAAACTATTGAGGTTTGTTTAAATAGATAAAAGGCACTAGGGTAGTGACTTTCTCCTAGGTGGCTAATTGATGGATTCTAGAGTCTAAGGCTAGATTGTAATATTTGGGGAGTATGATATAACCATTGCACGATTCTACTTACTCTACACCTCTCGTTGGTTCGAATGATTTTTCCATAATTAACTTTCTCAAGACCAATGGGGTATGATAATTTGTGCAAGGAATAGAGGTTCAAGTCGAGTATTACTATCTCTAGGTTTAACCCTTTAATTGGCACTATCAATCTCTTGGGTACGTCCCTATTCCTTGTTGGACCAATTTCATAGACTTAGGCTCTCTTTCTCAAGAAGAGCCAAAGGCAACTAGGCATAAACTAGTGTTTGCAGCCACTAATTCAATACTTAAACCAGAAATTAGTCCAAATATAAAACACCCATAGAAATTCAAGTCCTAAAACACAAGATCCATCAATTACCTACACAAGGATTGAGTCACAACCCTAGATAATGGGTCTTGCTACTAATAATTATAGAAGAAAACAAAGAAATAGATGAAGAAAATCCCATAATTATTAATTACTATATAAAACATAAAGATTCAATGATGAAATTAAGTTAAATTTACTCGAAAGAGAAACTAAGAACTGTTCAGGAGCGCAACTTTCGTCCAAAATACAACTGATGACTTAAAAATGGAAAAAGAAATTATTTATACTAGGCTAAAAGTTCGGGATAAAAACACCCCTGTAGGGCTAGTGCGGATTGCACAAAATTGAGCACGACCGTACTAAGGCTTTTGGATGACTAATCTTCTCTCTAAAGTTGGCTACCGCATACTGCACACAATGCACCACGGCCGCGGTGTCTTCTATTGCTTTTCGCACATAATGGATTGCGGACCGCATTGGGCGTCATCCTCCAACTTGGCAGCTCTCTGATCTTGGGCTCTGCGGACCGCACAAAGTTAAGTGTGGCAGAAATAAAAACAATGTTGGTCCGCACAAAATACTTTGTGGCCGCATTGCTTGGCTGCCTGAAATTCCTACTCCATGAACTTTATCTTTGCGGATCGCACAGAATGGTGTGAGGCCGCACTAGCCCTGCTTTACTAAGCTTAACACAATGTAACCTTTTTTATCAAACCCTGCAATAAAGTACAATATGTGAGCCTTTGGGACTATTTTATACACATTTCTAATAAAAACTTAAGCAAGAAGGAGTATAAAATGTATCTAATCCCTAGTTATCAGGCATCAATAGAGGCTTCATAAACTAGAGTAACAATTAGATAGAGTCTCAAGTTTTTCATGTTAAGCTATATTTGCTAGAAATACATTTTAGAAATTGTATTAGTATTTCTGCACTTTGAGTTATATCATCCAGACTTTCAGTATATTAGCATGTGTTAGTTTATCTTCCGCATTCAGTATGTTATGATATCACATGTTGATTCAGCCATCCAGTTGGTTCGCTCGATCACATGTAGTCAGGTACCGAGTGTCGTGTTACGTCCAGGCCCAGGTTCACGGCGTGACATTTTAACAACATTGCGTGGAATTTCATCTTCGTAAACCACTATATCATCATCCATAATTCTTTTTTGATATGAGGTTATTGCATCTCCACCTTTTCCACTTTTTGTAGTCACGTCCATAGCATGTCCCGTATTATTCCCACCCTTTGGGTCATAACCCTATCACTTGGTAGTGCCTCCTTAGGATGAGTGTTAAAGCTTGTGAGATTTGGCCTAATTGAGCATCAGACAAAATTCTTCTCCATCTTTTGTTTAAACATGTTCTCGATTCGTCCCATCTCATTATTAGAAGAGCTCAGACATTGAGAAGGATAGGGGTGGATTGCTCGGTTGTTGGAAAATCGATATACTTTGAAAACTTGACCCCGATTGTTTTTGTTGTCTTTCCACCATCCTTGGATGGTACCACCCCAATAGCCTCGATTATTACCACTCCAATTGCCTTGGTTATTTTGAACATTCCATTTCTGTGATTACTTTGATTGTTCCAATTCCCTTGATTGTTTTGATTATTCCAACATCTTGATTTCTTGAATTACAATTTCCTTGATTTCCTTGTGGTCATGATTGTTGTTGACTTGGACCTTGATTGTTGTTTCTTTGCCCTTGAAAGTTGTTCACATATTGTACTTCCTCCTCCTGCTCATTGTGTTGTCTATATTGATCAAATTCACTATCATCTTACTTATAATTTTCAACCCGGTTTTGCACTTAAGGACCCTTTTTCCTTCTCTTGTTTACAACTATATTAATTCTCTCCATTAATTTACTTGCTTGGGGACTTACATTTATTGAAGTTGAACTTTGGCTAGTTGATTCATTTTTGTTGTCAACTCGGCAATTGCTTTCCCATGATCATGTAATTCTTTATGCAAGGGAATCACATTTGGATCACCTTGAGGAACGTTTCCTCTACTTTGCCATGCCAATGAAGTATATGTCGTTTCATCAAAGGTCTCACAAGCTTCCGCATATTGTGTTGTCATGAAATTTCCACCGGCAAGTTGGTTGACCACACATTGATTGGTAGTGTTGACCCCTTATAGAACATTTGTTGAATCATAACCTCTATCATGTCATTATTGGGGCACTCTTTGACCATTGTTTGGCATCTCTCACATATCTCATGCAAAGGCGCGTTGTATTCTTGTTTGAAAGCTAGAATCGTATCACTACGATTTTCCATATGCCTGAGAGAAAAGAACTTCGCAATAAATTTCTCAGCCAATTCATCCCATGTATGGATAGAATAATTTGGAAACTTCTCCAATCAATCCAATGCCTTTCCCCGTGGAGAGAAAGGAAAAGGCCTCAACTGTAAAGCATCTTCGGAGATGTTGGTTTGTTTACTCCCCCAGCAAAGCCCCGGTGAAGAATCCCCAATGTTCTAAAGTGTAAGCATAACATTTGTGATTTGAAAATTATCAACTGTAATGCGTGTTGGGACTATAGCACTTGTGTATCCTTCATTTGCTAACACCCGGTGTTTCACTGCTCTTGGAGGAGATGGGGGTGGGACGAAAACATTATCTTGAGACAGGCAGCCTCGTCTATTCGCTTGTGGTTCAAGAGTACTCATCGACTTAGTCATCATCCACGTCCTCCCCCAATGGTACGTTTCCAAGAAGATCATTGTTGTTGGTAGCCATTCTATCACCTACAATTATTTTACATACAGATTAGTAACGGGAAGAAAAAGATGACAAATCACACACAAAATAAAATATATATGTATAGCTAAATCCATTTTTAAGCTCCGTAGCTGCGTCAAAAATTGATGTTTCCCAAACTCACACCACCAATTGGGATTGTGAGGCGTTCCATGCAATTATAAATACCCAACACGAGTCGGGGTCGATTCCACAGAGAGCTTTATGTGGGATTAGCTATATACCTAGCCTAGTGTATGACGTGCCCAAGATTGCACTTCCAGACATTCAGTTGTTTCTCTTCTACTTCTAGTTTGTATGCTAATGCTTGTAATTGAAAGCTAAGAGACAATGTTTTTGGTATTATTGTTTTTCAGGTTATAAATATCTAGAATTGTAACTTCCGCCTAGATGATTACCTAACTTACTGAGAGCTTTAGGGCATGTTTGGTTAATTGGAATATAATATGGCATTCATACGATATTACTTACTATATACCTCTCGGTAGTTTGAGTGATTTTAGCCAATTTCGCTTTCTCAAGTCCAAATGGGTATTTCACAAAACAAGTGATATATGCTCAAATCGAGTCTTACTTTCTATAGATTGGACCCTTTAGTTGGGGCTATCAATTTCTCGAGTTCACCCTAAGTTTCTTATTAGACAAGTATTCCTAGACTTATTCTCTCTTTCTCAAGTAGACACTAAGTCAATTAGGTATGAATTAATGTTTGCAACCATCAATTCTCAAATTTAAGCTAGAATTAGGCTAAACATCATATACCCAATCATAAATAATTCCTAAATCAATCACCAATTAAGTACTCATACTAGGGCTGGGTCACAACCCCTCTAGGTTTAGCTACTCATGGAAAATGTAGAAATTAACGAAGAATCTAAGATAACATTCATAATAGTTGATTAAGGAAAGAAAATCTGATGTTAAAATGTTAAACTATTATAATGTTACCCAATACAACAAAAAAACCGCTATCTATTCTCCGGTGCACCAAACTTAACCTACAAATGACAAAAAGATCTATTTATACCCAGCTAAATTGTCGGACGAAATTGCCCCTGCGAAGGTTATACGGCCTCACAATTCTGTGTGTGATCCGCACTTTGAGACTTGGCTTGACAGGTTTGACTTATGCGGTCGCACAATTCTGGGTTGTGGCTGCACGTCGAGCTGCACAATAATGATGCGGTCTGCACCTCTTGACCTAGGGCCTTTAACAAGGGGAGCTTCTACCGACCGAACATTTCTGAGTTCGGCCGGACTCATGATTCTTTGGGCGCACAATAATGGTACAGTGGAACTTCTTCATGGCCCACTAATCACAGCTCTTTGAACTTCATCTTCTGCAGCCGCAATATAATTATGCGGTCTGCACTTTGTAAAGAAAAACTAATAGAGGCTGCCTCATGCTCTCCGGCCAAACTCAATATTGTACGGTCTGCATTTTGCCCTTTTAGCCTTATTTTGGTCTTTATCTAAAATTACTCCTTCTTGATTTGATGTTCGTCTCTTTAGCACATATTTCAACACTCCTGCAAGAAAGTACATTTCATTAGTTTTTGAGAATATCTTTTTGTAATTTTGAGCTAAAATGAAAGTAAAAGAGTAAAAATAAGTAGTTAAAATCTCTATTTATCACAAGTCACATACCAGACATGTAAACATGTACAGGATATAACTTAAAGCTAACGATAGAAAGAACGTCAAAGTAAGAAAAACAACAGAAGGATCACAAATTTACAATCATCAGTGAAAATAATAGAAGCACTAATAGCAACAAAAATAAATGAGTAATTGAGAAACGGGTGACAACACAATCAATCATATCGTCCCTAATGCATAATTTGCAACAAGTATTACCCGAGGTACACTCCTCATAATCACAAATTATAAGTCACTACTTATAAATCTTACACGTATGGTACCTCGTGCTCATATTTTTCAAATAACATTCGCATGGAAAAACCCGCACGCACCATGTACATTGTATTTGTGCCAATGCTAATTGAAATGTTGAAGAGATTTATTTATACACGATTAAATCATAACAACAATCTTGAAATAAAGTAGAGAATCAAATAAGAAAATGAATTTATTTTAGAAATCATTTGGGCAAAAAATAGCATTTGCAAATAAAACAAATCATTGGATAAGTTACCGTATTAAACATAGAATTTGTTGAAATAAAACATAATAACGGTTTTTAAGTAAAACAAAAACATCATATGGGGTAAGGAGTTTAATTTAAGAAATCAATTAAAGTAAAATATGGCAATTTTTAAGAATAGTAAAATACTGAAAGAAACGATGAGTTCCAACTTAGGAGCCACGTAAGGTATGCATGATAAAAATTATTTTACTTAAAACTATTATGTTACTAACAACTTAACAGATTAATAGATAATCACTCGGCATAGTAAATTCATCTAGAAAGTCAGTTCACCAAAATAATAATAATATGAAAGGAAAATAGAAAATGACGGCAACGTAGTAAACAAATAAAAATTAACTCAATCCTTGAAATCAATAAATCCAAATATTTATGTCCTCTGAATCTCATATAATGAATACTGATAACTAATATAATACAACAATGAGTACAACACACACAATCTGCTGCACCATGCAATCCGATCCCACTGTACAAATATCATTCTCCCTTATTTTACCACATCAATATCAAGAATAATACATAAAATCTGTTACGAGGTGAAACCCGATCCCACCGTATCAATATCGAATCTTCTCTTATTTCACCATATCACGTAATCCTCCCTTATTCTCATGTTGTAATGCACAACCCGATCCCACCATATTACCAGTTATCAATATCATAATCCTTTGTAATTTCACTCGTTACAGCATGCAAACCCGATCAATAAGAAATTTAAATTAACAACAACAACCTAATAACTCAATGTACAATCATTTTACAATCATAGGGTATGAGTACATAAAAATAAAGGAACCACGCAATAATCATAGGAATGCAATAATTATTACAACATAACAGCACGCACGTGACAACTAATGTATGCAAGTACATAGTTAAGGAAAGTAGCAAATAAGCACGGATCAAGGAAAGGATAGATAATTCAATATTTCCACAATGAATAGCCCATGGCTCAACCACAATGTGTATAAGAATTTCAACAATAACAAAATGAATGTGAATACTTAAAAAGGAAAGGTAACAAGACAATAACGAAGGCAATAATTTCAAGTAAAGCATATAAGAGCAAAATAACTAGCAAGAGGTAGAAAAATTTTTAAACAACATCAAATCGAGAGTATAAGAGTAGATTAACAATGAGAAATATCACGTGTTATGACAATTCAATTAAAGACATGGAAAAAACCTAGATAATCTAACCCGGTTAAATACCATATATAGTCTGTGTACCCACTTTTCACCTTGCGTATACGGTTTTTACATAACAAGAATAGCATAATTTAACACCAAATCTTAAGGGGTAGTTCACCCACACAAAGTTAGGCAAGATAATTACCTCAAAGAAGCTAAACTGATACACTAAAATGACCTTCTCGAGTAAAACAAATCTCTGAAAGGCTCAATATAGTTGAAATAACTTAATATCATAAATAAAAATCATAGGAAATAATTCTGGATTATAAAGCTTCGATCTTTAATAAAAACTAAAAAGTCAACTCAAAAAGTCAACCCAGAGCCCGCACCTCAGAACTCGATAAAATTCACAAAATTCGATCACCCATTCCGATACGAGTCCAACCATACCAAAATTATTCAATTCCGACATTAAATCGACATCTAAATCCTCATTTTACATTTTTAAAAGAATTTTACAAAAAATCACATTTCCTCCAATTCAAATCACTAATTTAGAGCTAAAAACAAAGATAGAACCATGAAATATAATCAAATTCGGATAAGGAACACTTACCCCAAACCACACATCAAAATTCTCTAAAATATCGCACAAATCCGAGCTCTCTAACTCAAAATGTGATAAAAATATCAAAAGCCTTCGAAATAAAGTACTTTTATAGTCTGCCAAGATACCTTCCATCGCGATCGCGAGAACGAAACTTCATCAGCTACCAAACGTGCTTCCCGAATGCGACACTCCAGTTGCGAACACGGTGAAAAAATCTCTTATGCCCCTTCCACCTTCCCTTATAGGTGAACGTGTATACCTTTACGCGAACGTGATTGTGATGACCCGATCGGTCATCTAGAATTTTAGAACCTAATTTTATATTTTGGAGCCTCAAATACCTCATCTTAGCCTTCTTCAATTTGCGTTCAGCATGAATATTTTTTTCGAAAGGCTTTTATATTAAAAAACTGATAATTATGAAATCTTGCCTGAAATATCTATTTGAGTTGACTTCGGTCAATATTTTGATCAAACGGATCCAAATGGATATTTTGACAATCTCGGTGAGTGCGAATCATGATTTAGGACTTGGGCATGTGTTTGAAATCGAATTCGGAGGTCCCTAGCTCGAATTATCGTATTTTGTTGAAAAATTATAGTTTTAATGCTTAATGACCCCAATAGTTTGACTAATATTTAACTTTATTGATATCGGGTACGTATTTTGGTTTCGGAACCCGGTGTAGACCCATTACTATATTTTTTACTTGTCTATCGAATTTGGTGAGAAACGGAGTTAGTTTGACGCGATTCGGATGTCCGGTTGTTAAAATAGAAGTTTATGAGCTTTCTTGAAACAAAAACAACAACAACAACTACCCAGTATAGTCCTACAGAGTAGGGTACGGAGAGGTTAATAAGTACGCAGGCATTACCCCCACCCGAAAGGGCAGAGAGACTATCTCGAATTGACCCTTGGCTCATGAAAAAGAAAAGAAAAAAAAAATAAAAACAAAAACAAAAGAGCATTAGTAACTCCAGCAGAAATTACATAAATAATTATGTAAACATAAACCATAAATAACATGGCAAGCAAACAGAAAAGATAAACAAAAACAAAAACAAAAGGGGCACATAAATAATTATATGACCATAAATCGTAAATAAAAATGACATGCAATAACAACGCTCACCAAACCCCGCCCAGCCCCGGGAGAGAAGAGCACAAAATTCTAGAAGCCCCTATCCAACAACCCTGATACTAGACCTCTAGACTTTCCTATCAAGGGCCATGTCCTCGGAAATCCGCCTTCTTGCCATGTCTTGTCTAATCACCTCTCCTGGATACCTCTTTGGCCTCCCCCTGCCTCGACTCGCGCCAACAACCGTTGGCCACTCACAACTCCTCACTGGGGTAACAGGGCTCTCCTCCGCACATGTCCAACCCACCCGAGCCTCGCTTCCGGCAGCTTCTTATCCACTGGGGCCACCCCCACCTTCTCCCAAATAACTTCATTCTTGATCTTATATAACCTGGTAAGCCCGCACATCCACCTGAGCATCCTCATCTGCGCAACCTTCATTCTCTGAACATGAGAGTTCTGCACTGGCCAGCACTCCGCCCCATACAATATGGCAGGTCTAACCACAGCTCTATAAAACTTTCCCTTGAGTTTCTGTGGCACTTTCTTGTCACACAAGACTCGAGATGCAAGCCTCCATTTCGCCCACCCTACGTCTATACAGTGAGTGACATCTCCGTCTATCTCTCCATCCCCCTGAATCACCGACCCAAGATATCTGAAACTGTCAGTCTTGGCGATGACCTGAGATCCAATCTTTACGTCCCCGCCTACTTCTTCGCTCGACTCAGCACTAAACTTGCACTCTAGGTATTCTGTCTTAGACCTTCTTAGTTTGAAACCCTTAGACTCGAGTCTTTCTCCAGACCTCCAATCTCTCGTTAACACCAACCCTCGTCTCGTCTATCAAAATTATGTCATCAGCAAATAGCATATTCCATGGAACACCCCCTTGAATATGGTGTGTTAGAGCATCCATCACCAAAGTAAATAAGAGAGGGCTACGCGCAGATCCTTGATGAGCCCCATAACCATCGGGAAATGGTCCGAGTCGCCACCCACCGTCCTAACCCTAGTCTTAGCTCTGTCGTACATGTCCTTGATCACTCTGATGTAGGCTTCCGGCACGCTCTTCGCCTCCAGGAACCTCCATACCACCTCCCTTGGGACCTTCTCGTACGGCTTCTCTAAGTCAACAAACACCATGTCCAAGTCCTTCTTTTTATCCCTGAATTGTTCTACCAATCTCTTGACAAGGTGGATAGATTCTGTAGTGGAGCGGCCCTGCATGAAACTTAAATGGTTCACGGATATAGACGCCATGTCCCTCTTCCTCACCTCAACCACCCGCTCTCAGAATTTCATGGTGTGGCTTAGTAATTTGATACCCCTATTGTTGTTACAACACTGGATATCCCCTTTGTTCTTATACGATGGCACCATTGTACTCCACCTCCACTCCTCCAGCATCCTCTTTGTCCTGAAGATCACATTGAACAACCTAGACAACCACTCCACTCCTGTCCTACCCATGCATTTCCAGAACTCCACTGGGATTTCTTCTGGCCTGGTCGCTCGACCCCTACTCATCTTATGCAAAGCCGCCACGACCTCTTCCACCCTAATGCGCCTCCAGTACCCCAAGGTCACTATGGCACTCTGAATTCCCCAACTCCCCTAGATCTATGCTCGATCCCCCTCCTCGTCAAGTAGGTCTCGAAAGTATGTTTGCCACCTCTTCTTGATTTGGGACTCCCCCATTAGAAATCTACCATCCTCGCCCTTTAAGCACATAACTTGGTCTAGATCTTTCACCTTCATCTCCCTCGCTTTAGCCAACCTGAATAACTATGGGAGTTGGTATCTGATTCATCCTGAGCCGATGGTCTATTAGAAACAGCCTATCTACCTTATCAAGATAGGGGTAAAGTCTACGTACACACCACCCCTCCCCACACCTCACTGTGTGGAATTATACTGGGTATGCTTGTTGCTTGTTATTGTTGTTTGGTATCCGATTCGAAGTATTAGGTGCTATTTTTGTAATTGTATCACATTAGTAAGTTCGTATGATATTTTTGGACTTTTAGGCACATTCGACTCGAAGTTCGTGGGATCGCGTGAGTTTAGGATAGACCACATAGTGGTTTCGACTTAGAAAACATAGCTGGTGTGCTTCAATTCTGGTGCATGCCTCTGATCTCGCAATTGCGAGGTCATAGTTTGCAGTTGCGATGAATCCGGGTTCCTATCTTGGTATTTGCTAAGATGGCTGGCTCGGTACTGGGTCACATTTTGCATTTGCGGATGGCCACTATTTGCAATTCTGAACAAATCATTGCAATTGTGATGATAGCAGAAAAAGTTGGGATTCACTTTTGCAAAGAAAAGCTCACGTTTGCGGGTCCGCAATTGCGAACCCCAGGTCGCAATTACAATATATGCAACTAGTCAAATTCAAGTAGAGGGAATTTTCTCTCATTCTTCAAAATTTCAAAATAAGAAAACCCTAGCAGTGATTTCCCCAGAGCCATTTTCCCCCAATCCATTAGTAAGTGATTCTAACCAATTTTTTTTCAATCTTCCATAAATATTTCATAAGATTTCAATAAAAAAACTAGTACTTTCATGGGAAAAATTGGGGGTTTGGGTAGATTTAGAAATTTTATAAAATTGGGATTTAGACCTCAAATTGAGGTTAGATTTCAAAATAAATTACATAGTCTAGCTCGGGGGTGAATGGGTAATCGAATTTTAGTCTGATTCGGGTTTGGACCAAGCGATCCCGAGATTGATTTTTCCAATAATGACCTAAACTGAATCTTTCGCAATCATGGGTAGTTCCTGAGGCTTAATCTGAATCGTTTAGTTGGTAATTACTGGATTTTGTTGGTTCAGAGTCTTGTTTGAAAGTCAAAGTTGTGGTTGAGCTTTGAGTTGATCTTTGGAGCGAGGTAAGTCTCGTAGTTAACCTTGACTTGAGAGATTAGGACTTTTTTGCCTATTTTCTACTTGTTTAGATTTTGGGTACAACGTATATGTGAGGTGACAAGTACTTATGCATTGTTATTGCTTTATTGATCATGATATCCATGATTAGACTAGTTAATTACTAAATTGATTGTTCTTTATGCGTTTATGGACTATCTGTGATAATTGAATATTGTTTCTGAAGTTAAGGTTGGTATTGTGGAACCATTTTGATGTAAGGCTTGTTCTTGTTCATTCTATCTCCTGTTGTTATATATTAATTGATATATGGTAAGGGAGAGTATTAATGCACGAAGGGTGATGTCGTGTCTTATTTGAGTGACAATGACGAAGGGTGATGTCGTGACATATTTGAGTGATAATGCACGAAGGGTGATGTCGTGCCATATTGTAAGAGTGAATGAATGAAGGGTGATATAGTGCCATAATGTGAGAGTTAATGTACGAAGGGTGATGTTGTGCTATATCTATTGCTTTATAATGAGTGTGAGAGTAAAAACACAAAGGGCAATTGCGTACCGTTATTATTGTTTCATAGTGAGGTTGAGAGTAAAAGCATAAAGGGTGATGTCGTACAGTTTTATTCATTGTATTTATTCATTTTATTGGTTAAAGGCATATTGATTGTTCTTGTTATCATTTCCTATTGTAATTATCGTATCTTGTACCTCTTTTGTATGTCCCCTCCCAATAGTACATGCTTAGCCTTTAAGTGTTATTATGTTGTATGTGTATTTTTATTTGCACAAATTTATTTACGTGGGTGTCTTGCCTTAGCCTCATCAACGTCGAGGTTAGGCTCGATACTTACGGAGTATGTTGGGTCAGTTATACTCGTACGATATTCTACACTTTTGGTGCAGATTTTGTATAGGTCCTAGCTATCTATGAGACGTTTCAGCTCGAAACTGCTTTTGAAGACCCGAGGTAGATTCGCTGGTGTCGACAGACCTTGAAGCCCCTTTCCACTTTCCCCTTATTTACTGTTCTTATCATTCGAGACAGTTGAACTTATTTCAAATTCTATATGATGTTCCTCTATAAGCTCGTGAATTGTGACTCCATATCCGGGTTGTACTAGATATTAATTATTTTTATGTTATTCCGCACTCAGTTTTGGTTTCAGTTCGGCTTAATTGGTTGTACTTATTGAAATTTATTAAAATTGGCTTAAAGGTCATCTAACATTAGATTGCCTAGCAAGTGAAATATTATGCGCTATCACGGTCCGAAGGTGGAAATTTCGATTTGTGACAGTGATCGCCTCTTCTTGTCGGTGATGAATAAAAATGTGGCATCTACATAAATATCTACGCGAACGCGGAGATGCAATCGCGAGTGCAAATAAGAAGACACCAAATGACAGAACAACAATCCATAACATGAGAAAATAGTCTGAAGCCCATCGGAAACACACCCGAGGTCCGCGGGATCCGGTCCGAACATACCAACAAGTTCCATAAGATAACCCGGACCTGCCCGAGGCCTCAAATAATATCAAGCAACATCAAAACTACGAATCACACCTCAAATCGAACTTAATTAACTTACGAACTTTCAACTTCTAAAACTCGTGCCAAAATTTATCAAATATACCCGGAATGAACTCAAATTTTGCACGCATGTCCCAAATGATAAAACGAAACTATTTCTACTCTTGAAATAACAGTCTGAACCCGATATTATCAAAGTCACCTCATGGTCAAACTAATGAACATTCGAAAACTCTAGATTTCCAACTTTCGCTAAATAGTGCTGAAACCTTCTAGAAATATCCAAATGTAAATCCAGGCATACGCCCAAGTCCAAAATCACCATCCGGAACTGACAGAGCCATAAAACTCTGATCTAGGGTCAAACACACAAAAGTCAAACTTGGTCAACTATTCTAAATTAAAGCTTCAACAATAAAATTCATTCTTCCAAGCTAATTTCTAATCACCCGAAAACCGAAACCAATGACACACACAAGGCGTAATACATTATACTGAGCTACTTTTGCCCTCAAACCATCGAACAAAGTGCAAATGCTCAAATATGTGCCTTCATCTTCCAGAGCAATTATTTTTAATGATAATTAAAATGAAAAACTATGATTTATTTTATTTTGAACTTCTAAAATGACGAAAAACTTGATATATTTTTTTTTAAGAATCACGGCAGATAACTTTAGATGAAGGGAGTAGCAGCTAAGCCGTCTTATACATTAATTCGGAATCAAAAAGGTTGGTTAGGCTAAGTTTTCCGTTCATTTTCGCCGATCATTATATGATAGTTTCAATGGGAAAATTGTCAAGGTTAAAGAAACTAGTTGGCCCTCCAATTACGGAGGCATAGATCCACAACAAGATCCAAACTATTTCCAAACTCATATCAAACATTAGGTGATTCATGCCTAATATGGAATTCAATAGACAAGAGGTACTACACTCGCCTATGAATTTAAAAGAATGTTGATAATATACAACATATATTCTACATTTGTCGTTATTTTGGCCTAGTGTAGACGAATCGAAAGGGGCAATAGAAAGAAAAGCGCCCTCCCCCAGAAGAAAAAAAAAAAAGCGTACTCCTTCCGTATGACGAGTGGTACGTGTAGTTAATTGAAATTAAAAATGGTACCATAGTCAATCATTCTATATCATGCAATCAAGTACTTCATTAATCAGACTCTGTTATAGAGCCCTTATGCGTTCACATGTTGTCTGCGCTTTCACATTTCTTTTGGCATTATTAGATCTCACTCATCCATACAATCTATACAATTAGAAGCTATTGAATTAATAGTTTTCGCTCATATTTTATAATTTTTGTTAAAAATATTATTAAATATGTATAAATAATAAATTATGTATCCATTAAATTAAATAAGATGTGGTAGAATTACGAATTTATACCCATAAAATTTTAATTTTTGATTCGCCTCTATATATACAAGGAAGAAAACAGTGAAAAAAAAAAAGTTATCAACCAACTAGATGTTCTATGACCAAATTTTCTGTGTTTTTCTTTTCTTTTTCTTTTCGTTCTCTCTTCGAAATAATAAAATTTGTAACCACTCAAAAATTTAGATTAAAGTACTCTAAATACCTATACAATATTATTTAGCTTTGGATATGCTCCTTGTAACTTAAACACATACTTATTATAATCTCTATATAACGAAATTCACAAATATAATGATTATCCCTTTCAAAATTAAACATTTAAATTCATTAGTCGAAATTCTTATGGAAGTTAAGATCAAGCATCATATGCTAGTTGTGCATATATAAGATATACTCTCATGTTTGTTATGCAACGAGTTTAAGAAAGAAATTTTAAATTTCTGTCAATAGTAGTCCCAGGGGTGGCTCAATATCATCTGAAGCCTATAGCAAAGTCTTAACATGAGGTCTTATATATATATATATATATATATATATATATGAGCATTATTATTTGAAAAATTAGATAAGTGAGTATCTGAAATGAAAGAAATGAGAATTTGGTTTTATAAAGTTCAAAAAATTGAACGAATTTAACATTAATTGCATCACAACTGTGATGAGAGAACACAGAAAATATACTTTCTTCATCCCTAACTTATGTGACACCTTTTTTTTTTGTCAGTCTTTTCTATATTTGGTAAAAGTTCAACTTTAAATTATTTTTTTACTTAATGAAAAAATTTTTAGCCACACAAGTTTCTATATTTTATTTTAGATCACAATTTTAAAAAGTCTTTCATTATTTCATAAACTTCATATACAGTCAAACACCTTTATATAAATTGATATTGATAGATTATAATTTATGTGAGAAAAATAAATTATAAGTTAGATTATTAGATATAATTACGTGACTAAGTAACGAATAGAGAAAACAAATTCAGTAAAAACATAAAATAAGATTGACAGAAAACTATTTTGGTTACATTAAGAGGAAAAAATTAAGTTACTGAACACTAATACAGAAACAAAAGAAATAAATTTCGTCAATAATAAGAAATAATTATATAAAGCATGTAGTACTATATATTATATAGAGAAATAGTAATTTTGGTGTCTCACTTACTGTAGGGTCTGACCGGCCCGTAGAAATTGCACGGGCCATTTTATTTGGGGAAAACTATTCTTTATAGCCCCTCAAAATTTTAATAGCTCATATTTTGTATCACTTCAAAAAATGGCCCTTCGGCCCAAACATATTACATATAGTAGCCGAACGGAATGAGTATGACAACACAAGCACCTGTAGTTTAGTGGATAACGTGCATGTTTCCTAAGCTGAAGGTCGCAGGTTTGACCCCTACCTAGCACGATGGAGAAAACCTTTTTTGCAATGTATAAATATTGTATCCTAAGTTCGATAGTGTAACATTTGTGTATATTGAGCCTATCTTAACTATGATTGTATATCTAAAGTGTATATATTTATGTACCCTAAATATATTTTGTATCATGAATGTATAATATGTCTAAAAATGTATCAAAATTGTATATAATATGTATTTTTTAATATTTTGGAGTGTATCATGTATTTTTGTATAGTGACATTCTTTTTTGTATATATTTTGTATAGTAACATCTATTTTATATATTTTTTGTATAGTGACAATCTATTTTGTATATTTTTTGTATAATTACATCTATTTTATATATATTTTGTATATATTTTGTATACTATTTTGTATATTTGTTGTATAGTAACAATCTATTTTGTATATGTTTTTGTATAATACCAGTTTATATTGTAGATATTTCAAACTTTTTGTATACCTAGAGGAGTTTCTCTTTCAAACGAACCATTTGAAATATTTAAGAGTCATTCAGATTATCTTTAGCATTTATCTTGAGGGGAAGTCAAAGGACCTGCCTATGTTTCACATTTTTATTTTGTAGCAATGATGAAGAACAAACTGACACCCCACCACTCATATTTTCGCACCCTGCTGCAGCACCATTAAGCTTAAAATTCTAGATCAGCATCTGACATTCGGCAACAAATTCTTTTTGGATTGTGGGCCGCCCTCCAGCAAACTAGCAGATTCATACATCATGTATCAAGTTAAAAGCTTTCTTCGTCATTAGCAAATTCGTATTTTTTTACGTGATCAAGGGACATATATGTTTGATTTTACTAATAATATTAACGATTGCTTGGTGATAAAGTAATTTAGCTAAAAAGAGATGCCACCGAATGGTCAGAGTCGGACAACATCTCTATATATGTAACGAATTTAGTTTAAAAGAGCAATACCAAACCTGTTTCCATTGTAGGGATCTTTATATCGTACCCACATAAATTCTTAAATGCAAAAAAAGGTCAAATTGTATCTCCAAAAGAAACTTAAAAAGGAGATTCCTAATCAAGATGATATTAGGAAAACTAAAGTTTATTTAGCTGGAACTTAATTGACACTGAATAAAAAATATTGAACAACAAAGTGACATGTGAAAACAAAAGAAATACAGTAACAATAAAAAAAAATTAAAAGCCAAAATAAATAAAGGAAAAACTCTTTTAGATGTCAACCTAAAGAAATGAAATGTTGAGGACGTTGAAAATGAAATCGACTTTGATAAACACGTTTATCTTCAAAGTATACAGTAATTTATTTTTATATCATGCTCGAAAACTAGTAGTACTACCAATATGAAATAAAACAAAGAAAAAAAATATATTGAGGGGGAGATATTCTTTAGTTTGTTGAAATTAACAGAAAACCAAAACCAAACGATAGAGTAATGGAATGGGAATATCCTTTCGTGCCTAATTTTATTTGCCCGATTTTATGGCTACCGGATACTATTACTTCCTAGCAGATGGTTAGAAATGAATTTTGCTCTTTTATTTGGTTGCTTTTATCTATTCAATATTAATTTTTTAAAATATTTTTAACTTATACTTACTTTTTAAAAATTTCAGCTTCTTTTTTTTCTTGCAGCTCTATTTTAGCTTCTGCTTCTTTTGCTTTCCTTCTCTCTTCTGTTATCGTTTTCTCTTCTGTAATTTATCACCAACAGCTTATGCAAGCATTCGTCGAACTTTTTAGCTCTACTACTCGCCAAGACAAAAAAAACAGAATACTAACTTTAAAGTGGGGTGACTTTCGATCAAAGTTTATCCAATACCCAAGAATGAACGCCACTAAGATGTCTTAATTTAATATATATACGCACACGCATAAAGAGAAGGAGAGTGTTGATCAGTGCAAGTAAAGACACAAAACCATGAAGAAGGATGCAAGAGAACTGATCAATCCAAATAAAAAATAGTTTATTGATTCACACGAAAAAAAATACCTGGCTTTGTTGCATGTCTCTGCAACACTATCTCTGAACCTCTTTAATTCTTCCACAGACATAGAAAGTGTAGACTTGAGCAGCACCAAAAGAATTGTCTTCTGAAGTACTCCCAACTTTAATAAAATAGGACTATAGGTGAAGTTACGTGAAAATAGTGTTATTTGGGATAATAAACATACAATAAACTAAATAACTTTAATTTTATAGTTGAAGTTTTCCGATTATAAAGACAAAAATTTTCCAGTATAAAAGGCTGAAGTTTTTATTTTATAACTAGTAAACTTCAGCTCTAAAGTTTTCCGATTACAAAGATAAAAATTTCAGCGCTGAAGTTTCCAGCTATAAAATAAAAACTGTAGCTCTAGAGCTGAACTTCAGGCTCGACTACTAAAATGCTGAAGTTTTATGTGATTTGTCTCTGCTACTTCAGTCCTGTGTGATGAAGTTATGTGAAAGCGGGTACGCTTGCAATTTTTTTACAAAGCGAATACAAATTAAAATATAATACAAAAAATATATATAGGTGCAAATGCCCGATAGATCCGGAGAATCCACCCATAAAATAAAATAAATTAATAAAGCACTCATATCGATCACAATAGTTTTCCCTTTTTTTGGGAAAATAATGAGAGCATATTTTTTACAAGTGGTTTTAGATTCCATGTATTTCATTGAGGTGTTGTATTTGCATGAGATCCATGTCACCAGGCGTTATGGTTACGTGCAAAAAGCGATTAAAAAATAGTGATCGAATATGGTTTATGGGAAAAACCGACCAATATTGATCGTTAAACTAGTGAAAATATTAAACTAAATTTTGGAAATAAAATAGCGATCAAAGTTGGTCGCCAACTTAGTCAAAATATTGACTGGCTTCGTCAGACTTGCTTGGTCAAACTTTTACTGAGATTAGCGACCAAACTTGGTCGATAACGTGGGACCCGCTTACAAAATTTTAATAATTATATTATTATTTTGAAAAAACTACAATATATATATATATATGTGTATATATATATATATATATATATATATATATATATATATATATATATATATATATATATATATATATATATATATATATGAATTAGCGACCAAAGTTAGTAGCTAAATAATGGAATGAAATGTAGCAACAAATTCTGATCGCTTAACTGGGTCCCAGTTATTCAATTTTAATAATTATATTATTAATTTGATTATTATATGAAATATAATTAAATATGATTTAAAGATAGCGACCAACTTTGGTCGCTAATCTAAATTCATGATTAAATAGCGACCAAAATTGGTCACTATTTTGGTCAACAATGGTCAAAATTAAAAATCACTTTTGTGTTTACTATGTATATCATATAAATGTAAGTCGTTAGTACTTTTGTAATATATGGGATGATATGCATTATGAAGCGCGCGTGTGTGTCTATATATACAATATATGTATTTACACTATACTATGCACTAAGTATAAGTGTATGAGGTATTACCGTATCGAATACAGCTTATATATATAATATATGTACTTACAATATACTATGCACTAAATATAGGTGTATGAGGTAATACCGTATCGAATACAGCTTATATATATACAATATATTTACTTACGCTTTATTATGCACTAAGTATAGGTGTATGAGATAATACTTTCGAGTACAGCTTATAAATATAAAATATATGTACTTACGCTATACTATGCACTAAGTATAAGTTTGTGAGGTACTACCATATCGAATATACAGCTTATATATATACAATATATGTACTTACGCTATACTATGCACTAAGTAGAGGTGTATGAGGTAATACCGTATCGAGTACAGCTTATATATATATAAAATGTATGTACTTACGCTATACTATGCACTAAGTATAAGTTAGTGAGGTACTACCATATCGAATATACAGCTTATATATATACAATATATGTACTTACGCTATACTATGCATTAAGTATAGGTGTATGAGGTAATACCGTATCGAGTACAGCTTATATATATATATAAAATGTATGTACTTACGCTATACTATGCACTAAGTATAAGTTTGTGAGGTACTACCATATTGAATATACAGCTTATATATGTACAATATATGTACTTACGCTATAATATGCACTAAGTATAGGTGTATGAGGTAATACCGTATCGAGTACAGCTTATATATATATAAAATGTATGTACTTACGCTATACTATGCACTAAGTATAAGTTTGTGAGGTACTACCATATCGAATATACAGCTTATATACATACAATATATGTACTTACGCTATATATGCACTAAGTATAGGTGTATGAGGTAATACTGTATCGAATACAGCTTATATATATACAATATATGTACTTACGAATGCTATGCACTATGTATAGGTGTATGAAATAATACTGTATCGAATACAACTTATATGTACTTACGCTATACTATGCACTAAGTATAGGTGTATGAAATAATACCGTATCGAATACAGCTTATATATATACAATACACGTACTTACGCTATACTATGCACTAAGTATAGGTGTATGAGGTAATACCGTATCGAATACAACTTATATATACAATACATGTACTTACGCTATACTATGAACTAAGTATAAGTTTGTGAGGTATTACTGAATCGAATACAGATTATATATATACAATATAAGTACTTACGCTATACTATGCACTAAGTATTGGTGTATGAGGTAATACCGTATCGAATACAGCTTTTATATATATATATATACACAATATATGTACTTACGCTATACTATGCAGTAAGTATAGGTGTATGAAATAATATTGTATCGAATACAGCTTATATATATACAATATATGTACTTACGCTATACTATGCACTAACTATAAGTGTTTACCGAATCGAATACAGCTTAATATGTACTTACGCTATACTATGCACTAAGTATAGGTGTATGAGGTAATACCGTATCGAATACAGCTTATATATACAATATATGTACTTACGCTATACTATGCACTAAGTATAGGTGTATGAGGTAATACCGTATTGAATACAGCTTAAATATATATAATATATGTACTTACGCTTTACTATGCACTAAGTATAGGTGTATGAGATAATACCATATTAAACACAGCTTTTATATATATATATATATATATACTTACGATATATTATGCATTAAGTATAGGTGTATGAAATAATACTGTATCGAATAGCTTATATATATATATATATATATATATATATATATATATATATATACAATATATGTACTTACGCTATACTATGCACTAAGTATTGGTGTATGAGGTAATACCATATCGAATACAGCTTATATATATATATAATATATGTACTTACACTATACTATGCACTAAGTATAGGTGTATGAGATAATACCATATCGAATACAACTTATATAGATGCAATATATGTACTTACACTATACTATGCACTAAGTATAAGTGTATGAGGTATTACCGTATCGAATACAGCTTCTATATATACAATATATGTACTGATGCTATACTATGCACTAACTATAAGTGTATGAGGTATTGCCGCATCGAATACAACTTATATATATACAATATATATATATATATATATATATATATATATATATATATATATATATATATATATATATATATATATATATATATATATATATATATATATATATATATATATATATAGCTTAAATTGAATTAAAATATTAAATTTATATAAAAATATTTTTTTTTGAAATAGCGACCAACGTTGGTTGCTAGTTCTAAAAAGTCAAAACGTTTTACCTACAAAAATAGCGACCAACGTTGGTCTCTATTTTAATTACAGATCTGTCATTACCGGGATCCCCTCCCATTCTTTCTAAAAAATTCCCAAAATCCATCTTTTCTCTCTCACACTCAAACCCCACCCCCGCTTCCAACTCCCACCACCAGGCCCCACCCACGCCACCAACGACCACCGCTCAGCTGTTGATGTCGCCTTTGTCGTCGCCTCAGCCGTCACCTCCTATTAATTTAAGGTTAGAATTAAAAACGTAGGGTTTCAATTAGTGTTTTAATTTATTATTGTTTCAGCCTAGAATTAGTGTTTCAATTGATTATTTAACATTATATTTTATACAAAATTTGGGTTTAGATTGTATTTACCATTATTTAATATTTTATAGAAATATAGGATTTAGGGTATGGGTTGAATATTTAGGCTAGGCTTTCTTGAGTATTTCTCCTTCAATATTTTAGTAAGCAATAGGTACTAATTTAATGTTAAAGGCTTGATTCATAGGTAGATATATATTAGGGTATAAATTGAACTTTTAGTTTAATCTTGATTAGTTTATAGGTAGATAAAAATAATATAGACACATGATAGTATATTTGGATATTTAATATAGACACATGATATATAGTAGGATATATTTGGATATGAATTGAACCTTGAATCTTTGTATTGTCTTGAAGCTTTTCGGATATGACTTGTACTTTTTGGATATGACTTGATCCTTTTAGGCATGAGTTGAAGCTTTAGGATATAAATTGAACTTTTTAGTTTAAGTTTAAACTCGTAGGATATGAATATAACTTTTAGGATATAAACTGAACCTTGAATCTTTGTATTGTCTTGAAGCTTTTAGGATATGACTTGTTTTTTTAGGATATGACTTGAGCCTTTTAGGTATGAGTTGGAGCTTTAGGATATAAATTGAACTTTTTAGTTTAAATTTAAACTCGTAAGATATGAATATAACTTTTAGGATATAAATTGAACCTTGAATCTTTGTATTGTCTTGAAGCTTCTAGGATATGACTTGTACTTTTTGGATATGCTTTGAGCCTTTTAGGTATGAGTTGAAGCTTTAGGATATAAATTGAACTTTTTAGTTTAAGCTTAAACTCGTAGGATATGAATATAACTTTTAGAATATAAATTGAACCTTGAATCTTTGTATTGTCTTGAAGCTTTTATGATAAGACTTGAACTTTTAGGATATGAATTGAACCTTGAATCATTGTAAATGTTCATGATTTTGCAAATGTTTAGTCATCTGAACTAGGTCGTTAGAAAGTATAGACAACTTCATGTGCTAGAGGTTATTTTGTATTTTATTCTATTGCAAAATATATAAACACTCTCTTTAAATTGTCTTCAACAACTAAGCAGACATCTCGATTAAATTCATTTTCAGTGAAACATTCCAAGTCTTTAATAAAGTAAGTCAACTAAACAGTAAACACTAACCTATCTTGGATGAAATACATTTGGGCGATAATCAAAAAATTATTTATTATTACACACGTGACTAAACCTAAAAATTAAAATTAATAAAAAAAAATTCCTTAATAAACTAACAAATTGAAAAGTAATTATTATTAGACGCATGGCTAAACATAAAAAATTAAATTTAATAAATCAAAAAATTTCAAATGTGCCATAATAAACTAACAAATTGAAAAGTAATTATTATTAGACGCATGGCTAAACATTAAAATATTAAATTTAGTAAATCAAAAAATTTCAAAAGTTAGTTTTAGGTTGAATTTCATATTGAAACTTGAGGATGGAGAAGTTTCGCAATTGTGTTACGATTGTATGATAAATGTATCATAATTATATTTGAGTTGTATTTGGTATATCAATACCTAAGATAATTCCGATACAATTCTAATATTATTAAGTACAATATTTTATCATAATATAGCTTTATAGTTGGTTCTAGGTGGATGTTTTTAATTAAAACTGTACAAAGATGAAAATCAAAAGTTATATCATAATTTAGAATTGTATCACGATTGTATCACAATATGTACCAAAAACAAGACATGATACAATACTAATACAAGTATAACGTGATATTGTATCAGTTTAATTTTAGAGTTGATTTTAAGTTGTATCACAATTGGTATAAGAATTTTTTCAGGATTATATCAAATTTGTATCTTATTTATGAGCAGTTGTGAGTTCGTGATGTATTTCACTGTTTGTATCTCAAATATATGATAATCATATATTAATTTATTAGTATGTATTATTTTGGATATCAATGTACCATGTACAAGTTATATACAATTGTGATACAAGTGTAATGCAATTTTGTTTTACGTATTGATGTATCTGAGACAATTCAAATACAATTATGATACAGTTATCATACAATTGCTAAATATTCCTTCATTTTTAGTGTGGTCTGGTCTCCTGGCATAAGAACGATGCAACCGATGGTTTAATAATATAAAGCTATCGGTAATGGTAGGAAGAGAAAAAAAGGAGATACTCAACATAGATTAAGGTATTTTGTTGGTAAGAATTAAAGAAAAAGAGGGGGAAAAAGGAAAGGAAATAATTGGATCCCTTAATTTAAGACACTAATAATGATGTGAGAGCAATTTAAGAAGCAATCTACAAAATTTATAAGAAAAACGTAGATACTTATTAAAAACTACAAAACATAGAGAATATGGTAAATAAATTTCTAATATAGTATAACTAGGTAAAAATCTCAATTTCTTAGGACTTTTTTCAAATTCAGCCCATACCAGAATCTATTTATATTTGGTAGTCGATAAAGTGTATAAAATTTACATAATTTTTAAAATATATATATATATATATATATATATATATATATATATATATATATATATACAAAAAACATATTTTTTCGTCTATTATTTTACGAGCGGCTATATAATGTCATTTAATAAGCTTTCTTTTGGACTTTTGCTTGTAGTATTTTTGTTCTTGTTGTAGGGTGTTGTGTGTTATGTGTTGTGTGTTCTACAAATGCCATCCCATATTTATAGGGGAGGCTTGCCAAGCTCTAGAGTCTAGAGAGTTCTATAACTTTCTAGCTATGTACATGTACTAGAATTTTATGGAGAATCCTAGAGAGTCTAGAGAGTTCTATTACTTTCTAACTAGTCACATGTGCTAGTATTCTATGGAGAATTCTAGAATATTTCCAAGCTCAAATTTGCTAGAGTTGTCTAGAATATTCCGGAATCTAGAGTTGCCTAGAATATTTCGGAATTGGGCCAAGCTAGGACTTATGAGTGGACTTTGGTTTGAATTCATGCAAAAACAAAGAGGAAATATTGATAAGCACATTTAACATGGGTTTTTGGCATGGTATGACAATGTACCCATATAGTTAGCATAAAAACGCTTTACTTATAAATATTGGTATCAGGTAGCAAATAAATATATATTACAATAAAAAACATGTATATCACACTTTATTTTTACCTTTTTGTGTATATTAAAATGTATATTAAAACTTTATTTTTATTCTTGTTTATCTAAAATATAAAATTATAAATATAGTAGTCTAAAATTTATTGTTGTCTCTATATTAATGTATATCCCTATGAAAATATTTACATTATTTATATATCGTAATGTATAACATATCAAATATGTGTATACCAAAAAACTTATTTTTCCTTGTTCGTGTATATCAAAAATTTATTTTCCTTCTTTGTATATCAAAAAATTATTTACTCCCACAGCTGTTCCCAAAACATATTATATCAAAAATTTATTTTCCTTCTTTGATAAAAAATAAAATTGAAATAAGTTTATTCAGAATGAATTTCACCCTCTTAAAATCAAATTTTAAGATTTAACCTTATCGTGCCAAATCTAATAATGTATATCATGATATATAATATAATACTCCTTTCGTTTCAATTTATGTGAACATATTTTCTTTTTAGTCCATGCAAAAAAGAATGACTTCTTTCCTTATTTGGAATACATTTTCACAATGATTTATAGCCACACAAAATAAATGTGCCTCATTTTACACCACAAGACCAAAAATCTTCTTTCTTTTTTTAAACTTCGTGCCCAGTCAAATGATTTTACATAAATTAAAACGGAGGGTTTATACACATAGGTATACGCGGTGATATACATAGATGTACACCAACTCAAACACACATTTATTCTTTCCACAATTAAAAAAAGAAAAAGAAAAATTGGAATCTGCCTCTATAAAAAGAAAGAGAAAAAGAGGGAATGTCTCATAGTAGAGCCTATTTCCATCTGTAATTCATGTCATAATTGCAGTATTAAGGTCATTGGCTGAAAAATCCCATGAAGTAGTCTTGCTATATTTTTTGAACTTGAGGCTAAAGAAATTATCTTCCCTGGTTGTGTGTATTTCATAGTTTAAGGATCTGATGATATATTCAACAAGCTTTTTAATGACATATATTTTAGTAATTTGAATTGTCGAGTGATTTCTTTGAGAGAGATTTGTTGGTAAATGGGGTTGTATAACTTTTAGAAGATTACGGGGGAGAGAAAAGAAGAAAAGTTTGCAGAAGAAATATGGATAGAGAAGAAGAAGAGATACAGGGAGAGAGAATAAATAAGGAGCTAGGATTTTTTAGGATTTGGCTATGTAATGCTGCTTTTTTGGGCTGCCTTTACCAAGCATAAAAGAATGCTAACAAACTGTGAATTCTCTCATTTTCCATCATCGAGCTTTGTGTTGAACCAGAGACAAGGTTTCAATAGTATTTTTTGCGTTGTCGAAGGGTCTTATCACGAAAAAGGCTTCTGCTTGTTTTATATAGTTAGTATCTCAATGAAGCTAGGGATCATATCTATTACAACGCTAAAGTCATCTCTCTCTTTTTCGCCTGCTTTTATCTCTGTACGACCCTAAAATAACAACCAAGACAAAGAGTGGATTATTCCATTGGTATCTTGAGCATTGTCTTCCTATCCGCAGCAGAGGCGGCAGAACCTCAATGCAATTAAAGTCATGGCTTTAGGCCCCCCAAAAATATAAGGCTCCAAATTTTATTCATCTTATATATATAATAAGCATATTTTAAATAATTATTTCTATAATTTTTTATAATGATAAGTAAATTTTGTGATAAATCATTTATTATGTCAATAATCATATGGCATAGTTCCAAACATTATGCTATTTTTCAAGGAGAATTTGGTCGAGCTATAACAGATAAATAGAATTAATATTTTTGCCTCCAAAGGCTTCAAATTACGATTTAGCTTTAGGCCCTGTACTCCGTTGAACTGCTACTGATTCGTAGCATTTTTTATGGCAGAATAGCCTAAATGACATCCGTACTTCACCCACTTTATTATGCTGGTCGTTTGCCAACTGAACACTTATGCTCATTCAAAACGTGAATAATAAACGCTTATCCAACGTGGCTTATCCTATGTGTCATATGTGGCTTCAGTGCGTGATTCACACGCCTGTAAGGGGCGTGAAGACATTTTAAAAAGCCTTAAAGGTAATATATTAGCCTATTTAAAGTTGACTTTGGTCAACATTTTGGATAAACAAACCCAGACACGTGATGTGACGGTCCCGGAGGGTCCGTAGAAAAATACAGTATTCGAGCTTATTTCCGAAATCGAAATTCAAGGTCCCGAGCCCGAGTAAAGAATTTTTGAACGAAATTATTTTCTGAAATTTGATATGAAAATTTAAAATGAAAATGAGCTAGAAAATATAGGTATCATGTCTGTATTTTGGTTCCGATACTCGGTACACGTCTTAATTATGTGTTAAGTGCTTTTTGTAAAATTTGATCGAAATCGGACGTCGTTTGACGTGATTCGGACCTAAATATCTATTTGGAAGTTTATGAACTTAGAATGGAAAATGATAATTTTGAGGTTTGATCCCTTGATTTTGATATTATTTTAGAAATTTGATCGCTCGAGTAAGTTCGTAAGATGTTGTGGGTGTGTGTGTTTGGCTAAGAGCCCCGAGGGCTCGGGAGTGTTTTCGGGGGGTGTTCGGGGTGGTTTGGAGTTAGAAAATATTGAAGAAAATGTGTTGTTGGCACTAAGAACTTCCTTCTTCGCGTTCGCGGCCTTCAGCTCGTGATCGCGTACCTATGGGCTTCCCCTTCTTCGAGTTCGCGTTTTAGTCCCCGCATTCGCGATGCCCAGGCCTCTCTTTAAACGCGTTGACGAGTACTCCCTCGCGATCGCATACAAGCCAGTCCAAGACCCCATCCCTTCCTCTACGCGTTCGCGATTAGCACCACGCGAATGCGATGCCTTGACCTGTCCACCCTTCGTGAACACGTCCCTATTCACGCGAAGGGCATTTTTGCGTAGTAAATTTTTAAGTTAAAAAAGAACAATTGCTCGGGATTTTAGCATTTATTTCACACGAGCTCTTCACTCCAACATCCTATAGACGAATTTTAAGCTCCTTTTCCTCCAGAGCTTGTTAGGTAAGTGTTCTTAACTTCATTCTCTCTTAATTTCTTCATCTAATCACTAATTTCCTAGACCTAAATCATGAATTCAAAGTAGAAATTGGGTGTTTTAGGTAGAGTTAAGGCTTTAGGGATTTTGGGTGATTCAACCTCAATTTGCGATCGAATCTTGAAATAAATTATATATTTGAACTTGTGGGGTTATGGGTGAACGGATTTTGGTAGCCTCAAGTTTGGACCATGTGGGCCCGGGGTCGGATTTTGGTATTTTTGGAAAAAAGTTAGGGACTTCATTTCTAGGATTTGGGATTTCGTTTTTGAACCTTTATTGATATTAAAGAATTGTTTATGCCTAGATGTCATTGTTTCGAAGTTGGATTGTAGAGGAAAGGCGGTATTGGAGAGTTGATTACTATTCTTGGACCGAGGTAAGTGTTTGATCTAATTTTGGCTTGAGGGAATAGGATTAGAGTGTTTTATACTGCTAATTGCTAAATGATCGAGTGCGGTGTATAGGCATGGTGACGAGTATCTATTCACCGGTGTCTAGCATGACTGTGGGTCTTTGTTTGCACTTATTTGATATTTGGGGACTCTTCCATGATAATTGATGAATTCTACATGATGTGCAAAGTACGAGGATTAGTTATGAATTGCGAATTCATTGGAGCGTTGGCTCGAACGATATAAATACTATTTAATAAGTAGTGAAAGAAAAATAAAAAGACGTGATAGATCCCTTGCCGGGATGTGAAGGTTATTGTTGTTGCTCTCTTTCCGTTTTATTGGTATTATAGATTTACCCCTTGCCGGTAATTTGTTGGGTTGATATGTTCTTGCTGGGATTTCCCTACTATTTATTCTTCTCTTGCTTTGTAGTTGTGATTAATGTTTGGATGAGAAAACCTAATCTTAGTGGGTCGGGTTGCACGCCGCAACATGGATAAATAATATCTACATGGATCGGGTTGCGCGTCGCAACAAGGATACATAATATCTGTATGGATCGGGTTACATGCCGCAACAAGAATAGGTACTTTCCATACGGATCGGGTTGCACGCTGCAATAAGTAAAGGGATCGGGTTGCACGCCGCAATAAGACTAGGTACTATCCATACGGATCGGGTTGCATGGCGCAACACTACCATAAGTAAGTGGATCGGGTTGCACGCCGCAACAGAGATGCACAATACGAGATAAATGTGTTAATTCCGGACTTGAGTTTTGTTGGTGGATGTACCTTTATTTAGATACCTTGTTTACATCTGTTTCCCCCTCCTGTTATAAACTGTTTATCTCCTGTTTTTTTTTCACAAAGTATACTTCATATCTGTACAGGTTTGTCTGGTAGCCGGGTCTAGCCTCGTCACTACCTCACCGGGGTTAGGACAGACACTTACCAGCTCATGGGGTCGGTTGTGCTGATGCTACACTTCTGTTCTTTTTTCACAGATTACGGTACCGAAGCAACTTTTTGACCACAACAATAGCGTATTGATCGGGAGCTGACTTCAGTCCAAGGACTTCAAGGTAGCCTAGCCGGTGTTCGCAGGCCGGAGTTCTTTTCTATGTTTAGTTTGTTTTCATTGTACAGAGACAGACAATTTGTATTTCTATTCAGACTTGTTTGTAGCACTCTTTAGCAGTCCGTGAGCTAGTGACACCAGATTTTGGGTAGAGATATGTTTTAATATTCCGCATTTTTATTTCAGTTTTATAAATGTAAAGTCTTCCATTTTTATTTAATTATTTTATGTATATTTATATTGTTGAGAAATTATTATAGAATGTTTAAAGTTTGGCTGGTCTAGCTCCGTTAGTAGGCGCCATCATGACTCCTGATGGTGGGAAGTCCAGATCATGACAAGTTGGTATCATAGAACTAGGTTACATAGGTCTCACAACTCACAGACAAACTCGGTAGAGTCTGAGGGATCGGTGCGAAGACGTCTGTATTTATCCCCAGAGGCTACAAAGTTAGGAAAATTTTCACTTTGTTCTTTTTTGTCGTGCAATTCTGCTTCTTAATGCTGATTGTTGTGCTACTCTGTTCTTTCGGAGATGACGAGAACATGTTCTTCCTCTTCTACTGAACAACAGCTCGAGACCCCAGCAGCAGTTCTTATCAGGTGAAGAGGGTGAGGTCGAGGTCGTGCCAAAGGCCGAGGCCGGGACAGAGCTCAGCCCCGAGCAGCAATCCTAGAGGTGGAGCCTTATGTTGACTATGATGATGAGGTTCTAGCACCAGCAACCCTAGTAGACCCAGCTCAGGTCCCAGAGGGTTTCACAGCCACTCTAGTACTCTAGGACGCATTGGTCCGAATGGTAGGCTTTATTGAGGGCATCTCTAGAGTGGGTCTGTTTTAAGTAGCACCAGCCACATCTCAGGCTAGGAGAGGATTTCAGACTCCCGCTACGCGTACTCCTGAGTAGGTAGCTCCTCAGGATCAGGTTCCAGCGGTTCAGCCAGCCGTGGCAGTTTAGCCTAGTGTTCCAGCTTAGACCTATGATTGTGCGGCGATGTCCGCGGATTCTTTGTGGAGGCTTAATTAGTTCACCAAGGTCTTCACCACCACCTTCAGCAGTGCTTCTACAGAGGACCCCCAGAACTTCTTATTCAGCTGCCATGAAGTTCTCAGGACTATAGACATTATGGAGACCAATGGGGTCGACTTCTTCACCTTTCGACTAGCAGGATCCGCCAAGACTTGGTGGAGAGACTATTGTTTATCCAGACCAGTAGGGTCGCCATTACTGACTTGGGATCAGTTTGCAGAGTTGTTCTTGGAGAAGTTTCTCCTAGTGAATGAGCGAGAGGCCTTATGTAGGTAGTTTGAGCGTCTTCATCAGGGTACTATGACAGTCATATAGTATGAGACTCGTTTTATTGATTTGGCACGCCTGCTATTGTTATACTTCCCATTGAGAGGGAGAGGGTGTGGAGATTTATTGATGGGTTGATCCAGCCGATCTGTCTCCAAATGGCTATAAGAGCTAGGAACGAGATTTCTTTTCAGGAGTGGCCAATGCAGCCCGTAGATTTAAGATGGCTCTTGCTCGAGGTGGTCAGGGGTCAGATAAGAGGCGTCATCATTCTAGTAGGTTCAGTGGTACCTTATCTGGAGGTTTCATATGGTAGATGCTATCCTCAGAGGCCCTTTTTGTCAGAACTTCAGGTCTCCCACGGTACTTCGGGCGGTAGTTGTCCTCAGCAACACTATTCTGATCAGTAGCCTATCAGTGCACCACCGCTTCAGAGCCTTCGAGGAGGTCATTCAGGTCGACAGGGTCACTCTCATCCCTCTCGGCTGCATCATTCAGGTGGATGCTATGAGTGTGGTGCGTATGGTCACACCGGGAGAGCTTGCCCGCGATTGAGGGGTACACAGCCGCAGTAGCAGGGTTCTCAGCTATGATCCAAGCACCAGAGGCTCCAAAGGCCACCCAATTAGCTAGATACTGGGGTAGAGGCCATAGATGTGGAGGTAAAGAGCATAGAGGTGGAGCTCAGACCGCCAGTGGCAGGGGTCAGCCAATAGCTGATCGTCCCAGAGACATAGTTTATGGAGGTGGGTCCCAACCCCAATGTTATGCTTTGCCAGCCAGGCCAGAGGCTGAGTCTTGTCATGCTTTCATTGCAGGTACTATTTTGGTCTGTGATAAAGGTGCTTCAGTGCTATTTGACCCTGGATCTACGTATTCATATGTGTCGTCCTATTTTGCACCTTACTTGGTTATGCCTAGCGATGCCTTGGGCGTTCCTATTTATGTATCTACACCAGTGGGTGATTCCATAATGGTCGACCGAGTGCATCGTCCTTTATGGTAGTATTTGAGGGTCTTGAGACACATGTTGACTTATTGCTCTTAGATATGGTGGACTTAGACATTTTATTGGGGATTGATTAGTTGTCCATGCAATTTTAGATTGTCATGCCAAGACCGCAACCTTGGCTTTGCTTGATTCCTCGACTTGAGTGGAGAGGGACCTTAGTTCATGCCACCCGTAGTGTTATTTCTTATGTTAAGGCTCAACGCATGGTCGAGAGGGGGTGTTTAGCATATCTGGCGTATGTTCGCGACTCCAGCGTAGAGGTCCCATCTATTGATTTTGTTCCGATTTTTCGGGAGTTTTCCGAGGTTTTCCCTTCAAACCTGCCGGGTATCCTGCCCGATAGAGACATTGATTTCTGTATTGATCTGGCTTCGGGCACTTAGCCTATTTCCATTCCGTCGTATCGCATGGCCCCGCCCGAGTTGAGAGAGTTGAAGGAGCAACTTCAGGATTTGCTTGATAAAGGTTTAATTAGACCCAGTGTGTCGCCTTGGGGTGTGATGCTGCTATTTGTGAAGAAAAAGGATGGGTCGATGAGGATGTGCATTGATTACCGGCAATTGAACAAGGTGACGATAAAGAACAAGTATCCACTGCCAAGGATTGACGATTTATTTGACCAGCTTCAGGGTGCTAGGGTGTTTTTAAAGATAGATTTGAGATCTGGTTATCATCAGCTGAGGATTAGGGCGTCTGATATCCTAAGACAATATTTCCCACTCGGTAAGGGCATTATGAGTTTTTGGTCATGTCATTTGGTTTGACCAATGCCCCAGCAACATTTATGGAGTTGATGAACCTAGTGTTCAGGCCCTATTTGGATTTGATCATGATTGTTTTCATTGACAATATTATGATGTGCTCCCGCAGTCAGGATTGGCACGAGCAGAACCTCAGAGTAGTTATTTAGACTCTGAAGGATAGTCAGTTCTACGCCAAATTTTCAAAGTGCGAGTTCTGGTTGAGTTCTGTTGCATTCATGGGTCACGTTGTTTTAGTAGAGGGTATTCATGTGGACCCGAAGAAGATTGAGGCAGTCAAGAACTTCCCTTGACTGACGTCAGCTAAAGAGATCTGTAGTTTCTTGGGGTTATCAGGTTACTACTGACGGTTCGAGGAGGAGTTTTCATCTATTGCATGCCTGATGTCTAGATTGACCCAGAATGGTGCCCAGTTCAGGTGGTCGGATGAGTGCGAGGCAAGCTTCCATAAGCTTAAGACAACTTTAACTACGACACCGATATTAGTTTAGCCCACGGGATTAGGGCCTTAGACTGTTTATTGCAATGCTTCCCGCATTGGGCTCGGCGCAGTGTTGTTGTAGGATGGCAGATTCATAACATATACTTCGAGGCAGTTGAAGATCCACGAGAAGAATTATCTAGTCCATGATCTAGAGTTGGCAGCCATCGTTCGTGCTTTGAAGATTTGGAGGCATTATCTATATGGTGTGACGTGTGAGGTGTACACGGATCATAAGAGCCTTCAGTATTTGTTCAAGCAAACGGAGTTGAATTTGAGGTAGAGGAGGTGGTTAGAGTTGTGGAAAGACTATAATATTTCTATCTTATACCACCCGGGGAAGGTCAATGTGGTGGCCGATGCTTTGAGTAGGAAGTCCAACAGCATGGGTAGCCTTGCTTATATTTAGGTCCGCGAGAGACCGTTTTCTTTGGGCTTTTAGGCCTTAGCCAATTGATTTGTGAGGATGGATATTTCTGAGCCTAGTAGGGTGTTAGCTTGCACGGTCACTCGATTATTGTTATTGGAGCGTATCCGGGAGCAGCAGTTTGATGATCCCCATTTGAGTGTCCTGAGAGACACGCTGCAACGTGAAGGTGCCAAGAAAAAGACCTTGAGAGATGATGGTGTATTGAGATTGCAGGGGCGAGTTTCTGTGCCTAATGTTGATGGTATTCGGAAGTTGATATTAGTGTATGCCCATAGTTCTTGGTATTCTATTCACCCGAGCGTCACAAAGATATTTCATGATTTGAGGCAGCACTATTGGTGGCGCAAAATAAAGAAAGATATCGTTGCGTATGTGACCCGTATTTTGGAACTGTCAGAAGGTTAAGTACGAGCATCAGAGGTTCGGTGGTTTATTTCAAAGGATTGAGCTTCCCGAGTGGAAGTGGGAGAGGATTACCATGGATTTTGTTACTGGTCTTCCGATGACACGGAAGAAGTTCGATGCTATATGGGTCATTGTTGATAGGCTTACCAAGTCAGTGCATTTTGTTCTGATTGCCACCACCTATTCATCTGAGAGATTATCTGAGATTTATATTAGGGAGATCGTTCGCCTTCATAGGGTGCCTATATCTATCACTTCGTGCCGGGGTCCACAGTTTACCTCGCATTTCTGGAGGGCAGTCCAGTAAGAGTTGGGCACCCAAGTTATATTGTGCACAACATTCCATCCTCAGACGGACGGACAGTTTGAGAGGACTATTCAGACTCTTGAGGATATGCTCTGAGCCTGCATTATTGATTTTAGAGTATCGTGGGGCCAGTCCTTGCCTTTAGCATAGTTTTCCTACAACAACACCTACCAGTCCAACATTCAGATGGTTCCGTATGAGGCACTGTATGGTAGGCAGTATTGGTCCCCAGTTGGATGGTTTGAGCGGGGAGAGGCTCGGTATTGGGTATAGATCTAGTTCTGGAGGCTTTGGATAAGGTCAAGATCATTTATGACAGACTTCAGATAGCTCAGTCTAGGCAGAAGAGTTATGCAGACGCAAGGTCCAAAATATTTCTTTCATGGTTGGCGAGCGACTGTCGCTCCAAGTGTCACCTGTGAAGGGTGTGATGCGTTGAAGGGCAAGCTTAGCGCTAGGTTCATTAGCCCATTTAAGATTCTTGATTGAGTGGGAGAGGTGGCTTATAGACTTGCCTTGCCGCCTAGCTTGTCAGCCATGCATCCAGTTTTTCATGTATCCATGCTTTAGAGGTATGACGACGATCCAGGGCATGTGTTAGATTTAAGCACTATGGAATTGGACAAGGATCTATTATATGAGGAGGAGCCGGTGGCTATTTTAGACCGGCAGGTTCAATAGTTGAGGTCGAAGAGTTTTCCTTCAGTGCGTGTTTAGTGGAGAGGTCAGCCTCCTAAGGCATTGACCTGGGAGTCCGAGTCTGATATGCGGCCGTTATCCTCATCTATTCCCCGACTCATGTACTTTTTTCTTTTGTCCGTTCGAGGACAAATAGTTGTCCTAGAGGTGGAGGATGTGAAGACCCAAAGATTCATCACCGTAATTCTTCCTTTTTCCGTACTTCTGAGGCATTGAAAACCTCGTTTACTTTCCTCAATTTTCATTTACAATCAGGGCGCGAAGCCGGAAAGCTTCTATGTTGAAATGTGTGAACTATGTGTAAAATTTAAGAATTTTGATGTTAATATTATTAAAGTTAACTTTGGTCAATATCTAGGGTAGACGGACCCGGACCCGTGATATGACGATCTTGGAGGGTCCGTAGAAAAATACAGAACTAAGGCGTATTCCCGAAATCGAAATCCGAGGTACCGAACCCGAGAAAAATTGTTTTAAAAGATTTCTGAAATTTGATATGAAAATGAGCTAGAAAATATATGTATCGGACCCGTATTTTGGTTTCGGAGCATGATACAAGTCTAAATATGTGTTGAGTGCTTTCTATGAAATTTGGTTGAAATCGGACGTCGTTCGACATGATGCGGACCTAAATATCTAAAGTTGAAAGTTTATGAACTTAGAATGAAAAATGATGATTTCGAGGTTTGATCGCTTGATTTTGATGTTATTTTAGCGATTTGACCACTAGAGTAAGTTCTGAGGATATTGTTGAGTTGGTGTGTGTGTTTAGTTAGGAGCCCCGAGGGCTCAAAAGTTTTTCTGGGTGGTTTGGAGTAAAATATTGCAGAAAATCTGCTGTTGGCACTCAGAACTTTCCTTATTCGCGCTCGCCGCCTTCAGCTTGCGATCGCGTACCTATGGGCTTCCCCTTCTTCGCGTTTGTGGCTCAGTCCCCGCGTTTGCGGTGCCCAGGCCTCTCCTTCAACACATTCGCGAGTACTCCCTTGTGTTCACATACAAGCCAGTCCCAGACCCCCAATCCCTTTCTCTATGCGTTCGTGACTAGCACCACACGAACGCGATGCCTTGACCTGTCTACCCTTCGCGAACACGTCCCTGTTCACGCGAATGCGAAGGGAATTTTTTCCCAGCGAATTTTTAAGTTATAAATAGAACAGTTGCTCAGGATTTTAGCCATTATTTCACAGGAGCTCTTCACTCCAACATCCTATAGACGAATTTCAAGCTCCTTTTCCTCCATAACTTTTGAGGTAAGTGTTCTTAACTTCATTCTCTCTTAATTTTCTCATCCAATCACTATTTTCCTAGCCCTAAATCATGAATTCCAAATAGAAATTGTAGGTTTTTGGTAGAGTTAGGGCTTTGGGTATTTTGGGTGATTCAACCTCAATTTGGGGTCAAATCTTGAAATAAATTCTATATTTTAACTCGTGTGGTTATGGGTGAACGATTTTTGGTTCGAGATTCGATTTTGGACCATATGGGACTGAGGTTAGATTTTGGTATTTTTTGAAGAATGCTAGGGACTTCATTTCTAGGCTATGAGATTTCATTTTTGAACCTTTATTGATATTAGTGAATATTTTATGCCTAGATATCGTTGTTTTGGAGTTTGATTGTAGAGGAAAGGCGGTATTGGAGAGTTGATTACTGTTCTTGGACCGAGGTAAGTGTTTTATCTAATTTTGGCTAGAGGGAATATGATTAGAGTGTTTGAAATTCCTTATTGATTAATGATTAAATGCGGTATAGGCATGGTGACTAGTATCTATACACAGGTGTCTTGTATGATCGTGGGTCTTTGTTTGCACTTATTTGATATTTTTGGACTCTTCCATGATAATTGACGAATTATACATGATGTGCAAATTAAGAGGATTAGTTATGAATTGCAAATTCTTTGGAGCGTTGGCTCGAACAATATAAATACAATTGAATAAGAAGTGAAAGAAAAAGAAAGAGATGTGATAGATCCCTTTCCGGGAGGATTTATTGGTATTATATATTTACCCCTTGCCGGTAATTTGTTGGGTTGATATGTTCCCTTGCTGGGATTTCCCTATTGTTTATTATTCTCTTGCTCTGTAGTTTTGGTTAATGTTTGGAAGAAAAAACATGATCTTAGTGGGTCGGGTTGCACGCCACAACAAGGAAAAATAATATCTGCATGGATCTGATTGTGCGCCGGAACAAGGATACATAATATCTGCACGGATCAGGTTGCACGCTGCAACACTACCATTAGTAAGAGGATCAGGTTGCACGCCGCAACAAGAATAGGTACTATCCATATGGTTCGGGTTGCACGCCGCAGCACTACCATAAGTAAATGGATCTGGTTGCACGCCGCAACATAGATACACAGTTGGGAATAAATATTTAATTCCGGACTTGAGTTTTATTGGTGGATTTACCTTTATTTAGATACCTTGTTTACATATGTTTCCCCCAGCATGTTTCCCCCTCCTGCTATAAACTGTTTATCTCCTGTTTATTTTTCCGTAAAGTATACTTCATGTGTGTACAGGTTTATCCGGTAGCCGGGTTTAGCCTTGTCACTACCTTTCCTGGTTAGGCCAGGAACTTATCAGCACATGGGGTCGGTTGTGTTGATGCTACACTTCTATGCTTTTTGCACGGATTACGGTACCAGAGCAGCTTTTGTACCACAAAAGTAGCATATTGATCGGGACCTGACTTCAGTCCTGGGACTTCGAGGTAGCCTAGCTGGCGTTCGCAGGCCGGAGTCCTTTTCCCATTTTTAGTTTGTTTTCATTGTACTGAGACTGACATTTTGTATTTCTATTCAAACTTGTTTGTAGCACTCCTTAGCAGTCCGTGAGCTAGTGCCAGCAGATTTTGGGTAGAGATATGTTTTAAAATTTCGCATTTTGATTTCAGTTATATAAATTTAAAGTCTTCTGCTTTTATTTAATTGTTTTCCGTATATTTATGTTATTGAGAAATTATCAGAGAATGTTTAAAGTTTGGCTGGCCTAGCTCCGTTAGTAGGCCCCATCACGACTCCTGATGATGGGAAATTCGGGTCGTGACATCACTGGTGATAATAATCCATAGGGATTAATCCCCGCTACAATCGGTTCACCTTCGAGTTTACAAGTAATTTCGCTGTCGCGAAATCAACTATTTGGGGTGGTCCCTTTATCATTTTTCTATAATGGGTCATCTGTCAATGCTTCTAATGCTATTAGGATCATTGAGTTGGATTTTAATGCGCTCACGGGTTTATCTAAACCCTCCAATGCAGCATGTATAAGTGCTTTATAGGTCTTGAGCTTTCACGGGAATCTCATTAACGGTGTTTTTCCTGATTGGCTGTTGAATGTTTTGTCATTGAAGGTTCTTGATTTGTCTGGAAATGCAGTTACTGGAACAATGCCTAATACTATAGGGAATTCGAAGTCTCTTGAGGGGCTTAGATTGGCTAACAATACCTTAAATGGTGAAGTTCTTGAGAGTATAATGAATCTTGCTTCATTGGGGATAGGTTTTCTGCTTTGATTCCATAGTTTTTGGATAATTTGACAAGCTTGAGAATGTTGTCTCTTAGTGGGAGTTATTTTTCTGGGCTAATTCCAGCTAGTTTGGGGAGTGTTTATCAGCAGTTTTGTAATCGAGAAAGAATTAAACTTGGAAAGTGAAGAATAACATGATCAGAGAAATCACAGGAGAGAAGAGAGGAGACGTGGTTAATTATAAAATAAGGAGCAAATGTGGATTTGGGGGTTAAATAATCTTGGGCTGATTTTTAATCCAATTTGGCCATGGTGTGTGATATGGAGCCTACGTGGTCTTCTAATTAATGACGTGGTGTCCTACGTGTATGCGATTGTCATACACGCACTGGCAGCCACGCTGGATAATCATTTATTATTCACGTTTTGAATGAGTATAAGTGTTTAGTTTGCAAATGTCTAACTTTGGGGACTGGCATGACAAAATGGGTGAAGTGCATGTACCATTTAGACCATTCTTCCTTTTTTATTGCAAACTTTCATACGATTCAAACGGATCAAATTAAGTAACGAAGGGTTTTGGATCATTCATTTGCCTTTAACTCCTTTGTTTATCAAAACCCCTATTAAACTAGATTAACAATTTTTCATGGTAAACATAGACAAAGTTAGCGTCAAGAAAATAAAGTAATTGTTGACCGTGGTTAAAGCTAACAAGCTGCTGTAACTACAGTCAAGTTAGTAGTGAGTAGGTTGTTAATCTTATTTAGTTAGTTAAGCTTGGTAGTTAGAAGGTAGTTAGAATGTTTCGAAAATTAGTTAATATTGTAGCTTAGTTGTATATATACACTGAGTGTATAGACATTGCACAAGCTTTCTCATTTTTACTAAATAAGATTCTCTCTTCTAAATATCGCCTCTGTTCTAGCTCAACTGCCATTTCCATGGCAGTCAACATGGTAACAAAGCCTTGAGACTCGATCTATGCTCAATCACTAACTCAATTTCAATATTCATTTCTAGTGTTGCTTCAATTCTGCAAAAGACCTGTAGAATTGTTGTTCGAGTGACGCATCGCGAAACTAGGGTTTGCAAGTATTGAATCTAGGTAAAAAATATAGCTCAACAATGGCTATTGGAGATTATGTGAATGTCAATTCCGCTGGTACAAGTAATGGTACAACTGCTACTGTCAATATTCTCACAATTGATAATGACCATCCTCTCTTCCTTCAGCCAACGGACATTCCAGGTAGTACTTTGATTTCTCTTCAATTAACTGGATTAGGAAACTATGCTTTGTAGAGTAGATCTATGAGGATTGGTTTGCTAGGCAAGAGTAAACTAAGTTTTGTGGATGGACGATTTCCTAAATCTAAATTTGCACCTGAACTGTATGATCAATGGGAGAAAGTCAATGTTGTAGTTCTCTCATGGATTATGAATGTATTAGACCATGCCTACTAAGTAGTGTAGTGTATGCAACCGATGCTCATAAAGTATGAGAGGATCTAAAGGAGAGATTTGATAAAATCAATGGGTCAAGAGTCCTTTATCTCCATAGATAAATTCATACATTGACTCAAGGAACCATGACCATATCTGATTATTTTTCGAAACTGACGGATCTTTGGGATGAGCTTGATGATCTCATGCCCTGACCTGGCTTTCCATGTCTGGAATCGAAGAAATATGCTCAACAATTTCTCATGGGCCTAAATGAGTCATACGTACGGTCCAGAAGCCAAATTATGGTGATGTCCCCAATTCCTAGCATCAACAAAACCTACTCTCTACTGGTGGATTAGGAAAGTCAAAGGAATTTAGCAAATTTCTCATACATAGTTCAAGTGTGTGAGATAATGGAGAGTACTGCTTATAATAGAACTTCTGCAAACTCAAGAGGTAATTTCAAACAAAGGAGAAATCAACCAGAGTGTGAATATTGCCACTACAAAGGCCATACAAAAGAAAATTATTATAAGATAATTGGCTATCCATATGATTTTAAACATAAGAAGAAAGGAGGAACCCCTGTTCTATACGCTAATCATGCTAGTGCTGATATCAATCAGCAAGGAGAAAGGCCACAGATAAAAACTGTAGTTCAACATGCAGGTCAAAATGGTAGATGAGATCATTATGTAGTGTCTCAACCTGTTATTATGCCTCAATACCCTATGATTGCTATGATGCCTCAATTTGCTCCTTATTCTCAGACTCTACAACCTGCACCCTATCTCACACAACAACAATATCAATAGGTTGTCCAGCTACTCAATAAAAGTGCTGAGGAGGGATCCTCTTCCAAGTTGCTGCTCCAGGTACTCTGATAGCCTTAATATCCAAGTATCTTAATCATAACTGGATAGTCGATACAAGTTCCTCAAATCAGATAACATCCAATTTACGGATGTTAAATAAGTATCAGGTTTTACCAAAATATCAAAGATGCATATTTCAATTACAAATAGAAATTGTAGTGACAGTATCATATTCAGGAAATACTACAGTACTTAAAGGCCAGAATATTAGTGAGGTGTTGTTTATACTTGACTTTAAGTATAATCTATTATTTGTTTCTCAACTTACCAAGGAATTACAGTGCTTATTGACATTCTTCCCTGATTTCTGGATATTTTAGGACCTCTATAATGGTCGGGTGCTGGATATTGGTAAGAAGGAGCATGGACTCTATCTGCTGAAAGGAAACTCACTCTAGAAATCACAACTGTTAAATAAATGTGCACACACAACTAACCTTAGTTCTAAGTCTATTAGTGTCGAATCTACTCACATGTGCGTTTAGGACATGCTCCTATTTATGTAATCGAAAGTCATGATGTACTTAGATCATTAAAAAATGTAGGTTCATACCATTGTACTGTGTGCCCTATAGAAAAACAATCAAATTACCCTTTCAGTTGAGTACTACAACTACTAAATCAATATTTAAACTAGTACATTTGTGAATCTGGGGCCTTATATGGTACCTACATATGATGAAAAAAAAATACTTTGTCACTATTGTGGATGATTATTCTAGATATAATTGGTCATTCTTAATTCATTCTAAGTCTGATTCCATAATGGTCATTAGAAACATCTTAACCATTGTGCAGAATTCCTTTTCAACTACTGTTAAAACTTTTAGGACTGATAAGAGGAGTGATTCTTTAGTGCTGACTTCAAAGCATTGGTCTCTTCTCTTGGTATTATTCATCGAAGTTCTTGTGTTTACACTGCTCAACAAAATAGAGTGGTAAAGATAAAACATAAAAAAATCCTTGAAATGGCCAGATCAATCAGATTTCGAGTAGCTATTCCTCTAAAGTTATGGGGTGAATGTGGTGGCACTGCAGTTACCTTATTAATAAGCTACTTTCGAGAGTGTTATGTAACAAATCACCTTTTGAAATGCTTTATTTGCATCCTCCTTCTCTCACGCACCTTAGAGTCTTTCGGTGTATTTGCTATGGATCCAGTCCAAATGAGAATGTTAAGTTTGCACCAAAAGCTCTTCCTGCATTCTTACTAGGTTATTGTTCAGCACAAAAGGGATACATGCTCTACAGTCTGCACACCCTGTCCTTATTTGTGAGCAGACAAGTGGTATTTCAGGAACATCTTTTTTCCTTCAAACATATGAAGGATGTTGGTGATAACTAGGGATAATGATGCATTTTATACTCCTTCTTGCTTAAGTTTTGATTAGAAATACGTATAAAATAGTCCTAAAGGCTCATAAGTTGTGCTTGAATGCAGGTTTGATTAACAAGGTTACAAGATGTTAAAAACCAGTTCAAAGAGGAGCGAAACTTGCACAAGTACAAAGACAAGACAAACCTCAGTCAAAACAGGGCCAGTGCGGCCGCACACCATTTTGTGCGGCCAGCAAAAGTGAAGTTCAGAGAGGTTGCTTTTCAGTCCATAAGGCAATGCGGCCGCAAAGGGTTTTGTACTGTTTGCATTGGGTTCACCGCGTCCGCACTCGATTTCATGCGGTCGTAGAGCCAACGTCCAGAAAGGTGGCATTTTAGAGGATGAAGCCCAATACGGTCCGCGATCCATTTCATGCGGACAACACTATAAGCCACCGTGGCCGCACTCGATTTTGTGCGGTCCGTATTGCCCCTATTCAGAGAGAAGATTATTGAATCCTAGAGCCTTAGTACGCACGCACTCGATTTTGTTCGGTCCACACTAGCCCCGTAGGGTAGTTATGTCCAAAATTTTTAGCTTAGTATAAATAACATCTTTCCTATTTTTAGGTCATTACATTGTTTGTACTCAGAGATGCGCTCGTGACTTCGTTTCTTTTACCTATTTGAGAAATTTTAGCTTCATTTCAACATTGAATCTTCAAGTTTACTGTAGCAATTAACTATTATGAGTTTTTATTCATCTATTTCTTTGTTTTCTTCTCTAATTATGAGTAGCAACACCCATAAGCTAGGGTTGTGGCTTAACCTTAGTGTGGGTAATTGATGGGTCTTGTATTTTGATGCTTGATTGTCTATGGGTGTTTGATATTTGGGTAATTTAGAGTTTTAATTGTGAATTAGTGGTTTCAAACACTAGTTTATGCCTAGTAGACTTTGGCTTTCTTGAGAAAGAGAGCCTAAGTCCATGAAACTAGTCCAATAAGGAATTGGGGCGTATTCAAGAGATTGATAGCCCCAATTAAAGGGTTAAACCTAGGGATGGTAATACCCGAATTGAAATTTGATTGCTTGCAGAAATTTGCATGCCCAATTAGTCTTGAGAAAGTCAATCGGGGCAACATCACTCGAACTATCGAGAGGTATAAAGTGAGTAGAATCGTGCAATGGTTATATCATACTCCCCACATGTGACAATCTAGCTTTAGACTCAAGATCCATCAATTGACTACCTAGGCGAAAGTCACTACCCTAGTGTCTTTTTCCATTTGAACAACTTGAAATAGATTAATCGTAGCTTTATTTAGTATAATTTAGTATTGTAGTATTACATAATTAGAATTATAATCAAAACCCTAAGTGTAGAAGTGGAATTTGGAATAGATACACAACTCCACTTTATATAGACACTCAACTCCAATATCTAGCTCCCTGTGGAAATTGATCCCGGCCTTAGTCGGGTAAAAGTTGCTTCGACCTCTATCGCTACTCAATATTAGTTCATGGTTGGCCTTAATCAATTGGTACCCCTATATTTCATATTCTTGACTTGCTACCAACTACAAAGCTCCACTAACAAGATGCCTCCTCACATCCTTGCGCTCGTTGTCAAGAACTACCTCATGCCATTGATTATGCCCCTAATGAAGAACATCAATATAGTGCCACTTCCTCATCTAGTGAGTTCAATGAAACAACCTCAGAGTCTCATGATCAACCTTCTGAGACTCCACCTCCTCAGGAGTTAAGAATGCCTACTAAAGAAAGGAAGCATTCAACCTGGATACAGGATTATGTAATTCCTGTCAACACCAAATCTTGTGTATATCCTATGTCTTCATATGTGTCTTATGCTACTATTAAATTTCATTACAAGCATGCTCTATTAGCTTATAAAGCTATCAAAGAGCCTCAAACGTTCAAAGAGGCTACTTTGGATCCGAAATGGATAGAAGTTATGCAGCTTGAACTGCTCAAGAAGCTAATCATACATGGAGTACTATTGATCTTCCTCCTAACAAGATCCCTATTGGTTGCAAATGGATATTCATGATCAAGAAACAAGCTTCATGGGAGATAGAGAGATATAAAGCTAGATTGGTATATAAAGATGACAGTCAAAACGAGGGCCTGGATTATACAGAAACCTTCTCTGAAAGTCAGATCAATAGTGGCCCTGGCAGCATCAAAATACTAGTTCATCTACCAAATGGATGTTCATAATACTTTCATCGATAGTGATATATTAGAAGAAGTCTATATGCAGCTACCCATAGGTTTTCCAGAAAGGGGAGAATCCGAGGTTCTGCAAAGTACATAAGTCCTTGTATAGACACAAACAGCACAAAGACAATGGAATATAAGGCTAACAAAAGCTCTAGTTCAGATGGTGTTTAAACAAAGTCATTATGACTACTATCTTTTCACTAAGAAGGCACACTACTATATCACTATAATACTAGTATATGTTGATGATCTATAGATTATAGGTAGTAGCCAACATCTGCTAACTCGAATAAGGCAATACTTACAAACCAAGTTCAAAATAAATGACTTGGGAGAATTGAGATTCTTCCATGGCATTGAGTTTGCAAGGTCCAAAGAAGGAATTGTTATGTGTCAAAGGAAGTATTATGTGATGACCCAAAGGGTCATCATCATAATTCTCTCATTTTTCCGTGCTTATGAGGACTTGGAAACCTCGCTTGTAATTGCCTCGATTGGCATGCGCAGCCCAGACGCATAGCCAGAAAATGTTTATGTTAAATTATGTGAATTCTGTGGACAATTTGAAGAATTTCGATATTAATATTAGTATAGTTAACTTCGGTCAACATTTTAGGTAAACGAATCCGGACCCGTGATGTGACGATTCCTGAAGGTCCGTAGAAAAATATGGGACTCGGACATATTCCTGGAATCGAAATCCGAGGTCCCTACCCGAGTATGGAATTTTTGAAAGACAATTCGCTTTTTGATAATTTATATGTAAAATTCAAAGGAAAATGAGCTATAAAATATAGGTATCGGGCTCATATTATGGTTCCGACTCCCAGTACTAGTCTTAAATATGCGTAAGATGCTTTTTGTGAAATTTGGTCGAAATCAGACGCCGTTTGACATGTTTCGAACATCAATATATAAAATTAGAGGTTTATGAAGTTTGAAATGAAAAATGATGATTTTGAGGTTTAATTCAATAAATTTGATGTTATTTTGGCGATTTGATCGCTCGAATACGTTCGTATGATGCTATTGAGCTAGTGTGTGTGCTTGGTTGGGAGCCCCGAGGGCTCAAGAGTGTTTCAGAGGTGTTTCGTAGTGATTCCGAACTTAGAATAACTGCAGAAACTTCAGTTATGGTATTTTGGTGTGATGTTCTATGTGATCGCATAGGAGCTCCGCGATCGCATAGTGTAAGTTTCAGATGCCCAACTTTTGGTCCATGCGATCGCATAAATTGAGCGCGATCACATAGCTTAGCCAGTCTCTTCAATGTGATCGCATTCCTATTCTGCGATCGCATAGCATTAAGTTCCACCAGAAATTTAATTCCCTTTCTCCTATGAGTTCGCACTTGCTCTCATGAGATTGCAGTGTGTCACCCCCTTTATCCTATGTGATCGCAAACTTTCTTATGCAATCGCATACATCATGTTTGCCTAGAGATTTTCAAAAGCTAAAAATAGAATGGTTGCGGGATTTCTCTCATTTTTTACATGGACTCTCTTCTTCAACACTCCACAGACGGATTCCAAGCTTCCCTTTTTCCATAAATCTTTGGGTAAGTAATCTTAGCATCATTCCCTCATTATTTCTTCATCTAATTACTAATTTTCTAGCCCTAAATCATGAAATCAAAGTAGGAATTAGGGGTGGGTAGAACTAGGGCTTTTGGGATTTTGGGTGATTCGACATCAATTTGGGGTCGAATCTTCAAATAAATTACATATTTGAACTCGTGGGGTTGTGGGTGAACGGATTTTGGTCCTGGCCTCGAGTTTGGACCATGTGGGGTCAGATATTTGTATTTTGGAAGAAAGATAGAAAATTCATTTCTAGGCTATGGAATTGTGTCTTTGACCCATTATCGATAATATTAAACTAAATTGTGCCTAGATATCATTGTTTCGGAGTTGGATTCTAGAAGTAAGGTAGTGTTTGAAACTTGATTCTATTTTCGGACTGAGGTAAGTGATTGATCTAACTTTGGCTTGAGTGAATAGGATTAGAGTGTTTTTTTGCTATTTGCTAAATGATCGAGTACGGTGTATAGGCATGGTGACGAGTATCTATACAACGATATCTAGCATGACCGTGAGCCGTAATTGATTTTAATTCGAAAGATATGGAACAACTGTCCTATTAAATCAATAAATTCCATGTAAAGTGTTAGATAAGAATTAAATGAGCTAAAAGAGAATGTGATGAGATGATTCCCTTGCCGGGACGAGTAGACTATTACTGTTGTATTCTCCCTTACCGGGATATTTGGGCTGTTAGTTGTACCGTTGCCAGGTTTAATTGTTATGTTGTTGAATATCCCTAATGGGACCTTCGTTGGAGAGATTATTTTTGCTACTCATTACAATATGGGATCATGTGGCGCGTTGTCCACTTATGAATTATAATATTGGGATCGTGTGGCACTCCGTCCACGTATAATATTGAAATGGGAATGAGTGGTATGCTGACAAAACTTATATTGATTATTGTAATTGGCCTTCGATGCCGGTGATATATTGTGCACTGTGGAATGGGAGGGAGTGGTACGCCTACCAAGTAATGTATGAAATGGGATCGTGTGGTGCCGTCCACTATATATATCCTGAAACTAGAGTAGCCATGTTGTTTATTGCTGATAGTTCTTTTTCAGTTGTTATTCCCCGATGGCATGTCCCCTCCTAGCTTATTCTGTATATATATATATATATATATATATATATATATATATATATATATATGCATAGGTTGATTTTGGTAGGCCCTGTCTAGCCTCGTCACTACATCGCCGGGTTAGGCCGGGAACTTACCAGCACATGGGATCGGTTGTGTTGATGCTACACTTTGTGCATCTTTGTGAAAATATCAGGACAAAGCTTACGCACCGCAGCGGTAGAATTTCTAGGAGCTATCTTCAGTCCATGGATTCTCGAGGTAGCCTAGCTGGCATTCGCAGGACGAAGTCCCTTTCCTTACTTTTCGTTTGTTCATCTTATATCAGACAAACACTATGTATTTGTTTTCCTAGACTTTGTTTATGGTATTCTGTAGTGATCCGTGAGTGACACCAGATTCCGGGTAGAGGTGTATTTTGAAACTTCTACATTTCCGTTTGCAGTTAATTAAGTATTATAAGTCTTCCGCCTTGATTATTATTTCAGTTTATTATAATTGTTTAAATGAAAGTAGTAAAAAACCTGTATTGTTTGGCTTGCCTAGCTCCGATAGCAGGTGCCATCACGACTCTCTACGGTGGAAAATCCGGGTCCTGACAAGTTTGTATCAGAGCACTAGGTTACATAGGTCTCACAAATCACGGACAAACTCGGTAGAGTTTGAGGAATCGGTAGGGAGACGTCTGTATTTATTCCCCAAAGGCTACAGGATTAGGAAAAGTTTCACTTTCTTCATTTTTGTTGTGCGATTTTGTTTCTAAAATATTTATTGTCATTCTAATCTACTCTTTCGCAGATGGTGAGACCACGTGCTTCTTATTCTACCACGCAGCAGCCCGAGCCCCAAGCAGCAGCTCCTATTAGGGAAGAGGGCGAGGGCGAGGCCGGGGCAGAGCTCTGCCCCCAGCAGCAGTCCCAGAGGTGGAGCCTCATGTTGACTATGATGAGGAGGTTCCAGCACCAGCCGCTCCAGTGATCCCAGCTCAGGTCCCAGAGGGTTTCATAGCCACTCTAGTAAACCATGACACTTTTGTCTGACTGGTAGGCTATATAGAGAGCGTCTCTAGAGCGGGTTTGCTTCCCGTATCACCAGCCATATCTCAGGCAGGAGGAAGAGTTCAGACTCCCTCTACGCGTACTCCGGAGAAGGTAGCTTCTCTTCCTCATGTTCCAGCACTTTAGCCAGCTGTGGCAGCTCAGTCGGGTATTTGAGCTCAAACCGGTAATGGTGCGGCGATTCGTTTGTTCATCTTATATCAGACAAACACTATGTATTTGTTTTCCTAGACTTTGTTTGTGGTATTCTGTAGTGATCCGTGAGTGACACCAGATTCCGGGTAGAGGTGTATTTTGAAACTTCTACATTTCCGTTTGCAGTTAATTAAGTATTATAAGTCTTCCGCCTTGATTATTATTTCAGTTTATTATAATTGTTTAAATGAAAGTAGTAAAAAACCTGTATTGTTTGGCTTGCCTAGCTCCGATAGCAGGTGCCATCACGACTCCCTACGGTGGAAAATCCGGGTCCTGACAAGTTTGTATCAGAGCACTAGGTTACATAGGTCTCACAAATCACGGACAAACTCGGTAGAGTTTGAGGAATCGGTAGGGAGACGTCTGTATTTATTCCCCAAAGGCTACAGGATTAGGAAAAGTTTCACTTTCTTCATTTTTGTTGTGCGATTTTGTTTCTAAAATATTTATTGTCATTCTAATCTACTCTTTCGCAGATGGTGAGACCACGTGCTTCTTATTCTACCACGCAGCAGCCCGAGCCCCAAGCAGCAGCTCCTATTAGGGAAGAGGGCGAGGGCGAGGCCGGGGCAGAGCTCTGCCCCCAGCAGCAGTCCCAGAGGTGGAGCCTCATGTTGACTATGATGAGGAGGTTCCAGCACCAGCCGCTCCAGTGATCCCAGCTCAGGTCCCAGAGGGTTTCATAGCCACTCTAGTAAACCATGACACTTTTGTCTGACTGGTAGGCTATATAGAGAGCGTCTCTAGAGCGGGTTTGCTTCCCGTATCACCAGCCATATCTCAGGCAGGAGGAAGAGTTCAGACTCCCTCTACGCGTACTCCGAAGCAGGTAGCTTCTCTTCCTCATGTTCCAGCACTTTAGCCAGCTGTGGCAGCTCAGTCGGGTATTTGAGCTCAAACCGGTAATGGTGCGGCGATTCGTTTGTTCATCTTATATCAGACAAACACTATGTATTTGTTTTCCTAGACTTTGTTTGTGGTATTATGTAGTGATCCGTGAGTGACACCAGATTCCGGGTAGAGGTGTATTTTGAAACTTCTACATTTCCGTTTGCAGTTAATTAAGTATTATAAGTCTTCCGCCTTGATTATTATTTCAGTTTATTATAATTGTTTAAATGAAAGTAGTAAAAAACCTGTATTGTTTGGCTTGCCTAGCTCCGATAGCAGGTGCCATCACGACTCTCTACGGTGGAAAATCCGGGTCCTGACAAGTTTGTATCAGAGCACTAGGTTACATAGGTCTCACAAATCACGGACAAACTCGGTAGAGTTTGAGGAATCGGTAGGGAGACGTCTGTATTTATTCCCCAAAGGCTACAGGATTAGGAAAAGTTTCACTTTCTTCATTTTTGTTGTGCGATTTTGTTTCTAAAATATTTATTGTCATTCTAATCTACTCTTTCGCAGATGGTGAGACCACGTGCTTCTTATTCTACCACGCAGCAGCCCGAGCCCCAAGCAGCAGCTCCTATTAGGGAAGAGGGCGAGGGCGAGGCCGGGGCAGAGCTCTGCCCCCAGCAGCAGTCCCAGAGGTGGAGCCTCATGTTGACTATGATGAGGAGGTTCCAGCACCAGCCGCTCCAGTGATCCCAGCTCAGGTCCCAGAGGGTTTCATAGCCACTCTAGTAAACCATGACACTTTTGTCTGACTGGTAGGCTATATAGAGAGCGTCTCTAAAGCGGGCTTGCTTCCCGTATCACCAGCCATATCTCAGGCAGGAGGAAGAGTTCAGACTCCCTCTACGCGTACTCCGGAGCAGGTAGCTTCTCTTCCTCATGTTCCAGCACTTTAGCCAGCTGTGGCAGCTCAGTCGGGTATTTGAGCTCAAACCGGTGATGGTGCGGCGATGTCTGTGGATGCTCTATGGAGGCTAGATCGGTTCACCAGGCTCATACCTCTCATATGTAGCGGTGCTCCATCAGAGGATGCTAATAACTTCATATGCAGCTTTCATGAGGTCCTTCGGACCATGGGTATTTTGGAGACCAATGGGGTTGACTTCGCCAATTTTCGCCTAGCAGGATCCGCCAAGACTTGGTGGAGAGGTTTCTGTTTAGCCAGGCCACCAGGGTCGCCATAATTGACCTGGGATTAGTTTTTCAAGCTATTTCTGGGGAAGTTTCTCCCAATTACTCAAAGGGATGCCCTTCACAGGCAGTTTGCGCGTCTCCAGCAGGGCTCTATGCCAGTTACGCAGTATAAGACTCAGTTTCTTAATCTTGCACGCCACGCTATTGCGATACTCCCTACAGAGAGAGAGAGAGGGTGTGGAAGTTTGTGGATGGATTGGTTCAGCCGATCCGTGTTTAGATGGCCTTGAGTGCCGGGAGTGAGATTTCATTTCAGGAGGTGGAAAATGGTGCCTGCCGAATAGAGATGGCACTTTCTCAGGGAGGTGGTCAGGGGTCTGATAAGAGGCCTCGTCATTCTGGTAGGTTCAGTGGTACTTCATTTGGAGGTAGGGATTCTGATAGTAGAGGGCATCCTTCGAGGCCCTTTCAGTCATCTCTCCAGGCTTCTCATAGTAGAGGTGGTCGTGGTTGTCAGCCGCAGCATTCTGACCAACAACTCTTCAGTTCACTATCAGCTCCTATCAGTGTACCATCACATCATTATTCACAGCAGCCGAGGGCTTGTTTCACTTGCGGCGACCTGAGGCACATTTTGAGCTATTGCCCTCGAGCTTCCAACAGTTCTCAACAGCATGGTCCTCGTCCCATGATTCAAGCAGCAGGTGATCCACATGCCGCCCAGCCAGCTAGAGGCGAGGGTAGAGGCCATAGAGGTGGAGGTAGGGAGCATAGAGGTGGAGCTCAGACCGCCAGAGGCAGGGGTCAGCTAGTAGCCGATCACCCCAGAGACATAGTTCGATGAGGTGGGGCCCAAACCCATTGTTATGCCGTGCTAGCCAGGCTAGAGGTTAAGTCATCAAATGTTGTGGTTATAGGTACTATTTTAGTCTGTGATAGGGATGCTTTTGTGCTGTTTGATCCTTGATCTGCGTATTCATATGCGTCGTTCTATTTTTCACCCTATTTGGTTATGCCTAGTGAGACCTTGAGTATTCCTGTATATGTGTCTATACCTGTGGGTAATTCTATAGTGGTCGACCGAGTGTATCATTCATCTGTGGTAGTATTTGAGGGTCTTGAGACCCGTGCCGACTTATTGCTCTTAAATATGGTGGACTTCGATGTAATATTGTGGATGGATTGGTTGTCCCCGTATCATGCTATTTTGGATTGTCACGCCAAGACCGTGACCTTGGCCTTGCCAGACTTGCCCCGACTTGAGTGGAGAGGGACCCAGGTCATTCCACCCACAATTTTATTTCGTATGCCGAGGCTCGACGTATGGTCGAAAAGGGGTGTATAGTATATATGGCGTATGTTCATGAGGTTCCATCTATTGACTTTGTTCCTATTGTTCGGGAGTTCCCCGAGGGTTTCCCTTCAGACCTGCCTGGTATACCGCCCGGCTGGGATATTGATTTCTTTATTGATTTGGCTCCGAGCACTCAGTCTATTTTTATTCCATCGTATCGCATGGCCCTGCCAGAGTGGAACGAGTTGAAGGAGTAGCTTCAGGGCTTGCTCGATAATGGTTTCATTAGGACCAGTGTATCACCTTGGGGTGACCCAGTGTTACTTGTGAAGAAAAATGATGGGTTGATGAGTATATGTATTGATTACTGGCAGCTGAACAAGGTGACGATAAAGAATAAGTATTCTCTGCCGAGGATTGATGATTTATTCGATCAGCTTCTGGGTGCTAGGGTGTTCTCAGAGATAGATTTGGGGTTTGGATAACATCAGCTGAGGATTAGGGCATCTGATGTCCCTAAGACATCATTTCGCACTCGGTATAGGCAGTATGATTTTTTGTCATGTCATTTGGGTTGACCAATGCCCCAACAACATTTATGGAGTTGATGAACCGAGTGTTGAGGCCCTATTTGGATTTTCGTGATTGCATTCGTTGATGACATTTTGATATACTCCCGTAGCCACTAGGAGCATGAGCAACACCTCAAGGTGGTACTTCAAACTCTGAAGGATAGTCAGTTATACGCCAAGTTCTCAAAGTGCAAGTTTTGGCTGAGTTCTATTGCATTCTTGGCCACATTATTTTAGCATAGGTATTTAGGTGGACCTAAAGAAGATTGAGGTAGTCAAGAACTAGCCTCGACTAGCGTCAATTACATAGATCTGGAGTTTCTTGGGGTTAGCAGGTTATTGGCCTTCGATGTCGGTGACATATTGTGCACTGTGGAATGTGAGCGAGTGGTACGCCTACCACGTAATGTATGAAATGGGATCGTGTGGCGCGCCCTCCACTTATATGCTATGTTATGGGATCGTGTGGTGCGCCGTCCACTATATATATATATATATAAATCATGAAACCAGAGTAGCCCTGTTGTCTATTGCTGATAGTTCTTTTTCAGTTGTTATTCCCCGATGGCATGTCCCCTCCCAGCTTATTTTGCATTATCTGTTACTTTTGTTCTTGCACTTGTGTATGTGTGTATATATATGCACAGGTTGATTTTGGTAGGTCCTGTCTAGCCTCGTCACTACTTCACCAGGGTTAGGCCAGGCACGTACCAGCAAATGGGGTCGGTTGTGTTGATGCTACACTCTGTGCATTTTTGTGCATAGATCAGTACGTAGCTTACGGATCGCAGCGGTAGGATTTCTGGGAGCTATCTTCAGTCTAGGGACTCTCGAGGTAGCCTAGATGGCGTTCGCGGGCCGAAGTCCCTTTCCTTAGTTTTTGTTTGTTCATCTTGTATCAGAAAAACATTATGTATTTTTTTTCCAGACTTTGTTTGTAGTATTCTGTAGTGGTCCGTGAGTAGTGACACCGCATACTGGGTAGAGGTGTATTTTGAAACTTTTGTATTTCTGTTTGCAGTTAATTAAGTATTATAAGTCTTCCGCCTTGATATTATTTCAGTTTATTATAATTATTTAAATGAAAATAGTATGAATGTTGTGTTGTTTGGCTTGCCTAGCTCCGACAGTAGGCGCCATCACGACTCTTGACGGTGAAAATTCCTGGTCGTGACATATTCCTTAGAACTTAGTGGTGGATCAGGTGTAGGGGGAGCAAAACCTGTAGGTACTCCTCTAGAGTTCAACCAAAACCTCACTTCTGAGGAATACGACAAGTCTTTTCAAAAGGGCACTCAAGAGGATCTCCTCAAGGATCCAAGGCCTTATCAAAGACGTGTGGGAAGACTACTCAATCTCACTATGACTCGACCTGACTTAGGATTTGTTATTCAAGTACTAAGTCAGTTTATGCACTGACCAAAGGTCTCATACATGGAAGCTGCCCTTAGAGTGGTGAGATATGTTAAAGAAGCACCAGGCCTGGGCTTGTTCATGCCTGCTCAGAACACCAATCAGTTATTAGCCTACTGTGACTCAGATTGCAGAGGCGAGGCGTGTGTACAAACTAGGAAATCAGTTACTGGGTACTTAATAAAGTTTGGAGATGCTGTAATCTCATGAAATCAAATAAGCAAGGGATAATGTCAAGAAGCTCTGCTGAAGTCGAGTTCAGGAGCATGGCATCTTGCACAACTGAGATTATTTGGTTAGTAGGGCTATTCAAAGAGCTGGGAGTTGAAGCACAAGTGCTAGTAAAGCTACCATGTGATAGCAAGTCTGCAATCCAAATTGTAGCTAATCCTATCTTCCATGAAAGGACAAAGTATATAAACATAGATTGTCATTTTGTAAGAGAAAGAATAATAAAAGATCTGATACAAGCTGAGCATGTGTCAGCCAAAGAACAACTAGCAAACATCCTTACAAAAGGTTTGGGAAAGGCACAACATGATTACCTACTTCAAAGAGTTGGAGTGAAGGATCTGTTTTTAACTATCAGCTTGAGGGGAGTGTTGACTGCGGTTAGAGCTAACAAACTGATGTAACTAGAGTCAAGTTAATAGTGAGTAGGATGTTAATCTTATTTAGTTAGTTAAGCTTGGTAGTTAGCAGTTAGTTAGAGAGTTCCAGAAATTAGTTAATATTGTAGCTTAACTGTATATATACACTCAGTATACAGAGATTGCACAAGCTTTCTCATTCTTATTGAATAAGATTCTCTCTTCTCAATCTCGTTTCTGTTCTAGCTCAACTGCCATTTCCATGGCAAGTCAACAGTAACTACTATGAGATATAAACGCTAGAACGTTTTCTTATTGTGTATACCATGGAGTTTTTTTTGTTTCACATTGTACACCTGTAATCCAGTAAAAAAATTGCTTCCCCATTATGTTGGACTAATTCGGGTACTTCCATCTTATGTTTATTATTCTGAAAGCGATGGCCTCTTAGTGATTTGACAGCTGTCTCACTTGTGGTACTTGAACTTCTCAATTACATTTATGTTTTTTGTCTTTGTTGAAATAACCGTAAAGTTATGATATATTTGTTTGACACAAAAGATATAAGAATTTATTTAGATATATTGATAAAAAATGAAAGGGTAAATTTTAGTCAAATATAATAAATTTCAGATAAAAAAGCTAGCAATATGAATCGCATGTGAAATGAAAGAAATATAAATAATTTTATTGAGATTCAATATTGTATCTCCCTCGATCGATGAGGAGATAGCTTTATATATTTTCCTAGATATTGTTTCTCTCTATCAAGAATACAATAAAAGAGTTCCTTTTTTTTCCTACTTTTTTCATAGATAGGAGTAGCCCAGCCTTTATTGAAAGATTTCCCTTGCTATATATAGTCGAGGTATCCACGCCTTTGCTTGGTTCGACGTCCGCCTGCCTCCGATGCGTCTTGGTTGTCCCTTTAAGCGCTACTCCTTCCAGCTCGACGGATGTCGGGAGAAGGGTGTTGAGTGTGATACGTTATCTTTTACTGTTCGGTCCCTTAGGTGGGACGTTGACAAATTCAATCGTGACAGTTAGATTTTGACCAATATAATATTTATTATTGTAGGAATTTAATTGGCAAAACTGACAAATTGGGTTAGTCATAATAACATTTCAAATTACGTACGAAAGACTTGAAAATAAACTACATATATTCTCAAGATTAAATACTCTATGGAGAGATGACTTTACTTTTTCTCATTTGTCGTTGTTATAGAAAGTGTCACCAACGTACAGGGAAGATACTTGGTAACAGCCAAATGGTAAGATAAGAATCCTGTAATAACTATCTACCGTGGCAACTCAAAAAGAGATTTTCACACTTTGCCTTCGTGTTAGTGCAAATAGGAATGAGAATACAAATATTTTCACACTTTGCCTTTGTATGACGTCTTTATAGAAGATTAAGTGGCCGGTTAGAGAAAAGTTTCATTCGTCACCCGAAACCAATTATTCTGTGACTATTTATGCAAAGGATATGAGTGACAGTAATGTAAAAAAAATTGTATTGTCTGTACAATTTGATATGTTATAGCATATTATTTTTCTAATTTTATTGGTTATCAATTAGTGATTATTAAAAAAAAATTATTTGTAATAATTTTTAACTGACCTAATTATATTAATAATTTTTATATTGTTACTGCATACAATTTATGCGAAATCACTAGCTACAGAAACTCTTTCTGAGTTTATGTAATCTTTATTATACTTTTCTCTACGAATTTCATAAAACTGATTGTCAATCTATTTAGTTTCTCGAATTATGTGTGTGTTCGTATATGCAAGTAATTTTCATAATTAGCATATATAGATTTATGTAAGATGTAACGTATGTGTTATAGCATTTTGATTAATCACATTTGTGCAATTATCTGCAACACGCGAGCAAAATCAGAACATGTATATTTTCTGACACTGATCGTAACTTTGTTTATAAAATATTAGTTTATGATAAAATTAAATTACATTTTGCAATAAAGAGACAAAACACTATACTTCTTTGGGTATTCCTTTTCTAGTTGTTAACAATTGTAATCATCTAAGTCAAACGAGGAAAGAAATTCATGACCTATAAAAGGAGAAGGCGGACACACAAGTTCAAAATCAATTGAAGAAACTACAAAATCAGTAGTACTGCTGAAACTTGTATCCAGTAGAAATGGTTCTGTCCAAAAAATTCCACTATTTTCCATTAATATTGCTTCTTCTTGAAAAACTTGATTTTCTTCACTTGATGACTGCTTGGGTGACCATTGGGAACTTTCCAATATAGTTTCGTAGGATCTCATACAATTATTACGACTTATTGCATTTTGATTGTCCACACCCTTTCTTCTTGTACTGCTGCCCTGATTGTTATTCTTACTTTCCCTATCACTTGAATTTGGCACATAATAATTAGTGCGCTTCTTAAGAGAGGTGTGCCAATGATTTTTTATCTCATTGTCTGATCTTCCCGGCAATTGTGCAGCAATTGTCGACCACCTGCATGCCATGCAATGAACTACACTTAGATCGCTCTATAATACATATTTTCTATAACAACAAATTTAATTATCAGTGATGAATTATTTTGTAACTTAAACTTATTTTTTCCTTACCAAAAGATTTTTGTGACAATTTTGTTTGGTTAGTTTTTCGTCCTTAAAACACGTCACTATAATAACCAAGTTTTCTTTGGAACCAATTTTTTATTTTATGATATAATATATATTCTATTTAACAAACGGAACATACAAAGATGTTACAAAGAAATTTGATTGTATATATGATTAATTTGTTCAATTGCGCAGTTAGCTCACTTGGCTGGCATTGACATGCTCGTAAAATTGGACGCATGGAATTACGAAGAATTCATTAGTAGTACCTATTTCCAAGTTGAGCATGCAGCTTCAAGATGATGTCGTCTTCTTCTTTTGTGTAATTCCCTCTTTTAATGTTAGGCCTTAGGTAATTCATCCATCGAAGTCTGCAGCTCTTTCCACATCTTGCTAGACCTTTAAGTACGAGAAACCAATAATCGGTTAATATATGTGAAAGATAATATATATTAGCAACCAACTCAAGATTAAACGTTAAAATGAACCAATATAATTCTCACCAGCATACTTAGGAAGTTGACGCCAGTTCCAGCAGCCATATTTAGTAACATATGCTGCTAACTTCCTGTCTTCTTCAGTAGTCCAAGTCCCCTTCTTCTTTCCATTTTCGTCGTAGCTCGGTGTTCTCACCATCTCTCACTCTCTTAATTCTCTCCAGGAATAACACACACACACACAGAGTTATAACTAAGTGGAGAAACTGTATGTACTTCTTTCCTAGACACCTGAATCACCAAATTCTAAGGATTTAAGTCTATTTATAGAGAGCAAGAAGAACGTGCAACACGTTGCAAAATGGGGCCTTCGATATTTGCAAATGAGGTCTTTTTCAAATGAAAATTCCTTTATCCTTCGTCAACGCCTTTTTCTTTTTATTTTTTTATTTTTTTATTTTTTTTCAGGCTAGTACAATGAGCAGCACCTTTCGACTCGGCATTTCTTACCAAATAGACCAATCATTAAACTTTGTGCCACTGAAACTAAGAGTGAAACTACACCGAAAACTATACCACACTAAAGGGTGAAAATAAGGAAAAGAAAAAGAAATCCACTGACTTTTTACCGAGAAGAGTGAAAAAAAACTTGTTATTAAATATAAAATGAGAAATTTAAATAAAATTATTTTTAAATTATAAAATAATCATTCTTTTCGGTACATTAATAAAAATAAAATATTGTCCCACAAAATTTAATGAATGGGGTATATATAATAGTTGTGGGCTCAATAGTCCATGTTTTGCTCAAAAGATAAATGCACTTTATAAGCTAAAAAACAATCAAAAAGATATGGAGGTAAATCGTAATCAAGTATTATAAATCCTAGAAATGGTTATTGTACCAGGATCGTGGCAGATCTTTAAGGTATATAAGATAACAGAGAGTTCCTACTGTTAGAAAGAGACGCAGAAATGTCAAGAAGTTTGCTTGATAACACTAAAGATTTGAGAGGGAGACAGAGTTTGATAACAGTAGAGATAGAGAGAGTTGGTATATTCAGAGTAATCAATATGCTTTATTTCAATGTTAAGGTCCCCTTTATATACTAGGAGACCTTTTCTCGAAATACACGAAAAGTAAAGTACAAGGGTTGGTGAATTTTTGTAAGGTAGAAGCTTAGCTCAAAACGGTATCGTTCCTCTGCTTGATGGATCAGGACGTCCTTGGTCGGGCCGTCCTCATCTGATTGGCAAGGCTCTGAGAGCGGCATCATTGTGTGGAGCGTACTCACTTAGGCGGCGGCGAGGTGAACCACATTTTTACCTCATATAGTTAGTCACTCCGTCTTTGGAAGCGTCCTCGAGGGGCGTCGTCAATGGACGGACATGTTTGCTTATGCGACAGTACGGGGCCATTGACACTCGACTCCCTCTTTGGGGTGACATCACCAATCACGTGCATATCATTACTTTTACTCCCGAGGCGGTTCAGATCCTAACATGGATTTTGGGTTTCCCGCGTCAGCTTTTGAATGATGCTGCTTCGATTTCTGTGCATCCTACTCCTATAAACAACTGAGTGATTCAAAAACGGTTAATTGTTTGAAGCTTTGAAGGATATTTCTCTCTTTTTCTTATTCTATTTTCTTGCTATTACTGCTTTCTTCAAGAACCGTCGCTTTCACAAATTGAACTTTGCACCTACTTGAAACATTCTTTTTTTGGTTAGATTTAATCAGGTGAAACGATCTCAAGGTAGCAAGAGGCCCAGAAACAATGCTCCTACTAGGGTTTCACCTCCTTCAGACAGTGAGGCAGAGGTGACTGAAGAGGTTCTAGTTTCTCTATCGGTGGAGAATGTTCTTCCGAAGAACATGAGCAAAAGGAATGATTTTAAGAATAAGGGTTCATCTCCACCCTGGAAACATAGCGAGTTGACGCCTTCCCACCTGGATGCTCTTAGAATGGCATATGGGTTTTTGAACCATGTTGACATAGCGCCTGCCAGAGAAAATTATGCCAACGTACACAGGCCCGGATTCTGGACATTCTATGAGTATGCATTACGAATAGGCTACAGTTTTTCGCTCAACCCTCCGGCGGAGGAGCTTTGCTGTTTCTTCACGGCGTGCCCGGCTCAACTTACTCCCTATATGCTGAAGTTTGCAGAATGCTTACCACCCACACGGAGATAGCCCGGTCCGCGATCACAATATACCACATTCTGCAGGTGTTCAATGTGAGTTATCTGCAGGGTTCGATGTTGCACCTGACACATCATGGCAAGAAAAGCATCGTGGTGCAGTCTGATGACAAGGCCAACCGTGGCTACTAGAAGAAGTTTTTCTACGTCCAGACGGAGCATCTGGTGGCCCACCCCGAAGGGTTCCCGAAGATGTGGAACCTGTAGGGTAAGTATTCCCTTGTATCTTATTCGGCGCCCTTTACTGTGACGGTTTAACTTCCCACGGTTCTTTTTATCCGCTATTTGCAGTGGTGACCTATATGCCCAAGGATTCCTCGTCTCTCTCATGTGTGGACGACATTAGGTCGTGCGTGAAGAGGATGATTCCGTATGTGGAGGAGTGTCGTGTATGGGCTCAATCTTGTAGCACGTACGGCCCGACTGGTAATGGTCTTTTCCCTGCTCTTTTATTTTTTCCTTGTCTTAGCTCGGGAGTCCTTCAATTTGACATACCATTTCTTTGGCAGGCCGGGGCGTCCCCTATAGGGCCAAGAGAAGGAGAACTAATGTTGGATTGCCTAGAACGAAGCCGTACTCTAAGGAGGAATACGTGAACGTGGAGTGCTTGCCCAAAAGTAGTGCGCTCTCAGCTCCTCAGCACGAAGTTGTGCCGGGGGTGGCACCTCATGCGACGGCCGAGAGGATGGCGGAAGAGGAGGTTCTGGTGGTTCTCGAGCCCGCGCCTGAGAGGGGGGCCAAAGTTGCATCCGGCAATGAAGTGCTTCTCTTAGCGTCGTCTTCACAGCTATGGGAGGCAGCTCCCGAAGATGAGGAGTCCCTCGCAAGTAAGAGGTGTAGGTTGATCACTGGCAAAGAGGTGGTTGAAAGGGAGAGGTTGGAGTTGCCTCGTCGTGAGCCGGAATAGTCGTTTATGGCCGACGTGATTCACTCGTGGAGGACCGCTCCTCGGAGGAGGGCTGATGTTGAGGCCGGCCTGTCTCCTGCTAGGGAGGATGGTTCGTCGGCTGCAGCGGCGGGGGCAAGTGAACCTTTGGAGAGGGTGCTCGAAGGAAGGGACTCTTCGGCTCGTGTTGAGATGAAGGCCGGTAGGTCCACATGTCGTATTGTGATCCCCAAAGGCTATAACCTTTTGGAGAATTGCGATGAGGTGGCCGCGGACATGACCCTTCTCTTTTCGGGTGCCGAGGGTGAAGCACTGGCGGAAATTAGTGACAAGGGCCTGCCTAGAAGGGTAGCGGGTGCCGCCTTGCAGGTAAATTTGGCTCTCCTCCCTTTGACGTCTTAGGGGCGGTTTGCCTATATACGAATTATCCCTTTGATATTTTTCAGGTTCTCATTTTGTAGGTGGAGAGGGACGACGCCTGGCGAAGTGGGCGGATGCCCATAAGAAGTTGTGGCAGAGGTATAAGTGGGTCCACGATACACACCAAATGTTGGCCGACATGTACAACAAGAACCCCGAGTTCAGACTGTTCTGTGAGGGTCTTACCTAGTCGGAGAAGCTGCTGAAGAAGCGGTTGGCCGAGTTAGAGAGGGCAGACGAGCAGCTTGTGGGTGTGGTTGCCCGAAACACTAAGTTGGAGGGTCTTCTTCGAGCGAAGGATGATGAGATGGAGCCTTGTCATGCCGTAGCGGCATAGGCTGCTAAGCTTCAAGCGCGGCTTGCGGCCTTGAGCATTGAGCATAAAGCCAAGGAGGACGAGATTGAGGCCGTTGCTCGGGCTGCTTCTCAGGAAGCTGAGCGTCGGGATGCTCACGATATGTGGGTGTAATGTAATGCCCGGCTATTCGTGCTTGAAGAATTCTTGACAACTGGCCTAGTGTCCGAGGAGGACGTGGATAGGCAGCAAAGTCTGAACCGGGTTGCTCGTGAGGCGGCCGGTTACCTTTCTGATTCACCCGCTAGGGAAGGGTATAACTCAGAATATCTTAACCGTTTGGCGTCTGCTTCTTGAATTTTTAGGGATTACCCGCCAGGAGGCGGTGATGGCCCGAGTGCTGATTGTGGCGGCCAGGGTGATGGGGGTTCCTAGGGTTTGCTTTTGTACCCTTTTGCTGTAAATGGTCCCTTTTTTGAGGTCAATCATGTATATTTTTTTTGGATATAACAGTACATATCGTTTTCCTTTATTATTCTTTCTTTGTTCCTTGGAACTTCTGTCGTGTTTGCAACTCGTGGTGTTAGCTTAACACGCCCTTCCTAAAGTCCTATTTGCCGTGGTTGATGTTATGTCGACGGTTAACGTGATGGTCTTAGCCATGTTTGGATAAATGGCCTTAGCCGTGCTAGTTAACTTCGACTGTCGTTGAGTCTCTCGTTCTACCGCAGCCAACATTGGGTCGACTGCTATCAGTGATGTCCTTAGCCATTTTAAATCGATGGCCTTAGCCACGTAGAATTGAATGGCCTTAGCCATGTGGTTGACTTCAACAATCGTCGAGTATTTCATTTTGCCGTAGACGACATTGGGTTGACTATTTAAGGTGATGGACTTTGCATTTTAAATCGATGGCCTTAGCCATGTAGAATTGAATGGCCTTTGCCATATGGTTGACTTCGACTGTTGTCGAGTCTTTCATTTTGCCGTAGTCGATGTTGGGTCGACTGTTTGTGGTGATGGCCTTAGCCATTTCAAATTGATGGCCTTAGCCATGTAGAATTGAATGGCCTTAGCCATGTGGTTGACTTTGACTGTCGTCGAGTCTTTCATTTTGCCGTAGTCAATGTTGGGTCAACTGTTTGCGGCGATAGCCTTAGCCATTTTAAATCAATGGCCTTAGCCATGTAGAATTCAATGGCCTTATCCTTTTCATTCATTGGAGATGGCCGTAGCCTTTTACACGTTGGAGATGGCCGTAGCTTTTTCATTCATTGGAGACGGTCGTCCGTAGCCTATTCATTCATTGGAGATGGTCGTAACCTTTTCATTCATTGGAGACGGCCGTAGCCTTTTACACGTTGGAGATGGCCGTCGCCTTTTCATTCATTGGAGCTGGTCATAACCTTTTCATTCAGTGGAGATAGTCGTAGCCTTTTTATTAATTGGAGATGGTCGTAGCCTTTTACACGTTGGAGATGTCGCCAGTCCAGTCCCTGTTTCAGGTCTAGCTGGAGAGTGTTTGGAGAGGCAGGCATGATACACTTGTCCTACAAACATCCTCAGGTGTCCCCTTCGTTGACTCGTTAAAAACCTCACCGAGAAAACCCAATTGGGACAAAACTCGGGCGAGGGAAAAAGAGTGCGACTTAAGGGACGCCTTTTAGGAATGGAAATATTTGAGGTGGGCATCATTTCATTTGTTCTGGAGTGTTTTTCCTTCCATTTTTTCCAGCTAAAATACCCTTTTTGTTTGCTATTGCTGTGATTTTGCAGCGTCCGTCCCAGTTTGTGCCCAATTTTCCTTTACTTGGATATTTGGAGGCCAATGTCTTGGCTTTGAGGAATAGTCTCCTACTTCGAGCGGCCTTATTTTGCCTTTTTGTTGTAGTACCTTTCGACTTGCTGATTTTGGGCTACCATTCTTTTGTGGGCCATTTCCCCTCTTTCCTCGGCTTCATCAAGGTCTTGGAGCCTATTTGCGTTGTTTTCCGTTCCGCTGGTGTGTGAATATCTAATGATTGGTTCGCCTACTTTGACGGGTATGACCGCGTCGGTTCCGTAGACCAATGAGAATAAGGTTTCCCCTGTGTTGGACTTGGGTGTGGTTCTGTGTGCCCACAGCACTTCGGGCAACAGATCAGGCCACAACCCTTTGGTGTCTTCAAGATTTTTCTTCAATATGTTTAGCATGATTTTGTTGGAGGATTCTTCTTGACTGTTGGCGGCGGGGTGGTAGAGCATGGAGAGGATTCTCTTGATGCACCACTTCTCGAAGATTCGGTCATTTTTTGACCGACGAACTGTTGTCTGTTGTCGCAGCTGATTTCTTTGGGGATGCCAAGGCGGCATATAATGTTCTTCCTTATTAAGGCCATGACCTCCTGTTCACGTATCTGTGCGTATGCACCTGCTTCCACCCACATGGAAAAATAGTCAGTCAAAACAAGCAAAAATGGTACCTTTCTTGGTCCTGTGGATAGAGGGCCGACTATGTCCATTACCCATTTGATGAAGGACATGGATAGGTGACTGAGTGTAGGGGCTCCACTGGCTGGTGATCATTGGGGCATACTTTTGGCATTGTTCGCATCGGCGGACGTATTCTGCTGCTTCTCTCTTCATGGTGGGCCAGTAGTAACCGGCGCGGATGATGCACTGTACGCGGGTGCGGTTGCATGTATAGGCGCCACAGTGACCCTCGTGTACCTCTTCGAGTACTGGCCTTGTTTGGTGCGGACCTAGGCATTTGGCAAAGGTTCTCCAAACGTTCTCTTGTAGAGATTGTTATTGATCAGGCAGTACCAGGCGGCTTGCACGCGGAGTTTCTTTGCCTCTTTTTTGTCGCGCGGCAGCATTCCGTCCTGTAGATAGGATATGAACTGGTTGTGCCAGTCCCAGGTTCGATTTAACTAAAATACCTCGGTGCGATCGATGGCTGAATGGAAGAGTGTGACCATGCATTCCTTGTTGATGTTTTTGGTGGCTACGGCCAATTTTGCCAGTCCGTCCGCTTCGATGCTCCGTGCTCTCGCAATTTGTTTGAAGCGGAACTCATCGAACTTGGCCATTAGCCTATGTATTTCTGTCTTTTATTTTTGTAGCTTTTGTACTTTGATCTGGTAAGTCCTAGCAATCAGGTTTCCATGAGTTGTGAGTTGCAGTGGAGAAGGACCCGCCGGGCTCCGTATTTGATGGCTAACTTTATACCTGCAATAACGGCCTCATACTCGGTCTCGTTTTTAGTCATTTTGGGGAATCATATGGACTGGCGAATTGTTTCACCCATGAGGACCTCGAGGACGAGTCCCAGTCCCGATATGAAGCATTGGCGGCTCCATCAGTATGGAGAACCCATAGGTCGTTAGAGGGTAGGTCGTGTCGGGCCTCTAGTTCTACTTTCGGCAAGATTTCTTCGCTAAAGTCGGCTATGAAGTCGGCCAGGACTTGCCACTTTATGGCGTTTCTCGGAAGGTATGATATTTCGTGCTCGCTGAGCTCGATGGCCCATTTTGTGAGTCGTCTTGATAGCTCAGGCCTACATAGGACGCTCCTTAGTGGGAAGGTCGTTACTACACTTATGGGATGGCATTGAAAATAAGGTCGCCTTTTTCGTGAAGCTACGACTATGGCTAATGCCAGCTTTTCAAGGTACGGGTACCCAGTTTCGGCGTCCAGTAGTGTTTTGCTACCGTAATAGATAGGAGATTGCGTACCTTTGTTCTTGCACACTAGGACACCGCTGACGGCGACCTCAGACATGGCTAGATACACCAGAAGTGGTTCTCCTGCGCTTGCTTAGTAGGGGCGGCGGAGATAGGTACGCCTTCAGATTTTTTAGGGCTTCGACATATTCTTCGTTCCACTGGAGCCCCTGATCTTTCTTCAACACGCTGAAGAACTTATGGCACCTGTCGGAGGATCGCAAGATGAACCTGGAAAGGGCGGCTATCCGACCCATCAGCTTTTGCACCTATTTTTTGCTGCTTAGTACTTGTGGGAATGCATCAATTGCTTTGATCTGGTCCGAATTGACTTCGATACCCCTCTGAGATACGGGGAATCTCAAAAACTTTCTTGAAGCTACACTGGAGGCGCATTTTTCGGGGTTCAGTTTCATCCCATATCTTCTCAATATTTTTAAGGCCTCCTTCGGATGGTCCAGTTGATCCTCTTTTCTAGACGACTTTACCAGCATGTCGTCGATGTAGACTTCCCTTGTTTTGCCAAGTTGTTCCTTGAACATCTCGGTCACCAATCTTTGGTACATTGCTCCCGCATTTTTGAGTCCGAAGGGCATCACTTTGTAGCAGTACGTCCCTCCGTGAGTGATTAAGGCCGTCTTCTCCTGATCTTATTCGACCATCATGATCTAATTGTAGTAGGAATATGCATCTAGGAAGCTTAAGAGTTTGTGCCCGGCAGTCGCGTCTATCAGCTGATCGATGTGGGGGAGTGTGAATGAATCTTTTGGGCATGGTTTGTTCAAGTCCGTGAAATCCACGCACATCCACCACTTCCCAATTTTCTTCTTGACCATGACCACATTAGCGACCCACTCGGGGTATTTGGATTCTTTGATCGAATCATTTGCTAATAGTTTGTCTACTTCACTTACGGCTCCGTTGATGGCGGCATTGAATTTTCTCCTCATTTGCCTCATGGACGGGTGTAGCGGGTCGACATTCAACTTGTGAGTGGCGATGTCCCATGGTATCCCTGGCATGTCTGAATGGGAAAAAGCAAAAAAGTTCACATGGTTAGATAAAAATTCACGATACTTACTTGGATTCGAAAGGTCGTGCCTGATGTAGGCCTTCTTTGTGGGGTCGTGGTCGGCTAGTTTTATGGGATCAAGATCTTCGACCGTAGCTTTGCTGGCTTCTGTGATACTCGGATCTTTGATGGCGTCCTCTGTCGAAAGAACCTTAGTCCCCGATAGAGCTGGTTGTTATGCTTTCGCGCTCACCCTTCGAGTTGTTTGGCGTGGTATAGTCCTGAGCTATTTTTTAACATTCTTGGGTGGTGTGGGGTTCATGCCATATGCATAATATCCCCCATGAGGTAGGGAATTTGATCATATGATAGAAGGTGGAGGGGATTGCTCTCATGGCATGTATCCATGGCTGTCCAATGATGGCGTTGTACGTTGTTTCCTGGTTCATCACGTGGAAGGTGGTTTCCAACGTGACTCATCCCGCCAAGACAGGCATCGTTATCTATCTGGAAGTTCTTTCTACTACTCTTTTAAAACCAGTCAGCGTTATACAGCGCGGTACTATCTTATCCTCAAGTCCTACAAGTGGAAGGACCCTTGGGTGGATAATACAAGCGCCCTTCCATCGTCAATCATAATTCTCCTAACATCTGTATCTACAAATGCATAAAGTAATAACAATAGCGTTGTAGTGAGGAAAAGACAAACCGGCAGTATCATACTTATCGAAGGTGATACTATCTTCGAAGTCGTCATATCATTCGTGGGCGATAGTTCGCTTCAACTTTTGAGTGGTGGTAAATTTGACATGATTGATCACTGATTCATTGTTGTCTCCGATGATCATATTGATCATGCGTGTTGGCGAGGGCGGCCTTGGTGGCTCGTTGGGTTGATCCCGCCCTCGTGCGAAGTTGAGCTTCCCTTTATCGCTGAGTAGTTCCCTTAGGAATCCTTGGTTCAGCATCGTGACCACCTTCGGTCGTAGGCCTATGCAGTCCTCTGTCTTGTGCCCTCGCTCATGGTAGAACGCGCACAGGGCATCTGATTTTCGGGTGGTGGGGTACGACTTCATCTTTGCCGGCCGTTGTACCTTGTTGCCCAGCCTTTCTAGTGCGTACACTACCTCTGAAGGGGAAACACAAAAATTATGTGCAGACAGTAAAAGAGGCATACCTCGTTCATTTCGTAGGGGGCGAACATGCCTGGGTGGTGGCGGATGGGATGATATGATATACGATTGATGCCTTTTTCTGTTGGGACGCGAGATTTGCTCTCGCTCCCCCCCCTGCATCGGTCCCTCCTAGTCTCCGGAAGTATTATTGTTAACCGCCGAGTAGGGCCGTTAAGATTGTCCTCATCTGCACGTACCTCGCTGCAGTATGCATTGTGAATTTCTTCCCATGTGGTAGGGGGATATTTCATGAGGCGACTTAGCAGCTTCTTGGTCGCCCTCGAGCCATCCCTGTTTAGCCCGTTCTGGAATGTGGAAACTGCCATGCCCTCCGATACGTTCGGAAGGCTCGTCCTTACCCAGTTGAATCTGGCCTGGAGGTCCCTGGGCCCTTCTCCCACAGTATTCCAAATGGCAAAGTTGTCGTTGACTCTTGCCTCCGCTTTCTTCGCTCACGCATGTGCTGTGGCAAACTTGTCCACCATTTCTTCGAACGTGGAGATACCCTTGGCCGGTAGTTGGGAGTACCATCTCAATGCCCCACCAGTCAGCATCTCACCGAACTTCTTTAGAAGTACTGACAGTACATGTTCCTTCACCAAATCGTTTCCTTTCATAGCTGTGACATAGTGGATCAGATTGTCCTCGGGATCGGTAGTCCCGTCGTATACCCTCAGATAGGGAGGCGTTTTGATGGTGTTTAGGATGGGGTATGGTGCGGCCTCCTCTGTGTAAGGTTGTTCCACGAACCTCCCTACGTCGCGCTTTGGCAGTACCTTAGGAGCGCCCGGGATCTTGTCCACTCTTTCTTGATGCTCCTTCATTTGATCGCGGAGCGACCTATTTTCTTGCTCCATTTCTTCCATTTTCTGAGGATGGCTGTGAGCGCATCATTGCTGGTCTGAGTGTCAGTGAGCATATTTTTTGCTCGCGCGACCTCGGTTCATCTTCTGTCACGGAGAGATCCATCACTAGCGTGCGTCTTACGCCACGTTGTGGTGTCTTTTCGGCCAAATCATTTAGAGTGCTTGCCAGCCATTCTTTCAGCAACTCCTTAACTTCCGGGGGTGCTTCCTTAGATGTAGATGTAGAAGCTCCCCTTTCTCGTGGTTCCGTCGAGTCTGCGGGTGGAGGAGGTGGGGTTCCTCCACCCATCATGGTGTTGGGGGTTGCGTTCAAGAGATTATTTTCACCTACCTCGTTGAACGAATCCATGAAGTACCCAACTCTATCTATCGCTTTCATTTTCGCACAGTTGTCAGCCATACTTGTTTGTGTGATGTAAGGGATGGTTGTCGGTAGTTTTATAGGCACAAATTAAACTATAACTTTGATTCTCGAAATCCCCACAGACGGCGCCAAATTGTTTTGCTCAAAAGATCTGTGCATTTTATAAGCTAATAAATAATCAAAATGAATGGAGGTAAATATTAATCAAGTATAATAAGTCCTAAAAATGGTTACTGTACTGGGATCGTGATAGATCTTTAAGGTATATAAGATAACAACGAGTTCTTGCTGTTAGAAAGAGCGCGGAAATGTCAAGAAGTTTGCTTGATAATAGTACAGATAGAGAGGGAGGGAGAGTTTGATAACAGTAGACATAGAGAGAGAGTTGATATATTCATAGTAATCAATATACCTTATTACAAGGTTAAGGTCCCCTTTATATACTAGGAGATATTTTCTCGAAATATGTTGAGATACGAGATGCTACATGATTTAGCCTTGTATATACTTGTACATTCTGTGTATACTCAGTATATATTGTAGGTATATTTTCGGCATTGGGTTGTAACTGGGCTGTGATGATTTATGTGTCTGAGCCCAATGTCCATTAATTAATTTTGGGCCGGATCACCCGATCCGACCCGTCCATTTGTAATTAGTATAAATGTAGGTGAGATATTTTCTCACCTACCGAGATTCATTTTCCTTCACTCATTTTCTGTAATAAGCTTCTCTCACCTTCCAGAGATTTCTAAAAGCTCTGCCTTCTCTCTACTTTCTCTCTCTAGATTTCCTATGATTTCTCGGTCTAATATGAATTTTTACATGGTATCAGAGCCCCGACGATGATCCGACTAAGTTTCTATGTGCTTCGTTGTCTTGGATGAAGTCTGTTTCGAGGTTTTGGGGGTGGTTTCCTCGACCTCACGGTCGATGAAGATTCCGACTCATCGGAGACCTTTCTGAGTCTTTCGTCGTGATATCGGAGTGTATTTTCTTCTCCTGAACATTCTGGAAGCTTTATGATGATTTTTGGTTGATTTTGGGTGACCTATCGGCTTCTAGGGTTTCTGGTGGTTTAACCTGAAGATTTACTGCCTTCCGGTGGCTCGATTCTCACTCAGTAGACGTTTTGGGTGCCTCTCAAACGTTCCTGACTGCATTTCCAGTAAGGTTTTTCAAGGTTACGCCTAGGGTTTCTCTGTTGTTTGAAGGCCGATCTTCTCCGGTCGCGAAGAAGGAGGGTAACTCTGTCCTTATCTTCGGTATCATATGTGATTATTTGACTCTGTACTTGTGAGCATCTGGTGTTGTTTGTGAATACCTAACTTGGATATATTCTGTTTGTTGGTTGTTGTGTGTGAATACCTGTTTTGGTTGTATTCTGTTTGTTGAAAAGTTGTTCATTTAAGCCGGTTCATTGACCATGGCTTCTAGCACAAATACTGGTGCCTCCCCTTCTGTAGACTCTTCCTGTCCCCTTTTTGTATATTCTTCTGATGTCCCTGGGGTATCTCTCGTTCCCACTCCCTTCTCGGGTAGTGGTTATGGGGGTTGGAGACGTAAAATGATTGTTTCCTTATCAGCCAAAAACAAAATCAGTTTTGTTGATGGCACATACTCCCTACCTACCACCAATGTGGCTCAACAAAGGTTGTGGGATAGGTTCAACAACATGGTGATTTATTGGTTGACTGCTTCCCTCTCCCCTGCAATTGCTGAATCTGTGCAGGACTCTGACACTGCACAGAGCATATGGTCCCAACTCCAGGCCAGATATGGCACTGCAAACAGGACCAAAATCTATGAACTGAAAAGAGAGTTGTCCCACACATCTCAAGGGTCCTTAGATATAGCTTCTTATTTCAACAAGCTAAAAGGTCTGTGGGATGAAGTTGATTTTATGTGTGTTAATCATGGTCAAAGGTGTGTATGTGCTGCAAAAGATGGCATAGTTCAGGAATGTGATGATAATAAGGTCTTTCAGTTTTTAATGGGTCTGAATGAAGCTTATATGGGGGTCAAGAGTAATCTTTTGATGATGCAGCCTCCTCCTTCTCTTGACAATGTCTATAATATGGTCCTCAATGATGAGAAGCAAAGACAAGTTCAGTCTTATTCTCACTTTGATGCAGCCTCTATCTCTTTCAATGTACATACAAACAGGCAGCCTGTTGGATTTAATAGGCCACAGTGTCTGTTCCTCCTCCACCTTTTAGACAGAGAGTCAATTTTGACCAACAAAGAGTCAATTTTGACCAAGCCACGGGACCTTTATTTTGTAGATACAGTAAAAAATCTGGACACTTAATTGATAAGTGCTTCAAGATCCATGGGTATCCGCAAAGTACCACCTTTAACAAGGGAAGGAGGTCTGCTGCTGCTCATCTGAGTACTGGTCTGGATTCTTCTATTTCTGATGGACTGTTGTCTGTTCCTCAAGGGAATCCTCCTGCTAGCCATCAACCTATTGCAAGTCTAGATGGCCAAAGCTCTGTGATGCCAGGGTTGAGCAGACATGATTATGACCAGTTGATGAACTTGTTACACCAGACCAAATTGGGGGAATCCACTGCTCAAACTCCTCCTCCCATATATGCTGCAAACTTTGCTGGTACTATGTTAACTGAGAACCCTATTTCTGATTCCAAACTTTGCTTGCTTACTCATATTAATTCTGTCACCTGGATTATAGATTCAGGTGCCTCTAATCACATGACACATGATGAACAACTACTTTTTAACATTATACCTTTAATTCTGCCATATATTGTCACTCTTCCAAATGGCTATAAAGTGAAAGTGACATGCACAGGCTCTTTTTGCCTTGACTCCTTCCATCACTCTTCACAATGTACTGCTAGTTCCTTCTTTTAAACACAACTTGATTTCTGTTCACAAGTTAGTGAAGCAGTTGCATTGTATAGTTATGTTCACTGAACATTCCTGCTTACTACACATGATACAGGACCCTTCTTTGAGGAGGCCACTGGATCTTGGTAGAGAAGCTGCTGGCCTGTATAAACTAGCTTGGGTTCCTTCTTCCCCTTCTCCCTCTGTTAATTGTTCTTCTACTTCTGTTTGTCATGTATCTGCTTCTTGTAATGATAACAAAGTTGTTGCATTGCCTTCTGTGTCTGTTTCTTGTAATGATGACATCTTGTCTGATAACAAGGATGTTCCTTTGCCGTCACATGTAATAAGTTCCATCTGTAATAATGATTTTACATCTGATATGAATAACATTTGGCACTTACGACTTGCACATACTCCATTTGCACATATGAAATGCATTTCTGGTTTGTCTTTTCCTTTTGCTTCCAAACACCCTTTCCCTGTACAGTCTGTCCCATGGCCAGACAGACTAGGCTTCCTTTCCCTGATAGCTCCATTAGAACTTCTAGGCCTTTTCAACTGATTCATGTGGACACCTTGGGACCTTATCATACTCCAACCTCATCTGGTTGCAAATATTTTCTTACAATTGTTGATGACTTTTCAAGGGAAACTTGGACACACCTATTAGGATCCAAAAGCAATGCCTTTTCTATGCTTAAGTCATTTCTTTCTCTGGTCAGAACTCAATTTAATGCTGTGGTTCAGACTGTTAGAAGTGACAATGCCTTAGAATTAGGCTCTAGCAATGAGGGTATTTCTTTCTTTAGCAGCCAGGGGATCATACATTAAACCTCCTGCCCTCACACCCCTCAACAAAATGGTGTTGTTGAAAGAAAGCATAGAACTCTTCTTGAAACCTGTAGGGCTTTGCTCTTTCAATCTGGCTTGCCAGTATCTTTCTGGGGGGATTGCTTATTGACTGCCACCTATCTTCTTAACAGAATACCCACCAGATTGCTTCATAATAAGTCTCCTCATGAAATTTCGTATGGGAAAATTCCATCCTATACTCACTTGAGGACTTTTGGTTGCCTTGCCTATGCCACTGTTCCCATCCCTCAAAGGGACAAGTTAAAGCCAAGAGCCATTCCTTGTGTTTTCTTGGGTTATCCTTTTGGCAAAAAGGGTTATAGGCTATATGATCTTGCATCTCAGAAGTATTTGGTCTCCAGGGATGTTCTCTTTCATGAATCAGTTTTTCCTTTTAAATCTGTGTCTCCTTCTGCTCATCCTCCTGCTTCTTCTTTTCCCTTTATTCCATCTGGAGAACATGATGATGCCTCTGATTCTCCCATTCCTCTCTCTCCTCCTTCTTCTCCCACATCTGTGCAGATGCCCTTTCCTACTCCTTTCAGTCCTGCTGGTTCACCTCCTATTTTAGTTCCTTCTCCCTCTGTTCCTGCTCCCAGAAAGTCTCAAAGACAACATAATCCTCCTTCCTATCTTAAGGATTATGTCTATCAACTCCCTGCCTTCTCTGGCTCATCTTCCTCCTCTTTGGAATCTGAGCCTCTATACTATTCTCAGGCTGCATCTGTTCCAGCATGGCAAGCTGCCATGAGACAGGAGTTTGAAGCTTTGGACACTAACCATACTTGGGATGTTGTTCCTCTTCCTCCTGGTAAGAAACCCATTGGTTGCAAATGGGTTTACAAAATTAAATACAAGGCTGATGACAATGTTGAAAGGTATAAAGCCAGGTTGGTTATTAGGGGTGACACACAGGTTGAGGGGATTGATTTTACTGAAACTTTCTCTCCAGTGATTAAAATGACTTCTGTAAAGTGCCTTATTGTTGTGCCTGTCAAGAATCATTGGCCTCTTTTTCAGCTTGATGTAAATAATGTCTTTCTTCATGGTGATTTGGATGAGGATGTTTACATGAAACTTCCTCCAGGTTTGACAGTCTCTCCTTCTACTTCTGGTTCTATTTCTTCCCCTTCTTCTCCTTCTCCTCCTCTGGTCTGCAAACTCAAGAAATCCTTGTATGAGCTGAGACAAGCATCCAGACAATGGTATGCCAAATTGTCTTCTGCCCTTTATTCCAGAGGGTATACACATTCTTTGAATGACTACTCCTTGTTCATCAAAGGTAAGCCTGGCTCCTTTGTGGTGGTAGCTGTCTATGTGATGACATAATACTTACTGGGGATGACAGTGATGAACTGACTGCTCTGAAACTGTTTCTGGATGCACAGTTTAAAATCAAGGATTTGGGGTCCTTGCATTATTTTTTGGGCCTTGAAGTGTCTGTTGTCCCTGGAGGGATGCACCTTAATCAGCACAAGTATATTTCTGATTTGCTGACTCAGTTTGAATGTGTCAATGTCTCTTCTGTTGTGTCCCCTTTAGACATCAATGTCAAACTTCATGCTGATCCTGGTGACCTCTTGCCCTCTCCTGACCAGTACAGGAGTCTAGTTGGCAAGATGCTCTTCCTGACTCATACTAGGCCTGACATTTGTTTTGCAGTCCAGCATCTGAGTCAATTTCTCAAATTCCCCAGACTTCCCCATATGACTGCTGCCCTGCATGTTCTGAGATACCTTAAAGGCACTCCCTCCTTGGGTTTATTCTACTCTGCTCATGCTGATTTTTCTGTTGCTGGTATTCTGATAGTGACTGGGCTGCTTGCCCTGATACTAAGCGCTCTGTTAATGGATTTTGTGTGCTTTTGGGTGGCTGTTTGATCAGTTGGAAATCGAAGAAACAGCCTGTTGTTTCTCTTTCCTCTGCTGAGGCAGAATACTGAGCCCTTAGCAAGGTTGTTGCTGAATTGACTTGGCTCTCTCGCTTGTTGGTTGATCTTGGGGTCTCTGTTTCCTCTCCTATTTTTGTTTATTGTGATAGTATGGCTGCTGTTCATATTGCTAACAATCTTATTTTTCATGAACGTACGAAACATATCGAGGTGGATTGTCATTTTATTTGGGACTTGTTGCTTTCTGGCTTTATCAAGTTGATTCATGTGCCTACTTCTCGTCAGCTGGCCGACTTGCTCACCAAGCCCCTGCCTGGCACTTTACTTCTTGCGCTGCTCACCAAGTTGCAGGTGGTTTCCCCCTCCAACTTGAGGGGGGGTGTTGAGATACGAGACGCTACATGATTTAGCCTTGTATATACTTGTACATTCTGTGTATACTCAGTGTATATTATAGGTATAGTTTCGGCATTGGGTTGTAACTGGGCTGTGATGATTTATGTGTCTGAGCCCAATGTCCATTATTTAATTTTGGGCCGGATCACCCGATCCGACCCGTCCATTTGTAATTAGTATAAATGTAGGTGAGATATTTTCTCACCTACCGAGATTCATTTTCCTTCACTCATTTTATGTAATAAGCTTCTCTCACCTTCCAGAGAATTCTAAAAGCTCTGCCTTCTCTCTACTTTCTCTCTCTAAATTTCCTATGATTTCTCGGTCTAATATGAATATTTACAAAATACACGTAAAGTAAAGTACAAAGGTTGGTGGATTTTTGTACGGTAGAAGCTTAGCTCAAAACAGTGTCATTCATCTGCTTGATGGATCAGGATGTCCTTGGCTGGACCGTCCTCATATAATTGGCAAGGCTCTGAGGGCGACCTCATTATATGAAGCGTACTCACTTAGGCGGCGGCGAGGTGAATTACATTTTTACCTCATACAGTCCCTTTCCCAGTCCTCTATATAAATTAAATCAAATTTCAAAAAAAGTTAAACAAAAAAAACACCGAAGAAGAGTGAAAAAATATTAACAGGCTCTAGTTTTATCTGGTGCATGCAGTACAGTATCCACGATCATGCTTAATACGTAACAAAGATATATAGTACAATAAAAACAAGGTACAGCGTAAATTTTAATACTGTTCAAATATAATATTTTAGTTTTTCACAAACTATCATGCTTTGAATTTTATCACATTCAAATTTCAGTTCTTTAGTTAGGCTTTTCTCATTTGGACCAAAATATTTAACTTTAAGAGATTGAGAAAGAGATATATTGAGGACAAATAGAAATCAACTCCTGGAATATGGATGGTAACAGTGTGCCCTACTCAATCTAATCATAATCAAATTATAGCTGTATATGTTTAGTACTGTAAATATTTAAAGTGGCATAGTAATTAAATACTGTACATGTATTGCACTTCCAAAACGTTTCACGTCAAACTTGCCTAAACCTTCGTCTCCATTTATAAAATTGAAAAAACTCACAATTTATTAAGTGAAATTAAAATAGTTTGGCTTTATAAATCAAGAAAAAACTCGGTCATAATAGACTCAACAAAAACATAGTTCACGGACATATTCTTTAAGGACAACACTATCAAAACCTGTTTTTCCCATTCCTGCGATCCTGGTTAAATTTTGTTCCCAACTCGACTAACAAATTAAAGCAGACAATCATAGGATAATGCCGTTGAATCAGAGAGTGACCATTGGTGATTATTCGGAAATCGATCGGAATCATTCTTTTACGTTAAACAATAGAAGGTCGACAATACTTTCCTGTCCTAATTTACGTGGCACTATTCGAATTTAGAGAGTCAAACATTTTAGTTTTGATAGTGAATTAGAACATAAAATCTTTAAATTTTTAAAGTTACATATATGGAAACCACGTAAACACTACATTCCATAAATCACAATGATTAACAATTCTGAATATTTAAAAACATATGAAAAAAACTATAATAAAAAAACTTGTAATTTTTTTTAAAAGTGATCAAATTCCATGAACAAATATTCATAATTATTTTTGAAAAAAAGTAAAAAAAGAAAAATCTATGTTTAATTACACCATGCATTTACGTGCCAAATCATTACGTCACTATTTTGAGTGAATACTTAGGCCCCGTTTGGCCATAAGTTTTGTCAAAATAAATTTCAAAACTGGTGTTTGACCAAAAATTTTGCTTATATTTTTGCCAAATCCCAAATCGCAAATTTCAAATTTCAAAATTAGCTATTGAGCTTAATTTGGGCAAAAATCTCAAAATTTGAGAAATATATATATATATATATATATATATATATATATTTCCAAAATAAAGTTAGAAAATATACTTTAAAAATATATATTCAAATATATTTTCATCTTAAACTAAATTTTATCCAAATCAAAATTTTCAAAATAAATTTATAATCTATAAGCAAACGTCAACTTACTTTTCATCCATTTGTTTCAGTCACTTGTTTGCGGGCCACTTAACACACCGTATAACAAAAATCATACAGTGGGCCAGTCAACATATTGTCTTGAGGCCCCAGGAATATCAACATCAGAGCCGCAAACTATGACTTCTTTCATATTATTTCCCTCTTTTATGCCAGATACTTGGACCCCGTTGGGCCACAGATTTTGCAAGTAAAACAATTTTGGCATAATATGCTTTTTTAAGCCCAAGATCTATTGAAAACACCACATATATTTTCAGAGCATGCATACATATTACCCTTTTCAGACTTTATGGTATGAGATAATATTAGTTATGCTGTTATTGTTGTAATTTTGGCAAAACATATTTGTTTATAAATTTTCTCCATATTTTAGCAAATTTTGAAAACAAAATTTCAAAATTCACAACTAGCTCTATTAGGGGTGGGTATATATCGGATAAAACCAATAACTCAAACCGTTAATTACTTATTGGGTTATCGATATTGAGTTATTGGGTTAGTTATTTTGTTAATGGGTAATGAAAAAATAATTATTGGGTTATCGGGTCGGAATCGGTTTAGCAATTCTATTATTGGTTAAACCGATAACCCAATAAGGATTTATAAATTTACTAGTTTACCTTTAGTGCATTGTAACATAATTGATAATATTAGAACTAGGGTTTCATTTTCAGTTTCTCAGCTAAGAGTACTACGCCCGCCTCCTCACACCCTCACGCGAGTCCTCAGTCCTCACCCTCACGCCAGTCCTCAGTCTTCACCCTCAGAGGCTCAAACCTCACCAGTACTTTGCCACCGCCAGTCTCCTATCTCCTCACGACTCACGCGGTCACGCCCCAACTGAGCCCGTAATTGTAAGCTATTCTTTTCCCCATATTTTCTCGTTTGACATCAGTGCTGAATCTGATGCTCTGTATATTCTTGGCCAAAGCAAATGCCATGAGTTTTTGTCTCTTCAATTTGCGTTCATCCAATGTCTGTAACATTTGTTGTATTTTTGCAATTATGTGTTCAATATTTATTAAAATTTTAGTGATATGTTACATACATATATGGATAATTGACTAGCAAGTGTAGAGGTATTCTTTATTACTTACCTTTTGTTATTGTGTATGTGTAGTCATTAAATTCCGTCAAAGTTTGCTTGTTAATGTTGGATGACAACGACGAAGTTACTGATTGATTTTACTTTTAGGAGTAACTTATTAGCGGGAATAAAGAATACTTTAGAAGTGGGAATATATGTGCACAATGTTGAGCGTTATACAGAAGAAGTAATATTATTTCATTCCCGTTTCCTGTACGATTATTGCATCCTTCTCATTCTAACAGTCCAACAACAGTCCAACAACAGTCAACTTTTAATTTTAGTTTTATCTTATCGGGTAAACCGATAACCCAACCGATAATAATCAATAACCAATAAATCAATAACCGATAACCAATATCTTATCGGATTAGTTATCGGATGATGTTATTTGTAAACCGATAACCGATAGACAAAACCGATAATTTTCAAAACAGAACCGAACCGACCGATGCCCACCCCTAAGCTCTATACTTGTTTTGGCCCAAAATATTATCATTTTATTTTTTTAACAATTTTAAAATTACCCTATACTTTTGTATTTTGTAAAAAAGCTCACCATCTATTATGGCCCAACTAATCCACCAACTAATTACCATCCTTTTTCTACCTGATGGATCTTGTAATATGTAATTTGACGAATTATAGTGGCTAGTAATTATTTTATTAGCAGTAGGGTTGTTCGCGGTTCAATTTGGATGGGTTTTTTCTAAAAAAGGCCAAAACAAGTAAGTCAGTTTTTCAAATATTATAACCAAATCACATCATTTAATCGATTTTTTCTCGATTCTGTATATAACGGATTTTGTCTGTTTTTTTAGTTTTTCGGTTATTTGTCATTTTTTCTTAAATATAAAACATACACTATCAAACACATATTTCGGAGACTATATTTTCAGCGTAACACTATCAAATCAATTGTTCTTATAGAGATCTATCATTTACCAAAATATATTGATGATAATTGAATCAAATAGTGATGAATAATTTAAGGACTCACTTAAAAATATATTCATTTTAACATGAAATGAATTCTCACACTTAACAAAAGAAAATTACAAGTAAACTAGAATGTAAAGGTAAAGAACTGTACTAAAAGTGTAAACGATTAACATTTACCATAACATTTAGAAACTTTGCATAAAAATATACATATATATAAGTGTAATAATAAATTTGAAATAACTACTTCTACAGTCAGTTTGGTTTGGGCTTTTTAGTTATTTTTTTACTAAAATCAAAATCAAATCAAATTTTATCGGTTTTTACCAAAACGAAACCAAATCAAAAATATATCGACTTTTTTGGTCGGGTTGGTTTGGTTTTCGGCTTAGTTCCATTTTTCGAATTTTTACGAAGATCCTTAATTTGCAGTTGATATTAAAATATTAGGTTATGGTCTTAAGATAGTGTATTATATAGTTCACTATAAAATTAATAATTTTGTGCCAAACTTATCTATGTTCAGGACTATGGTTTGTGATAATGATAAAACTTTAACCCAAAAATAGAACTCTTGATCAAAGTCAAAGTTTAGAAGAAATCTGGTTACTGATAACCAAGATTTACTTTATTTTTCTTATAATTTGAAGAATAATATAAGTAATGGAAATAATTCACAACAAAAATATGAAATAGATTGATTTAAACTTTGTGAATAAAGTAAAGAATGATTGCATAAATTTCAATAATTGTCTCATGTCCTTACAAAATTTCAGTCCTTATATAGGAACATACAATTATAATAGTTATTTTACGTAATTCGGGCTCACTAATGGTATTAATTGCCTTGATTTCCTGTTACCGTATACAGTCGTAACGAAAAAATTTATGACTAAAGATTCCATATAACTGTAATGATTTCCCCTCCTTATTTATAACAGATTCTTGTATCTTCCCTTCTTTATAGTATTTATTCATTTCATTCCTGTCTCTCCTTTTACAGCTGCCAGGTCTGAATTTTTCCTCTGCAAAACCCCGTGGATGCTTCTTGCGTGCCTTTTCAGCAATCTTCAACTCGTCTAATTAAGAACGCCACTTGTCCTTATATTGTTTCACGTATCATGCCCAGTCAGCTTATTGATAGCCCGCATGTCATATATTTTTTCACCAATACAGATAGTCCACCGCTTTCTGAATATTCTTAACTAAATATTCGGGAAGTGATAAAAAAATTTTAAATATATATGGCGGGAATTCTTTTCCGTCGTTTCTCGAGTATCATTATGCCTTCCTCAGAATTGACTCGACGTATGTCATGTTCATTTAATGTCCATTCCATGTGTCTTCACACGATTGGTTTTGCAGTTTTTTGCGCTTTTTAGGGTTTTTCTACAGCCACGTCAGTCATGAAGTGACGGTTCTATTATAACACTTCACAATGATCGACTTTAATGACAGTTGTGTCTCCTTATAAATACTTCATCATTTTTTATTTCTTGAAACCTACCTCCTTCTGCATTCATCATCTCAATCCTTCTTTGTGTTTCTATCCGTTTCCTCTGTATTTCCTTTGTTAATAATGTCTAGGTCAATACCAGACCCTTGCAAAGTTGTGATCGACGACAACTTACTCCTTCTACTGCCCTCACTAGAAGTAGGAGAGGTGGTAGACTTCGTAGCCACGGTTCATGATCTACTCGTGGTTCCACTTCTCAAAGTAGCTCTGCCAGGTGTGTGAGCCTACGGTTGCTGAGATCGCTCTCAAGAACATCATTTTATATCAGATCGTGAGACCATAAGGAATCAATTTTCTTCTATAGCTCCCTTAATCATATTGAACTTTATCCAAATTTAATCACTATTGGTCTTCTTTCCTTAGTTCGATGATAATGTCATTGGAGACCAGATTTTTCGATTTTAGTCCCTGGTGCCAATTAAAGAATCGTCTTTTACCATGCTAGTTTTTCTTTCGTTTATACTTACCCTTTCACTCTAGAGTTTAAGCCTCCTATTATTTTTTGTAATTAAGTAATTTTATTTACCAAGAGAACATATATGTACAAGCAAAAAAAAACCCACAAAGTTGGACATCCCCAAATTTTTACATTCATCTTCTCTTCTTGCTTATCCCCTTAGTTAAAAAATAGACAGAATCTAACTAAGGAAAGAAATTCATCCTTCTCAATTGCCCCGTAAGTATTTTATCTCACTGTCCCCTGCAATGAAAATCTTGCGTTATTAATCTGCTTAGAACTTCAACAATTCTCAACTTCTTTTGGAAGATTCTTAAGTTCCGTTCTTTCCATAAGTAGTACACATATCCTGTCATCATTAATCTGTAGATTCCAGCTTTAGTATTCTTTCAATTTGCATTCCTAACTGTCCATGACATTTCTTGATTTCATCCCATTGTCCCTCTATTTATTTCCATCCATGTGAGCATTTTTTCCCATAGGGCAGTAGAGAAGTTGCATGTAAAAAATAGGTGCTCAATGGATTCATCGTCATTGTCAAGTAGAGGACAAATTAGCTCAGTCATCACACCCCACTTTGCTAATCGATCTCTAATATATAGCTTCCCCAGTGCTACCAATTGTAGTGTGAATATCCATTTAGGATATCCTGAATTGTTGCATATTAATCTACTCCAACCTTTGGATAATCTCCTCTAAGTTTGTTGTGTACCTTCTTGATTGAGAGGTGACTAGTCTTCAAGATGTTTTCATATAAGTATCCTGATTTCTCCAAGGTATTCTTTGCCTTCATCACCTTTTTAACCATCCAGGACGACGATTGTGGAGGGTCACACCGCGAAATATGTTTACCCTTCACATAGTAGCTATGAACCCATTGTATCCAAAGTCTATCCTTTTTTTGGCACAGGTTCTAGAAATTCTTGCATATAGCAGCTTTATTCCTTATGCATATATCAATGACATTGAACCCTCTCGGTGACTTAGGATAACACACATTCTCCCATGATAGTGATGCCTTTTTTGTCATCTTATTGTCTCTCATCCAAAGATAGCTTTTGCATATAAATTGAATCACATTAAGTACCTTTTTAGGAATAATAAATGTCTGGCACCAGAAGGTTTGCATTGAGAACATGATAGTTTTAGTAAGCATAAGTCTCCCTGCATAGGACAATAACTTTACTGTCCATGTTGTAACTTTTCCTACTAATCTGTCGACTAAAGGGTGGCGTTGTGAGGCTGATAGTCTTTTGGTATTTGGTTGTACACTTAAGTACTTTACTGGTGGTGCACCCTTAGAAATCCCCAATATGTTCAGAATAGCTTGTTGTATATCCTCAGGTACTCCTCGAAAGAAGATTGAAATTTTGTGTTTATTCACTACAAGTCCTGAGTATTGGGAGAACTGGAGAAAAAATTCATATAATAATTGCACAGATCTTATATCACCCTTGCAAAACAAAAGTAGGTCATCAGCAAAATCTAGTTGTACAATCTGCAATTTATCACATCTGGGATGGTAGTTAAACTCTGGTATCATCTTTAGGGTCTTCAATTTTCTTGTCAGAAACTCCATTGCTATTACAAACAGGAAGGGGGATAGAGGGTCCCCTTGCATTAGTCCTCTCCTGGCCACAGATGGTTGTGTAGGCCTTTCGTTAAGTAAAATGGAATATGCTACTGTGGTAACACAACCCATAATCAACTTCACAAATACAACAGGGAAACCCAAACCTACCATAACTTGCTCTAGAAATACCCACTCAAGTGAGTCATAGGCTTTTTGCATGTCTAATTTCATCACACATCTTGGTGATAAGCCTTTTCTTCCGTAGCCTTTAATCAACTCATTGGTCAGGATAATGTTGTCAGTAATTAGCCTACTGGGGAAAAATCGATATTGACATTTATCAACCAAAGTATCCATCACCGCTTGTAGTCTCTTGGTTAGTAATTTTGAAATGAACATGTAGAGGATGGTACAACATGATATAGGTCTGAGTTCCTTTGTAGATTCAGGATTCGGTACTTTAGATATGAGTGTCACTGAAGTGCAGTTAATAGCTTTGAGCATGTTGGCAGAGTGGAAGAACTGAATGAAACTTTTGTAATCTCCTCCCCAATCACAGGCCATGATTTTTTGAAGAAAATAACATTCAAGCTATCACATCCTGATGTTTTTCCATCATCAATATCCATCAAAGCTTGGTACACTTCAACTCTTGATACTAGCTGAATCATCCCTTTTTGTTGCTCCATAGTTAATAGTGGTCCTTCCTTAAGTACAGAAGGATCAATGCCAGGCAAGGTATTTGTTGATCTGCCAAGTAATTTCTTATAATATCCAGTTATTTCCTTTATTATCTCAGCTTCAATATGGAGTCTCTCCCCTGATCATTTTTAAGGTTCCTGATGTGATTCTCTGAATACCTGTGCTTCATAGAGGCGAAGAAGTAGACAATATAAGAATCACCTTCTTTTAGCAACTAAATTCTACATTTTTACTTGTATATGCTCATATTGATCCCTCATGTTGCCATTTTTATGCTTGCCTTGGTCAGATTTGTCCCATCGTATGGAGGGTTGTGGCATGCCTTCACTATTTTGTCGGATTTGGTGTCCGTCCCTTTTACCTTTCGCCACTTACTTCATCTTTACTCCCCAAAGTTGTTTCGTGAAGGGTTCTTTTCATATGGGTAGAAGTAAAAGGGTATTGGTTAGCCCCGAGGATGACTAGGACCATGGTTGTTATGCCCTTTGTTGCTGCCCCTGCTAGTGGGTTAGTGGGTGAAGAAAATATGCCTTTTCCTGAAAAATAAAATTTTGCAGGTAAGTTTTCTCCTTTCTTCTTTTTTCTTTTGATGTCTTGAATTCCTTCATGTAACCACATATCCATTTTTTTAGCAACCATTGGAAGTCGTTGAAGAAATTCCCAACTTCCGTACTAGGGTAGAAAAGATGTAGAATGGCGCTCCTATGGACAAAAGATCTTGGAAACTTCTTCACAAAAATTCGGTTGGAAAGTGAAGACGCATGGTACTCTTTACCCTCTTAATTCTTCTCCTTATTTTACTTTTTCATATGTAAGTTTTTCATCATCCCATTTCTTTTATTAGGGTTTTTTATTCGTGAAATTAGTCCCGCATTTGTTCCATCAACTAGGCTTTCCATAATTCTTGCTCAAGAACGGATTTTGAGTGCTTCTTCCTCCAAGAGGAAAACTGATGAAGCTTGTGGGTTTGATGATGAAGAGGAGGTAAAAGAAGGTTCTTTGGTGAAATAACCGCATGTCAAGAGACGCGTGATTTCTGATGATGAAACCTCTATCTCTTATGATCCTCCATCGAGTTCAATTCCTTTCAGACCCATTGATGATCTAGAGAATACTCCTTTATAAATTTCTGATGAAGATGTTGGTAACAGAGCTAATCCCCCATCAAATCCTGTTGATATGTTGTTGGCACATAGCTTTGAGGGTAAAGAAGGCCTCGGGTCTGTTTTTGAAGGATTACCTCTTGCTTCCCTTCTAGTTTCTACTATCAACTCCCCTGTGTCTTTACCTGATGTTACCCAGTTATTGCTCTCATTGCTGCTTCTCATGTAGAATCTGAGTCTTTTTGCAGCAGGCATGAAATGAGAAAAGTTGTAATTGAGGTCCCTGAGGGTAGAAATTTATTGAGGAAGTCTGGACAAGCCATTGTTAGGACCCGTGGAGAATAAGAAGTTGGAAGGCCGCAGTTCCTTGACCTTAATGAAAGACATTATTCATTCTTCTCTCAAGGTATAAGTTTACTTATATTTCCTTCCTCATTCGTAACTTTCCTTCTCCTATATTTTTTGTAGATTAATTTGATAGGCACTGAGCTTATGAAAAGGGTCTCTTAGATTAACCAGCGAGTAACTAAATTCCGTACCGAGGCTGACAACTGGAAATAACAATCGTAAGGTCTTCAATTGAAAAAAGACATTCTTGTAGAAGAGAAAGTAGTTTTGGAGCAAAAATGAGAATGGTTTCCGCTGAGTTAGAGATTGAGAAAGCTTATTTTAGTCAAGTCGGGAAGGATAAGGATAGACTAAAATCCTCTTTTGCTGAACAAATTTTCAAGGCTTCTGAAGAGATAAGGGGTTTGAAATAACTCTTTAATCAAAAAGAAGTTTACGCGGGTGAATTAGCTCAAATGCTCACTCAAGCTCAAAAAGATTGTCGCACCTCTACAGATAAAATTCAATTCTTGGAAGGTTCTCTTTATCCTTTGAAGATAGCTTATGAAGCCTCAGAAGAAGAAAAAGAAGAGCTAAGAGCCGAAATTGATCAGTGAGAGTAGGACTACGAGGCACTCGAGGATAAGTTATAGCTCGATATTAACTGGGCTTTTCTGAACACACATCTCGAGACTTTAACTGAAGCCAGCCAGGAAGGTTTTGATCTTAATGCTGATATTGCTAAGGCCAGAGAAGCAGTTGAACAAACTCAGCAATGCCAAAGCTTTGCCACACATAAAGACGAAAGTTCTAAGGGTGATGGAGATTGACTTCTTCCTGGGGGAGCTGATGTTCAAGCCTATTCTCCCAAGTTTATCCCTCTTATCATGTTGATGATGCTCCTTAGCGTTTCCTTTTTTACCTACTATGTTGTTAGTTTTTACTTGGAACTCCTTTATGTTGCTTTTTCCTTTTTTTAACAACTTTTTGGAAGGTTTGTGTTTGCTGCCCCTGTCTTTTAGAGGTTGGATGACATAAATATTACCCTTATTCTTTATGGTTAATATAAATGTCTTTATTGCTTTTTCCGCATATTATGCTTTTTGCCCTTTAAATATTTGAGCTTTTTCTTGCACTTAAAAATACTTTAATAGACCGTGACTTGGATATACCCAGGTTTTTATAAAAGAGGCCCCTTTTATAACGACACTGATGGAGATGACGTCTCATCTTCATATTGGTGCAAATATGCGAAATACGAAGTAAAAATAAAAATATAAATAATTTGAAGAAGTTTTATGCTTTGAACATTCAAATAAACTACGAACATCATTTTCATAACTGTTTACACAACACATTCATAACTGCTTTCATTGTAGCAGGTCAACAAATTCGGGCCTATTATACCGTGACTAAATTTATGGCCTCACCCTAAACACTCATGGGAATATCTTGCATTCTTTTTGCGAGTTTGAACTCCTTTGAAAAGTTTTCAAGGTTTCTTCAAGGTTTAGATTCAGGCTGAATTATGGCCTTTGTTTTTTTTCCTTCCTTGCGTAACCTTCTATATGGTAGTCCCCTCTAGTGTTTGAGATTTGAAATATGAAATATGAAATATCGAACACTGAATTAACTCTTTTCTTTAGGTCTGTTCCCTGAAAAGGAAAATACAAGCGAGATTTAGAGATATTTTCTTAGATGATGACTGCATAACCCTTTTTCCATCGGAAAAATTATAATCTAGATCGAGAATAATTCAGTATTCCACATGCCTTTCGGGTTTAATATCATCATTTGGTATGAGCCAACTTTTTTCTATCATCTAAAATGGTTAGTAATGTTCAAAAGAACAAAATAATATTTAAGTTGTGTGATACCTGACCGTGTGTATTATCCTCGTTTAAAAGTAATACTTCTTCAAATGGACTGCATTCCAATTTGACGGTAATACTTTGCCATCCATGGTTTCCAATTTATATGATCCTTTTCAAGTTATGCCTCGAACCCTATATGGGCCTTCCCAATTTGGAATCAATTTTCTATGCATGCGTGTACCTCGTACTTGGTTCACCTATCTCCATTGGAATTAAAGGTTCTGCATAGTATACAAGTGAAAACAAAGTCTCACCCATACTAGTTTTTGCAGTCGTTCGATAAGCACATAGCACCCCTGAGAATAATTCTGTCTATTTGCTTTTTGATTCTTCTAATCTCTTCTTTAAGTTATTGATAATAACTTTGTTTCTCGATTCAACTTGTCCATTGGTCGTAGGGTGGTAAGGTGCGGATGTAATTCGTTTGATCTGCCAACTTTGAAAGAATTTTGTGATTTTAGCGTCTATGAATTATGGGACATTGTCACATACAACTTCCTTGGAACACCAAATCGGAATATAAAGTTTTTGCCAAATGAAATCTTGACTTATTTTTCCCTCACCTATTTGAAAGCACCTGTTTCTACCCATTCTGAGAAATAATATATTAAAACTAACAGAAACCTTACCTTTCATTTAGCTTGGGGTAACGGTCTTACGATGTCCTTGCCCCATTTCATGAAGGGCCATGGTGAAAAAAACCAAATGCAACAACTTTGATTGTCGGTGCATGTTATTGGCATATCGACATTTGTCGTACCTAGCTACAAAATTTTCTACATCTTCTTCCATTTTTGGCCAATAGTATCCCGATCTTATTAATATTTTCACCAATTATCTTCCCCCGACATGATTACCGCAATGTCCCTCATGTACTTGTTTCATTACATAATCTGTTTGTGATGGACCGAGGCACCGTGCTAAAGAACCACCAAATATCTTACAGTATAAATTTCCATGAATTAAGTAGAACCAAGCAGCTTTCTACCGCAACAATTGTGACTTCTTCTTATCTTCAGGAAAGATACCATACTACAAAAAGTTCACAAATTCGTTTCTCTAATTTCAAGTTAAATTATTAAAATTTACCTCACTCTTGGTTTGATCGACTACCGAATGAAACAAATGTGTCACAGTAGCATTTTCTGCACTTGTTACATCCACGATAGATGTGAGGTTTGTCAACACGTCTGCTTCTGTATTTTCCTCCCTCAGTATTCGCACGGCTTTACATGTCTAAAATTCTCTACTCAATTCTCATACCTTTTACAGGTATTGTTGCATTCGCGTCTCAATTGCCACGGAAGTCCCATGCATTTGGTTAGCCACCAACTGCGGATTACTTTTGATCACAATTTGTTCAATACCAAGTTATCGTGCCAACTCCATGGATGCAATCATAGCTGCGTATTCTTCCTCATTGTTAGTTATTGGATAATATTTTATTGCTTGTCTTATGACTTCGCCAGAGGGTGGAATTAGAACAATTCCTAAACTTTCTCCTTTGACATTTGAGGAACCGTTAGTAAGCAAGGTCCAAGCTCGGATTAGCTACGGTAAACGCATGTAGTTCCTTCTCATCTTCAGGAACTAAGTTCGTGCTAAAATTCGCTACGAAATCTACTAACACATGTGGTTTTATTGCAATTCTAGGCTGGTAAATAATGTCATACTCACTGGGTTCTATTTCCCATTTAACTAATCTACCTGATAATTCTTGTTTATGTGGTATGTTTCTTAGGTGGAAAGCAGTTATAATAGAAATATGGAGAGAGCATTTACTAACATAATAAATTGGGGATTGTCAACCTTTATCTTCCCGTACCAACACCGCACTTACCACTACTTTTGACACAATAAGGTAAATGAGCAGTCTTTTACTATCTTTTGGTTTGGCTAACAAAGGCGGATTTGATAGATACGACTTTAGGCCCTTAAGATCTTGTCAGCACTCGTTAGTCCATTCAAAATGATTATGTTTTTACAATACTAAAAATAAGTTAAAACTTTTTTCTGGTGACTTTGATATAAACCTCCCAGAGCTGCTATCTTGCCCGTTAGTCTCTGCACTTCTTTCTTGCTCGTGAGTACATCTGATATCTCTTAAATAGCTTTGATCTGTGCGGGATTAACTTTAATACCTATATTGGAACAAGAAAACCTAAAAACTTACCTGAAGCCATGCCAAAAATACATTTTTCGGATTTAGCTTCATATTATGCTTGTGGAGAATCTCAAAGGTGATTAACAAGTGTTGAAAAATGATCCCACGCCTGTGTTGACTTGACCAACATATTGTCTATGTAGACTTCCATGGTTTTTTCCATATGTTCTTAAAATATTTTAGTCACAAATCTTTGGTATGTGGCTCCAGTATTTTTTAAGCCAAATGGCATAACTTTATAACAATAATTCCCCCTGTCTGTGATAAACAAATTTTTTTCTTCATCTAGAGGGTCCATTTTTATTTTGTTATATCCAGAATATGCATCTAAAAAACTTAAAAGTTCATGACCTACGGTGGAATCAATTAGCTGATCTATATGCGGTAAAGGAAATGTATCTTTGGGACAAACCTTATTTAAATCAGTATAATCTACATAAACTCATCATTTTTCATTCTCTTTAGGAACTACCAAAGTATTAGCTAACCATTCAGAGATCTTTACCTCTCGTATTGACCCAATTTGTAAAAGATTTTGTACCTCATCTTAGATCACTTGATTTGTAAGGATACTTTCTTTCTCTTTTTATGCTTGACATGTGGGTGTAATGCATACTCATTCAGTTTGTGAGTCATCACCTCCGGTGGTATACCTATCATATCTGAATGTGACCAAGAAAAGCAATCTGTGTTAACCCGTAATAATTCAATTAACTTACCTTTCATTTCTGGGCTTAAATTTATTCCGATGTAAACTTTTCTGTTTGGACAGTTTCATTTTCTTCTAGCTGTTGAATAATATCGGGTCTCGAATCAACCTCAGTCTGTCCTTGCATGTCTTCGGTTAAGGTTTTCGTAACAATGTCCTTAACCAAATTCTGTAATTTCTATTTCGTGTTTGCATTATCGGTTACCGTGTTTGCGATCACCATTGAGTTGATACTTCTCGAAACTTGTTGATCTACACGGATTTGAGGAATTCCCCATTGTGAAGGAAATTTGATAACTTGATGCAATATAGAAGGGACGACGTCCATATCGTGAATCCATGGTATTCCCAGAATTATATTATAGGCCATGTTCGCATCTGCTACCTGGAACTTTGTATCCTTGACAACCCTTCTGCAAATGTGGCGAGTACAACTTCCCATTTTGTAATAACTCTTGAATTGTCAAACCCGGACAAGGATCGTGATTTTGGTATGACCTTATCATTAGCTTGCATTTCATTCACCACCCTCAGTAAAATGATGTTCCTTAAGCTATTTGGATCAATCAAAACTCGTTTGATGTTAGTATCATATACAAGTAAAGATACTACTAGTGCATCGTTGTGAGGAATCATCAAGCCGTTTGTATCTTCATCATCGAATGTTATACTGTAGCAATCCAAGACTTGGCGAACTCTCTTTTTGTGAGTGACCGTAACTTTTGATGTCCTTTTTGCAGCGGTATATGTTACTCCATTGATCTTATCTTACCCAGATATTACTTTGACGGTTCTTTTTGGTGATGGAGGTTTTGCGTGCTCTTGTTTGTTCTTCATGTATGATTGTCTTTCTTTCTTATTGAACAAATCAGTAAGATAACCTTTCTTCAACAAATGCTCGACCTCTCCTTAAAGAATCCTACAATCTATTTTTCTATGGCTATGATCATTGTGAAACTCGTACCAGAAATCTAGATTTCTTTTTCTTGGATCTGATCTAATTTCTTTAGACCACCGCACCTTATTCCCCATACCTCGTAAAACAGCTACTAACTCAGGAAGTGCTCATGTTAAAGTTGTATCTCATGTCCTTGCTTGCGTAATAGAATCATAGCTTCGAGCATTTGTTCTTCGTGTATGATTGTCTTCCTTTCTCACTGAACAAATCACTAAATAACCTTCTTCCACACATGCTCGACCTCTCCTTGTAGAAGCCTAGAATTTACTGTTCTATGGCCATGATAATTATGAAACTTGCACCAGAAATCTAGATCTCTTTTGCTTGGATCTGATCTCTTTTCTTTAGGCCACTGCACCTTATCCCACATACCTCTTAAAACCGCCACTAACTTGGAAGTACTAATGTTAAAGCTGTAATCTCCTATTCCTGCTCGCGTATTGGAATCATAGCTTTGGCATCTGGTTCCTTTTTTAACCTAGATGAAGAAGTCATGTCTTTTTTCCTTGGTCTTGAAGCAAACCATGCACTTTCTTGTTTAGATCGAGAGTCTCGCCCTGCAGGTCTTATGTACGGCTGATACCTACTTTACCGGACCCTTTTTCTGATTCGGAACATCTCTATCCTGGCCTCTCATCGTCCTTTTGATGTGAGACCGTATCTTCTTCTATCAGTAACTTCGTACTATACCTGTTGTACATGTCGTTCCAAGTTGTTGTTGGAAATTCTCGCAAACTTTATTTTAGCCTCCTCATGGCTTTTGAACTTTCCTCATTCAAGTTGTTTGCAAATGCCAAAGGTGCCAGTTATCCGGTACTCGTGGTAACATCACCCTCTCCCGCTGGAAACTATCTACGAATTTCCTGAGCAATTCTATACTCTCTTATTTGATCTTAAAGATGTCTTACATCCTTTTTTTCAACTTGCTGAGCTCCCGAATGTACTTTTTAAAATGAATATGCAAGCTCAGCAAAAGAATCAATAGAATTTTCAGATAAAAGAGAATACCATGTTAACGCTTCTTTCGTGAGTGTCTCAAACTCTCTTTCAACCTCCTCTTAGCTTCTGAACTTTTCTCGTTCAAGTTGTTTGCGAATGTCGTAGCTGCCTAGTTATTAGGTACTCGAGGTGACATCATCCTCTCCCGCTAGAATCTATCTACGAATTCCCTGAGCAATTATGCACTCCCTTGTTTGACCTTAAATATGTCTTCCATATCTCCCGAATGTGCTTTTATAAATGAATCTGCAAGCCAACAAAAGAATCAATAGAACTTTTAGGTAAAATATAATACCATATTAACGCTCATTTCGTGAGTGTTTCACCAAACTTTTTAATCAAAACTGATTTGATTTCTTGCTTGGTTAAATCGTTGTCTTTCACGCTGGTAATGAATGCAGTTACATGATCTCAAGGGTTAGTTGTTCCATCATATCTAGAAATATCATGCATTAAAACTTATTGGGAATTGGGAAAGGTATTGCACTTGGCTTCTACGGTTGTTGTGAATACTTGTCAACATCTACCCCTATGATCATGGGTGGCACGCCACGTATTTGCTTTATACGATCATTTTTCTCCTTCAAATGTTTCTGTAAAGTTAACAATAAACTTTATAAATTAGAATTATTTGGTATACCTGACCTTCCATCACGAGAGTCATTAGGAATTTCTCCACTTTCATAATTATCAAGCATGAGCACGGGTTCTCCAAGGTTGTTCTATTAACTGGTAGAGGAGTTTGTGTCGCATTGGGTAATCCTCTGGCAAAAGCCTACATTACACTATTCACGTGTTCTGCAATCAATTGCTTTAGAGTATCCTGCTCTACGGTTTGGTCATCTCCGTGCTGATCATCAACACGTGAAGTAGACCTTTCAGGTGAACTTCTACGGAATTGCTGAGGGGATCTCGTAAGTGAGTGGTGTGGTGGAGTTCCACCTTGTTGGTTTAGCTAGTTGTTATCGTTAACGGTTGACATATTTGGTTGTCAAAAAATGGAATTCGGAAAGTGAAAATATTATCAGGTTCTCGGTAGCGGAATCAATTTGCTTAACCCAAAAATATAATTCTTGGTCAAATTCAATATTTAGAAGAAATCGGGTTACTGATAACTATGATTTATTTCACTTTCCTTACAATTTGAAGATAAAACAAGGAATGGAATTAATTGATAAAAAAAATATGAAATAGATTGATTTAGAACTTTGACAATAAAGTAAAGAATGATTGCATAAATTTCAGTAATTGCCTTATGTCTTTACAAATAAGATTCCAGCCCTTATATAGGAACATACAATTATAACGGTTCCTTTACTTAATTCGGGCTCACTAGTAATATTAATTACCTTGATTGCCCGTTACCATATACAATCGTAATGGAAATATTTATGAATAAAGGTTCTTTATAACTGTAACGATTCCCGTTCCTTATTTATGACAAATTTGTTTATCTTCCCATCTTTATAGCTATTATTCATTTCATTCATGTTTCTCCGTTTACAACTGCCAGGTCCGATTTTTCTCTTGGCATAAGCCTTTTTCCGCATTTTTTAACTCGTCTAATTAAGAACACCACTTGTCGTTACATCGATGTTCCACCTATCATGCCCCGTCAGCTTATTGATAGCCCACATATCATGCCTTTTTCACAAATACAATAATGAATGACATCGATGAAGGTTCTGCATATACAAGATTAGCAAGTTGGTTTTTTGGAATACTAGTATAATAGTAATTTATTATTAAAATAAAATATGCCATAACTTCCACTACTTCATTATATAGAAAATGGCCATAACTCTTTTGCAACTCTTCTCTTGTGTTCTACCACTAATTACAAGCTAATTTAACCATTATCCCATGTTTTCGTAATTTCATAACTTATTACCCCACTTCTTCAATTTAATTCAAGGAAGAATTCCTATACCTATAAATAGGAGTCTTTCTTCCATAATGTGGTGTAAAAAATAATTGTAGAGTATTTCAATAAAGTGAGGTTAAAGTTGCGACAGAAGAAGAAGAGAGGTTTTACTTTTGTTGAAGAAATGTGTTCATCTTGGTGGAGTTTTGACTACTTAATAACTTGTCCATAGTTTGTTCGAGTCATACGACGTGATCGGGCTGTTGTATCCTGGGGAGACAAGTCAAGAGGATTTCTGCTGGACCAGTGAAGACTTTGATGCAATGGGATTGAATCTCCTTAAAGCGAGCGAGATATCCGCACCTCAACCTCAAGATATTTTATTTTCTCCATTTTATTTTTCAATTGTACTTGTATTTTCACCAATAGTATTGTTAGGTACTTTTTATTGTTTTAGAACTTATAGGTATAAGTCACATTTCATATTTTTTCAAACAAAAAAGTGAAATAAATTTTGTAAATTATGTCCAAACGGATTTTCATCTTCAGATCAAATTCCACCTAAATCAAATTTTTTAAAATAAATTTGAAAATTTATGGCCGAACACTATCTTAAAAGCCCCTACTTAAATAATACAGTAAATTTCTCTTAAAACTTTTGATTAGATTATATGTACAGTTAAAAAAAGAAGGTCGAAAATATATAGCAAAATTTTCAAGTTGAGATTACTCAGTAGTCCAACGTAATATTTTTACTTCGTAGTAACTCAAACAAACAATTGAATCGGCATCTCCATAGCAGGAACACACTCTCCCCTTTTTTTTCAATTATAGCAAACATTTTTTGCTACATATTGAAAGAAAATATTATATTCAAAGGTGTAGAAATTATTTATAATTTCCAAATTTTATTCGGACGATAGTTATAATTCTCTTACTGATTTTTAGTGATTGAACTGCTAAAGAAGTAATATATCCATTTCACCATTGATTTTCCATTAAGTTTCCTATTCCCTACTCCGTCTTTCATCGAATATCAAAAGCATTAACTTAAAGGATTGAAGCAAAATATATTTTAATTGACGTCTCTTACTAATTCGATTCACCAAATTATAATTAGGAGCATAACAAACCATCAAGTCACGCATCACCTCAAACAAAAATACAGACAGAGAACTGTTGCTGGTTGAGTTCATGGATTATTGAGTAGTCCCATATCGAAGGGATCTGAGGTCCTTGATCTCCTTATATGGCTTGATCAATCTTCACCTCATAAGCTAGCTTTTGGGGTTGAGTTAGGCCCAATGCCATTCTTATCATGGATAGTAATCGAAGTTTTATACTCCATTATTTTATCAACAATCATATAACAGTTTTTAAAATTTGTTTCAAGAGAATAACTCAATTGTGCTTATATAATATATTTTAGCAAGAGCATTTTATTAGGAGGGAGAGAGTGTACAATTGACACATTATCCATTAGCATTTTATTAAAAGTAACATTATCCATTAGCATTGGCCACTAACTTTCGTGCAGGGTGTTGAGTTGTCCCACATCGGAGGGATTTAAGGTCCTTGGTCTCCTTATATGGCTTGGGCAATCCTCACCTCATAAGCTAGCTTTTGGGGTTGAGTTAGGCCCAAGGTCCAGTCTTATCATGGTATCAGAGCCAGACCCATCCCAATTATTGTTACCGATGTTGGGCCCCCATTTATGTTGTCCACGCTCCAGAGATGGGCGTGCTGGGGGGTGTTGAGTTGTCCCACATCGGAGGGATTTAAGGTCCTTGGTCTCCTTATATGACTTGGGCAATCCTTACTTCATAAGCTAGCTTTTGGGGTTGAGTTAGGCCTAAGGTCCAGTCTTATCACAGGGGAAATTTTAGACAGGTGTGGATTCTACCAGACGTTCTTTCAATTTTTCTTATTCCACCCGACACTTGTGCCTCTCTTTTTTTTGGAAAAAAGTGATTAATGGAAAATTAATAACTCTTTTTATTCGGAAGACTTGACATACGGAAATCATCCATTTACGTTGCATCACTTTATTTACCAGATTGTCTTAAAGCAACTCACCTTTTCATTTTCCAAGTCTTTAGTATAAAAATACTTAATTTCCTCCAGAAAAAGAAGAAAGGTGTTCTACTTTGAAGTCCAATTGGAGAATATTCCAAAATAATATAATGTGGGGCCGTTTACCCACAAGAAATTTTCACTATTTTGTCCATAAAAATTTTAAATTTTACTTGAAGTTATATTTCGAAAATTTTCGAAATTTTGAGCTGTTTTCAAAATCTTCACTTTAAATCATTCACAAAAATTCAAAAAGAGTTCCAAATTATATTTATGCCCAAATACAACTCTAATTTTCCAATACTATTTTTATTTAGAAAAGAATTTCAATTTTTTTCCAGAATTTTACAATTCTTATCTCCAAACGCCTACTAAGTTTTGCAGAAATCAAAATTTCTAAACTCAGGCATAGGTACTAGACGAACAAATTGTGTTTCCAGATCTTGCTTTCAACGAACAAAATTATTCTAAGTAACTGCATGTTTACGATACAGTGGAAAAGAAGTAATCGCTTTAAAATTGCTACTGCCTTAGACTCAAAATCACAAGTACAAATGACTGTCTCCAGTCTAAAATAATTGATGTAATTAAAGTGGAATTTCATTCTTGAATGTGGTTATAAACTTATTATATATTCTAATCTAAAATTATAGTGGAACTTACTATTATTATGTTTGAATGTGACATATGCTAAATAAATTTTTTTTTTTGAATTTGAAATTGTGTTATATTTATGGTTCTAATTTACTTGTTTAAGTAGTATTGACTCACGTCACATGTTGTTCATTTTTTAGTTAGAATGGATAGATCAGTTTTGTCACACATTTGAATAATTTTATGATATTATATTTGTAAATATTAATTTATTTCATCAAATATGGATTCCATGATGTTCTTACAAAAAAACGTATATTATTAATTTTTTTACGTATAATATTATTAATTTAAAATATATACATAAATTATTTTTACAATAGTAGTTATAAATATATGATTACTTATTATTGTATATTCACAAAAAATATACATCTTAAATACCAAATATAATATCATTTATACTTATAAAAATTTATAGGCATATATTTTATTATATTAACTTATAAGTTTTGATAATTACTTAATTTAAAATTTAATCTAACTGTGTAATTACACTTGTGCAATCAAACAATAAAAAAGTTTAGAGGTATTTTGACTAAATACCCTTAAAATAAATTTTAAAATGTGCTACCTATACATTAAAATAGTACATTGAATTAAGAATGTACAACGGCAAAGTTGGAGAAAACAATTAAATACCTTCTTGGTTTTATGAAACATCAATTATTTTGGACCAATTTTTGGAGGATGAAACATCAATTATTTTGAACTAAAGGGAGTACCGCGACAATAAAACGACGCCTATCTTGTAAAAGTTCATGAAAAACGTCACGTAGTTCGGAAACTAGAGTGAGGGATTGTGAGGTAAACGGCTATATATTTGTAGGTATCTTATGTCCAGGCAGACATGTCAAAAGGTGTAGAGGGTGCGCCACTTAAAATTTGGCTTGAAGCTCTCACCTTACCAACAAGCCGAGAGCTGATGGCTAGTTTAATTTATTGTCAATATATTTTATAAAAAAGGAACCATGCAATCACTTTAAAAAACAAAGAAAGCATCAATCAATTGTTATTCAAATTTTCCCGAACTTCAAGAAAACCTATACTCCTAGTTATGAATTACTCGGTTAACGAAGAAATAAGGGTAATTTGATCAAAAACCTCCTATAGTTAATGCTATTAAATAAATTTTTAATAGGTATACCAAAATATTAAATCACGAATGAAAATGACCGAAAGGAGTAACTAAGATGGAGGGTGCAATTAAACACTTTCAAACTGTTATTGATAATATATCAGTAAATCTTAGTGTAAGATTACTAGAAAGGTAACAATATTATGGAGTGGTTAATTAGATACCATATATTAAGAAACAAAGGAAGTAGGTTACCATTTACCGACGGTAAAACACATTATAAGAAGGAAGCTATTGAAGGAGTTTGCAAACTGCAAATGATTGATCCAAGGTACAAGATGGCAATGTCCATGAGATCACTTGTAATTCTAACTATCCTTTTTGCTGTTGTATCAGGTATTGCATCCAATTCTGTCCCTTTAACTAAAGTATAGTTTTAATTTCTATAAGAGCCCTTTTCCTCAATTTCTTTTTTAAAGAAGCTAAGATTTGACTAATTCCGATGAGAAGAACTAACCCAAATATAATAGCCCTCCATCAAACCGCTTAGTTATATAATTACATAATGTAACTCGGTTCGATTCTCAGATAGTGTATTTTTTAATTACATAATTAAATACCAACCAACTTTAGTCGAAACTTTCAGCAAATTTGTTTTTTTTTTCAATTTAATTGACATACCAAAATTGGTTGGTAACTTTCGATCAACTTTGGTCGGTATGCCACTGACCACAAGTTAATGGTAGCATTTTGGACGGTTATTGGCCATTACCGATCAACTTTGGTCAGTTTTTTTGGACGGTTTTTCCTGACATTCGAGTAGTGACATATAATATATGTACAATTTATGTATTATATGTGTATAATCAATGTATATGGCTTGAAAAGATAAATAATGAATATGTCCGGTTATTTGTTTAAAGACCCCCTTCGAAAAAAGGACTAAACTTTTTCTTTTTATTTAAGACAAGAGACCAGGAGGTCATGGATTTGAGCTGTGAAAATAGTCTCTTGCAGAAATGCATGATAAGACTGCATACGATAGACCCTTGTGGTCCGGCTCTTCCCCGAAATCCTGGCATAGCGAAAGCTTAGTGTACCGAACTGCCCTTTTTCCTTTTTTTTTTTTAATTAGAGACTCGCTTTAATTAGTTCTGTGGATGCAGATGAAAGAAGTATTGCAGTAGTGAATGGATCCAACACATGCACTATTGAGATAGGATTTAACATATGCACATTCGGGGCAACTAGAGATGGATGTTTTAGGAGATGTGTGGAAGGAACAGGACGTACTAATATTCAAGGAACTTGTATAATTAATGACCGTGGAATACCCACCTGTCAATGCACATTTCCTTGTACCTCCAAACCCAATTTACCCATTTCTAACCCTTAGATTTATTTTTCATCACAAATGGTGTTTGTCAAATGACTAAAAGCTATATTTAGCTATTTAATATAATATTTGTAGTTCTACTTTCAGTTGCTACAATATTGAATCCTCAATTAGTAACGCAAATTTAGCATTTGTGATAAAATGTCAAAACTATTGAGCATTTAAAGCTTTCCTTCATAAATTAATATGTTGATCTTCCTCCATCTCATTTTAACTGTCGGTTTAGCTCCAAAAATTGTCCCAAACAAATTGTCACTTTAGGAAAAGACTCTCACACACTTCCTTTCACCTGGCCAACTATGCCGTCCGCGAAACCCTTCGTGACCACCGGCATGCTACGAGCTCGTCTTAGTTCGGGCCTCCGAACAAGAGGAGGACACGGCCCGAACCCGTATACTACTGCATGTCACCAAGATCGGCCCAACGGATACCTATTCAATCGGGTCCCACCACCACCCGGAAATGGGAGGATTGGGAACTCCCTTGCTACATCACCAACTTTTTCACTATCGTTATACTCGGTGTGGGCCTCAACGCTAAGCTCGATCTCACACTTGAAACTTGGGCCCATCAAGAAGCCCTAAAACGCCTCGAACTTGAATCTTCTTCTGCCAAATCCAATCCATTGATGAATGAATCTGTGGATCATTTTTGGGTATGGTTTTTGAATTTCACTCCTTTTTTGGATTGTCAAATTAGGGGTTTCCGATAAATTGGGGATAGTTTATCCTTGTTAATAGTTTGTGGTTTTTAGAGAGTTGAAAAATAAATGTTATTGACTTTCAACTTTGACCTGAAATTCGAGCTTACTGTTTTATGTTCAAACAAAAAAACTTTAGGAAAAGAAGCAGTACTTCTTTTATATACTGCTCAATTCTCAAAAAAGCGTTTAACATAGGTTACTTTATATAATTCTCTTTATCTAATGTTTTTCAAATATAATTCTTTTTATGTATTATATACTGAGGATATAAAATATTTAAACACTATCATATTATTAAAAGAAAACTATAAGTATGTATTTTTAATAGATGAAACTAGTTATCCGAAAAATGGTAAATTATATTATGAGTTAAATATTTATTTTTATGTCGGGGTATGTAAATTAAATTTTAATTTAGTGTTATATAGGAGTAGGATATATGCTCAATCATTTATTCCATTTTATTTCTATAAAAAAAAAAAAAAACAAGAAGGGTGATTCAATTTCTTTGTGAATATTTTGATATAATGCACATCAGAACATGGATATTCGAAGTCGCACAAACTGCAGCTAAAAACCTATTTTCATTTTGAAGGATAGCTAAAATAAATTTTCATTTCTCTGTGAGGAGGATTACCAATGGAAACTACGTCTTGTTTCTTTAAAGGCAAAATATCTTATTACCCCTTAAATTTATTATGGACTATTAGTTACAGTATTAAATTATTTGTGGTCTTAATTGTACCCCTCAACAAGGTATTTTGAGAGTCATTACCCCTCTAGACGTTGATATGGCAAATTGTGTGGATACACTCGCCTACCACATGGATTTTTTTATATATGTGGTATTTTTAAAATATATATATATATATATATATATATATTTTTTTTTTGTACCTTTTTAAGTATGTTACATTTATAGATAATTTTTTTCGAATACAATTTACAATAAAATTTGGATATAACTAAATTATTTTATTTGGTTAAAAATAATAAAGTTTTTATGAATCTTTTTTTGAATTTGACCTGAAAATAAAGATTTATACAATTGAATTAAATAGTCAAGACATCTAATAAGTTATAAAAATATATTGATTAAAATTAATTATTTTAGCTATAATTTTTTATGTAGTACTAAATTATGGTGCTTTAAACTACGCGTTGTTTACTTACTATATCGAAAAGAATGATATTTGATTCATGCATATATAACTTATAAAAGAGAAAAATATAAAAATAAAGCTGGAACAAGAAGTAAAGCAGTAAAGTTTTTGTTAGTATATTGTATTGATAAACAATTCTTGAAAATATATATGAATATAAATAAAAATGAACATAAATAGAAATGAAACAAAACTAATTCGAGCCCACTGAATTTACAGTATTTCCGTAAGGAATTTAATCCCCTCTTAGTACCCAAGGTTATGGATTATTTTCTTCCAGGATAGAACGAATTACACACTAGTGTAGTGGTACTTCAAACCCCAGTATTTCAGCGTACACAAAATTCGGTAGCAAATTACACTTACCTTTTGCTTTGTTTGATGCTAAATATATGCAGAAGAAGGAGAAGAAACTCAAAAAATCATAGTAAAATTCTGAGTAGAATAGTATTGTATTTATAGCCAAAGTTGGACTGCAATCTGAAGAGGTGCAACTCTTCAGAATGACTTTTCTGTAAAACGGTCACAACATAAATGTTATTATATAAATGGCTGTTTACTCAACAACAAAGAGGAAAAACAAAGAGAAAAAATTGAAGGGTAGTTAATTTTCTGTTACAGAACAGAAAACTGAAATTTGGATAACTGAAATAGATTTAATATTAATATTTATTTTAATATTAATATTCTGTTATTGAATTAAATATTTAATAACATTTAATTTAATAATTTACTATTAACAAATAAAGACCAAAAAATTAATCAATCAATTGATCAAATCCAAATCCAAATCCAAAGCCGAAGCGGAAGCTGAAGCTGAGCCGAGCGAGCGACGACGACGACGACGGTGAGAGTCTTGCCTTCTTCTCAACTTTTTGAGAGTAGAAGAACAACAATTGCTTATATATTCATAGAAAACCTCCTCCTCTTCCAATATAGGACAATGTCCATTTGCCAAGGGGAAAAACTTGTAATTTCACTCAAAAATTTATTTTTCTCCATTTTCCATTCACCCTCTCTTTTTTTTTTGGTTAAACATTCTATCCATTGATATCAAAAAATATTTACAGTTGAAGCTTCGGTAAGAGATTGGACTACTTCTACTCATTTAAATCACTCTTCTATACTAAATTCTAATTTGCTTTAAGTTCATCATAGTATAGGAACATCTAGTAAACTAGAAACTAAGGAAATTTGTTGATTTTGTCCAATCCAGCTTGCCATCTCTTGCAATTTCTGCCTCGGATATGGATTGATAAGGCTATTTCTCTGCACAGTTGAGATTCATCAAATGTTTTCCTATTAAATCTGATGTTGTTTCTTTCTCCCCAGATAAGAGCAACCGTGTTGATGAAGGCACATGTTGTAATACTATTAAGTGTCACTCTACTCTTTGCCTTGCTACACACCCACAACAATTCGGTTTCCCAGTCCTCCATAGTCCTATGATGTCCCAGCCAGGTGCATAGTCTGGTCCACATGCTCTTAGTAACTGGGCAATCAAAGAACATGTGCCTAAATGTTTCAATGCTGTGATCACAGAACACACAATTTCCAGGAATTTGGATTCCAATCTTCTGTAGTCTGTCAACTGTAGGCAGTCTTCTTTGGGCAGCTAGCCAGACAGTAAATCTATATCTTGGTTGAGCATGAGCAAGTAAAACCAGATTCTTCCAAGCAACCTTGCTGTAATCAGGAGTCAATGCCAGGTACAATTTCTGAATAAGGAACTGATCCAGTCTGCAGAAGCCTTGCAATCTACTGATCAGGCTACCTTGTATAAGTTGAGTTCCCATTAGGTCATCCCTTCTGTCCATTATCTTCCTTACAACCCAAGAAGCTGCCTTGGGTAAGGGCATTGTATCTAAGTCCCTCTGCTTGATGTAGTAGCTGTGCACCCATCTAATCCATAAGCAGTCCTTCTTTTTAGACAAATTCCAAAGGTGCTTGCTGATTGTAGCCTTATTCCATACTGACATGTCTATAATATTTAGTCCACCAGCAGAGATAGGCCTACACACACTGTCTCATGCCACTAATGCCTTTCTGGATAGCTTTGCACTCCCAGTCCAAATAAAGGTTCTGCATATAGTTTCAATGGCTTTCAAAACTTTCTTAGGCATGATGAACACTTGAGCCCAATAGGTTTGAATGCCAAATATGACAGATTTAATCAGTTGACATCTTCCAGCATAGGAAAGCAACTTGGCAGACCAGCATGTTACTTTAGCTGTGATCTTCTCAATTATTGGTAAGTAATGGCCAAAAGACAGTTTTTTGGAGTCAAGTGGAATCCCAGATATCTGAATGGAAATTTTCCTTCAGTGAACCAATGCTTCCAGAATCTGTGCCTTGGTATCCTGTGTAACTCCAGCTATAAACACTGCACTTTTTGACAGATTTGCTTGCAAACCTGATGCATTGGAGAACTTGAGGAAAGCTTCCTTTAAGAATTGGACAGACACCAGGTCAGCTCTACAAAACATCAGTAAATCATCAGCAAAGCAAACATGTGTACAGTTTCGTTTCCTGCGTTTTGGGTGAAAATTGAAGTCTCCATTTCTGTGCAATTGTCCCAGTATCCTGTTGAGGTACTCCATGGCTAGTACAAATAAATAGAGTGACATAGGGTCACCTTGTCTAATACCTCTTTTAGCTTTGAAAGGCTTTGTGAGGCCACCATCAAGCATGAGGGAGTAAGAAACAGTTGTGACACACTCCATTACCCATTGCACAAATATAGCAGGAAAGCCCAGATCAACTAATATTTGCTTTAGGTACCTCCAATCCAATGTGTCATATGCTTTCCTCAGATCCACCTTCAAGACACATCTAGGAGAAACAACTTTCCTAGAATAGCCTTTGAAGATTTCATGGCTGAGTATGATATTGTCCAGTATGCTTCTACCCTCAATGAAGGTAGATTGAGCCTGCCCTACCAAATCACCTATCACTGCTTTCATCCTCCTAGTGATGACTTTGGAAATGATCTTATACAATGTGGTGCAGCAGGCTATAGGTCTGTAGTCCTTCACAGTTGCTGGGGTTCTGTCTTTGGGAATAAGAGCTATGGCAGTAGTATTGAGCATAGGAGGTAATCTGCAAGTATTGAAGAAGTCGTTAACAGCAGCAAAGATGTCCTCCTTTACTATGTCCCAGTTCTTGGTAATAAATTCCACATGAAACCCATCCACTCCAGGAGCTTGTCCTTAGGCATCTCCTTAATAGTTTCAACAATCTCCTCCATAGTAATCTCCTGGATCAGCAATGTTTGTTGTACCCTCGATAAGCATTTACCTTCCCTTATAATAGCAGTGTTAGCAAGTGGTAATTCTCTTTCACAGTCTCCCATCAATGACTGAAAAACAGTTATGAACTCTTGCTCAACATCTTCTGGTTCTGTTAGCTTTAGTCCTGTGTCTGTATAGATGGATGTAATGTTGCTTTGGGAGGATTTGATCTTCCACTGGGCATGAAAATACTTAGTATTGGCATCACCACAAGTAATCCAACAAGCTTTGGACTTCTGTCTCATGACTTGCTCTTCCACTGAACTCCACTTGGCAATGTCTTCTAGGGCTGCTTTCTCTGCATAAAAAAGCACCTATGATAAAAGAAAAGTCTGCATCTGATTTTGGATGATGTCCAGGGATTCTCTAGCCTGTACCAGTTTCTGCTTGTATGTGGCCATGTAGGCATTTAAGTCTTTTAGTTGCTGCTTTAAGAATTTTAGTTTCCTCCAGATCTGCTGCAAGGGTGATCCAATGTATTCTAGGCTCCAGACATTCTGTAAGATGCATTGAAACTGGGGAAGTTCCATGATGTGAGGATACAGTCTGAATGGCTTAGGGTGTAGCAGCTTAAGGCCTCCACATTTGATGAGAATAGGGGAGTGGTCTGACACAGAGGGATTCATGAAATCAGCTTCTAAATGTCCATACTGCTGTAACCATTGAAAGTTGCCAAATGCCCAGTCAATTTTGCTGTATACCCTAGTTTCAACACCCTGTTTATTAGACCAAGTAGAGGGCCATCCTGTAGCTCTAAGGGGAGTAAGCTGCAGGTCATTGATAACTGTCTTAAATCCTCTAATTTCAGCTTCTGTGATAGGAGAACCAATTCTGTCATCAGGGTTTAAAACATTGTTGAAGTCACCACTCAATAACCAAGTGTCCTGGCTGGTAATAGGAATACTCCTCAAATCTGTCCACAGCAGTTCTCTAAGGCTAGCATCATTTTGAGCATAGATGATGTTGGCATGCATATTGACATGACTGATGGAATCTTCTATGAAGCAATGAATAATCTGATCAGTTACAAGAGAGATTTGCACCTGAATGTGTGGTTTCCAAAGCAGCCATATTCTACCATTCACAGCCTTTGAATAGTTGCAGTAGACATTCCAACCCTTAACAATTCTGTCTTGGATTTTCTTAGCTATATGTTCTTTAACTCTTTCTAAACATCCCATAACATCTACTTTATTAGCAGCAAGAAACTTTTTCAGTTCCTTCTGCTTATGGGCTAGATTTAGCTCTCTTATATTCCAGGTAACTAAAATCATTTAAGGATATAAGAGGGCCCTGGGTCACTCTGTTGAACTTTTCTACCAGAGTCTAAAACATCAACAATAGCCTTACCTTTAGTGCATTCATCAATGTTTCTGCAAAGTTGTTCAATGTCAGCATCTAGACTCCTCACGTGGCTGTTTGGGTTCTGCTGAGTCTCTTGCTGGGGAGGCATCATCTGATTGTTATTGACCACCACCACATCAGTTGCCCTATTATGTTCAGCTTCCTATGGGATCATATCCTGTGGAGCAGCAACTTGTGGCTTCATAACATGTCATTCTTGCTTAGCAGCTTTAGGGTACCTTTTCCTTCGAGGTTCCTGACTCTTTGCCAGTCCCTTTTCATTTTGTTCCTTCTCAGTCTCAGGCTTGGTATTGTACCAGCAATCCGAAGCATCATGACCAAACTTCAGACAATGATTACAGAACAGGGACTTCCAGTCATATTCAATCTGTTGAACCTTAGGCCCAAATGGAGTTTCAATTTCAATCTGGTCAGGAAGAGGGTGGGCAGCATCAACCTCCACAAGCACTCGAGCATAAGAGATCTTCTCATTGTGAGCAATGAATTTATCATTATACAAGGGATTGCCCATTGCACTAGCCATCTTGCTTAATTCATCAGTAGACCAGTAACCCACAGGTAGTCCAAGAAATCTTATCCATACAGGAATTGTGCTTACGATGTCATTTTGAAAGGAGAAATCTATCTCCCAAGGTCTCAGAACCAGAGGTTTGTTCCTGTATGAGTAGGGTCCCGATTGGATAACTTGATCTCTGTCCGAAATCGAGTTGAATCGGAATATGCAGTAACCCTCGGAATGGATTAGAATCTGAGGTTTAGATACAAAATTCCATACATGCATAACAAAATTGTCCATCGCTTTCTCGTAAGGAGCCTCTCCAATAACATACCTTATTAATGAGGTTTTCCAGTATTCAGCTTGGGGTTGCAAATCATCCTCACTTAATTTTACTATCTTCTTACCATCTCTATCAGTGGGAGGCATGAAAGATAATGGTTTACCCATTTATGCATTTCGATTCCCCTACACAACCTCAGCTGCAGTTGGTCGGGGTGCCTCCACTTTGCTTATCTCTGAAAATTGCAAACGGCGTACAGCTTGACTATCAACCCCATCCGGTTTGCATATCGAACTCTGCATGTTGGCATCTTCACATTCAGCTTAATGAATCTCCTCAATTGCTTGAAATTTCTGGGGAAGAAAGCTTCCAAAAGTCAGTGGTTCTCGAGCTTTTGTAGCCCCATGATCTGGGGTAACAGTTTGGTTATCGTCGGCAGGCGCATTTCTCCGGCGGCGACCCATCTCCGGGCACAATGGCAGACTTTGCTAACGTGCGCTGAGAGAGCTTAGGTTTTTTCTATCGTGCGCCATTTCCAACTGATTTTTGATTTTTAAATGCATATTCACCCTCTTTTAAGTATTTAATATATTAATTAAATACATTACAACCCAACAATCCTCACATGAATGAAGAATTAATATTTCACGAAAGTATGCATGAAAAAACTGCGTGATTCGCAAGTAAGGATTAATTGCATCTGGATAAGTAGATTTCCCTTTGAACTTTCCGTAGTGAAATTATGTCGGATATAAGCTCAATCAGTAGAGTTGATATCTTTGAACCATCGAACTTTGGTGTATACCTAGACAACCACAAGTCACACAAATAACCATTAACCGTCTTTGGTTCTTATTGTTGTGTTCGTTTCAACCATGAATACCGCTTGGTCTTATAAGTGCGTAGAGAAATGGCCTTACAAAGTTCTCCTTGAAGCGGCTAACAATTCACACTTACATAGGTGATTCCTAAGTGTGTCGTCTCGTAGATACACCACTTGATATACCGCGTATCAAAATTAGAAATCATTAAAATGCCTTAATGCTTTATCCTTGGTACTGAACATTGTCTCATTACGAGAATGGACCAAAAGTTTAGTTGACAATGGTGAACCGTCATAAATGACTTTGCTTGATCTCCTTGAACCTAGATCTTGGGATATCCAGTCTTCTAGGTAGAGTTACCGTCACTACAACTTGTTCTCGGCCACAGTCCCATTCCCCTTGATGACTTCTCAACTACCTCTCTAGTTAGGTCTTTTGTAAGTGAATTCGACATATAATCACTTGACTTTACATGGTCATTCGTGATAATTCCTCTAGAGAGTAATTGTCTAATGGTTTTATGTCTTCGTCGTATATGACGAGACTTACCGTTATACATAATGGTCCCAGCCTTTCTAATTTCCACTTGATTTTCACAATGTATGCATATTGGTGCCAATGGTTTAGGCAAAAATGGAATATCTTCCAAGAAATTCTAAAGCTATTCAACTTCTTCACCCGCTTTATCCAAGGCTATGAACTCAACCTCTATTGTAGATCAGGCAATACAAGTTTGTTTGGACGATTTTCAAGATACCACTCCTCCACCAATAGTGAATATATATTCACTTGTGGACTTGGAATCACTTGATCCGGTGATCCAGTTTGCATCACAGTATCCCTCAATGACCGTAGGATATTTTCTGTAGTGCAAATCAATGTTCTAGGTGTGTACTAAATATCCCAAAACTTGTTTCATGGCCATCCTATGAGACTAACCTGGATTGCTCGTGTATCGACTCAATTTACTTATAGCACAAATTATATCTGATCGTGTATAATTCCTGATGTACATTAAACAACCCAATACACGAGCATAATCCAATTGTGATATGCTTTGGCCTTTGTTCTTTGCTAACGCCAGATTCATGTCAATTGGAGTCTTTGTAACTTTAAAGCCCAAGTGCTTAAATTTTTCAAGTACCGTCTTAAAATAGTGAGATTGTGACAATGCCAGAACTTGAGAACTCTTACGGATCTTTATTCCTAGAATTAAATCAGCAACTCCCTAGTCTTTTACATAAAACTTGCTAGTTAGGGTATACTTAGTAGTATTTACGTTGGCAATATCATTACTCATTATAAGCATATCATCCACATATAAGCAAACAATGACTATGTGATTTGGAACATTTTTTGTGTACACATATTTATCACATTCATTTATCTTAAATCTATTTGACAATATTGTTTGGTCGAATTTCGCATGCCATTGTTTGGGTGCTTGTTTTAGTCCGTAAAGGGACTTAGCTGATCTACAGACCTTCTTTTCTTTACCTGGAACCACAATCCCTTCAGGTTGTTCCATGTAGATTTCTTCCTCCAACTCTCCATTTAAGAAGGTCGTCTTAACATCCATTTGATGAATCTCAAGACCATAAACTGCAGCTAATGCTACCAACGTTCGTATGGATGTAATTGTTGTAACTGAAGAGTATGTACCAAAATAGTCAAGACCTTCTCATTGGCTATACCCTTTGACTACACGCTGTGCCTTATACTTGTCAATAGTACCATCATCTTTCATTTTCCTCTTAAAGTTCCATTTAAAACCCAACGATTTATTTCCAGGAGGAAGATCAACCATTTCAAGACCCAAATTTCCCACCATCGGGGGTCGTGATGGTGCATACCAATAGGAGCTAGGCAAGCCAAGTCATACTTATATTTCCATTTTAACAATAACTTATTTAAAACTATTATCAACAATATTAAATTCTCAGTGAAATAATTAAATTAGCGGAAGACTTATTAAATTTTACTAGATGCGTTACTGAAATCCTAACATCAAACACTACCCAAGAACTGGTATCACAATACTCACGAACTTCTAAGAATAATACACATAACCGTCAGAAAGAAATAAAATACTGTTTGTCTCGAATATATGAGATAACAGACTAAAAATAAGATAGAGGAGACGCCGGGTCATGCGGACGCCTGCAAGGCTACCTCGGTGTCTCGATGATCTAAAGCTAACACTCGCACTACCGCAGCTGCTGCTGTCCAAAACCCGTATCTCCGCAAAAGAGCACAAAGTGTAGAATTAGCATAACCGACCCCATGTGCTTGTAAGTGACCGGCCTATCCCGGCGAAGTAGTGACAAGACTAGGACCAGACACTCACATAAACCTGTACAGTTCAATATATATATATATATATATATATATATATATATATATATATACAACGAAAATAATAGGAAACGACATTAAATATTTAGGAAGGGAGAACAAGATCTGGGGTAGCAGCAAAATATAGTAGCAGAATATAAAAATAAAGGAAACTAAATTAAGAAGAATGGGTAAATCAATATCTGCACGGCACCAACGATCATGCTTTTACTCTCGTACTCACCCAATAATCAATTAAATTGTACGGCATCACCCATCGTACTTATACTCGCAAACTGTTATTTCAATTCACGAAATGATCCATCGTGCTTAATTATTCAGAACATGGCACGGAAAGACCCGTCATGCATAATCACTCAAAACATAGCACGGAAAGACCCGTCATGCATAATCACTCTTCCTCGCATTTCATTGTCAACTCGGTTCACAATATGTCACCGGAAACTATGGCCATTAACAATAATCATTAAAAACTGTGGTAGGCTTACCACTCGCTCCCATTTCAATATAATCTATGGTAGGCGTATCAGTCGCTCCCATTTCAATATAATTTGTGATAGGCGTACCACTCGCTCCCATTTTACTTTTAACATAGTTCTCAATATATATAATATTGGCAAGAGAAAATAATAACTCGGTACCAAGGCTCAACAATTTATTCTTTCTTTTATTCACTTCTTACTTAATTATTATGTCATTGTTTGAGCTAGCGCTCCAGAATTTCAAAATTTATAATTTTCTTCTCACACTTTTCACGTTATTTAGCAATCCACAATTAGATGTTGAAGAGTTACATCAATTTCAAATAATCATGAGTAAAGACTCACGGTCATACTAGACCCCCAACGTATAGATACTTGTCACCATACCTATACGTCGGACTCCGCACATAGCAATTTGCAAATAGATTCAACTCCTATTCCCTCAAGCTATGATAGATCAAACACTTACCTCGAAGGTTTACGACAAACTCAATCCTTAAGCAATGCCCTTTCCTTTCGAATTTGGCTCCAATTCAATTGTATCTATACACAATTGATTTAATATCATCAATACTACTCACCAAAATAATCCAAATGGCTAAATATATTTTCTAAAACATTTTGTCCAAAAATCACAGAAACATCGATGAAGCTCGATTTCTAAAAGATGGGGTTTTAGCCATACATATATTAAATTTGCCCCTCAATGATACTACGATGATCCAATACAGTAATGTAACTTCAATCTACAATACAACATTCAATAGGACCAATATTGGTGCTAAATTCCATAATTTATGCCGTTTAGGCATATTATCAAACACCTTGTAGGCATAGAAACCTCATAACTATGGTATTGGTTCCTCCAATTATCACCATTAACAAACAATCTCGTAGTTCTCAATCATTTCGTGGCACCGGGCGTGGCTGAACCATCTACAATGGGGGGAGCTAATGCACAGGGAAGAAGCTGACATAAAAGAATACGTTCTTGCATCACTTTTTTTGTAGAAAGCTCGACCAGCGAGAAAAAGTGTTTGGACGAACCCAAAAAGAGGGTGAACCACTTTATTTGCCAAGCGAATGATCTTCGCTTCGCGGGAACAACAAAAACCACCATCTCACTCTTTCCTTTCTTCGGTGCTACCTTTTATTTTCCAAGGGATGGGGTTGGGGTGTATAATAACCCTTTTTTTGAGGATGCCCGGGAACAGCTCCTAGGTCAATTAAGGATAAAATGTTGGAACCTCATGGGTAAGGATAAGGTAATGGAATTCATCTCACCATCATTCCTAACCAATATATAACTTCCAACTACACATGTATGATCATCCATTCATACCCAACCAACAAATTCCATCCAATAAACACATTTAAATCCCTACCATGTTCATGTATTTAAATTGGAAATTTATGGTCTCCAATCAACATACCATAAGTTGTAATACATGATTCATACTCATAATTCTATATTAACCCTATATGTGTAAGTCTAAGGTGTAGGATTACCTCTTGTAGACCAAATCTTGAAAGTACACTTTGGGGTGTTCTTGAGATTTTGAAGAAATCCTATGAAATCTAATCAAAATCATGTTGTAACTAGTGATTGAGAAGTGAAATCACCATGAAAACACACTTAAAACTTACCTTAGGTGTGCAATTAGATGCCTTGGTCGAGTTGGGTGTAGAGGAAACCCAAAGCTTGAGAAATGATTCAATTTCTCTCATTTCCGGTCCTTAGAGTACTTAAAAATCCTCCACGTGCAGTGTTCGCGCGTTGTTCGCGTGTTTTTGCTGAGTTTACTGCCTCATACGCGCAAAATGCTTGTTTTCGTGTGGTCTTCGCGCGACCTTCGCGCGCTCTGACACCTGTCTAGTAAAATGATCATAATGTTCAGTATACAACTCCAAATTACAAACAGTTTGTTGAGTTGGAAATTAGACACAAAGGTTTTAATTCGATAGGTAGATACTCAGACAACTCCTTATATAACTGGAGATATGGTCATTTAAAGTGAGATCTTGTACACACTCATCTACAATTTCGTCTATTATGAAATTTTCCAACTTCAAATGTTCTCGTTAGCCATCCGAAATTATCCCGAGGACGCTGGGACCTCAACCAAAAATACCAATACATCCTATAACGTTATTCAAACTTGTTCCAATTATCAAAACACCTCGACTAACACCAAACTCATTGAATTCAAGCCTAAGTTCCTTTAAAACTTCCAAAACGCACATTCGATCAAAAACACGACCAAAACATGTCCGAATGACTTGAAATTTTGGACACATGTCTCAAATAACGTGAAGGTGCTAGAGCAACATCCATAGTTCCGTTCTGAACCTCGGATCAAGATTTTACCTATCAATCGGAAATCGCCAAAATACTAGCTTTCGTCATTTCTAGCCTAAATGGGCTACGGACTTCCAAAATTACTTTCGGTCACACTCCTAAGTCAAAAATCACCTCTTGGAACTAACCAAAAAGTCAATATGTACATCCGAGCCCTTTAACCCATAAGTCAACATCCATTTGAATTTACCAACTTAAGCCTTCTTAAAAGAGTCTTAGTGTCTCATTTCTTATCGAAACCACTCCAAACCGACTCTTCACATGAGATACAGATAATGAGGCATAAAGAAGTTGAAAATGGGAAAAACCGAAGGTAACTCATGAGACGACGGGTCGGGTCATTACAAACGAATCTCCATGTATGGTTGTTCAGTATGGATTCTATTTAACTATGACTGCCTCTTTCCATAAAAATAATTCCGAAGAAGACATAGCTTCTTTAAATTTTTAGGCTCATTTTCTAATAAGAAAGTCACAAAATCTTATCCAAATGAAGTTGACGTTCTTTGACGTTTACTACGTCTTGGATCCTCCTTGTTAAGTATACTTTATTTTATTTCTTCTCGAGGCCGTTTAGATCCTTCACCAATCGATTCACATTATTTTTTATAAGGATATATATTTTCAAAGAACTCATCATTATCTGATTCTATAACCATATTATTATTAATGTCAGGATTTTTAGATTTATGAACCAGAAATCGATATGCTTTACTATTAGTCGTATATCCTATGAAAACATAATCAACGGTTTTGGTCCTATTTTTACTATTTTGGGTTTAGGAACTTGCACTTTTGCCAAATACCCTCACACTTTGAAACAATTCAAGTTGGGCTTCCTTCTTTTCCATTTTGATGAGTAATTCCTTATTCTAAACATATTTGTACAAAAGGAGATTCATATTCACCACCCCTTTCACTTCTTATCATTTTGATTTTCTTGTTAAGTTGAGTTTCAACTCATTTTTATATTGTTTGAATGCATCATCTTTACTATTAAGTAAGTAAACATAGCAATATCGCGTACTATCGTCAATAGAAATTATGAAATACTTCTTTCCACTGCAAGATGGTATTGACTTCATATAAAAAATATTTGTATGTATTAAGTCTAAAGGATTTGAATTCCTTTCAACTGGCTTATAAGGATGTTTAACATACTTAGATTCTACACATACTTGACATTTTGATTTGTCACATTCAAAATTAGGCAATACTTCCAAATTAATTATTTTCAGTAAGGTTTTATAATTGAAATGACCCAAACATATAAGTCATAATTCATTTGACTCAATTAAGTAAGACGAAGCTGAAATTTTATTATTATTTTCACAACCATTACATTCAACTTGAAAAGGCCCTTAGTGAGGTAACCTTTTCCTACAAATATTTTATTCTTACTTATTACAACCTTATCAGAAACAAAATCACATTTAAAGCCATTATTAATAAGAAGTCCAATAGAGACTAAATTCTTCATAATCTAGGAAACACGAAGGGCGCTGTTCAAAGTCACCACTTTGTCGAAAGTCATTTCGACAAATATCTTCCCACATCCTTCATTATTGGCATTTGCAGCATTTTCCATGGAAATTGTCTCATCGGGTCCAACAGGAGCATAAGTAGCAAAAGCTTCTTTAACAGCACAAACATAGGGAGTGGCTCCAGAATCAATCCATCACTCTTTATGATTTCCCACCAAGTTGCATTAGGAAAGCAGGGCACATAAGTTATCAACATCATCATTCTTTTCAACCATGTTTGCTTGACCCTTCTTATTGTCTTTCTTCGGAGCAGGGCACTCCATAGATTTGTGTCTTGTTTTTCCACATTTGTAGCAGTTTCCACTGAAGCACTTCTTACTTGGGTTGTATTTTGGACCAGAAGCCTTCGTCCTCTTTTTTTTCCTCTTCAACTATGTTTGCTCCTATTATTGTTGAATTTCCATAGCCTCTCTTTTCAGCAGCTTTTGTCCTCTTCAATTCTCAATCAAACAATGAGATCTTTCAAGGGACATATCCTTGCGTTTGTGTTTCAAGTAGTTTTTGAAGTCCTTCCACAAAGGAGGCAACTTATCAATCATTGCTGCTATTTGGAATGCTTCATTGATGACAAGACCTTCAATGTAATTTCTATTAGTAAGAATACTAAGATTACTACTTTCAACATCAATATTAATTTGATTTATACCTTCAGCAAGGAGATTGTGAATAATCACTTGCAGTTCTCGAACTTGGGTAATAACAGGCTTGCTATCTACCATTTTATAGTCAAAAAACTTTGCACCAACGAACTTCTTCAACCCGCCATCTTTGGTTTTGTATTTCTTTTCAACCGCAATCCACAGTTCTTTTGACGTTTTCACGCCATTGTAGACATTATATAAAGCATCATCCATCCCTCTTAGAACTTAATTCTTGCACAAGAAATATGAATGCTTCCGCGCCTCAGTCAGGAGTGTGAGCACGTAATTTTTCTCCCTATGCGAATTATTCCCATAAGTCTAAAATAAAATAATTTCTATACTATTTACAACTTTATGAATTTTTGCGGTATTCTATGCATTTTTATCTGTGCATTTTAATAAAAGAAAATACAAAAATACTTGACATGTGTATTTAGGATTTAACTTTACATTTTAGGATTAATTAAAAATCAATTGTTTTGTAAAATGAAAAAATCACAAAATATGGCACAATGTGCACTTTTGAGTTTTAGTCTTTATTTTTGAGTAAATTTTGTGTTAAATTATTTTTAACTAATTGTATTAATTGTCATTTTTAGCTTAATTAGTTTTTTAGTTAATTCAGTTTTAGGAATTAATTTAGATTTATTTCTAGTTTTAATTAAAAGAAATTAAAAAGGAAGTTGAAAAGGAAAAGGAAATAAAATAAGTAAAAAGAGATCAGATTTTGTTAGTTGGGCCAATTTCAATTGATTGCCTAGGTTCAAATGTTTCCACCCATGATCCCCAGGCCCAAGTTGATCCCCCACACGGTCCAAGTCCTTAGTCTCCAGGACATACGAAACAACGTAGTGTAATAGGGGTACTACGCCGTTTTGGGTTCTTCAAAGTGTGAGTTAATCCCGGCCGTTCATCCTTCATCATACAACAACCTTCAAATTTCAACCTTAATTAAATAAAGATGTGCGAGAATTTATATTAAAACAAAGACACAAACAACCCCTCTGTCTCTAATCTCCTAACAAACCCTAACACCGCCTTTCGTTCCTGTGCCATTTCTGGCTGATGGCGGAGCTCGAATGCCACCCAAATCTCGTCCATCCAGTCACTGGCCTTCCCTCAACCCCATTCCACTACCACTTATCCTTAAATCCTTACAAAATCGGCCCGTTTTTTAATCTGAAACAAGGGAAAAGAAATCCGTCAAGCCTTCCAGTTTCTTTAAGTGATAAGGTTTGAAATAGGTGTTAAATGTTTGTTTTCATTGAGAATGTACAGTTAAGGCCTGTTTTGAATAAAATCAGAACTTTTCGAAGTTTTATCAGTTCTGGTTCGAGTGATTTTAAAGGTATTTCCTCCATTTTTCCTCCTTCATCTTCTTCAGTTGTTCTGTTATTATATTCCTTTTCTCGTGTTTTCCTTCCACTTCTGTTCCTTCTTTTGTTTTTCTTTTTCTTTTTTTTATGTTTTTCTGTTGCTCAGTAGTTATTTCGCATATCAATAGTTTCTAGGTTAATTCATTTATGATTGAAGTGATTTCGTTTTGTTTTCATAAGTTAGGGTTAAAGTTTGTTGATTAGTCTGATTGGTGGTGTTTTTTAGAATCAAGTTTGTCATGTTTTATTTGCTTTGTCTCTTTATTTTATTTTGTTTCAAAGAAAAGAGTTTCAATTTGTCTATGGGGAAATTCTGCCTAGCGCAATCAGTCCACACATGCCTTGAAATCAGAGGGCCCAAGAAATAGTTAATCTGGGTCTATTCAGGCCCATTAATTTGGGTCAATTGGCCCGGATTTCATTTTGGCATGAAGAGGTAAAAAAGGGGTCACAAGGGGTAATTAGTTTAATTCACATAAAGAATCTTTTGAGTAACCACTTAGGAAGCATCCTAAAAGCTGAAAGAAGGATAACTTGGTCCCTAAGTCAGAAAATCAAGGCCTAAGTAGCAAAAAAGAAAATTAGGAGAGGTCTCAAATGCAAAAACTAGTTTATATTGATTGCCCTAGTGACTTGCCTATTGCTTGCAGCTGAAGAAAGATTAGAGAACAAAAATACACAAAAAAGACAGACAGCTAAAGTACAAAAAAAAATCACTGTTCTATTGGAATAACTTTGGGAATTCTAGTGACATTAATTCCGACATAGTTTTAAGCAACTGAAGGTTAAAGAATGAGTTGAATCTGTTGGGCATTCAAGTTTTTGGTTCACTTTTGGTTGGATTTTGGTTATATGCTTTATGTGATATCATTGTGGGTTCCAACTTCGGTTAAATTGGTCTTTTCTCAATTATTTCTAGGCTGATTGTATTGCTGGTTCCTGTTTCTGCTACTGATTCTGCTGCGGACTCCCTGTTGCTATTACTGCTGATTCTTCATTTGCTGATTTTGTTTACTTGCAGGTATCCTCTAGTCATGAGCAACTAGTGAATGCTAGCTATGTGATTCGATGGAAGTTTGAATGAATACAAGCTATTTTATTTAGTTTACTATTTCTTCTATTCTTTTCAATACCCTATAATAAATCCCTAGCTATAAATGTCAATCAGTATTCTCTCTTCATTACTGATGTATTATGAATCTATATGGGAGAATGGGATATTCTAAACTTATGTGTGTGAGCGGGTTTAAATTTGGGTATGTAATGGTAAATGAACATTGGACTTTGGCATTCAATTTTATTTTGGTCTAATGGTACGAGTCACTGATCTTTGCTCAGATCATACTGAAGATCAGTTATGTTTTAGCTTTGTTTTATTTGGGGTGATGGCTTTTGTATAGTGACTTACATAGATCTTGTTTTGGTGCACATGTGCACTTATGATTTTCCGATTTTAGAACCTGTTCATTTCATTGGGTAGTCGATTTTGTAATTAGGAGTAACATCATAGCTTTCTCCTATAGTTATGGTGTTTAATCCTAAGGGTATTTTCGCATTTGATATATAATTAGGATGATTCTGTTTCAAATATCTAATCTGAGGTGCAAGGTCATTTTATCTTTCTCAAATGGTTAGTTTGGTTCTAAATTTAGAGTGAAATGTCATATAGCTTGGGTATTTGTATTTCAAAGGGTTCCTTCAATGAATCTGAGGGTTTGTTTAACTTTGGGATATCTCTAGGCCCATTAGCTCATCGTGCTTGGTTTCCTTTTTCCTATTAAAACCAAAATTTGGATTGTATATTGTTTGAGTTTGCCATAGTTGAGTTTTGATCTGAGGTGATAAATTATGCAATTGGAGGTCGTGGAATATGTGCATCAACTTAAAATAAATATGTTTACCTTTGACTTAAATGGTTAGTAGTGCTTGTTTAATTCCTGAATTTATAAGGGTTAATTGGCCTTAAAGACTTGCGTTGATTCATGTCTTGGGCCACCATTACTGGCCCAAATGTGACTGTAGATCCTCTGAGGTCATGCCATTGACTGGGCTTCACCTAGAGCCCGGTATCTTCATATGCTTAGCCCCATCGGTGGTCTATCAAATCAGGCTTTATCAGTTGGGCTATTGGTCTATTTTGTGCTGGGGTTGGTCCCCTTGTAAAATGATTAATCCTTTTTATATGTGATCCATTGGTTAGTTTAAGTAAGATTTTTAATTGTATTTAGCTCTAACAAATTAAGTCCAATAATTAGAGGAGGTGTGCCATATTATATAATCCAGACAGTTGTGGCCCTCCAAAACGTAGTGATATTCTCTTTTAACTTAGAATTGAGGTGCACCGTGCCAAACAAAAAAGGCAATTGTGTGGCCCTCACTCTAACTAATCTTATTTAACCTTTGAACTCGAGGCATGCCATTTAGTAAATTTCATGGCCCTCGCAAAGTGCAAATGTGTTGTTGCTTTAGGCACGTGTTTAATAATATTACATTCCTAAATTCGGGAGCGCATTTATATGACCCAAATCCAAATCCCAATGAAGTTAAAATATGTTAAAGACCACGGGTGCATTTATGTGACGTGGTTTGTGACGTGTTTTAATAACGTTGTAATTTTCTTTAAAAAATAAATAAAAATGGTTAAAAAGTTAAAATTTGCACATAGGTTCATAATTTTTCAAAATTGGATAATTTAAGCTGAATAAGACAGTTGAGCGATCGTGCTAGAACCACGGAACCCGGAAATATTTAACACCTTCTCCCGGGTTAACAGAATTCTTTACTCGGATTTCTAATTCGCGGACTGTTAAACAGAGTCATTCTTTTTTGGGACAAAATAAATCTCCTAAGTGGGGACTCTGAATCTTTTAAACAAATCTTGTTTTGATTGTTCTTTAATTGGAAAACTCCTTTATACCCTTACGGGTGTAGTGAAAAAGGATGTGTGACAGCTCTAGCGACTCTGCTGGGGACATGAACCCAGAACTTTTGGTTCAGGTTCAAGAATTTCAGCTTAGAATAATTGTTGTATTTGGTTTTGTTTATTATATGATATTTCTATATGTTGGGCTTAATGTGCAAAATGATGTTTTTACCGCTTTGATATTATTTGAACTGTACATATAAACTGTTACGAAACCCTTCTCTTCTTATCTTCGGGGATGTGCTCGCTAGTCGAGACTCTCTATTCTGTTAGTATCATACCTTGAAATAAGAAAGATGCTCGGAAAAGTTACTAACCCGAATGATATTTTGGGTCCCCGATACGTAGCCCCCTCCTCGACTTGAGTTGTTTGCTCGGGTACAAAGTCTAAAACAAATACCCAGGTTTTGAACCTAAAATAACCCAGCCTCATGCCAGATCCCTAGTAGGGACATTTTTTTTGCATCATGTGCATTTGACATTTGAGGCTCAACACAGGGGGTTGGGTCTGTCTAGGACAGCTGTACCAAAATTGAAAAACAGACCATCCTGATATATCTTGCGTGCTACTTGTGCATTTATTTATTTCGGACTTGCATGTTGACCAGCTCAGGAATATTTGAGAAAAAAGATATACCAGTATGAGGGTAAGATAGTTAACCGCCTGTTTTGAAAAAAAACCCAATGTCCAAATAGTGACAATTTTTTGAAAAAAAAAAGAAAAGGGAAAAGAATATTTTTTAAAAAAAATAATTGGTTTTATTTGCCAAGGAAAAAGAAAAATAGAGTCTTGTTTTCAAAAATAATTTGTTTTATTTGCCAATGAAAAAGAAGAAAAAAAGTCTTATTTTCAAAAATAGTTGATTTATTCACCTATGAAATGAAAAAAAAAAGGAAAAAGTGTTTTACTTTAAAAAAATAGTTTGTTTTATTGGCCCGAACTACGCATGTTTGATTCTCACGGGGTGTGGGATACGTAGGCAACCCCCATCGGGTCCAACTACTTTTTGCAAAAATAGCTCGAAATGAACAAAATTTTGTTTTATTATAAATATGTAAGGTAATGCCGTTTTTATCAAAAATAGCTGAATATTCACGAAAGGGACGCCGGAACGCTGATTTTGAAATAGCCCCCGTTGGTCTTGTTCTAATTTTTGGCCAGTTAGCGGGCACTTCCTCAAAATCTTCCTCCGAAACTGCTGAAAGGCTATATCTGCAAAGCTGGGCTTTGGTTTCATAATTAAAAATATGAAAAAGAATGGGTATTTTGATTTTGGAGTCAAATAGAATAAAATCATGACTTTTTGCTTAATCACCTTAATAAATGTGCAGAGTAAGCATAAGTTAAAATTTACCACTAACAATTGTGAACAAGATCCCTTTGGAGTTGCACATGTGGTGGGATGACTTGAGCGGATCAGGGCAATACACGGTCAATTTGTACTTCGGAGGCCTCACTGGGTTGCCGAAGATTAATCGGAGGGGGGATATCATAAAGGCATTGGTCCCATTCCGGGACCCGACTCACAATGTATTTCACTTCTCAGATTTTGAACTTCCCGACAGTGGAAGAGATATCCTGATACATCGGGGGTCCCAAGGTTTGTCTGAGACACCAATACCTGATTGCTCCGAGGACCGTAGCCGTACACAGGTTCTTGGATTCCTTGAAAATAAGCAGGGTGGTACACAATCCGAACTTGGCAGCTGGTTTTTGTACTTTGCCATTCATATACAACAGATATGGTCACATAGGAAGGTCCAACAAGCAGAAGAACAAAATCTGTAGCAAAGGAAACCACCTTAAGTAGGAAGAACATAGGTGTTTTGCATTTATGGTGGCCTTTCTGGGACTTCTGATGTTCCCTAGAAAAGATGAGAATATTGACATACAAGTAGCTGGAGTTGTGAGTACTTTACTTACTCAGGCCAACAACACCCTAGCACCCATGATAGTAGCTGAAATCTTCCGCGCTCTTACTGTCTGCAAAGCCAGAGGGGACTTGTTTTAGGGTTGTAATGTGTTGCTGCAGATGTGGATGATCGAACACTTATTCCATCGTCCTTGATTTATGAATTACGGGTTGTTAAAGAAGACATGCATAGAGGAATTTTCTACGAGGGTTGATGGGATCAGCTTACCAGAGGGGGTAGCATAGTGGGTAGCATGCCTTCGTTCCATCACTGCGTACCAGATAGAGTGGACATTTGGATGGTTATCTGTGGATGAAATCATATATATGCTAGCCACCAGACCTCGTTTCCTATTGATGGGACTCAGGAGTATTCAGACATATGCCCCGTATCGAGTTTTAAGGCAGTTCGGGAGATGCCAAATAGTCCCGAAGAATGAAGATCTCAGTGGTCAAGTAGTCGAGATCGGGCCTGAAGGTCAATTTCATGAAGCAGCAGTTCACAAAATTTGGAATGAATGTCAATACTAAATAGCAAATACTTATGTACGCGATCGGTCCAAAGGTGAAGTGTCACCGGGATACCTTGCTTGGCATAGGAGAGAAATTGAGTTCGAGAGGCCAGCCAAGAGGCCCCATCTTCTGGAATTCGTCGAACATGGCTAAAATAGGTAAATTGGAGAAGCAGGTCATGAATTTTCAATTTGAGAAAGATTTGCAGGGCGCCGCAGATGAGAGCGAAAAGTAGAAACTAGCCAAAGAAAATGAAGCCCTTCGAGCACAAATACAGAAAATGAAAGTAGCGGCAGAAAACCCTGTCCGAAGTGCCAAAGATGCAAAGCTTATAGATAATTTGAGACAGAAGGTGAATGACTACAATTTTGATTTGAACAAAGCAGAAAGAGAAATAGCCGGGGATCAAAAAAAAATTAGCTGAAAATGCGGCAAAACGAGCACGTCTAGTTAAGCAGTTGAAAGAAGCGTACGACAATGAGGTCGTAGGGCTAAAGAAAGAGTTCATGACCACAGAGAATAAGGAAATTCGACAGGCAAAAGATTTCAAGGCTGAAAACGAACAATGTTATACGGTAATGGAACGGCTAGAAAGAGATGTAAAACAACTCTGATAGCAGAAGCCGAACAAACTTTGAGAGCCAGAACTGAGTAGATTGGGCACTTATTGCAAGAGAAAGGTGTCATAAGAGAGAGAATCAGAAGAATCGGCCATTACATCGCAATGAAGTGCAACAACAATGAGGATATGACTAGATCTATGTTCCACGATGATTATTGTTTGCCGGTTAATGGAAGATCTCGACCACCTTCAAGGGGATTTAGCTAGTCGACCTGCGGCAAGGCCGAATGATGCCCTGCAGGTACCAGGAGCAATTGAAGCACTAATGTATTCATGATTTCTTGAGTCTGTACTTTCTTTTCATTAAAGTCTGTCAGTTTGTCTTGGAATGTGTATTTCTTTCATTTAGAGTATGTGGGTTATTTGTTTTTTGAGTCTATAGTTCATATTTTATCAAAGTATGTTAGTTTCTTGTTTAACTCTGCTAGTTTTCGAGTCTTTGTAAATAAAGTTTGTTTTATTGTGAAAATTAAAAATTCCAAAAAAATATTTATTATTGTTTTTACCTTTTATCTGCAAGAACTACACTTGGTATGATTCATGCAGGGTCATGATACGTAGGCAATCTCCATAGGATGCGATCGTAACCAAATAAAAAAGAAAAAATAAGAGGAAAACAAGATAGAAAAGAAAATAAAAGAGAGGAAAACAAGGAAGAAAATGAAAGAAAAGAGGTGAAAAACAAGAGAGAAAAGAAAAACAAAGAGAAAAATAAGAAACTAAATGATAGAAACAATGGAAAAACAAGAGGGAATGAGAGAATAAGAAAAAAGAGAAAACAAAGTCAAGAACGAATAAAAGAGAGAGAAAGAAAGAAAAAAGAAAAAAGAAGTTTGCAATCGGAAATAAGGAAAGCCTGGGTGATGCAAACAGCCAAGCAAATGCATAATAGAAATGGTTAACTGCCTAAGGTGCATTTATTCCCCCAAACATACGGTTATCAAATATGTTAAAGCCCTAACCACTAACCAAGTTTTTGTTGATGTATTGAGTCCAGGCAGGTGGTTAGTTGGTTGGCATTCTGGCAACCCATTCCCACAACACCCGGTCAACGGACAAGTTGAAAATGATAGGCCAGGGACTAGATACCAGTATTGTGGACCCATCAAAAGAGGTGGAGGTGGTAGATGTTAATGCAATGAAAGAAGAAATGCATAAGTTGAAGCAGAAAATGGCTGAAATGCATCAAGCCTGGGCGAAGGGGCAGCCAGCACTGGTTTATCCCGCCAATCCGGTTTATTCCACCTTTGGCTCAATATTAGGAGCCCCCTACTGTGAACTCATCTCGAATCTTCCCTTTCTACTAACAGGGATATGGAACCACTTCCGACACTTCCCAAGATCCACCATCCAAACAAAACCCTCCTCCACCAATCACCTATGTCTTTGTGTCACCTCCACCTGCCATATTTCAATGATCCTCCAGTGAGCCATAGTTTCAGACTCACGACAACAAGTACTATCCTCCGGAGCCTACCTTTAAAGCTCCTAAGCCATATTACCACACCCATCACTTTGAGCTCCCGACAAAAACTGAAAAGACAACTAAGAGCCTGGAGTAGGAAGAGATGTTTCGAAAAGTAAAAATCCTGGAGCAATCCTTCAAGAACATGCAAGGTTTGGGTGGCCAAGTCAGTGTGGCGTATAAGGATTCTTGTCTGTTACCAGATGTTCAGTTACCAGCAGGGTTCAAGATGCTTAAGTTCGATATGTATGAGGGGCATGGTTATCCGGTAGCACATTTAAGTGGGTTTTGCAGCAAGATAAGAGGGGCAGATGGAAAAGATCAGTTACTAATGGCGTACTTCATCCAGAGTTTGAGTGGGTCTGCAATGGAATGGTATACAAGACAACACCATGGTAGGTGGTACACCTGGGATGACTTGGCACAAGCGTTCGCATGCCACTCCCACTAAAATCTTGAAATCATTTCAGACCGTCTGTCATTGATAAAACTCGAGAAAAATCCTGGGGAAAGTTTTAGAGAATATGGGTTCCGTTAGAGGGAGCAGGCCGCGAGGGTAGACCCTCCAATGAAAGAGAGTGAGATGGTTGATTACGTTTTGCAGGCTTAGGAGCGAACTTATTTTGGTCACTCGGTAACAACGATAATGAGGTTGTAAAGCTGCGAGGCATGGTCTAGGAAGGACTTAAGTCCAATAATATCATGAGTTATTCCGCGATCAAAGCAACCACCCAGGCCATCCAAAGCAGCACCGGGGTTGTGCTTGGGAAAAAGAAGAAAGAAGATGTTGCAACAGTTGAGTCTGGATCTTGGTTCGAATCTAAAGGCCCTTCTTCCTACTATAACCAAACCTCACCCCACCACCAAAACTACCCCAATACTCCATATATCCCTCGACAGTACTACTACCCACCACCATTTCCTCATTTTTCCGTTCATCATGCTCAAACCTCTAGCCAGCCTCCGGCTCATGCGTAATGGCGAGCGCCGGCTCCCCAAAATCTGTACCCAGCTCCAAAAAACACCTATCTACCCCCAAGGGCCTACAGAAATCCCCCCCAAAAAAGTTTTCCATCCAAACCAAGCCTTCAATAATGAGAGATTATAGAAGCAGAAGACATTCACTCCGCATGGAGAATCATATACTAGTCTTTTTCCAAGATTGAGACAGTTAGGCATGTTGAATCCAATTGAGCCCGAAATGCCAAATCCCCTTCCTAGAAATTTGGACCACTCATTAAGTTGTGAATACTATTTAGGGGCCTCCGAACATGATACAAAGAAGTGTTAAAAGCTGAAAACAGCTATGCAACAGCTCATTGATACTCATTGGATCGAGGTTCAGGCCCTAGAGACACCAAATATCAACTAGAATCCGTTGTCGGCTCACCATGAGAACCATATGATTTAGTTAATACACAAAGGAAGGGAGCCAAAGAAACCCTTGTAGACGGTAATGATGATCCGTTCCAGCGAAACCGGTTCAAAGAAAAAGGTAACCAGTGGGAAATCGGTGGTCCAGTTGAAAGAGGTGGACAGTAACCTAGTTGTGGTAGCCGAGAAAGTGTCATCAAGCATTGTTGCTAAAGTGATGGTACTAGGGGTCTCCAGTAAACCTGTTGTGGTTGTTAAGGGTGTCATACAGAGCCTGTTATCATAAACAGGTAACTCAGTTGCCAGTGATCGACAGCAAGGCTGTTGCATGGAGTTATGAACAAGTGGTAGTAACTTACAAAGGGAAAGAGATCAAATAAGAAGTTTGTGAAGCTCAGGGTCTGACTCGTTCGGGGAGGTGCTTCGCCCCCGAAGAGTTAAGAAAATCCAGGGTTCCCAAAGATAACCCGGTATTGGTAAAGAAAGCCGTGACAGAAAAGGAAGCGGAAGAATTCTTGAGGAAGATGAAAGTATAGGATTACTCTATTTTAGAACAATTGAAGAAAACACCTGCCCAGATCTCATTGCACTCGTTGCTCATCCACTCAGGCGAGCACCGCCGGACGCTGATGAAAATATTGAATAAGGATCATGTCCCTAAAAAGTTCTCGTTGAATCACATGGAGAAGATAGAAAATAAAATTTTTGAGGTGAACAGAGTTACCTTCTCAGATTATGAGTTTCCCGTGGAGGGCACAAAACATAACAAGGCCCTTTATCTGACAGTAAAGTGAGAAGACTCTGTAGTCACTCGAGTTTTGGTCGATAACGGGTATAGTGCGAATATATGTCCTCTTCCACGATGAAAAAGCAGAATATTGATGATGATAGAATTCATAAGAACAACGTGTGTATGCGAGGGTTTGCCGGCGCGACAAAGATTCTGTGGGTGACATAATACTAGAATTGACAATAGGGCCCGTGGAGTTCACCATAGAATTTCAAGTGCTATATGTGGCGGTCTCATATAACCTTTTGTTGGGGCGACAGTGGATCCATGCCGCTAAGGCAACGCCATCTACATTGCATCAAATGGTTAAATTCGAGTGGGACAGACAGGAGATTATGGTGCATGGTGAAGACAATATGTGGTTGATGGGTGATGCCATTTTACCCTTCATCGAAGTGGAAGATGACCAGGGGCGTTGGGTATATCAAGTCTCTGACACAGTATTAGTGGAAAAGGTCCCGGAGGTGGAAATAATCCAAGTTCCTAGAGTAACGGCCGCGAATGTCCTGGTGGCCTCTAAAATGTTAAAGAATGGTTTCATACCGGGTAAAGGGTTGGGTGCTGCTCTTCAAGGCATTGTGCAGCCAGTTTCTCTTCCAAAGAACCTGGATACTTTTGGTCTGGGGTTTATGCCCACCGCGGCAGATGTGAGACTAGCCCGTAAAATGAAGAAGAGGGCATGGGTCCTCCCCAAGCCAATCCAGTATCTGTCCAGATCATTTGCCAGGCCGGGTATCACAAAGCAAAAGTTGTCAAAAATTCCTGGGCGGTGATTGATTAGTGTTGATGGAGACTTGGATAAGAGGTTTGAAAGGTTATTCGCCGACGTTAACATGACTGAGGCCGGGGAAGGGTCAAGCAAGACAGATGTGCAGTTCGCCGGACCATGTGCAAAAGTCAATAATTGGGAAGCCACTCCTCTTCCTACTCAGAAGGAGTCTTGGTAGTGAGTTTTGATTTTCTTTAGTGTCTGGATTATCCAGGGTTTGTAATTCAGACATTATGTTCCGTCTAGTTGGATGTGTTAAAACCCTGTTATCTTTATATTCAATGAAATGCAATTGTCTTTTCTTTCTTCATTCCTAATTTTTTTTCTTCTATGTACAATTCTTTTTATGCTGATATAAATGACATGCCATGCATGAGGAATCTTTGGCCCAATTTAAAAAGCCAATCCAACTCTGAAATAATAATATAAGAAATTGAGTGTGATGACGAGTTGGAATTTGATGATGATGAGGCCTATGAAGAAATTAGTAAAAAATTAAGTCATTTTGAGGAAATTCCCAAACCTAATTTGAAGGATACAAAAGAAGTTAATCTAGGGGACCAAGATAACGTCCATGAAACTAAAATAAGTGTTCATCTGGAACCGCAACTCAGGGAGGAGATAATCAAAGCACTGTTCGAATACAAGGATACTTTTTGCATAGTTGTATGATGACATGCCGGGTCTAAGCACTTATTTATGGTTCACAATTTTGCCGCTAACCCGGTATTCTCTCATGTAAAACAGAATCTAAGAAGGTTCAAAACGGATATGAGTGTAAATATAAAAGAAGCGGTCACCAAGCAATTCGATATGAAAGTCATTCGGGCCACGCGGTATCCCACCTGGTTAGCCAATTTGTGCTTATGCCGAAAAGGGATGGCAAGGCCAGGGTGTGTGTTTATTATTGGTATCTCAACAAAGCAAGTCCAAGGTAACTTCCCACTGCCAAACATCCATATATTGATTGATAATTATGCCAAACATGGGATTGCTTCCTTTGTGGATTATTACGCGGGGAATCACCAAATTATAATTGATGAGGACGATGTAGAAAAGATGGCATCCATCATGCCATGGGGGACGTATTGCTATCGAGTCATCACATTTGGTTTAAAGAATGCTGGGGAAACCTATATGAGGGCAATGATAACAATATTCCATGATATGATACAACAGGAAATCGAGATGTACGTGGATGATATGATCGTGAAGTCTAGAAAGTAGTTTGACCTTGTCAGAGATCTGATGAAGTTATTCCAAAGGCTTCGCAGGTACAATCTTAAGGTCAATACTTCAAAGTGCACTTTCGGGGTGCCATCTAGAAAATTGTTGGGGTTCATAGTCAGCCGCCGGGGTATTGAGCTAGACTCGTCAAAAATAAAGGCCATCCAGGAATTTCCACCTCCGAGGAACAAGACCGAGGTGATGAGTTTGTTAGTGAGATTTAATTATATCAGCAGGTTCATTGCTCAGCTCACGACAGCTTGTGATCCAATCTTCAAAGTATTAAAGAAGGATGTTGCAGTCAAGTGGACAGATGAGTGTTATGAGGTTTTTGATAAGATAAAGGGGTATTTGTCAAATCCACCCGTGTTAGTCCCGCCAGAACCATAGAGACCTTTGATTCTATATTTGATGGTTTTGGACAATTCATTCAGTTGTGTATTGGGGTAACATGATATCACTGGCAGAAAGGAGCAGGCTATTTATTATCTCAGCAAGAAATTCACATCTTACGAGGTTAAGTATAGTCATCTTGAGAGGACATGTTGCGCCCTAACTTGGGTTGCACAGAAAATGAAACTTATACTACTTACCTCATATGTCGGTTGGATCCATTGAAGTATAGCTTTCAGAAGCCTATGCCCATAGGGAGGCTTGCAAAATGGCAGATCCCACTTAGAGAGTTTGACATTGTCTACGTGACGCGGACTGCAATGAAAGCACAGGCCTTGGCGGACCATTTAGCTGAGAATCCAGTTGATGAAGACTATGAACCTTTGAAGACTTATTTCCCTGATTAAAATGTGATGCATATTGATGAATTGGAGAAAGTTGAGAAGTCTGGATGTAAACCTTTCTTTGATGGGGTTTCCAATATAAAAGGCATGGGGATATGGGCAGTACTTATTTCTGAAACAGGGCAACAATACCTGGTTATGGCTCAACTTTGTTTTTATTGTACTAATGACATGGCCGAGTATGAGGCATGTACCTTGGGTTTGAGGTTTGCTGTAGATATGGATGTCTAGGAAGTATTGGTCATGGGTGACTCGGGACTACTGGCGCACCAAATTCAAGGAGAATGGCCGGAAATGTTTACATGATCTTTGTCAACGGTTTTAAGTGATAGAGTTCAAGCACATTCCAATGATTCATAATGAGGTTGCCGATGCTTTGGCTACTTTGGCATCGATGTTGTATCATCCAGATAAGGCTTATGTGGACCCTTTGTAGATTCATGTCCGCAATTAGCATGCTTATTGTAATGTGGTAGAAGAGGAACTTAACGGTGAGCCGTGGTTTCATGACATCAAGGAATATATCAGGATGTGGGTGTATCTGGTACATGCCAGAGGCGATCAAAAGAGAATGATTCGACATTTAGCAAGCGAGTTTTTCTTCACTGGAGGGGTTTTTTTACAAATGAACTCCAGATCTTGGATTAATGATATATATAGATTCTAGATAAGCCACAACTATTATGACCTAGGTACATTCTAGAGTTTGTGGGCAATGAGTTGGTACGTATTGGCCAAAAAGATTCTCCGCGCGTGTTATTAATCGCTCACTATGGAGTGGGATTGTATCATCTTTGTACGCAAATGTCATCAGTACCAAGTGCATGGAGATTTGATTCATTCTCCACCATCAAAATTACACACGATATCCGCACCTTGGTCTTTTGTTGTGTGGGCCATGGATTTCATTGGGCCAATTAATCCATCACGTCAAATGGGCACAGGTTCATCCTAGTGGCCATAGATTATTTCACCAAGTGGGTAGAGGCTAAAACGTTCAAGTCCATAACCAAGAAGTTGTGGTGGATTTTGTGTATTCAAACATTATATGTCGGTTTTGGGATACCAAAGGTGATCATTACAAACAATGGAGCAAATCTCAATAGTCATTTGATGAAATAGGTATGTGAGCAATTCAAGATTACCCATCGCAATTCTACCCCATACCGCCCTAAGGCAAATGGAGTAGTTGAGGCGGCCAACAAGAATATAAAGAAGATACTTCAAAAAATGGTGGAGGGTTCTAGACAATGGCATGAAAATCTGCCTTTTGCATTGTTGGGGTACCGCACTACTGTTCGTACTTTAGTAGGGGCGACTCCTTAATTGTTGGTATATGGCATCGAAGCAGTGATACCCGCAGATATGGAAATCCCATCCCTTCGAATTGTCGCGGAGGCTGAGATCGATGATAATGAATTGGTCAAAACCCGCCTTGAACAATTGAGTTTGATCGATTAGAAAAGATTGACAGCAGTGTGTCATGGTCAATTGTATCAAAGAATGGAAAGAGTATATAATTAGAAGGTGCGTCCTCAAAAGTTCGAAGTGGGACTGTAAGTTTTGAGACGTATCTTGACTCATCAGGCTGAAGCAAAAGGAAAGTTCGTCCCAAACTGGCATGGGCCATTTGTTGTAACTAGAGTGTTGTCTAATGGAGCATTATATTTGATAGATGTAGAATAAAAATGTGTAGAAGTGGATATCAATGAAGATTGAAAATACGAATGCGTTTTGTTCTACTATCGAAATAATTTATCCCTTGTTACCCCTTTTGAGCCTTATTTATTTTCTTTCATACCCCTCTTTCGGAATCAATGATACAATTCAAAAATGCAAGTGCGTAAGATATGTACATGAAGAAAAAAGATAAAAAAAGAATGAAAATAAAGAAAAAGAAAAGAAAAAGAAAAGCAAAAAGAGAAAAAGAAGAAAGAGAAAAATCACAACAACGAAGCAATTTCTATGATGTGTACTACGTTGACCTAATTCCTTTTAAGGATACGTAGGTAGCCTCACAGTTCGGTCCCATTAAAACAAAATTCCAAAATGTCCCCAAGCAAGAAACTGGGGCAGAAGCTGTGGTTGTTGTGAGAAATCTGATTTCGAAAGTTGTAATTCTAACCCATTTTGAATTATTTTGAGCCTTTTATACTCTTTCTTTCTAACCCTATCGAAAAGCCATGTTACGGTCCAAAGAAAGACCTTCTGATTAGTCTTCGAGAAATGCGAAGTCAAGAAGGTAGAGGTGATTCATACAAAGGAAAATACTCTGGTTCAAGCAGGAAAAATAAAAAATAAGAGAGTCTTATTGGTAAAAACCTTCACAGGCACCGTAAGGCGACATGAGTTGAGGGAAATTAAAATGAGAGAGTCTTATTGGTGAAAACCCTCACGGGAATCATAAGGCAAAAATGAGTTGAGAAATGAACAAATGAGAGAGGTCTGTTGGTGGAAAACTATTTCAAGGAACCGCGGGATGAACAAGGTCAAGGTGTGGGTAAAGTAATCAAGTTATGGAAATTCTGGGGCAACAAGGTATGGCAACTGAAAGTTGGTTGGTTGGACAGATTGAGCCGATTAATCTGAAATGCATGTCATGATAATTGGTGTCAGATGTTCCACTCATATAAGTTCCTTTTTCTTTTTTTCCTTTTTAGTAGTCATCTGGTTTTGGATTCTTCTTATCCTTAACTTGCAAAGTCATTGCTTTTTATTTTCTTTTGGGGGTTTATCTGTCTAAGATGTTTCAATGTCAGCCTTGTTCAAAGCAAGTGAAAAGGGATTTCAAAGATCATTACCAATTTTCAAAATTGTAAAGCACAACGTGGTCGGAACATACTAAAGAAAGCATGATGTAAAGTGGGATACAAGGAGTCACCGGAAGTTTCATCAGTGGAATGATTTGGTAGTGTCATGGGAAATGCAAAGGTTTGGATAAAAGGGTCAAAGGTGCGAAACAACAGCATGGGTATAAAACGCTTGGGTTGTCAAAAGTCAGTGGGTTTGAAAGTCAGTTAAAAAGTCAAGCAGTTCAGGGCTTGTTCAGGGAAGCCCGTCAAAACAAAACAAATGCAGTGGACAGATCTTCTGCAAGAATGCCATCAGTTAACCAACATTTCAAACTGACAAAATTTTCTTTGATTGAAATAGGGGCAGAAAAGTCATTTGTTCTGGAGGAACTCTTTCTAAGGGAAAAGCAAGCACTAATCAGGTTTGACCGTAAACTTTCAGGACCCTCCTGGAAAATGGGACTTAGTTTAAATTTCAAAACAATCATGAGTTACATAAATTAGTATAAATGTATCCCAAGAATATAAGATTGTTTTAAAGTTCACATGTTGGAGATAGGACTCAATAGGACTTTTCAGGACCCTCATGAATAATGCGACACATTATTAAGATTTCCCTTAGATAACAAGATGTAGTATAAATTCCGTCATAAGGTAGTATTATTCAATCGTAAAAGTGCCATTTTAGGACAAGGTTAAATTGTGAGGGCCTTCCTGGATTATAGGATGTAGTTCACAACCCTCTTAAATAATAGAACTTAGCGGAAGTAATACATTTAGAAGATGCAGATTAGATCTATAATTGTCAGTTGTCAAGACCTCCCTAGATAATAGGACTTAGCTTTTAAGTTCTTAGTAATAGTTGGTAGAATGACTCATGTTTAACACTCACCCATGTGCCCAGCTACCAAACTGTGGCAGAATTTTTTTTTACTTTTGTCTATTTTGTTGAAGTCAGGTGCCAGTCTGGATAGCAAAGGAATACATTCAAGTTTTGTAGTCAGGTGCCCACCTGGATAGCATATGAATATATTCAATGTTTTGAAGTCAGGTGCCCGTCTGGATAGCAGAGGAATACATTCAAGTTTTGAAATCAGGTGCCAGACTGGATAACAGAGGAATACATTCAAGTTTTGAAGTCAGGTGTCCGCTTGGATAGTAGAGGAATACATTTAAGTTTTGAAGTCAGGAGCCCTCCTAGACAGCAGAGGAATACATTTCAATTTAGAAGCAGGAGCCTGCCTGGAGAACAAGGGAGTATAATTTAAGTTTAGCTTTCAATTTATTGTTTTGTCTAATTTAAATTCAGGTGCCCACCTGGATAGTAGAGGAATACATGCAAGCTTTGAAGTCAGGTGCCCGCCTTGGTAGCAGAGGAATAGTTTCATGTAGTAGTCAGGAGCCCACCTAGAGAAAAAGGGAGTATAATTCAAGTTTTAACTATGAAGTTCATATTGATAGTTAGTAATGTGACTCGTTTCGTGCGCACATGTTGACCATAAAACCGAATTGGGGCAGAAAATTTCCTTTGTATTGTCTATTTTGTTGATGTCAGAAGCCCGCCTGGATAGCATGGGAATACATTCAAGTTTTGAAGTCAGGAGCCCTCCTGGATAGCAGAGGCATACATTTCAAGTTCATCAATCAGGAGCCCGCCTAGAGAGCATGGGAATACATTCAAGTTCAGCAGTCAGGCATCCACATGAAGACGGGGAAAACATCTCAGTTTACAATTCAAAGCAGCAACAATGGATTTCACGGGGAGAATACAAGACAACAAGGCAACAAGAAATACAAGAGCAAGTTTGAAGATCTAGATAGAATTTTTGTAATTCATATATCATAAATTAGTCTATCTTGTTTTTATTTTGACATGGCGTAATAAGGGGGTTCAGTAAGCAGTAGCAACAATAGTGAAATCACAACTTCATGATAGTCCCAGCTACCAGAGTTTCCTGAACTACACTGACCTGATTTCTTTTGAGCCAAGGATATGTAGGCAATCTGAGAAGCAAGGTGACGGTCAAATCTTTCAAATATGCTTCACACGGAGTATTCAAACGGGCAAAAATCGCTCGTATCCGCTCACTTTATCTTTGCACGAAAACTCTTCGTGTTTCCAAGCAAAGAGGGGCAGCTGTGAGCACATGATTTTTGCCATAGACGAATTATCACCATAAATCCAAAATAAAATAATTTCTTTAGTATTTACAACTTGTGGATTTTTGTGGCATTTTATGTATTTTTATATGTGCATTTTAATTAAAGAAAATACTAAAATACTTGGCATGTGCATTTAGGATTTATCTTTATATTTTAGGATTAATTAGAAAATCAATTATTTTATAAAATAGAAAAATCACTAAATATAGTGTAATGTGCACTTTTAAGTTTAGTTTTTATTTTTGAGTAATTTTTGTGTTAATATTTTTAATTAATTCTATTAATTTTCATTTTGGAATTAATTAGTTTTTTTAGTTAATACAGTTTTAGGATTAGTTTAGATTTATTTTTAGTTTTAAATTTAAAAAATTAAAAAGAATGTTGAAAAGGAAAAGAAAAGGGAAATGAAATAAAATAAGGAAAGAGAGATCAGATTTTGTTAGTTGAGAAAATTTCAATTGATTGCTTAGGCCCAAATGTTCTTACCCATGATCCCCAGGCCCAAGTCGATCCCCCACCCAGTCCAAGTCCTTAGCCTCCAGGACACACGAAACGACGTAGTGTAATGTGGGTACTACGACATTTTGAGTATTTTAAAATGTGAGTCAATCTCGGCCTTTCATCCTTTATCATCCAAAGGCCTTCAAAGTTCAACCTTAATTAAATAAAGATGTATGAGAATCCACATTAAACCTAAGACACAAACAATCCCTATGTCTCTCATCTCCTAGCAAACCCTAATGCCGCCCTTCGTTCCTTTGCCATTTTTGGCTGGTGGCGGAGCATGAATGCCACTAAGATCTTGTCCATGCAGTCACTGGCCTTCCGTCAACGCCATTCCACCACCACTTCTCCTTAAATTCTCACTAAATCGCCCGTTTTGAATCTAAAAACAAAGGGAAAAAGAAATCCGTCGAGCCTTCCAGTTTCTTTTAATGATAAGGTTTGAAACATGTATTGACTGTTTGTTTTTGTTGAGAACAAATAGTTAATGCCTGTTTTGAATCAAATCAAAACTTTTCGAAGGTTTATCAGTTCTAGTTCGAGTGATTTTAAAGGCATTTCCTCCATCCTTCCTCCTTCGTCTTCTTCAGTTGTTCTGTTATTATATTCCTCTTCTCCTGTTTCTCTTCCACTTTTGTTCCTTCTTTTGCTTTTCTTTTTCTTTTCTTTTGCTTTTCTATTGCTCAGTAGTTAGTTTCGCATATCAGTAGTGTCTAAGTTAATTCGTTTATGTTGAAATTATTTCTTTTTGTTTTCAAAAGTTAGGGCTAAAATTTGTTGATTAGTCTGATTTGTGGTGTGTTTTAGAATTGAATTCGTCATATTTTATTTGCTTTGTTTCTTTGTTTTATTTGGTTTCATAGAAAAAAGTTTAAATTTATATCAGGGGAAATTCTGCCTAGCCCAATGAGTCCACGCAGGCCTTGAAATCAGAGGGCCCAAGAAAGAGTTAATATGGGTCTATTCAGACCCATTGATTTGAGACAATTGCCCCAGATTTCGTTTTGACATGAAGAGGTAAAAAACATGGTCACAAGGGATAATTAGGTTAATTCACATAGAGAATCTTTTGAGTAACCACTTAGGAAGCTTCCTCGAAGGCTGAAAGAAACCGAACTTGGTCACTAAGTCAGAAAATCAAGGGCTAAGTGGCAAAATAAATTATTAGAGGTCTCAAATGCAAAAACTAATTTATATTGGTTGCCCTAGTAACTTGCCCATAAAGTCATAGTTACTTGCAGCTTAAGAAAGATTAGAAAGAAAAAACACACAAAAAAGGCAGACGGCTAAAGTACAAAGAAAAATCACTGTTCTATTGGAAAAACTTTGGGAATTCTTGTGACACTAATTCTGAGATAGTTTTAAGCAACTGAAGGTTAAAGAATGAACTGACTTTTTTGGGTATTCGAGTTTTTGGTTCACTTTTGTCTGGATTTTGGTTCTGAGCTTTATGTGATGTCATTGTGGGTTCAAACTTGGGTTAAATTGGTCTTTTCTCAATCATTTATAGGCTGATTGTGTTGCTGGTTCTTGTTTCTGCTGCTGATTGCATGTTACTATTACCGCTGATTCTTCATTTACTGAATTTGTTTCCTTCCAGGTATTCCTCTAGTAATGAGCAACAAGTGATTACTATCTATGTGATTCGATGGACGTTTGAATGAAGGCAAGTTATTTTATTTAGTTTTATGTTTCTTTTATTTTTTTTTATACCCTATAATTAATCCCTAGCTATAAATGTCAATCAGCATTCTCTCTTCATTACTGATGTATAATGAATCTATATGCGAGAATGAGATATTTTGAACTTATGTGTGTGATCGGGTTTAAATTTTGGGTCTGTAATGATAAATGAATGTTGGACTTTGGCATTCAGTTTTATTTTGTTTCAATGGCAGGAATCACTGATCTTTGCTCAGTTCATACTGAAGATCAGTTATGTTTTAGCTTTGTTTATTTTGGTTGATGGCTTGTGTATATAGTGGCTTACATAGGTCTTGTTTTGGTGAATATGTGCACTTATGACTTTCATATTTTATACCCCTGTTCATTTCATTGGGTAGTCGATTTTGTAATTAGGAGTAACATTATAGCTTTCTCCTATAGTTATGGTGTTTAATCCTAAGGGTATTTTGGAATTTTATTTATAATTAGGAAGATTCTGTTTCAAATGCCTAATTTGAGGTTCAATATCATTATATCTTGCTCAAATGGTTAGTTTGGTTCTAAGGTTAGAGTGAAATGTCATATAGCTTGGGTATTTGTATTTCAAAGGGTTTCTTCAATGAATCTAAGTCTTTTTTTAACTTTTAGTTATCTCTAGGCCCATTAGTTCATCATGCTTGGTTTCGTTTTTCCTTTTAAAATCAGGAATTGGATTGTATATTGTTTGAGTTTTTCATAGCTGAGTTTTGATCTGAAGTGATAAATAATTATGCAATTGGAGGCCATGGAATACGTGCAAAGAAATATGTTTACCTTTGACTTAAATGGTTATTAGTGCTTGTTCAATTCCTGAATTTATATTGGTTAATTGGCCTCAAATACTTGTGTTGATTCATGTTTTGGGCCACCATCACTGGCCCAAATGTGACTGTAGATCCTCTGAAATCATTCCATTGACTGGGCTTCACCTGGAGCCCGGTATCTTCATGTGCTTAGCCTGCACCGATGGTCCATCAAATCAGGCTTTATCAGTTTGGCTTTCGACCGTTTTTTGTGCTGGGGTTGGTCCACTTGTTTAAAATGATTAATCCCTTTTATACGTGATCCATTGATTAGTAAAAGTATGACTTTTAATTGTATTTAGCTCTAACAAACTAAGCCCAATAATTAGAGGAGGTGTGCCATATTATATAATCCAAACAGTTGTGGCCCTCCAAAACGTAGTTGATATTCTCTTTTAACTTAGAATGGAGGTACGCCGTGCCAAAAAAATGACTATTGCATGGCACTCTCTTTCATTAATCTTATTTATCCTTAGAACTCGAGGCGTGCCATTTAGTAAATTCTATGGCCCTCGCAAAGTGAAAATGCGTTGTTGCTTTAGGCGCGTGTTTAATAATATTACTTTCCTAAATTCAGGTGCGCATTTCTGTGACCCAAATCCAAATTCCAACGAAGTTAAAACATTTCAAAGACAACGGATGCATTTATGTGACGTGGTTTGAGACGTGTTTAATAATGTTGCAATTTTCTCTAATAAATAAATAAAAGTGGTTAAAAAGTTAAAATTTACACATAGGTTCATAACTATTTAAAATTAGATAATTTAAGCCGAATATGACACTTAAGCGACCGTGCTAGAACCACAGAACCCGGGAATGCCTAACACCTTCTCTCGGGTTAATAAAATTTCTTACTCGGATTTCTGGTTCGCGGACTGTTAAACAGAGTCATTCTTTTCCTTGATTCGGAATTCTAAACCGGTGACTTTGGACACTATAAATCTCCCAAGTGGCGACTCTGAACCTTTTAGACAAATTCGGTTTCGATTGTCCTTTAATTAGAATAACTCCTTTATACCCTTACAGGTGTAGTGAAAAAGGAGGTGTGACAACGAGAAATCATTCATTTTCTTGAGTTTCATAAGACAGCACAGGAACATCTTCCTTGATGAACTTTTGGAGACTTAGAGTGGTCAAATAGAAGAATACATTTTGCTGCTAGCACTTGAAATTAATCCCAAAATTTTTTTCGAGTTTCTCCGACGATGCCAATTCCGCAGGTGTTCGGCTCGTTGAGGCATTAACAGTCACCATCGGAACAGCTTGGTTTCCATTATGATTAGTCATTTCTGTAAAAAAAATGACACAAATGTTAAAATATTGTAAATTTTAATCTCTAATAGAGTACAAAACCACAAAGGTTTTATTCTCCAGAAACAACAAGTACAAATATAGAAAATATATTAAATTCCTTAAGCTTGTTAGTATACTGTATTTGTATAACAATTCTAGAAATATAAATGAACATAAATAGAAATGAATAAAAGCCTATTCGTGTCCAAAATGTTTCCTTAAGGAATTTAATCCCCTCCTAGTATCCATTGTTGTAATAGTACTTCAAACCCCAGTGTTTCAGCGATCACAAAAGTCGGTAGCAAATCACACTTAATTTTTTCTTTGTTTGATGCTAAAAGTATGCAGAAGAAGGAAAAGAAACTTAGAAAATCGTAATGAAATTCTGAGCAGAATAGTGTTATATTTATAGCCAAAGTTGGCCTGAAATCTGAAGAGGTGCAACCCTTCAGAATGGTTGTTTCTGCCAAATGATTACAATATAAATGTCATTACATAAATAGCTATTCACTCAACAATAAAGAGTGAAAATTGAAGGGCAGTTAATTTTCTGTTAAAAAACAGAAAACTGAAATGGATTTAAATTCGAAGCCCAGCCCAGCCGAGCGAGCGATGATGATGAGGGTGCGAGGCTTGCCTTCTTCTCCACTCTTTAAGAGCTAGAAGAAGAGCAATTGCTTACATACCCATAAAAAACCTCTTCCTTTTCTAATATGGGACAGTGTCCATTTGCCAATGAAGAATACTTAAAATATCACTAAAATTTTTCATTTTCCTCCATTTCCCATTCACCAATTTTTAAGTATTTAATATATTAATTAAATACATAACAAAACCAACAGTTTCTACGGTCTAGCTAGAGCTATAATGAGGCCACCATCTATTTGGAAAATAAAATCTCAGTCGTCCTTTTTATTTGATACTTCTGCTAAAAAAATTGTCATTTAAAAAAAAAAAGAATCATTAATTAATTATCTTTTAATTTAACTCTACTATCCTATGGAAACAGTACTATAGTCATCAATTACCTACTTTCTCCGGTCCAAAATAAGCGATATTTTAGAAGTTTTCACATAAATTAAGAAATTCACCTTTTTGCGTTAATTAGCAATGAAAATGACCATATTAATTTTTACTATTTCATATAAACACTCCTAACACATATTGCAACGCTATTTACTCCAAGAACAATGTAGGAAAAAAAAATCAAATCGTTCTTGAAATTTAGAAATTACTTATTTTGAACCATAAGAAAAGGGGCAAAAATTAATTATTTTGGACCCGAGGGAATATTTCGGTGAGAAATAAGGATAATTAAGTCATATACCCCCTAAAAATGTAATTGTCGAAAATAGTTTTCTAAATGGATATGTTAAAATCTTAAACAAGAAATACAGATGATAGGGCGAATTAAACACTTGTTCAATTGAAACATTTGAAGTAATCTATTTCTAGTTTTATATTGGACAAAAAGAAATGCAATTTTTACAATTTTCAAGTAGGTGATTTACTACAAGTGCATTTTTAGAAGACTTAGATTTCATACCTAATATAGACTCTTTTGCTCTATATATCATGGAAAGTTATACAATGACTTTCAAACTTTTTCCAATGGTACAGTAGCAAATGTTAATGTTAAAATGATTAATGGTAAATGTATTATGGATTGGTTAATGTAAAAATGATTAATGGTAAATGTATTATGGATTGGTTAATTAAATGGTATATATGTACAAACCAAAGAGAAGAGGTTGCTAAAATCTTGACGGTGAAACACATTATAAAAGGAAGTCCTGTGAAGAAAAGTTTGCAAACTGCAATTATCATTCATCAAATATAGACGATGGAAAAGTCCTTCAAATCACTGGCAATTCTAATCATCCTTTTTGCTGTTGTATCAGGTTTCTCATTAAATATTTTTATTTCACCTAATTTAGAGTTTTCTCTCAGATCTAATCTGTTTTTAATTATCCTCAATTTCTTTTACATAGTTATAAAGGAGATTGGAATCCAATAAATCAACAAGTGGTTGGGAGGCCGTCCAATTCTAAATGATATGCAGTCAAACTTCTATATAACAACTATCCTTTATAATAATATTTTACTATAATGACCAAATTTATTTTGGAATTAGTCTTTATGTTGTCTTATATTACATGTTATCTATAACAGTATTTTACTGAAACAACAAAAAAGAATAGAAATAATTAATAACATTGTTACAAAGAAATTTGACTGTAACTAGAGTTTAAATTGTAACCTCTGACCATGAGATTAATCCTTTGTTCGTGCGGACGATTTATACATATCGGCTAATTCCCAAAATGACTAAACTTTTTATTTTTCATTTTTGTCCACTTTTGACATTCAAAGATGAGAAAGTTATTTTAATTTTGTGGATGCAGATGTGTATGGAATCAAGACATGCAGAGTTGACATAGGATTTGAAATATGCAATATAGGACTAAGAGATGGATGCTTCAGTAAATGTGTGCAAGGAACAGGACGTGCTATTACTGAAGGAACTTGTATAATTAATGAACGTGGTGTAAGAACCTGCAAATGTGTATTTTTTTGTGGGTCAAGACCCACTACTATACCTATTTCTATCCCTTAGATTTTTTTTTTCTTGTTTTAATTAAGTTTTATCAGATTAGTGTTTTGTCATAGTTGTAGTTCTATTTTCAGTTGCGATAAGATATAAAAATTAATGAGCATCTAATATTTTCATTCAAAGAGTTATCTTTATTGAATTAATATATTGATCTTTCTTCTAGTTTATATTACCCTGCCTCTCTTTTTCGTAAAGGGGTGTAGCTAGGGATGTTAATGAATTTTTAAAAATCGATTAAATTGACTGAGTCAAATTGTACCGAGCTGATTATTAAGTTTCTTTCAATAAAATCGTGGATTTTTATATAGAACTATAATTGCACTGATAATTAGGGTAGGTTTTTAATTTTACAAAACTAAATCGAAAAATATCGAACCGTCTCGAACAATTTTAAAAATATTTAGATAATTTTGCCGAAGTCCTAAGTAAGTGCATATTTGATCACGTTTTAACTTCTATTGGCGACTATTACATGATATTTTAAGAAAAACATCAAAAATTAACCGGCCTGCACTGATATCCAAAAGAAACCGATATGATTCACTACTTGAAAAACCAATTTCCGACCAAAAAAGGTCAGTCAGAAAACACGCGGTCGCAAAATATTTGCGACCGAATCAGTCAAAAATTTCCGACAGATCTGTCGCAAATTGAAAAATAAAAGATGCATTTGAATATAAGTTATTGGGACCGAATTGGTTGGTAAATTTGCGACTGATTCAATCGCTAATAAAAAAATATTAAATGTTCCGACCGAAAAGTCGAATTAGGACGGTCTCGACAGTCTAATTTGGTTATACAAAATAGAATAACCAAAAAATTGATATGGTATATATTTTATAAAATAACCGACAAAACCGAAATAGTGACACACCTAGTTGTAGCTCACATCTGTATGGAATTCTTCACAATTCACACCTTCGTTATATAACACGCCCCTTAACTAAAAGTAATTGGATGTATCTTTCTGATAACATGTTCGCGCTTCCTCTTTTGTAGGTCTGATAGGCGATATTACGGCCAGGGGCGGCCCAAGGGTCAAGTCACTAAAGTAACTATTTTACGCCCCCAAATTTTGTACCACCAAAATTGTTTTTTGTTTACTACTCGTATTTATATTGAGATCCCGAGTAATCTTGATTCGTACCGGTAAGACCTAGTAAAAGAGAACATATTTAAAAGTATTTATTTAACTATAGGACTTGAATCCAATATATCTAATTAAAGTAAGTTGGATCATATATATCTCACATCACGTCACGATCCCAATTCCATACCCGATCGTGATGGCGTCTCTCGTGAAGACAACGCCAGCCAACAACCCCAAATACTCTTTAGGTAGCTATTCAACATAAATGAATAGGAAAATTACTTAATAGCATTTACTATGAAATTTTATTCCAATACAACCCGAACGGGGTGTCACAAGTTACGAGCATCTAGGAGTGCCTTTATTAAAATTTAAAAGTCTATAATACATAGAGTAAAATCTGGGAATCAAGAAGGAGAAGAATCGCGGTGCCGCGAACGCTGGCGGTCACCTAACTTAGCTACGATAGCAAAACCTTCAATCCGCTATTAACCCGCTACCAAGTATTAGTACCTGCAACTGCACGCGAGGTGCAGGGAGTAAAGTGAGTACTTCCAGCTCAGTGGTAATAAGGGAGAATAATGTCTGAGCGATAAGAAAACACGTATGAGCACACCAAACTGCTATAAAAGACAGAACAACCCTTTTTAAGAAAAATCGAAATACTGTGAAAAATCCCTTTAAAATATCTCAAGATCAGTTCAAAATCTCTTTGAAAAATATGCTTTTTCAACAGTCGCAAAGGTAATTTCAACAAGTAGGAAGTAATCAGAAATTTGCCCTTCGGGCTCAGTGTCAACCTCCTCGAAAGGTCATAACTTCACGTGGCCTTGCCACAACGCGTGATCCTATCCAAACGCTATTACCTCAAGTCACCATGCTCAACACGGATAGCCACGCCAAATTGAGGTCTGAAACCCAACAATCCATCACACCCACGATGAAGAAAGTAATATACTCTATTCAATCCTGAAAGGACACAACCGATGCGCTATTCGCGAAGCAGCACTCAATACGGACCTTCCTCAGAAACCAGGAAGTAATGCATACAAGGTAACATGCAGAAAACTATTCTAAATCATCACACTATTGCGGCGTGCAATCCGATCCAGATAATATATCAGTGGCGGCGTGTCACCCGATCCGCACATATATCTCACAAAAAGAGATGCACATCGAGTCAAATTTGCTCATTACAATAAACACATATAGCCTCATGCCCGGTCACAAGAAAACGCATCTGAAACGTCAATGCCGGAACTGGATCAATGGTAGAAACCTCTGCAACGACATCTGCCACGAAGGCCCAATTAAAAAAGCAACACTTGCCAACCGTCCGCTGGTCTTTGGAATATAAACTACTCTGCTAGAAAAATAATTCGATGCATCTTACCACGCAACCTGTGGATTATTCCGACATAACCCGTACACACTAGTCTAATAAACCTGAGATTGGGACAACCAATCTGCCATGAAATGTCATAACCCAAATTTATCATACAAAGCAAAGAAAGATCCACTGGGACCTCCAGTTTTCAACAATCCTAGGATAACCACAAAAACATCATATCCCTGCCGAGCCACAAGTAACTATGTACTCCACTAGCCAAGAACTTCCCATTGATACCACGTAGAAGAAAATCACTATACATCCCATGCTCCTCATGATAATAGGAGAAATATACCTCTCTAACCGTGGTGGAAATCATTTAGAACTCTCCGAACTCTATTTACACAAATCTAAATCGTCAAGATTGAGTCCTTTTAACTCAACCGAGCTACGCAGGCCACTAAAACCCAAGAGCATTGCCGAAAAATACCCATAGAAACTCATTACCTCGTAAGCATCCAAAGAACTAATCATATCCTTACCATACCGATTCGGCCTACTACCAACCTATCCCATCTATCCAAGTTTCCGTTTGATTTACCTTTACCTTGATACTCCTTCTTGCTATAACGCTACAATTCCTCAACCCAGACTCAACACACAAAACCCAAGCATAAAACAACATTGTCTAAGGCTCATAAGACGCTGAATACTTTCTTAGATATCCCCAAGAGCACCACATTCAAAATGCTTACCCTGGAGATACTTCCTACGAATCCAAAGCCATTACCTTCACCTTCGTGATACCGATACATAGAGTCCCATAGTTGATATAGAAGTACCACAAGTCTTGACATCTTCCAATAGAAACTCAGTTTCTAGCCACATATACAACTTGAAAATACCCGATTGTTACACGTAAAATCTCGAATACATTAGAACCATTCTCGAGAGTCATTCACTATATTCAAATTGCAATTATCCTGATCAAATAAATATGACCACCCGTGCCTCAATGGCACTCTGACACCGCAGAGTGTAACCTTATCTTAGAAAAACCAAGTAACTTCCTACTCTATGTTGCGAGCATCTTTTACCTACAACAACTCAAGACATTCCGTAATTCTCATACACATATGAAGCATAACATAACCTTTTCCTTTACCTGAGCCATCCCTGGTCTCAAATCTTTGTTATCCATAACTGATTCACCCGAACGCCTCAAACTGGAACCAACATAGCATATAACTATGAAATCAACTAACCAATAGTAGAATCCCCAACTTGGCTCGAAGCCATAGATCAAAACATACTCAATAACTCATAACACATGTACTCTATTGCTGCCATAATACCATAGTGAGATCAAACTCAATCCTTCATAAGCTCGTGAAATGCCGATCATCTAGTACTTTAAATCTTCTACAAATCTCGCACTCACTCTCATAACAGTTAAACCCACTCTCTTAAGCGACCAAAATTTAAGTTTCAACACATATATTTTACTTGTAAATGAGATCTTCTAATAGGCAACATAAGGATCACACAACTTCAGAACACTCCGCAGGAGATAACCCACCTTCTTTTCCTCCAATTAACATTTTTGTATAACTCCCACCGTTATAAATATTACGTAGTCACTTAGTCTTCCTGAGTTTGAAATCATAACACAACATGAAATTTACTTCACTCCCAACTGGAAAACATGAAAAGATTATTCATACGCCCAAAACTCGAGGCCATACGTCGAATCAACATGGTAATCAAGCACCTAATGGTCCTTTTGTCCTCCAGAATACCCTTCTTGTTGCTTCTAAATCATATGATTACATCTCGTTGTCACATCACACTCATCACGTAGCTATTCACCTATCAGTTCTACTAATAGGGCACTACCGAATGTATAAGTTAAAATAACACTTGCTCACATAATTAGCCCCTCGTTGATCAAGCCGTACGCAAAAATCTGGACTCGAGTCCTCCATACTGGCCCTACATCAACACACAAAGATCATATCTCGCCCCTTGATCAGGAATCACAAGCTATCGATGCACATCTGATATAAGCACTCATGCGCGCATACGAACGCATGGAAGGAATTCAGAGAGTTACATTTCAAGTTGAATCAAGGACGCACATAAGAATTCAAGAATGTGAAGTTTTTCGAAAAGGTTCTGCAGCCGCCCGAGGATAAGTAGAGACGTCTCCATACCGATCCGCGAGACTCTACTAAGCCTTCTCATGACTCGTGAGACCTATGTAACCTAGGCTCTGATACCAACTTTTCACGACCCGAAACTCAGACCTAGTCGTGATGGAATCTCTCGTAAAGACAAGGCCAGGCGACACAACACCCATTTTAACCCTTTAATAATTAAGAGTCATTTTTAAGCATTTAATTAAACAAATGTTTCATAATATAAGTCTGAATGAATAGTGCAGAAATAACATACAAGCCTAACATCGGGGTGTCACTAGTCATGAGCATACGCTACAACTGCCTAACTATATCAAAACCAATATGGTCAGGAAAAGTCACAATTTATACATAAGGAAGCATAAAGAGAGAGAAAGCAGAGTCGCAGTTTCCAGGTAGCTACCTTGCTAACTCCGATGAAACTGCCACCAAGCTCGGAAAAACCTGAATCTGCACACAAGGTGCAGTGAGTAATGTGAGTACTCCAACCTAGTAAGTAATAAAAGTAAGTAAAATGTGAGCAGTAATAAATTATGTATTTCGCATCATAGCACCACAAAGGATACCACATGTTTCCAAAGACATGATACAAACAAATAACTTCGTTAAACTTTCATCCTCAGAAAAATCCTTTGGAAAATGTCTTTCTAGCCCTCCCCATAGACGTTTAATGACATATATATTTATATATTTATATAGTAAAAGTGATAAAAAATCATAATCGTCCCTTCGGGCAAAGCATAGCTCGTATACAACCCTTTGACATAACAGAAATTCACAACCATTTCATAACTTAAAAACTTCATTTTAAATCAAAGTTATTCAAAACATTTTATCAACATTTTCAATAGAGGCTCAATCTAAAGATGAGTGAAAGAAAAAACTAAATCAAAATGTTCAATTGAAACTCGCTTTAAAGAGGAGTGAAAAATAGTAAGTTCATAAACTGGCCCTTTAGGCAAAGCATCACTCATGTACAAGTATATATATTGCCCCTTGGGCAAGCCTCTTAACCACTCTTGACTCAGCTCTTACCAATCGGCGCCCTCACTCAGCACTCACACTAAATAGGTACCACATAGTAACCACTGCGGCGCGCAACCCAATCCAGATATTGCTGCGGCGTAGAGTCTGATCCATAAATATAGTCAACTACGCTCACTAGGGGTGTGCAGACTCCGGAAGGGCTCCTATAGCCCAAACTATATATCACTGTGGCGTGCAGCCCGATATATATATATATATATATATATATATATATATATATCGTGGCGTGAAGATCGATCCACAAATATATAATGCTCACAACCAGGCCCTCGGCCTATCTCAATCATCAACCTCACAATCACTCGGACCATCAGTAAAATAGGAAACTCAGCCCAAACAGTTTTCACATTTTTAAGATATAAAGTGATAAAACCATATTTAAATAATAAAAAGGTAAAACATGAGTGGGGATATACTTTCAAAATAAATAGAGTGAGGAAGCATAGTAAAAATGCCCCTATGCATCTAATCAGTCGGCATAAGGCACCAAACATGGCATACAGCCCAAAATATGATATCAATCACTAAAATATGGAATACCATAATATTTGAAATCAAATACGCGACTTAACAGTTGTAGGGGACGGACCAAGTCACAATCCCCAACGATGCAAGACTCCACGCTCGTCATCTAGCGTGTACATCATCTCAAAGTAGCACAACGATGTGAAATTCAGGGTTTCAAACCCTCAAGAAAGCATTTACAATCATTACTTACCTCGATCCAGTCCAAACTCTAGCCTGCGATGCCTTTCCCTCATGAATCGACCTCCGAATGATCCAAATCTAGCCTTAATCAGTACATAACCATTAAAATATGCTAAGGATACAAAGCCCACTCGAAAATATCCAATTTACATTAATAATCCCGAAATTGCTCAAATCTGTCCCTCGATCCCCCAACTCAGAATCCAACAAAAATTATATCAATAGAATCCTCATCCTCCAACGAGTCTATGCATATCAAGAACATCAAAATCGAACCTCAAATGGATCCTCAAATCCCAAATTTAAACTCTCCAAATTCAAGCCCTATATTCTCAATTTTAGGCTTAATTTCCATGATTAATTAGGTAGAATTCACACAAGTATTGAGTTCAAAGTTTTTACCTCCAGGGGTTATCTCTTGAATCCCTCTTCAAATCCTCTCATAAATCTCCAAAATCTCCCAAAAATGGTGAAAGTTATCCCCAAAATCGCGGACAATGACTATCTAAACATTCTTCCAGGCATCACAAACCTTCTTTGCGAATGCGGTCAAAGCCTCGCATTCGCAAATCACAATCTACCTTTGACCAAAATCCTTCTTCGCGATCGCTTCTTGCCACTCGCGAAAGAGATGCTTCCTCATACTAACCCTTCGCAATCATGTAACCTCTCGTGCGAACGCGATGAATAAACACCCTGAAGATCAGGTGCCCAATTCCTCTTAAAAACGCGGTCCATTTCATGCGAACGCAAGGGCCTACCCACGAACGCGAAAACCATTTCTCTGCCACACTGATCAACAATTTTTCTACAATTCCAAACAACATGAAATGGTCCGATTGACAACACGAAATGCACCCGAGGACTTCGGGTGTCACGGCCCGGATTTTCACCCTCGGGAGTCGTGATGTCACCTACTAATGAGAGCTAGGCAAGCCAACATTCTACTACACTTTTCATTAACAAATTAGTTCTTTTAACAATTATTAGTGATAACATGAAAATAACGGAATTAAATAAATAAGCGGAAGTTAACAATGTTTATAACTCAGACTACGTCTATTACAACTTGAAAACCTAAAAACCCAAAACCTGGTGTCACAGTGTCACAGATTGTCTAAGAATCACTACAAACAAGGCCTAAAGAAAATACAAAAAACTGTTTCTGAACAAAAGAAAATGAAATAGGAAGTAGAGATAGAGGGAGATGCTAGGCCCTGAAAACGCTTGCAGGTCTACCTTGGATCTCTAGTGGACTGAAGGAAGCTCTCCAACTACGGTCCGTAAGCTTCTCCGAAATCTGTACACAGTGCAGAGTGTAGTATCAGCACAACCGACCCCATGTGCTGGTAAGTGACTAGCCAAACCTCGGTGAAGTAGTGATGAGGCTAGGACCAGACAACCAAATAAACCTGCGAGTTTTAAATATATACAGCGGAAAGCAAAATACAAAAATAACCAGTAAATGTGGGAAGGGGAAACATGATGTGGGGTAAATAACGGTTCCGAATAGATAACACCAAGTGAGGAAAATAATAACATAACTAGAATATCATCAAGAATGAGAAATCAAATATTTGCACAGCATTACCCTTCGTGCTTTTACTCTCGTCCTCACCAAACAATATTTAATAACAAAAGTGTACACGGCATCACCCTTCGTGCATTCTCTCTCTTTCCTCGCCATATAGTCAATGATAATCGGTACGGAATGATACATCGTACGGCACAACATGACCTTGTGTTCTTTTACTCTATTTCAACACAATATCAAAAAATGCATTGCATCACCCTTTGTGCTTTAATGCTCTTCCTCACCCAAACCACAATAAAAAATAAAGGGGAAAGTTAGTAAGAAAATAGTAACGAAATGCAAGGGAACACAATTAAACAGCCAAATGCCAGAAAGGGAACAATAGTAATAATCTCAGCATCCCGGCAAGGGAGATAATCAACAAAGAAACAAACATCCCGACAAGGAAGAAATTTAATAACTCTTTATCTTTCTTTTATTTTTTTACTTAAAACTCACTTTACCACTTGAGCCAATCCTCTAAAGGGTTCATTCATCTCATGTTCTTGTACGCTTCGTAATATAAGTCGAATCAAAGCTCAACGAAATTCAAAGGTCACAATTCCTTTCATAAGCTTTTCACAATATATAGAGATCAACACTCAGGCATGAAAGACACAACAAAATTAGGATTCACAATGTAAAGACTCACGGTCATGGTAGACACCAATGTATAGATACCTGTTACCATGCCTATACGCCGTACTCAACAATTATCAAATAGCAAATAGGACTCAACTCCTAATCCCTTAAGCTCAGATTAAACCAAACACTTACCTCAAACATCCACGGCCAAATCAATGTTCAATTACCGATTTTTCCCTCGAATTTGGATCCAAATCAATTGTATATATACATAAATGACTTCATAACATCAATACATGCTACACAATCAAATCGAATGCCTAGTTATAGCTTCCCAAGCATTGTTTCCAAAATCCCACAAATCTATCCCGGTCCCGCTTGGTCAAAACACGAGGTTCGGACCAAAATCAAATCACCCGTTTGCCCCACAAACCCGAATATACTATTTGTTTTCAAATTCGACCCAAAATGAGGTCTAAATCAAGAAAAAAACAAAAAACCCTAACTCAACCCAATTCCCTAGTTTTTACCCTTAGTCATATGTTCCAGTCCTAGAAATTCATTAGATGTTGATGAAAAATGAAGAAAATGAGTTAAATATTACTAACCCAAGAGTTAATGGTGAAAGGATGCTTCAATAGTCGCCCTAGAACTTTGGAGAAGAAAGCTTTTTTGAAGTTTTATCAAATCCCATAATGAGTTATGTTTTGGAACTTTAAAATAGCTGGGTAAAATTGCCCTTCGCATTCGCGTTGGGCATCTCATGTTCGCGATGGGTTAGGTCTGAAGACCTTCGCTTTTGCGACACTGTGATCGCGTTTGCATAGCTTAAACTGGAGACCCCTTCCCTCAAACTTACACGTTCGCGGTAGGAGGGGCACGTTCGCGAAGGGTCTACCCCCTCAGCTTCGCGTTCGCATCACCAACTTCGCATTCGTGAAGAAGAAAATGAACTACAAGGAATTTTACCTTTCGCGTTCGCAATTTTTCCCATGTGAACGCGAAGAAAAAAATCCCTTGGTACTGAACTCGTGAACGCTAAGAACAAAATCCCTAGGCACTGAACAGCAAAAACCTGCAACTTTTAAAAGCCAAAGATAATTCCGGAACACCTCTGAAACATTCTCGAGGCCTCCAGGCTCCTAACCAAACACACGCACTAACTCAACATCATCTTACGAACTTATCTGTGCGATCAAATAGCCTAAATAACCTCAAAAACAGTGAATCAAACCAAGAAATCAAGCATTTTTCCAAAAACTTCATCAAGTTTCAAATTAAGGATTTCAAGTCCGAAAAATGTAAAACGACGTTCGATTTTAACCAAACCTTTCACGAAGGAATTAAAACATATGTAAGACCTGTACCGGCCATTGGAACCAAAATATGGGCCTGATATCATCGCTTTCAAAAAACAATTCATTTTCAATTTCCTTAAACAGTTTTAGCAAATAAATTTACTTAAACATTCATTTCTCGGGCTTGGGACCTTGGAATTCGATTCCGGACATACGCCCACGTCCTATATATTCATATGGAGCCTCCGAGACTGTCAAATCACGGGTCCGGATCCGGGTCCATTTACCCAAAATTTTCACCGAAGTTAAATTTATTCATTTTAGACTCAAAACTTAGCATTTTCACAAAATTTCATATTTAAGCTTTTTGACTATGCGCCCAGGCTGCACACGAAAATCGAGGATACTCTAAATGAGGTTTTCAAAGCCTCGTAAGCAAAGAATGGATAAGAAAATAGGTGATGACCCTTTGGGTCGTCACATTCTCCACCTCTAAAATAATTGTTCGTCCTCGAACGTCCAGAAAAAGTAAGTACCTGATCTGGGGAATAGATAAGGATAATGGCTCCGCACATCGGGCTCAGACTCCCAGGTCGATGCCTTAGGAGGCTAACCTCTCCACTGAACACGAACAGAAGGGAAACTTTTCGATCTCAACTAATCAATCTGTAGGTTTAGAATATCTACCAGCTCCTCCTCATAGGACAAGTCCTTGTCCAACTGGATAGTTCAGATATCTAACATGTGGAATGGGTTGCCGTGATATTTCCAGAGCAAGGACACATGGAAAACTGGATGCACGGCTTATAAGCTCGGCGGCAATGCAAGTCTATACGCCACCTCTCCCAATCGATCAAGAATCTCAAATGGATTAATGAACCTAGGGCTAAGCTTTCCCTTCTTCCCAAATCTCATCATGCCCTTCGTAGGCGACACTTAGAGCAATACCCGCTCACCAACCATAAAAGCAACATCTCGAACCTTACGATATGCATATCTCTTTTTCCTGGATTGAGCTGCACGAAGGCTATCCTAAATGATCCTGACCTTGTCCAAGGCCTCCTGAACCAGATCCGTACCTAACAACCGAGCCTCTTCTAGCTCAAACCATCCGATCGGGGATCGACATTGCCCACCATATGAAGCCTCATAAGGAGCCATCAGGATACTCGATTGGTAGTTGTTGTTGTAGGCAAACTCTGCTAAAGGAAAGAACGGATCCCACGAATCTCCAAAGTTAATGAAATAAGCTTAGAGCATATCCTCCAATATCTGAATAGTCTACTCAGACTACCCGTCTATCCGAGGATGAAATGTTGTAGTCAACTCAACCTGGGTGCCCAACTCTCGCTGAACTGCTATATAGAAACGTGAGGTAAACTATGTATCTCGGTCTAGAATGATAGATACCGGCGCACCATGAAGGCGGAAAATCTCCCTGATATAGATCTCAGCTAACCTCTCGGATGAGTATGAAACGACCACAAGAATGAAATGCGCTAACTTTGTCAGCCTATCAACAATAACCCACACTGCATCTAAATTTTTCCAACTCAGCGGAAGTCCAGTAACAAAGTCCATAGTGATCTGCTCCCACGTCCACTTGGGAAGCTCAATCTTATGAAACAATCCACGAGGCCTCTAATGCTCTTACTTAACCTGCTGAAAATTCAAACACCAAGCCACATGTGCAACAATATCCTTCTTCATTCTACGCCACCAATAATGTTGCCGCAAATCATGACATCTTCGCGGCACCCGAATGGATAGAGTACCGGAAACTATGGGCCTCTTATAAGATCAACTTCTGAAGCCCATCCACATTAGGCACACAAACGCGACCCTGCAATCTCAAAACTCCATCAGCATCTAAGGTAACCTACTTGGAACCTCCACGTTTCACAGTGTCTCTAAGGACACATAAATGGGGATCATCAAACTGCTAATCACGGATACGCTCCAATAACAAAGAATGAGCAACCGTGCAAGCCAATACTTGACTAGGCTTTGAAATATCCAACCTCATAAATCGATTGGCCAAAGCCTGAACATCCAAAGCAAGCGGCCTCTCAGCAACTGGAATATAAGCAATACTGCCCATACTAGCTGACTTTCTACTCAAAGCATCAGCCACCACATTGGCCTTTCCCGTGTGATATAAGTTAGTAATATCATAATCCTTCAACAACTCCAACCACCTCATCTGCCGCAAATTCAACTCCTTCTGCTAGAATAAATACTAAAGACTCTTGCGATTAGTGAACACCTCACATGCCACACCATACAGATAATGCCTCAAAATCTTCACTGCGTGAACAATGGCTGCCAACTCTAAATCATGCACCGGATAATTGATTCTTCTCACGAATCTTCAACTGCCGCGAATCATAGGCAATGACCTTTCCATCCTTCATCAATATTGAACCAAGCCCAATGCGAGATACATCGCAATAAACGGTATAAGGCTCTGAACCTATGGGAAAAACCAACATCGGTGCCGTAGTCAGAGCAAGTGTTCAAAAAAGCGTCTGTTTCATATTTTTATGCGAGAAGTGGGGAATCGGTAAAAAGCAGAAGAAGTGAGCACTTCTGGAAATAAAAGTCAGAGATTTCTCAAGATTCTAAATATTTGCCTCACATTCGTCCGACCACCTGAACTAGGCACCATTCTGGGTCAACCTAGTCATCGGGGCTGCGATAGATGAGAACCCCTCCACGAACAAACAGTAGTAGCTTGCCAATCCCAAGAAACTCCGAATCTCTGTAGCTGATGCTGGTCTAGGCAAGTTCTTGACTATCTCAATCTTCTTCGAGTCAACCTGACTACCCTCTGCTGATACGACATGACCCAGGAATGAAAGTGAACTCAACCAAAACTCACGCTTTGATAACTTCGCATATAGCTGACTATCCTTCAGAGTCTGAGAAACCACTCTGAGATATTGCTTGTGCTCCCCTTGGCTACGGGAATATATAAGAATTTCATCAATGAAAGACTATCACAAACGAGTCCAAATAAGGCCTGAACACTCGGTTAATTAAATCCATAAAAGCTGCTAGGGCATTTGTCAATCCGAATGACATGACCAAGAACTCATAATGCCCGTACCTAGTGCGTAAAGTTGTCTTAGGGACATCAGAAGCCCTAATCCTCAACTGATGGTAGCCAGATCTCAAGTCTATCTTTGAAAATACTTTGGCACCTTGAAAGTGATCGAACAAATCATTAATCATCGGCAATGGATACTTATTCATGACTGTAACCTTTTTCAACTGCCGGTAATCAATGCACATTATCATCGAACCATCCTTTTCTTAACAAACAACACCGGAGCACCCCAAGGCAAAACGCATGGTCTAATGAAACCCTTCTCAAGAAAGTCTTGCAACTGATCCTTCAAGTATTTCACCTTTGGTGGGCCTTGCAATATGGTAGAATAGACTGAGTGCCCGGAGCCAAATTAATGTAGAAATCAATATCCCTGTAAGGATGGCATCCCCGGCAGGTTTGAAGGGAAAACCTCAGGAAACTCACGAACCACGGGCACCTAATCAATAGATGGAACCTCAGCACTGGAATCACGAACATAAGCCAAATAGGCCAAACACCCCTTCCCGACCATACGCCGGCCTTTCAAAAACGAAATAACACTATGGGTAGAATGACCAGGAGTCCCTCTCCACTCTAAACGGGGCAAATCCAGTAAGGCTAAGGTCACAGTCTTAGCATGACAATCTAAGATAATGTGGTACGGGGATAACCAGTCTATCCTCAATATTACATCAAAGTCAACCATGTCTAAAAGCAAAAAATCCACATGAGTCTCAAGACCTCCAATCACTACAACACAAGAACGATGGACTCGATCAACCACGATAGAATCACCCAACGGTGTAGACACATAAATATGAAACTCAGTCAATCACTACGAAGAACTAGATATAGTGCAAAATACGACGACACATACAAATACATAGACCCCAGATCAAATAACACTGAAGCATCTCTATCACAAACCAGAATAGTACATGTAATAACTGCATCTGAAACCTCAGTGCCGGGCATAGCTGGAAGGGTGTAACATCGATACTGGGCCCCACCAACCTGAATTAACTTTCTAGGACGGCCTGCTGCTGGTTAGCCTCTATCTCTGGCGGCCTTAGCTCTACTCTAGGACCTCTACCTCCACCTTCAACACCTATAACCCCTTCTTTAGCTAGCTGGGCGGGTTGTGAAACACCTGGTGCCTGTACCATAGCTACCCGGTGCTTGAGAGCTACCCAGTGCTTGAGGGAAAAACATGGCAATGCAACCCAGATCACCATAAGTGTAATAAGCCCTCGGTTGCTGAGACTGCTGGACTTGTCAACCTGAATGACCACCTCAGAAACTCCGAAGTGGCGGTGCACTGATGGGAGCTGGTGACGCACTGTAAGGCTGCTAAATAGAATAATGTGTTTAAGAAACATGACGACCTGAAGTACCATGTGAGACCTAGAGAGCTGTCTGAAAAGGCCTAGGAGGATGGCCTCTTCCATGTGAATCTCTACCTCCAAATGAGGTACCACTGAATTTTCCTGAATGACGTGGCCTCTTATCCGTCCCATGACCACCTCCTTGCGACAAAACCATCTCAACTCTGCGTGCCACATTGACCGCCTCCTAAAAATGATCTCACTCCTGGCCTCCTTAGCAATCTGAAGATGACTCAGCTGAATAAGACCATCAATAAACCTTATCACCCTCTCTCTCTCTCTCTCTTGGTGGGATGTATGACAACAACATGGCGAGCTATATCGATGATAACCTGGTCTCACATTGGGTAACCATCATGGAACCTTGCTGGAGGGTCTCAAACTACCTCTGATAGGCCTCTCTATGGGTAATGGGGAGAAACTTCTCCAGAAACAACACAATAAACTGCTCCCATGTCAAAGATGGCGACCCGGCTGGCCTGGCTAAGCAATAATCCCTCCACCAAGTCTTGGCGGATCCAGACACACGAAAGGTAGCAAAATCTACTCCATCAGTCTCAACGATCCGCACGTTCCAAAGAACCTCGTGACAACTATCTAGATAATTCTGGGGATCCTCAGTAGATGCACCACTAAATGAAGTGAAGAGCTTGGTGAACCTATCCAGCCTCCACAAAGCATTGGCGGACATAGTCGCTCCATCGCCGGTCTGAGATTCCACACCCGGCTGAACTGCTCCAGCTGGCTGAACTGCTAGAATATGAATTTGGGGAGCCACCTGCTCCGGAGTGCGAGTCATAGGTGTCTGAGTCCCTCCTCCAGCCTGAGAAGTGGCTTGTGCTACAGGAAGCAAACATGCTCGACTAGCACTCTCCATGAGGCCCACCAATCGGACCAGAGAGTCCTGAAGAACAGGGGTGGCAATGAACCCCTCTAGGACCTGAGCTGGGCCCGCCAGAACTACTGGGGCTGGAACCTTCTCAAAATCAACCTGAGGCTCCGCCACTGCTATTTTTGCCCAGCGATGAGCTCTGCCCCTACTCGGCCTCTGGCATGACCTCGCCCTCGCCCTCTGCCCCTCGTGGGAGCTGCTATTGGGGGGCAGGGGCTCCTGAGCGGTAGATGAGGAAGCGCGTGTTCTCGCCATCTGCGAAAGAACAGAATAGAAATTCAGCTAGTATTGGGAAACATAACCGCACAACAAGAAAGAACAACGTGAAGTTCTTTTTCCTAACTCTGTAGCCTCTGGGGGATAAATACATACGTTTCCGTACCAATCCATCAGACTCTACTAAGCTTGTCTATGAACTGTGAGACCTATGTAACCTAGAGCTCTGATACCAACTTTTAATGACCCGGATTTCTCAACCTCAGGAGTCGTGATGGCGCCTACTGATGAGGGCTAGGCAAGCCAACCCTTAACTACCTTTTTCATTAACAAATTACTTCTTTTAAAAATTACCAGTGATAACATGAAAAAATCGGAATTAAATAAATAAGAGGAAGTCAACAATGTTTATAACTCAAGACTAAGACTATTACAACTTTCAAAACCTCAATACCCAAAATATGGTATCACAGTGTCACAGACTGTCTAAGAATCACTACAAACAAGGCATGAAGAAAATACAATAAATAGTTTCTGAACAAAACAAAATGAAACAGGAAGTGGAGAGAGAGGGAGACGCTAGGGCCCATGAACGCCTGCAGGTCTACCTTGGGTCTCCGGGTAGACTGAAGGGAGATAATCAACAATAATCTCAGTATCCCAGCAAGGGAGATAATCAACAAAGCAACAAACGTCCTTGCAAGGGAGCCATTTAATAACTCTTTCTCTTTCTCTTTCTTTTATCTTTACTTCATAACTCACTTTACCACTCGAGCCAACACTCCAAAGGGTTCATTCATCTCATATACTTGTACGATTTGTAATATAACTCGAGCCAATGCTCCTCGAAATTTAAAGGTCACAATTTATTTCACAAGCTTTTCACAACATATAGACATCAACAATAAAGAATAAAAGGCACAACAAAATTAGGATATTCACAATGTAAAGACTCACGGTCATGCTAGACACCATAGTATAGATACCCATCACCATGCATATACGTCGTACTCAACAATTATCAAATAGCAAATAGAACTCAACTCCTAATCCCTCAAGCTAAGGTTAGACCAAACACTTACGTCAAACTTCCACGACCAAATCAATCCTCAATTACTACTTTTCCCCTTGAATTCGGCACCAAATCGATTGTATCTATACATAAATGACTTCATAACATCAATCGAATCAAATGCCTAATTATAGTTTCCCAAGCATTTTTCCCAAAATCTCAAAAGTCCATCCCGGGCCCGTTTTGTCAAAACACGAGGTTCGGACCGAAATCAAATCACCCGTTCACCCACGAGCCAGAATATATAATTTGTTTTTAAATTCGACTCCAAAACGACGTCTAAATCAAGAAAAATCAAAAAGCCCCAACTCTACCCAATTTCCTAATTTCTACCCTTAATCATATGTTTCAGGCCTAGAAATTCATTAGATGTTGATGGAAAATGAGTTAAATATTACTGACCCTAGAGTTAATTGTGAAAGGATGCTTCAATAGTTTCCCTAGAACTTGGAGAAGAAAGAGTTTGTGAAGTTTTATCAAAATCCCGTAATGGGTTATGTTTTGGAACTTTAAAGTAACTGGGCAAAATTGCCCTTTGCGTTCGCACTGGACATCTCACGTTCGCGATGGGTCAGGTCTGAACCTTCGCGTTCGCGACACAGTGATCGCGTTTGCATAGCTTAAATTGGAGACCCATCCCCTCAACCTTACGCGTTCACGGTAGGAGGGACGCGTTTGCGAAGGGTCTACCCCCACCAGCTTCACATTCGCGTCACCAACGTCACGTTCGCGAAGAAGAAAATAAACTCCTGGAATTTTGCCTTACGCGTTCGCGAGATTTCCTACGCGAACGCGAATAACAAATCCCTGGGCACCGTACAGCAAAAGCATGCAACTTTTATAAGCCAAAAATCATTCTGAAACACCTATGAAACACTCCCGAGCCCTCGAGGCTCCTAACTAATCACACGCAATAACTCAATATTATCTTACGAACCTATCCGTGTGATCAAATCGCCTAAATAACCTCAAAAACAACGAATCAAACCTCAAAATTTAAGAATTTTTCCAAAAACTTCATCAAGTTTCAAATTTAGGACTTCAAGTCCGAAACACGTCAAACAACGTCCGATTTTAACCAAACTTTACAGAAAGGACCTAAAACATATATTAGACCTCTACCTGGACGCCGGAACCAAAATACAGGACCGATATCATCACATTCTAATCAAATTTCATTTCCAATTTTCTTAAATGTTTTCAAAAAAATTTACTTAAAAATTCATTTCTCATGATTGGGACCTCGAAATTAGATTCGGGGCATATGGCCACGTCCCATATTTTCCTACGGACCCTCCGGATCGTCAAATCATGGGTCCGGATCCGGGTCTGTTTACCCTAAATATTGGCCGAAGTCAAATTTATTCATTTTAAACTCAAAACTTAGCATTTTTCAAATCGAGGCCACTATAAATGAGATTTTCAAGGTTTCGGAAGCATAAAATTGATAAGTAAACAGGTGACGAGCTTTGGGTCATCACATCGGGACCTCAACCAAACATGCCAACATATCCCATAACCTCATTCATACTTGTTCCAACCTTCGGAACGCTCCAAAACAATATTAAAACACCAAAATCTCATCCGATTCAAGCCTAAGAATTTCAAGAACTTCCAAATTACGCTTTTGGTTAAGAAAACCCAACCAAACTATGTCCGAATGACATGTAATTTTGCACACACGTCATAAATGACACAACGCAGCTACTATAACTTTCGGAATTCCATTTCGACCTCTATATCAAAATCTCACCTAAAAACGCCAAAATCTCAATTTCGCCAATTCAATCCTAAACCTCCCACGAACTTCCATAATGCATTCCGATCACTCTCCTAAGTCCCAAATCACCTAACAGAACTAACCAACTCATAAATATTTCGATCCGTTATCAAATACAAACAAGTCCAATCTTGGTCAAACCTTTCAAATTTTAAGCTTCAAACTATGAACTGCTCTTCCACAGTAATTCCGACTACCCTGAAAACCAAACCAACGATTTACATAAGTTATAATACATCGCACGGGGCAAGTCATGCCCGGGAACTGGCGAGCAAAATGCAAAAGCTCAAAACAACCGGTCGGATCGTTACAATTTTATAAAATTTAAATATTAAAAATAAGAGTTGGACAATTGAAAATACCAAAAAACGAATTCTAAAAATTTAGGAAATATTAAATTATTTATTAAAAGAATTATTAGTAATTTTACATCTTACAAAGCTAGAAAAATAGACTTTAATTAAAAATATAGATGAATTGTTATTTTTTTTCCTTCTAAAAGGCTCTAGATTAAAAATTGGCTTTAGTCCACTAATGTTCTTGAACCAGCCCGGATTACGGGCAGCACTTTTTATGCTAGATAATCTTGTAAATATTCGTCCTGTTAATCTTAAAACAATACAATCAGATCCTAGCTGGCAGTCACAAACATTATTTTTGTTGAAAGTTGTAACTTCTATATTTTATTGTATGACGCTAAAAGATTGAAAATGACTTGGGAAACTTTACCGACATTGACTTTGGTCAGAACTGAGTCGATATGTGTGGCTAAGGCATTATTGGATTTTCCTTTTTTATTTTTAGTTCAAGCCATTAATGAAAATCGCTGTTTCATCTTCTATTAACTTTCGTCGTAGCAACGAGTTTTCCACAATTGACTCATCACTTCTCATTCGTTACTGGTCAGTCAATGAAATGTAGACTTACTACTATCTTTTTTATTTGAGTCCAAAAGGTGGTGACTGATGACTCTTAAAAAGCGTCTTTTCAATCTATGAATAACGTGTTTGAATAAAAAAATTTGAAGAAAGTTTTTGAAAACAAAAGAATATGAAGAAATCATGACCATAAAATTCCAGCTTTGATTTTTCCAACACTAATTTTACTTGTGAAGATTAGGCTTCATTTTCAGACATCACGTTTCACACTTCAATTTTACACCAAGAAATACAATATTTTCGTTGTCATCAGCTTTCTTTTAGTAGTATGCTAAAGGTTTCACATTTCTTAAAAAATAATATCATTCTTTTCACTCAATTTGTTAAAAGAAAAAAAAACGGGTGAGAACGGATTGAGTGAATTTCAAAGAGCTAAATATTAATTCACTATTAACCAAGCTTGTTTTATCCAGGTCTCACAATCTGCTCAAAACTACTATTCAGTCCATTTGATTTTTCACCACATAAAATTTGTTTAAAGACCAATATTACATAAGCTACGAAAAAATATATATATTACACATTTTATGGACTCCCAATATTTTCATTTGAGGGGTTAATCCTTCTAAAAGGTCAAGAATTAGAGTAGTAGGTTAGGGATAGTCAAGCTTTTTCTACTTCATAGGAAGTGAGGCGAATTTGATAGGGTTGATCCTAGATGGTTAGGGGTTAATGTTGAGTCCACACTATTAATTCTATCTATCATAGCTTCGAGCCTTAATTACTGAGCATTGTTATTGCATGTCATCTATTTTATAGTTTTTATACTTCTATTACTATTTCTTGATATAAAATAAATATTGTAAGGTAAAGACATGTATAGAGAGAAACAGATATATTATTCGACTTCAAACTCATGCATATAATGAAGTAAAATCTCCTTTATTTATAAAAGAAAGGAAGCTGCTACTGCAAGCTGCTATGTAAGCTGCTACTGTACCAGATATATATAATCTTCTACTGAGTGTAATATTTATCCATAACGGAGTACTGAAAGGATAAGCTCATTGTACCATGTATGGATAATCTTCTACCGAGGGTAATGTATATTCATAATGGAGTACCAAAAGGATAAGCTCATTGTATTGGGTATGGATAATCTTCTACCAGTAGTAATATTTATCTACAATAGTGTACTGAAAGGATAGATTTATTGTACTAGGTATGGATAATCTTCTATTAGGGATAATATTTATCCATAACGAAGTATCCAAAGGATAAGCTTCTTCAGGATGCTTATTTCTAATAGAGTACTAAATAGATAAACATGTTTACGATGGAGTCCCATATGGATAAGCTTCTTCAGGAAGCTTATTTACAACGAAGTAACAAATAAACAGCTATAATATAATATATTTATAACACTCCCCCTTGGATGTTTAAAAGATAATGTACCTCATTAAAACCTTACTAGGAAAAATCCTATGAGAAAAAATCCTAGTGATGAAAAAAGAGTACACATTTTTAGTAATATGCATTGTAGGTGCCTCATTAAAAATCTTATAAGGAAAACGGTGTGGGAAAAACCTTTAGTAAGGAAAAAAGAGTGTATCGCATTTTACTCCCCCTGATAAAAACCTTGTTGTAAATATTTGAGTCTCCGCACCCCAATCATGTATACCATATTCTCAAAAGTTGAAGTTGGCAAAGATTTTGGTGAATAAATCTGCTGAATTATCACTTGAACGGATTTGTTGCACATCAATGTAATCCTTTTTTTGAAGATCATGTGTGTAGAATAATTTTGGTGAAATATGCTTCATTCTATCTCATTTTATAAATTCTCCCTTCAATTGGGTTATGCATGCAATATTGTCTTCGTATAAGATTATGGGTCTTTTCTTACATTCCAAACTACATTTTCTCGAATAAAATAAATTATTGATCTAAACCATATACATTCCTTACTTGCTTCGTGAATAGATATTATCTCGACATGATTTGAAGAAGTAGCAATAGTAGCTTGCTTTGTGGAGCGTCGTGATATGACAGTACCCCTATATGTAAACACGTACCTGGTTTGAGATCGAGCTTTATGAGGATCGGATAAATAACTTGCATCTGCATAACCAACAAGATATGCACTATCTTTGTTAGTATAAAACAAACCCTCATCAAGAGTTCCCTTTAAATATCGCAATATATGCTTAATATCGTTCCAATATCTCCGTGTAGGAGAAGAACTACATCTTGTTAGTAAATTAAAAGAAAATGCTATGTTTGGCCTTGTAGAATTAGCACGATACATTAGTGTACCAATTTCACTGAGATAGGGTATTTCGGGACCAAGGAGTTCCTCATCCTCTTCTAGAGGTCGGAACAAATTCTTATTCACTTCAAGTGATCGAACAACTATGGATGTACTAAATGGGTGCTAAAAGTATTTTAAGACCCTTTCTGTATAGGCATATTGATAGATAAAGATCCCACCTGCTAAATGTTCAATTTGCAGACCAAGACAAAGTTTTCTTCCCTAGATCTTTTATCTTAAATTCTTAAGTTGTCTTCCCTAGATCTTTAATCTCAAATTCTTTCTTAAGATATTCAATTACCTTATGGAGCTCTTCTAGAGTTAGATTTATGTCATCAACATAAACTACAATTATAATAACTTCTAATGTCATCTTCTTTATAAAAATACATGGACAAATAACATTATTTATATAACCCTCTTTCAGCAAATATTCACTAAGGAGATTATACCACATGCACCAGTTTGCTTTAAACTGTACAAAAATATTTGTAATCTGATTGAACACATTTTCTGAGATTTTGAATTTGCTTCAGGCATTTTAAATCCTTTAGAGATTTTCATATAAATTTTCATTATCAAGTGAACCGTATAGATAAGCTATAACTACGTGCATTATATATATTTCAAGCTTTTCACGAAATGCTAAACTGATGAGATATCGAAATGTTATGGCATTATAACAGGTGAATATGTTTCATAAAAATCGACTCCAGGTCGTTGTGAGAATCCTCGCGCAACAAGGCGAGCTTTATCTTTCAACTTCATTTTTATCATTCCTTTTTCGCACAAAACCCCATTATGACCAACTAGATTCATACCAACAGGTGTTTGGACTACTGGTCCAAAGACCGCTCATTTAGGAAGTGACTTCAATTCCGATTGAATTGCCTCTTGCCATTTTGGCCAATCACATCATTGTCGATATTCTTCGACAGATCAGGGTTCAAAATCCTCATTATCTTGCATAATATTAAGTGCAATATTATATGCAAATATATTATCCACCACAATTTCAAATCGATTTTAATTAATCCCATCACCGGTAGAACTTATTAAAAGTTCCCCACTTACTTGAGCTTCGGGTTTATTGATTTCTTTAGAAATCTCAGAACTAATAAGATCTTGGGTCTCTTCAGGATATCCGTTCATAGTAGCATTTTGATCATTTATTGATCTTCTTCTTCGAGGATTTCGATCCTTAGAACCCAAAGGCCTACCACGCTTCATGCGTGCTTTAGGTTCACTAGCTCTAATGCTAGTATATAGTCCTACTGGGACATCAATTCGGATATGCACATTCTCTGCATGGATATTTGACTTAGTTTTCCTTTTCAAATTAGTAAATGTGTCTGGTATTTGAGTTGCTATATCCTGTAAATTGATGATCTTCTGGACCTCTTAATTACATATAGGGATACATGGATCAAAGTGACATAATGATGACACTTTTCATATAATTTCTCTTTTGATTTCCTTTTTCTCTCCCCCTAATTGTGGAAAAAATATTTCATCAAACCGACAATCTACAAATCGAGCAGTAAATAAATCTCCTGTCATTGGTTCAAGATAGAGAATAATCGAGGGTGATTCAAACCAAACATATATTCATGTCTTTCTCTGTGGTCCCATTTTACTGCGCTATAGTGGTACTACTGGGACATATACAACACATTCCAAAATTCATAGATGGGTAATATTTGGTTCATGACAAAAAATTAATTGTGAAAGAGAATATTTATTATTACGTCTCGGTCTTATACGGATAAGTGATGTTGCATGCAAGATAGCATGGCCCCAAACAGTAGTGGCCAATTTTATTTTCATAAGTATGAACATAGTTTTGTCTAAGGAAGGAGGTTATAGGATCGTGCCCTCCTTTAATGTCAATTACGAAGGCCATAAATGAAGAAACAATGGTAAACATAAATGCCAAATTTCCTAATTAGGTGTTACCAGGCATAAGGCATTTAACACACTTCTATGAAAGTTATCCCTTCCAGTGATGTCACGACCCAAAATCCTCACATGTCGTGATGGCGACTAACGTGGTACTAGGCAAGCCAACATTTAAAAATATTCCCAATATTTAACAGAAAATGAGTTAAGGTAGTTTTAAATAACAAAATTTCACATAAATGTGGTAGAAAACCCAAAATATAACGTGGAAATTCCCAACATCGGAGTGTCACAGAGTATATGAGTATCTATACATCACAAATCTGGATAAATTACTTATCTATGACAATCTCAAACTAAATACAATAAGCGGGAAGACAGGAAGGGGAGACAAGGTCTGCGAAATGCCGGACAGCTACCGCAAAATCTCTAATGGTCAACTGAGCAAAAGAAATCAACAATCGCTGTATCTGGAAACACCTGGATCTGCGCATAGTGTGCAGGGTGTAGCGTGAGTATAACCAACTTAGTAAGTAACAATACCAAATAAAAAACTAATGCAGTGACGAGCTTCACAGTTATAGTTCAACTACAGTAATCTCAACATAGAAGGTAGGCATGTTTTCAAGTTCGACAATTTACGTCAAATTAGTTACTTCAAAACAAGTTCATGTAAAATAAAGTATAATATCTTTTAGAAATTTCATGACAGTGATACATGGCATCTAAGTGCAACAATAATGATATCAAATGCATCCTCTCAAAGCAATAGCCACTCGGCACTCTCAGTCAGTAGGTACCTGTGCTCACTAGGGTGTATACAAAGTCCGGAGGGCTTCTTCAACCCAAGCGCTATAATTCGCACGCACAACTCACGTGCTACATGGAAAACCCACGTACTATAGTATTAATATCTAGATCCTCACAAACAACTCACGTGCTATAATATCAATATCATCACAATCAGGCCCTCGATCTCACTTAGTCATCAACCTCTCAGTCTCTCGGGCTCTCAGTAATCATGAAAATCTGCCCGAAATAGATATGATATTATGTATCAACAAGGAAGAATAGAGACGATGATATGATATGCAAGTAAATTCAAGCAACAATTAGTAGATAATTTTATAGGTAACAAGGCCTCTATGGGTCCCTACAATATCAACACATAGCCTAAATATGATTTCTAACGTGATTTACAGTCAAATTTCTATAACACATGGAGAGCATACAACTAACAACGGGTAATTCAACTTCACAGTTCCATGGAATGGACCAAGTCAAAATTCCTATGGTGCACGCCCATACGGCCGTCACCTAGCATGTGAGTCATCTCCAAACTAATCACAATACACATAATACATGGTTTCTTATCCTCAGAACCAGATTTAAATCTGTTACTTACCTCAATCCGAGCAAACCTCTACTCTAACACACCTTTGCCTCGCAAATTGGCCTGCAAATGTCTTGAATCAAGCTACAAGTTGTACAATACAATCAACACGGCCAAAGGAATCAATTCCGTAAAATATTACAAAGTTATTAATCAAAAGTCAAAATCAACTCAAAGCCGGTCCTAGGCCCACGTCTCGAAATCTGACAAAAGTCACAAAACCCGAAAGCAAATTCAACCAAAATTATTGACACCAAATTGTCACCCAAATCTTCAAATCCCTAGTCTCAAACCCCCATTTTACACCTCAAATATACACCAACTAGGTGGGAAAATCAACGGGGAAACAAGATTATTGATCAAAAATGAGCACAAGGGACTTACCTAAAGAATACCCTCGAAAATCCTCTCAAGAATTGCCAAAACCAAATCTCAAAATGTTTGAAATGAAGCTAAAATCACGAACCCATGTATTTAATTTTTTTCCAGCCTATTCGCTTCTGCGGGCACTTTACTGCATCTGTGGTGTAGTAGAAGAGACCAAACTTCCATTTCAGAGGTAAACCACTGGACTGGGCCTCCGCTTCTGCAGTCTTTCCCCCGCATCTGCACAATCGCATGTGCAAAATTGCTCGCACCTATGCAAACCTATGCTTCTGCAGCCATCACTCCGCTCCTACGATCTCGCAGGTGAGGAAAACTCTTCACACATGCGACCACAGTCCTCCTTGAGCTTGGCCACACCTGCACTCCTCAGCTCGTATCTGCGATCAAGCTCCGCAGGTGCGATTACATCAGCAGACTTCAGCTACTACAGTTCTCCAAACTCAAACTTTGATCGGAAAACCATCTGAAATCACCCCGAGGCCTCCGAGACCTCAACCAAATATACCATCAACTTTCTAAACATCATACGAACTAAGTTGAGCCCCCAAATCACATCAAACAACATCAAAATCATGAATTGTACCCAAATTCAAGCCTAATGAACTTTGAACTTCCAATTTCTACAAAAGATACAGAAACCTATCAAATCACGTCCGATTGACTCCAAATTTTCTCCAAGTAATAAATGAAACCACAGACGTCCCAATATCAAAAAATTCAATCCCGATCAAACTTTCTAAATTTTTTGTGATGAAATAAAAGTTCATCACTTATTTTAGAAAAAAATTATTACATTTTGAGGCTTTAAGAAACCTTTTTCTGCATCCCCTCGATTTGTGTGCGCAGTCCCGGCATATAACCGAAAAGACAATATGTGAAAAAAGATATAATTGACTTTAAAATAAATTTAAATTAACATTAGTCAATATTTTAGGTAAACAAAACCGGAACCATATTTTGACGATCCCGGAGGGTCCATAGAAAAATATGGGACTTGGGCGTATACCCAAAATCGATGGTAAAAAATAAATGTGTTTAAAACTTGATGGTATCAGGCCCATATTTTGGTTCTGACACCCGATATAGGTCTTATATATGATTTAAGATAAGTCTGTGAAATTTTGTAAGAAGCACACTTGAAATGATGTGAATCGGATAGTTTTTGAGAAAATTGGCAAAATTGAAATTCGTAAGAAATTTTATGATTTTGATGCTAAATTCATAGTTGTTGATGTTATATTAGTTATTTGAATGTAAGAGTAAGTCTGTGGAGTGTTTTTAAGGTAGTGTGCATGTTTGGTTTGGAGCCCCGAGGGCTCGGGTGAGTTTCGAATAGGCGTTTGAGTGTTTTGAACTTAGGAAAATTGCAGAATCTGCTGTTGTCCAAGTGTTTGTGCTATGCAATTGCATAGGAAGGTTCGCAAATTGCATTTTGTAAATTTCAGGGGTCCTATTTTGTTCTATGTTATTGCATAGGTCCTTCTGCGACCGTGTAGCATAAATTCTGGGAGGTCACGAATTGTGCTATGCAATCGCATTCTCTTGTCCGCGTTCGCAGAGACCAAATTTTCCCAGCCATTTAAACATAATAGAACACATATGGGGTTAAACCCAAATTTTATAACTTCTTCTTCCAGCCTCTAAATTGGGAGATTTGTGAAATAGAACTTCACCACAAGTTCATAGGTATGTAATCTTAGACTCATTTTCTTCAATTTCCATTGACACCCATTAGATTTATAGGCCTAGATCATGTTCATAACGGTAGAAAATAAGGGATTTGGGTAGAGTTAGGGCTTTTTGTGTAAATGGAATTTAGACCTCGTTTTGGGGTCGGATTTTGAAACTAATTATATTCGAGCTCGTAGGTAAATGGGTGATCAGGTTTTGATACGAACCCCGTGTTTTGACCAAGCAAGCATAGGTTTGATTTTTGACTTTTTGGGAAGAATGATAGGAAATTTATAATTAAGCATTTGAAATTGCATTGTTTAGCATTTATTAATGTTATTAAGTCGATTATTTTTAGATATAATTGATTTGGAGCCAAATTCAAAAGGAAAAGCGATTTTTGAAGCTTGAGTTGCGGTGGAAGTTCGAGGTAAGTATTTGGTCTAACCTTAGCTTGAGGTATTGGGAGTGTGTCCTATTTGCTACGTGTTATTTGTTGAGTATGACATATAGGCATGGTGACAAGTATCTATACGTTGGTGTCAAGCATGTACGTGAGTCTAATATTATGAATATTATGATTCGTTGTGTTGTTCATGCGTTTTGCGATGATTGCAATTGTTGGGCAATGTATGTGGAAGTAATAGTGATAGTTGAACATTAGGAGCGTTGGTTCAATTTGTATAATGAAATGTGGGAGTATAAATGGCAATTGAACCTTATAGAGAATTGGCTCAAGTTCAGAAGTGAATTTTGAATTAAAAGTTAAAAAGAGAAGAGAATTAATATGTTTTCTCCTTTGTTGGAATATTGTTGTTTTTAATGCTATCTCCCTTGACGGGATATTAATATTTTTGATGTTGTTCCCTTGTCGGCACTCGATTGTTGAACTATTTTTCCCTTACTGGGATTTTTATTATAAATGCATTTATTTCGGTGCCCTTGTTTCTTGTGATCATTATTTGGGTGAGAAAGAGTGATAAAGCACGAAGGGTGACACTGCGTATGATTTTTTAAGGAAGAGTGTAAAGCACGAAGGGTGATGTCGTACCACACAACGTATAATTCTATGCAGATTATATTGATTCTTATGGTGAGGACAAGAGTAAAAGCACGGAGGATGATGTCGTGCACTTGTCCGTGATATTACCTGATTCTTGCTGATAATAGAGTTATGTTGTCCTTTATGTTTATTTACTGATTATCTATTGTTACCTGATTTTATTTTGATGTTATAGATTCCATTACCCTATTTGCTTTGTGATTGTTGCTTGGGTGAGGAAGAGTGTAAAGTATGAAGGGTGATTCTGTGTATTGTTTTGGTGAGAGAGTGTTAAAGCACGAAGGGTGATGTCGTTCACTTGTCTTTGATTTCTGACTATTTATTGATAATTAAGTTACAGTCTCTCTACATTTAATTGTTTGTTTCCTGTTGATACTTGTCGTACCCGCAGCATGACCCCCCCTCACTCCTTCCTATTTACAAATGAACTGTGGTAATCCTCATATTTATTTGTTGTTCTTTTGTTATTATTCGATGTCCTCGCAGTATGTTACCCCTTCCTATACTTAACTCTACATTACTGTTCTTCGTTTCCATTGTATATACTTAACTGCATAGGTTAATTTGGTAGTTTAGTCTATAGCCGTCAACCGGGCCGGGTTGACCTGGGACAGGCCCGGACCGGGACCGGACCGGCCTGGATTATAGGGGGCCGGGTGGGCTGGGTTAGGGTGGGAGAGGGGGTTAGGCCGGTTAGGATTTTTAAAAACAAAACCGGCCCGGACCGGAACCGGTAGCATCTACAGTGCCTTGCACCGGGTCGCCCGGACCGGACCGGCCCGGCCCGGTTCAACGGTAAAAAATTTTTTTTTTTGATTTTTGAATATGTGGGGCCCACATTACCGTTGGGCAACGGACAATTTTACAAAAATGGCCATTTTTCATTATTTTTTTGTATTTATTAATTTACAATATTAATTCTTCTTAAAATCTATAAATACCCTCATCTCTTCTTCATTTCTTCACTCAATCTTAAATTCTTAATTCTCAAATTATCAATCTATCTCTCTTCCCTTCAATTTGCAGGATTTCATATTTGATCAAGTGGTCAATTTATTGTCGAATTCGGTGCACTCCATCCAACTCTTTCTCTTATTTAATATATTAATTGCATATTTAATTTAAGCTTATATTTTCATTTTTACAATATGTTTAATGATGCTAGTCCTGTAGCTTCTGGTAGTAATAGTAATGACCCGACTTCTAATCGTAAAAGAAGAAGTCCGGTATGGAATTTTTTTGAAATAATAGAAGGTACTAATAGTGTTAAGTGCAAATTTTGTAACGAAGCTTTTCAACATTTGACCGAAGGAAATTTAGGAGGGACTGGAACACTTACAAGACATACGAGAGCTGTCCATCCCATAGAATGGACTGGAACATTGTAACTTTGTAAGCTTTAGTATGTTTGTTTCAGAGATTGGATTAGATAGATCGGAACGGAGAAATCAGGAAAGGAAGATGTTCACAGCTCATAGCCCAGAAGACGAAGAACTTTAACTTGGAGATATTGATTATGATGAAGATGAACTGATGAACTGATGAACTTGCGAAGCCGATGCAAAACATTTGAAATTACTACTTCACTAGAAAAAATGTAAACATTTCATTTTCTACTTAAACATTTGAAATAAAGTAGCACTTGCAATAAATGCAATTTTTTCCCATCTTTCTTGTATTCATTCAATTATTACAAAGTTGAAAATATACTAAACCCGGCCCGGCCCGGCCCCTTTTAACCCGTAACCCGTATGGTTCAATTTAAACCCGAAACAACCCAGCCCGTTACAACCCGTTACTGTTCCGACCCAGTCCGGCTCGGACCGGTAACCGGACGGGTCAAATTTTTTTTGACCCGAACCCGGCCCGGTCAGCCCGTTAATCAGGCTTAGTTTAGTCCTAGCCTCGTTGCTACTTTGCCGAGGTTAGGCTAAGCATTTACTAGCACATGGGGTCGGTTATGTTGATACTACGCTCTGCACTGTGTGCAGATCCCGAAGCATCAACATTCAAACCCTAGCTTGAGTGGCTGCCTTCAGTCCAGTTGGCGATTTCGAAGTAGTCGTGCAGGCGTCCGCAGGCCCTTGTATCTCCCTCTATTACTTCCTCTTGTTTCATACACTATTTTGGAAATAGTGTATTATATATCATTCAGACCTTATTTGTAGTAAATTCTAGAATGTCTATGAAGTATGACATCGGATCTGGGTAGAGTTTGCCCAAAATGTCGTATTGGATATCTATCCGAATGTTATACCATTTTCTTTCGCTTACATTAAATTTTCATTGTTTATAATTGTTGATTCACACTTGCTAAAAAAATTAACAATGGGAAAAAGATAAATTGTTCAAATGGTTAGCTTGCCTAGATTTTACTAGTAAGCTCCATCACGACTCCCGAGAATGGAAAATCTGGGTCGTGACAAGTTGGTATCGGAGCTCTAGGCTATATAAGTCGTACAATTCACAGACAAGCTTAGTAGAGTCTAAGGGATCGGTACAGAGACATCTGTATTTATCCCCTAAAGGCTACAGATTTAGAAAAAGCTTCACATCTATTCTTTCTTTTTGTGAGATTTTGTTCTCTCAATGCTAAATCGAGACCTCTACTCTTGTCCTTTTGCGAATGGCGAGGTCACGTACCGCTTCTTCAGCGGAGCAGCAGCACAGATCGAAGATAGATCGGCTACATATTCGGAGGCTTTGTGGAGGTTGGATAGGTTGCACCAAACTTTTCACTACCACTTTTAGCACTGCTTCAGGTGGTTGTGGTTCTAATATGCAGTATTCTGATCATCATCCATGCAGTGCACCACAAGCTCCTATCAGTGCACTGTCACTCCAGAGTTTTTAGGATGGTCATTCAGGTCATTCGGATCAGCAGTCTCAGTAGCCGAGGCTTGTTATACTTGTGGTGATATAGGTCATATTTCTATGTTTTTCCCACGAGCATCGAGCAGGTCCCAGCATCAGGGTTCCCGTGCCATGGTTCAGGCACCGAGTGTTCCACAGCCTGCTCATCCAGCTAGAGGTGGGGGTAGAGGTGCTTGTAGTGGAGGTAGAGGTATTAGAGGTGGAGCTCAGGCCACTAGAGGTGGAGGACAGCTAGTAGCAGGCCGTCCCAAAGATGTAATTCAGGGTGGTGGGGCCCAACCCCGTTGCTATGCTATTCCAGCCAGGCCTGAGGCTGAGGCTTCCAATGCAGTTATCAAAGGGACTGTTCTGGTTTGTAGTAGAGTTGCTTTCATTCTATTTGATCCAGGATCTATGTAGTCCTATGTGTCATCTTATTTTGCTTCGCATCTGGTCATTCCTAGTTGTTCTTTGGGTGCTCCTGTATATGTATCTAAATCGGTAGGGGGTTCTATTGTGGTATATCGTGTCCATCGTTTATGTATAGTTGTGATTGAGGTTCTTGCAACTCGTGTAGATTATCTTCTTCTAGACATGGTTGATTTTGATGTTATATTGGGGATGGACGGGTTATCACCTTACCACGTTATCTTGGACTCCTAGTCATTCTACCCATAGTGTTATCATTTATACGAAGGCTCGACGCATGGTGGAGAAGGGGTATTTGGCATGTTTGGCCTATGTTCGTGATTCTAGTGCTGAGGTTCCTTCTATTGATTTTGTGCCTATTGTTCATGAGTTTTTTGAGGTATTTCCTTTAGACTTGCTGGTTATGCTACCCGATAAGTATATTTTCTTCTGTATTGATTTGTCTCCTAGCACTCAGCCTATTTCTATTCCTCAGTATCATATGGTCCCGCCTGAGTTGAAAGAGTTGAAGGGTCAGTTTTTCCTTACCTTGCCCCGTTTCTGAACATAAACCCCCGCTAAATCACTTGCATAGCAATACCATCTTCCTTAATCATCTGAAGATCGACTCTTAAATCACCTGCAACTGCCCGTGCTGCTTATGAGTTTAATGACTCCCCATTATGACTGAACAAAAACATTGAACACACAAATCTCAATTCTCCATATCATAACACATATACTATGCCACACTAGGATAACATGAGGACTTCTATCTCTCTCATGTGCCGCAGACATCGACGCACTCAACTAGTCAAGAACTTTCATGATCCTATATAGGAGAAAAATTATTACACACTCCATGCTTCGCATACCCACAGGAAATATACTCATTTTCAAACCAGGGTAAAACACATCAAGAACTCTTTCTCCCAATTCCATTGCACAAGCTAAACTACCAGGACTGAATCCTTCTACCCAAACCAAGTTAAGCAAACTGCCAGCACTTAACAGCTTTGTTGCACAATACCTGTAAGGCTCATTACCTCGAACACATACAATAATTAATCATATCCTTACCATACCGATTCGGTTCATTATCAAGCTATTCCGTTTATCCAATTTCCTTCCCGATTCGTCTTTAATTTGATATTCTCTCTTGCTGTAGCACCACAATACCTCAACCCAGGTTACCACACGAGACTCGCACATAAAACCACACTGTCCAAGACCCATAGGCCACTGAATATCCCCTCAAACGTTTCCCAGTAATACCACATTCCAGAATGCCTTACTTTGAGGAACTTCCTGCGATTCTGAATTCGTTTACCGTTACCTTCATAATACGGGTACGTAGAATCCCATGATTAACACAAAGTACCACAAGTCTTGATCATTTCTAATAAAAACACAGTCTCTAGCCACATGCACAAACTTAAGACATCTGATTGTTACAGGAATAATCTTGAACACAGTAAAACCATTCTTGAGAGTCATTCACTCTTATTCAGCTATAATTCAGGTGCTCTAAATGAACGGAACCACTCGAGCCTTACTGGTATTCTGACACCGTAGAACATGATTTCCTATAGATAAAAACAACCATCTTCCTTCTCTATACACCGAGCATTCATTATCAATAACAGCTCAAAAACACCCTAATATTTCCTCACTTTATTGAAAGTACCCTATAACCTTTGTAAGAATTTTCCTTCACACGTTCCATCCTCGGCTCAATTTATACAACCAGAACTGATTTGCCATCATCCCTCGAAATGGGACCAACATTGCACATAACCGTGCAATCAGCTGACCAACAACAACCTCCCGGACTTGGCTCGAAGCCATATATCAAGGTACTATTAACAAATCATAGCACTTTTACTCCAATGATGCCACAATGTTATAGTGAGATTAAACTCAAGTCATTTACAATTTTTTGAATACACAGATCATCTAGAACTGACATTCTTTGCAAACCTCGCATTCATTTCCATATCAGCTGAGTCCATTTTCTTAAGCGCCCCCAAATTGTCAAATTTCAACACATACCCTTTAGTTACACATGAGACCTTCTAACATACACATAAGGATCATATCTCTCAAAAACACTCCGCATGAGATAACACAATTGTTTCGCCTCGTTTCAATATTTCAACATGCCTTCCACCATCTTATAAGTTACATAATCAATTAGTCTTTTTGAGCCTGAGCTCATATCGCCACATGAAATGTACACTTTCCAACTAATAGAAATGAAAAATATTTTTCACGCGCCCATAACTTGGGGCTACACATCAGAAAACAAGCGCTAACAACTCATCTATTATCCATCAGACTTCTTCGTCACTACCAAAATCACATAGATATACCTCGCAGTACTGACATACTCACCACATGGATATCCCTCCACCAACCCGGCTAATGAGAACATTACTTAATATATAAGTTCAAAACATTTTCTCACACAATCAGCACCTCGGTGCTCAAGCCATAGGCAAAGATCCGGCCTCAAGTCCTCCTGACTGGCCCAACATGAACTCACGAAGATTACATCTCATCCCTCTATCGGGGAATCACAAGCCATCCAGGCACATGTACTACTGAGCATTCGCATGTGCATACAGACGTGTGGAAGGAATTTCAAGAATTATATCTCAAGCTAAATCAAGTACGCATGATAAGAATTCCAAGAAAGTGAAGTTTTCCTAAAGGTTCTGCAGCCTCTCGAGGATAAACACAGACGTCTCCGTACCGATCCGCGAGGCTCTACAAACCGGCTCATGACTCATGAGGCCTAGTAACATAGGCTCTGATACCAACTTGTCACGATCTCAATCTCGGTTGTGATGGCGCCCACCATAACTGCTAGGCAAGCCCGACCATTTATACTCTCAACCCGAGCATGAAGCTCAAAATCAGTTAATTGAATATCAATATTGACAATAAAGCTAAAATCTCAACTGATAAATGGAAACCAAACTGGATAATCTCCAAAAAGACTTGGGGATCATGAGTCCAGAGCCACTAACAATACATAGTAACAAGACTCCAATAATAAAATTGTTCAAAATAGCGGAAATAATAATAAGGGAATAGGGAAAGAGTCGGGTCCTGCGAACGTCAGACAGCTACCTCGAAAACTCCAATAAAACTTCGAAGTCGCAATTATCTCAGCTAAACTTCCAAAATACCTGAATCTGCACACATGGTGCAGGGAGTAAAGCGAGTACTTCCAACTCAGTGGTAATAAGAGAGACTAATATCTGAGCGTTAAGAAAACACGTATGGGCACACCAAAATGCTATGAAAGACAGTACCAACCTTTGAGAAAAACTGAAATACTGTGAAAATTCTTTAGAAAATCTCAAGATCAGTTCAAAATCTCTTTTACAAAGTCTCTATTACAAATATCTTTTTTTCTTTTTTAACAGCCAAGCATATGAATACCATATAAAATAGAACAAGTCGGCTCACAAGTCTGCCCATTGGGCACATCACTCCTTAACATATAACACCAGGGTATCTGGTCAACCAGGCAAGTAACAGTATGCATTCCAAAGAAATAGAGTGCTAAATGCCATGCCACGTAGTACAAACAAGAGTGAATGCAATGCAATGCACATGATCGCTACGGCGCGTAGCCCGATCCATTTGGATACCATGCGCTCACTTTGGGTGTGTACAGACAGTGCAGGGGCTCCTACAGCCCAAACACTATAATACAGCGGCGTGCAGTCCAATCCATATAATATACTACTGCGGCAGACAATCCGATCCATATAATATACTACAGCGGCGTGCAGTTCGATCCGTATAATATACTACTACGGCGTGCAGTCTGATCCATGCATGTATATGTATATACTGCTGTGGCGTGTAGCGTGACCCATATTTCAATCCAGCAATGCACATATGCCCCTTGGGCAATAGTAGAATAGCAATTCGCAGCTCAAAATGTCAGTAAAATATCATTTAAGTTTTCAAATCTTGGAAAAAGGGCTGAGTTTGCAAAATAGTATTTTAAACCTTGGACTGAGATCAAATAATATGCAACGTAATACAAAACAATGATATCAATCCCTGAAGGATTTAATAATCGGCACGAAGCCCATAACATGGCGATCAGCCCAAATCATGATAGCATCAAGTGGTTTTCAGTCAATCGTGCGATAAAACCAACAACCGGGACGAACCAAGTCATAGACCCCAATGGTGCTCTACCCCACGCTCATACCTGGCATGCAAGTACCACAATACAACACTATGATGTGCAAATCTGGAGTTTCAACCCATAGGACATCATTCCCAAGTATTACTCACCTCGAACCGATGAAATTCCTCGCTCGCGAAACCTTTGCCCCTCAAATTGGCCTCCATGCGCGTCAAATCTAACCAAAATCAATACAAATATGTCAAACTATACTAATGGGACAGCACCCAATCGAAGACAATCGAAATATAACAAAAATCTCGAAACTAGCAAAACCCGAGTCCCGGTCCCGCTTCTCAAAAAATTACGAAACTTAGATTTCAAGAATTCTCGTCTTACCACGAGTTCATGCATACCAAGAACTCCCAAATCCGAGCTCAAATGACCTATCAAATCCCAATTTGAAATATAAAAAACTCAAGCCCTAGTTTCTTCAATTTTATACCCAAATTCATAGAATTAATGGACAATTCTTCAATTAAATCATGCATTAAGCTCATAAAACTTACCTCCAATCAATTCCCAGTCAAAACTCTTCAAAGCTCTCGACAAAAGCTCCCAAGCTCGCTAAAAACGGTGGAAATAAGCTTGGGTCGTGGAACAAAATGTTTTTAACATTATGTCCGGAACACTATAGCACCCTTTATGCGATCGCACCACTTCCATTGCAATCGCATAGACCAAAAATCCAGGCCCTGAAAAACCTCTTACGCAATCGTAGGATATCCCTGATGCGCCAGAGAATTTTGGCGCATTTCAATACTAATTGCGTAGATTCTAGCTTGTTTTAATGCAATTATAACTGATACTCATGTAGATTTGTTGTTCTTACATCACAATAGGAAGGTAAGACCAAGGATATGCAAATGGACGCAAAAAGAGAAGAAAAGATCATGATATTGCACAAATGTCAATCTGCGGTATGGTCTGCGGTCGCAGAACATACATGCGGACCACAGACTCGTCTCTCGCATCGCAGAGCGTTACAAGATCTGGAGCTAAAATCATGTCAAGAATGAGACATGATCTGCGATCACAGAATCAACATGCGGACTACAGATCAGGCGCAGAATGAACAAGAAGAAACTTAAGGACAAATATGTGATGCAAATCTACGATCGCATAACTCAAGTCCGGACCGCAGATTGTACCTGCGATGAAAGCCTGGCACCTAGGATTTTGGATCTGCGGTGCGGCTACTCAAAATGCGGACCGCAGACCTATTCTGCGAAAAGTCTGCGGTCACAAACGCGACCTGGAAGGGCAAATTTGTCCATTTTCTGTCCCAGAAATTGGTCCACCTATAAATAGTTTCAAGAGACTTTTGTAGGTTCATCTTATCTTACATTTTAGCCACACTCCAAAGACTTTAATATTCTCTCTTTTTGGAAGCTTTTGGGTGAAGAATCTTTTCTTTGCAAGCATTTATGACACTTATTATTAGTTGGGTTTGTATTTTAGCATGAGTAGCTAGTTTTAAATACTAAGGTTGTGGACCCTAAATGGGTGTTATGTTAATGGGTGTTTGACATTGAATATATATATATACATATATATATATATAATGGGTGGTTGCAGACATTAACAAAAGCCATTAAATTCTTACTTTTCTTGGGAAAGTGGGTTTGAATTTGGTAGAAGTAAATATCAATGACTCAAGGCTTTAAACATTGTTTGATAAAATCGCTTAGGAATAAGTGGATTTTAGTTGTCATTTATTGATGGTTCTTAATAGCAACTCTTTTATATTTGGAAAAATCATAAAGAGGAAATACTACTCATTCATTGGAAAATATTGGGTAGTATCTTAGACATCATTTGCACATCTAAAGGACCCCCATTAGAAATATATCATATTAACACCTGTTGACATTACACTACATTAAAGGGGACACAACCTTGGTTACTTTTATCCACTTGTTTACTCTTAATTGTTAAAATTAGTTGTTACTCAAACTCAATAAATCATACATACTCTTGTTACCATACACCATTCTCTCTTGCTACAATTAACCGAATAGAGATCGAACTCGAGTCGAACAACACACTAAACAAGTTACCTTTTCACATCTATTCCCCGTGGGATTCGGCCCCAAATTTGTTGTGTTATTATATTTGACATCGACCGCCTTACACTATTTATTAAAGTGTAATTTGATCGTATCAAATTTTAGCGCCGTTGCCGGGGAATACGGTTCTTGAAATTACTATTTAGTGTGTACTTTACTTAAGTTTTTATCTATTCCATCACACTTTGCTTGTTTGCTTTGTGTTGATAGGAAACATGTCGGATTATGAAGAAGATGTGGAGGGTGAAATGGGGGGAAATCCCTTTGCAAACATCGAAGAATACATTGAAGATACCAATGTTATTGTGCCTCCCCCCGTTGGAGCGGCTACATTTAAAGTGGAAAATGTGTTAATCCTGATGCTTAAGGCATAAGGGTTCTTCATAAATTCCACTCTTGATCATCCAACGCAACATCTTAGGAACTCTGTGGGTGTGTGCGCAATGTATAAGCAAAACAATGTAACTGACGATGCCCTAAGGATGAGATGCTTCAAGTACTCTCTAGCTGAAGATGCAAGGAAATGGCTCCAGAATCTACCTCCCAACTCCATTCATACATGGCCCGAGCTTGTTCGGGCGTTTTTGTCCAAGTGGTTCCCGCAAAGTAAAAAGTCTGAATTGCAGGACAAGATATTTTTCTTCAAGCAAATGTAGGGGGAGCAGTTGCATGAGGCATGGGATCGCTTCAAATTGTACTTGGTGAGGTCTCCAAACTATGGGTTCCCGGATTCCATATTGTTGGAAAAATTCTACATGGGTTTGGATCCTATGAACCAAGCCATAGCCAAGAATGCAGCTGACAGGTCTTTCATGGATACAACATTTGCTCGAGTGACGCAAATTCTGGACAAAATGGCAAAGCACAACCAGGCATGGCACACCGAAGATGCTACCGGAGGAATTTCGTATGGCTCTCCTTCCTTGAGCACTTTGATCAAGGAAAATCAGGAGAGGGATCAAGTAATTGCCGGACTTGCTACAAATGTAAGTGCTTACCAAATGTAAGATAGCTTTCTGCACTCGGTACGGCATTATGAGTTCTTGGTGATGTCATTCGGGTTGACGAATGCCCCAGCAGCTTTTATGGATCTGATGAAACCGAGTGTTCAGGCCTTACATGGATTCGTTCGTGATAGTCTTCAGTGATGATATTTTGATCTATTCCCGCAACCGGGAGGATCATGAGCAGCATCTTAGATTGGTACTTTAGACTTTGAGGAATAGTCAGTTGTATGCCAAGTTTTCAAAGTGTGGGTTTTGGTTGAGTTCAGTTACATTCTTGGGTCATGTTGTATCAGCAGAAGGTATTCAGGTTGATCCGAAGAAGATTGAGGCAGTCAAGAACTGGCCTAAACCAGCATCAGTTACAAAGATTCGGAGTTTCTTAGGATTGGCAGGCTATTATCACGCCTTAAAACTCAAGACTCATCAAATACCCACACTAGGTTTGAGCCACAACCCTAACTAATGCGTCTAGATACTCATTACTACTATATAGAAGAGGGAATAAGCAGGCACCAGGTCAACATGCCTGCTTGGGACATTAGGGTAATTTAGTCATTGCAGTGAAAATGGAGCAATATGATTGGTCAAAAAGAAATTTATTGCAATTGATGTATATAAGTTTGAACGTGCTTTTGCGTCACCTCGCATTTTCCTATACAACATTGTTGCCTTACATTAACACTCCCTCACGAGTCACGGGGACATCACGTCCTGGCCCCACTCAAACTTTCTCACCTCCGCCTTACACATTTGTCAAGCCAATTGAACCCTTTATTATACTAGGAGTACTATTAAATGTGGGTCCCACTTGCATACCTCAAGTTCATGCCCATTATTTGCTACACAAAATAAAAAAAATAACATGGAGTAGGCTCATCAAATTTATGATTCTGAAACACTAATATTCACCGGAAAAAACTTTTGCTCACTAAATGATTTTCTATTTCCTTTTAATCGTTTGCTATTGTACTATATAAAAAATTTAATCTTTTATTATTCTTGAGCTACATTCTCTCTTGAATGTATGCTATTTATGGTAAGAAAATATTTCCTTAGCAAAATTTTCGGATGCGTGTTTTATCCTTGCCTAATAAATGGTATTAAACTGGCCTAGATTTTTTCCATTGAACCATGGTATAAGGGGGTGTTTTAGTTAAATACGTATTGACCCCTAGAGTGTGATAAAATTAAAGGTGAAGTTGATAAACTGGAGGGATAATGCAATGGAGGGGAGCCGCAATGGGGATTATAAAACTCTGCCCGAGTTCAATACCAGTTTTTTGCATTGACCATAATGCAAAAAAATTATGGTCCACTAGGAAACATCTTGAAAGTAGCACAAAACAAGGAATATTTTTCCTTTTATTTTCTTTTTGAAATTAAGGAATTTATTCATAATCTTTTTTCGTTTATTCCATTACGTTTTCTCTAAGAGTTTATGATTAAAAATCTGTAATAACCAAATATTTAATTGCAAACTTCTAATTTATTTCTTTAATTGTATGTTCCTTTTAATTCTTATGTGGATAATACTAATTATTTATTTTATATTAGGTGCACAATATATATTTATATTTGGATATAAAATTTATTTATTGAGGTATGAGTTAGTATCACAGGAACAAATTTATTGTATTAAATTTGCGCAAAGTAATTAGGTAAAGCATATAGATTTGCAAAATAAAAAATTATGTAAAGCATATAAAATAGTAATACATATAAAGGGATTGGTGAGAATATTACATGTAAAACTGCACTGTGTCAAAGAAATTTGCATATAAGTTAAGGGGGCAAAGTATGTATTAGGCCAAAATTATTTTACCTTCTAATCCGTATTTAAGCCAATAAAATGAGGGAAAATACAAGCTACATATTTGCAACATTTATGAGTTTATGATAAGTTTTAATTATATTATTGACAGCTTTCATTCGTAAAGTTGTGCCTAGAGAAGGATATCAATTGATAGGAATTTCATAAATGCAACATTTGAAAATATAAATAAATATTATTTTAATTTTGAGTCGATTAAAATTTTAAGAAAATTTAGCTTTTATCTAAAAAAAAAAAAGCAGCCAGAAGCAAATTCTTTTAGTTTTGTTTGAATGTAATGAGTATCTAAAATATTTAAAAGAATTAATTCAAATAGTCACCCACCCAACTATATTTAGTTAATAGATATATAATATATGTATAATTCTGTTATACATAGAAGAGCTTTACTAGGGGCATTTTCATATATACTCACTTTTGGGATCACCGTTGAGGTTATACCTGCAACGCATAAAAATTTGTAAAGTATATCCACCCAAATCGAAGTTAATTCAGTCTCTTTAATGCAACTTCAGGAAGCAGATATGAAGTTTTCTATTTTTCTAATGCAACTTAAAAACTTCGAATCTGAAGTAGTTTGATCTCTTCAATGCAAATTCAGAAATCAAATCTAAAGTTATTTTAGCATTCAAATGCAACTTCAGAAATTTGAATCTTCAGTAGTTCACTCAATTGAATGCAACTTCAGATTTCGAATCTTAAGTTCTAAAATATAATGTGTTCTTTGATTTTCAACTATTCAATACATGATTCAATATTAAAATCTACTCCAAATGAGCCCAAATTTGAAACATAACTTTCAAATATCATAGAGAACAAATCCTAATCATCAAACTATTGAAAAGACAACAAATTTAAATAACACATTTTCAACGAAGAAGAAGAAGAAGCTCTAAGCACAAAAAAGAAAAAAATAGCAGTAAAGAAGAGAAAAGTGTATACATAGGAAATTATCTAAAAAAAGAATATCAATTAAACTTTTTTTAAAATGTGGCCATAAATCCAACCGGTGAAGAAAAACTGGATGCCACATAAATTTTTTACCGTTGACTATGATTGTTGGGCCCGGGCACAGCCCAGGCTTATCATAACTAGTATAATAGAAGAGAATAAAGAAATAGATGAAGAAAAACCCATAAGATTTAATTACAAGCTAATACTTGAAGGTTCAATGATAAACTACTCAAAAATTACTCAAAATGGTTAAGAAATATTGTTCACGAGCGCAGCTCAAAGTCAGATTACAACTGATGACCTAAAATTAGGAAAAGAAAGTATTTATACTATGTCAAATTTTCTGGACAAAAATACCCCTGCGGGGGTACCGCGGACTGCGAGAAATGGAGTGTGTCTGCGGTGAGGCTTTTGGATTCAAATATCTTCTCTTTGAACTTGGCCACCACGGGCCGCATAAAATGAACCGCGACCATGGTGACTTCTTCTGTGGTCCGCATAAAAAGGACTGTGGAGCGCATTGGCAATAAATCTCAAAACTCCACCTCTCTGACTCCATCACTGCGGACCGCACAATATCGAGTGCGGCCGCGGTGAGGCCATTGCGGTCTGCAAAAATGCTTTGCAACCACATTGCTTGAGTTTTCGAAATAATCACCTCTCTGAATCCCCTCACTACGGACCACACCAAATGGAATGCGGCCGCAGTGGACCTGTTGCACTGTGTTTGGATTTGTTCTTGGTACTTGTGTATGTTTCACTTCTTTTTTAGCTGGTGTATGTTTCACTTATTTTGAGCTGGTTTTGATTAGTTGTCACCTTTTTTGACAGAACCCTGCAAACAAGTACAACATGTAAGCCTATGGGAGTACTTTGTACACATTTTAATCAAAACTCAAGTAAGAAGAAGTATGAAATGAACCATAATCCTTAGTTATCAATAACGAACTGTCGTAATAACCCGGACTCTCCTTGCACAATCTTCAATATATAGGCCTTCTGGGCTTGTACTTTTCTGGAACCGGTATGGGCCTTGATGAAAGAATCCGTGAGCATTTCAAAGGAATTTATGGAATGCTCAGGTAACAGTGAATACCACAACAAAGCTCCCACTGTAAGGGTTTCTCTAAATTTCTTCACTAACAAATATCAAAATTTTGTGATGAGCTAAATCAATTTATTTTATTGACATTGTGTAGGTGATAATATGCTTTTGTGGATCTGAAGTTCTGTAATACTTTGTCACTTCAAGCATTTTGAACCTCTTTGGGATTAATTGTGCTACAGAAACGGCAATTGAGTATACTTCTTGGTGTTTGGTCCATACAGTATTGGTGGTTTGCTCGGGATTATGTCCATGCGGGCGTTTACTTCCTCACAAACTATATAAGTTCATTATTAAAAGGATCGTGCTCATTATTGAGACAGGATCGCCAGCCCCGTCTGAGCCTACTTCACCCCCGGGGGTGTTGTTACTGATCCTCTAAGTTATTTGGTTTGCGGGAAAACCAAGAGGAATTGGATCTAGTCTGTTTGCATTATTCGAAGCCCTCAACAGTTCCTGCTTCAACTACATCATAACATTATCATGTCACGTGAGATGGTCTAGAATGATCGTATGTCGATCTTGCAAGACCCTTACCACGTCAATGACTTGTTCCTCATCAGCATCATCAAGAGTCGTCTCTCGAACATGTCGAGGATATTGCCTGTTATACGTCGGTGAGGTGTCATCCCCCTAATTGCGGGTATCACTACTTGAGTCCTCGAAGTGAGGTTGATCTCCTCGAACCTCGAGGTTATGCGTGTTGTTAACACTATTATCTGCCATTTCTTATAATCTTTTCTAAGAAAAAAATAATCAAAGAACGTTAGTAAAAGAAGGCAAGGATCAATTCAACATTTCAACTACACGACTGTCTAGGCTCCATGGTGGGCGTCAAATTGTTTACCCGTAAAATTATACAGTACAATTTGTATATGATTTCTAGACAAGTGAACTAATTTGATCCTGAAAATGATGAAATAAATAATGAATTACGCAGTACTTAGCCTTAAAATGTAGATGAAACCGCAAAGATTACACTTTCGGGAACAAGTCGGGGCGCTAGAATGATCGCGTGTTGCTCTTTGCAAGACCCTTACCGCGTCAACGACATGCTCCTTATTAGCATCATCAAGATCCGTCTCCCGAATATGTCGAAGGTACTGCCTATTATGCACCGGTGTGGCATCGTCCCCCTCATTACCGGTATCACTGATTAAGTCCTCGAACCTCGGGATTGTGCTTGTTTTTAACACGGTTATCTCAATTTCTTATAATCTTTTATAAGAAAAAAATAATCAAAGAACGTTTGTAAAAAAAAGGCAAGGATCAATTCAACTGCACGACGTTCTAGGCTCCACGGTGGACACCAAATTGCTTACCCGTAAAACGACACAGTTGAATTTGTATGTAATTTCTAGACAGGTGAACTAATTTGATCCTTAAAATGATGAAAAAAATATAAAAGCATGCAATATTTAGCCTTAAAATGTAGATGAAACTGCAGAGATTACAGTTTCGAAAATAAGACCGGGCACGACAATGATGAAATCAAAAAAGTGAGAAAGTAAAATTGTATTAAGCTTTGTATAGAATGTAATACAAGTTTTCCAGAAAATTCTTCTCCTTTAAAATAATAATCAAACTCACTATTTATAGTTATGTCCAGGGAAAAAGGACCTAGGATCGTGCTCTCCTTTAATATCAATTATGAGGGTCATTGATGAAGATGTAACAGTGGACATATGTAATGACCCTGTCGGTCGTTTTTAGAATTTATGCTCTGATCCTTCATTAATTGTTGGGTTTCGGAGAGTTTTAGGACACTTAGTCCCTGAATGAGAACATAAGTGTTGGAAAGTGTTCCGTAGTCAGAACAATGTGAAGACGACCTCGGAATAGAAATCTGATGGTTCTTTCAGCTCTGTTAGGTATTTGGGGTTGAGAGCGTATTCGGAATGCATTTTGGAAGTCCGTAGCTAATTTAGGCTTGAAATGCCGAAGTTGAATTTTTTAAGTTTTCGGTCCGATAGTGAGATTTTGATTCGAGGGTCCGAATGCAATTCCAAAAGTTGCAGCAGCTCTGTCATGTCATTTGGGATGTGTGTGCAAGTTTTCAGGTCATTCGGAAGTGTTTTCATTAGGTTCTTTATGGAAAGCATTTTTTGATAAAATTTGAAGTTCCTAGGCTCAAATCCTTAATTTATTCGAGTTTTCGGCATTGTTTTACGTGGGTTAAGGATTGGTAAAAGTTTGAATAATGTTATGGGATATGTCCATAGGTTTGATTGAGGTCCCAGGGGCCTCAGGTTTGTTTCAGATGCTTAACGGAGCTTTTCGGAGTTATACAAATTGCAAAAAATCCTTCAGCTGTTGCAGACCAAAAATTCTTTTTTGCGTTCAGGACTCCCCTCCCTTGTTCGCATAGCTTTCAATTCCTTCTTCTATGTGTTCACTTCCCCCTCCATGCGTTCGTGTAGAGTAATTCTGGAGGAGGACCAGTTTCCTCATCGCATTCGCATTTGGTCCTTAGCGTTCGTGAAGCTTCACGTCTTCCTTCATCGCTTTCGTGTTTCGTCTGTTGCGTTCATATAGCTTCACCAGTCCAGGCCTTCGTGTTCGTGGTCTCTTCCTCGCGTTCGCGAAATGCATTTTTGGAAACCTTCATTTTTCTTCTTCGCGAACGTGAGACTTCCTCTGCGTTCACAATGCTTTAAATACCTAAACAGATATAAACAATTCAAAATCGAGGGTTTGCTATTTTGATAAAAACACAAGTTTGGGAGATCATATTGAGGAGACATTTTGAAGGTTTTTCGAGGGCATTTAGTGGATTTGTGCCATTTAGAGTCGGATACTCGTGGCAAAGGTGCGGTTTCTAGTTGATTTTGTGCCGGTTCGACGTAAGTGGCTTATCTAACCTTGTGCGGGGGACATATCCCCTTAGGACATGATACTTGATATTTGAATTCCTCGTACGTGAGGTGACGAACACGTACTTGAGCTAATTGTTGAAAATTCATTTTTACTTGAAGTACATAAAATGACTTTTCTTGCTTACCTGTTTATTTTAATTGCAAGTTTAACCTGTATTAGCTTAGAGAAGCATGTTAGTTGACTTACTTGCCTAATTGCTTAAACTGTCTTGTTTGCACTTCGTGGAGCATGTTAGGCTTAAATTTACTATTACTTGTCATTTCTCCTAAAGGTTGAGCTATTATTGTGTGTTTTTGAAATTTGGGACTATAGGACGGCATCCCGGGAGATCCCTCTGCATTGATATGTTTTGGATTGAGGGTGCGGGATACCAAAAGATACCTGGAACATGAATATATAAGTATTGAAGATACCAAGATATCCCTCGTGTATATGATGAGCATTCCAAGAGATCCTTGGGTACCAAGAGATCCCCGAATATTATTTCCTGTTGTAAGCAATATTCCTTATATTGTTGTTCTACTTACTATTATTGTTTTCCTCATTTATCCTGCTAAGATTCTCGTTGTAGACGTTATCTATATTTTTTTCCTTATCCTATCATTTATTTAGTTTATCTTAGTAGGGCCCTAACCTTTCTTGTCACTACCAGGCCGAAGTTTGTCTTGACACTTACTGAATACCGTTGTGGTGTACTCATGCCCGTTCTGCGCATGTTTTTCATGTGCAGATCCAGGTACCTCTACCCAGGCATATCATTCTCGAGGGGAGAGATCTAGCTGAGATCTTGAGGTAATTCTGCCACGTCCGCAGACCAGGAGTCTCTACCTTATTCCAGCATTAGCAGATAGCCTTTCCTTTCTTTCAGTTGTTAGATATTCTGCATTTAGAGCAGTGTATTACTCTTCTATTAGCCTGTGTGTCCCCTAAGTTTCCGGGGTTTGGGATGTTGTTGTAGATTTTTCCATGATGATTGAGTTGTATATGCCGAGCAACACTTATATACAGTTTCTCTTATATTTTTTCAAGCTTAATTATTTATTTTCCGCAAGTTTAATTTGTTTTAACGCATTATTAGGCTTACCTAGTGGTAGGGACTAGGTGCCATCACGACATGTTCATGGTGGGTAACTGGGGTCGAGACAAATTGGTATCAGAGCTGTAGGTTCATAGGAGCTATGGAACAGAGGCTGGTTTATTAGAGTCTCTCTGATCATTTTTGAGACGTATGTACTTAACTACGAGAGACTATGTAACTATTTAGGAAAAATCTTCACTTCATTTGATCTCCTTGTCGTGCGATATTTTGGCATCAATTCTAAACTATTGTCTTTTATTCTCTCCCAGCTGGTGAGGATACATGCTACTTGAGATGATCAGGCACCCGCACCCCCTTCTGCAGCTGTCAGAGTGCATGGCCGGGGCAGAGGCCATGGATGCACATGTGGTGCAGCCAGAGCACCTGCACGAGCTACCGCCAGCATATCCACCTGGAGATCAGGCACCTGACACGCCTACAACTATTATCACTCCAGCCCTTCAGGAGACACTGGCACAACTTATGATTATGTACACCACGTTGGCTTAGGCAGGGTTGCTTCCCTTTGCTGCAGCCACATCCCAGGCCGGGGGAGGACCACAGACTCCCGCCGCCCGCACTTCAGAGCAGTGAGTGCATGTTGATAAGGTCCCAAAGATCATTCATTTATAGCCTACAGTACCAGATCAGCCCGAGAATGGGGCAGCTGCTTCTGAAGATGACCATCAGAGGCTTGAGAGATTCAAGAAGTATATCCTCCGATTTTCAGTGGATTAGCGATAGATTATTCCTTGGGATATCTAAAGGAGTGCCATCGTATTCTTTGAACTAAGGTTATAGCCGGATCCAATAGAGTTTCTTTTGCTATCTTTCAGCTTGGGGGAGCCGCCTATGATTGGTGGTACACTTGTGAGATAGATAGTCCAGTCGAGGCTGCTTCACTGACTCTGACCCAGTTCTCAGATATGTTCATGAGAGAGTTTGTCCCTTAGAGTCTCAGGGACGCGTGAAACGTAGAGTTTGAGCATTTGCGTTAGGATTCAGCATATGCTATCCGTTATACTTGATTGGCTAGGCATGCACCAGCCTTGGTTATTACTGTCCGCGAGAGAGTTTGCTGATTCATTGAGGGTATTATTCCACTTATTAGATCTAGCATGGCTCGAGAGTTGGAGATGGACATTCCTTATCAGTAGGTTGTGAGCATTGCTATGAGGATCAAGGGTATACTCGCTAAGGAGTGAGAGGAGAGAGAGGCGAAGAGGTCTCGAGAGTCGGGCCACTACTCTGGTGCCCGTACCCCAACAGTAGGTCATCATGGTAGGGGCTATATGGGTCGCCCCATTCATTGAGCTCTTCCATCAACCATCAGCTCTCTAGCACCTCCTAGACCTCGGAAGCCTTTCTATGCACCTCCACTTTCTAGCTCGCCTCCTGCGTGTGGTGCTTTCAGAGATCCACAACTAAAAAGTAATAGACACGGTCGCATGTAATGACACCAATTTTGATGACGTCCAAATCCACTACTAAAAAGTAATACACACGGCCGCATTCAATAAAATTTACCCAACTATGACTCGCGTGATAGAACAATGTTAAGAATTTCAAAACACCACAATTTATCAAAAAAATCAGGTTGATCGGGCCCGGGAAGCCACTGTTGCAAAGCTACTGGAATTGGAATTTCTACCCATTTTTCGCTTCTGCGGAAAGGAAACCGTAGAAGTGGTTCTACTTTTACGGCCATTTTATCGCTTCTGCAATTTTTATTTTGTTAATTTTACAGATCTCTATTCTACAGAACTTCTACCACAAAAGTGGTTACGCTTTTGCGAAAATCAGTCCGCTTCTGCGGTTTTCATCATCTTCCTCACTGACCCGATTTTTTTATAAATTTTTTATTCTCAACCCAATTTTTGGCTTCGAACTTATACTCAAGCTTTCTAAGTTAGTGCACTACATGAGAATATGATTCAGTTGAGACAACTTTTGTGATGCTTATCAAGAAAACTTCATTTAAACATATTATCGAATATCTTGCGAGCGAGTTAAAATAAACTCTTCTATAAACAAATTGGGTACTCAGAATTCCCACAAATTTGTTGTAACATTAACAGCGCATACAAACTTACACTCGACCAATTTTCCTTACCCTATTTTTGTACACAAATGAGAGGGGAATGGAAACATAGCAATGGCAGGATTTAAACGCACAAGAGGAGAAGAAGAGGAAACAGAGGGATAGACAATAGAAGAAAATACTTGATTTTCATGTGAGTGGGTTGTAACATGCACAAGCAAAGCAATGTAGATTTTTGGAGTACTTTGGAGATGGGGGAATTTAGGGCTGGAGAAACAGTGAGCAAATTTTACCTGAGCAACTGATACGTCTGAAGCTTGTTTTAAATTTAAGATCTGCTCAACTTCTGCAAAAGCGGTTATATCGCCACATCTAAGACCTCTTATGTGGTCTGAGATCCGCTTCTGCGGTCTGTTTACGTTTTTGCATGTATGCATCTGTGGTAGAAAATCCGCAGAGTCATACGAGGAAATTTTTGCACAGTTTCTGCAGCTACTAGTTTTGACCCTCCGGTCCACTCTGACCTATTCAAATCAACTCCAAAAAATCTAAAACTTTGCAGATTAATCAAAAATAATATTCTAAGCTATTTAAAAAAAATAAAATTTTAAAAACGACTAAAATTTTTAAAAAACAATGGGTTGCCTCCCACCAAGCGCCGCATTTAATGTCGTGGAACGACGCAAACAACTTTACCATTTTTCTCGCCACTTGGATGATATGAATTGGCACCAAGCTTGGAATCAAGCTTGTGACCACGAGCGATGGGGGGTGGTAAGTTTATGATCAAGCCAATCCTTAAATTCTTCATTTTGCACTTCCTGGCTTTCATGTGAGGAATGTTATTTTGCTTTCTTGCTTCCTCAAATTGTAAGATGTATGGCATGAGTTTTTCCTCCTCGCAGTCCTTTATTGATTCATGTGGTTCAACTTCCGTGTCACCGCACAATTCAATGTTGAAAAATACTTGGAATGTGTCTTCAAACCTCCAACTTGCAATTTTTCTCGGATTTTGACATCCTTCTTTTCCCCCGAACTAGAGTCAATTTCAACCAATATTTCATTCACACCGGATGACTCTAATTCCTACTTTTTCTTGGCATTATTAATACTCATAGGATCGGTTGGCGGATGTTCAATTCTTGAATCCTCATAGTAAAGCTCACTTTCTTCCTCGGAGGTTGACTCTTCTTGGCTTTCTTCCACACTCTCAAGTTGTTGGGCATAGTGAACCTCAACTAATATTTGCATTTGATCTTCCAAAGTGCGAATATGCTCATCATTGTGATCCAAGCTTTGTTTCAAGTCCCTGAGAGCAAAGGTGTACTTCTCCTCATTTTCAAGAATGGTATCCACCATGAGCATTATTTTCTCATTTTGAGCATTTGAGAGTTCTTCTTGGTTTTGATCAAGTGCCAAGGAAGGATTTTCAACTTCAATCTCCAAGGAAGGTCCTTGTCTTTCATTCACTTCCGAGGCTTTTTGAACCCTTAAGGCCTCAATCATTACATCCATTTGTGAGTGCAACCTTTTAAGTGCCATGTCATTTTGTAGGATATTCTCCAAAAGATCCTCCATGGCATTTTTCTCCTTGTTTCCTTCTTCAAGTAAACACTCTAACCTAAGCTTGATTTCTCCATTTCGGTTGTGCTCAGCTTCTTCTATTTCCATAGCCTTATAATTCTCATCACAAAAGGTAGATTCATCATAGTAGGGGCTTGGGGATTGGAAGGACAAATATGCACAATCATCCCAATGACCATTTTGGAAACCACACTTATCACAAATACTCCACTCATGGGTTTAAAATTGTGTGCACAATCCACCTCTGGAAAAATTTAAACAACTTTTTCACGAGTGTGGTCCACAATAAGGACAAGGGTCATCAAAGTATGAACAACCACTATCCAACAAATTATCATTATATGATGCCATTTTTCAAGAATAAGAAAAAAAAAGAAACGTAGAAAAATTGACCAAGCTAAGAAAAATAATTACACAAATATTCACAAGTTTGGACCAAAACACTTTCGTTTACTTTCCAAACAACCTAAATTACGCCAAATTGTTCAATTTTGGTGACGTCCAAATCCACTACTAAAGAATAATAGACACAGTCGCATGGAATATAATTTACCCAACTATGAGTCGGGATAGAATCCCAAAGAGAATATTGTGTAGGCAATTAGGAATGTATGAAAATTATCGCTTATCGCGCAATGCCAAATACTAAAAATTTTGGTTTTGAAAAGTGTGTATATCTATATGCAGAAATATAAACTAACCTAAAAAGCAAGTAAGGTGATCAATGGCCACAAGTATGAATGCATCAGGAATTATACTCAAGTAACGATCCAATGTATTTCATAATTTTACAAATATGAGCGAGTTTTTGTTAATTAGACACGAATAATAATTCTTAATTAGCTTCTTTCGAATACTAACAAGATTTCCTAATTGAATTATTCCTAAAACAATTAGAAGATTAAGCATACCCAGAATGGCTACAGGTAGTTCAATCCTATCCCTAGGTAGAATCTATAAAATGAGGGTTAACGCCTCAAGTTCTTGTCAATTAATCTTCCTCAACCCCAAATTATCTTTCCAAAATCAATTTGGAGTTAATAGGAGAGTCCTAGGGTTAGCTAATCCATTTGGAAATATTAAAGAACAAGAATAATTAAAATAACAATAACTCACTTCATAGATAAATAAAAATCATTCAATACATAAGCACAACAAGGTATTAAATATACACTTTAAATTTGAATATTTTCATAAATAAGAATTAAGTGTTGAATAAAAGACTACACACTTAGATATACAATACAAAGCAAGGGAATGAAGAAATAAACATAAATGGGTAAGAAAAGTTTAACCACAAGCTTCAATTTTCAAACCCAAAGTGTGTGTGGAAGAACCCTAGCTTGAAACTTGTGTGTATGCAAGAACCCTAGCTTCAAACTTGTTCTCTCTAGTCTATGAAGAATGAAAATAAGCCAAAGATCCCAAAATATCTATTTGGATGAGTATAAAAATGGTTTGGGGTTTAGAAAATATGAAATTTCTAATTTCCCAGTTCTGATGAACGACTTCCGCACCTGAGAAAGAATCATCGCAAGTGCAGCTCCGCAGAAGCGGAGATCCAAACACAGAAGCGAAAATCCTAATCAACACTGCCACCACAGATGCAATTAACCAAATGCAAATGCACTTCCGCAGAAGCAGATGCGGTTTGTGCCTGCTCGACCTATTTTGCAGAAGCGGTTATTTCTTCGTAGAAGCGGGATCGCTTCTGCGCCCATTCTTTAGCAGAAGCAGAATTATTGGAAAGTTTTTGCTTTTTTCACCTTTTTTTACTCAATATCACTTCAATATGGTTCAATTCACTTTGTAGCATCATTAACCTAAAAATCTAACAATAACCACCATGAACGGCCTCATTTTATATTTAAAAGGACATAAAAGAAAAGGAAAAGAGGATACATTGAGTGGTTAAATCACCACTCATCACACGTAACCCAGCAGCAGGTCATCATGGTAGGTGCTATATGGGTCTCCCCGTTTATTCAACTATTCCATCAACCAGCAGTGCTCCATCTCCTCCTAGACCCTAGGAGCCTTTCTATGCAGCTCCGGTTTCTAGCACGCCTCCTGCGTAGGGTGCTTTTAGAGATCAGCCCTGCAGACCTGGCCCCAGCCAGTCATAGCTACCACGTCCTCCTAGAGCTTGTTTTTTTAGAAAATCACTCTATCTATGATATGTGCTCTTTGATTGTATGAGCATGATTTTCAGGTATAGGTTTTGATGAATGACAAACAATGAAGTCAAGTGTCAAACAACGATATTATACGACAAACAATCGAGATTGAATGGCGAGAAGCATATTGATGACGGAATTGCATAGACAAGCCAAAGACGAGCTTAAATGTTCAAGACCGAAGACCCAAGGCGTAGGTCGTTAGGTAGAACCAATGTAAGAGCAACGTTTAAGTTATCTCGTCATTTGGCTCAACATAGGTCATCATAAATATGCATAAAATTATTTTATTAATCATATTTATCATAAACATATTTTAAATACTTCAAACAAAATGATGTTAAAGTTTTCATTTTAACCAAAATGATTTTTGAAGTAAGTTTTCAAAATTGGACTAAAATAATCGATTATACAAGTCAGCATAATCGATTATGTTATAACAGTGGCCAAAGTGTTTGAACACTGCCACAGAATAATCGATTATACAAAGTGCATAATCGATTATGTGATTACTGTTGCCAAAGTGTTTGAAACACTGTCTCAATATAATCGATTATATCAATTAGATAATCGATTATCCAGCGGAGAATCAGCTTTTGATTTTCGGAACGTTAGAGACATAATCGATTATCTCTATCAAATAATCGATTATTTGGCAGAAAATCGGGGATTCTGATTTTCGGAACGTTAGAGGCATAATCGATTATATGGATGAAATAATCGATTATATGTGAGCAGAATCTGATTCCGATTTTGTAACGTTAACAAATAATCGATTATGTGATATAAATAATCGATTATCTCAGCACAAAATCAGCATAATTAATTGTCAATTAAGCAACGGTCATGCACCCTTTTTCACCTATAAAAAGAGGTCTTTTGAGCTGATTTTAAACACACAACACCTCCCAATATTGATATACATATTGACATTATTTGAGCATCATTTTAGAGCTTTTGTTGAGCCATTTGAGAGACAACTTTGTGTTGTTCATAGAGCTAAATCTGTATCTCTTTATCTACTCTTTTGAGAGAGTCTTGTTGTAAGAAGAGAAAGGTGTTTGAGAAGAACATATCTTCTCATTGATTGTCGGGTTCGCTAAGTACCCTAAGTCTTAGTGGTTGAAGTCTTGAGGTGCGGTATCCTCGAGCAACTTGAAGTCTTGTAGAGTGTACATCTACGAGCAATTGTAACGGTTTGTTAGGCACCCGTAAGCTTAACGGAGTTAGTGGAATCTCGAGAGAGTCTCTCGGGGACTGGACTAGCCACAAGTTGTGGTGAACCAGGATAAATTCGGTGCGTTCTTTCCTTGTTATTTTAATTACCGAATTTATTTTATTCCTACAATTTTTATTCCGCAATATTTATCAATATTCTCGTGCCGCACTATTCACCCCCCCCACCTCTCTAGTGACGGGCATAAATCCTAACAATTGGTATCAGAGCCTAACTCTCTGAAAGCCTTAACCGGTTGAGAGCGATATATATTTTTGTTGAGAATGTTGAATGCAGATATAATGAGCGAAGGCCACTCTACTATTTTGCCTCCATTATTTGATGGAAGCAATTACACATATTGGAAAGAGCGGATGAGGATCTTCATCCAATCAAATGACTTTCGTTTGTGGCAAATCATTAAGAACGGTATGCCGACAAAGAAAGTTGGAGAAGCCATGGTTTCAAAGGAGGAGAATGAATATAATGCCAAGGCCATAAATATGCTATATTGTGCGGTGAATTCAAATGACTATCAGAGGATTTCCTATTGCACAACCGCCAAAGAAATGTGGGATAAACTTGAAGCCGTTTATGAAGGTACGCCTCAAGTCCAAAAGCATGTGACATGGGACTCGGACAGCTCGTGTGATAAAACGACTGCCCTATGCTTCATGGCCGACGAAGAAGAAGAGGTAAGCACTTCTAACTCTTACTCGTTTGAAGAAATACAAAATGCCTATAATGAACTATATGGTGAATTTGTTAAAGCTTCCAAAACCATAAAAAAATTGAAGAAAACACTTTCTTTGCAAGAAAAAGATTTTGAGAAAACACTTTCTTTGCAAGAAAAAGATTTTGAGAAAACACTTTCTTTGCAAGAAAAAGATTTTGAAAAACAACCTTCTTTAAAAGAAAAAGATTTTGAAAATTTGACTTGTGATAATGAAAAACTAAAAGAAGAAAATGATCTTTTAGAAAATGACATTACTTTTCTTAAAAATAAAATCAAAGTTTTAGAAGAAGAAAATAGATTTTTGGAAAATGACAATGTCGATCTCAAAAATAAAATCAAGGAGATGAATGAAGCCTCTTTAAGTGTTCAAAGTTCAAATTGTTCTTCTTGTAGTTCTTTGAAAATAGAGAACATAGAACTTAGAAATACACTAGAAAAATGTAGTGTAAATGATTCTAAAACAAGTGAAGTAATTATAAAGGATGATAGAAATGAGGTTAAACCACCTAGAAACGACTCTAGGATTTTTGTTAATAAGTCTAAAACTAATCACTTTAGACCACCTAGACATAATTCTAGGAAGTTGATTAATAAGTCTAGAATGAATAATTTTAGACCACCTAGAAATGACTCTAGGAATTTCAACGCGTCTAGGAACAACAAATTTAGATCACCTAGAACGCATTTGGCTCAACCTAGACATATGCACAATTCTAATGTTATATGTCATTATTGTAACCGGGTAGGACACATTGCACCCGTATGTTTTGCTAAACATAGAGATTTATGTGTTGATTATGATTATTATTATTCTAACCCCCAAGGACCCAAAAGAAGTTGGGTACCAAAAACCTATTTTTAGGTACTTTTGCAGGTGTGCTTGAAGACTACAATATTGTAGTAGATGCACCAAGCACGAAACCTTAATGCATCGAGGGGGAACGTCGGTTAGTTATCGTATTTTTGATAAAAACGTAATAGATGATATGTGCTAACAATTGATATTAATGATTGACTCATGATTCAATAAGTTTTATTTTGAATAACAATTGGTATCAATTAGTTTTATATTAAATGATTGATTCATGTTTTGATGAATATTTTGAGTTTAAATAAACAGTTGGTATATTTGCGAAAAAATGACCGTTATTATGACTAGTATGCTTTTACTAACATTTAGTACCATTTGATGTTGATATGATTTTGTTTCTAACAATTGGTATCGTCAATAGTTTAATTAACAATTGGTATACTCTTTTTACTAATGCCAAAAGGGGGAAGAATTTAGGCGATATGCATGCTTTAATTGAGGGGGAATCATATTGAATTATTTATATTGAATTGTTTGCATAAATTGTATGTTGAGATATAGCATGAATTTAGGGGGAATCAAAATGCATATCTCCTGTTGTTTGTCATTATCAAAAAGGGGAAAATTGTAGAAAATCACTCTATCTATGATATGTGCGCTTTGGTTGTATGAGCATGATTTTCAAGTATAGGTTTTGATGAATGACAAACAATGAAGTCAAGTGTCAAATAATGATATTATACGACAAACAATCGAGATTGAATGGCGAGAAGCATATTGATGAATTGCACAGACAAGCCAAAGACGAGCTTAAATGTTCAAGACCGAAGACCCAAGGCGTAGGTCGTTAGGTAGAACCAATGTAAGAGCAACGTTTAAGTTATCTCGTCTTTTGGCTCAACATAGGTCATCAAAAATATGCATAAAATTATTTTATTAAATCATATTTATCATAAACATATTTTAAATACTTCAAACAAAATGATGTTAAAGTTTTCATTTTAACCAAAATGGTTTTTGAAGTAAGTTTTCAAAACTGGACTAAAATAATCGATTATACAAATCAGCATAATCGATTATGTTATAACAGTGGCCAAAGTGTTTGAACACTGCTACAGAATAATCGATTATACAGAGTGCATAATCGATTATGTGATTACCGTTGCCAAAGTGTTTGAAACAGTGTCTCAATATAATCGATTATATCAATTAGATAATCGATTATCTAGCGGAGAATCAGCTTTTGATTTTCGGAGCGTTAGAGACATAATCGATTATCTCTATCAAATAATCGAATTCTTGGCAGAAAATCGGGGATTCTGATTTTCAGAACGTTAGAGGCATAATCGATTATATGGATGAAATAATCGATTATATGTGAGCAGAATCTGATTCCGATTTTGTAACGTTAACAAATAATCGATTATGTGATATAAATAATCGATTATCTCAGCACAAAATCAGCATAATTAATTGTCAATTAAGCAACGGTCATGCACCCTTTTTCACCTATAAAAAGAGGTCTTTTGAGCTGATTTTAAACACACAACACCTCCCAATATTGATATACATATTGACATTGTTTGAGCATCATTTTAGAGCTTTTGTTGAGCCATTTGAGAGACAACTTTGTGTTGTTCATAGAGCTAAATCTGTATCTCTTTATCTACTCTTTTGAGAGAGTCTTGTTGTAAGAAGAGAAAGGTGTTTGAGAAGAACATATCTTCTCATTGATTGTCGGGTTCGCTAAGTACCCTAAGTCTTAGTGGTTGAAGTCTTGAGGTGCGGTATCCTCGAGCAAGTTGAAGTCTTGTAGAGTGTACATCTACGAGCAATTGTAACGGTTTGTTAGGCACCCGTAAGCTTAACGGAGTTAGTGGAATCTCGAGAGAGTCTCTCGGGGACTGGACTAGCCACAAGTTGTGGTGAACCAGGATAAATTCGGTGCGTTCTTTCCTTGTTATTTTAATTACCAAATTTATTTTATTCCTGCAATTTTAATTCCGCAATATTTATCAATATTCTCGTGCCGCACTATTCACCCCCCCCTCTAGTGACGGGCATAAATCCTAACAGTTTTGAGTGTGGTGATTCCTGCTATGTGCTGAGGGATTGCCCTAGACACGGGAGGAGTGCACTTTCATAGGCTTTTCATCCATACCATGCTCAGAAGAGTTCTCAGGCCATGATCATAGCTCCAACTACTACCCCATTTGCCCAGCCAGCTAGGGATGGAGATCGGGGAGGTATAGGTCGCCCTCGAGGGCGAGGCCATGCCAGATATTATGCCATTTCTGCTCGTACCGAGGTTGTTACCTATGATTCTGTCATTATAGGTATTATACTAGTTTGTCATAGAGATGCATCGATTCTATTCGATCCAGGATCTACTTTTTCTTATGTGTCTTCTTATTTTGCTCCACATTTGGGTGTAGCCCGAGATTCTTTGAGTTCTCCTGTTTATGTTTCTACTCATGTGGGAGATTATCTTGTCGTGGACCACGTTTATCGGTCATGTTTGGTTACTATTTGTCTTTTTATACCAGAGCAGATCTATTGTTACTCAATATGGTGGATTTTGATATTATCTTGGACTGGTTGTGTCCCCACTATGCTATTCTTGATTGTCAGGCCAAGACCATGATGCTGCTATGACATGTATTTTGCGTGCTGAGTGGAGTGGTACCTTAGATCACACTCCTAGTATAGTAATATCTTTTCTTAAAGCTCGACATATGGTTGAGAAGTGCTGCGTCATGTATTTTGCCTATATGAGAGATATCAGTGTTGATACCCCTTCTGTTGATTTGGTCCCAGTGGTACAGGATTATTCCAATGTGTTTCCAGCTAATCTTCCAGGCATGCCTCCCAATAGAGATATTGATTTTGGCATTGATTTGTTGTCGGGCACCCAGCCCATTTCCATTCTTTCGTAATGTATGGCTCCTCCTAAGTTGAAGGAGTTGAAGGATCAATTACAGAAATTGCTTGATAAGGGTTTTATTCGACCCAGTGTTTCACCTTGGGGATCTCATATCTTGTTTGTGAATAAAAGGGTGGTTTTATGCGTATGTGTATCGAGTATCTCAAGTTGAAAAGGTTACAGTGAATAATCGTTATCCTTTTCCTCGTATTGATGATCTATTTGACCAGCTTCAGGGCGCACATGTGTTTTCCAAGATTGATTTGTTCTCAACTTACCATCAGTTGAAGATTCGGGAGCCAAATATCCCGAAGACTACCTTTAAGACTTAGTATGGTCATTACGAGTTCCTCGTTATGTCTTTTGGGCTGACCAATACCCCAGCAACTTTTATGCATTTGATGTACAGTGTGTTCAGGCTCTATCTCGTCTCGTTCGTCATTATTTTAATATATGATATTCTTGTATACTCTTAGAGTCGGTAAGATCACGAGTAGCACTTGAGGATAGTGCTTCAGACCCTGAGAAAGAAGTGGTTATATGCAAAGTTCTCAAAATATGAGTTTTGGTTGAGTTCTGTGGCATTCTTAGGCCACGTGGTATCGAGTGAGGGCATTCGGGTGGATCCGAATAAGGTAGAGGCAGTGAGAGCTGGCACAGGCCCTCTTAAGCTATAGAGATTTGTAGTTTCCTTGGCTTGGCATATTAATACGATCATTTTGTGGAATGGGTTTTCATCGATTGTAGCCGCTATGACTAGATTAACCCTGAAAGGTACTCCATTTCAGTGGACAGATGAGTGTGAGGACATCCTTCAGAAGCTCAAGACAGCCTTGACTACACCCCTAATTTTGATATTGCCTACTGGTTTGGGGTCTTATGCAATTTATTGTGATGCCTCATGGATTGGACTTGGAGTGGTGTCCATGCATGATAGTAGGGTGATTGCCTACGCGTCCAGATAGTTGAAGATACATAAGAAGAATTACCATGTCCATGACCTTGAGTTAGCTGCTATTGTTCATGCCTTGAAGATATGGCTTCATTATTTGTATGATGTGCCTTGTGAGATTTATACTAATCATTCGGAGTTTGCAGCAGTTGTTCAAGTAAGGAAATCTAAATTTGCGCTAGAGGAGGTGGTTAGAGTTGCGGAAGGATTATGATATTACTATTCTATATCACTCGGGCAAGGCCAATGTAGTGGCGGATGCCTTGAGTTGCCGGGTAGAGAGTTTGGGGAGTTTGGCATATTTACAAGCATTAGAAAGACATATGGCGATGAATGCTAAGGCCTTAGCTAACCAGTTTGTAAGATTAGAACTTTCGGAGCCCAGTTGGGTTCTAGCCTGTATGGTTTCTTGATCTTCACAATTCGATCGTATTAGGGAGAGGCAGTTTGATGACCCTCATTTACTTGTCCTCAGGGACACAGTTCACCATGGCCATGCCAGAGATGTGACCATTGGAGATGATGGGGTATTGAGGATGCAGGGTCAGATTTGTGTGCCCAACATTGATGGGCTTCGGGAGTTTATTTTAGCAGAGGCCCTATAGTTTGCATAATTCCATCCATCCGGGTGCCACGAAGATGTATCAGGATTTGAGGCAGCGCTAATTTTGGAGGCGGATGAAGAAGTATATAGTTGGATATGTAGTTAGATGCCTTAACTGCCAGCAAGTGAAAAATGAGCAGAAGAGACCGGGTAGGTTGCTTCAGCAGATATAGATTCTAGAGTGAAAATGGGAGACAATCACCATGGAATTTGTAGTTGGTCTTCCTCAGACTGTGAATAAGTTCGATTCCATTTGGGTGATTATGGATCGGCTGACCAAGTCCGCTCATTTTATCCCAATGGGTAAAACTTATTCATCGGAGCAGTTGGCAGAGATTTATATCCGGGAGATTGTTCGTCTGCATGGCATTCCAATTTCTATTATTTCAGATAGAGGTACTCACTTTACATCACGGTTTTGGAGGGCCATTCAGCCGGAGTTGGGTACTTGGGCAGAGTTGAGCACAACATTTCACCCCAGACGTATGGACAATCCGAGCGCACTATTCAAATTCTTAAGGATATGCTCTATGCATGTGTGATTGAGTTTGGAGGGTCTTGGATCAGTTCTTGCCATTGGCGGAGTTTGCCTACAACAATAGTTATCAGTCCAGCATTCAGATGGCACCGTATGAGGCTTTATATGGTAGAAAGGGCAGGTCTCCGGTAGGTTGGTTTGAGCCGGGTGAGGCCAGGCTATTGGGCACAGAAGTTGTTCAGGATGCATTGGAGAAGGTCAAGGTGATTCAGGATAGACTCTGTACAGCCCAGTCCAGACAGAAGGGCTACATAGATTGGAAGATTAGTGATCTTTCATATATGGTCGGAGGCGGGTTCTGCTTCGGGTTTCACCTATGAAGGGCGTTATGAGATTTGGGAAAAAAGGGAAGGTGAGTTCGAGGTTTATTGGCCTTATTGAGATTTTGAGGCGAGTTGGGGAAGTTGTTTATGAGTTTGCCTTACCTACCAGTTTGGCCGGGGTTCATTCGGTATTTCATGTTTCGATGCTCCGGAGGTATCTCGGGGATCCGTCGCACATATTGGATTTCAGTTCAGTCCAGTTGGACAAGGATCTATCCCATGTTGAGGATCCAGTATCAATATTGGACATGCACATCAGAAAGTTGAGGTCAAAAAACATTGCTTCAATAAATGATTAGTGGCGGGGTCAGTCGGCCGAGGAGGCGACCTAGGAGACCGAAAGGGATATGTGCAGCTGATACCCTCATCTTTTAACTACTTTAGGTATGTTCTATATGCTCCCTCGAGGACAAATGAATGTTTAAGTGCGGGAGGATGTAGCGACCCGGCCAGTCGTTTTTAGAATTTATGCCCTGATCCCCCATTAATTGTTCTCCTAAGTTCTTTTCTGCTATTTTCGTTTGTTGGGACATTGTGTGTTGGGTTTCGGAGAGTTTTGGGACACTTAGTCCCTGAATGAGAGGTTAAGTGTTGGAAAGTGGTCCGTAGTTTGAACAGTGTGAAGATGACCTCGGAATGGAAATCTGATGGTTCCGTTAGCTGCGTCAGGTAATTTCGGGGTTGGAAGCGTGTTCAAGCTAATTTAGGCTTGAAATGCCGAAGTTGAATTTTTTAAGTCACTGATCCGATAGTGATTTTAGATTCGATGGTCGGAATAGGATTTCGAAGGTTGCAACAGCTCCGTCGTATCATTTGTGATGTGTTTTCAAAATTTCAGGTCATTCGAATGTGTTTTGGTTAGCTTTTTCATCGAAAGCGTGTTTTGATAAAATATGAAGCTCTTAGGCTCAAATCCTTGACTAAATTTAGTTTCTGGAATTGTTTTAGATGATTTAAGGATTAGTTTGAATGATGATATGTGATATGTACGTAGGTTTGGTTGAGGTCATGGGGGCCTCAGGTGTGTTTCGGATGCTCAACGGAGTTTTTCATAGTTGTAAAAATTGCAAAAATCCTTCAGCTGTTGAAGACCAAAAATCCTTCTTCGCGTTCGCAACTCCCCTCCCACATTCGCGTAGCATTGACTTCCTTCTTCAACGCGTTCGCCTCAACCTGCACGCGTTCGTGCAGAGTAATTCTTGAGAGGACCAGTTTCCTCATCGCATTCTCGTTTAGTCCTTAGCGTTCGTGAAGCTTCACATCTTCCTTCACCGCGTTTTCTTTCTATCTGTCGCGTTCGCATAGCTTCACCAGTCCATGCCTCCGCATTCGCAGTCTCTTCCTCGCGATCACGAAGGACATTTTTGGCAGCCTTCATTTTTTTTTCTTCGCAAACGCGAGACTTCGTCCGCGTCCGCGATGCTTTAAATACATGGACATATATAAACAATTCAAAACTGAGGGTTTGCTATTTTTATGAAAACACAAGCTTGGGAGCTCGGATTTGGAGAATTTTTGAAATTTTTCCGAGGGCAACTACTGGATTTGGGCTATTTGAAGTCAGACACTCGTGGCTAAGGCATGGTTTCTAGTTGATTTTTCGCTGGTTCGAGGTAAGTGGCTTGTCTAACCTTGTGGGAGGGGGGGATTGGGGGGTCAAGCCAACCTTCTGGGGGGACCTTTCCCCATAGGACATGATAATGATATTTGAATGCCTCGCACGTGAGATGACGAGCGCGTACTTAAACTAATTGTTGAAAATCCATTTTTACTTGAAGTACTTATATTAGGTTTTCTTGCTTACCTGTTTATTTTAATTGCAAGTTTAACTTATATTAGCTTAGAGAGGCATGTTTAGTTGACTTACTTGCCTAATTGCTTAAGGTGTCTTGTTTTCCCTCCGTGAAGCATGTTAGGCTAGAATTTACTATTTCTTGTTCTGTGTTTAGCATTTCTCCTAAAGGTTGAGCTCTTCTTGTGTACTTTAAATTTGGGACTATCGGACGGTATCCCAGGAGACCCCCCTGCATTAAAGTGTTCTGTGAGCACGTGACTTTTGCCTCGCTTGAATTACTCCCATAGAATTCTTAAAAATTAGGATTTTCCTTTTACTTTTTGATTTTTAGATTTAGTTACGTATTTTTGTGTGTAATTTTATTTGTGTGTGCATGATAATTCATAAAAAAATAATACAAAAAAAAAGCACATTTGCATTTAGGACCTCATTTTAATATTTTTAGGTTTACTAGTTAATTAACGAAAATAACAAAAATTATCCTTTGCATTTTGATTTTAATTTTTTATTTTTCTCCTTAGTTTTCTTTTAAACTAGGAGTTAGTTAATTTCTTAAAATTAACCGGTTTAATTTTAGAGATAAATCAGGTCTTTTTATTTTTAATTTTACATTTAACAAAATCTAAAATATGAGAAAAGAAGAAGAGAAAATGAAAAAGAAAATTGAAAATAGAGGTCTTAATAAAATATCCAAGTTTTGGGCCAATTTAATAGCAACCCAAGCCAAGCCCGTTCAAAACCCAGGCCCAACCCGAGTCTCACCCGGTCTAGGCCCCAAATCAATCAAAAAGACATCGTTTTAATCAATCCACTCAGGACCGTCGAGGATATCTACTCCAATGATCTTGTAGCCCCCTTTCATTAATATAATTCTGTCCACAAGCGTACCACCCCCCCCCCCTTTCTGTCATCTCTCACACCGTCCCCCACCATCTGCAGCCGGCCAAAAATCGCCCCTGTTAGCGGCGATTGGCCAATCTCCACCAAAAATACACCAAAACATCTCATACAACTCCTTTTTCTAAATCCAAACCCCTTTCACCTTAAATGCCACTCGACTTGTTCAAATAAGCAAAACCCTAGCGCCCCCTCCGCCGTGTCCAGCGGCGCTGCCTCAAAATCCCACCAAACTTACACCCGAGACTCGCCTTAAACCCCTCTTCCAAATCCCAAACCGGATTCCTTCAAACCCGGCTTGAACCTTTTGAATCCCAAATCTAGGGTTCAGGTCAAGGCTTGAGGCAAAGTTCGAGGGTTATCAGTGTTCTAGTGGTTCCAAAAATGATGTTATGTGTTTGTTCTTGGCAAAGAACAAGCATATAACATTATTTAGGGATCAGATTTGAAGTCAGTCAAGTGGAGGCCCAAATTAGTAAGTTTTCGTGATCTTTCTTCCTTTCTTTATTTGTCTTTATTCTGCATAGTGAATTTTTCTTTTAATTTTAGTTGGCTTCCCCTTCATGTTTAATTATTCTTCATGTTTAATTGATCAAAGGTTTTAAGTTTTTCTTGCCAATCTTCTTAGAGTCTTTAATTGATTTTTCTCCTTTTCGTATTGTTTTTATGATTTTGTTGTGTTTATTGGTGTTTGAGTCTTAATTTTCTGTTTGACTAGTATAGATAGCATGATTTTGGATTAAGTTTGTTCTTAATTTTTGGTCTAGTTCATAGTAGTAGACTGTAATTGTTAATTAGAATAAATTCTTGTTCTAATTAGGTTTAGATGGATTTTGGTAGATTAATTTTAGGGATTTTGATAATTAGACCATGTTTGGTTATAGCTGAACATTTCCAGCTCCTTGGGTAACTAACCATGGTCATTCTTTGACCAAGGTAAAAAAGGGCTTGGGTTAGGATGATATAGGTTAGTAATTTCAGAACTAATTCAAGGGTAGTATAGGTAGCTTATTTTACTCTAAAATGCAAACCTGAAACTTACCTCTCTCTATGTTACTCTTCATTTCTTGTATTTCAACCATGCCACACTTGCGGTTAAACTTGATTAATACATGCTCTTCCCTCACGGAGAATTCCTCTCGACAAACCATTTTTCTTCCCTTGTTTCAATCACCGAAAATTTGTTAGTTTAAAATGGTGGTTAGTTGATGGCATTCTTGCCGCACCGTCCTTCCACTGCCTTGCTTTGTATTGCCTGACTTCCTCTAAATTGCCTGACTTTCCAACCGAGTTTTGTGTTCCCCAATTTCTGCAACCTGAGTGCTTTTAGACCCATACTATTGTTTCAACTTTCCGGCCCTTTTCGCCTGAACCTTCACATTTCACATAACATTTCCCCAATATTCCGTCGGTAAAACTTCTGTCGACTTCCCTATTCCACTTCACATCACATTGTTGTTGACATGCTCTGACCACATTATGCTTTACCATTTTTGGAAGCTGGTAGTGCACTTTGAAATCCTTTCCTCTACGGAGAGCTTCCCCGAAACAAATGAAATTTCTGCCCCTGTTTTAATCAAAGAAAAATCTTGTCAGTTTAAAGTGGTGGTTGGTTTGTGGGCTTGCATTCTACAGCGATTTTTTGATTCATTTGCCATGATGACTGGCTTCCACTTGAAGACCTTTTATGGACCAACACCTTTTCTGTCACCCTTATCACGTATAGTGCACATGGCATGAACCGGCATCTCCCTAAACATTCATCTTTCACATGAATCCCACAACGTATCCATTGCCCTACTCCGTGTATATCTTGTTCTTTCTTGACTTATACGATCGCCTCGGTCTTGATGTCCGTTACTCCCTTTCTTATCATGATATCTTTTATTTCTTGCCCAACCACTTCCTCTGTCATCCTTAGCACAGAACATATCTCTTCTTCATTAAAATCCTTTACATTATGTTTGTTGCTCTACTTCTAAACTAATTTTGACCAACCCTTATGCCTTACATGAACCCCCAAAGCATGTTGATTGCCACCTACAGTATGTTGTTCTCCCAAATTAAAACCCCTAGCCCCTGACCTCGAAGTCAATCGCTTTTTCGCTTGACACTTGTCACAGAAAACATTGATTCTTCGTTTGGACCCAATATCCTTTATTTGTTGCATTGATCATGAACTGACGTGTACCAAACTTTATGTTTCCCCGGGATCCCCTAAATCATGTTGATTATTACCCTTTGTCTTGTTGTTTCTCTTGGCTTGTGACCCTGTTTTGTGCAACTGGAAAGCTGGTGGAAAATTTTGAAGTCATTTCTCACTTGTTACGATCAAACAGACTCAGAAAGAGGAAGCGAATAAAACAAGGGAACGGAGTGAAGGACAAAGGAAAGAGACGATTCCTAAAAGAGAAAATTATGAAGTTAAGACTTACTAGATGGGGGTACCAACTCTAATGAACATGACATGCACCTATAGTTATTCTGCAATCAAACTTGATGTTCAGCTCTTGATGTACATTTTCGCTGTGAAACTGGCTTCAATGCTCCTCTTATCCAAATTTGATTCGCATTCCTTATTCGGCTTATAGTGCCCAAATGGTTTTCACCATCAAGCCTCTCTCATTTTGTTCTCTTTTTCTCAACATACCGTCGTCTCAAGGTGCCTATGAAGGTTTTCACCCACAAAACTCTCTCATTTTTTATTTCTCTCAGCTTTCATTACTTTGCGATACCCGTGAGGGTTTTCATCAATGTGAACTCATTTTCAGTTTTCTAGCTTGGACCGGAGTATTACCCCTGAATGAATTATCCTTACCTGCTTGACTTGGCATTTCTCGAAGACTGATCGAAAGGTCTTCCTTTGGACTGTAATGTGGCTTTTGGATGGGGTTAGAACAAAAGGGTATAAAAGGCTCAAAACAATTTCAAAATGGGGTTAAAACTACAACTTTTGGAATCCAACTTCTTTCTACAATCACAACTTCTGCCCCACTTTCTTGCTTGGGGACTTTTGGAATTTTATTTTTGTATGACTGAACCTGAGAGAGGCTGCCTACGTACCCTTTCGGGATCAAGTCAAACATAGTTCACGTCATAGAAACTACGTTGTTGTGATTTTCTTTCTCTTCTTTTCTTTCTATTTTTGTTGCTTTTTCTTTCGTTTCTTTCTTTTCTTTTCTTTTCTTTTCTTTTCTTTTCCCTTTCTTCTCTTCTTTTCCTTTCCTTTTTCTTTTTTTTTCTTTCTTTCCTTTTCTTTTTTCTTTTCTCTTACCTTTCGATCTTGTGTTTCTGATCTTTGCTACTGATTCCGAAAGAGGGGTATGTAAAAAATAAGTAAGGCTCAAAAGGGGTAACGAAGGATAGAGTGTTTAGATAGCAGAACACAATGCCTCCAATCTTCGACATATGCCAAGTACAAACAACATAATTACACAACATTCGTAACATTTCTGATTGTGCCAGACTTGATAACCATATCCACGCATTTTCCTCCTTCATCTGTTAAATACGACGCACCATTGGGCAACACTCTCACTCTCAATACCATGAATGGCCCCCTGTCAATTTGACCAACTGGCTTTTGTGGTTTCTTTATGTTTTACTTGCCCTAGTTTCACATGGTTCGGGCTTCAAAGAGTCTCAACATATTCAAATCTGTTCTTATTTCCCTCAAGTGCCCCCATTGTCTTCAAAATGGTTTTATTGCTTCCCGACTAACATAGCTTTTAAAGATCAGACTGAGAATTATGTGTGCATTTCATGTCACTAGGACCAGCATTAGACAAAAACCAAAACAAAAGGGTAGAAAAGAACTAAACAAAGGAATGATTGGAAGTGACAAAAGACCAGAATTTGCATTAGACAAACAATGAAACAGTTCGAATAACAAGACAAGCAAGACAAACTGGAGTACAACCCTAGAATGAACCTGAAACAAACATTGCCTTGTTTAAACAACCCAATACGATTAAACAAGTTGTACAAAAATAAAAAGATAAGAGGGTTTGAGTCACAAGACAATATCTGGATTACAACCCTTCAAATAACCCGGACAACAAAATGAACCACCAAAACTCTCTTCCAACTGCCCTAGAAAAGAGCATCTTCCCAGTTACCAAGCACAGTATTTTACCCATCTACATCAATAATACAATGAACTTCACAAGTCTTCATCATATGATTCTTAACAAGTTTCTTTTGGGTACCTTTTGCCGGCTCGTTCTTGGGATCAACCTTTGATAGCACGGAAAGTTTATTAGCACATGGGCCTCCGAGGCTCTCAGAAGAATTCTCATATTCCTTTTCAACCCACTCAGTTCTGTTGTTCTCTGCCATTGTCTTTTGCCTTTGTATTGCAGGAGAAAGTCACTTTAGAACCACAAACCAACCACCTTGATATGACAATTGTTTTTCTCTTTTCCTTCTTTCTCTCTTTTTCGTACTTGCCTTTGCTTTCTTTTGTTCTTATTCTCTCATTCCCTCTTGGTTAGTCGTTGTTCCTTTCTTTTGGTTTTTCTCTCATTTGTTTTCGTTTCCTCTCTTGTTTTTCATCCATTTTTCCAGTTCTTCTCTTTTCTTTTCTTTTCTTTTCTTTTCCTTTTCTTCTTTTTCCGCTCTTTTCTTTTTGCCTTTGTTTTTACTTTATTTTCTTTCTTCTCTCTTTTTCTTGTTTTTTTCGCTCTTTTCTTTTTTTCTCCTTTTTATTTGGTTATGGTCGAATCCCATGTGGATTTCCTACGAATCAAGACCCCGTGTGAATCAGACCGAGCGTAGTTCTAGCAAATAAAAGGTAAACGACAATAAAATTTTTTGGAATTTTCTATTTTCATAACAATAAAACTGACCAATTTGACGGTGAAATACAGACTCGAAAATCAAACGGCCTATAACTCTAATCAAAAGAAATACAAACCCAAAAAACAAAATGACATATTCCTTCCCCTATATGTCAATTTTAACTCAAAATCTGAACGGTATTCACTTGAACACTGACTCTTTTTCTTATTTTTCAAATTAAAATAAATGACCCGGTCTGCAAACACGGCCTTTCAACGCCTCGGAGACGAAGTTTAAGGTTGTGAGGGTCAAAAATCAAAATATGACCGAAGGTGGCTGTTCAAAGTTAGCCTCCCGGTGCCCCGTTAGGGAATGTTTGGTTACTTTTAGCAAACACGGCATCACCTGATTTATTTATGACAACAATTAAAATTTTGACATATTTTGGGTTATTTTTGTAAAAGGAAGGTTGGACTCAATAAAGGTTGCCTACGTATCTCAGGCCCTGTGAGAATCAAACCATGCGTAGTTCGGACAAATTAACTGAACTATTTTAACAAACAATAAAACAAGACTCTTTTTCTTTTCTTTTTCAACAAACAATAAAATAGCTTAAAAATAAAAGACTCTTTTTCTTTTTTCTCATTTTCTATGGCAAAACAAACTATTTTTCTCTTTTTCATTTTCGAAAACAAGACAAAATAACGATTTTTTTTCTTTTCATTTTCAACAAACAACCTATTTTTCCTAATTAAACATAAAGGCTCTTTTTTTATTTTTATCAACTCAACCTATTATTCGAACTAAAAATAAAGACTCTTTTTTTTCTTTTTCAACAAAACACCATATTTTCTCATTGGCAAATAAACTATTTTGAAACAAGAAAAACAAAAATCAAGACTCTTTTTCTTTTCTCATGACAAAACAAACTATTTATTATTTTTCATTTTTGCAAACAAGACAAACTAAAAATGATGGACTCTTTTTTAATAAAACAACTATTTAAAAGTAAAATATTTTTATATTTTCTCACAATTTCGGCAGAGTTCCGACAGTACTTGGACATTGATTTTTTCTAAAACAATCAATAAACTCTCCCATTTCTATTTTCTCTTTTTTTTTCTTTTTTTCTTAATTTTATAACATTACTGAGATTCAAAAGCCGGTCAATATGCAAGCCCGAATAAATAAATGAACAGAAAACAAGTAGGATGCATCAGGATGGTCTTTTCATTTCAGGTTGCTAGCCCTAGACGGACTCACCCCCTGTGTTGAGTCCCTTAAGACAAAATGCACATGATACAAATAAACGTTCATACTAGGGATCCGGCATGAGGCTGAGTTATTCTAGGTTCAAAACCTGGGTGTTTATTCTACACCTAGCTTACCCGAGCAGATAGCTCGAGCCGAGGAGGAGGCGGCAATCCGAGAATACAGAAGCTTCCTCGGCTTTGCGACTTATCCAAACCTCGTTCTAAATTGGGATTTGACACTATACAGAAAAGAAGTCGTACACCGAACACCCTTCTTCACGATTCAGAAGACTCAGAGAGGAGATGGGTTTCGGCACAGTTTATATACAGTTCACGTAATATCAAAGCGGTAAAAGCAATCAATTAGCACATAAGCACATATCATGTAACAAAATCAGATAAAGACAAACACAACAATTATTCTAAGCTCGAATTCTGAACCCTGAACAAAACGTTCTGGGTTCTTGTCCTCAGTAGAGTCGGCAGAGCTGTCACACCTCCTTTTTCCACACTTACCTGCAAGGGCGTATAGGAATTTCTCCATTTTAAGAGACAATATTCGGATCGGGATTATTTATTTCAGAGTCGCCACTTGGGACAAGGCTGGTTTCTTGCTGTCCCAAGTCACTGATTTTATTGAATCTCGTACCGAGAAAAATTTTGACTTCCGAATAGAGTCTGCGAACCAGAAATTCTGAATAAGGAATTCTGTTGACCCGAGGGAAGGTATTAGGCACCCTCGGATCCCGGGGCTCTAGCACGGTCGCTTAAATTGCTACGAATGGCTAAAATCTGATTTTAATACATGAAATGCCTATGCGCCAATTTTATGCTTAACCGCTTTTATTTAACATAATATTTATTTAAGAGAAAGTGAACGTCGTTTAAAGTGTGTTTTCGGATTGCGCCGCATCAAATAAACCCATAATCCTTGGCACACTTTATTCAACATTTTAGGATTTGGATTTGGGCCGCATAAAATGCCCACCCGTATTTAGGAATGTAATTTCTTAGAAATGCACCTAATAGAATCTAACACGTTGTAATCTTTTAGGAGGGACTTGAAATTCGCTAACGGCCCTTCCCGATTTCTAAAATATTTTTTAACCTTTATGGAGGGCCCTGTAATTTTGTTTATTGGGCGAGGCGCGCCTCAACAGCGTGCGAGTCTCAAATGAACTCGGGTGTGCAATAACAAGAAAATTTGGCTCATGTGTAACAAAGACTGGCCTACAAATCCGATAATGGCCTACTCGCTTTTTGTATCATACACAGCACAAATGTCTTAATCAAATTCACAAATGTAACCAAATGGGTCAATAAAATTTTATTTTTAGTTTAATATGCCTTCTGCTCTATTCAAGCAAACCCCATTCCTATTCAATAAAACACTCTTCTAAAACAAATCAGGAATTCTCTACAACTATTAAGTTCTCTAGGCATCAAGGAGGAAGTATTTATCAATAGCTTTGAAGATTGACGAAACATGAAGGCAACAAGCGGGTACGACAAAGAGGAGCAGGCAGCAGCACATCAAAATTTTCAGTAATTACAATAGTAAAGCAACAACAGTCTGAGCCAAATATACACAAAAATGAACACGCCATTTTTCATGAAGCAATAGCACATACTCAAGAATGTATGCCTAGAATACTCACGTAATTGTTCAGACCAAAACTAATACCTCTTTTAGCTCAAAATTTGATCGGAAAATAGAATCCTGACCATAGATCCACGACAATGGAGACCTCGACTTGAACCAACAGAAATTTCACAACAAAGACTCGGCTCCTCACTGCCGGAACAAAACGAACGAGAAATGCCCAAAAAGGTTGAAAATGTAAGGCTGGAGCTCAGCCATAAATCCAGCCAAAACAACAGCAATCAACAGAAGCTTGACGACCTCGAAACTTCAATGCCTAGATCCGAACCGATCTCGCAAATGAGCTCCAAAATGGACTCAAATCAACGAAACTCCAGCAACAAAACGAAGCTTAAAAGCTGAAACAAATCTTCAAATAGAAATTTCAGAAACTCAAATTTTCTTCAAATTTCTTCGAGTCTCAACACTAGAAAATCCAGTTGTCGAACAAAATCAACATATACAAAAATAGGGCAAGACCAACGGACTTAAAAAACAACTGAAGCTCTGAGTAAGAGTTTCGACATTGAAGCCATGCTAGAAACTTCAATTGGATCTCACGCGACTCAACCTCCATCGGACTCCATTGAAAACCAAAGATCTTTATGCGTGTGTGCGTGTGTGTTCAGTTGGCGAGCCAGTAGTATCCAACAACCATGATTACTCAGCTACATCTTCAACCAAACTCCATTTTCGGAACGAGAATCCGAAATTAACTGAAGAAAACGGAGCTCTACATCTTATTTTTTTCTTTTCTGGGTGACCTAGATGGCAGAGTGTCTCTAACAACAGGAGAAAATGTCTCTGTAAAATCACACCCTCAACCTGGGTATCACCTCTAATAACCAGCCTTGCTTTATATCTCTCAATAGTACCATCAGATTTGTATTTTATTTTGTAAACCCACTTACAGCCAATAGGTTTCTTACCAGGAGGAAGGTGTACAATGTCCCAAGTGTTGTTAGCATCCAGGGCATCAAATTCCTGCCTCATGGCATCCTGCCAAGCTGGGACAGATGCAGCTTGAGAGTAATACATAGGTTCAGGTTCCAAATTAGAGGAAGAAGAACCAGAAAATGCAGGAAGTTGGCACACATAATCCTTTAGGTAGGAAGGAGGATTGTGGTGTCTAGTGGATTTTCTGGGTATGGTAACAGGCTGAGAAGCAGGTAAGTCAGGAGAAGGAATATCAGGATTGAAAGAAGAAGAAGCACTGGAAAGAGGTGAGGCAGGAGAAGTAATATCAGGATTAGAAGGAGGATCACTGGAAAGAGGTAAGGTAAAATTCTGTTCAAGGGTGTCATCAGAGAAAGGAATAGGTGGAGGAGGTGAAGAAGTAGGAGGTGCTGTTTTGAAAGGAAAATGAGTTTCATGGAAGACAACATCTCTAGAGACAAAACATTTCTTAGAATTTAAATCATACAATTTGTATCCTTTCTTGCCAAAAGGATAACCTAGAAAGACACAAGAATGAGCTCTAGATTTTAGCTTATCCCTTTGAGGAATAGGAACAGCAGCATAAGCTAGACGACCAAAAGCCCTCAAGTGAGAGTAAGATGGGGGAGAACCATGTAAAATTTCATGAGGTGACTTATGGTGAAGAACTCTGGATGGGAGTCTGTTAATGAGGTAAGTTGCAGTTAACAAGCAATTTCCCCAAAATGAGACAGGTAAACCAGACTGGAAAAGAAGGGCTCTACATGTTTCAAGTAAAGTTCTGTATTTTCTTTCAACAACCCCATTTTGTTGAGGGGAATGAGGATAAGTGGTTTGATGTACAATCCCCACCTTACTGAAAAGGAAATCCCTTCAGCACTGGAACCCAGTTCCAGGGCATTATCCCTCCTGACAGTCTGGACCATAGTGTGAAACTGAGTTTGAACATATGAGATAAAAGATTTAAGTAAAGGGAAGGCATTGCTTTTAGATCCCATCAAATCTGTCCAGGTGGCCCTAGAGAAATCATCAACTATGGTGAGAAAGTATTTACTGCCAAAGGAAGTAGAAGTATGGTAAGGATCCCAAGTATCTACATGTATTAGTTGAAAGGGTCTAGTAGTACTAATGCTATCAGGAAAAGGTAATCTGGTATGTTTTGCCATAGGACAAATAGGGCAAGGAAAAGGTTGCTTAGAAGCAAAAGGAAAAGATAAACCAGAAATATGTTTCATATTAGCAAAAGAAGTATGTGCTAATCTCAAATGCCAAATGTAATTCATATCAAAAGTGGCAGCATTATTACAACTGGAAGTATGTACAATTGAGGATGAGCTAAAATGTTTGCTGTCAGAAACAACATCATCATTACAAACATTAGAAACACTATGCTCAGAAGTAGAGGAGGATTTAGAAGAGGTAGAAGAGGAAGGAGGCAGCCAAGAATACTTGTATAACCCAGCTTCCTACTTACCAAGATCCAGAAGCCTCTTCAGAGAAAGGTCCTGTAACTGGTAAAGGAGACATGAAGTTGGAGTTAACAGAACTAAACAATTTAATTGTTTCATCAATTTATGAACAGAAATCAAATTATGTTTGAAGGAAGGGACTAAAAGCACATTGTGAAGAGTAAGGGAAGAAGTTAATGCAAATGAGCCTGTACAGGTGACTTTTACTTTGTAACCATTAGGAAGGGTAACAAGGTAGGGGACAGTTAAAGGTATAATATCAAAAAGCAGATTTTTGTCATAAGTCATATGGATAGAAGCCCTTGAATCAATGATCCAGGTGACAGAATTAATATTTGTAAGCATGCACAATTTGGAATCAGAAACAAGACTCTCAGACAGCATAGTACCAGCAAAATTAGCAGAACACATGGGAGCAGGAGCTTGATCACTGGAATCCCTTGAGAGAGTCTGTTGAATCAAACTTATAATTTGATCACATTGCTGTCTGCTCAACCCTGGTATCACAGGTTGACTGGTAATAGGATCCCCAAGAGGAACAGACAAATTAGAATTCCTATTATCATCAGACACACAATCAGGGCCAGTAGAAACATGAGCAGCTGCAGATTTTCTTCCCTTGGTGTAATTATTGTTTTGAGGAAAACCATGGAGCTTGTAACACTTATCAATTAAGTGTCCAGACTTCTTGCAATATCTGCAGAATAAGTTTCCTCTATTTTGCTCAAAGTTGACTCAGGGTTTGAAATTAGAACCAGAAAATACAAAAAATTTGCCCTGGTTGGACCCAGCAGAATGCTTGTCAGTATGGGCATTGAAAGACATAGAGTCTGGGCTGATATGAGAGACAGACTTAACTTGTCTCTGTTTTTCGTCATTGAGCACAATGTTATAGACACTGTCAAGGGAAGGAAACTGCTGCATCATCAACAAATTACTCCTTACTCCCAAATATGTTTCATTCAATCCCATGAGGAACTGATAGATCTTGTTTTCATCATCTTCCTCGATTATACCATTTCTGGCAGCACAAGTACACCTCTGTCCATGGTTTGGGCACATTGTGCCCAATTCATCCCACAAACTTTTAAGTTTGTTAAAATATGAGGCTATATCAAGAGAGCCTTGGGATGTCTGAGAGAGTTCCCTTTTAAGTTCAAAAATTTTAGTCTTATTGGGGGTACCATATCGTTTTTCAAGCTGAGACCACATACTTTGGGCAGTATCAGAATATTGAACACTGTCAGCAATTTGAGAAGACAAAGAAGAGGTCAACCAGGACATAACTAACATATTACATCTATCCCATAGTCTCTGTTGGGTCACGTTAGTACTAGGCCGAGAAAAGGAACCATCAATGAAACAAATTTTATTCTTAGCAGACAAAGCCATAATCATCTTACGCTTCCAACCTCCATAACCACTACCCGAGAAGGGAGTGGAAACAAGGGACACACCAGGCACATCAGAAGAAGTTACAAACAAAGGGCTGGAAGAGTCAATAGAACCGGAATTACCACCAGAACCACCAACATTTGTGTTAGATGCCATATTCAAATGATGAATTAAAACAAGTATATTGAAACTGAAACAGAAGGCCCCACAAATATCACCAAATATCAGTATTCACAACCGAAACAAATTTTTCACAAATAGAATCAAACAATCGCACATAACCAAAGAATAGGAACAGTGTTACCGTCCTTCTTCGCAACCGCAGAAGATCGGCCTTTTAACAACAGATAAAACCCTAGGTATGGGCCCTAGGAACAACCGTCAAAATTTTGCCGGAGATACCGTCAAGGATGTCGGAGCAGTTGTTGGAAACACGTTCTCAATGCAATATACTAAAACGTGTGTTCTTTTGTATAGGTTTTGATGAATGACAAACGAAGCGAAAATTGATATATGACGAAGTTCAAGAAACAAGCGCACAATTGATATACATCGAGATTCAAGCTCAAGACAAAGTTTTATAATTTAATTGAGTCATTCTTAATTGTGATCTTGATCCTACAACTTGACTCGTAACATGGCTTCTCTCATAAAACTATTTTCCAAAATCATGCATATTTAATTTAATGCTAAATGATTTTAAATCATGCATATTTTCATTAGTCAAAATGATTTTTAAATGCCTCTGAAAACTAGACTAAGATAATCGATTATGTACTAATGATAATCGATTGTTTTAAGCCAAGACTGCATGACAATCGATTGTGAACTAATGACAATCGATTGTGTTAAGGCAGTGAACATCAGGTTTCTTCAAACCTGCATGACAATCGATTGTGAACCTTATGACAATCGATTGTAATGAGGCAGTGTCCATCAAAGTTTTTCAAAACTCAGAATAATCGATTGTGAAACTAAAGACAATCGATTGTGAAGAGACAGTGTCCTTCAGATTTTTCAAAGTCACAAAATAATCGATTGTGAACTAATGACAATCGATTGTGTTGAGGCAGTGACTTCCAGTGATTTTCAAATTTATTAAATAATCGATTGTGAGTATATAACAATCGATTGTCAAGAGGCAGTGTCTAAAATGTTTTTCAAAAACTGATAAGTAATCGATTGTTAACTTTGTGCAATCGATTGTGAAGCTGACCGTTGTTGTAAAGTTTTCAAATACCGTCAGGTAATCGATTATTGATTCTGTATAATCGATTGTTGTGATTAAAATCCGGAAAAGATTTTTTGAACGTTATTGGGTAATCGATTATTGATTTGGTATAATCGATTGTTTTGATTAAAATCCGGAAAAGACTTTTTGAACGTTGCTGAGTAATCGATTGTTGATTCTGGACAATCGATTGTTTGTGGTAAAATCTGGAAAGGATTTTTTGAACGTTGCCAGTAATCGATTATGGATTGTAAGTAATCGATTATCATGCGTAAAATCTGGGATTGAATTTTGATCTGACTGGCAGACAATCGATTGTTGGGGTTTGACAATCGATTGTCAGTGAGTAAAATCAGCAACTCTTAATTGGCAACTAGGCAACGGTAATGCAAGTTTTTCAACTATAAATACAGCTTCATTTCAGTGTTTTAAAAACTACAACATACTACAACTGATCATTACATTGCTATAAGCTTGCATACTTTTGTTTATCATTTTATATTCAATTTCATAAAGCTTTTGAGAGCCATATTCTTGTCCAAAGTTGTTGTGATCCAGAGCTTACTTCTTTTACTCATATCTACTCATTAAGGAGTATTTTGTTTGAGTGTTTTAGTGTTGTATACACTTGTAAGAGAATTGTAATTCTCTTGTTGTAAGGAACTTGCATTTCCTTGGTTGAAGTCTTGGAGTGTTGTAACTCCGAGCAAAGGTGTTGAGGCTTGCGTCCTCAAGTTGTAAAGGTTGGTTAAGCACCCGGAAGCTTGACACGTTAGTGAAAATCTCGAGAGAGTCTCTCGGGGACTAGACTAGCCACACGTTGTGGTGAACTAGGATATATCTATGTGTAAGTTATTATTTATCGCACTTATTTACTTCCTGCAAATTTTAATTTCCGCAAGTTTACGCTAAATTTTATTATAACGCTATTCACCCCCCCCCCCTCTAGCGTTAAGCGTATTATCTAACAGCAGTAACAATAACACCCAAAACACCCGCAAAAATGAGTATCAAACCACCGGATAGCAGTCAAACGACCGATTTGACCACCAGAAACCCTAGAAGTTGAAAAACTCACCGGAAAATCTCCAAAAATTCTATAATAATCGATTGAACCGTTCAAGAGAAGAGGACGGTCATAGATCGTGAAGATAAAGGCCAATCGGAGTCAAAACCATCACTGACCTTTCGATCTCAGAAAACCCCAAAAATTTCATCAGAGAACAGTTCAAATGAACTACTGATTCACATAAAAGTATCATCGGATCATTATGTAGGCTCTGATACCATGAAAACATGCAAGAAATCATAGAATTTTAGAGAGAGAAAGTAGAGAGAAGGAGGAGAGTTTCGGAAGACTCTCGAAGAAGAGAGAAGATATTATTTCATCAAATGACCCCTCAAGTCTGTTTAGCAAACGACCCCTATACATATATACAAAATGACCCTTTACACATATAGCCTATTACATAGATAGCCTATTACAGAAATAACCCTATTACAGAAAATGACCTACTTACATACCATAGCCTATTATACAAATAGCCTATTAGGCTCAGATATGACTCCCTCATTGACTCAGAATGGTCCATGTATGGGTTTTATCATCATAGCCCTACATATCTCAACACTTTTGTCCTTACTTTTGTGCTCTCAGCAAATCTATGGGGGTCTGTGAAAGCTGCGATTCAGCTTTAGGGATCTCCGATATTCAGCTCCTTGCAGGCGTTAGTCTAGGGTCTATATATAGGTCTAGGTTATTTTTATGGGTTTTTAGGTTAAGGGGTATGGGCCTAGAATTTATGGGTTTTGAAATTGGGCAAAAAACAGTAAAAAAAAACTACAGAATTCATAAAGACAGGATAAACCAACCCGACACTAATTCCTCCTTCTAAACTTATATACAATTATAATATAAAAATACAAAGCTAATTTTATAATTAAAATAAAGTATATTAAATGATGACACTATTTTTTGGTGTTTTTTTCAAATTATATAAAAATAAAAACTAGGTGCTTTTTTGCATATTTTTATTTAAATTTATGAAAGATATATAAACTAAAAACAACTAAAAGAATAAATATTTTTGTAATTTTATTTTTTTGACGAAGTAAAATAAAAGAGTCAAAATTAACTGAAATAGCTATATTAGACCTAAACTAAATATTTTACGCTAAAATGCATACAATCTCGGGGAGGGTAAAAATCACATGTCTACATCAGGCATCAATAACAGCGAAGTAAATTCAAAAAAAACCAAAGGAACTAAAACCTTAAACATTACATGAAAACATAATGAAAGAACTAGATACAGTAGAAGAGATCATAAGGAAACGATAGAAGAAAGTATAGTAGAAGAAAACACATAGGAATCACAGCAGAGAAAATACAGTAAGAGAAACACATAGGAGTCACATTAGAACATGTAAAATTAAAGAAGCCCTAAGTCAAAAAAGAAGAACGGTTTCGAAAGCAAAGTTTTGGGAGAAACTTTGAGAAATCATTGGAAGACCTTAAAATAAACACAGATCTAGAACACATCTAGAGAAATCAGGAGAAACTCGAAAGGCTAGGGTTTCAGAAGAACCCTAGATGCGAGAAGGCCTGGAAAACGATCTGATCTAAGCCAGATGAGTCAGATAGCCTCATAGGACCAGGAAATGCTGGAGCAAAGCCATAGACGGCCGTGAAACTTGAATCGGCGAAGATTTGAGTAAAATCCTTCAAGGTCAGACCTTGAATCTTTAAGTAGCAGATGTATAAGAGCACATGAAGGTGAGTACAGGTCACCAAGGACTTGAGATGCCATGGATTCCGGTGAAAACATGGTAGAAACCGGTGGGGAAGACTAGGGTTTTGGAGAGGGATAGAGAGAGTTTGAGAGGCGAAGGGAGTTCCGAGGCGGCGGTCAAAATTAAAATGAGAGATAGGGCTAAGGGTTGGTAAATTAAAAAGGAAAGTGTGACCGAGGGCCGTTGATCAAAATGATCAATGGCCAGGATTAAAAGTACAAACAGACGGGTTTAATTAATGAGTCTGGGGTCGGTTACAAGATTGAATTGGGTCTCAAATTAGGGGCCTGTTTTAGGGTCAATTGGGAGGTCAAAAAATAGGCTAAAATTGAGTAGTTGAGGCCACAGTTGAAATAGCCAGTTATTCTCTTTTGATTTTTATAAAAATAGTAAAAGTGTTTAAAAAATTAAATTAAAAGCAATGAGTCAATAAATAATATATAAATATGAATATAAAGATATTGAGATTGATTTTGTGATTAAAAATGCTATTAAATCTGAAAGCGGGCTAAAATTACAATTGCATGCAATTTAATTTTAAAAACACCAAACGAGTTTGTAAATTTATGCAAATATTATGGAAAATATATTCTCGTGCAAACATGAGAATAAAAATAAATTATTTCCCAAAGTGGCAAGTTATGAAAATAATTATTGGATTTTATAGTGTAAAATAAGCCATAAATTAGTTTTAAAAATCCTTTAAAATGTTAAAACCCTTTGTGATGCTCATATATGCACGTATATGCTATCTTGAAAGTATTTTGGGTATATATAAAAATACGTAGGAAAAGATTTGGGTATCAACAATAAGCAAACCCGGAGTCTCCCAAGGAATACCAGTTAAACCTCCTATTTCTTCGAGCAAAGAAGTCACTTCAAGGTCCCCCCCCCCCCCGGAACACGGATCTGTCGCTATCCCAGAACAGTGTTGCAGCCTATATGATTTTCTTGTCAGGCTGGATATCTAGAAGAGAAGGCAAATTCTCTAAGTATTTGTGGATGAGCGTCTGATTACTGGAGTGGAGATCTTTCCACCAATTTAGCAGTCTTGGGTGAATGTTGGTTACCATGCCAATCTGGAGACTTCGTGCCACATTTCTGCAAAACAAAGTGTTAGACCCTTACCATGCCAGACTCGACTATTTAAAACTATAATTAGCATAAAAATTACTTAGTGCTCCAAATAAATGCACTGAATATGGTGGTTTCCGTTTGGGTTTCAAGGAAACCTGGTGGACTTTGGGCAAGGCTATCTTAATGAGTCATTATGTGGACAACATAACTGACTCGACTAGATTTGACCATGATGCATACACAGTTAAACAAAGTAAGGTTTCTATGGGGTATTAGACCGGTACCCTTGAGCGGACAACTCAAGAGAGAAAGGCACGGAACCGCCGACAGCACCGTTGATCGACTGGTTTTACTGCAAATATGCCTTTGCCAAATTTAAAAGGTGATAGTATTGGAAGATCGCAACCACTCATTATAAACGTTGCTATGGTATTTGTTTGGCACGAGTGGAAGATGATGTTGAAAATGCAATTACAAGAATGAAACAGATTGTCATGTATTTCCACGTTCATAAGATAATGATTACAATAATTGCTCGTAATTATACAAGTATTGAAGTAAAGCAGTAAAAGAAAGCATTTAAAGGAAAGAAAAGACATGAAGAGCCAAATCAGTTGCATAGTAAAGGAAATAAAGACAGTAAGTAAATACAATTTAAAGATAATAAGGTCACAAGTAGCATGCAATGGTAAAAGTCTAAAGAATTCCCTATCAGAGTCGACATGCTGTCGACGCCCCTTTTTTCTCGCGAAAATCATTCGAAAATGGGTACACGACATTTGGGAGACATTGATTTTTGAAGTTGAAGAGTCGCCTTCTAATGATTATAGTGCATTAGGACACTTTTTTTATAAGAATTTAAGATGAAGAAACCAGAGTTTCGGTAAGGGCTAGAAATTATCTCGAGAGGAAGGTGTTAGGCACCCCCTTAAGATCCACTAGTGTGGTTCCCGACTATACTAAAATTGTGACTTTCAACAACAAGAAAACAAATAGAAGTCTCAAGTAGAGAGGTTTTCACATAATATTGCAAGTAGGTTTAAGAGTTTAAAAATGAGAGGAGTAGAAAGTTTAGAAAGATAGTTTTGAATAACTTAACAGAGAGTAATAAGTAAAAGGGAAAGGGGGGTTCTAGGTTTGCAAATGATATGGATCACATCAATGCAATACCCGGCGTGTACTCCTCAAAGATGGGTCTCACGTGATATTGGCGCGCTGGTCATCATATCCATATTCTACCCTTCCCACCCCGTTAAGGTATTAAAGCACGAAATGTCTCGTTACTTACTAATTGCTAGTACCCGTCCCAATCCTATCAGTCTCGGAGGCATTTGGGACTACTAATCCTAAAGGAAAAGGTAATTTGGGGTCTTTTTAGAGTGTTCAAAGGATAAAATGCTAAGCAACATTTACAACACGTAATGTAAATATGGGCAAACAAGAAAACAAATAGGGCTCAAGTAAGCCTCCTTAAATTAAATAAAGGCAAATAATTTAGCATGTCTTTCACGTACTAGTTTGGTCCGGATTTAAATTAAAACGATAAGCGGACTAGTTCAACACATATTTTTAAACAAGAAGTCTGCGTTAGGTCCACTCGAATGCAGTTGTCTAAGACTGACCTAATGATTAATTAACTAACCTTTTATCTATGTGTTGAATAAACCTAGGTAGGGGATCTACTGAATTCAGGAAAATATGCAAATTGGTTTTAGAAAAGAGTTACCAGTTTTAATAGAAAGAAAAGAGTTTTACAAAAGATGCAGACTGATTAAAATGTTTACGAGTTTCAGAAAAATATAGATTGATTATAGAAAAAGGTTTACCAGTTTTAACAAGTTTCAGAAAAGAGGCAGAAGATTACCAGTTTTAGCAAAAAAAACAAATACGAGTTCCAGTAATTGCTACTGTTTTAAACGAATGAGGCTGTTCAAATTCAGGATTTCCTATAAGCATATTTTCCATATGTTTACTAATTTTAACACCCTTTCAGACATTAAAAGATGTCTTATGCACATGATGTCTATATGAAGCTTTATTATTGAACCTACAAACGGTTTGCCTAGTGACATTTATATATACAGAAATGCAAGAGCCTATAGACATGATATCTATATGTGTATTTGCATAAAAATCAGAAGTTAAACCCTATAGGCATGGTATCTACCCTTGTGCATAAAAGTAAACCCTTTCCCATTTTCTACTAAATCCGCATAAGTTAATTACAAATTATTACAGCCCAATAAATCAAACTGGAAATTGAAAGTACATCACAAGTTACAGCTATATCCGAGAAGCCTAATTCAGACTTAGTGTCTAACAATATGAGATGAACCACTTCTGAAATCAATATTTCCAAAGACTTCTCTTATCTAGGGTGTTTCAAAGTTCCAAGGAGTTTCAGGAACTCCAATACTTACACCCCAGGTATCAATTAGAATTGAATCAAAGTGCAGTGTGGAAGAGCCAGCCCTCAAGTGTCCAAGTTCAGAGGGAGCTCATGGGTCCCAATCCAAGGCTCACAAGAGGGGGAAAGAACTTAGATTCTAGGAACAAGTACAAGTGCAATAGAGGGGTTTAGGGAGTACCAAGGATGGCTGGTGGTCATGCCCAGTCATATGGTAGGCTGGCACACCCCTGACCAGCCTGTCAGCCAAACATTCGAAAGTAAGACCTATTGAAGGTCGGACCATGGCCTATGCAGTGATTAGGACATTGCCAGACCAAAGTCTTAACTCAACATACATAGAAAGGGAAATAGGGATGGGAATTGAGAGAGCTTAGGACTCAGAGGGTCCAGTTCATGTCCATGGTCAATAATTTAAACTATTGCCATGTTTTTGAACCATAGCTCAGCCATACAAAGGGAATTAAGGGTAGGGATTCATATAAGAGCAGAACAAAGGAATAAGGAAAGCATGGAGAAAGTTACAGCATATAAACTATAAGCTTAAACAAAAGATGAACTATAAAATAAACACATAGGGGGAGAGGCAAAAGTTAAAACAAAGAACAAACCATTTCAAAAAGCTAAGCAAAGAGAACAGGATTCTTGCAAACAAGCCACAATCAGAGAGAGAACACTTTATGTGTGTGAGTGAATTCAGAGAAAGGACTCGAGTGTTTTTATGAGAAATTAAAACTAGTCAGTTGGAAGTAGCGTGAAAGTATTCAAAAATGATCGTATGTCAAAGTGTAGAAGGGTATCCCCTTTTATAGTGTAGAAAAATAAGTAAGAAATGTGAGAAAACCTTTAAAAATCAGTCTCAAATATTCTCCCTTAAGTTAGGGGATTCAATTTCAAATGGAAGAATGTTAATAAGGAAAGGAAATTTAGGTAAAATCTTTCATAGTAGCATAAGAAGGGAAAATACATAAAGTTTATTTAAGGAAAGAATTCAATGGTACTTAGTTCGTAAAGAAAAGGAAAGGGAATCAATCAGACAACTAATAAAAATCAAGGTAACAGGTTTAATTCGAATGAACACAATCAGGAATAGGCAGAGGAGGTTCAATCGAAGGAAAATCAGTGCAATTAGTCAAAAACCATCAAAGGAATCCAAAATCAATCAAGTAGTTGTCAAAACCTTTTGAAAGAGGAGTTCCTCTCATATAAAGCAGACAAATCAAGCAGAAGAGATTACCATAAACTAAAGAATACAAGTTCAGTTATAGACTCATAGTGAGCCTCAAAGTTCAGGGTCCCAAAGTGGAACCCTAATCCAACTTGCCAAAGAAACCCCCAAATTCGATGGTTTCAAATCGAATCAAACATAGATGAGAAGGCAAGTTAACAGACTCAAGGAGCCTCATGAGAAACAAACAAATACGATAGCAGGTTTAAAACTGTCAAAGAAAGAAAATTGATTTAAGGTATGAAGAACATTTAGAAAATTGGAACTTAAGCAAGTCCAGGAGAGAATGAGTGGTACAAGCTTAACAGAATAAATGAAACATGCTTAGTAAAAACACAACAGAGTCCAATAGAGTAAACAAAATCAGAGAGTTTACTGAAAACACGTACAGTAGGAGAGGGAGGAAAACATAGTAAAGATAGCATACGAGCATAGTCTGAGTCACAGTAAGGTATAAATGCATATAAGCATCATGGTTAATAGGAGGAGAGACATAAGAGCAAACACATGCATAGTAGAAAAGGAAAATATACTAGCATAATACAGAAAAGCAGCTAAAATAAAAGAGTAGCAAGAATCAGAAAGACTTTCAAAAACCCTAAATTGAAAACAAGCGATTTTTGAAAAGAAAATTTGGGGAAAACACTCAAAAAGTCAAGTAGAGCATAGATTCAGCATAGATCTAGGCAAACAAACAAAGAAAGCACCTCGAATAGTTTAGAAACCCTAAAAGTGAGAAAGGCTTGGAAGACCTCAGATCCTGAGTCGAGCATGTCAGGAATCAGATCTCCACTGCTTGAATATGACGGAGCATGGCCGGAGAAACCATATACTACCGATCTGAGATGGATTTGAAAAAGGACTATCGATGTCAAGCCTCCAAACTTCGAACAACTTAGGCTTAGTGGTGGGAGAGGGTGAGTACATGCCATCCATGGCCAAAGATGCCATGGATTCCGATGGAAATAAGGTGAGATAAGGTGGAAATCGATTACGGTTTCGGGGAGGCTATAGAGCATTTTTTAGAGACGGGGGGTTTCAAGGGCGGCGCCTTTATGCAAGTGACATAGGGTTATAGGGGTTAGAGGATTAAAAATAAAAGACCAAATTACAGGCGTTGATCAATTGATTTAAAGAAAATTGGACGGGTTTAAAAATTGGGCTAAGGGGTCGAGTTTAAAATTAAAACATGGGTCGTTTAATTAGGGGCAGAATTGGGTCAAATTGGGGCCAAAATTGAAAGAAGGAAGGGCTGTGATTGAAATAAGATTTTATCCTATTTATTATATAAAAATAGTAATAATAATTTTAAAAGTAAATTAAAAATACTGAGCAAATACATACTATATAAATATTAGTTTAAAAATACTGAAAATAATTTTATAATTATAAAATGCTATTAATCGTAAAATAGGCTATAATTGCAATTACATGCAATTTAGCTTTAAAATATCAAATAAATTTGTGAAAATATATAATAATCACCTTAATTATATTTTAGTATAAATATGAGAATAAAATAAGTTATTTGCCAAAAAAAATTAGGAACAAATTATTGGATTTTGTGGTATTAAAATAGGTAATAAATTGGTTTAAAAATTATTAAAATTTTGAAAAAGTACCGAAACTCCTAGGTGTACTTATATACGCACACATATATGTTATTTTGGAAGTATTTTGGGTACAAAAATATCTAGGGAAGAATTAGGTATCAATACTCACTATTCCGAGTTCTACCGCTTGTTCCTGCTAGATCCGTCCTCTGAATTGCACCTGCATTTTTCTTAAATGAACAACGTACTTTAGCAACCGAGCTAATCGTGTGCCGAGAGCAAACGGGAAGAGAGAGAAAACTTGTATTATTTAACACCCTTAAAATCACTAATAATATATAATTAATAATTAGACATACTAAATATAATTATATCAAATTTTAAATATTAAGGGTACTATAGTTTCCTCTTTGGCATATAAATTCCTACTATTATCCCATTATATACAGTGTATGTACTCAACCTATGGCGTGGGCCTTTTTATACAACAATGGATCATGTCCTCATAAGGCAACACATTTGGTTGGTTAGCCTAAACGAATTACAGTTACTAGCCAAATATATATAAAATAAAAAATACACATTACTTATAATATGATATAATATAATATAATATTTATTTATTTGTATCATTAATATATAAAAGATATATATTTTCTTATTATTATTTCGGAAGATGACTATACATATATTTCAATATGTATACACTTGAGCGTTAAACGCCTAGTGCGTTGTTGAATTTTTTCTGTCTAAAAAAATATAAGTATAATTATATATTATAGCTACTCTAAAAATAATAGTCAACAAAATATTTTTTTCTATATATATATATATATATATATATATATATATATATATATATATATATATATATATATATATATATATTATGCATATTTTTTTATATATCTAGATAGCGAATATAATTATTTTGACCGATCAACCAAATGTATAGCTTGCCTAACATTCTTCCTAAATACATTAGTAAGCGGTACTGGCCGGTTGTTGGAACGACGCGAGACGAGCCGGGCCGGGATGAAAGTCTTTTTAACACAATATGTGCATGTTAAATCCACACATTCGTCATGTAATAGAATTTTTGAAGAACAAGCAATTAAATAAAAGGATTTTTATAAATTCATGTTTTTTTAAATAGAATTCTATTATGGTGAATGTCTATATTCAGAGAGATTCTAGGATTTATTACTTGGTGGCTAAGTCACCTTCTCCCTATAAATAGAGGGTACTATTCTATTGTAAATCATCGCATATCAATACGAATTCCCTTTCTCTCTACTTTTCTCTGCAATACTCTTTCTTCTTTTATTATTTCATAACACGTTATCAGCACGAGACTCTAACCAATTGAGTAGAAGCTTTGGGATTGAGCATAATAATTGTCAATTGTTCTATGAACTTCCTTCATGATTAAAAATCTGAATTTAAGGTAAGTATTTTACTTTTCTCTTTCAAATTCTTGTAATTCTATAATTTGATTTTAAATACAAGCAAAGATGGTAAATTTTGATTGCAACTCTAATAGAGCTTGAAAAATATTGTAATCACCCAACATGGTAAATTTTCTATGTCTTGCCATGATCAAATTTATGTATGATTGTGGGAAAAAAAATTTTAATTCGTCCCATTGAATTTGCTCCATTCTCATTCCCTATAGAGAATGTGATAGCAGTATGTGATAAGTCTAAAAGAAGACAAAATTACTATCGTGAAGGTATCAACGGATATGAACATGGCAATAGAGAAATTATAATCGTTATCATTGTGATAATGAGAATAATAAGGACTCTCAAAATAATCCTTCACTATGTGAAAGTAATATTTGTCATCAATTTGACAATATAAGATATTATAAAGCACATATAGATGATCATGGTTCATTCATGATATGAATGTGACAACATTTGATTTATGAATACATATTCATCTTGGAAGACTATGAATGTGCTAGTGATTGTGAATATACCACATTCACCTCTAGAATAAGTTTTGAGGGGATATTAGAAAATAATATCATTATTATGGCAAGAATGGTCATTGGTCACATACCTATCGTACGCCAAAATATTTTGGCAATGTGATATTAAAGAATTACATTAATGCAAGAAATATATCTTGCATATAATTTGACCGCAACCATAATTGTATAACTTTCTCTTTAAAAGAGATATTCACCATATGGATGCTGATGAATGAATATGTGGTAATACAAAATTAATTGAGAGCTCTAGAAGAGCCAATTATTACTATTTTGGAGGAATACAATTGATTATCATGTCAATTTATTGTGTTGTAGTAAGTCTCAAAGAAACTTATTCAGTTTCCAAAGTACACGCGAAAGCGGTTGATTATATTGAGACTATAAATAAAGAAAAGATTAGTAATTTATTTAGAGATTTTTGGGCTAACCAACATCCTCTCACCTTCCTCCCTTGTCATGAAATGATGTTCACAGTAATAGTTCACTAATATAATGACTTCAATATTTATTAATTCATAATTGGATTTTAATACTTCTGGATATAAAAAATTGTAACATAAATTTTTTCTACATTTTGTTCCATTTAAATGCTATTCCTGACGAATATTAACAATTGTAATAGTCATATTATATGTAACTGAATTTACGGAGAAAAATAAGTAAAAAGTTTTTACAAGTGATAAATATATTTTCATATCCAGAATGTACAATGTCGTCTCTTCTTCATGACTTTTCCTTTTGATATAACATTACTATAAAATTTTATCGAGGAAAGGAAGGAAATAGAAAAAGGAGAAAACAAAGAGCGAAAATGATACTAAGAAAGCTAAAACAATCCAGTATTAGGTGCGGATCTCAATAACTTCGAAGAAAGTATTCAATATATAAGTTCAAACTAATCTATGCATTCATAATTGATCTAAATATGATTCTCGATCTCCATGCCATTAAAAAACATAGCCAAGCAAACTATTTCACGATAAATTAATCAGGGAACTTATATATTGAAACTTCTTCTAATTCTTGACAAATCAAATCACCAATTGATTAAGAACATTACCTCACATAAAAATGTTGAATGGATGTCTCAAACAATAATTTTACCACCTGAAAACCTAATACTTACTTGCACTTGTTTATTACTGCATCATCAACTATAAAACTGTAGCATCAACTCTTACACCTGCACCCAAAAGAAAAGTAAAACAAAAAGAAAAGAAAAACTATGTAACATTCCTTTCCTTTTCTACTTATGTTTTATCATTCATTTTTCAGGTTTTATTTTTTGGATCTTTGAAAATAAAATTCATTAGGTCCATCTAATACATTAATTTCAATGTTCTTTCTCAAAAGTTAATATGCAAACTCACAAGTGAATTAAGGTCTTCTAAGTAAGTGAAAAATAAATGAAACCTAAAAGAAAATAACCAAAATAAAAGATAAATATATCCACACACACTAAACAATCATGATAAATTTTTTCGATGTGTTTCTCAAAAACCTCAACACTCTAAAATACCTAAAAGAATATAAATAATCATCAATTAGGCCATTATTTTAGAAGCAACAATGCAAAATAACTAAAGGTGACATCGTGAATAGAAAACGAACAAAAAACTACACTCCAACAATTTATAAAGAATAGATTTTAAAAAATAACGTAACATTCAAAAGTTAGATATGCAAATCGAGGCACCAACGTAAATTCAAAAAACAAATTAATATTATCTAAGTAAATAAAAAGTAAATGAAACTCGGAAAGAAAAAGAAAAAGGGAAAAAAATGGAGAACAAAGCAAACTCCGAAGGAAGAACACAAGCTAAACAATAAACAGATTCGCAGACTCTAAACAGCCGTGATGAATTCGACTTTTGTTTTTCTTCAGAAATCTCAACGCTCCAAAATTCCTAAAACAAAATAAATATTTATCAATTAGTGATTTCTTCCCGTATTTCTCTCTCCAAAAATATAAATACTCCAAGCTTTGTAAAACAAAATAAATATTAGTCCATCACTTTAGAAACATCAATGATAAATCACTAAGGACCAAAACGGTGAATAGAAATGAACAAAAAAAATCACAGTTGGACAATTAAAAGACTAAAAACAGGTCTAACCTAGAGAATCTTAAAAATAAGAAAGAAGAATAAAACTTTGTGGAATCATAACTTATCAATAATAATGCCACAATAGCGAAAAATATACCAACTGCAAAGCCAACAAAGAAACGAAGGGAAGAAAAATAGAGATAGGAGGAAAATAAAGAGAGGAGATGCAGAACAAAGAAAAGAAAGTAAAAACTGAAGGTAGGAAAAGTAAGTTGAAATTCTCTTCCTTTCAACAAATCTGATGAAGGAAACGGTTCTAATATGGAAATTATGGTAGCAATTATCGTTGTAACAATTACTTTTCCTATATCATAATTAATGGAACAACTTGTTAACATCGAGATTAAACCGAGAAATTATGAAGATTATAGAGAGAGAAAGTAGAGAGAAGGAGGAGCGTTTGAGAAGTCTCTGGAACTCAGAGAATTTTATTAAACGAAGAACAGAAAAGAAAATGAAGTCCGGGGTCCAAAATATCTGAGGATCCCATATATATACATATACACGTGGGTCGGGTCGGACGACCCAAAGGGAGAAAATGAAATATGGCTCAGATACAGTGGGCTCGGCGCATACAGTTGGCCCAATAACAATTAATCATCACAGCCCATACCATTATATACCAAATATGCAATAAACATACACTGTATATACAATGTCTAGAACTATGTAATCTTCTTCATCTCAACACCCCCCCTCAAGTTGGAGGGGGAAACCACCTGCAACTTGGTGAGCAGCGGAAGAAGCATGGTGCCAAGCAGAGGCTTAGTGAGTAGGTCGGCCAACTGACGAGAGGTAGGAACATGAAGCAGCTTGAGAAAACCAGATTGCAGCAAGTCCCGAACAAAATGGCAGTCCACCTCGATATGTTTGGTACGTTCATGAAAAACAGGATTGTTAGCAATATGAATAGCAGCTTGACTATCACAATATACAGAAATAGGAAAAGAAACAGATACCCCAAGATCACCCAACAAACAAGAAAGCCAAGACAGCTCAGCAACAACCTTGCTAAGGGCTCGATATTCTGCCTCAGCAGAGGATAGAGAAACAACATATTGATTCTTTGATTTCCAACTGATCAAACAGCCACCCAAAATCACACAAAAACCAGTAACAGAACGCCTAGTATCAGGGCAGGCAGCCCAGTCACTATCAGAGTATCCAGTAACAGAGAAATCAGCATGATCAGAATAAAACAAACCCAAGGAGGGAGTACCCTTAAGGTATCTTAGGACATGTAGGGCAGCAGTCATATGGGGAAGTCTGGGGCATTTGAGGAATTGACTCAGATGCTGGACTGCAAAACATATGTCAGGCCTAGTATGAGTCAGGAACAACATCTTGCCAACAAGACTCCTGTACTGGTCAGGAGAGGGCAAGATGTCACCAAAATCAGCATGAAGTTTGACATTGATGTCCAAAGGAGACACAACAGAAGAGACATTGACACAGTCAAACTGATGCAGCAAATTAGAAATATACTTATGCTGATTAAGGAGCAGCCCACCAGGTACAACTGACATCTCAAGACCCAAAAAATAATGCAAAGAACCCAAATCTTTGATTTTAAACTGATCATCCAGAAACAGTTTAAGAGCCGTAAGTTCATCACTATCATCCCCAGTAAGTATGATGTCATCCACATAGACTGCTACCACCACAAGTGAGCCAGGTTTACGTTTGATGAATAAGGAATAGTCATTCAAAGAATGTGTATACCCTCTGGAATAAAGAGCAGAATACAACTTGGCATACCATTGTCTGGATGCTTGTCTTAGCCCATACAGGGATTTCCTGAGTTTACATACCAGAGGAGGAGAAGTAGAAGACATAGTAGAAACAAAAACAGGAAGAGGAGCAGAAATTATCAAACCTGGGGGAAGCTTCATGTAAACTTCCTCATCTAAATCACCATGAAGAAAGGCATTATTGACATCAAGCTGAAAAAGAGGCCAATGATGTTTGACAGCCACAGCAATAAGACATTTCACAGAGGTCATCTTAATCACTGGAGAAAAAGTGTCTGTAAAATCAATCCCCTCAACCTGTGTGTCACCCCTAATAACCAATCTGGCTTTATACCTTTCAACAAGACCATCAGACTTGTATTTGATTTTGTAGACCCACTTGCATCCAATGGGTTTCTTACCAACATGAAGAGGGACAATGTCCCAAGTATGATTAACCTCCAAAGCAGTAAACTCCTGCCTCATTGCATTCTGCCAAGCTGGGACATATGCAGCTTGAGAGTAGTATAGAGGTTCAGATTCCAAAATGGAGGAGGAAGAACCAGAAAAGGCAGGAAGTTGACAGACATAATCCTTAAGGTAGGAAGGAGGATTATGCTATCGAGTAGATTTTCTAGAGGTGGGAAGAGGAATGGAAGAAGGTAAGGCAGGAGCAGGAAGATCTGGATTGAAAGAAGGAAGGGAAGAAGTAGCAGAAGGAAGGGGAGAAGTAGCAGCATCAAGAGTAGTAGGTGCAGGAGAATCAGGTGAAGGAAAAATAGGAAAGTCAGAGACAGTAGAATCATCAACAAGGGGAACAGAAGGAACAGAGGAAGGGGAAAGATGAACAGAAGTAGGATTGTCCTTAAAAGGAAAATGGGATTCATGAAAAACAACATCCCTTGAAACAAAACACTTCTTGGTAGCCAAGTCATACAGTTTATAACCCTTTTTAGCAAAGGGGTAACCCAGAAACACACAAGAATGGACTCTAGGTTTAAGCTTGTCCCTTTGAAGGACAGGGACAACAGCATAAGCAAGGCATCCAAAAGCTCTCAAATGAGAATAGGATGGGGCTTTGCCATACAAAATTTCATGGGGAGACTTACGATGGAGGGTTCTTGTAGGTATTTTGTTAAGGAGATAGGTGGCAGTTAAGAGACAATCCCCCCAAAAAGAGACAGGTAGGCCAGATTGAAAAAGCAAGGCTCTACATGTTTCAAGGAGTGTTCTGTGTTTTCTTTCAACAACACCATTCTGTTGAGGAGAATGAGGGCAAAAGGTTTGATGAATGATCCCCTGGCTACTAAAGAAGGATTTTCCTTCAATGCTGGACCCCAGTTCTAAGGCATTGTCACTTCTGACAGTTTGGACCACAGAATTAAATTGAGTTTTAATAAAGGAAATGAAAGACTTAAGTAGGGAAAAGGCATTGCTTTCGGATCCCATTAGGTGTGTCCAGGTTGCCCTATAGAAGTCATCAACTATAGTAAGGAAGTATTTGTAACCAAAAGAAGTAGAAGTGTGGTAAGGTCCCCAAGTATCCACATGTATCAATTGGAATGGTCTAGTTGTACTGATACTACTGTCATGAAAAGGAAGTCTAGTCTGCTTGGCCATAGGGCAGACAGAACATGGAAAGGGTTGTTTAGGAGCAAGTGGAAAAGACAAACCTGAAATATGTCTATTTGTAAAAGGAGTATGTGCCAGTCTTAAATGCCAAATGTAATTCATATAATTGATAACAAAATTATTACAAATGGAATTGTTTACAATTGAAGGTAAACAAACATTGTTGCTGTCAGACATAGTGTCATCATTACAAAAATTAGGCAAAGCACACACAGAAGTAAAAGGAGAAACAGAAGAGGGAGAAAGGGAAGGAGGCACCCAACACAGTTTGTATACGACAGCTTCCTCCTTACCAAGATCCAGAGGCCTCTTCAGAGAAGGGTCCTGTATCATGTGAAGTAAACAGGAAGTTGGTGTGAATGAAACTATACAGTGCAATTGTTTAATCAACTTGTGAACAGAAATCAAGTTGTGTTTAAAGGAAGGAACCAGAAGCACATTATGAAGAGTGAGGGAAGAAGTTAGTGCAAAAGAACCTGTATAAGTTACTTTTACTTTGTAACCATTAGGTAAAGTTACAAGATAAGGAACATCCAAAGGTATGATGTTAAAGAGTAGTTGTTTATTATGTGTCATATGATTGGATGCCCCTGAATCAATGATCCAGGTGACAGAATTAATATGTGTAAGCATGCATAGTTTGGAATCAGAAACAAGACTCTCAGTTAACATTGTACCAGTAAAATTAGCAGCACGCATGGGAGGAGGAGCTTGACCACTGGAATCCCCTAACTTGGTCTGTTGCAACAGGGTCATCAATTGATCATAGTGATGTCTGCTCAACCCTGGTATCACAGAACTGTGACCGTCTATGTGGCTGGCAGAAGGATCCCCCAGAGGAACAGACAAATTAGAATCATCATGATTAACAGACACACATTCAACTCCAGTGGAGACATGAGCAGTTGCAGATTTCCTTCCCTTGTTGTAATTTATGCTTTGAGGGAACCCATGTATCTTGTAGCACTTATCAATTAAGTGCCCAGATTTCTTGCAATATCTGCAGAATAAGGGCCCTCTGCTTTGCTCAAAATTAATTCTGGGTCTGAAAATAGGAGGTCGAGGCACTGTGGCCTGATGAGACCCAACTGAGTGCTTGTTTGCATGAGCATTGATAGACATAGAATCTGGACTAATATGAGAAGTAGATTGAACTTGTCTTTGTTTCTCATCATTAAGCACTATGTTGTAAACACTGTCAAGGGAAGGAAATGGCTGCATCATCAGCAAATTGCTCCTAACCCCCATATATACTTCATTTAACCCCATAAGGAACTGAAAAACCTTGTTTTCATCATCTTCCTCAATTATCCCATTTTTGGCAGCACACACACATCTATGCCCATGATTTGTGCACATTGTGCCCTATTCATCCCACAAGCCTTTGAGCTTGTTGAAGTAAGAGGCTATATCTAAGGAGCCTTGAGATGTGTGGGAAAGTTCCCTCTTTAATTCAAAGATATTGGTCTTGTTAGGGGTACCATATCTTTTCTCAATTTGGGACCATATACTCTGTGCAGTATCGGAATGCTGCACACTATCAACAATTTGTGGAGACAGAGAGGAGGTCAACCAAGAGATGACCATGTTATTACACCTATCCCACAGTCTCTATTGAGCCACATTATTGTTAGGACGAGGACATGAACCGTCAACAAATCCGATTTTATTTTTAGCATATAAGGCAACAATCATTTTACGTCTCCAGCCCCCATAACCAGTACCAGAGAAGGGAGTGGGAACAAGAGACACCCCAGGGACATCAGAAGAATATACAAAGAGGGGACTGGTAGAATCTATCGAAGCTGAGGCACCAGTATTCGTATTGGAAGCCATAATCGCACCAGATATTCACAGACAAAACCAAATATTCACACACAGAACCAGATATTCACACAGAAAATCAGATACTCACCTACTGAGCCAGATAATCACACAGAATGCATACAATAGTCAAGATAAGGAAAGAGTTACCCTCCTTCTTCGCGACCGGAGAAGATCGGCCTTCAAGCAAACAGAGAAAACCCTAGGTACAACCGTAAAAAATCTTACTGTAAGTATGGTCAGGAATGTCGGAAAGTCACCCAAAACATCCTCTGAGTGAGAATCGAGCCACCGGATAGTAGTAAAACTTTAGGTTAAACCACCAGAAACCCTAGAAGCCGATAGGTCACCAAAAAAAATCACCCAAAAATCATCAGATAATCTCCCAGAACGTTCGAGTGAAGAAAACACACTCCGATATCACGATGAAAAACTCAGAAAGGTGTCCGATAGGTCGGAATCTTCATCGACCATGAGGTCTCAGAAAACACCCCCAAAATCTCGAAACATACTTCATCCAAGACAACGAAGTACATATAAACATAGTCGGATCGTCGTCCTCGCTCTGATACCATGTTAACATCGAGATTAAACCGAGAAATCATGAAGATTGTAGAGAGAGAAAGTAGAGAGAAGGAGGAGCGTTTGAGAAGTCTCTGGAACTCAGAGAAATTTTATTATACGAAGAACAGAAAAGAAAATGAAGTCCGGGGTCCAAAATATTTGAGGACCCCATATATATACATATACACGTGGGTCGAATCGGGTCGGACAACCCAAAGGTAGAAAATGAAATAGGGCTCAGATACAGTGGGCTCGGCACATACAGTTGGCCCAATAACAATTAATCATCACAGCCCATACCATTGTATACCAAATATGCAATAAACATACACTGTATATACACTATCTAGAACTATGTAATCTCCTTCATCTCGACACAACTGTAGTAATTACAAAATGAATTATTCCATTAGTTAAGTTTGGAATACAAAAATTGTAATTCCTTAGTGTAACTCCTAATATATAGGAGTAATGTCTGAATGAACCATCTGTCGTGACAGAATTTTGACATTGGCTTCACGAGAGGCTTTTGTCTTTGACTTTTAAGTATATATAGATTTGTCAATTATGAAGGTGTTATGAAATCTCCTATTTAAGGTGAATGTCTATAATTAGAGAGATTCTAGAGTTCTATTCTTGGTAGCTAAATCATCCTCCTCCCTATAAATAGAGGTGCCCTCTACCATTGTAAATAACTCCTAACAATCTCCAAGTATCAATAAGAAGAACTCTCTCTACTCTTCTCTCTATTGCTCTTGTTCTTGCATTATTGTTCTTGTCTTTTATATTATTTCATAACACGTTATCAGCACGAGACTCTACCGTCTCAAGAAGCTCTTTAAGAAGATTAAGCCACCGTCAATTTCTCCGCATCGGAGCCGCCGTCGTCTGCATCAGTGGAGAAAAGGAAGAAAACATTGAAAATATAATTGGTATACCTTAAAGGTAAGTAATTTACTTTTCCCTTTCAAATTCTTGAAATTCTACGATTTGATTGAATATACAAACAAAGTTTGATTATAACTCTAATGGAGTTTGTAAGAAATTATAACCACATGAAGTGGTAAAATCTCTATGTCCTGCCATGATTAAATTCATGTATGATTGTGGGAAAATAATTGAAAATCCGTCCCATTGAATTTGCTCCATTCCCTTTAGAGAATGTGGTAGCAGTATATGATAAGTCTGAAAGAAGACTAAAATATTACCATGAAGGTATCAATGAATGTGGACGTGGCAAAGAATTCCGTCCAATTGAATTTGCTCCATTCCCTTTAGAGAATGTGGTAGCAGTATGTGATAAGTCTGAAAGAAGACTAATTACCGTAAAGGTATCAATGGATGTGGACATGGCAATAGACGAAGTTATAATCGTCATTATTGTGGTAATGAGAACAATAAGGATTCTCAAAATAATCTTTCACTTTATGAAAGTAATATTTGACATAAGATTGTGTAAAGCACATGATTTTGATCCATTCCCTGAAGTGAATGTGATAATTGTAATAGAGCCCGTAAGTATGAACACGCTCTTGATGTAAATTTGTTTTATGTCTGACATTATGAAAAGAAAGTTCGTTGCCCTTGAAATTTCGGGCAAGAACTATATGATATGGGTGTTGGATACTTAAATCCATTTTGGGTGCTATGGGTCTTGGAGACGCCATTAAAGACAGAAATAATGCATCCACCCAAAACTATGCTAAGGCCTTGATTTTCTTGCGCCATCACCTTGATGAAGGTTTGAAACTATGCTAAGGCCTTGATTTTCTTGCGCCATCACCTTGATGAAGGTTTGAAACTATGCTAAGGCCTTGATTTTCTTGCGCCATCACCTTGATGAAGGTTTGAAGATTGAATATCTCACCGTCAAGGATCCACCTATCTTGTGGAATGGCTTAAAGAAGAGATGACAACCTGAAGTTGGTCACTCTGCCACAAGCACGATACGATAAGAACCCAAAAGCAAATAGTTTATAAACTATATATTATCGTTGCGGTGAAAACGGGCACTGGTCAAAGGCTTGCCGTATACCATGACATTTGGTTGACCTTTATCAAGCATCTCGAAAGAGTAAACGCCCTGAAATGAATTTTGTCTCTCACGACAACTTTGACATCACCCACTTGGATGTGGCAGACTTCTTTTGAGCAACCCGAGGGGAAGATAGACCACCTAATCGGTGATGGATCCGTGATGAAAGAAGATGGAGCTATTTGATTTTATTTTACTTGTTTGTATTAGTGAATGAATAAACTAATAGCCATTAGTATTAGCTCGTATTAGTTAGTTCATGATATAATGTTAGTATTAGTTCTTTAGAATGTATCAATATGCTCAAATATCACTAATATTTTTACTTTCCAGTAGAGGTAATCGACTAACCTGAAAAACTAGTCGGTTATCTCATATTCCGCATAAAAACTGCAAAACAATCGATTGTCTATGATTAACAATCGATTGTCTTTAAAACAGTGTGATCTGGAATTTTTCAAAAACAGTCAACAATCGATTGTCTATGTTTAACAATCGATTGTCTTAAAATAGTGTGATCTGAAGTTTTTCAAAAATAGCAAATAATCGATTGTGTGTGTTTAACAATCGATTGTCTATGTTCAAACAATCGATTGTGTGTGTTTAATAATCGACTGTCTTATGAAAAACGCTGAAAATTTTCAAACTGCAAAGTAATCAATTATGGATAACATATCTGATTTTGTTAGTCAACTGTTAGCAGCAGATTTTGAAAATATTATGTGACACAAACGAATTGAAGTTGTTTATTCTCATGTTCGTATATTTTCTTTTATATGTCAAACCATGGGAAGTAAATTGATTGAAGGCTCCGGAAGAGCAACTGTAACTCTGCCCAAAGGCACGACGTTTATCTTAGAGAATGCAATATTCTCCTCCAAGTCTAAGAAGAACTTGTTGAGTTTTAAAGATATCATTCAAAATGGATATCATATTGAGACAATAGATGAGAATAATCTTGAATTCTTCATGAAAACGAGGCTGCCCATTTCGGTTTGGGTTCACGCCATTTTGCATGCAGCAATACTAGTTCGTCAGCTACCCACTTTGGTTTGGGGTCACGCCATTTTGCATGCAGCAATACTAGTTCGTCGGCTGCCCACTTCGGTTTGGGGACACGCCATTTTGCATACAGCAATGCTAGTTCGTCTCTGACTGACGAATTGACACAATATATCCCATTTAAGAATCTTTGGATGCGCAGTATATGTGCCTTTAGCATCGCCATCCCGCACCAAAATGGGTCTGCAAAGAAGGTTAGGAATATATGTCAAGGTTGAATCGCCCTCCATTATTCGCTACCTCGAAACATTGACAGGAGATTTGTTCACTGCACGATTTGCAGACTGTCAATTTGATGAGACACTTTTCCCAAAATTAGGGGGAGAAGTTGGTGAAACCAAACGGGAAATTTTGTGGAAAAATGCATCATTATCTCATCTTGATCCACATACCTCTATTTGTGAAAGAGGCACAAAAGATTATCCATTTGCAAAGAATAGCAAATCAAATGCCTGACGCATTTATAGATTTGAAAAGGATAGCAAAATCACATATCCCCGAAGTGAATGTGACAACATTTGATTCACGAATACATATTCATTATTGGAAGAATATGAACATGAAATTGGTATTAAATATACCACACTCACCCCTAGAAGGAGGTTTGAGATGATACCACACTCACCCCTAGAAGGGGGTTTGAGATGATATATGGCATGAATGATCGTTGGTCACGTACCTATTGTACGCCAAAGTATTTTGGAAATATGACTATTAAAGGACAACGATAATGCAAGAAACATATCTTGCATATAAGTTTGACATGACCATAATGGTATAACTCTCTCTTTAAGAAAGATATTCACCACATGGATGTTGATGAATCTGTGGTAGTACAAAATTAATTGAAAGCTCTAGAAGAGCCAATTATTAGTATGTTGGAGAAACACAATTGAGTATTGTGCTGTAGTAAGTCTCAAAGAAACTTATTCAGTTTCCAAAGTACACGCGAAATCGATTGATTATATTGAGACTATAAATAAAGGAAGGCTTTGATATCTCCTATTACTACAACTTGTAGCGGGGTAATTTGCATATGAAAAGCTACCCGCTTTGTTCTCCAGTTTGTACTACACAAAAGAAAGAATGCCACAATAAAGTGGATATCTATTGGTATAAAAACCCATGTCATAATAAACCTGAAGTTTATTGATAAGTGCACATGTCATGGTGTAAATTTGAAGTTTACCAATATTGATAATTTGTTAGCATTCGTATTAGCCATCTCATTTTAAGTATGATGTGCAAATTCACACAGGTGAATATCAAAGAACTAGAAAGTTCTTTACGAATTCTCTTGTATCACTTGTTCTCATTAATGAACTGACCAACTAAAGAGTTCGGGTTGAAGCCCATAAATTCTGGAAATATCAAAGGTGAATATGGGCCCATTCACCTGCCATGTATACCACATATGATGCATCTATGATATGGTTACATGCGCAATTGTTATTAACCCGTAGCCTGGCCGGTGCTTGCGAGGTAAATTGCTCAGTAATCTAACTTCGAGCATAATTTCCAGATTTCCTACTCAAGATAGTTCATCTTGATAAGTTGGTTTATATCAAAGTTGGTTTAGCAAGATAATTATTGAGTGCTTCCACTTAATAGCTAAACTGTTTCTTATGAGAACAAAGTTATATATATCAGTTTGATATACGTTGTATACGAGATTATATTCTCCCCTCACAAGTGGTTCAGGGTCAGGAACCAAATAATTTCATCTTATTATTAATGTGCTGTGTATATTGACATGATAATGCACAAAGATGATTTCCCAAAGTTGAGGAAACAAGTTAGCTTTACTAACATGAGGGGGAGATATGATAAACACTTGAGAAAAGGTTACATGGGATGAATTATCATTTGTATATGTATATCCCCGAATATCATGATATGAACCTGAAGTTCATAAAAGGAATAATTCAATTGCAACATATTGCAAAGCATGCTATACGCATTTGCTGACCCAAAGAAAGTAACTAAATGGAAGAGATACAATTCAAGAAGAATTGATTCCATATGAAAGACATGTAGTTTTGAACCTATAGTTCAAATGCTTGAAAGTATAAAAGTCAAAGGTCTGTATAGTCAGTTTTCGATATCTTATTTGTCTAGCATGACATGGAAAACTTGATATGCATCTAAAGTCTATTATATGGCTTATATGACTTAACTTGAAAGATTTAAGTTGCTTGAAGCATATGCAATTCTTGGTCCTGAAGTACCACATCCTTAGTACAATTTGTGTACATATGTATCTTGCTATAACTATAAGCATGATGGCATTGAGAATGCATCTATGGAGATATTGAAGAGTTATTCCACGACATTATATGAAGATGTTCATATCTATCAAGAATGATAATTTCAAGGTGCGGAATATTTATTCAAGTCAATATGGTTGATTTGTCAAACGTCTACCAAAGATCGTTTTGAAGATGATGCACAAGATTGGAATGCAAATGCTCAAGGATATAAATTGATGTTCTCATTAGGGGGAGTTAATGCGCGTTGCACTCTTTTTCCCTTACAAGGTTTTGTCCCACCGGGTTTTCCTTGCGAGGTTTTTAACGAGGCAACCAATAGGCGCATATTCAAACATGTGTACTCTTTTTCCTTTCTTTAATTTTTCCCATTGGGTTTTGGTTTTAAGGTTTTAACGAGGCACATTGTTGAATAGACATTCAAGGGGGAGTGTTATGAAATCTCCTATTTAAGGTGAATGTCTATAATTAGAGAGATTCTAGAGTTTTATTCTTGGTAGCTAAATCATCCTCCTCCCTATAAATAGAGGTGTCCTCTACCATTGTAAATAACTCCTAACAATCTCCAAGTATCAATAAGAAGAACTCTCTCTACTCTTCTCTCTATTGCTCTTGTTCTTGCATTATTGTTGTTGTCTTTTATATTATTTCATAACATATGGTAGATATTTTGGATTAATTTAATAAATATCGCACCTCGGCCGAAGTGAGTAACCCAAGTGGCTAAGGAAACTTCTATAAGTTGACTTTCCTTTCCTGCTCTCACTCATTTTAGGTTTCTCCTAAAAACCGTTCTTCCTTTTTCTCCCGTATCGATCCTCTGGTAAGCTTCATTATCATCTTAATTAATCAGTTTTACGTAGTATCTTTCCCTTAAAAAAGTTATAACTATGATCTAGTTTCTCTTTTGACTAATTTTTTGATCAAATTGAGATGATCGGACAAAAATTTATGTTTTTTTGTTGACCCAGCTTACATAATAGTATAAAGAATCAATTTTTGGGGGAAATCTGAAATTTTTGCTGCTGAAATTTATGCTTCTGTAAAAAGCTTTTGTACTTTTGCACTGTGTCTAACATATTAATGTGTGTAGGACGATTTTGAAATGAGATACTTATCATTCTGTTACCACTTACCTGTTGTTTGAACACTAGAAGATTAATTGTTTTTGTAAATATTTGTGACATCTCAGATAAATCTTTTTTTATGTTGTTGGCTATTTGCTTCTTTAACCTTCTAAGTTGATGTCAAATTATGCTCAGTTAGAGCTTCAATTTTGTCTAATAAAATTTTGAAGTGTTCTTCGGGTGGGTCATCGGCATATACATTTATCTATTCTTTGGATATCCTCAGCTATATAGAAAAGGTTGTGGTGGCAAGTGAAACTGTCTATTTCTTTGTGTTTTTGTTTTCTAGTCTTCTAGATTTTGAGGTGTTGTCGTGTCTCGCTATAATTTTTGCTTTTTTTTTTCCAGCTCTGTATGGAGTAACATGCTTTTACTCGAACTTGTTTGGAAAATCAAGCATTTAAAAGATAGAACATTTCTTAAACTTAATATTTTGTTATGCTAACTAAGTTTTAGACTCGTTAACGACAAAGGAGAGTGCATTTCTGTTGAAGAGTAATTGACTCGTTGTCATGTGTCATGCAGTGCTAAGCATGGGTACTACATATGGAACCTGTTTAATTGCATTGTGTTTGTTGCTTCTTTTATCCCCTATGGCGTTTTCTGTATCAAATGATGGACTGATCAGAGTTGGAATTAAGAAGAGGAAGTTGGATCAGATCAGCCAGGCTTTTGGGGGTATTGATTCTAATGGAGCAAATTCTGCAAGAACTTATCATCTTGGCGGAAATATAGGAGATGCAGATACTGATATTGTTGCACTAAAGAACTACTTGGATGCTCAGTATTTTGGTGAGATTTGCGTTGGATCACCACCTCAAAAGTTCACTGTGATCTTTGATACCGGAAGTTCTAATCTTTGGGTGCCCTCTGCAAGATGTTATTTTTCAGTGAGCAACCATTTACTGTTGTTATTGCTGATGCAAATGCTTGTTTCCATATCTTGACGAGAAGACTTATGTCAATTTTATCTGATGCAGCTTGCTTGTTATTTGCACCCCAAGTACAAGTCAAGTCATTCCAGTACCTACAAAAGGAATGGTAATATAGATGCTAGTTTTGCACTTTTCTAGTCTGTTCCACATTATCCTTACTGCCGTTAGAATCCAATATGCGATTTTGTGTTTATTTGCTGGAGTAGATGTATTTATTTGTTGATTGAATGTGTTTCTTTTCGTTTAATGAAGGTCGTTCTGATAATAAAAAGTTATCTTTAATTTTTTAAATTGACCTGATCAACAATTTTGTTAGGCTGAGGTGTCATGAAAATATTGTCTCTTAGGAATACAACAACAACCCAGTATAATCCCACTTAGTGGCGTTTGGGGAGGGTAGTGTGTACGCAGGCCTTACCCCTACCCTAGAGTAGAGAGGCTGTTTTTCCAAATAGACCATCGGCATCCCTCCTTCCAAGAATTTCTCACGTTGCTCTTGGGGAGACTCGAATATTAGACGAATTTTAATGCCAGAAATAAAGAACAGTCAAATTTGAACGTTGTGGATGTGCATGTAAACTGTATGTGCATAAAATTGTTGTGCCTATATTTTACTCGCAGTTAACTGCATGACATAGCATGCCAAAGTTCTAGGAGAGGATTTTTCTCAAATGCTTTTCTTTTAGCATTGGTCAGACACTAATACAGTTAGTCTGAGTTTCCACCTATATTTTAAAAAGGGAGCTTGCGAGACGCCACCACCACCACCACCATACCTAGTATATTCCCACAAGTGGGGTCTGGGGAGGGTAGTGTGTAAGTAGACATTATCTCTATATTGTAAAGGTAGAGAGACTGTTTGGTAGACATCATGTACCATAAAAAAGTTGGTGATTGGTGCCTTCCACTCCAATGGTGAACATACTGTCTTCATGTGTTAATATACGATAAAATGATGTAAAACCATTAAATAATGTGAGAAAATCAAATGCTTGTCCTGTGACATGTCCTAATAGGATTTATTTTAAAATATTGCTGTTATATTGGAGGACAGGTGAGAATCATCTCTCTGGGAGAGACTAAAGCCTCATTTGTTTTTTTAAGATTAAGACGTCTGAATGTGAATACACATCTGAATATCAAGATGCGTATTAAGATTAAGACATCTGAATCTGAATACACATTTGAATATATTAAGATGTGTATTAAGATTTGAATAAAAATAATTAAGATTGTTTGATTTTTAACATCTGAATATATAAAATTTATTTTTATTTGAAAATTAATAACGTAAAATTCAAATAAAATACTAATCCAATATTCTATCAATAAAATATATAATTTTTTAAAATATGATAGTTTGTGGTGGTCATGGCTAACCCGCGAATGCCGACTAGAGGCGGTGGTTTGTGGTAGTTTTGATTGATGATGCTGGTTCGTGCTAGTAGCTAGTAGTGATTGGTAGTGGTGGCAATTATGATTTAGGATGGTGGTGGTAGGTGGTGATAGTTAATAATGGCGGGTGTGGTAGTAGTTGTGATCGAGGAAGGTGGCGGGTGGGTGGTTGGTAGATTATAATGATGGGCAGTTCCGGCTGTGGTTGTTGATGGTGATGGAGTGGTCAGTTGTGGTAGCTGAGGTGGAGAGTGTTGATTGTGGGTGAGAATGCTATATGGTAGTCGGAATGATGGGAATAGTCGATGGTGATGGTCGATAATGCTGGCGGCTATGATTGAGGATCATGGTGGCGTGGTGGTGGTGGCAACGACATGGTGGCAGTTGATAATGGTAGGCAGCGGCGGCAGTTAATAATGAATATGTGATAACATCTTAATGAAATTAATTCTCTGTTTACAGACCTATTCAGATTTGAATAATTAAGATTCAGACTTTAAAAATAAACACATTTAATGTCTGGGATCTGAATGATTAAGATTCAGACCTCCACTAAGTGCAAATAAATGAGGCCCAAGTGTATCCAAGGCTAAGATCTGGAATTATTGATAGTGTATTGGAAGCAAAGACGAAGCTCGTTTCTTGTTGGCTATTTATTCTTGTGAATGCATGAAAGTTGTTTTTTCCTATTATCAGTCAGTTTATTCTTGATACAGGCACATCTGCTGCAATTCGCTATGGAACTGGATCTATTTCTGGATACTTTAGCAATGACAATGTGAGAGTTGGTGATCTTATTGTCAAAGATCAGGTAAATATTGAACTGAAGCATTTTGTGTTGACTCCATGAATTTCTTTGTTAACCTTCCCTTTGGGAGTAGGACTTTATTGAGGCAACTCGAGAACCAGGCATCACCTTTTTGGCAGCCAAGTTTGATGGTATTCTTGGTCTTGGATTTCAAGAGATATCTGTGGGGAAAGCCGTCCCCGTCTGGTATGCTATTCTTATATTTATGATAATTTTTTTTTCATTTCAAAAATATTTATTAGTATAATTTTTTAGATTTGAATTTTAAGTTTGCTAGATTTTCTTATTTATGTTTTCAATTTCATGGTTGGTTCCTATTACTTGTTTTGATCTGTTATGTCCTAAATTCTAGTCTTGGTTGATTCACCAAGTCCTGAGACATATAGAATATACTCTCTAGGTACAATATGGTAAATCAAGGTCTTGTTAAGAAACCTGTATTCTCTTTCTGGTTCAATCGAAATGCTCAAGAGGAAGAAGGGGGTGAACTTGTTTTCGGTGGAGTTGATCCCAACCATTTCAAGGGTGAACATACATATGTTCCTGTAACTCACAAAGGCTACTGGCAGGTGGATTTTCTAATTCATCTTCTAAAAGTTTATCTGCACCTATGCTGTATACTTTTGTTTGGACTGATTAAAGTATGTCCTATTCTCAGTTTGATATGGGTGACGTGCTCGTTGGTGGTGAAACAACTGGTATTTCTTCATTTGTTGGTCATGTTGTTGCCTGTGAATATTAATGATTCTGAATTTTCAGATCAAGTATCTTCTTGTAGTCTGTGAAGCTAATATTCTGTTTTCTCCAGGGTTTTGTTCTGGTGGTTGTTCAGCAATTGCAGATTCTGGAACATCCTTATTGGCAGGACCTACAGTATGTATCTTGCTTGGTGAAAATATGATCAACAGGAATCAGAACCACACTTACAAATTATATTTGTTCTTCACGTCAAATATTGAGCAGATAACATGCACATCTAAAAGAACTGCAACATTTTTTTGATGAGCAAACTGCAGCACTTTTTGTTCTTGTTTTTTCTTTTGAAACCTGAATTATCAAATTTGTTGTGTAAAATGTGTCTTAATATTTTCTTCATTTTCTGATTGCTTCTATTTGGAGTGTCAATGGCTAGCACGGTTTCCTCAAGTTTCCTTTAGACCTGCTAATTACAAATAAAGGCATGGTCTTTACATCTTATGTAGTGCTAGAATTCCCAAATGATATTGACTGCTGTGTTCCAAAGAGCTTTATAAAATTCCAGGAGGTGTATTCTCACATCTGGATACGTCTTTTTTTTTTCCTCTGATTGAATTCTAGGTTATTTCTTCTATCCATGTACACTTCTTTAATGGATGAAGTTTGCTAAATGGACCTTGGGCCTAACTCAATCCCAAAAGCTAGCTAAAGAGGTGAGGATTGTCCAAGTCCATATAAGGAGACCACCCATCTTCTTAATTGTCGATGTGGGACGCAACATCCCCTCTCATGCCTAGGACTGGACATCTGGAGCCTGGACAATTATGGGGGCCCAACATCAAAAAATCGGGATGGGTCCTGCTCTAATACCATGATAAGTGGATCTTGGGCCTAACTCAACCCCAAAAGCTAGCTCAAGAGGTGAGGATTGCCCAAGTCTATATAATAAAGAGACCACCCATCCTCTTCATTGTCGATGTGGGACTCAACAAAGGTATTCAAAGTATATGGGCTTAGTGTCCTGGTCAAGTACATCAAGGTTTTGGGCATTTATGTGGGCCTCACTATTCGTAACCATGGCAATAGGAGTCTTGGGACCATCTGACTTATTAACTTACTGCTGCTACATGGCTGTATTGCTGTTCAGTTTAAAGCATTGAGTTCTTGATGCTTGATGATTTCTTGCTTATGTCTGTAATAAATTTTCTCTTTCGGCATGCTTTAAAACAAACAAATGTTCGTCATTCATATTTTTTCAGACCATTATTACTCAAATTAATCATGCGATTGGAGCTTCAGGAGTCGTCAGCCAGGAGTGCAAGTCATTAGTTACTGAATATGGAAAAACCATATTGGATCTACTAGAATCAAAGGTATGACATCTGCTATTTCTTTCTATTATTTTTCTATATATATCAGTAGGTTTCGAACAGGTAGTATCAGCCTATTGTCACAATTTCGGCTCTTACGCGGGTTTGGGTCTCTCGGGATGCAAGGCTTGTAACATGACCAATCACCATGTCAATTAATGTTTATGTTGCACTATTTTCAAGTGGTGTTGACTTATTATGCATACACATGATTCTTTAAGAAATATTGTTCGAAACAAGTTAGGGTTGGTGATAGGATTCCTCACTTATTCATTTAAGCTTAACTCATATCATCAAAATAAAAAATGTGAAATTTAAATTATAGTAGTAATAATAATAATGATATTGGAAGCAGTGTTTTAAAAGGCGTTTTCGGGGCGAGTCTTGGCGAGGCGTACCAAAAATGCCCCGAGGTGATAGTATGGGGCGAAAGTCTCAAGAGGCGTACACCCGGACGTTTGAGGTGCATTTTTTTAGTGAGGCGTAAGCCCCAGAGATTTTTTCAAATTCAAGCAAAATTTGTTAAATAAGTCCTTTTTATGATACCCAAATTCTCAAAAGTCACTTGGTAATTACGTAAAAGTTTTAAAAAGGAATTGAAATGTATTAAAAGTCAAGACATTTTTTGTTGATTGAAGCCCTAATTCATTATTTTTTTCAAACTCTTTATCTTGTCCGCTAGTCTGCTTTGATGGTAAGCAACCCCCACTTCTAACCGAGAGGTTGTGAGTTCAAGTCTCCCTAAGAGTAAGGTGGGAAGTTCTTGGAAGAAAGGATGCCGGGGGTCTATTTTGAAACAGCCTCTCTACCCCATGGTAGGGGTGAGATCTGCGTACACACTACCCTCTCCAGACCCCACTAAGTGGGATTATACTGGGTTGTTGTTGTCCGCTAGTCTGCCAGTATCTCCCAAAAGCTATGAATATTCAATTTTTTTTTTTACAAATACAAAGATAACTCCATTCTCCTTCAAAACATTAAGTTCAAATTGCAGGTTAGTCATCTTTTTTGTTCCTTTAGGTAGAAAACTTTATTCTCTTAGACTCAAGTTACTTGTGCTTGTAAGTAGCGTATAATAGATTGTTTTGACTAGCGCGTGCGCACACACATATTTATTTATTTATAGTTTTCTTCAATTTTTATGTAATTTTACCTGTTTATAAATATTTACTGTAATTATATTATTTTATAAAATATTAAAAATTAAATACCTATGGGGCTTACGCCTCTCCTTAAGCTCACGCCATTTAAAACACTGATTGGAAGTTCACTAAAAGCAATTATCAAAAGAAGTCTCCAAAAGTCTGCATTGATTCTAAGGATTTATAGGTCTTTCGAGTCAACTTCTTTCCATTTGATTTTAGGTCTATCTCGTCCCTTTTCAAAACCTTCACTCATCATAGTTCCACATCTAAGCATCGGTGCCTCCGTAAGGCAACACAAGGCATGACCAAACCATCTCAAGCGGCGTTCTCTCATTTCATCCTCAATGCGTGCTACTTGCACCTTCTGGCGAATGCCAATTCAAGAGGATATATATATATACTGCATCCGAATCTCTTCACCAGGCACCGAACTGAAGTTATTAATTTTCCTTACTGCATTTTGGTATTAGGATCTGAGTGCTGGTTTTCTGCCTATGCTTTACAGGCAGCGCCCCAGAAGATCTGCTCACAAATCGGTCTATGCTCTTCTGATGGTAGTCGGGATGTTAGGTGAGGTTAAACATATCTGCAGTTCAACATTTTGCAGTTGAAATGATTGTAATCAGAAATGGTCAAGTATACACATTCTCTCATCAATCCATCACCATCTTTCTCTAGTGAATACTGTTAGAGAAAAAGTGAACAATGTATTGTTAATTAAGTCGCTGCAGGTTCAGCTTGCTCCCTGTTCAACACATTGTCCTTGACTTCATTGGTGTATTAATGGACTAATTATTAATATATAATTCTATGTGCCAGCATGATCATTGAGAGTGTGGTCGACAAACACAATGGGGCTTCAAATGGCTTGGGTGATGAGATGTGCAGGGTTTGTGAGATGGCTGTGGTATGGATGCAAAACCAAATGAGACGAAATGAAACTGCAGATAGCATCTACAACTATGTTAATCAGGTGAGGTAGATTTTATGCATTATGCAAAGTGATTGTTGGTTAATTAGGATCTCAAGGCTTTAGTAATTCCAACTGCAGCTTTGTGACCGATTGCCCAGTCCAATGGGAGAATCTGCAGTTGACTGCAGCAGCCTTGCTTCCATGCCTAATGTTTCCTTTACCATTGGTAATAAAACATTTGACCTGACGCCACAGCAGGTAATTATTCATTCGACTTACTGATACGGTATCTATTATTTTAGATAGTTGCTTCACAGCAACTTCGTTATCAACAAGTGTCTCATAGATAGTCAATTCAGCCAATTGTTTTCAAGAAGAATGAGCAATCTTTAGATTTCCTTGTTCTGTCTATCATCGAACCAATTGATGCTTTTCCGAGTTTGATTTAACGCTAGGATGAAGGTTTTTTACTGTTCCAGTTTTGTCTATAGGTCTCAAAATAGAACATTCTTTGACAAATATTTTGCATAAGACATCACATTGACAAAGCGCAAATATGCAGATGGGTAACATTCTTTTTTTTTTTTTTTGTTTTTGTGTGTGTGTGTTTTTGTTACTGAGCAGTATGTCCTTCAAGTTGGGGAGGCGCCTGTTGCACAGTGCATCAGTGGATTTACAGCTTTAGATGTGCCGCCTCCTCGTGGACCCCTTTGGTAAGCCTCTCTTGCTTTTGCTCTGTGCTCTCACTACTCACTAGAATGGTTGATTGATGCCGCAATAAGCAGCTTTCTATGAATCACCTCAAAGAATATTAGTTGTACTTCCTCTGTTGCAATTTATGTGATGCACTTTATTTTTTGTCTATCGTGAAACATCTTATTTTATCCTTTAATGAGATGATTTATAGCCACAAAAAGGGGCTTTTTTAGACCACAAGTTTAAAAGGTTCGTCTTTCTTTTTTTTCTTAAATTCCGTACCGAACATAGGAATTATTTCTTTTAATTACCTTAATGTAAATCATTCTCTTCAAGCATCTATCGGTAACTTCTTAGTTTAGCGCTGAAATTCAAGTATTATTCTTTCAAATTGGTGCTCTGCGAAAGGTCTTTCCAAACTATTCTCAGTGCTGAGTATCTACATAATATTCGGACTCGAAACTGGATGAGAGTTTTAGATAACAATGTTTCAGAAGTTAACATAGGGGCTCACCTACGATTCGCCTCGTTCCATCCACGCTTTATGCTTTGTATTGTTCGTTATGCATGCCATAAAAAATTGACTAATCATTTATATGATGTTCTTCTATACTCAAGAACCCTGGTGACTTGGAATATTAGTATACATATAATTATGCTTAAATGGTTAAATCGATTTTCATTACTAGTAGTACTATTTATGGATATTGGTTCACTTGACCTTAATGAAAGGTTAGAGGTATGGAGACAGACTCTCGAGTCTAAAGGTTTCAAAATAAGCAGATCTAAGACAGAGTACCTAGAGTGGAAGTTTTGCGCCAAGCCGAGCGAAGTAGGCAGGGACGTGATGATTGGTTCTCAGGCCATCGCTAAGAGGGACAGCGTCCGATATCTTGGGTCTGTGATTTAGGGGGACGGAGAGATTGACGGGGACGTCACTCATCGTATAGGAGCGGGGTGGTCAAAGTGGAGGCTTGCATCAGGAGTCCTGTGTGACAAGAAAGTTCCACACAAACTCAAGGGGAAATTCTATAGAGCCGTGGTTAGTCCTGCGATGTTGTATGGGGCGGAGTGCTGGCCCGTGAAGAACTCGCATGTTCAGAGAATGAAGGTTGCGGAGATGAGGATGCTTAGGTGGATGTGCGGACACACCAGGCTAGATAAGATTAAGAATGAAGTTATTCGAGAGAAGGTGGGGGTGGCCCCGGTGGATGAGAAGATGCGAGAAGCGAGGCTGAGGTGGTTCGGGCATGTGCGGAGAAGAAGTCCCGATGCCCCGGTGAGGAGCTACGAGCGGCTGGAGATTGTTGGCGGTCGGCGAGGAAGAGGGAGGCCTAAGAAGCATTGGGGAGAGGTGATTAGGCAGGACATGACTAGAATGTAGGTTTCCGAGGACATGACCCTTGATAGGAAAGTCTGGAGGTCTAGAATCAGGGTTGTAGGATAGGGCTCCTAGAGTTTTTCGTACGCCTCATCCGGGGTTCTGAGTGGGTCAGCAGGGTTACCCATAGAAGATTTGTGTTTTAGCGTATGTCCCCCCTATGGCTGTTAGTTATGGTAGTTACTGTATGATATTATTACATGCGATTGTATTTATGTTTCGTATGTTTAGATAAATATTTAAGCTACTTACGCTATTTCTGCTGGAGTTACTAATGCTTTATTGTTTTTGTTTTTGTTTTTGTCTTTGTTTTACTGCTGTTTTTCCTTTTATCTTATGAGCCGGGAATCGCTGTTTTTCCTTTTATCTTATGAGCCGGGAATCGATTGGAGACAGCCTCTTTGCCCTTTCGGGTAGGGGTAAGGCTTGTCTACATATTACCCTCCCCAGACCCCACCTGGTGGGAGTGTACTGGGTAGTTGTTGTTGTTGTTGTTGGTTCACTTGACTTTGATACATCTGATAGAAGCTAGTCAGTCGATATAGTTGATAAATTAGCTCATTGAGTGTCATGTGGTGCAGGATCTTGGGAGATGTTTTCATGGGTCGCTACCACACCGTGTTTGACTATGGCAATTCGAGAGTTGGTTTTGCTGAGGCTGCTTGAGCGCCTCTGTTTATCTCTGTGTTGACCTTCTTTACGTATCACGTTATTTCAAATGAGACAATTGTTTTCCTTTAATATGTCTGCACTTGTTAATAAATAACTGAGCTTAAATCTTTTTACTGAATTTAAACACTAACAGCTGTTGTGTAATAACAATTGCGTAATTGCTTGTGTTTCATAATTTCTACTTAATTTTGATAATGTCAATTGTGCATTAATTTGGTTCATATTTGGTAAATTGGTATTAGGTGAAAACATAACAGATGATTTAGGGTGTTTTCTGTTTTAAAATTAAATGTTTTCTTAAGCGGATGAAATAATTTCAGTATGGTTTATTTAGTGTGTTTTCTGTATGAAGTTAAATGTTTTCTTAGGCGGATGAAATAATTTCAGTTATGGTTTTGCTTAAAATTGAAAAAAATGATTTCCAGAGGAAAAGGTTTACACCGAATGGGAAAAATTCTGCAATTATTTGATCTTTTGTTATGTCTAGTTAAAAAATTGTCAATGTTAAGAATAGAATTCTAATTAGAGTGAATGTTTATCTTGTAGAGAGTTTTACTTTGAGGCTAAGTTATTTTTCCTCCTATAAATAGAGGGGTCTTACCCCATTGTAAACCATCACAAAATTCAATAAGAATTTTCTCTCTTTCTCTGCAATATTGCTCTTGTTTTTTTATTGTTTTATAACACGTTATCAGCACGAAGCTCTACTATCTCAAGAATCTCTTTGAGAAAATTAAGGTATTTTTTTTCCTTCTAATTTTGTTTTAATTATGTCTGACATAATGAAAAGAAAGTTCGTTGCCCTTGAAATTTCGGGCAAGAACTACATGACATGGGTGTTAGATGCTGAAATCCATTTGGATGCAATGGGTCTTGGAGACGCCATTAAAGACAGAAATAATGCATTCACCCAAGACTGTGCTAAGGCCTTGATTTTCTTGCGCCATCACCTTGATGAAGGTTTGAAAATTGAATATCTTACAATCAAAGATCCACTTATCTTGTGGAATGGCTTAAAGGAGAGATATGACAACTTAAAGTTGGTCACTCTGCCAAGCATGATATGATTGTGCTCATCTGAGGCTCCAAGGCTTTAAGTTTGTTTCTGAATATAATTCTGCAATGTTTAGAATTACTTCTAAATTGAAACTAAGTGGAGATACTATAACTGACTATGATATGCTTGAAAAAACGTTTACAACGTTTCACGCCTCCAATATGGTTCTGCAACAACAGTACAGAGAGAAAGGTTTCAAAAAGCACTCTGAGCTGATTTCTCTTCTCCTTGTGGCTGAGCGAAACAATGACCTGCTCATGAGAAATCATGAAAATCGACCCACTGGGTCTACACCATTGCCTGAAGTAGATAAAGTGTATTCCCATTATGCTAAGCGTGGAAAAGGCTATGGCTTTAATCATGATCGTGGTCGTGGTCGGGGTCATGGCCGTGGACGTGGACTAGGAAGAAATTTTCCTGGTGTTAGTCACCCCCCAAAGAGATATAACCACCAAAAGCGGAAATGGAATTATGAGAATCCAAAAGCAAATAGTTCAGAAACTATATGTTATCATTGCGGTGGAAAAGGGCACTGGGCAAAAATTTGCCGTGTACCAAGACATTTGGTTGACCTATATCAAGCATCTCTAAAGAGTAAAGGCCCTGAAACCAATTTTGTCTCTGACAATAATTTTGACATCACCCACTTGGATGTGGCAGACTTCTTTGAGCACCCTGAGGGGAAAATAGATCACTTGATCGGTGATGGATCCATGGTTAAAGAAGATTGAGCAGTTTGATATTTTTATTTTTACTTATTCGTAGTAGTTAATGAATAAACAATTATCATAGTTTACATAAGTTATCTATTATTGTGATATGATTCAAATTTTATATAACTTTAGATTACACATTCATCTTATGCTTTATTTGTAATGATTTTTCAGTAAGTTAATCGATTAACATAACAGATAATCGATTAACCAATATATTCTATTAAACTGGACCTTTTCCGCAAGGCATGTTAGTCGACTATCTGATTTAGTTAATCGACTAACCTAATGACCGTTACCTAAGTTAATCACCTAAGTTAATCGATTATCACTTTAGTTAATCGATTAACCTTATGTCCGTTGCCTGTTTATCGACTAGTTTTTTTTAAACGTTGAAACAGGTTAGTCGATTATCTATTTGGTTAATCAACTAAACTCAGCAGATTTTGAAAATATTGTTTAATTATTAAGCAACGGATACAAGAGTATTAAAAGGAGAATAACTATGATAAAAAAAAATACTAATATTTTTCGTATATTTCTTTTGTATGTCAAACCATGGGAAGCAAATATGGATATCTCACAAAGCAAACTTGGATCAACGTCCAATTGTAAAAATATTTGTTTAATTGATTCATGTACCACACATACGATATTAAAAGAGAAGAAATATTTCTCTCATTTAAGTATGTGTAAGGGTAGTAGTAAATTGATTGAAGGCTCCGGAAGAACAACTATAACTCTGCCTAATGGAACAATTTTTATCATAGAGAATGCAATGTTCTCTTCCAAGTCCAAGAGGAACATGTTGAGTTTTAAAGATTCCGTCAAAATGGATATCATACTGAGACAATAGATGAGAATAATCTTGAATACCTCATCATTACAAAGAATGTCTCTGGCCAAAAGAGGGTTATTGAGAAGTTCCCATCTTTATCTTGTGGCCTGTATTGGACAAAAATTAGTGCAATTGAGGCGCATTCCACAGTAAACCAAAAGGTTACTGATTCCAATACTTTTGTACTTTGGCATGATCGATTGGGACATCCTGGATCAATTATGATGAGACGAATTTTAGAAAACTCATATGGGCATCCATTAAAGAATTTAAAAATTCTTTTAAATAATGAATTTTCTTGCACTTCTTGTTATCAAGGCAAGTTAATTATTAGACCATCACCAACAAAGGTTGGAACTGAGTCACCTACGTTTTTGGAACGTATACAAGGGGATATTTGTGGACCTATTCACCCACCTAGTGGGTCCTTTAGATATTTTACGGTCTTAATAGATGCATCCTCTAGATGGTCTCATGTGTGCCTATTGTCATCACGCAACCTTGCGTTTGCAAAATTAATGGCACAAATAATTCGATTACGAGCACAATTTCCTGATAATCCAATTAAGTCAATTAGACTAGATAATGCTGCTGAGTTTTCATCCCAAGCATTTAATGATTATTGCTTATCAATTGGGATAAAAGTGGAACATCCTGTAGCTCATGTTCACACTCAAAATGGTCTTGCAGAATCTTTAATTAAACGTCTGCAGTTGATTGCAAGACCATTACTCATGAAAACGAGGCTGCCCACTTCGGTTTGGGGTCACGCCATTTTGCATGCAGCAATGCTAGTTCGTCTCAGACCGACAAATTATCACAAATATTTCCCGTTGCAATTAGTTTTGGGTCATGAATCTAATATATCCCATTTAAGAATTTTTGGATGCAGTATATGTGCCTGTAGCACCGCCATACCGCACCAAAATGGGTCCGCAAAGAAGGTTAGGAATATATGTTGGGTTTGAATCGCCCTCCATTATTCGCTACCTCGAAACATTGACAGGGGATTTGTTCACTGCACGATTTGCAGACTGTCGATTCGATGAGACACTTTTCCCAAAATTAGGGGGAGAAGTTGGTGAAACCAAACGGGAAATTTTGTGGAAAAATGCATCATTATCTCATCTTGATCCACATACCTCTATTTGTGAAAAAGAGGTGCAAAATATTATCCATTTGCAAAGAATAGCAAATCAAATGCCTGACGCATTCACGGACTTGAAAAGGATAACAAAATCTCACATCCCCGCAGAGAATGTGATGCCAAACACTCATAATTCAAAGTCCCGGGAAATTGTTTCAATCAAATTGCAAAGATCTTTGTATGGTCTAAAGCAATCAGGACGAATGTGGTATAATCGTCTTAGTGAGTATTTATTAAAGGAAGGATATATAAATGATGCCATTTGCCCATGTGTTTTTATAAAGAAAACAACATCGGAATTTGTTGTACTTGCCGTATATGTCGATGACATAAACCTTATTGGAACTCCCATAGAACTCCAAAAGGCAATTGATTATTTAAAGAAGGAATTCGAGATGAAAGATCTCGGAAAGACAAAATTATGTCTTGGTCTGCAAATTGAATATTTGGCAAACGGAATTTTTGTTCATCAATCTGCCTATATAGAAAAGGTATTGAAACGGTTTTACATGGATGGAGCATATCCTTTAAGTACTCCGATGGTTGTTCGATCACTTGATGTGAATAAGGATCCATTCCGACCGCAAGAAAAGAATGAAGAGCTACTTGGTCCTGAAGTACCATATCTTAGTGCAATTGGCGCACTAATGTATCTTGCAAATACTACAAGGCCTGACATAACTTTTCAGTTAATGTCTTAGCAAGATATAGCTCTGCTCCCACAAGGAGACATTGGAATGGAATCAAATATATATTGCGGTATCTAAAAGGGACTACCGATATGGGCTTATTTTATAGCAATAATTGCAGTCCTGATCTTGTTGGTTATGCTGATGCTGGATATTTATCCGACCCACACAAGGCTCGATCTCAAACAGGTTATGTGTTTATCTGTGGAGGCACTGCCATATCTTGGCGATCGACTAAGCAATCAATTGTGGCTACTTCATCTAATCATGCTGAGATAATCGATATTCATGAAGCAAGTCGAGAGTGTGTGTGGTTGAGGTCTATAATACATCATATTCAAGACAAATGTGGTTTGAAATGTGACAAACTACCCACGATTTTGTATGAAGACAATGCAGCATGCATAGCCCAATTGAAGGGAGGATTCATAAAAGGAGACAGAACAAAGCATATTTCACCAAAGTTATTTTTCACACATGATCTTCAAAAGAATGGTGATATCAATGTGCGACAGATTCGTTCAAGTGATAATATGGCTGATTTGTGTACAAAATCTCTACCAACGTTAACCTTCAAGAAGCTGGTACACAAGATTGGAATGCGAAGGCTCAAGGATGTGAATTGATGCTCTTTTCAGGGGGAGTTAATGCGCGTTGCACTCTTTTTCCCTTACAAGGTTTTGTCCCACTGGGTTTTCCTTGCAAGGTTTTTAACGAGGCAACCAATAGGCGCATTACTAAATATGTGTACTCTTTTTCCAATAGGCGCAACCAATTGGATTTTATTTTAGTTATGGTTTTTAATGAGGCACATTACTTATTGAATAGACATTCAAGGGGGAGTGTTAAGAATAAAATTCTAATTAGAGTGAATGTCTATCTTGTAGAGAGTTTTACTTTGAGGCTAAGTTATTTTTCCTCCTATAAATAGAGGGGTCTTACCCCATTGTAAACCACCCCAAAATTCAATAAGAATTTTCTCTCTCTTTCTCTGCAATATTGCTCTTGTTCTTTTATTGTTTTATAACAGTCAATCTTTAGTAGGCAAAATTATCGGCAATACATAGGATTTCTGTTTTATTCTTTGCATACTATTAATTAGTTACCTAAAATGCAAAAATACAAAAACACCAAAACGATTTAGAAACTTCTTGTGTAAGGTAAATGCTTTTAGCCTTTTACAAATGGATAGCCTTCATAAATACAAGTCAGTTGTCCCAAAAAGGCATGAGTGAGAACTATAACTTGTAAAAGTTATGAGTACTTGGTTCATTGGCAGGCAGGTTAGTCTAGCCTATGGCTGTCCAATGGGTCAGCGCAGCCCATCCTGGTCCCGGACAGGCCCACTTAGTAGTCAACGGGACTGGGCCCACAGTCAACGGGACATGGGCTGTCCATTTTGTTTCGGTGGGCCGGCCCGTTAACTTCCTATGTCGTCCCGCCAGTCCATGTAATTTTTTTATTTTCAAAAAGAGCCGTTGGGTAACGACATTCTTTGCAAAATTAGTCTTCGCCAACGTCTATAAACGGATATTCATTAACGAAGGACAACCTAGAGATTTCTGTCTTATTTAGAAATTGGATTAATTCAGGAAAAAAAAAAATTTGGTTCTGAAAAATTAATCACTAAGGAAGAAGGAAAATACAATAAGATACTTAGCACTTGGAGCGATGATGGCGTGGAACTCATACAACATTAATCAACATTGCCAATTTCAGAACAATGTCCGAAAAATATTAGATAAGTTACAATGAAGTTATATAGGAGCTTACAAATATTAATTTGATAATTTATAATAGGCTGCTAAGAGGCCTAGCTTAAACATAACCCTTCCTAGAAAGTGACTACGCAGATTAGGTGCTCTTCAAAAGACTTGTATTTGTTTGTGAAATTTGAAAGTTCTAGTAGTAAAATAAAAGGCTTTAAGCCTTGAACTTTTTTAATGAAATGTCTTACACTCTTACTTAGTTACTTTATAGCTTGAAATTATATAAAGTAAATTAAAAGTCTATAATAATTACTAAAATATTTCGTTACAAGTCTTTGTTTTAATATTTTATAATTTTTTACTTAGTTTTTTTATAATTTATTAAGTTTTAAGTTTATTAAATAAGTCAAAAAACTAGTAATTGCAAATGTTAAAAACTTAGTCATTGTCAATTTTAAAAAAATAACTGTTGCCAAATTTAAAGCTTAAATAATTATTTTATTTTATTTTTTTAAAAAGTCCCAATTAGGACCGTGTGGTCCCGTCCCGTCCCATCCCGTTTGTTAGTGGGATGGGATGGGCCTACAAGATTGTAGTGTTTATCGCGTCTCGTTAAGGCCCATCTCGCCACCGTCTCGATTAAATTCCGCCCCGTCCCGATTATTTGGTCCTGTCCCAACCTGTCCCGTTGGATAGACTTAAACTCTAGCCCAAACTCAAGTTTTATGCTTAATTTGGTGAGTTATTGTAACGACCCAGGAGGATACTCTAGGCAAATGGTCAACTCTGGTGGAAGCAAAAAGGCTTTTATATAGAGCGGGCAGTCCCTATTCAAAAGAATTCTATCTAGTCTAGCCTAGATACATTGACCGGTTTGATTATTGCTCCAAGTCAATTTGCTGTCATTGAAAGCCCAATCAAATAATTCAAACGAGAAAATCATATCTTCAAAGCTCATCACTTCAATGAAGGCATTAAAGTCATGAGGCCGAGGTTGTTTTGGGTATTTTAGCCCGTTCCCCTATTTATTGCCTCCTGTATATTATATTATGATTATGTGACTTTTTAGGGTATTTTGTTTTGGTTTCGGGTGAGTTTCGGAGTAAAATTGGACACATAATCTCTAAGTTGGAGTCTTAAGTTGATAAAGTTGACGGTAGTTTGAATTTTGTGTAAACGATTTCGGAATGGAGTTTTGACAGTTTTAATAGCTCATTATGGTAATTTTGGACTTAGAAGCATGTCAGGATGTTGATTTGGAGGAAACCTAGGTTGTTTCGACGTGAATTGGCTAAAGTTGGAAAGTTGAAGGTTTAGAAGGTTGAAAATTTTGTTCATGAGTTGACTTCACTGCTAGCGAGGTCGGATTTAAATTCCAAAAATTGTATTAGGTCTGTCATGTCATTTGTGATCTGGGTGCAAAATTTAAAGTCAATCGGAGTTGTTTTGTTCTGAATCGACAATAGTTTTGAAATTCGAAAGTTCATAAGTTCATTAGGCTTGAATCGCTGCGCGATTCGTGGTTCTAGTGTTGGTTGATGTGATTTGATGCCTCGAGTGAGTTCGTATGATATTTTAGGATTTGTTGGTACATTTGGTTGAGGTCCCGGGGGTCTCGGGTGTTATTCGGACCATGTTCGGCGCATTTTGGTACTTTTAGAATTATTGAAGCTATTGGTTTTCTACAGGTCTGGTTTCCTTCTACGCCCCTTCGAATGTTATCCCACGTTTACGAAAAGTCTTCAGGGTCACTGAAATTTTACCCTTCACGTTCACGAAGGTGAGGACGCGTTCGCGAAGGTTTAATGAGTTGTTCATCACGAACACGTAAGGTTAATCACGTTAGCTTATAAAAGAGGCAGGCTGGGGGGGGGGGACCTTACGCTTTTGGTCGACGTGCTCGCGAAGCTTGGTATCGTTTGGTCATCGCATTCGTGAGTGGGTTCTCACATTCGTGTAAGAGGAATCTTGGCAGCAACATTTTTGTGCTTCGCGAACACGAGGCACTTTCCGCGTTCGCGAAGAGTAAGTCAGTGGGCAGCAGAATAAAATTTCAAAATCGAGGGTTCATTTTTTTTATATTTTGGACCTAGAGAGCTTGGTATGAGCCGATCTTTTGAGGGTTCTTCAAGAAAATTATTGGAATTTGAGCAGTTCGAAGTTGGATTATCGTGGAAAAGGCCTACTAGTGGAGTGAGTTAGCGTGTATCGAGGTAAGTGACTTGCCTAATTTTGTGTGGGGCAATTTTTTCTTAGGATTAGTGTATTGAGATAACTGTGATGTATGAAAGATGTGTACGTAAAGTAACGAGTGTGTGCACTGGCTACATGGAAGTTTATCGATTTTAGCTATGTAGATTACTTTCATGCCTTAATTGAGTTATTTTAACATGTTATCTTCATCATCATAAGTATACTTTTACATGCGCTATTTGTCTTATCTCTTACTTGCTAATTGCTCTATATGTTTAGCCGAAGTTCTTGTTTCCTTTATTCCGTATCCTTTATTTAACTGTTGAACTTTTTACTTGAAGTTGTTTCTTGATATATCTTGTTGTTGAAATTGGTATTGAGTTAGAAAGGCCTGATTCCCATTGAGGCAAAGTGTTAAGTTGTGAAATACTATTTTGTTGAGTTATTCACTTCCGATTGTTATTGTTGAGATTCTTGTGTACCTCGTTGTTGAGCCATAAGTTCTTTATTATGAAAATAACTGTTATTGTTAATTTTTTGGGCAAGTTGTGATGTTGGGCACTTGTGGTGCGATATGTGATACGTTGTGATATTGATACGCATGTAGTGGTATAAGGTTTATGGTTGAAACGTATGCGGTGAGATAAGGTGGGTTTGCTACGTGTGGCTAGTAGGAGAACTACTAGAAGCTATGCAGTGTGATAAGGTGGGCTAAAACACGGGATGTTATTTCGAAAAAATATTTTTCAAAACTAAATGCAAGGCTCTTGTGATGATATAAGGATAGATTGTGGATTACTTTTGTGATCAGAGACTACGAAAGTACCTTGGTAGTGACTCTTGTTGGTATTTCTCTATTACTTCACTTGTGTTTGGTTGTTTGTTTCCTAGCCTTAACATTTATTTGTTTTCTTCCGTGATGCATTATTTGCCTTGATTCTGTGTAGTTAATTTTGGCATATCCCTTACTTGTTTCATTTCCGTTGTTAATATTATTGCACTATTAAATTATTCGTCCTGTTCCTTATTTATTTTAGTAGTGCCCTGACCTGACCTCATCACTATATTATCGAAGTTAGGCTTGACACTTACAGGGTACCACAATGGTGTATTCATGCTATGCTTTTGTATATCTTTTTGTATATATCCAGGTACCTCCTACCAGTCTAGGCATCAGTGAGCGGAGTTCGTACTCGAAGATTTTAAGGTACACCTGTCGACGTCCGCAAGCCTCAAAGTCACCTTCTATCTATTTCTATGCTTTCCTCTTATTTGATACAATTGTATAGGGATGACTATGATACCGTTGTAGGGCTTGAGACTCGATATCATCAGATTTTGAGAAAATTGTAAATACTGAGATGTGGAGTTTTTTTATTAAAATTGCTGAGTATTTGAGCGGAAAATTGCGATCGTGACAATTATGATCAAAATAGAAGAATTATTTTGATAATGCCTAAGAACTTGTTTGGCTCTCTGGGTTACAATACCAATTAGATTGATTTCTGACATATTCTCAGTCCTTTTTTGTGTAATTTTATGTTTTAAAAAAATCAAATGATTCATGAATTATATTATTATTTCAAACCTTCTATGAAATAAAAAACCTAGTTTTTTTTAAACTAATGTTTTTGCAAGTTATTTCAGAACTAACTTTCAAATTCCCCACCTATATTTCAATAACTGTCACAAAAACTTCCATATATTTTAGAAATCAACTTGTTACAAGTACACATATTAGTACATAACTGGAAGCAGTATATTCAGTACATGAAAAAAGTTTTGTAGAAATATGCACGTGATTATTTTTTCTTTGTACAGCTGTTATATACCAAAGAATTTTCTAATTACTGTCATAAATATTATCTCTTCATTTTGATCTCATCTTTGATGCGCGTCGTTCTGTTAGGAATTTGTTATTCTCTGTTACCATAAATAATCAAACTAACTTAAGGAGTATAACCTGGTTCAAAATACTTCTATCACTGTTAAATGAAAATACTTTATATATTAAAAAATGTTATAATAGAACTCTAATTAGTGAATGTCTATCTTATAGAAGAGTTCTACTTTAAGGCTAAGTCTTTTCTCTTCCTATAAATAGAGGGGTCTTACCCCATTGTAGATCATCCCAAAGTATCAATAAGAATACTCCTCTCTCTACTTTTCTCTCTATTGTTCTTGTTCTTGTATTATTGTTCCTGTTCTTATATTATTTCATAACACGTTATCAGCACGAGTCTCTAACCAATTGAATTTAATATTCAGCAATTATCGCTCTCAGAATCTCGAGTTGCAATCAGATTCACCCACTCTAATTCGTGAATTTCCAAGCAAAAGAGTGTAATAACGATTGCTACTGCTCCATATGAGAATTTCTATACGGAAAAATAGAAGAGATGGTATCATCATAAAGTAATGCAACGGGATGGAAACTCAAGAGGTATATTTGATATCACAACATTTATTGGTATACCTTAAAGGTAAGTAATTTACTTTTCCCTTTTTTAAATTCTTGAAATTCTACGATCTGATTTCATATACAAACATAGACAACAAAGTTTGATTATAACTCTAATGGAGTTTGTAAGGAATTATAACCACGTGAAGTGGTAAAAGTTCTATGTCTTGCCATGATTAAATTCATGTATGATTGTGGGCAAAAATTGAAAATCCGTCCCATTGAATTTGCTTCATTCTCATTCCCTTTAGAGAATGTGATAGCAGTATGTGATAAGTCTGAAAGAAGACAAAATTATTACCATGAAGGTATCAATGGATGTGGACGTGGCAATAGACGGAATTATAATCGTCATCATTTTGATAATGAGAATAATAAAGATTCTCAAAATAATCTTTCACTTTATGAAAGTAATATTTGACATGACATTGTATATAGCACATACAGATGATTATGATCCATTCCCTGAAGTGAATGTGATAATTGTAATAAAGCCCGTAAGTATGGACACGCTCTTGATGTAATTTTGTTTTATGTCTGACATTATGAATAGAAAGTTCGTTGCCCTTGAAATTTCGGGCAAGAACTATATGACATGGGTGTTGGATGCTGAAATCCATTTGGATGCAATGGGTCTTGGAGACGCCATTAAAGACAGAGATAATGCATCCACCCAAGACTATGCTAAGGCCTTGATTTTCTTGTGCCACCACCTTGATGAAGGTTTGAAACTGTGCTAAGGCCTTGATTTTCTTGCGCCATCACCTTGATGAAGGTTTGAAAATTGAATATATCACAGTCAAAGATCCACCTATCTTGTGGAATGGCTTAAAGGAGAGATATGACAACCTGAAGTTGGTCACTCTGCCACAAGCACGATGCGATGAGAATCCAAAAGCAAATAGTTCATAAACTATATATTATCGTTGCGGTGGAAAAGGGCACTGGGCGAAAATTTACCGTGTACCAAGACATTTGGTTGAGCTTTATCAAGCATCTCTAAAAGGTAAATGCCCTGAAACCAATTCTGTCTCTGACGATAATTTTGACATCACCCACTTGGATGTGGCAGACTTCTTTGAGCACCCTGAGGGGAAAATAGACCACTTAATTGGTGATGGATCTGTGATGAAGGAAGATGGAATTGTTTGATTTTATTTTACTTATTTGTATTAGTTAGTGAATAAACTAATAGTCATTAGTATCAGCTCGTATTAGTTAGCTTATGATATAATGTTAGTATTAGTTCTTTAGAATGTTTCAATATGCTTAAATTTCAAAGATATTTTTATTTTCCAGTAGAGTTAATCGACTAACCTAACAGTTAGTCGATTATCTAATATTTCGCATTAAAACTGAATTTTTCCGCAAGCTAAGTTAGTCGACTATCTGATTTAGATAGTCGACTAACCTGATGACTGTTTACTAAGTTAGTCGACTATCAAATTAGTTAGTCGACTAACTAATATTTCGCATTAAAACTGGACTTTTCCGCAAGGCAAGATAGTCGACTATCAACTAAGTTAGTCGAATAACCTCAGCAGATTTTGAAAATATTGTTTAAATATGAAACAAACGGATTGAATTTGTTCGTGTATTTCTTTTGTATGTCAAAACCATGGGAAAGCAAATTTGGATATCTCACAAAGCAAGCTTGGATCAACGTCCAACTGTAAAAATATTTGTTTAGTTGATTCATGTACTACACATACGATACTCAAAGAGAAGAAATATTACTCTCATTTAAGTATGTGTAAGGCAGATGTTACTACAATTTTTGGTAGTAGTAAATTGATTAAAGGCTCCGGAAGAGCAACTATAACTCTGCCTAAAGGAACAACATTTTAGAAAATGCAATGTTCTCCTCCAAGTCTAAAAGGAACTTGTTGAGTTTTAAAGATATCATTCAAAATGGATATCATATTGAGACAATAGATGAGAATAATCTTGAATTCCTCATTCACTCATGAAAACGAGGCTGCCCACTTCGGTTTGGGGTCACGCCATTTTGCATGCAGCAATGCTAGTTCGTCTCAGAACGACGAATTATTACAAATATTCCCCGTTGCAATGAGTTTTGGGTCATGAACCTAATATATCCCACTTAAGAATTTTTGGATGTGCAGTATATGTGCCTGTAGCACCGCCATATTGCACCAAAATGGGTCTGGAAAGAAGGTTTGGAATATATGTTGAGTTTGAATCGCCCTCCATTATTCGCTACCTCGAAACATTGACAGGGGATTTGTTCACTGCACGATTTGCAGACTGTCAATTCGATGAGACACTTTTCCCAAAATTAGGGGGAGAAGTTGGTGAAACCAAACGGGAAATTTTGTGGAAAAATGCATCATTATCTCATCTTGATCCACATACCTCTATTTGTGAAAAAGAGGTGCAAAATATTATCCATTTGCAAAGAATAGCAAATTGAATGCCAGACGCATTTACAGATTTGAAAAGGATAACAAAATCACATATCCCCGTAGTGAATGTGACAACATCTGATTCACGAATACATATTCATTATTGAAAGAATATGAACATGAAATTGGTATTGAATATACCACACTCACCCCTAGAAGGTGGTTTGAGATGATATATGAAAATAATGTCACTGTTATGGCATGAATAGTCATTGGTCACGTACCTATTGTACGCCAAAATAATTTGTCAATGTGATTATCAAAGGACAATAATAATGCAAGAAACATATCTTGCAATAATTTTGACATGACCATAATGGTATAACTTTCTCTTTAAAAGAGATATTCACCACATGGATCTTGATGAATTTGTGGTAGTACAAAATTAATTGAGAGCTCTAGAAGAGCCAATTATTACTATGTTGGAGAAACACAATTGATTACCAATAAGGTATTGTGTTGTAGTAAGTCTCAAAAAAACTTATTCAGTTTCCAAAGTATATGCGAAAGCGATTGATTATATTGAGACTATAAATAAAGGAAAGATTTGATATCTTCTATTACTACAACTTGTAGCGGGATAATCTGTATGTGAAAAACTACCCGCTTTATTCTCCAATTTGTACTACACAAGAGTACCACAATAAAGTGGACGTTTATTGATATAAAAACCCATATCATAATAAACTTGAAGTTTATTGATAATTGCATATGTCATGGTGTAAATTTGAAGTTTATCAATATTGATAATTTATTCAGTTGGCATTCGGGTTAGCCATATCATTTTAGGTATGATGTGCAGTAATAGAGAATTCACATGGGTAAATATTAAAGAACTAGAAAGTTCTTTACGAATTCTCTTGTATTACTTGTTCTCATTAATTAATTGACCAACTAAAGAGTTCGGGTTGAATCCCATAAATTCTGAAAATATCAAAGGTGAATATGGGCCCATCCACCTGCCGTGTATACCACATATGATGCATCTATGATATGGTTGCATGTGCGATTGTTATTAACCCGCAGCCTGGCCGGTGCTTGCGAGGTAAATTGCTCAGTAATATAACTTCGAGCATAATTTCCAGATTTTCTATTCAAGATAGTTCATCTTGATAAGTTGGTTTATATCACAGTTGGTTTAGCAAGATAATTATTGAGTGCCTCCACTTAATAGCTAAACTGTTTCTTATGAGAACAAAGTTATATATATATATCAGTTTGATATACGTTGTATACGAGAGTATATTATATTCTCCCCTCACAAGTGGTTCAGGTTCAGGAACCAAATAAATTCATCTTTTTATTATTGATGTGCGGTGTATATTTTCATTAACACCATAATGCACAAAGATGGACTCTCAAAGTTGAGGAAACAAGTTAGCTTTTCTAACATGAGTGGGAGACATGATAAACACTTGAGAAAAGGTTACATGGGATGAATTATCATTTGTATATATAGATCCTCGAATATCATAATATGAACCTGAAGTTCATAAAAGGATAATTCAATTGCAACATATTGCAAAGCATGCTATACGCATTTGCTGACCCAAAGAAAGTAACTATATTCTCACTGCAAATGCTCATATTAAGTCCCAGAAGGACAAAGTCTTTGATACGCTTAAAGTGTATAGACAAATCGGTTTCAAAATAACTTCTTAATAAAGAAGATGAGCAAATGATCAAAGTGATCATAACGGGGAGGCAAGTGATTTAGAAGATCACATGACATAACACTTCATAAAATCTCATGAGAGATTCAGGTACCTGAATATATGAATAAAGAGATCTCCATGTTATGTCTTTATGAAAATTTACTGGAACCGATATAAAATGTTCGTCGACGACATCTATGATAGCGCTAAATATCGATGAGGATCTTATGTTTGTCGAATACAAACAAAAAATATTGGCTAAATGGAAGAGATACAATTCAAGTAGAATTGATTCCATATGAAAGACATGTAGTTTTGGACATGTAGTTCAAATACTTGAAAGTATAAAGTCAATGGTATGTGTAATCAGTTTTCGATATCTTATTTGTTTAGCATGACATGAAAACTTGATATGCATCTAAAGTCTATTATATGGCTTATATGACTTAACTTATATGTCAATCCATGAAAGATTGAAGTTGCTTGAAGCATATACAATTCTTGGTCCTGAAGTACCACATCCTAAGTGCAACTTGTGTACATATGTATCTTGCTATAACTATAAGCATGAAGGCATCGAGAATACCTCTATGGAGATATTGAAGAGTCATTCCACGACATTATATGAAGATGTTCATATCTATCAAGAATGATAATTTCAAGGTGCGGAATATTTATTCAAATCAATATGGGTGATTTATTTATCAAATCTCTACAAAAGATCGTTTTGAAGATGGTGCACAAGATTGGAATGCAAATGCTCAAGGATGTGAATTGATGCTCTTTTCAGGGGGAGTTAATGCGCGTTGCACTCTTTTTCCATTACAAGGTTTTGTCCCACTGGGTTTTCCTTGCAAGGTTTTTAACGAGGCAACCAATAGGCGCATATTCAAACATGTGTACTCTTTTTCCTTTTCTATAATTTTTTCCCATTGGGTTTTGTTTTAGTTAAGGTTTTAACGAGGCACATTATTGAATAGACATTCAAGGGGGAGTGTTATAAATAGAACTCTAATTAGAGTGAATGTCTATCTTATAGAAAAGTACTACTTTGAGGCTAAGTCTTTTCTCTCCCTATAAATAAAGGGGTTCTCTCCCATTGTAAATCATCCCAACATATCAATAAGAATACTCCTCTCTCTACTTTTCTCTCTTTAGTTAGCTTGCGCTTTACAACAAAATAGGTGGCTTATTTTGTTTGCAGAGTGAAAAGTGCAGTTTTGGTGCAATTAGTTGCAACTTCTTTCTTAACCACTCACTTTTCATTTGATTAGAATTATATAAAAAATTTCGTCTTCAAACCAACTCCATTTGTTTGTCTTTCGATTTTCAGAACAATTATTTTAGTTTCTTTTTTCACATTAAGATACACTAATTATTGCTGTGGCTTGAAAATGTGCAGCATGACTAGCGTGTATTGACAACGACGACAACAACAACAACCCAATATATTCTTATAAGTGCGGTCTGAAGAGGATAGAATGTACGCAGTCTTTGCCCTACTCTGAGAGGATAAATAGACTATTTCTGATAGACCCTCGGCTAAAAAAATATATTTGAGGCACGCTTCAACAATAAAAAGAAGGAAAGAAATCCTCCATTCTATAAATGTCACAAGGTATATCCCAGTATTTGTAATTAAATATTTATATATATTTAATAAATTTTTTAATAAGAATACACAATTTAAATAAAAATTATAGGGTTCTTAAACGTAGTCGAAAATATCTTCCCCCCCCCCCTTAATATCCAAAAGAATAGAGTAGTCCACTTGAGGAAGTTGGAAGGCATGACAAATGGCTACTTATATATTTGTTGTACCTTTTTTACATGAACTATCTTGGTTGAAGAAAAAAATAACTTTTTTTGATTCAAATATTGGACCACCAATTTGGACATACAAAATTTGAATGAGTGCCCAAAAGAAAAAAAACATAGTCATACTTCATTAGTAAGACTGATGTAATTGGAAAGTTGTACCAAAATTTTTTATGTTTATGGGCAACTATTTTGATAATTGAAAATCTTCTGGTTTTGATTTAGTAATTGTTAGAATCTATCAGAAAAAGTGAGGGAGATAATAATAGTAGGATGTCCTACCCTAAAGAAATTATCTATGATTATTTCTTTAACATGGAAAAAAGTAGGTGCAGCTTTTGTAAACTTGACAAACAGAACAAAGGGATAAGGAAATAATGCAAAAAATATCATCTTCCTTGAAAGCTGAGATATTTCCAAATGATTGTTTGTTAAACCATAAACTCTTTTTGTTAATGACGTTTAACAATTAATCAACTGCTTTCTTTTCTTGGAAAAACATTTTACATCTGAAAAGCAGAATATCGTGAACAAGTAAATCTAACGTTTACATAATGTAAAGTCCCATCAAAACGGGAAATACCTATTGCGACCCTAACCCGAACCCGATCGTAATGACGGCTTTCGTGAAGACAAGGCCAGCTAACTAAACCCAATTCACTTGTTAAAGCAAATAAAGTAAGAGCAGTTTGAAACATGATTTAATGACAATAAATAGCGAAAACACAACCCAGCACAACCCTAACCAGGATGTCACATGTCACGAGCATCTAATAATACCAAATCCTCAAGTGTAACTATAGAGTTTTAAATACTGAACTAAGAGCGTAAAAGAAATAGATAGAGAGGAGCACAAGGCTTTGAACGCCAACAGCTACCTAAAGACTCCTCGAAGATCCGCCTGAAGCTGGAATGAATCAACACTCGAGAGCGGGACCAGCTACGCCTGAATCCGCACACAGGGTGCAGGGAGTGAAGTGAGTACTCCAACTCAGTGAGTAACAAATGTAAATAACGACTGAAAGTAAGAAAATACGTAAAACACACGGCATTCTATAATGAAGCAGTAAAAATCATTTAAAAGCAGTAAACCAGTGAAAAAAATTAAGTGAAATTCCCTTTCAACAAATAAAACAAGTAATTTCCAGGTAATTAAGGTTAAGTAAACACATAAAAGTTCGCCCCTCAGGCACATTATCAACAAATCTGGTCCTCGGGCAATATATCAGAACAGTACCAGCCCCTCGGGCTCAACCTCACATCACAATGGGTACTTGCGCTCACTGGGGGTGCGCAGACTCCTAGAGGGACCTCTTACGGCCCAAGCGCAATACCAGTCATCTCGTGGCATCAAATCTAGGACCTCGGCCTCATATCAATCAAGCCACCTTGTGGCGTACATATCTCAGACCCTCAGCCAATAATCAGTATCAGTGTTTCCTCACAATATAGGCCATCGGCCTTACTCAGTCAAAAATTATCGTAAGCCCCTCGGGCAATGAAAAAATAGTGTTTCTCAGCCCAAACATCATTTAACTCTTAATACTGAGTAAACATGGCTGAGTAGTAAAATAGTAGAAATTAACACGACTAAGTTCAAGTAATAAGTTAAAACAGTGAGGAAATAGTAATAAAAATCTCCATATGGTTCAAATAGTTGGCACGAAGCTCAAATATGACATTCAACCCAAATAATGATGATAACAAATAAGTTTCACTCAAATACGTAATAAAATTATCAACCGGGACAGACCACATTATTTAAAATATCATTTAAGCCTTAAAACTGAGTAAACTTGATTGAGTAGTAAAACAGAGGAAATTAATACGACTGAATTCAAGTAATTAGTTAAAACAGTAAGGAAATAGTAATAAAAATCCCTGTAGGGTTCAAATAGTTGGTACCAAGCCCAAATACGGCATTCAAACCAAATAATGATGATAGCAAATAAGTTTTAGTCCAATACACGATAAAATCATCAACCGGGACGGACCAAGTCATAATCCCCAATAGTGCACGACCACACGCTCGTCATCAAGCGTGTGTCTCACTCAACATAGCATTACGATGTGCAAATCAGGGGTTTCAAACCCTCAGAATATCATTTACAATCATTACTCATCTCGAATCGGCTAAATCTCTAGCTCGCGACACCTTTGCCCCTCGAATCGGCCTCCACGCGCATCAAATCTGTCTAAAATTAGAACAAGGTCATCAAAATATGCTAAGGGAAGGAAGCCAAAGCAAAAAAAATCAATAAAAGGCATAAATCCCGAAATTCGAACCCCCGAGCTCACTTCTCAGAACTCAGAAATTTTCACACCAATAGATTTCTTATCTCCCCACGAGTTCATACATATCAAAAGTTCTCAAATCCAACCCCAAATGGTCCTCCAAATCCCCAATCAAAAGTCCATAATTCTAAACCCTAGTTCTACCATTTTTAGCTTAAATTTCCATGACTTTCTAGGTAGAATTTACAAAATAATCGAGTTTTAAGTCTGAAAATCTTATCTTCCAACGATTTTCCTAGAATCCCTCTTCAATCTCTTTCAAAAATCCCCCAAAATAGACAACTATGGAGGAAATGAGCTCCAAAATCGCGGACAAGACGAGTTAAAAACATTCTGCCCAGGCCTTAATTTCCTTCTTCGCGAATGCGATCAAACCCTTGTATTCGCGAAGCACAAACTCACCTTGACCAACTTTTCCTCTATGCGAGTGCGACATGACCATCACGAACGCAATGCTTCCTCAACCTTGCCATTCGCGAACGTGCTCACTCTTCTGCGAATGCGATGAACACTTGACCTCGAACCTATCTGGCCCAAATTCCTCTACGCGATCGTGAAGGCTTTCTCGCGAAGGTAATGCACCACTTCCCCGCCCTCCGCGAACGTGAAGCATTTTTCGCGAACGCGAAGGCCAAATTCCACTGACTTCTTCTGACTCATCGCGAACGCGAGGGTCCACTCGCGAATGCGAAGAGTAAAAACCTACAACATCTGAACATGCAACTTCAGCAATTTTTTCAACTTCAAAATGATCCGATTGATCATCCGAAACTCACCCGAGGCCCCCGGAACCTCAGACAAAGGCACCAACATATCTAAAATCTTATTCAAACTTGTTCTGATCATCAAAACATCTCAAACAACATCAAATCACTCAAAACACATCAGATTCAAGCCTAAGTTCTAAAAATCTTCCGAATTATGCTTTTGATAAAAAAATCAACCAAACCACGTCCAAATGACCTAAAATTCTGCACACACATCCCAAATGACACAACAAAACTACTGCAACTCTCGAAATTTTATTCCGACCCCTATATCAAAATCTCGCCTACCAACCGAAAATCGCCAAAGTATGAACTTTGCCAATTCAAGCCTAAATATGCTCCAAATCTCCTAAACCCATTCCGATCACGATTCTAAGTCATAAATCACCTCCGACGGTAACCGAACAATCGTAACTCACATCCGAACCCTAACTCTTAAGTCAACATCCAATTGACTTTTCCAACTTAAACTTCCTTAAAAGATACTAAGTGTCCCAAACCTTACCAAAATCATTTCGGACTCGATCCGACCAACCCGATACCACAAAATGCGGATAACTAATCATAAAGAAGCAGAAATGAAAAAAACGAAGCGGTAACTCATGAGATGACTGGCCCGGTCATCACAATTCCAAAGCTACCAACCTAATCTCCAAACTAAGTCAAGATATAATCATCAAACAAGTTGTTTGTACACTAAATCACGATTTTCAGGTTAATCTAATCAATTTTATCATAACCATCTTCCACATTTATTACCAAACTAAATCTACTTCCGACTGAACTACGTTTCACATTGTTATTCATAATTTATCCACTTGTTTTAGTTTGCTGTTGCCATATATATGGCTTTTTTTATTTTTTGTTCGCGCAAAAAATTATTTATATTTGGTAGTCGAAAAAATATATAAAATTTATATATAACATAGAAATATATATACATATATAAAAAATATATATTTTTGACTATTATTTTGAAAGTGATTATACCGTATCATAGCAACAATAACAATGGCTGTAAGCCGGTTAGAGGCCAAGCCCAACTGTTAATAGCCGAAAAGGTATTGCCCCGCTTGTGAAAAATAGTTTAAGAACGGCGTCGTCAATGATACTCCCTTTGTTTCAAAAAGATAACCTATTTTCTTTTTAGATATTTTAAAAAGAATGATTTGTTCCTAAATTTTTAAAAATATAACTTTAAATTTTTTATTTTATCTTTAATAAAATAATTTGTAGTCACACGAATATTCATGAATTATTCTGGACCACAAGTTTCAAATGTCGCACCTAATCAAATAAGTTTAAACAAATTAAAAAGGAGAGAATAGGAAAATTCTAGCGCATAATTTTAAGTTCAAGGTTGATAGAATAGTATTTCAAGAGTATTCAGGACTATCCCGATAATTGAGGAATTCATTACCCTAATAAGTTTTTTATAATTGAGGAATTTTCCAGACTCTTAGTGCTTTTAGTTTAGTTTCTTGCCCATATTACCCAATATTTTTTCAACGGGGACTGAACCAAAGGCCTAAGAAATGGTAATTGTTCCTCCGCCACCGCTATTTCCGGCATTATATTCAGGGAGGGTTTTTGTCGTCACTTGTGACAGTCTACTACTACTACGTAAAGTATTTTTTCTATAATAGATAAATCCTGAGAATTAAAAGTTTAAAGATCAAAATTTGAAGTTCTCCGCTGTTCACAAGAGATAACAGAAAAGTCATTTGAATATTATGTTGGATTTCTTTGCATTCCTTCTTGGTTAATGGCTCCGGAACCTGCCTCTTCTTCCTCGGGTTTTTCATTTTTGCAAACCTCACACCTTTGGGAGAAACATATATTCATATCTGTATAGTACCAAAATTTACAGCTAAATAGTTAGCTGTTTCTTTCCAACACCTTACTACCAAACCAGCTAAATTTCAGAATCATGACAGTTAGGAAAAAGCTGTCATTGTTTCGTCTTCTGTTAGTTATTCACTGCTTCTTCTAAGTGTTATCCATCTTTCATCGTCCCACCTCCAGTTCGGTTCTCCTGAATTCAACCCCAATTCTCTTACCCTTTGCAGAACAGAGTCCATTGAGCTAACTGTTTCTATAGAACAAAAATCCATGGTTTCTGTTTCCTCCTCTGAATTCCAAATGTCTTGATCAAGAATGCTCGTTGGGGAACTGGTCAAAAAATCTTGATTTGCCTTGGAATTTGAATTGGATAATTCCTCAAGAAATGGATGTTTGAGAAGCTCTTTAGCCGTCCATCTTACTCTTGGATCTCTTCTCAAGCATTTGCTTAAGAAATCCTTTGCTTGTAAAGATAGAAACCTTGGAATTTCTGGGGATTGCCCTGAAAATGCTATTTTGTAAAGCAGTGAAGCTGAATTAGTCACATTAGTCCAAGGTGATCCACCTGTGGCCATTTCTATAATTGTACATCCTAATCCCCATATATCAGCTGCAAACCCCTGTTCTTCACCACGCGCCACCTCCGGTGCCATGTACATCGGCGTGCCGCCAATTGGCTGGGCGGAAGCAGCCGCTGTGCCGTCGTTCCTCTCCGCCGGATAAACCAGCTTAGCACAGCCAAAGTCTGCAATTTTGGCACCGGTTTTACCTAACAAAATGTTGTGTCCCTTAATGTCACAGTGTACTACGCCTCTTGAATGTAGGTACTCTACTCCTTGCAGAATATGCTTGGTGTAATACCCGATTACCGGCTCGTTGATCCGACCACCCTGTTTTCGGATTTCATCGGTTATTGTACCGTCCGACATGTACTCCATCATAAGATTAAACATGAATTTGTCCTTCTCTTTTGTAACATCGTACCCCTTGTAGTTAACAATGTAAGGGGAGCTCAATTCGGACAAAATTTTCTGCTCTTTTTGCAAGAACTGAGACTGGGATAACTCCACTGTCTTAACAGCAAAAATCTCGTTGGTCCAACGTGACTTAGCAACAAAGACGGCGGCGGAAGAGCCGTGGCCTATGGTTTGGCCTCTGGTCCAATCCATTTTAGAAGAAGAAAATTGGTTACAGCAAACTAGGAAGTGTAAGAAGTTTCGAAAATGAATTCTGTTTATGGTTTTTGAGAAGCTGCAAGAAGGTATATATTTATTACTTTATAAGTATGTAATAAAGTGAATGTTCGAAACTCCAAATTGGGTTGGTTAGACTTAGGTTGCCACTCTTTTTTCTCTAATAATTATAAAAAGATTGCTTTAACGGAATTTACAACGTGGCGAAATGGTTGTCGCAATTCGGCAGCTTGATTAGGCTGGAGGGTTACCATTACTTGGCCAATTGGGTTTGCCACGTCGCAAGATTTTGCATAAGAAAGTGGCGAAGTGCATATCAATTTACCCAAAAAGAAACAAGTGCATCTCAATTTAATGTGTTTAAATTTTCAATTTTTGGCGTACGATAGGTTTCGACGTACAAAGAGGGGTTCCGTGGTGTATGTTATTTACATATGGTATTGTATTGATTGACGAGACGCAAGACAATATATACGCGCAATTAAAGGTATGGAGGTAGACCCTGAAATCTAAGGGTTTCAAGTTGAGCATGACCAAGACAAAATACTTGGAGCGTAAGTTCATCGGCTAGACTTTAGGAGGGGAAGGGGAAGTGAGACTAGATTCGCAGGACATCCCTAGGAGAGGGAGTTTTAAGTACCTCGGGTCTATTATTCAGGGGGATGGGGAGATTGATGAAGATGTCGCACATCGTATTGGGACGGGATGGATGAAACAGAGACTGACATAACAGGAACAGAGACAAATAAGAATGTATTTAATTAAAGAAGAAAATGCCTACACAATCAATTACATCATGTCTAGTACACAATCCCGACCATCTCAATCTTCAATTTTTCATATCATAATCTTAACTTTCGAATCTTCCGCAAGCATGACACCTTGTGCTCCATCTCTTCCATTTCACTTTTACCAGCAGAACCCACATGCTATAAAATATATAATGTCCGTACAATGCTCTCAATATGTCCAAGAAGTCTCATTTGCTTAATACAAGTAAATTTCAATTTCTAAACTAATTGGGAATGCCAGCGAGAAAAGATAAAATTTGTTTCCGTTGAAATCGTTTGAGTAAAGAAAATACCTCTTTTTAATTTTAAAAATACAATATTGAATGAATTATTCCTTTTTACATGAGATTTAATAATTTAAAACTTAGTAGAAATTGCTTTTTAAGCAAAAATACGACTGTAGCAAATATTGAAGTTTAAAGTATTGGAATATATATATATATATATATATATATATATATATATATATATATATATATATATATATATATATATATATATATACACACACACACACCACATAATTACAATGAGGTGTGGGAAAAAATGTAGGTTTAACACAAAGGTTCACATCAAAAAGGGAATTTAAACAGCTTAACTCTTGATTTCATAACAAGAAATAAACACAGCAGTAGGAAATATACGGCACCACCCTACGTGCTTTTACTTTCGTTCTCACCATAAGAGTCAATGTTCATTTTTATTATTTCTTCTTGTGGCGTGCAACCCGATCCCAATCATATAGTACTGTTGCAGCGTGCAACCCGATCTATGTAATATTATTGCGGTGTGCAACCACGTCCATTTAACATTGTTGCAGCGCGCAACCCGATCCATATAATATTATTGTGGCGTGCAACCCAATCCATATAATATTCAACCCATCACTAATCACAAAAGAATTCCGGCAAGGGAACAATAAAGAAGCAACCATATCCTAGCAAGGGAGTCAACAACAAGAGTAAACATATCCCGGCAAGGGAACTCACGATAAGGATTAAATATGTCCCGGCAAGGGAATCAGCTATAACCAAACTTGTACCGATATTTATCTTCACAATGAAACATTAACTAAACAACAAGACATAACAACCACGTGATAACTACACCGGAAATCACAACCATTGGACATGTAACCAATTTGTACAAAGTCATAGAGGAACTCACAATCTAGAAGTATCAAAATAATAAGGACGACGATCACTTCAATTAAGGCAATTAAAGGTCAATGCAACATGTAGGAATCCAAAGAAATCCAGCAATATCATATCGAGCAGATAGAGATAATTTAAGCAATTATTAAACTCAATCATAACGGAATACTCTCCACATTTGAATATAAGGACCTAAGAACCCTAGAGCATATTTTTCACAAATAAGCCCGAGCACACACTCGCCACCTCGCATGCACAGACTACAATTAGCATAGAAGACTCAATTCCTAAGGAGAAGTCCCCCACACAAGTTTAGGCAAAATACTTACCTCAAAAGCGACAAATCAATACTCAAAAATGCACTTTTCGGGTGAAAAGACCTCCAGACGGCTCGAATCTAACCAAATTAACTTCAAAGCACAAATAAAACATATAAAAAATTATTCCGGATCATAAAGTTTCAATCTTTACAAAAATATAAAAATTGACCCAAAAGTCGACCCCCAGGCTCGCGCCTCGAAAACCCGTCAAGTTTTAAAGAAATCTAATCACCCATTCCAAAATGAGTTCAACTATAAAAAATTTATCCAATTCCGATATCATTTGGTCCCTCAAATTATGATTTTACATTTTAAGAATTTTCTTCAAAAACCAACACTTTACTCAACCCAATCACAAATTAAATAATTAAAACAAAGACAAATTTATGGAATATAATCAATTCTAGGTGAAGAATACTTACCCAATCGTTTTACTTGAAAAACCCACAAAGAATCGCCCAAAATCGAGCTCTAGAACTCCAAAAATTTTAAATATGGCGTAACCATCGATTTGAAAAACTTATATTCTGCCCAGATATTTAAAGCATCGCAAATGTAGAGAAGGTATTGCGTTCGCCAAGAAGAAAAATGAAGGCTGCCTAGATGTGCTTCGCGAATGCGACAGCACGCACGCGAGCACGAAGAAGGAAATATTGTGGCCTAGAGATTTCTCTTTGCGAACGCGTGAACTCGTACACAAACGTGAAGAGTGGAATTGCATAGCTATGCGAACGCGTGATGGGGGACGTGAACGCGACAAGGGATAAAGCATAGCTTTGCAAACGCGAGGAGTGTTACGCGAACGCGAAGAAGAATTTTCAGGTGGTCTGCAACAAAGCTTTGCGAATGTGAAAGGCTGTTCGCGAACTCGAAAGAGGATACCAGAAGCAGAAAACAACAGTTCAAAAATAAGGAAAAATGACATGTAGCCCACCTGGAACACATACAAGGCACCCGAGACCCCGTCCAAATACACAAACAAGTCATATAACCTAACATGGACTCGCTCGATGTCCCAAATCACATCAAACAATCCCGAAACATTGAATCAAACCAAGAATCAACCTTAGAAACTTCCAAACCTTCTATCTTCCAAAACTCGTGCCAAAACCTATCAATTCAACCCAAAATTATATTATGGAGTTTTTCAAACTCTCGGAATCGCATTTCGACCCTGATATCCCAAAAGTCAACTATGGGCCAAATTTCTCAATTTTCCAAACTTTAACTTTTCCAACTTTCTCCAAAATGCCTCAAATTACCCCACGGACCTCCAAATTTGAATATGGATGTGCGCCTAAGTCAAAAATCACCACACAAAGCTGTTGAGATCATCCACGACCTATTTCGGGACTGTTTACCCAAAAATCCAATTCCGGTCAAATTTTCAGTATTTAAAGTTTAAAAACTAGGTTCCTTCTTCCCATTAAATTCTGATTCATCCATAAATCAAATCTTACCATGCACACATGTCGATATACCTAATGTAAAGCTGCCCGAGACCTCAAACTACCAAATCGGTCGAAATTGCTCAAAACGACCAGTTGGGTCGTTACATCCTCCTCCATCTAAACATACCTTAGTCCTCGAACGTGCCTGGAGTCGCTCCAAAGCCATCGTACCACTGCACGACCTCATCATACATACACCTGGGGGTGATTCTCCATCAACCAGCCTAAGCAGAACTAACAATGCTACTTAACTGAAGAGCTCATCTCCTCTTTAGCCCATATCCTTAGAACATGACCCAAACATCAACATTTGAACTTCATCTTGGTATCTGAATTCCTCGTCATCACACTGCATGAGCCTTAACAAGCTGAACTGAGCAAAATTACAATCTAGAGTACAATCATGCGCGGCTCCACACAACTCAAATGCCCGAAGCAATAACATCTTACCACCATAGCTTCTCAAATAACCTCCTGGATGCCGGAAATATGCTTCACATTGAATATAACTTTACTCAGGACCTCCACATAACTGCTCATGATAAAGAAACATGCGGGAACTCATAGCCACCCCTGAAGACAACCGGTCAAGAAACTCTTTCGCCCACCAAGGGCCATCACCCAAATCTTAGCAGAAACACCCTCCCCATTCCAAACACTCCTTACAACCGATACCATAGTACTAATCTCAAGTCTAAGAATCTCATCTCAGCCAATACCAGCAGATGAAGAACATTTTGGTATAAAGTTTGTCAAGTTCCGAAACGCGGGCCCGGGGGTTGGGTTTTGATTGATTTCGGGTGTTTTGCTTAAAATTGATATTTTTCAATTGGAATTCATTCGTATAGCATAATGTAATGACAAAAATCTTAAATTGGTAGATTTGGAGCACTCGGAAGTCGTTTCGAGAGGCAAGCGTGTTGCAGAGCTTTTTGGGCTTGTCCGAAGTGAATAATGATTTTAAATGCTGTCTTGAGGGTATGAAACCCCGGAATTTCACAGTGTACGACTATGTTGAGGTGACTTACGCGCTAGATGATGAGCGTGGGGTAGAGCACCATTGGGGATTGTGACTTAGTCCATCCCGAATGATTATTTTACCGCATATTTGATAGTTAACTGTTCTATATTGTTATATTTTGGGCTAAATAATATATGTGGGCTTCGTGCCAGCTGTTTGAATCCTTAGGGAAATTTTAAATAATATCTTGCTCACTGATTGATTTCATACTGGTGCTCAGTCATACTATCTTTTACTATTTTTACAGACTCAGTTGTATTATTCTATTTCAAACACATTAAATAATATTTTCAAAGGTATTTGAGCTAAGCTTCATATTTTACTGTGGCCCGAGGGGCTTAGGAGATTCTGACTGTGTAAGGCTAATGGCCTGTGTTGTGAGGATACATTTGGATCGGGCTGCGCGCTTCATCAGTGATACATTGATTATAATAATGAGGCCGAGGGCATGGGATTTGTACGTCACGAGGTGGATTGAGATTTATATGAGGCCGAGAGTCTGTTTATGATGCCACGAGATGGCTTGATAATGCGCTTGGGCCATAAGGGGCCCCTCCCGGAGTCTGTACACCCCTAGTGAGTGTGGATACCCATTGTGATATGAGATATAGTCCGAGGGGCGGGTATTGTTTCGTGACATTGCCCGAGGGGCTGATTCTGTTGTTATTGTTCCCGAGGGGTAGTTATTGTGCGTTTTTGTTGTTGTTGTTGTTGTTGTTTTCCCTGTATATTGTTTAACTGCTTAAAGGATGCTTATGAGATTTCACTGCTTAATTATATTTATTGATTTTGCTATGCCCTTTTAGCTTAATGTTGTGCCTTATGTGGTTTTATATTACTCAGTCTTCATTTATTTTTATTACTTACTGAGCTAGAAGTACCCATTTTACTCCCTGCACTTTGTGTGCAGATTCAAGTATTTTTGAATCCGGTAGCGGCTATTGATTGCTCAGAAGCAGAGTCATCGGAGTTTAGCAAGGTAGCTGTCCGACGTTCGCAGTACTGCTTTTCTCCCTCTCGATTTCATTAGACCGTATTTAGTACATTTTTTACTCTAGTTGTATTCGAACCTCAGCAGATGCTCATGACTAGTGACACCCCAGTGTCGGACTGTGTTGGCTTCTATTTTTGCAAATTATACTATTAAATGCTTATTTTGGAATTTTATTTTTGATTAAAGACTTAGTAGTTATTATTTTAATTGCTTAAAGTGAATTGGAAGAGAGTTAGCTGATCTTATTTTTACGAGAGTCGCCATTATGATCAAATTGGGTTTAGGGTCGTGACAATATTATTCTTACTACATCTCACGATGTAGAATAATACTGAATATGTTGTTGTTGTTGATGAAAGAAGTTAGATTGGGTAAGTTGAATTAGGATACTTTGTTTTGCATATGATTTACTGAACTTCGACGATTAAATACAGGGGTTGAGGAAGGTGTTTGATGAGTATCTTGTCATGAGAGAGTTGAAACCAACACCACATGCTGCTGAATTCTTGGGAATATTCCACATTTTGGTAGGCATTAAGTTCAAGTGGAGTTTGAACTATTTCACTTGTCACATTTGTACTATTTCACTTGTCACATGTGTAACCACCGAGTTTACTATAATACTTAAATTCTAAGAACTGGGCGGTTATTTCAATGTGACTTATTAAAGAAAAATTTAGGATTTGAAGTTATCGGATATCATAACTTTTTTAGCGTATACTTTATAATGACTAATACGAAATTTATTAACGTTTAAGTGATTTTTTCTTGAGTTGATTTGGGTCAACCTAATAGGTATTTTTATTTGAAAATTTAAAAATTATATTTCAAATATAAAAAACATGATTATAATTTTAAAATAGGACCACGCCTTTATTATAACAACATAAGCAAACTAAATATTTTCAATGGAATTTTACATCTTTTATGTATACTGAAATTAATTTACACAAGTAAGATAACATCTTCAAAAAGAGAATTGCATCAATCAGAATAAGAAAATTTTAAAAAAATATTTTCATAGATACATTATACCTCATAAGCATAAACTAGATAAACTATAATTTATCATAAATCATATATTTTCTTAAGCAATGCTTACGAAATTATAGCAAAGTGTTTTAAATTATATCTAACAACCATCGCATAACACAATTTTTATGATATAATTAAAAGATGATTTATTTTTATCTCAATCTAAAATTATCATTAAGACCCACGTTTTTCAGATCTGAAAAAAAAAGAAACTCATAAATTTAATTAAGAGGATTGCTTATTTTATATAATTTTAAAGTTTAGGAGTCTCTTTTTGAGTGTCCTGCTAGAGATCACATGCAAAATAATAGAATAGAGAAAAGAAAAAAATGACAAATAGAAAATTTGTTGATAGCCGAAAAGGGAAATGACTGGGAAAAAAGGAAATAATAACACAAAGAAAAGAGAAAGATAAGGTTCAAGACAAATTCCGCTTGAATTTTACACACGAAAAAAGCTTTTAAAAAGGTCTACTAACTATGACATCTTTGTCGAGTTTACGGTTGCGGGTGGCAGGATAAGATAATTAACCTAATTTAAGATAATCTCAACGTGTATATAAAAATTTTATCATCTTACCGGGTGCCATGCCACCCCTTCTTAAAGGGGTGGATCCGCCCCTATGACCTATAGGTCAAGAGTCCAGTCATTAATGTTTGTATTAGGGTAAATTGTATATATCACATTCTTTTGGGGTGTGACCCTTTCCTGACCCTATGTGAACGCGAGAACTTTTTGTACCGAATTACCTTTTTTTAAGAATCGGAAAAGCATCGAGTCAATAGAAAAAAATAGCGAATTGTAGAATTGGAAAGTTTTTAAATTCCTGCGGAAAATACAGGAAGTGGAAAATTAAACTATGCTTCCAGGATTATAATCATTTTTATAATCTTAAAAATATTTAATCCTTCAAAAATAGAGAGCATGTCATGACTCAGAATTCTCATATTCGGGATTGTGATGATGCCAAATATTTCACTTGTTAGGCAAGCCAAGGTTAAAATAGTTTTAAGCCATTTTTAAACAAATCAACTTGACTGATGCCAATCAAACTTAAATAACTGAAATAGAACATAAATAAAGTGCGAAAAGTTATAATAATCGAAATATCTAAATACAACCCGAATCTGGTGTCACAAGTGCACGAGCTACTAGAATAATACAAATAATGGTCTGAATGAAAATAAAGTTGTCTGAAAAGAATACACAGCTAGGATAAGGTAGAATAGAACTTCAGGGCTTCAAACACCGAGAAATTGTACTTCAATTTTCCATACAATAGTCCACCCGAGCAATCTACTGATCAATCTACTGATCATCGCTTTCAAAATTCGCACAAGAAGTGCAGAATATAATATGAGTATAACTGACCCCATGTACTCTGTAAGTGTCGAGGCTAACCTCGACAAATAGTGACGAGGCTAAGACGTGTCACTTATAATAACCTTGTCACGACCCGGATTTCCCACCATCAGGAGTCATGATGGCGCCTACTAATAAGAGCTAGGCAAGCCAACTATCGAATACTTCTTTAGCGAACATCAACAAATATTAAAATATTTAATAATAAAGCGGAAGTCTCAAATATAATTTACTGAAAGAAATGCGAAATTTATCAAATTCTCTACCCAAGACTGGTATCACATTACTCACGAACTTCAAGGATTACGAAATACAATCTTCTAAAAGAAATCATAACAGTCTGTTTCAATACAAAAAGTAACAAACTGAATAAAGATAGAAGAGACTTCGGGCCTACGGACGTCAGCAAGGCTATATCAAGAGTCCCTGGACCGAAGGTCTACTCCCGATCTAGTACTGCTGCGGTCCGAAAGCTGCGTCCTGATCTGTGCAAAAGAAATGCACAGAGTGCAGCATCAGCACAACCGACCCCATGTGCTGGTAAGTGCCTGGCCTAACCCCGGCGAGGTAGTGACGAGGCTAGACATGACCTACCACAAATAACCTGTACAGATATATGTGCAATAATAGAAAATATACTAATATAAACAATTAAAGGGAGAGGAAACATGCTGTGAGGTACGACAATCTAAACATAGAAATCATTGGTAAACAAATGAAACTGATAAGGAAAACACACGAAGTCTCTACATATGAATACAATATACTCAGTCCATACTCCATTGCGGTGCGCAACCCGATCCTTAAATATATCCGTTGCGGAAAGAAACCCGATCCTTAAATATATATGTTGCGGCGAGCAACCCGATCCTCAAATATATCTGTTGTGGCGAGCAACCCGATCCTTGACATTTAATACCGTTGCGGCGTGCAATCCGATCCTCAATATTTAACAACATGAACTCACCCAAACAACAATCACAACTCAAGTGCGAGGGGAGTAACAACAATATGCAAGAAGACTTAGCGAGGGAACACAATTGACAGCTCAAACATCCCTGCAAGGGAGGAAACAATAAAGTCTTAAATCCCGGCAAGGAAATAATCACAACACTTCCTTTATAATTATTTACTCCTCGAATAACAAATTCTAGCCTGAGCCAATGCTCCAGATGACAACTAATCACAAACTTTCCTCAACTATTCACTTTTCATATTATTCTTATCAACCAAGCAAGAAAGTGTATCATTAAGTCCGAATTCAACACATATAAGACCCACGATCATGCTAGACTCCAGTGCGTAGATAAACGTCGCCATAACTATACACCGTACTCCACAATTAGCAAGTACCAAATAATATCCTAATCCTAATTCCTCAAGTCAATGTTAGAACAAACACTTACCTCGGTCCGAAAATAGCAATCAAGCCTCTAACACCGCCTTTCCTCTAGAATCCAACTCCGAAATAACAATATCTAGCCATAATTAGTTCAATATTATCAATATTGGCTCAAAGACACAATTTCATAGCCTAGAAATGAATTTCCTATCATTCTTTCAAAAATACCAAAATCCGACCCTGGGCACACATGGTATAAACTTGAGGCTCGGACCAAAATCCATTCACCCACAACCCCACGAGTTCAAATATGTAATTTGTTTTAAGATTCGACCCAAAATTGAGGTTGAATCGCCCAAAATTTTTAAAAACCTAACTCTACCAGAAAGCCCTAATTTCTACTTTGTTTTCATGATTTTATGATTAGGAATTTATTAATTAGATGAAGAAATAATGAGGGGATGAAGTCAAGATCAATTACCCAAAGGGTTATGGAGGAAAAAGAGCTTGAAACTTCTCTATGGAGGGTGAAAGAGAAGAGCTCATGTGGAAAAAGTGATAAGATCCCGAAATGGTTCTGTTTTTAAGCTTTAAAATCACTGGAGGGAATAATCCTATGCGATCGCGACAGGAGGATGCGTTCGCAGAGAATGACTGGCCAGGGACACTATGCGTTCGCGAAGGCTTCATGCGAACGCATAGAAGTAAAGTTGGGGGGTCATGGGAACTAGCCTATGCGAATGCAAAGAAGGGGGGTGAGTGGCCTATGCGAACTGGAGGAGGGTTGCGTTCGCATAGCACAAAACCAGTCTGCAACATTTTGGAAAATCTGGTGTGATTTTAAGTCCAAAAAGACTCTTTACCACCCCCGAAATCACTCCCGAGCCCTCGAGGCTCCCAACCAAACACACACACTAACTCAATAACTTCTTACGAACTTAGTCGAGCGATCAAATCGCCAATATAACATCAAAATCAACGAATTAAACCCCAATATCATCATTTTTTTCATTTCAAAGTTCACAAACCTTATCTTTAGATATTTAGGTCCGAAACACGTCAAACGACATCCGATTTTGACCAAATTTCACAGGAAGCGCTTAACGCATATTTAAGACCTGTACCGGGCATCAGAAACAAAATACGAGCCCGATACCTATATTTTCTAATCCATTTCCTTTTCAAAATTTCATATCATTTTCAGGAAAAAAATTTCTTTCAAAAATTCCATACTCGGGCTTGGGATCTTAGTTTCGATTCCGTGAATACGCCCGAGTCCCATATTTTCCTACGGACCTCTCAGGACCATCACACCACGGGTCCGGGTCACTTTTCCCAAAATGTTGACGAAAGTCAACTATCTCAATATTAATATCAAAATTCTTCAAAGTTTCCACAGAAATCACATATTTTACCATAGAAGTTTTTCAGCTTCGTTACCGAATTGCACATGCAAATCGAGGAAACTAAAAGTGAGGTTTTCAAGGCCTCGGAAGCATGAGAAGGGGAGAATTACGGTGATGACCCTTTGGGTCGTCACATCCTCCACCTCTAAAACAACCGTTTGTCCTCGAATGGTCAAAAGAAAGAAGTACCTGAGTCGGGGAATAGATGGGGATAACGACTCCATCTATCAGACTCGGACTCCCAGGTCGATGCCTTAGAAGGCTAACCTCTTCATTGAACACACGTTGAAGAAAAACTCTTCGACCTCAACTGTCGAACTTGCCAGTCTAAAATAGCCACCAGCTCCTCCTCATAGGACATACCCTTGTCCAATTGGACAGTGCTGAAATCTAATACGTGGGCTGGATCGCCGTGATACCTCCGAAGCATGGATACATGAAAAACTGGATGCACGAATGATAAGCTAGGCGGAAAGGCAAGTCTATAAGCCACCTCTCCCACACGATCAAGAATCTCAAATGGGCCAATAAACCTAGGGCTAAGCTTGCCCTTCTTTCCGAATCTCATTATGCCCTTCAGAAGCGATACACGGAGCAATACTCGCTCACCAACCATGAAAGCAACATCCCTAACCTTGCGATTTGCATAACTCTTTTGCCTAGAATGAGCTAATCGAAGTCTATCCTGAATGATCTTGACCTTATCCAAGGCCTCCTGAACTAGATCTGTACCCAATAACTGAGCCTCTCCTGGCTCAAACCATCCGACTAGGGACCGACACCGCCTACCATACAACGCCTCATACGGATCCATCTGAATGCCGGACTGGTAGTTGTTGTTGTAGGCGAACTCTGCTAAAGGCAAGAACTGGTCCCACGAGCCTCTAAAATCAATAACGCAGGCTAGAGCATATCCTCAAGAATTTGAATAGTCATCGCGTGCTGACCGTCCATCTGGGAATGAAATGTTGTACTCAACTGAACATGGGTGCCCAACTCATGTTGTACCGCTCTCCAAAAATATGAGGTAAACTGCGGGTCCCAGTCTGAAGAGATAGATATAGGCACCCTATGAAGGCAAACAATCTCCCTGATATAAATCTCAGTATATCTCGCGGACGAATAGGCGGTGGCAACTGGAATAAAATGCGCTGACTTGGTCAGCCTATAAAAAATAACCCATATAGCATCAAACTTCTTCCGAGTTATCGGAAGGCCAGAAACAAAATCCATGGTAATTCTCTCCCACTTCCACTCAGGAAGCTCAATTCTCTAAAATAAACCATCGGGCCTCTAATGCTTGTACTTAACCTGATGACAGTTCAAACAACGAGCCATACATGGTGCCCGGATGTATTGAATACCGAGAACTATGGGCCTCCGCTAAGATCAACTCCCGAATACCATCAATATTGGGCACAGAAAATTGCCCCTGCAGTCTCAATACACCATCATCTCCCAAGGTCATTTTCTTGGCACCTCCCCGCTGCACCGTGTCTCTCAGGACACATAAATGGGGATCATCAAACTGCCGCTCACGGATACGCTCCATCAACGACGAATGAGCAACAATGCAAGCTAACACCCTACTAGGCTCAAAAATATCCAACTTCACAAATCGATTGGACAATTCCTGAACATCCAAAGTAAGCGGTCTATGGCTGAGCGGAATATAAGCGAGGATACCCATGTTGGCAGACTTCCTACTCAATGCATCGACCACCATATTGGTCTTCCCCGGGTGGTATAAGATAGAAATATCATAGTCCTTCAGCAACTCCAACCACCTGCTCTGCCTCAAATTCAATTCCTTCTGTTTGAACAAGTACTGAAGGCTCATATGATCCGTGTACACCTCACGCATCACACCACATAAATAATGCCTCTAGATCTTCAAGGCATGAACAATGGATGCCAACTCTATGTCATGAACTGGATAATTCTTCTCATGGATCTTCAACTACCTCGAAGTATATGCTATGACTCTGCCATTATGTATCAACACTGCGCCAATCCCGATACAGAAAGCATCACAATAAACAGTATAAGGACCTGATCCCGTGGGCAAAACCAATATCGCAGCCATAGTTAGAGCTGTCTTGAGCTTCTGGAAGCTCGCCTCGACTCATCTGATCACCTGAACTGGGCACCCTTCTAGGTCAATCTAGTCATCGGGGCTGGAATGGATGAAAACCCCTCCACGAACCGTCGGTCGTAACCTGCTAACCCTAAGAAGCTCAGGATCTCTGTAGCTGACATTGGTTGAGGCCAGTTCTTGACTGCCTCAATCTTCTTCGGGTTCACCCGGAGACCATCTACTGAAACCATGTGACCCAGGAATACAACAGAGTTCACCCAAAACTCGCACTTCGAGAACCTAACATACAATTGGCTGTTCTTAAGAGTTTGAACAACCACTCTGAGGTGTTGCTCATGTTCCTCCTGGCTGTGGGAGTATATCAAGATGTCTTCAATGAATACAATCATGAAGAAATCCAAATAGGGCCTGAACACTCGGTTCATCAACTCCATAAATGTTGCCGGGGCATTGGTCAACCCAAATGACATTATCAAAAACTCATAATGCCTATACCGAGTACGAAATGCTATCTTAGGGACATCAGATGCCCTAATCCTCAGCTGATGATAACCAGACCTCAAATCTATCTTTGAGAACACCCTAACATCCTAAAGCTGGTTGAATAAATCGTCAATCCTCGGTAGTGGATACTTGTTCTTTACCGTCACCTTGTTCAACTTCCGGTAATAAATGCACATCCTCATTGACCCATCCTTTTTCTTCATAAATAACACCGGCGCACCCCAAGGAGATACACTGGGTCTAATGACACCCTTATCAAGCAAGTCCTGAAGCTGCTCCTTTAACTATTTCAACTCTGGCGGGGCCATGCGATACGGAAAAATGGAAATAGGCTGAGTGCCCGGAGCCAGGTCAATACAGAAATCAATATACCTGTCGGGCAGCATACCCGGCAGGTCTTATGGGAAAACCTCGGGGAACTCCCGAACAATAGGAACAAAGTCAATAGATGGAACCTTTGAGCTGGAATCACGAACATACGCTAGATATGCTAGATACCCCTTCTCGACCATACGTCGAGCCTTGACATACGAAATAACACTGTGGGTGACATGACTTGGGGTCCGTCTCCACTCCAGTCGGTGCAAGTTTGGAAAAGTCAAGGTCACGGTCTTGGCGTGACAATCCAAAATAGCGTGATACGGGACAACCAATCCATCCCCAATATAACGTTGAAGTCCATCATATCTAATATCAATAAGTCGAAATGGGTCTCAAGACACTCAAATACTGCCACATATGAAAGATGCACTTGGTCGACCACTATAGAATCACCCACCGCTAGACACATATATACATAAATACCCAAAGCCTCACTAGGCATAGCCAAATAGGGTGCAAAATAGGACGACACATACGAATACAAAGATCTCGGGTCAAAAAATATGGAAGCACCTATATCACATACCAGAATAGTACCTTTAATCACAACATCTGAGGGCTCAGCCTCTGGCCTGGCTGGCAAAGCATATCAACGGGGCTGGGTCCCACCTCCTTGCACTGTATCTCTAGGATGATCGGCTATTGGTTGACCCCTGCCTCTGGTGGTCTGAGCTCCACCTCTATGCTCCCTACCTCCACCTCTATGGCCTCTACCCCCGCCTCTAGCTGGCTAGGCATCCTGTGGATCATTTACTGCCTGAATCATGGGATGAGGACCCTGGTGCTGCAACCGGGCACCTCTCAACCTCGAGCAATATCTCCTAACTCATAACACCCATTTGAATGCGGCAACTGAGAAAACTGGGACTGACCCTTCTGTAATGATTGACCTCCTCGAAGGCTCTGAAAAGGTGGTGCACTGACAGGTTGCTGATCAGAATAGTGCTACTAAGAACCGCTACCGCCTGCAGTACCATGTGAAACCTAAAGTGGTGACTAAAAGGGTCTGTGAGGGTGGCCTCTACCATGTGAATCCCTACCTCCAAATGAGGTACTGCTGAACCTACCGGAATGATGATGCCTCTTATCTGACCCCTGAACACCTCCTTATGCAAGTGCCATCTCTATCCGGAGGGCTGCATTAGCCGCCTCCTGAAAAGACATATCACTACCGGCTTCATAGCCATCTAAATCCGGATCGGCTGAATCAACCCATCAATAAATCTACGTACCCTCTCCCTCTCAGTGGGATTTATAACAATAGAATCACGTGCAAAATCAATAAAATGAGTCTCATACTACATGAATGTCATGGTACCCTGATGAAGACGCTCAAACTGCGTTTGTAGAGCATCTCGCTCAGTCCCCGAGAGAAACCTCTCCTAGAACAACTCTACAAACTGATCCCAAGTAAATAATGGCGACCTTGCTGGCCTAGATAAACAATAGTCTCTCTGCCAATTCATGAGGGATCCTGCAAGCCGAAAAGTGATTAAGTCGACCCCATTGGTCTCCACAATACCCATAGTCATGAGAACCTCATGGCAGCTGAATAGGAAGTCCTGGGGGTCGTCTGTAGGAGCACCGCTGAAGGTGGTGGTGAAGAGCTTGGTGAACCTATCAAGCCTCCACAATGCATCCGTGGACATCGCTGCACCATCGCCAGTTTGAGCTAGAATACCCGGCTGGGCTGCCACAACTGGCTGAACTGCTCGAACCTACGGCTGAGGAGCTACCTGCTCTGGAGTACGCATAGCGGGAGTCTGAACTCCTCCCCCAGCCTGAGATGTGGCTGGTGCTGCAGGAAGCAAAACCGCTCTAGAGACACTCTCCATAAATCCTACCAGTCGAACCAAAGCGTCCTGGAGTGTCTATGAAACCCTCTGGGACCTGAGCTGGCCGACTAGAGCTACTGGTGCTGGAACCTGCTCATCATTGTCAATATGAGGCTCCACCGCTGGGACTGTTGCTCGGGGCTGAGCTCTCCCCCAGCCTCAGCCTCTGGCACCTCCTCAGTCTCGCCCTCTGCCCCTGATAGGAGCTGCTGCTGGGGGCTGGGGCTGCTGCGCGGATTAAGAAGAAGCACGCATTCTCACCATATGCGAAAGAACAGAGTAGAATGACAATCAGTATTTGAGAAACAGAATCGCACGACAAGAATGAACAAAGTGAAATTTTTCCTAACTCTGTAGTCTCTGGGGGATAAATATAGACGTCTCCGTACCGATCCCTCAGACTCTATCGAGTTTGTCCGTGAGTTGTGAGACCTATGTAACATAGTGCTCTGATACTAACTTGTTAGGACCCGAATTTCCCATCATCGGTAGTTGTGATGACGCCTACTAATAGGAGCTAGGAAATCCAAATATCGAATACTTCTTTAGCGAACATCAACAAATATTGAAATATTTCATAATAAAGCGGAAGTCTCAAATATAATTTACTGAAAGAAATGTGGATGTTGTCAAATCCTCTACCAGAGACTGGTATCACATTACTCACGAACTTCTAGGATTACTAAATATAATCGTCTGAAAGAAATCATTATAGTCTCTTTCAATACAAAAGCTAACAAACTGAATAAAGCCAGAAGGGACTCTGGACATTCGGACATCAGCAAGGCTACCTCAAGAGTCCCTGGACTGAAGGTCTTCTCCCGATCTAGTACTGCCGCGGTCCGAAAGCTGCATCCTGATCTATGCAAAAGAAATGCACAGAGTGTAGCATCAGCACAACCGACCCCATGTGCTGGTAAGTGCCTGGCCTAACTCAGGTGAGGTAGTGACGAGGCTAGACAGGACCTACCACTAATAAACTGTACAGATATATGTGCAATAACAGAAATATACTAATATAAACAATTAAAGGGAGAGGAAACATGCTGTGGGGTACGACAGTCTAAACATAGAAATCATCCGTAAACAAATGAAACTGAACAATAACAACTGATAAGGAAAATACAGGAAGTTTCTACATACGAATACAATATACTCAGTGCATACTCCGTTGCGGCATGCAATCCGATCCTCAAATATATCCGTTGCAGCGAGCAACTCGATCCACAAATATATCTGTTTTGGCGAGAAACCCGATCATCAAATATATCTGTTGCGGCGAGCAACCCGATCCTCTACAATTAATACCGTTGCGTCACGTAACCCGATCCAAACATTTAATACCATTGCACCGTGTAACCCGATCCTCAATATTTAGCAATATGAACTCACCTAAACAACAATCGCAACTCAAATGCGAGGGGAGTAACAACAATATGCAAGGAGCCCTGGCGAGGGAACACAATTAACAGCTCAAACGTCCCGGCAAAGGGAGGAAACGATAAATGCTTAAATCCCAGCAAGGAAATAATCACAAAACTTCCTTTTAAATTATTTACTCCTCGGATAACAAATTCTAGTCCAAGCCAATGCTCCAGATGACAACTAATCACAAATTTTCCTGAACTATTCACTTTTCATATTATACTTTTCAACCAAGCAAGAAAGTGTATCATTAAGTCCGAATCCAACACATATAAGACCCACGGTCATGCTAGACTCCGGTGCATAGATAATCGTCACCGTACCTATACACCGTACTCCACAATTAGCAAGTACCAATAATATCCTAATCCTATTCCCTCAAGACAAAGTTAGAACAAATACTTATCTCGGTCCAAATCTAACACCACATTTCCTCTAGAATCCAACTCTGAAACAATAATATCTAGCCATAATTAGTTCAATATTATTAATAATGGCTCAAACACACAATTCCATAGCCTAGAAATAAATTTCCTATCATTCTTCCAAAAATACCAAAATTCGACCCTGGGCCCACATGGTCCAAACTCGAGGCTCAGACCAAAATTCGTTCACCCACAACCTCACGAGTTCAAATATATAATTTATTTTAAGATTCGACCCCAAATTGAGGTTGAATCACCCAAAATTTCCAAAAACCTAACTCTACGAAAAAGCCCTAATTTCTACTTTGTGTTTATGATTTTAGGCATAGGCGTTTACTAATTAGATGAAGAAATAATGAGGGAATGAAGTCAGGATCATATACCTAAAGCGTTATGGAGGTAAAAGAGCTTAAAATCCGTCTATGAAGGGTGAAGGAGAAGATCTCGTGTGGAAAAAGTGATAAAATTTCGAAATGGTTCTGTTTTTATGCTTTATAATCACTAGAGGGAATAACCATATGCGATCGCAACAGGAGGATGCGTTCTCAGAGAAGGACTGGCCAGAGACACTATGCGTTCACGAAGGCTTCATACGAACGCATAGAAGGAAAGTTGGAGGGTCCTGGTAACTAGCCTAGGCGAAAGCGAATGGAGGATATGCAAACGCAAAGAAGGGGGTGACTGATCTATGCGAACGCGGATGAGGGTTGCATTCGCATAGCACAAAACTTGTCTGTAACATTTTTGAAAATCTGGTGTGTTTCTAAGTCCAAAAACACTCCGTACCACCCACGAGATCACTCCCGACCCCTTGGGGCTCCCAACCAAACACACACACTACCTCAATAACATCCTACGAACTTAGTCGAGCGATCAAATCGCCAAAACAACTACAAAATCAACGAATTAAACCCCAAAATTATCATATTTTTTATTTCAAAGTTCATAAGCCTTAACTTTAGATATTTAGGTCTGAAACACATCAAACGACGTCCAATTTCGACAAAATTTCACAATAAGCGCTTAACGCATAATTAAGACATGTACAAGGCATCGAAACCAAAATACGAGCCCGATACCTATATTTTCTAATCCATTTTCTTTTCAAAATTTCATATCATTTTCAGAAAAATAATTTCTTTCAAAATTTCCATACTCGGGCTTGGGACCTTGGATTTCAATTCCGGGAATACGCCTGAGTCCCATATTTTCTTACGGATCTCCCGGGACCGTCACACTATGGGTCTGGGTCCTTTTACCCAAAATGTTGACCAAGTCAATTATACCAATGTTAATATCAAAATTCTTCAAATTGTCCACAGAATTCACATATTTTAATATTGAAATTATCCGGCTTCGCGCGCCGAATGCGCATGCAAATCGAAGCAATTAAAAGTGAGGTTTTCAAGGCCTCAGAAGCACGAAGAAATGGAGAAATATAGTGGTGAACCTTTCCACCATCACAAACCTGTGCACATTATAATAATAATAGCAAGAAAGGAAAATACAGGGAAACAAGGCAGTTAACTCATGAAAACAACTCAATCCTCGAAAACCAGTAAAACACGAAATACCAAACGAAAACAGTGAACCAACATAATACAATAAGGAATAGAAAACACACAAATCGTTGCGGCGCGCAACCTCATCCCACCATACAAACACGATCCTCCTTTATTCTACCATGTAAATATCAACAATAATAAGCAAAAATATCTTGTGGCGCATAATTCGATCCGACCATATAATCAGAATCAAGTATATACACTCATCATATGGCATATGCGATGTATATAAACCCGTCACCTCGCATATACCTCATATGTACATAGTATAATTATAATGACGAAGTATATACACTCGTCACCTTGAATATACACCGTTACGTATGAATTTCACATAGCACACAGCTCAAGGTTCTGGATTCTCTCAATGTAAGGCCCAGTAAAATTTCACCTAAAATCTGCGATTTCGTAGGGTTATGTGTTAATGATTGAAGAAATGTTCCGACAGTTTTGGTTGAACAACGCGCCGGGTAGTTAAAAAAATGTTTGATAGAAAAATATATTTCTGCAGCCCATTATGCGACCGCAGAATCACTCAGCGAGCCATAGAGTGGCCGTAGAGTGAAGCAGAAATTAGGCGAGTTTGGAGGCCCGTCTGCGGTAGACTATGCGACCGCAAAACAGTTCTCAATGCATTGTGAAACTGCAGAAAGGTCTGCGTGCCGCATAATGACCGCATAACAGGTCCTCCGGCCACATAACGATCGCATACCCAGTCAAAATTGCCAGCTCCGGAAGCCATTTTTAGGCCCATTTCGCGGACCTCAAAGCAGTATGCGGTCACATATGCGAGTACAGATTGTGTTTCAGACCTTTATTTTTCTAATTTTATAACCCGATCTCCATTTCATTTATCTAGCCTAAGATTTCATTTTTGGGGGATAACCTAATGTTTTAGAAAGAGGGGAAAGCTATTCTAGAGAGAGAAAAAAAAGGGCTAAGGATTTCACTACTCTACCTTGAATCAAACTTTTAAATTTCATCAAAGGGTTGCTAGGCCTTCAAAGAGGTAAGAATTTGTTTCCCCAATTTTTCAATTTCAAAAGTTAACTAAAATTGAAGGGGGGGGGGGGTAATTAGTAAGGAAATTTTTGGGCGAGTGAGTTGTTCATCTTGCATGCATGTGTTATCAAAGACTGTCGAAAAACTATTGAGCTATAAATGATAGATAATGGGTTGGAATGATGATATCGCCCCTAAATGGACCTTTACCTTAATGCACACTCAGTGTTTGATAAAATTCCTATATGAGCTAGAACATCATCTCCTAATTTGGTGAAATTTGTTACATTTTCAAAATATATTGAAGTTGCTAAGATTTACGGAACAATTAGCATTTAATAAAGCTTAAGTGAGAAATGTTGGATAAATTCTTCTTTAAGAATTGAACTCCACATTACCCATGTAAGTTCCAATAAGTTTACTATAAATCGATTATTCTGAATGAGCCTTGTATGTTCAATTTGTGTTTCAAATGCTCTCATTATATTGTACTATTAATTGAGAATGTGTTCCAAACTATGGATTGTGCATGTTACTTCCAAGTCGTATTTCATATGAAACTTATTATGCCAAATTATGTAGAAATTGTGATTGGGGATTACACCTCCAACCGCATATATTGGGATGAGGCGGCAGGGCCGCTTTGTGTAGGATTTTAGTATTGTTATTACACTACCACCCACACATATATTGGGGTGAGGCGGCACGGCCTCTTTGTGTAGGTATTGGTATTATTGTTACACCTTTACCCGTATATATTGGGGTAAGGCGGCCGGGCCACTTTGTTTTGATTTTTGATACTGTGGTTACATCTCCACCCGCATATATTTGGGTAAGGCGGCAGGGTCGCTTGAGTATAGGTGTGGTATTATGCTTGCACCTTCACTCGTATACATTGGTGTGAGGCGGCAGGGCCTTTTTGTGTAAAAATGGTTACATATCTCGTCTTAAAATTTGTAACTGTTATTGACAGCTCTTGATAAATTTGCTTTGGCTTTAAGGGTATCTATGATATACTAGTGTTTTCTTGATTCATCATATTCATGTTGTATTTTCAAGTTCTTGATTAGGTATTTGTTTTTCATACTAGTAATATTCGACATGTACTAATGTCCCTTTTGCGGGGCGCTGCATTTTTTATGGATGTAGGTGGTTTCTCAGTGGAGGATATTGGCCAGTGATAACAGTACTCATTCTTCCCAGCTGACTTGGTGAACCCCATCTTATTCCGGGGTTGTGCATCTTTTTCTTTATGTATTACTATGTTTTGATGTATAACCAGATTTTTATTGTCGGCACTATCATTGTACTATTTTGTATTTTTTAGAGGCTCCGTAGACATAGTGTGAGTTGTAAATAAGTGCTGGAAAGGTCAAACAAATTATGTTGCATTTTGATCACTTGTTCCAATTCGAACCATGAAAGTGTGCATTTTGAGGCTTATTAAATGAAGTACTAATGGTAATAAATTTAGTATTGTCTACATGATCTCCTTATTGGTTAATTAACAAAGTTATGTATTCTCTTTAAATCATGGGTGATTTTGGGTAGATAGTATTCAACAAGCTTGCTTGATCGGGTTCTCTCGGTTGAGCATCGGTCGTGTTCTCCGAGTTTGGGGAGTGACACTTAAATCAAGGTTAGACACAATATTTACTTTACTACGCAATCAACTCAAAATTGAAACACGGCCTTGTGCAAGCCACCAAACCAACTAAATCTAGCAAATTATCAACTAAATAATTTAAAATAAGCCTTAGAAACTAACCATGAAAGAAAGAGGTTCAATTTAGATCATTATTAAATAAGTCAACAAAAGTTAACCTTTGGTCTACTTGGTCAAAATCTGAGATTTGGATAAAAAATGAATTACCCTATTCACCCCCGAGCCGAGTTACGTTACCAAATTTACAAAAATTCCTAATGCTACCATAAAATTCCTAGATTTGATGTTGAAATCTTATGAAATGTAATGGATAACTGAAAGAAAGTAGATTCAAGTCACTTATTAATTAATTTAGGAAGAAATTTTCTTGAAAAAATTGCCTCTAGTGTGTTTAGGGTTGAGAGTTTAAAAGAAATGAGCCGATTCTCATTTTCTCACCTCTTTTATCCAGGCGCAAATATCACAATTGCGACCTTGCGAACCCCGCAATTGCGAGAATGTCTTCGTAAGTGTGAAGATTCCACATCTCTGTTGCCATCGCAAATGCATGATTTTGTTGGCAAATGCGAACTTGAACTTTCGCAATTGCAACCATTTTGATAGCAAATGCGATCCATCCCTCCTCCCACCTTCTCCCTCCCTCCCCCTACTTCGTAAGCGAACTATTTGTTCTCAAATGGGAACTTAACATAGGTCAAGAACTTTTGCAAATGTGAACATTGAATTGTGAGGCCTAAGAGCTACACTAGAACCATCAATTTTCTAACCCCTTCCACACGTCCAAAACTCACTCGAACACTCGTGGCTCCAAACTAAATATGCACACAAGTGTAATAAACTCATACAAACTCGCTCGCGTGATTGAAATACCAAAATAATACTTAGAACTACGAATCAGATACCATAATGAATGAATTTTTTAATGAAACTTAAGAACTTTTAATTTTTTAACCGGACGTCTAAATCACGTCAAATCAACTCCATTTTGCACCAAAATTTGCAGACAAGTCACAAATACTAAAATGAACCTATTTCAAGTTTCGGAACCGAAATTCGAACTCGGTAGCAACAAAGCCAACCTGCGGTCAAACTTAGGAATACTTTAAATCTTTAAGGACCCGTTTGATCATAGATCTTGCCAAAATAAATTTGGGTTTTATTTGATAAACACATATTTGACCATAGATTTTGCCTATATTTTGACAAAATCCCAATCCCAAAATCAACTCAATAGCTGATGTTGGTCCAAACTATTTACAAACACTAATAATCTACATATTTTTTCAAAATAAATTTGGGAAATATGTTTTGAAAATATATGTCTAAACACATTTTCATCTTCAAATCAAACTTCATCCAAATCAGATTTTTCAAAATAAATTGGCTATACGCTAGCTAAATTTCTAGTTTTCAACAAATTACGTCAAGTCAAGCTAGGTACTTCCGAGTTCGATTTGAGGCATATGTCCAAGTCCCAAATCATGATATGTACTCACCAGGACCGTCAAAATAGTAATCCGTGTCGGTATGCTCAAAATGTTGACCGATGTCAATTCAAATGTGTTTTAAAGTACGATTTCACAGTTTTATCAATTTTTCACATAAAAACATTCCAGAAAAAAATACAGACTTTTACACAACTAGAAAAAGGTTACACGGAGATAATCGATATTTCGAAACACAAATAAAAAGTAAAACGGAAAATGACCAATCAGGCCATCACACGGTAATAAAAGAATAAAGGGTTTAATGACAATGTGGGGCATTTGAGAAAAGGGAATTAAATGTTGCTAATGACATGATAATTGCTTTTAATAAGTTTACGCTATTTAAAAACCCACGAACCACTTCTAGAACAACATCAGAAATTGCTTTTTCGTCATGCTAAAGGAAGAATCATTCTTGGATACATTGATAGGTTTAGACCATTCAAAAATAGTGACTAAAAGTTGGCTGTTAGTAGTAGTGGTTCATAGCTTCTAAATCAAGTATCTGAAAATATTTCAATGTGGCAAAGTGTGTTTTGTAAAAGTGCACCAATCATACCTCAATTTTCCATTAGTTTCCATCAGATGTTCGACTTCTTAACTATCACTGGTAACTTATTTAAAATGTGTTTTCAACAACTTTCTTTTCTTTTCAATTGTTTATTCTTTTTGTTTTTTTTTTCCTTCTATGGTAGGCGTAACATCTGTTGAATATTGTTATGAGGAAAAAAAAGGAATATTGTTATGACAAAAAAAGGAATAGCGAGTCCACACATAAAAGTATTTTTTTTTGTTTACTAGTTCCTATATTATAAAAGTATTAATTAACTCATTAGCTTGTCCTCCTTCTAAACCTACTTATATTATATATATATATATATATATATATATATATATATATATATATATATATATATATATATATATATATATATATATATATATATATATATATATATATATATATATATATATATATATATATATATATATATATATATATATATATATAAATGTGTACATGGCCGAGTTGATTTGATTTTTATCAAAATCAAACCAACTATACTGGTCTGAAGTGGTCCGAATTTGTCGGATTTTTTCGCTATATGATTATTGTTTCAATCTTTACTTTGTTAAAGCTATAGATAAAGTTTTGATAAATGAATATATTTTTAGTAAAAATTGAAAAAAAAAAAACAAACATATGATCGATAAAAATATTCTTATAAAAGAATATTTTTAGTAACACATAATAATTATTTTGTTAGTCATCTAAAAATAATTTTTTCGTTGATGTACGTTTTTAAAATTAACAAAATTTAATAGTTAAATATAAAAATTAATATGATACCTAAATAATGATATATTTTATTTAATATTAAATTATCGAAATATCATTTCAAATTCGAAAAAGATATAAGAAATTTTGACATATGAATATGGAAGAACAAATAGATGATTGATGCATTTCAATAACATCACTTGATAAGAAAGTGATACAACCCATTATTTAAAGTCAATAAACATAAATGCACTTTATAGTTCTATTAAATATTAAATCTCATGAGAGGATCCCAAATATGTTTAGATATTTTTTTTAAAAATAATTTATAAAGCCTTAAAAGTTTATATAAAAAATATATATTTATATATCGTTTTGGTCCGAATTTTATTATTCAACATATCAAACTAAATCAAACCAAACTTATCCAATTTTTTAGTCGATTTAATTTGACTTATCGATTTGGTGCGATTTCAACTTGAACACTCTTAATCATATATATACTCACACCATTAAAGGTGTTGGAAAAAGTATGTTTTTCCATCAATATAAGACGGTTAAAGTTTCTACGAGAAAATCTTCCTTGCATCTTAGAATGGATTGTTGTTTTCAAACGCACACGCAAGTATATGTGGTTGACATGTAATATAAGATTGTAAGTTCAGATATCGTACTCACAGGAATTTGTGATTAACTATCAACTAAATTAAAGACAATTAGTATATCCAAAATATTTCTAAAGTATGAATATTTAACTAAAATTTAATCTAGAGTAACAAACTAAGATATTAAAGAAAAGAAGTTGGCGAATTATAGAGACGAATTCAATGTAAGGGAATATTCTAGAGCTATGAATTGGCTAACAATCCCGTTGAGTTTTCCACTTAAATCGTCTAATTAATTTATCTGGTTTATTGGTTGACATGGTTAAGATTGCTCGTAGCCTTCTCCCGAAGTACAACTCGCCTATTCGAGCTAATTTAACGCATATATTCCTATGGAATTAGAATTAACAAGAACACATTTATAATTCCCATATAATAAACAAGGAAGGCGATTAGGTATATTCCTATCCTAACCTCAAATCCGCTTCCCCTCAGAGTTAAGATCTTTCTCTACTCAATCTTATATACAATATAAAATTCTCTCTCCCGAGTTCAATCCTAGATTCCTAGATAGTATTCAATTGGTGATCAAGCAATCAAATAGTTAAGCGCAAGATTGAACAAATAAATCAATAAGATAAAATAATAAGAACAATTCAAACTTCAAACTACAACGTTCATGTAGCACCCAAAACTCTAGAACCAATAAACTATGAAATTAAAGAAAGAGAAGAGAAGAAAAACTAGGTAGAAGTCTCCTCCAAGCGTGGTATGTGTTGTCCCCTTAGGTCAAAAATTCCTCTAAAAAGCATTCTCCTATATATATATATATATATATACACACACACACACACACACACACACACCAAGTAGGGCTGGACTCGAATAATTATACCTTCTCCCATGTGAAAAATGACACTTTTCCCGGGTGACTAGCGCGAGCTCGCCCGTGACTTCGCGCATAACTTCAAGCATCATTCTGCCTCAGCTCCCTAACGTGCGCGACTTCGCGCATCACTTCGTGCATGTTCCGTTGCGGATTTCGAAAAATGCAAAACATTAAAGTTATAGCCCTTTGAGTTAACTTTCCAACCATATAGTGTGGAGCCCAAATGGAGTTATGAGAAAAAAAGGTATATCTATTTTACTAGACAGTACACAATCTGCCTACTGGAGTCTTAGTTTGCTCTAATTATCATCCGTTGACCCCCAATGCGATCCCAACGTAATTCCTTGAGCTTTTAATTATATTTTAAAGCTCCAAATTGCTTGATTTCATTTCATAACATCTACATAGCTCGGAATCACTCCTACAAGGCATAAAACACTCAGTTAGTGAAAAACACTAGCGATTAAAGCGAAAACTCAACTAAAGTGCAGTAAATAATAGTATAATAATCGACTAAAATACGTAATAATAGACTATCCTCAACACCACACACTCAAACCATTGCTCGTCATTGAGCAGTCAAATTACACTTTTATATAGACACGACATTTTAAAGCAATTTTCCTAACTCATCACACCAAGAGTATTTAAAATAGACTAAACACAAAAGCGTAACATCTTCACCTCAAGATTTGACTCACAAATACCACGCATTATTTAAAACTCACATACTTACTCTAATATAGAAGTCACTGACATTACCTTTCCTTCATGAATCAAGTGCCCTCACACAACAAAAGAGAGTAGTTTCACACAATACAATTCAAGTACACTTATGAACTCAAGATAGAAAGAATTCACTCACTCTGAGAAATAACATTCATATGCCACAAAAGATGCACCATAAGATTTCCCGTAGTAAAGTACTCCACTAATCGAGCTCATTCAATCTAGGATCAGTTAGGACTTTGTTTAGTTGTAATGTAGGCTATGAGACGGGTAGGATACAATTAGATATAAGAGTGACTACACCTCTCTAAGCACTTTAATAAATATACTTTAATGTTCAAACATAATAATTATGTCAAACCAAAACTCCACCTTCGCATTAATGTTAGTTGCCCCATTCTTCTTTAGGCACAATTACATCAAGAGCCACCACTTATCAAGATTTTTTTTTTCAATTCAAGCGGCTCTTACTTTTTCAAAATAGTGCACCTTTCTTCTTATTCAATTAGTTCCACTCAAAAGCCAAACCAGCCACCCCACACTTTAACTTTACAAAGTTCATAACAATTCAAGTGTTCATGAGAGGTGAAAAGGTTCAAGTAGATTGTGAATTTAAATAAATGGGTAAGACTTGTAATGTGGTTGCCAAAGAAAAAAGATTATAGGTTTAAAGAGGTTAACAACAATACATAACAATTAGGGGGGTAACATATACATATCTATCTCAACAAAGAAACACCTATATCACTTCCTAGACTGAACAAGACTACTATTTCGCTTTGCAAACACACGGGGCAAGTTCTATCCATCAAATGCAATACACTGAATAACGCAATACCTTACAAAAACATGGCACATAACTCACTCAGGATTGGATTCATAGACACTCTAGTCAAAGCAGTTATGCAAAGTTAAGATAATACAATTTAAGGTACTTCTACAAGAGTCAAAAACTGAGCCAAAGCATCACAATCAAAGCTAGTATTCTCAAGGAATAAAAAATCAAGAGATATTGCTTCAATTCAATTCACATCACTATGGCTTCTCTCCAAAAAAAACTACCTATACTCGGTTCAAGTAAAACCATTGGATTAAACTAACACAACTAACATAGCATAGAAAGTCACTCAGACAATCTCCTCACCACACTCTTAAAATTGTGCAATGTCCTCAATGCACACTGTTACTGATAAGAGGGTAAAAGAGACTCCCTGATAGGCCAAAAGCCGAAGAATTAGCAACTGACGGGATATTCAGACTTCTCCCAGGTATGATCCCACCTCACACTCAATTGGGTTGTCTCCCAACAAGCGCTTGATTTAACGTCGCGGCACGGCTCCATCACTTTCACAACTTTTCCTTCCACTTAGAAGATATGAATTGCGCCCCTAATTTGGCATCATTTTTTTGTCACATTCATGAAGCGGTGGTGTGAAAATAAAGGAACCAAGCAATAAATCGCATTTGCACTTCTTGGCCTTTAAGTGAGGGATGTCATTTTGGCTCCTTGGTATGAAAAATTTCAAAATATAAACACTTTGTTCCTCATCCATTGACTCCTCCATATGCTCGACTGGATCAATTCCAATATCACCAACCAAACACAATGTTGAAAAATGTTTAGAATGAGGTACAATAAGCTCCAGCTCCAAAATTGCATTATTTTTGACATCCTCACTTTTGCACTCTTCAACCATGGCAATATCAACAAAAGCATGGTCTAATGATTGGTATTCTCGTTTTAGCTTCTCAATTTGGCATAGAAGATCTTTTTCAGCTTTACTCAACTCATCACTAAATTGTTGGGAGTTACGCGCATCAACGTTTGCACTCAATTGAGCCTCTAAGTTGTGAATAAAGCTTCCAAATTTATCGATCTCTTGTCCCAGTTCAGCTCTTCCTTCTAGAAATTGTTGCATCTCATTTATAATTTTCTCATGGAAACCTCCATATTCCTCTAATAATTTCCCATGCATATCAAGAATGTGAACATCATGTTCTACATCATCCCATTTATTAATCCTGTCAAACTCACAAGAATTATTAGAATCAACATGAGAAGGTATTGGAGTAGGATAACAACACTTAGGACAATTATTTCAATTTCCATCATAAATAGTACAAGATAAAGATGTGCACACAACTCGGTATTGGAAATATTTTTACAATATTGCCACAAGTGAGGTCCTTTACAATATGGACAAGGATCACAAAAATAAGAATACTTATTATCCCATCACTTTTTGTTCAAAGATGCCATGTAAAAAACAAATATAACACTAACTACACTAGACTAAAATTAAAACTCAAATAGATGAAAAAAATAAAATAAAAATATAATCTAGTAAAATAGTTAATTTCCAAGTCCCCGGCAATGACACCAAAAACTTGTTGCTCCCAAACGTACACGTAAATATACGTGATAAACAAGTAATATAGGATTGTAAGTCCAGATATCGTACCCACATGAACTTGTGATTAACTGTCAACTAAATTAAACTAAGACAATTAATGTATTCAAGCGATTTCTAAGGTATGAATATTTAACTAAAATTTAATTTAGAGTAACAAACTAAGATATTAAAGAAAAGAAGTTGGCGAATTATAGAGACGAATTCAATGTGAGTGAATATTTTAGAGCTATGGGTTCCACTTAAATTGTTTAATTAATTTATCTGGTTTATTGGTTGACAGGGTTAATATTCCTCGTAGCCTTCTCCTGAAGTACAACTCGCCTATTCAAACTAATCTAACACCTATATTCCTATGGAATTAGAATTAGCCAGAACACATTTTTATAATTCACGTATAATAACCAAGCAAGACAATTAGGTATATTCCTATCCTAACCGCTAATTCGCTCTCCCTCAGAGTTAAGATCTTGCTCTACTCAATCTTATATGCAATGTAGAATTCCCTCTCCTGAGTTTAATCCTAAATTCGTAGATAATATTCAATTGGTAATCAAGCAATCAAATAATTAAGCGCAAGATTGAATAAATAAACCAATATGATAAAATAATAAGAACAATTCAAGCTTCAAACTATAACGTTCATGTAGCACCCATAACTCTAGAACTAATAAACTATGAAATTAAAGAAAGAGAAGAGAAGAAAAACGAGGTAGAAGCCTCATCCAAGCGTGGTGTGTGTTTCCCCCTTGGGTAAAAAATTCCTCTAGAAAATGTCTCGTATGTATATATACCAAGTGGGGCTGGGCCCAAAACAATTATACCTTCTCCAATGTGAAAAATGACACTTTTTCCGGATGACTAGCGCGAGCTCGCGCGTGACTTCGCGCATTTTCCATTGCGAATTTTGAAAAATGCAAAACATGAAAGTTGTAGCGCTTTGAATTAGCTTTCCAACCATATATTGTGGAGCTCAAATGGAGTTGTGAGAAAAACGTTATATCTATTTTACTAGACAGTGCGCGATCTACCTAATAGAGTCTTCGTTTGCTCTTACTATCATCCATTGACCCCCAAACGCGAACCCGGCTTAGCTCCTTGAGCTTTTACTCAGATTTCAAAGCTCCAAATCACTTGAATTCATTCTATAACATCTACATAGCTCAAAATTACTCCTACAAGATATAAAACACACGTTAGTGCAAAATACTAGCGATTAAAGCGCAAACTCAACTAACATGCAGTAAATTAGAGTGTAATAATCGATTAAAATACGTAATTATAGCTTAATAGACCGTAGTGGATAAAGGGAGTACATCCACTCCGTGAAGATTTCCGATGGCAGGCGACATAAGTCGTGGTCGTTGCAAATTCGCTTTGCTACCAAGAAACTCGTAAGTCTCCTAAACTAGTTTTTACAGTTAAATACTACAACTTCTATATGAAAAAATATTCTATGAAATGTCATGCATATGGTGTATGCATATTATAAAAGGTAGATACAATCTCAAAGAATATGTATATTGTTACTCCTTTACTTGTGTACTCCACGAATTGTAACGTGCATATGGTATGCCTATTATGAAAGGCGCAGACAATTTCAATACCAAAGTATTAACTCCATTTGTTATCCGGAATAAAATGTTGGAAAAAATATGATATATATATATATATATATATATATATATATATATATATATATATATATATATATATATATATATATATATATATATATATATATATATATATTTATATATATATATATATATATATATATATATATATATACACATTCACTCTTATTTGTTTTAGTATATGATATGTATTAGAGTTTAAATGAGCAGTGAAGCTTTATATAGTCGATCACACATTGTCTAGGACCGAGCCATAATTTTTGTTGTTATAGTGTTTTGTAATGGGAATTGGTAGTAAATATGTCTAAACATTTTTTGAGTGGTGACATTGTAGTAGGATCACCAAATATGTGTCAAGTGAAGAAGCTAGATTTTGGGACAAAAATATAATTGAGGTGAGTAGGTTAGCCTGCCAATTTGATATGAAGTAGCTGTAGTACAGTTGGATGTTGTGCTTGCTTTCACGTTGCCCTTTACTATGTATCTGTAATCTCTAGGATATTATTATTATTATTACTATTATAGAAGATTCACGTTCTTATGCTTTGTGTGTAGTATTTACTGGAGTCGGCTGTCCTTTTCTCTCTACCATTAAGTAATAAAATTGCTAGCATTGGGTGATCAAATATGCTCCACACTCTTTTTGGGGGTATATATTCATTCATATGACGATGTTCTATACTCACAGATTCTGACTAATCCATTTTTCTATCGTGTATAATCTATTAAAAGAAAAAAATGCTACTTATTAGGGATTTATATATTTTCAGGGCCGATTCAATTTCGAGATATTTAATTAATTAAGGGACGAGGAGATATCATCCATTCACCATGCAATGCACTTGGGTTATTATGTAAATAAACATTTATTTTGAGTTAAAAAAAAGGTAAAATAGCTGACTTATTTGTGGACTGGAGGAGTACAATTTATGATATTTCGGTTAGTTTTCTTCTAAAATTTATGAAATAACTCTCCATGATTAATTTGAGTAATAAAAAATGGGAAAATGAAAACTGTAAGAAGGGAAACATCTAATGAACGTAGACAAATAATTTAATGCATAGACATATGTGCAAATAGCACATTTTAATTCAAGTGGCTCTATTTCTAACTAAACAATCTCAAATATATGTTATAACCATACATAACTTGAGATTTTTTGACACTTTAATTAGCCGAATATTTGTTTTTGAATAAAAAGAAGTTGAAAGCTCGGCAAATCCTTAAAAATAAATGGGAAAATATTTTAGACAATATACATCTGTATGAAAGTATCAAAAACACTAGTTAGTACTTCCTCTGTTTTAATTTATGTGAACCTATTTCTTTTTTAGTCCATATCAAGAAAAATGATCTCTTTCCCTATTTGAAAATAATTTACATTTATGCGAAGATTTATAGTCACACAAAATATATATGCTTTATTTTACACCACAAATTTAAAAGTCTTCTCTATTTTCTTAAACTCCGTGCCCAATCAAATGAGTTCACATACATTGAAACGAAGAGAGTATTATTTAGGTTATATGGAATAAAACAATCCGATTCGTATATGTCAAGCAATCAGAGGTCAATAATTTTGTTTGGTAAACTAATTAGCGAAATGGTGAGCATCCAATGTGTCCACGAATGTGTCAATTGTATTGCGTTTCATGTCCCTTCCTCAGCCTTATATAGACTTCTTACTGCTCTTTCTAGATCAATAATATAATAACAATATAAAATTTAGTGTAATTTTACTAGTAGAGTCTAGGGAGGATAATATGTACGTAAATCTTACAATTATTTTGTAAAAGCAAAAAGATTGTTTCCATTAGATCCTCGTTTCAAGGAACAATGATCATTAAATGAAAAAAGAATTTACTTATGTTGATTGGTAATAAGATATATATATATATATATATATATATATATATATATATATATATATATATATATATATATATATATATATATATATAGGTGAATTTTAATTTATTATAATAGGTAAAATATAATAACTTATTTTAAAGATTATAATTTTTTATGGACTTTATTTTACTTAATTGATATTGCATGTGGGTATGGTAAAGTCTTAAAATGCAAAGAAAAATGCCTTGAATTATCAAATTTTTAAGGGTAATTTTTTTCTCTTTGACTTGGGATGTTTACATCAAATTAATAGAAACACAATGTTTGCACATAGAGTTTTGTTACTTAATCATGACTAATTAGAGGTTATTTTTACTTCATCAATTTACTTTAGTATATTACATTTTATTAATTTGGTATAAAATATTGGGTATAAGTAAGTATTTATATTTAAAATTTTCAAATATGCACTCAAATTTCTATAACGGAACGTGAAAGCAACCATTGTCCATTATTACTAAGCACAAACAGTTCAAGAAAGTTCTCTTCGTTCAATTGAAACAGAAGGCACTAAAAAGTCAACAAGAAGGAAACAATTTTATTGGATAGAGATAGATAAGGAGGTCCCACCCCCACATTTGTAAACAAAAAAAGAAAAGAAAATGGTCCCATAAATATCTTTTTAAAAATTTAATTGAACGATTTATACACTCTTTTCCTTTCAATGTTATTGGGGAAAAACTAACACATTATTTAGCAGTTGTTTGTTATATTATATCGTATTATTACTATAAATATAATATTTATTTTGGTTATTATTAATTTTATTGTATCGTATCATTAAATATGTTATTATGTAAGGACGAAAAATGCAAATTTATTGAACGCCGATTTGATGTAATCTTGTCATTACCTTATTTTTTCTCTAATCTTGATCGATTTATTATTAAATAATTTTATTTTATCTTTTTCCTACCTCATATATACCTTACATTTTCTTTATAAGTTGTAAGTTTTTTTCTTCATATTATTGGTACATGACATCAAGAAACAACAAAAAACAATACAATCTATCCAATCATTGTATATAAAAAAATATAGTATACATTTAATACTATATGATACATTATGTCACGACCCAAAATCCACTAAGGGTCGTGATGGCGCTGGATACTGCTGTAAGGTAAGCCAACCAGATTACTTAATCAAATCTCGTTTTAACACTTTTGGAAATACATGATTTTTCTTCCATATGTAGAAATTTTTGAATAAAATATAGTTTCAAATCACATTTAAGAGTTAAACAATTAATACAATATTTCAAACCATCCCAGAAACCGGAGTCACACGTGCATTAGCATCTGCTAATAAGAGGAATAAAAATACAATATCTGTTCAGAATACAGTGGACGGAAAATAAATACAGTGCTGGAAAGGGACTACCTTAGCTGCGGCCGTCTCGATGATGCGTCTCACCTAGTCCCAAAATCATCTGTGATGCTAAGTCAAGTAGAGCTCTGGAATCACATATATCTGTGCAACAAAATGCATAGCAAGTGTAGCATGAGTACAAAAATAACGTGTACCCAATGAGTGTCCCGCCTAATCCCGAAGGAATAGAGACGAGATGGTCAATTCTGACACTCACTAGCAGTCCAATGACCATTTATCCTTAATAAGTATATTCAAGCAGTGGGTCCATTTTATAAACATGATTCTAATCCAGATATGGGAAAACAAGTAGTCATATAATTCTTTCATGGAAATTTTCTTTAGTTTTCCTATTATTATTAATAAAATGATCTCGAGCCATAATCTGACATAAAACAACTCAAATGAGTTCAAGACAATATCACAAACATGCGCAACTCATGCCGAGGTCGACGGCCCACTCCATCAGAAATGAAAAATGTGCACTGCCGAGGGTCGAGCAGCCCCTACCATAGATGCATCCATTTGACCGAGGCGACCGGCCCGTTCCAACAGAAATATAAACATACGCAGACAGATAATCAGTCAAGAAGTCATCATGAAGCAAATATCCAAGAAAGGCCAATTCTCTTCAATAATTCGTGAAAAATAGAGCTTAAGTCTTTTAGAAATTCGCTTATTAATTTAATGTGATTAAAGCATTCAAGCCATCTATGATTTAAAAATAATCCAAGTATAATATGCTTTTGGGTCCTAGACTACCCAGACAATAGCATAATAGTAGCTACGCACGGACTCTCATCAACTCATGCGCATGTAGCCCCCATAAATAGGAGCATATAATCGACGTAACTCACCTATGGGGTAATTCCCCCTCACAAGATTAGAAAGGAGACTCAACTCGCTCCGAAGATCCGCAACCGGCATTCTACATTCTCCTGAAGACTTGAACCAACGCACAAATGCTCCAATACTAGCCAATGATGATACACATTCATTAATATATGCTAGAGTACACATTACAATCCAATTTTATAACAATTCCTAACCCCGCTCGGAAAGTTCACCGGAACACCCTCAGGCCTACATGCCTGGAATCCAAAATGTTTCGAAGATAAAGGTTACCCTATAACCTTAGAAAAGAAAATATATAACTTTTACTAAATTCCATGCCCAATATCGTGGCTAAATTCCTAGAGCAATAGTTTTCTAGGTTTTTCCTCTAACCCTAAATTTTCCCACAATTTTCATGCCTAAATCAATGGTATAATCTTGTATTTAACTTGGAAATGAGCAGAAGTAACTTACCTTAACATAGATGACGGAAATACTCCTTGAAGCTCTCCAAAATCGCCCTCAAGCTAAGAGAAATGTGGTGAGAAATGACCCAAAATTGGGTTGTAAAACATTCTGCCCCAGCCACCTTCCGCACCCGCGGTTACCACACCGCTTCTGCAGTTCCTTAGGTGTTGTCCCCAAACCACCTTTGCTGTCTCCTTCCTAGGTTTCCCCTTCCGCTTATGCGACGCCCCATCCGCAGATGCGATCCCGCTTCTGCGAAAATTTGACCGCATCTGCGGTCCTCGAGCCTCAGATCCAAAACTGCTTCTGCTATCCCTTCAATCGCTTCTACGGGGCCGCTTCTGCGGTCCTATTTTTGTAGAAGCGGAAATACAAGATACCAGCTGCCCAGTTTTTTCCAAAAATCCAACTTTCGATCTATTAGCCGTCCGAAATCCACCCGAGGCCCCCGGGACCACAACCAATCATACCAAGCAGTCCAAAATATATTACGGACTTGTTCGAAGCTTCAAATCACATCAAACAACGCAAAAATCACGAATCGACCGCCAGTTCAAGCTTTATGAACTTTGAAGTTTCCAACTTAAACTTTCGATGTCGAAACCTATCAAATCACGTCCGATTGAACTCAAATTTTTCACACAAGTCATATTCGACATTGCGGACCTACCAAAGCTTTCGGAATTGGATTCCGACACCGATATCAAAAAGTTCACTTTAGGTCAAACTTCTCCAAAACCTTCAAAATTCTATCTTTAGCCAAACAGTTTCAAAATCACCTACGGACCTCCGAATTCACTTTTGATCGCGCTTCCAACTCTAGAATCACCATATAGAGCTACTCCCAGTCCCAAAATTCCAAATGGACATCGATAACGCTGAAATGCACTTCAAGCCAAACTTATGAATTTTCTTCCAAAATGCCGACTTCCACAATAGGCGCCAAAATGCTACCGGGTTATCGAAAACCCGAACCGGGCATACGCCCAAGTTCGATATTATTATACGAACATGCTGGAACCTTCAGATCTCGATTTTGAGGTCGTTAATCAAAAATCTAATCCTAGCTCATTCTTTCAATTTTAAGCTTCTAAAATGATAATTTTCATTAAAATTTAATTCCGATCTTTCTGAATTCTAATTCCGACCATGCGAAGTAGTGTGAAATCACTATTTGGTGCCTTATTCCCTCTCTCGTGCTACCAAAACTTAGGTGATCACATTAGCTCGATATGTTGAGAAGATATTTCCTTTTATTCAAGCAAATAGGCCTTAGAGCCCAATTCCAACATCCGTAACTCTATGTTAGGCCTATTTTCATCAAGAGATCACCAAATCATTCTCCACACGCCGTCCTCAACATGGCTGCATAACTTTGATGGATTCTTACTTTGCAACACAAAATCCACTGGACCACGATAATACTTTTATGATCAACTTAGCCAAAACTCAACGAATCAGATGCTGTTGTTGCACCTCATGACCTACATAGGTCTTGTTCTAACTTTTACAATACTGACACGATGGAAGAGATGTGCCAAAATTCATAACCAACTGCTAAATCAACAAGTCTTTCGGTCTATACACCTCTGACAGAACCATTACCACATTCTGAACCAAATAGGTATCTCTGCCCCTTAATATACTTCATGTACTCAGATTGCACTGATCCTAAATTCCATAATCTCATCTCGCCCAGTACGAAATGCTCAGGTAATAAGCCAAATTGGACACAGTCAAGGGTCCCATATGATGCTACCATGTGCCAATAGGCTACCGATTAGGATATGTACAAGGAGAATACGAATTCTAAAACAGATATAATTACCCCGCCCACGAATTATACGTGCGACACAGGTTAACCATTTATACGAGTTTTCCTCAGAAAAATGGGAAACAGAACACATAAAAGAAACTAGGAGGAACTATACTGAACATCATACTATTGCGGCGCTCAACCCGATCCAAACAGCATAACCATGGCAGCGTGCCACCCGATACACACCATATAACCATGGCGGCGTGCCACTCGATCCACACAATAAAACCATGGCGGCGTGCCACCCGATCCACACGTAGAACTCTCATAAGGAGATACACATCGAGCTAAATCTATCACCACATGAAAATATCAAATATCGGTCATAAACACGGTGAGGTGCATAATACCATCCCTGAGGAAACATATAGTGCTATAGGCTACAAAGCTCAAGCACAACTGAGGTGCGATACATGATCGGAATCTCAAGAGCCATCCTGCTCATATAAAATTAACGCTATGTGGAATTTCAACACTTAAGAAATTCACCAAGCTGTTTCACAACTCATACGGCATAATACATCATTATCTGGAATAGGTGATGACATAATAACACCCCGACTGTTCCTCCTTAGGGAACGCTCGCTGAAACGAACACAAAACTGGCCTGATACAAAGCCCTGTTCACATATAAATCAATCTATTGATCTCAAGCCGATTTTTGATTGCACCAACTTGGCTAATAACCTTTAAAAGGTTCATAGTAACTCATTCTTCCTCATAACATATAGGAACAACCATTATAATCAGAGCAACCTACTTTATTCATATCCCAATAAACAAAGTGCCCTCCAGGCCTAAATTCTCAAATCGATGATATTACCAAAATCCTCATACTTTGTTTAAATCCCTAATCAATCAAGTGACTACATGTCATACTTATACAATCTTCCCATAGGACACGCTCCCAAAATCTTTCGAATAAATAACGGGTCCGCACATCCAAACCATCGGAGCACTAACGATGAAAAGCGATCCAGGATCCTTAACCAGGACACAAAGCCTTTCTCAGAAAACACCAATCTCAGGTGACACTGCAGACAATACCAATTTACCCAAAATATAGAAACTCTCTTCCTGCTCATCTGAGCTCGTGACATCATATGCCGATATACCACTCACTGCACCTCACGTGCCGATATATGATAGACACGATTTCCATCACAACTCTGGAACCATTGTTTGACTAACACTTCACCGTATAAAACTTTTCATTTAACCCACTTCGGGAGAACAATAGCAAAATACAGGCGAATTCTCATAACCGTCGCATATGCCAATCTCTAAGTAGTGGTCCAAGCCACCATAACCCTTCCGGGATCTACCTAATCATAACAGGCTATAATAGAAGAATGCTTATAAATAACATCAATCACTACGGTCGACAAGCATCACACGCACCTCCACACTTCACATGAATGACTTGATCATGCTGGAGAAACTGATCACCACTACCAATAGGCCAACTTAACCATGGCTACCCAATCTACTTCTTTCCACTAAATCCTTGATTTCTTTAGAAATAATATTTCTTCATTCAACACGTGACATACTCCATCTGCACTCATCCAAGTGACCTTGAATCACGAGACCATGTTGTCTCGAATCCCACGAACCATTTCGTATTTCTCAATGCTACCCGTAAGTCAAAATATCATAGATCATTCTGGGCACCTTCTCATAAGCTGCTATAAGGCTTGATTCTTAACTGTACCCATATGCTCGAAATTATGGAGCACCACACTTAAACCCCTAAATTCACTAGGACCATTATTGAGAGCCACCCACTTTGTCTTGGTCCCGAATATAACTCACTCCATAGCTCTTATAACTTATGAATAGTATCTCGGTGAAGCACTCGGCGAAATAACTTCCTTTGAAACCTGTATCCAATTCCGAACATGAGCCAATAAGGCCAACATCGCATGCCTCTAACAATTCATTTGCTCGAATTACCACTTATGGTCTTTTCTCAGAGCTGAAATAACCCATCAATATGCTATAACCAGAAATCACTCAAGTAGCTAATAATAAAACCCAATCATAAGCGGTGGGACTCTCCCACTTAGCTTGAAGCCATCATTTCATAATTCCTAAGTTCGACCGACCTCTTTACCTCTTAGGGGCGTAATCTCGCACCCTAAATTATCAAAATTTCTCAGAATCATCCTGTAAATCCACATCTTTCATATTTTGAATCATTATCCACATTCGCACGTCCGATGTCTTTGTTGAACAACCAATATAATTCCTTGCAGAAGCTTCGCCAACCATACGACCGCTAACCTGCTCATGGGGGATAACCCAACTTGGGAAATCACTGTAGAAAATCACTCTATCTATGATATGTGTGTTTTGGTTGGATGAGCATGATTTTTAGATATAGGTTTTGATGAATGACAAACAATGATGCCAAGTGTCAAACAACGATATTATATGACAAACAATCAAGTTTGAATGCCGAGAAGCATATTGATGAACGGATTGCAATAGAAAAGCCAAAGACGAGCTTAAATGTTCAAGACCGAAGACTCAAGGCGTAGGTCGTTAGGTAGAACAAATGTAAGAGCAACGCTTAAGTTATCTCGTCTTTTGGCTCAACATAGGTCATCATAAATATGCATAAAATCATTTTATTAAATCATATTTATCATAAATATATTTTATTAAATCATTTTTATCATAAACATGTTTTATTAAATCCTATTTATCATAAACATATTTTAAATACTTCAAACAAAATAATGTTAAAGTTTTCATCTTAACCAAAATGGTTTTTGAAGTAAGTTTTCAAATCTGCCTAAGAATAATCGATTATACAAAGTGCATAATCGATTATGTTATAACAGTGGCCAAAGTGTTTGAACACTGCCACAGAATAATCGATTATTCAGCAGAAAATCAGCTTCTGATTTTCTGAACGTTGGAGAATAATCGATTATCAGATTGTGAATAATCGATTATCTGGGCACAAAATCAGCATATTGATTGCCAATTAAGCAACGGACATACACCATTTTTCACCTATAAAAAGAGGTCTTTTGAGCTGATTTTAAACACACAACACCTCCCAATATTGATATACATATTGACATTATTTGAGCATCATTTTAGAGCTTTTGTTGAGCCATTTGAGAGACAACTTTGAGTTGTTCATAGAGCTTATTTTGTATCTCTTTATCTACTCTTTTGGGAGAGTTCTTATTGTAAAAAGAGAAAGGTGTTTGAGAAGAACATATCTTCTCATTGATTGTCGGGTTCGCTAAGTACCCTAAGTCTTAGTGCGTAAAGTCTTGTGGTGCGGTATCCACGAGCAAGGTTGAAGTCTTGAGGTGCGGTATCCTTGAGCAAGTTGAAGTCTTGTAGAGTGTACATCTACGAGCAAGTGTAACGGTTTGTTAGGCACTCGTAAGCTTAACAGAGTTAGTGGAATCTCGAGAGAGTCTCTCGGGGACTGGACTAGCCACAAGTTGTGGTGAACCAGGATAAATTCGGTGCGTTCTTTCCTTGTTATTTTAATTACCAAATTTATTTTATTCCTGCAGTTTTAATTCCGCAATATTTATCAATATTCTTGTGCTGCACTATTCACCCCCCCTCTAGTGACGGGCATAAATCCTAACAATTGGTATCAGAGCCTAACTCTCTGAAAGCCTTAACCGGTTGAGAGCGATATATTTTTTGAGAATATTGAACGCAGGAATAATGAGTGAAGGACACTCCACCGAGAGGCCTCCATTCTTTGATGGAAGAAATTATACATACTGAAAAGAGCGGATGAGAATATTCATCCAATCACACAGCTTTCGACTATGGCAAATCATCAAGAAAGGTGAACAAATGCCAACAAAGAAAGTTGGGGAAATCATGGTTCCAAAGGAGGAAAATGAATATGATGCCGAGGACATCAAGAAAATTGAAAGAAACGCAACGGCCGTCAACTTACTATTTTGTGTGGTGAATCCGGACGACTATCAGAAAATCTCTTGTTGCACAACCGCAATGGAAATGTGGGATAAACTCGAGATCACTTACGAAGGTACGTCTCAAGTCCGAGAATCTAAAATTGATTTTCTAACACATGAATATGAAATTTTTAGAATGAGGGAGAATGAACCCATTGGCATTATGTTCGAACGATTTTCAAGAATCATCAACGATCTTCATGCTCTCGAGAAAGTCTACACGAACAAAGATCTTGTTCGAAAAGTCCTACGGAGTCTCACTCCCGAATGGCGTTTCAAAGCCAATGCAATCCAAGAATCTATAGGATTCACGGATATCACAATCGATGGACTAAGAGGTAACCTCGAAACTTATGAAAACACAATTCTTAATCCCTTTCTTAGAAGTAATTCGAATATTACCTTCAAAGCCTCATCGTCTAAAAGAGTAGAGGTAAGTGATTCGGAAAGCGATAATGATATTATTTCCTATGATATAATTGAAAAGTTTTGTAAGTTTATGAAGAAGGAAACAAGGAAGGAAGAATCAAGTCCTTCATGCCAAAATTGTGGAAAACTTGGCCACACCAAATCACATTGTCCAAAATCAAAGGACAAGAAAAAGAAGAAACACCATAGGCGCGTAACATCGGATTCGGACAGCTCGGGCGATGAAACTGCCGCATTATGCCTCATGGCCAAGAAGAAGAAGAGGTAAGTACTTCTAACTCTTACTCGTTAGAAGAATTGCAAAATGCTTATGATGAATTATATAGTGAATTTGTTAGCTTGAAAAAGCATAAAAGATTTGAAGAAAACACTCTTTACAAGAAAAAGATTTTGAGAAAACACTTCCTTTGCAAGAAAAAGATTTTGAGAAAACACTTTCTTTGCAAGAAAAAGATTTTGAAAAACAACCCTCTTTAAAAGAAAAAGATTTTGAAAAATTGACTTGTGAAGAAAATGATATTTTAGAAAATGACATTACTTTTCTTAAAAATAAAATCAAGGAGATGAATGAAGCCTCTTTAATTGTTCAAAGTTTAAATTGTTCTTCTTGTAGTTCTTTAAAAATGGAGAACGTAGAACTTAGAAATACACTAGAAAAATGTAGTGTAAATGATTCTAGAACAAGTGAGGATATTAAAAAGGGAGATAAAAATGAGGTTAAACCACCTAGAAATAATTCTAGGATTTTTGTAAACGAGCCTAGAAATAATCATTTTAGGCCACCTAGAAATGATTCTAGGATTTTTGTTAATAAGTCTAAAACTAATCATTTTAGACCACCTAGACACAATTCTAGGAATTTTATTAATGAGTCTAGAATGAACAATTTTAGACCACCTAGAAATGACTCTAGGATTTTCAACGCTTCTAGGAATAACAACTTTGGATCACCTAGAACGCATTTGGCTCAACCTAGACATATGCACAATCCTAATGTCATATGTCATTGTTGTAACCGGGTAGGACACATTGCACCCGTATGCTTTGCTAAACATAGAGATTCATATTTTGATTATAATTATTATTTGCCTAACCCCCAAGGACCCAAAAGAAGTTGGGTACCGAAAACCTATTTTAGGTACGTTTGCAGGTGTGCTTGAATACTACAATATTGTAGTAGAAGCACCAAGCACGAAACCTTACTGCATCGAGGGGGAACGTCGGTTAGTTATCGTATTCTTGATAAAAACGTAATAGTTAATATGTGCTAACAATTGATATTAATTATTAATTCATGTTTTGATAAGTGCCTTTTTGAATAACAAATTGGTATCAATTATTTTTATGTTAAATGATTGACTCATGTTTTGATGAATATTTTTAGTTTAAATAACAGTTGGTATATTTGCGAAAAATGACCGTTATTATGATTGGCATGTTTTTACTAACATTTGGCATTTTTTAATATTGATATGATTTTTTTTAGCAATTGGTATCGTCAATAGTTTTAATAACAATTGGTATACCCTTTTTGCTAATGCCAAAAGGGGGAAGAATTTAGGGCGATATGCATCGAATAAGGGGGAATGTCTTCACATTCTAGTATGCTTTAAATAAGGGGGAATTATATTGAATTTTTTGCATGAATTGTATGTTGAGATATAGCATGAAGTTAGGGGGAATTCGAGAATTCGATATGCATATCTCCTGTTGTTTGTCATTATCAAAAAGGGTGAAGTTGTAGAAAATCACTCTATCTACGATATGTGCGCTTTGGTTGTATGAGCATGATTTTCAGATATAGGTTTTGATGAATGACAAACAATGATGCCAAGTGTCAAACAACGATATTATATGACAAACAATCAAGCTTGAATGCCGAGAAGCATATTGGTGAACGGATTGCAATAGAAAAGCCAAAGACGAGCTCAAATGTTCAAGACCGAAGACCCAAGGCGTAGGTCGTTAGGTAGAACAAATGTAAGAGCAACGCTTAAGTTATCTCGTCCTTTGGCTCAACATAGGTCATCATAAATATGCATAAAATCATTTTATTAAATCATATTTATCATAAACATATTTTATTAAATCATATTTATCATAAACATGTTTTATTAAATCATATTTATCTTAAACATATTATAAATACTTCAAACAAAATGATGTTAAAGTTTTCATCTTAACCAAAATGGTTTTTGTAGTAAGTTTTTAAATCTACCTCAGAATAATCGATTATACAAAGTGCATAATCGATTATGTTATAACAGTGGCCAAAGTGTTTGAACACTGCCACAGAATAATCGATTATGCAGTATCTGATAATCGATTATTCAGCAGAAAATCAGCTTCTGATTTTCTGAATGTTGGAGAATAATCGATTATCAGATTGTGAATAATCGATTATCTGGGCACAAAATCAGCATAATTGATTGCCAATTAAGCAACGGACATACACCATTTTTCACCTATAAAAAGAGGTCTTTTGAGCTGAGTTTAAACACACAACACCTCCCAATATTGATATACATATTGACATTATTTGAGCATCATTTTAGAGCTTTTGTTGAGCCATTTGAGAGACAACTTTGAGTTGTTCATAGAGCTTATTTTGTATCTCTTTATCTACTCTTTTGAGAGAGTTCTTATTGTAAAAAGAGAAAGGTATTTGAGAAGAACATATCTTCTCATTGATTGTCGGGTTCGCTAAGTACCCTAAGTCTTAGTGCGTAAAGTCTTGTGGTGCGGTATCCACGAGCAAGGTTGAAGTCTTGAGGTGCGGTATCCTCGAGCAAGTTGAAGTCTTGTAGAGTGTACATCTACGAGCAAGTGTAACAGTTTGTTAGGCACCCGTAAGCTTAACGGAGTTAGTGGAATCTCGAGAGAGTCTGTCGGGGACTGGACTAGCCAAAAGTTGTGGTGAACCAGGATAAATTCGGTGCGTTCTTTCCTTGTTATTTTAATTACCGAATTTATTTTATTCCTGCAATTTTAATTCCGCAATATTTATCAATATTCTTGTGCCGCACTATTCACCCCCCCTCTAGTGACGGGCATAAATCCTAACAATCACCTCCCGACATCTTCCCACGCCACTGCATGGGGTTAATTCACTATGATACCAATAGCCCATCCTGAGTCCTAGCTCACCTTCCAGTTGCACAAGTCCGTTCACCCCTCACAGACATCAATTAAATGTGCGGTAACATCCGTCCAAATTATGGGTTATGCTCCACCCTCCTCCATTTCAAGCAACTCCTTTCCGCCATATCAATCTTCTGGCGCATAATAGCCCATACTTCATATTTTACCCGCAGGCTCCAATTCCCAATACTTAACATCCCCAATTCGATCCCGACTCTCCTAAAGGCACGTAGTCATCATACTACCAAGCCCATATGCGACACCCGCCGGTCTTCCACTTTGGCGGAACTCATTTCCTTAATCGGTCACTCAATCTTGCTTCTCATACTTGGCCTTTTAGAAAATTAATCTCCGCCTGACACATCCCGCATGTCTTTCCTCATGCTCTGCCACTCAATTGTTACTTTAAAACAAAAATCTATCTTCGCGGCACTTAAATCCACCATTGCTGCTAACTTTAGAACCTCTCCAAATGTCGTCCTTATCGATCCATCAATATTAGAAATTCTGATTCGAGCTTAAACCACCGCACCATGAGATATCTAACAATTGTATCTCCAATACTATTTCACAATATCCAGCCATAAGGCGAATTTTAGCGGATTATAATATCGACAAACTTAGTACGTTTCATTAGAGCCACAAACTCTATCATAATAGAAAGCTCAACCACGCTTGTAAATACCGGTCTCATTACTTCCACCAGCCTAAATCTGACCATCCTTTGTCCGACTCCTTTTCCCCTTGCCGGGAATAAAATACTGAATCCCTTGATTACACGTTGGGTAAACTTCCCTTAAATTCATCCACTTCCCAGGCGCGTGGGCAAATATCCGACTATCACAACCCCATCACGGAATAATAGCTTATAAGCATCATGGAAACATGTGCCGAGCCTCAAGGCCCTCAGAATACCGCTACTAAGCCGTAACAATACGATATCCTTCCATATAGTGACTATAACAGTCCATTCAACTATATCGGGAGAAACATCTCGTACGACATCTGTAGTGCCATTGCAATTCTTCAAATTCTCAATTTCTAGCAAGTGCTCGCATCGCGTAAGACAGAGTAGGAAGGAATCAAAGGCATAAGCCTCAAAGAAATCGAACCGCACGATAAGGAAATCAAGAAGGAAAGTACTCCTGACAACCCCGTCTCCATACCGATCCCCGAGAGTCTACTAGACTTGCTCATGACTTGTGAGACTGACGGGAACCTAGAGATCTGATACCATGTTGTCACGACCCAAAATCCACTAAGGGTCGTGATGGCGCCGGACGCTGCTGTCAGGCAAGCCAACCAGATTACTTAATTAAATCTCGTTTTAACACTTTTGGAAATACATGATTTTTAATCCATATGTAGAAATTTTTGAAAAAAATATATTGTTTCAAATCACATTTAAGAGTTAAACAATTAATACAATATTTCAAACCATCACAGAACCCAGAGTCACAAGTGCATGAGCATCTACTGATAAGAGGAATAAAAATACAATATCTGTCCGGAATATAGTGGATGGAAAGTAAATATAGTGCTGGAAAGGGACTACCCTAGCTGCGGCCATCTCGAATGATGCAGCTCACCTAGTCCCAAAATTATCCGTGCTACTTAGTCCAATAGAGCTCTGGGATCACATATACCTGTGCAACAAAATGCACAGCAAGTGTAGCTTGCGTACAAAAACAACGTGTACCCAATTAGTGTCCCGCCTAATCTCGAAGGAGTAGATACGAGATGATCAATTTTGACACTCACTAGCAGTCCAATGACTATTTATCCTTAATAAATATATTCAAGCAGTGGGTTTATTTTATAGACTGATTCTAATCTAGATATGGGAAAACAAGTGGTCATATAATTCTTTTTTCGTGGAAATTTTCCTTAGTTTTCATATTATTATTAATAAAATGATCTCGAGCCATAATGTGGCATAAAACAACTCAAATGAGTTCAAGACAACAACACAAACGTGCGAAACTCATGCCGAGGTCGACGACCCGCTCCAACAGAAATGTAGAGTGTGCACTGCCGAAGGTCGAGCGGCCCGTACCATAGATGCATCCATTTCACCGAGGCGATCGGTCCGTTCCAATAGAAATATAAATACATGCAGACAGATAATTAGTCAAGAAGTCATCATGGAGCAAATATCCAAGAAAGGCCAATTATTTTCACTAATTTGAGAAAAATAGAGCTTATGTCTTTCAGAAATCCACTTATTAATTTAATGTGATTAAAGCATTCATGCCGTCAATGATTTACAAATAATCCAAGTATAATATGCTTTTGGGTCCTAGACTACCCAGACAATAGCATAATAGTAGCTACGCACGGACTCTCGTTACCTCGTGCGTACGTAGTCCCCATAAATAGGAGAACATAATCAACTTAACTCACCTATGGGGTAATTCCCCCTCACAAGATTAGAAAAGAGACTCACCTCGCTCCGAAGATCCGTAACCGGCATTTTACATTCTCCCGAAGACTTGAATCAATGCACAAATGCTCCAAAACTAGCCAATGATGATACCATTCATTAATATATGCTAGGGTACGCATTACAATCCAATTTTATAACAATTCCTAACCCCGCTCGGAAAGTTGACCAAAACGCCCTCGGCCCCCCGTGCTCGGAGTCCAAAAATTTGCGAAGATAAAGGTTACCCATTACCATAGAAACTCAAATATATAATTTTTACTAAATTCCATGCTCAATATCGTGGCTAAATTCCAAGAGCAATAGTTTTCTAGGTTTTTCTTCTAACCCTAAATTTTCCCACATTTTTATGGTTAAATCCATGGTATAATCTTGTATTTAACTTGGAAATGAGTAGAAGTAACTTACCTTAATATAGATGACGGAAATACTCCTTGAAGCTCTCCAAAATCGTCCTCAAGCCAAGATAAATGTGGAGAGCAATGACCCAAAATCGGGTTTTAAAACATTCTGCCCCAGCCGCTTTCCGCACCTGCGGTTACCATACCGCTTCTGTGATTCCGCAGGTGCGGTCCCCAAACCGTATTTGCGGTCTCTTTCCTAGGCTTCCCCTTCCGCTTCTGCGACGCTCCTTCCGCAGATGCGGTGCTGCTTGTGCGGAACTTTGACCACATCTGCGTTCCTCAAGCCTCAAGTCCAAAACCGTTTCTGGTGGTCACTTTAACCGCTTGTGCGGTCCCATTTCCGCAGAAGCAAAAATACCATATACCAGTTGTCCATTTTTTTCCAAAAGTTCAACTTTCGATCCATTAGCCACCCGGAATCTACCCGAGGCCCCTGGGACCCAAACCAATTATACAAACCAGTCCCAAAACATAATACTGACTTTCTCAAAGCTTCAAATATCAAACAACGCAAAAATCACGAATCGACCTCCAGTTCAAGCTTTATGAACTTTGAAGTTTCCAATTTCTACTTTCGATACTGAAGCCTATCGAATCACGCCCGATTGACCTCAAATTTTGCACACAAGTCATATTCGACATTACAGACCTATTAGAGTTTTCGGAATCGGATTCCGACTCCGATATCAAAAAGTCCACTTTCGGTCAAACTTCTCCAAAATCTTCAAAATTCTATCTTTAGCCAAACGGCTTCAAAATGACCAACAGACCTCCGAATTCACTTCCGATTGCGCTCCCAACTCTATAATTAGCATACAGAGTTACTCCTAGTCCCGAAATTCCAAACGCGATAACGCTGAAATGCACTTCAAGCTAAACTTATGAAATTTCTTTCAAATTGCTAACTTCCACAATAGGCGCCACAACGCTCCCAGGTTAACCAAAACCTTAACCGGTCATACGCTCAAGTCCGATATCATTATACGAACCTGCTGGAACCTTCATATCCCGTTTCCGGGGTTATTTACTCAAAAATCTAATCCTAGTTCATTCTTTCAATTTTAAGCTTCTGAAAATGGGAATTTTTATTTAAATTTAATTCCGATTTTTCTGAATTCCGATTCCGACCATGCGAACAAGTCACAATACCTGAAATAAAGCTGCCCATGTCCTCAGACTGCTCAACGACGTGCTAGGGCTCAAAACAACCGGTCGGGGTCGTTATGAAACGATAAATGACAACCATCCTAACATGCTGTAAAGTACTGAAGTATTAGGTACAAGTATATAAGCATTATACCGAGTAAAAAATGCATGGAAGCAAATAAATTGAGGTCTTTTATTTGCCTTTGGGCCACTAATTGAATTTAGCAGCTCCTGATTCAATTAAGCAGGTAATATAGAATAAAATAGAAAGACGAAATCTATTGGAATAAACCAAAGAATCTTCTTTATACAAAATACAAGCGTCACAATAGTTTAATTGCACGCAGTCTCTTTAAGAGTAATAGAAAAGGGACACATATAAACAAAAAAAGTTTCTCAACAATCACCAACCTCGCAAGCTACGCATCATTTTATTACGTATGCAATGAAAAGCAGATTCTCAAGGAGAAAGAGGATGGATCATGGTTTTGTCGTCTTCTCCTTTTTTATTCTGAAGAAGGGGATGAATCATATCTTGTTTGACAAATTATCACGTTAAAGATAAATACATTAATTGCACTTCTGCCGAAGATTTCGGTGTTAATTTGATAATTGCGAATAAAAATGTTGGCTTGGACATTATGCAACTAAACTCCACCTATTCGGCCTATTATGTTTGTATTACTATTACTAACGTGCCTGCCTGTCACAAATAAGGGCATTTATGTAATTAGCAAACAGACAATACGATTGACTGAAAAAGAATTAATTGTTAGTGCTGCTCAAAAGTTTTAGTACTTTGACGAAACTATCCCTTACTTATCCGAGTCCGAAACTGAAATGATGTAAATTTGGAAAAAAATAAGTTTTTGATGTTTAAAGAAAAGCTATAAAACTGAGTATTTCGCAGTATTATACTGTGAATTGGGTTAACAAAAATTTTATCGTTAAATCAATTCGCAGAATAATATTGCAAAGTAATAAATAATTATTTTTTAAATACAATTCACAATATAGTACCGCGGATTACCTAAACGCCACGTTTACTTAAAGATCTGTTACATGCCAACAATACTATACGGCGAATTGTTTGTTTATTTTTGGCTCCACCTAAATAATTTAAGTGACACAACATAATTCAAAAATATAAAACGCAGTATTGTACTGCGAATTTCTTTGAAAAATTATACACTCCGAGCTCGGACTTGCCTTATTTATAGGCGTTTCATTTTCATGAACATTCATTCAATATTTAACTTAAAACTTATGTTTATACTTCTCTCTTTTTCTTATCAATCATTTTTTACAATGTCTGAAGTACAAAAAATAATGGTTTCATTATATTGGGGTGGTGAGGTTGTACTGGAGAATAACCCTGTGAGGTACAACTCACCTCCATAGTGTCATGTTAAATTGCCGGTTAATATGGGGTAGATACATTGGTATCGTTGTTACGTAAAAAAATGAGTGAGAGGAGGCGTTCGGTTAACTTTAAAGTAACCAGTAGATTTCAGTACTTAGTTACTCCGCAGGGGTTTGCTTATTATTCAGAGTTTAACATCGAGAATGATGACACTCTGGATGAATACAGAGAATTTATTGTAATAAAATTATTAGAAATGTACGCCAAGGTGGAAGAGGGTGTGCATAGAGGGGATAACCCCAGTCATCGGGTGGTTATTCTGGAGCAATATTTGCCGGAGAGATTGGTGAGGAAATTGAATTTGTATTAATGGTCATATTTTTCATAAGGGGTACCGTCCGGATATGTATTTTACGAGTTATGACCCCGCCTCTAGTTGGAATATACGTAGTTCTGGAATATTGGACCACAGTGGTCCATCCGGGAGTCATCACCAATAAGAAGCATCAAGACAGTACGACTTGTAAGTAAAGTGATATAGCTATATCTAAAGTAATTTTCCGGAGTATTGGGTGACTTATCTTTTTGTTCTTTTTGGGTAGTGAAAACGAGCTTCTCGAAGCTCCTGATCTCACACAGCTTCCCATAGACGACGTATTTACTCGTGATTTGGAAGATGCACAGAGTCAGAAAGATGATGGTGATTATGACAACAATGTGGATGAGTCTGGGGATGACACACCCTTCCCTGATGAGGATGAGGAAGTGAATGTTGAACCTGAGCCGGTGAGGGAGCATGTTCCTCCACCTCCCACTATATCCTTCGTCGTGTGGGTAATATCTGGGTGCGAATCCGCCATCTGATCTCTAATGAATGAAAAAGCAACGCGACAGCCCCTGCTGACCCTCAGGTCTAAAACCAGTCCACTGCGCCATCAGATCTACCAATTGTGCACGTGTCGCTCCTCTAATGTAGTGGGGTAGTGTGAAGGCGCGTCCCTGTACGCGTACTCCGTATAAAACATGGACATCCTCTAGTTTGATGGTGGCCTCTCCAATAGGCAAATGAAAAGTATACATCTCTGGTCGCCACCGCTCTACCGAGGCCGTAATGAGCAACCAATCAAGCTGCATCCATCCAAGCTGAAAAATAGTATTTAATCCCGTATTCTGGAGGCGGTGTACTATGCGCTAATAGAAAGGATACTCCGTAATAAACACCCATAAATCGTCAGGTCTCCTAGGCCGGAGAGGCTGCTCCGACAGCTGTCCCTCCCAAACATAGGAGGACCTATGATCACCCTGCAACACTAATAGCTGATCCTCGGCAAGTCCAGGATGCGCAGGCGGAGGAAAGGCCATGGCGTCCGCTAAATTTAAACAAAATTAATTGTTTGTGTTAGTTTAATAAATTAAATAATTAATTATGATTAATATTTAAAAAATAGTTATGTATGAGTTCCAAGTTTGATTTTCGAGGCCCGGTAGCACTGAATTATCCTTAATTATTATGCTTCTCAATTTCAACATTTTTAGAAATTTCTTACCATAAAGATTTAAATTATCAATTTTTGAATTGGAGAGAATAATTATGTACGGCTTCTAGGCTTTATTTTTAGGCCCGGTAGCACCGAGTTATCTTTAATTATTATGCTTCTCAATTTTAACATTTTTAGAATTTTGTTATCTGAAATATTTAAATAATAAAATTTTGAATTGGAGAGAATAATTATGTGTGGGTTCCATACTTGATTTTTTAGAACCGGTTGCACCGAGTTATCTTTAATTGTTACGCTTCTTAGTTTCAATATTTTTAAAATTTTGTTACCTGAAAGAATTCAATTAAATTTTTTTAATTGGAGTGAATAATTATGTATGAGTTCCGGACTAGATTTTTTAGACCCGGTAGCACCGAGTAATCCTTAATTATTTTGCGTGTCAATTTTAACATTTTCAAAATTTTGTAATGAAGACTCTACGCTAAAAAGCTCTACATTTTTACTACGTTAAAAGGCTCTAAATTTTACTGCGCTAAAATGCACTATATTTTACGATGCTACAAGGATTTTCAATATGAACATAATATTAACAATACAAATAAACAAAATAAATAATATTATTTAACAATACAAATTATTTATAAAATTTTAACACAAATTATTTATAAAATTTTATGCATTTTTGGTCACAAACATAACATAAATTTGGGTATATAAATCAACTATAAAAAAACAATCCGGTAGCATTTTTGGTCACAAACATAACATAAATTGGGGTAAATAAATCAAATATAACAAAAACAATTCGGTAGCATTTTTGGTCACAAACATAACATAAATTTGGGTAATTAAATCAAATATAATACAAACAATCCGGTAGCTTTTTTGGTCACAAACATAATATATATTTGGGTATTAAATAAATTACTGTACAAGTTTCGACATAATCTAAATCGAAATACCTCGATTGAAGTCTTTGAAAATTATTGAAATTGAATTTTTTTTTTGCACCAAAATGACGGAATTAGCTACTTTTTCGTGTGGGACCTTCACTCCTTGATCTTTAGGGGACGGGTGGGGCCAATTTGTTTTTTTATAAAAGGACGGGAGGGGGGGGGGGACCAGATCGAGCAGAACAGTTTTTAATGGAGGAATCTTTTGGATTCTGTCGTTGTCTGTGAGGAAGAAGAAGGGGCTTATTTTAAATAAGCAATTCGCAGAATTGTACTGCAAATTAGTAAATCGCAGTACTATAGTGCGAATTGCTTATTTAAAATAAGATTGGGCCCACATCTTTAAATAAACGAGGCATTTAGGTAACGCAGTACTATGCTACGAATTACATTTAAAAAAATAATTAATTAATACTTTGCAGTATTATACTGCGAATTGATTTAACGGAAGAATTTTTGTTAACCGAATTTGGGGTATTATACTGCGAAATGACCATTTTGTAACTTTTTTCTAAAAATTTAAAAACATATTTTTTGTTCTAATGATCATCATTTTAGTTTCGGACTCTTACTTATTCCATCAACAATAACACATTGTTTGTAATGGCCCGACCAGTCGTTTTACTATTTAGAACCACGTTCCCTTAAATAAAACTTTCCACATTTTCTTTAGCTAAATTACGACCTGCCGGGGCAATTAGTTCGGAAGTTAGGAGAGTTTTGAGTGAAAATAAAATCAATTATTTCCTTAAGGTTTTCTTAAAAGGCCAAACTTGACATCAGTCAACTTTCTTGGGAAACAGACCGAGATCCGTGATTTGACTGTCCCGAAAGGTCCGTAGAAAAATATGGGCTCTGAGCGTATGCTCGGAATCGAATTCTAAGGTCCCCAGCCCGAGTATAGATTTTTTTGTAAAGTTGTTAAATCTAAGTTTTAAGGAATTAAAGAATCTAAGTATTTATTTAAAAACAAGATATTGGGTTCGGAATAACTTGATACAAGTCGGAAATATCATATAAGATTTACCCGTAAAATTTGGTGTCAAACCGAGTAGTCTAAAGGGAATTTTGATGCGTTGAAGGAAAATTAAGAACTTGAAGTTTATTAAATTGGATTAATTGGTTTTGGGGTCCGATTCCTTGATTTAGTGTTGTTTTGGGTGTTTTGAGGGTTCGACTAGGTCCGCCTCATAATTTCAGACTTGGCGGTATGTTCGGGCGAGGCTCGGGAGCCCCGAGCATCAAATGGTCGAGGTTTGAGCAAAGTCGGATTTTGAAAGGAAGCAAGGTTGCTGCTTCTGTCAAAACTGCTTATGCGTCTCGTTGACTGTAGAAGCGGTGACCGCATAAGCGACAACCTGGTTACAAGAGCAGAAGGGCCAGGAAGGGTGAATACCGCATAAGCGGCCCTGGGACCACCGAAGCAGTCCCGCATAAGCGGTCTAGTCCACAATGCTCCCAAATTGCAAAAGCGGTTGTTTTTCCGCAGAAGCGGTCATCGCATATGCGTTAATTTGTCCGATATGAGAAAGTCGCTGGGGGCAGTAAGGGTTCATTAAATACGAACCCAAGCTTCTTCTCTCTCATTTTCACTTCACTTGGGCGATATTGAAGGTTCCAAAGAGAGAATTTCTTCCTAATATCACGAGGAAAGTAATTCCCACTCACTCTTAGCTTAAATATATGAACATTACATATATTTAACATTAATAATCTAATAAAATCAAGGGTTAGAGCTAGACCTGTGGTTTTGATAAAATTATGACTTAACCACCTAATTAGTTATGTAATGAACTAAAAACCACATATTAGTAATCCTTAGGTTATAGAGAGTAATTTCCTTTGAAAAATCTCAGAACCCGTGCACGTGGCCCGGGGTCAAAATTTTAAAAACTTGCGGGACAGGTTGGAAAACCATTTAGTTAGTTGGAATTCAACTTTGTAAGCACTTATTGACTAGTTCTTGCTTTATTTAACTAGTTGGTGGTCGTTCGGATTTGAATTAAGGTTGGAGCCTATTCTTGTTATTGAAGGAACGCTTCAGAGCGAGGTGAGTCTCCTTTCTAATCTTGTGAGGGGGAAATTACCCCATAGGTGATTTAAACTGATTATAAGCTCCTAATTGTGGGGGCTACATACGCACAAGGTGATGAGAGTTCGTGCGCACCTACTATTATACTATGGTCCGGGTAGATTAGAACCCAAAAACATGTTATAATTGGATTATTTGCGAACCCATTGATGGCTAGGAATGCTTTAATCACATTAAATTAATAAATGCATTTCAAAAAGACTTAAGTAATGTTTTTCTCAAATTATTGAAGAGAATTGGCCTTTCTTGGATATCTACTCCATGATGACTTCTTGACTGATTATCTATCTGTGTGTGTTTATATTCCAATTGGAACGAGCCGTTCGCCTCGGTGAAATGGATGCATATATGGTATGGGCCGCTCGACCCTCGGCAGTGCACACTTTACATTTCTGTTGGAGCAGGCCATCGACCTCGGCATACTTTGCGCATGTTTGTGTTGTTGTCTTGAACTCATCTGAGTTGTTTTTATGCCACATTATGGATCGAGATCATTTTATTAATAATAATAATAACAAATCTAAGGAATATTTCCATGAAAGAATTATATGATTACTTGTTTTTCTCGTATCTCGATTAGAATCATGCTTATAAAACAAATCCCCTGCTTGATTATATTGATTAAGGATGAATAGTCATTGGACTGCTAGTGAGTGTTATAATTCACCATCTCGTCTCTACTCCTTCGGGATTAGGTGGGACACTCATTGGGTACATGTTATTTTTGTACTCATACTACACTTGCTGTGCATTTTGTTGCACAGGTATATGTGATTCCAGTGGTCTACTGGACGTAGAAGCATGGACGATTCTAGGACTAGGTGAGCTGCATCATTCGAGACGAGCAGCTAGGGTAGTTCCTTTACAGCACTGTATTCACTTTCCGTTCACTGTATTTGGGACGAAGGTTGTATTTTTATCCCTCTTATCAGTAGATGCTCATGTACTTATGACTCCAGTTTCTGGGATGGTAAAAAAATTGTAATAATTGTTTAATTCTCAAATGTTTTGAACTATATTTTCCAAAAATTTCTAAATATGGAAGAAAAATCATGTATTTCCAAAAATATTAATTCGAGATTTGATTAAGTCATCTGGTTGGCTTGCCTGACAGCAGTGTCCGGCGCCATCACGACCCTTAATGGATTTTGGGTCGTGACAACATGGTATCAAAGCACTAGGTTCCCATCTATTTCACGAGTCATGAGCTTGTCTAATAGAGTCTCGCGGATCGGTTCGGAGATGTCTGTACGTATCCTCGGGAGGCTATAGGGCTGTTAAGAGTACTTCCCTTCTTGATTTTCTTATCGTACGATTCGATTCCTTTGAGGCTTATACCTTTGATTCCTTCCTACTCAATCTTATGTGACGTGAGCGCTAGTTGGAAATCGAGAATTTGAAGACTTGAATTGGAACTACAGATGTGGTGCGAGATGATTTTCCCTAGTATAATTGATTGGACTATTATAGTCACTTTATGGAAGGATATGCTATTATTCATCTCAGTAACAGAACTTCTAAAAGCCTTGAGGCTAGACACAGGTTCCCATGATGCTTATGCTATTATTTTTGCAGTGTTGTTGTGATGGTAGGATGTTAGCGCACGTGTCGGGGCAGTGGATGAATTGAAGGGAGGTTTACTCAACGTGTAATCAAGGGATTCAGTATTTTATTCCCGGGAAGGGGAAAGGCAGTCAGACTAAGGATGGTCAGATTTGGGCTGGTGGAAGTAATGAGACTGGTATTTACAAACGTGGTTATGCTTTCTATTATGATGGGGTGTTGTGGCCCTAATGAAATGTACTAAGTTTGTCAATATTGTAATCCTCTACAATTCACCTTATGGCAGGATATTATGAAGTAGTATTGGAGATACAACTGTCAGGTATCGCATGGTGCGGTGGTTTAAGATCGAATCAGAATTTCTAATGTTGATGGATCGATAAGGACGACCTTAGGAGAGGTTCTAAAGTTAGCAGCAATTGTGCATTCAAGTGTCACGAAGATATATTTTGTTTAAAGTAACAATTGAGCGGCAGAGCATGAGGAAAGACATGTGAGAAGCGTCAGGCAGCGTTTAAATTTCTAAAAGGCCAAGTATGAGAAGCAAGGTCGATTGGACTATTAAGGAAATGAGTTACGCCAAAGTGGGAGAGGGGCAGGTGTTGCATATGGACTTGGTAGTAGGATGACTACATGCTTTAAGGAGAGTTGGGATCGAATTAGGGATGTTAAGGATTGGGAATTGGAGCCTGCTGGTATGATGTGAAGTATGGGCTGTTATGCGCGAGGAGATTGATATGGCGGAAATGAGTTGCTTGAAATGGAGGAGGGTGCAACATAACACTTAATTTGGAAGGATGTTACCACACATTTAATTGATGTCCGCGAGGGGTGAACAAACTTGTGCAACTGGAAGGTGAGATCGGACTCAGGATGGGCTATTGGTGTCATAGTGAACGAACCTCGTGCACCGACGTGGGAAGATGTCAGGAGGTGATTTCCCTAGGTGGGTTTCCCCGTGAGCAGGTTAGCGATCGCATGGTTGGCGAAGCTTCTGAAAGGAATTATATTGGTTGTTCAACAAAGAGATCGGTCGTGCGAATATGGATGATGATTCAAAATATGAAAGACGAGGATTTACAGGAAGATTCTGAGAAATTTTAATAATATAAGGCGATAAATTATGCCCCTAAGAGGTAAAGAGGTTGTGCGAACTAAGGAATTATGAAATGATGGCTTCAAGCTAAGTGGGAGAGTCCCACCACTTATGATTGGGCTGTATGTTTAGCTACTTAGGTGATTTCTGGTTATTAGCATAGTTATGGATTACTTCAGCTATGAGAAAAGACCATAAGTGGTAATTCGAGCAACTGAATTGTTGGAGGCATGCGATGGTTGGCCTTATTGGCTCATGTTCGGAGTTGGATGCAGGTTTCAGAGGAAGTGATTTTGCCGAGAGAGTATTCGTAAGTTATAAGAGCTATGGAGTGAGTTATATTCAGGACCAAGACAGAGTCGGTGGCTCCCAATAATGGTCCTAGTGAATTCAAGAGTTAAAGTGTGGTGCTCAATAATTTCGAGCCTATAGGTACAGTTTAGGATCAAGCTTTGTAGCAGCTTATGAGAAGGTGCCCGGAATGTTCTATGATATTTTGACTTGCGGCTAGCATTGAGAAATCTGAAATGGTTTGTGGGATTCGAGACAACACTATCTCGTGATTCAAGGTCACTCGGGATGAGTGTAGATGGAGCACGTCATATGTTGAATGGAGAAGTATTATTTCTAAGGCAATCAAGGATTTAGTGGAAGGAAGTAGATTGGTTAGCCATGGTTAACTTGGCATATTGGTAGTGGTGATCAGTTCATGCAGCATGATCAAGTCATGCATGTGAAGTGTGGCGGTGCGTGTGATGCTTGTCGGCCGCAGTGATTGATGTTATTTAGAAGCATTCTTCTGTTATAGCCTGTCATGAGTAGGCGGATCCCGAAAGGGTATGGTGGCTTGGACCACTACTTAGAGATTGGAATATTCGATGGTTATTAGAATTTGCCTGTATGTTGCTATAGTTCTCCCGAAGTGGGTTAAATGAAATGTTTTATACGATGAATTGTTAGTCTAACAGTGGTTCCAGAGTTGTGATGGAAATCGTGTCTATCGTATATCGACATGTGAGGTGTAGTGAGTGGCATGGTATTTGATGTAAGGATCAAGGGTGCAATTTGGTAATGACTATGATGTCACGAGCTCGGATGAGCAGGAAGGGAGTTTCTATGTTTTAGGTAAATTGGTATTGTCTATAGTGTCATCTCAGATTGGTGTTTTGTGAGAAAGGCTTTGCATCCTGGTTAAGGATCCTGGATCGCTTTTCAGTGTTAGTGCGTCCGATGGTTTGGATGTGCGGACCTGTTATTTATTCGGAAGATTTTGGGAGCGTGTCCCATGGGAAGATTGTATAAGTGCAACATGTAGTCACTTGATTGATAAGGGATTTAAACCAAGTATGAGGATTTTGGTAATATCATCAATTTGAGAATTTAGGCCTGGAGGGCACTTTGTTATTGGGATTTGAATGGAGTAGGTTGCTCTGGTTGTAATGGTTGTTCCTATATGTTATAAGGAAGAATGAGTTACTATGAACCTTTGAAGGGTTATTAGCTAAGTTGGTGCAATCAGAAATCGGCTTGATATCAGTGGATTGATTTATATGTGAACATGGCTTTGTATCAGGCCAGTTTTGTGTTCGTTTCAGCGAGCGTTCTCTTTGGGGGAACAATCGGGGTGTTATTCTGTCATCAACTATTCCAGATAATGATATATCATGTCGTATGAGTTGTGAAACGACTTGGTGAATTTTTTATGTGTGGAGATTCCACGTAGCGCTAATGTTATATGAACAGGATGGCTCTAGAGATTCAGATCATGTATCGCACCTCAGTTTTGCTTGAGTTATGTAGCCTATAGCGCTATATGTTTCCTAAGGGATGGTATAATGCACCTCAGTGTGTTTATGACCGATATTCGGTATTTTCATGTGGTGAGCGATTTAGCTCGATATGTATCTCCTTATGTGAGTTCTACGTGTGGATCGAGTGGCACGCCTCCATGGTTATATTGCGTGGATCGGGTGGCATGCCGCCATGGTAATATTGTGTGGATCGGGTGGCACGTCGCCATGGTTATATGGTATGGATCAGGTGGCACACTGCCATGGTTATGTTGTTTGGATCGAGTTGCGCACCGCAACAGTATGATGTTCAGTACAGTTCCCCGTAGTTTCTTATATGTGTTTTGTTTCCCATTTTGTCTGAGGAAAACTCGTATATGTTGTTTGCCCACGTCGCATATTTGATTCGTGGGCGGGGTAATTAGATGTCCGTTTCAGAATTCGTATTCTCCTTGTAACATATCCTAATTGGTAGTCTATTGGCATATGGTGGCATCATATGGGACTCTTGACTGTGTCTGAGGTGGCTTATTGCCTGAGCAGTTCATACTAGGTGAGTTGAAATTATGGAATATAGGATCAGTGCAATCTGAGTACACGAAGTATATTAAGGGGCAGCGATCCATATTTGGTTCAGAATGTGGTAATGGTTCTGTCAGAGGTATAGACGCAATGAATTGATGACTCGGTGGTTGGTTATGAATTATGGTGCATCTCTTTCGTCGTGTTAGTGTTATAAAAGTTATAGCAAGTCCTATGTAGGTCGTGAGGTGCGATGGGAGCATCTGACTCGTTGAATTTCGGCTAAGTTGATTACCAGAAATATTATCGTGGTCCTCTGGATTTTGGGTTGCAAAGTATGAATCCAGCAAAGTTATGCAGTCATGTTTGAGGACAACGTGTGGTGAATGATTTGGTGATCTCTTGATGAAAGCATGCCTGGCATAGAATTCCGGATGTTGGAATTGAGCTCTAAGGCCTATTTGATTGAGTAAAAAGGGAATGTCTTCAGAATTTATCGAGCTAGTGTTCTCAAATGAGTTGTGGTAGCACGAGAAGGTACATGGGGTGCTAAACAGTGATTTCAAACTGCTTCAGTATACTTCTCAGAACGTTTGACGACGAACTTATGTTTAAGTGGGAGAGAATGTAACGACCCGACTAGTCGTTTTACTATTTAGAACCCCGTTCCCTTAAATAAAACTTCCTACATTTTCTTTAGCTAAATTAAGACCTGCGGGAGCGATTAGTTCGGAAGTTGGGATAGTTTTGTGTGAAAATAAAACAAATTATTTTCTTAAGGTTTTCTTAAAAGGCTAAACTTGACTTCCGTCAACTTTTTTGGGAAACAGACCTGGATTCGTCATATGACGGTCCCAGAAGGTCCGTGAAAAAATATGGGACCTAGGCGTTTGCTCGGAATAGAATTCCGAGGTCCCCATCACGAGTACGAAATTTTTATATAAAATTGCTAAATCGAAGTTTTAAGGAATAAAGAATCTAAGTGTTTATTTAAAAACCTACGTATCGGGTTCGGTTTCTGGTTCCGAAATTTTTTACAAGTCTGAAATTTCATATAAGACCTACCCATAAAATTTGGTGTCAATCCGAGTAGTCTAAGGGCGTTTTGATCCGTTAAAGGGAAATTAAGAATTTGAAGTTTATTAAATTGGATTAATTAGTTTTTGGGTTCTGATTCCTTGATTTAGTGTTGTTTTTGGTGTTTCGAGGATTCGACTAGGTCCGACTCATGATTTCAAACTTGTCGGTATGTTCGGTCAAGGTTCGGGAGCCCCGAGCGTCAAATGGTCGAGGTTTGAGCGAAGTCAGGTTTTGAAACTTCTGTCAAAACCCATTCTGTGGCTCTTTGACCGCTGAAGCGGTGACCTCATAAGCGACCACCTGGTCGCTGGAGCGGAAGGGCCAGGATGGGTGAATACCCCATCAGCGGCCTTGGGACCGCAGAAGCTGTCCCGCATGTGCGAAAGCAAGACCGCAGAAGCGGTCCGGTCCAGTGCTCCCGAATTGCAAAAGCGATTGTTTTTTCACAGAAGCGGAAACCGCCTATGCAGTAATTTGTCCGCATATGCGAAAATCGTTGGGGGCAGTAAGGGTTCATTAAATACGAATCCAAGCTTCTTCTCCCTCATTTTCACTTCACTTGGGGCGATATTGAAGGTTCCAAAGAGTGAATTTCTTCCTAATATCACGAGGAAAGTAATTCCCACTCACTCTTAGCTTAATACATGAACCTTACATATATTTAACATTAATAATCTAATAAAATCAAGGGTTAGAGCTAGACCTGTGGTTTTGATAAAATTATGATTTAACCGCCTAATTAGTTATGTAATGAACTAAAAATCACATATTAGTAGTCCTTAGGTTATAGAGAGTAATTTTCTTCGAAAAATCTCGGAATACGGGCACATGGGTCTGGTGTCGGAATTTAGAAAACTTGTGGGGAAGTTTAGAAAATTATTTTATTAGTGGGAATTCAACTTTGTGAGCACTTATTGACTAGTTCTTGCTTTATTTAACTAGTTAGTGCTCGTTCGGCTTCGAATTAAGGTTGGAGCTTATTCTTGTTATTGAAGCAACGCTTCGGAGCGAGGTGAGTCTCCTTTCTAATCTTCTGAGGGGGAAATTACCCCATAGGTGAGTAAACTGATTATGTGCTCCTAATTATGGGGGCTACGTACGCACAAGGTGACGATAGTCCGTGCGTAGCTACTATTATGCTATTGTCCGGGTAGACTAGGACCCAAAAACATGTTATACTTGGATTATTTGTGAACGCATTGATGGCCTCGAATGCTTTAATCACATTAAATTAATAAATGGATTTCTAAAAGGCTTAAGCAATATTTTTCTCAAATTATTGAAGAGAATTAGCCTTTCATGGATATCTGCTCCATGATGACTTCTTAACTGATTATCTGTCCGCGTGTGTTTATATTTCTACTGGAACTGGCTGATCGTCTCAGTGAAATTGATGCGTCTATGGTACAGGCCACTTGACCCTCCGCAGTGCAGACTGTACATTTCTGTTGGAGAGGGCCGTATTTGCACATGTTTGTGTTGTTGTCTTGAACTCATATGAGTTATTTATATGCCACATTATGTCTCGAGACCATTTAATTTATTATAACAAGAAGTCTAAGGAAATTTTCCTTGAAAGAATTATATGACTACTTGTTTTTTCCATATCTGGATTAGAATCATGCTTATAAAACAAACCACCTGCCTGAATATATTGATTAAGGATAAATAGTCATTGGACATCTAGTGAGTGTTAGAATTGACCATCTCATCTCTACTCCTTCGGGATTAGGCGGGACACTCGTTTGGTACACGTTATTTTTGTACTTATACTACACTTGCTGTGCATTTTGTTGCACAAAAATATGTGATTCCATTGGTCTATTGGACGTAGCAGCACGGACGATTCTGGGACTAGGTGAGCTACACCATTCGAGACGACTGCAGCTAGGGTAGTCCCTTTCCAGTACTGTATTCACTTTCCGTTCAATGTATTTCGGATGGTGGTTGTATTTTTATCCCTTTTATCAGTAGATGCTCATGTACTTGTAATTCCAGGTTCTCGGATAGTTGAAAAATTATAATAATTGTTTAACTCTCAAATGTTATTTCAACTATATTTTTTAAAAATTTCTAAATATGAAAGAAAAATCATGTATTTCAAAAATATTAAAACGAGATTTGATTAAGTAATCTGATTGGTTTGCCTGACAGCAATGTTCGACGCCATCACGACTCTTAGTGTATTTTGGATCATGACATTATTATCATAAGTGTCAACTCTCCGTCCATTTATCATGCTAATTGATGTGAGGATCCATGTCCCTTTTCAGTTTTCACAACGAAAGGACTACTGCTAACACCATAACCTAGAGATTATTTGGCTACACCATAATCTATATCTTCATCGGCTACTAATCATAATCTATATCTTCATCGGCTACTAATGCTAATTATATAGTTTCTTTTTTTTTTTAATCTTAGAGTCAAATAAAGTATAATATATTAGTATAGTTTATTTATACGTTGTTTTGGCATACTACCACAGTGATATTCTTATTTAATTTTGTGGCTATTTCTATGTCAACTTTAATTTTTAATTTTAATTACATAGCATAAAGAAGTACCTTGTACCTTCTTGTTGGCATTTGAAGAATATTTGATTAAAGTTGAAATATTAGACCCATTGTAGTTGAAGTTGGAAAAGAATATATTTGCAAGTTAAAGTTATATTTGGATATAAATTCTACTTGTAAAATAGAAGTAAATAATTATGAGTGAAAATCTTATTTCAGTAGAAATACTTCTCAAAGAAAGTATAACATAACGATTCGCTACTATTTCCATTGCATCCACTGAGCTATAAATTGCTTGTTCAAACTTTATGTGATTCTCTAAGATATTAATTTTTTTATACTATTTTCTTTAAAAGAAAAAGTATTCAACAAGTGTAACTTATTGTTGGCATCTGGAAAATATTTTTATGATAGTATTAGATAAGTATAGATTTTAAAATTTGATTAGCGTGCAATTTAAAGTAATTACACAGTTTGACATGATTTTGTGCACATGTAATTACTTAGTTAATATAAAATTAAGTATAACTAAAAATGAGGTAATACACCCCTAATTCTATGTGTGCAACACTGAATAGAAGATTGCATGTTATGATTTATTGTGGATTTCTTTTCTTTTTGAGTTTAACTGGTTAGATTGTATCATACTTGAAATTTTTAGTTGAAAACTAACATCTTATCCATTCACACTATTTTTTTTAAACTATGTTAATTTTTACTTTTTTATTTGCCAACTTTCCAATTTCTAATATATAAACAAGTCCTCCATAAGAAAGCAAGGCTAGAGCCGGACCACCCCAAAGATAGTGAAACTATCAAATATTGTACTATAGGAATGACAACAACAATTTAATCACTTCAATTATTAGTACTCTCATCTCATTTCTTCCACCTAAGCCGGAGATTAATTTATGCAAAAATAATTTAACGTAATTATTTCAAGTGAAAGAATATTTTTCATTTGCAAACCCTTCAACTTTTATTCCTGGTGAAATCAATTTACAAGCATAATTTCAACCTTTCGGATACTTTTTTTTTCAATTTCAAATATTCTTTCACAGTTTCAACTAAATAGTGTCCAAATGCCTACTAACATTACATAAAATCCAAAGTGAAAGAAGAAATCATTAGAAAGTAAAGATTATTGAGATTATTTAACTACGACAAAGTCAAATAAGTTTTCTCACTGAATTACAGAAAAGTTAAAGAGGTAAATTGTAATTTATACCTGCTAGAAATATTTATTGATGGAATTTAAGAAAAAAAGAATGGGGCTTTTAACGGTGTAAAAGGTTTAATAGTAAAAACACAAAAATTGTTATAAAACAATAAAAGAACAAGAGCAATATTGCTTATTGAATTTTGGGGTGGTTTACAATGGGGTAAGACCCTATAGGAGGAAAAATGACTTAGCCTCAACGTAAAACTCTCTACGAGATAGACATTCACTCCAAATAGAATTCTGTTCTTAACACTCCCCCTTGAATGTCTATTCAATAAATAATGTGCCTCGTTAAAACCTTAACTAAAATAAAACCAGTGGGAAAAAAAATTCTAGAAAAGGAAAAGGAGTACACATATTTAGAAATGCACATATTGGTTGTCTCGTTAAAATCCCTGCAAGGAAAACCCAGTGGGACAAAACCTTGTAAGGGAAAAAGAGTGCAACGCGCATTAACTCCCCTTGAAGAGAGCATCAATTCACATCCTTGAGCCTTCGCATCCCAATCTTGTGCACTAGCTTCTTGAAGGTTGACGTCGGTAGAGATTTTGTGAACAAATCAGCCAAATTGTCACTTGAACGAATCCGTTCCACATTGATATCACCATTCTTTTGAAGATCATGTGTGAAAAATATCTTTCGTGAAATATGCTTTGTCCTATCTCCTTTTATGAATCTTCCCTTCAATTGAGCTATGCATGCTGCATTGTCTTCATAAAAAATCTTGGGTAGTTTGTCACATTTCAAACCATATTTATCTCGAATATGATGTATTATAGACCTCAACCACGCCCACTCTCGAGTTGCTTCATGAATAGCAATTATCTCAGCATGATTAGATGAAGTAGCCACAATTGATTGCTTAGTTGATCACCAAGATATGGCAGTGCCTCCACAGATAAACACATAACCTGTTTGAGATCGAGCCTTGTGTGGGTCAGATAAATATCGAGCATCAGCATAACCAACAAGATTAGGACTGCAATTATAGCTATAAAATAAGCCCATATTGGTAGTCCGTTTTAGATACCGCAATATATGTTTGATTCCATTTCAATGTCTCCTTATAGGAGCAGAGCTATATCTTGCTAAGACATTAACTGAAAATGTTATGTTAGGCCTTGTAGTATTTGCAAGATACATTACTGCGCCTATTGCACTAAGATATGGTACTTCATGACCAAGTAGCTCTTCATTCTTTTCTTGAGGTCGGAATGGATCCTATTCACATCAAGTGAGCGAACAACCATCAGAGTATTTAAATGATATGCTCCATCCATGTAAAACCGTTTCAATACCTTTTCTACATAGGCATATTGATGAACAAAAATTCCGTTTTCCAAATTGTTCAATTTGCAAACCAAGACATAATTTTGTCTTTCCGAGATATTTCATCTCGAATTCCTTCTTTAAATAATCAATTGTTTGGAGTTCTATGGGAGTTCCAATAAGGTTTATCTCATCAACATATACGGCAAGTACAACAAATTCCGATGTTGTTTTCTTTATAAAAACACATGGACAAATGACATCATTTATATAGCCTTCCTTCAATAAATACTCACTAAGACGATTATACCACATTCGTCCTAACTGCTTTAGACCATACAAAAATCTTTGCAATTTGATTGAAAACATTTCCCGGGACTTTGAATTATGTGTGTTTGGCATTTTGAATCCATCTGAAATTTTCATGTATATCTCATTATCAAGTGAGCCATAAAGGTAGGCGGTAACCACATCCATTAAATGCATGTCAAAATTTTCAAGGACAGCAAAACTAATGAGATATCGGAAAGTTATAACATCCATAAAGGGTGAATATGTCTCTTCATAATCGACACCAGGCCTTTGTGAAAATCTTTGTGAAACAAGGCGTGCCTTATATCTTTGTACCTTGTTTTTCTCATTTCTCTTGCGTACAAAGACCCATTTATAGCCAACAGGCTTAACACCATTAGGTGTTTGAACTACAAGCCCAAAAACTTCACGTTTTGCAAGCGAATTTAATTCTGATTGGATTGCTTCTTGCCATTTTGGCCAATCAAGTCTTTGTCGACATTCTCCAATAGATTGAGGTTCAAGATCCTCACTTTCTTGCATAATGCTAGATGCAACATTATATGAAAAGACATAATCCACCACTATATCCACTCGATTAAAGTTTATCTCAATATCGATTGGATTTATTGATAGTTCCTTATTTTCTTGAGTCTCGGACTCAGTGGATTCTTTATGAATCTCAGAATTTATTAAATCGTGGATTTATTCATGAGATTCTTTCGTAGTTTCATTTTGATCATTTTCTTTCCTTTTTCTAGGATTTCGATCTTTGGAACCTAATGGTCTGCCACGTTTTAGGCGTGCTTTCGACTCATTAGCTATGACACTAGAAGATTGTCCAATAGGGACATCAATACAGATTGGAACATTCTCTGCGGGGATATATGATTTTGTTATCCTTTTCTAGTCCGTAAATGCGTCTGGCAGTTGATTTGCTATTCTTTTTAAATGAATAATCTTTTGCACCTCTTTTTCACAAATAGAGGCACGTGGATCAAGATGGGATAATGATGTATTTTTCCACAAAATTTTCTGTTTAGTTTCACCAACTTCTCCCCTAATTTTGGGAAAAGTGTCTCATCGAATCGACAGTCTGCAAATCGTGCAGTGAAAAAATCCCTGTCAATGTTTCGAGGTAACAAATAATGGAGGGCGATTCAAACCCAACATATATTCCTAACGTTCTTTGCGGACCCATTTTGGTGCGATATGGCGGTGCTATAGGCACATATACTGCGCATCCAAAAATTCTTAAATGGGATATATTAGGTTCATGGCCCAAAACTAATTGCAACGGGGAATATTTGTGATATTTTGTCGGTTTGAGACGAACTAGCATTGCTGCATGCAAAATAGCGTGACACCAAATCGAAGTGGGTAGCCTCGTTTTTATGAGTAACGGTCTTCCTATCAACTGTAGAAGTTTAATTAAAGACTCTGCAAGACCATTTTGAGTGTGAACATGAGCTACGTGATGTTCCACTTTTATCCCAATTGATAAGCAATAATCATTAAATGCTTGGGATGAAAACTAAGCATCATTATCTAGTCTAATAGACTTAATTGGATTATCGGGAAATTGTGCTCGTAATCGAATTATTTATGCCATTAATTTTGTAAACGCAAGGTTGCGAGATGACAATAGGCACACATGAGTCCATCTAGAAGATGTGCCTATTAAGACCATAAAATATCTAAACGACCCACTAGGTGGGCGAATAGGTCCACAAATATCCCCTTCTATACGTTCCAAAAGTGCAGGTGACTCAATTCCAACCTTTGTTGATGATGGTCTAATAATTAACTTGTCTTGATAACAAGAAGTGCAAGAAAATTTATTATTTAATAGAATCTTTAATTTCTTTAATGGATGCCCATTTGAGTTTTCTATAATCCGTCTCATTATAATTGATCAAGGATACCCCAATCGATCATGCCATAGTACGAAAGTATTGGAATCAGTAACCTTTTGGTTTATGGTAGAATGTGCCTCAATTGCACTAACTCTTGTCCAATACAGGCCACAAGATAAAGATGAGAACTTCTCAATAACCCTCTTTTGGCCAGAGACATTCTTGGTAATAATGAGATATTCAAGATTATTCTCATCTATTGTCTCAATATGATATCCATTTCGACGGATATATTTAAAACTCAACAACTTCCTCTTGGACTTGGAGGAGAACATTGCATTTTCTATGATAAGTAGTGTTCCCCTGGCAGAGTTATTGTAGCTCTTCCAGAACCTTCAATTAAATTACTACTACCAGAAATTATCAAGAACTAAGCTAGAGAACTTCAAGCATGATTTAAACAAGAAAATTCTGTCACCCAAGACTGCAGTTTTAAACAAATGGCTGTAAAAGTTGTTGGCAATAATAGGCAATGCACCCATCGACTACAGACTCCACTATTTCTTTTCATTATGTTAAAACAAGTAGAATGGGCAGAGAGAAGATACCAACATGTGCAATGCGAATCACTTTGCCAAGTACTACATGAATAATATCTGGATCAAGCTACTACTTGGACTATCGAATATGGATATAAGTATACAATTAAGCTTATTTCATTTTACCTTTTTTAATAAACTCGTGAACAGATATCATCCACGTTACTAAGAAGGTGAGTTTATCATAATTTATCATCTTGGGAATCTCAATTAGCTTTAACTAACTCCCTTGAAATCTTTTACCAGAGAATAAGGTAAGCAGTTTCTTCAGATGGTAAGCATAAATACAAAAAGTCATGTACAAAAATCTGTAGAAGTATCACATCGCAGTTCTAAGCAATCTAGAAGAAATTGAAAGTACGTTTGGAAAAGAACTTACTGTTACGGCAGGTACTGCAGTCTTATTCTGAGACTGAAATTTAGCCCCTCTGGAAACTGGAGGTGAACTCACCTCTGCGGCATTCCAACCGGTGCAGATATCGGTGAAGGTGTAGGTGCACGTGCAGGTGTAGATGCAGATGCAAATACAGCTATTGCTACTGCTGCCGCATCGGATTCTCCGGGGAGTCGGTTATACTTCAACCGCTTAACTGCCGTATGTAACCGCTCCAACCGAAATGACTCACCATCAAAGAAAAGAACAACATCATTTTCCTTGTAATCCTCACTAATCCCATCAAAGGCGACTCTGGGTTTACCAGGCTGGTTATTTTGAAATTCAACATAAATGTTATTGTCCTTGGTCTTGTGTAGTTTTCCAGGTTGGTTTTTATCAATTGAAGCAGGTTTAAATTTGTCTGGAGGTATAGAAAGGAAATGTGTTATGGCAGAGTCTCGTGCTGATAACGTGTTATAAAACAATAAAGAATAATAGCTATATTGTAGAGAAAGAGAGAGAAAATTCTTATTGAATTTTGGGGTGGTTTACAATGGGGTAAGACCCCTCTATTTATGTAGGAGGAAAAATGACTTAGCCTCAAAGTAAAACTCTCTACAAGATAGACATTTACTTCCAATAAAATTTTATTCTTAACAAAAATAGAATAGAAGAGATAGTAAACTTTGCGTAACTTACCCAATTAAACTTACATAGATAAAATAAAAAATTGTTGTCTTTGATGCTGGAGTAAACTTGTGAACTCCAATAATCTAAAGATTCTAGGTAAAATGAGAGAAAGTACAAAATAATTAGAAGAGTTTGATGATCAAACGTTGAAAAGTAGAACTGTCAGCCAATGCAAAACAAAAGTGATAAAATAAAGAAGACAATTTCGTAGTAATTTTTGGGTTGTCACACCAAATCTTTCTATCTTTATTATTTGAACTATCATTTCCCATTGAACAATTATATCTTTTATTTGAATTATTATATGAAAACTAAAGTTAGATATGATGTTAAAATTTATATCGGCAGCATATATAAGTTTGACAATAATTTATCATTCTATCTAGTGCAAACTTATAATAAAACAAGTTCCTTTCAAAATTTATTTTTCAGATAATAGTTTGGGGCTGGCATATATATATACTCTACCGTTTAGCAATGTTATTGAGCCCATGCGCAGCACGGGATATCCTTACTAGTAGATAGATAGGAGTGATAAGTGCTAGCAATTTGGTGCAGCCAATTGCAACTTTCATAACCATCACTTAATTATTGTTTGAATTGCATTATCACCACTCGATAAAAATTTCACAGAATACTTTCAAGTACTTTAATTTCTCAAATGATAAAATTGTCTCCGTATAACTATATGTTATGGATTCGAGATATGAAAGAAGCCATTGGTGTTTGCATTAAGGTAATCTATCTCCATTACACCTCTTGAGATACGACTCTTTCCCGAATTATATGTTAATGCATAATATCTTTTGTGCATCAGGCTGGCCTTTTTCTTTCACGTACTTCCTCCAGATAAAAATCAGATGCGAAGAGGTAATTGTTTAGCATAAAATAAAAAAATTGAAAAATACTCTTATTTATCTAACACATAGCTCAACAATATAATTGTATGGTGTGCCCGCATTTCTCACGGTGATAGGCAATTATCTATTTATCTTGCAGGTTTTAGTTTTTCCCGTTTGGATTTTGTAATGGTAACAAACTTTCACAAAAGGTGAGATGAAATCTGAATTTCTGAAGGATTTAGGATCTCTCATGAAATAATTTATAATGATTATTCCTTCAACATGGAAAACTTAAGTAGCTGCATCTTTTTCTAGATCTGACGAAAAAAGGAACAACAAGATATTCAGTAAATAATATCAGAGACTCAAAATATCATCTTACTTGAAAGCTGATATATATTAGGCGAAATAGTTTCCTGGCCACCCAAATTTGCGGCGGATTTTAAAGTCGATACATAAACTTTCGACTTTCCCATTTGAACATTTAAACTCCTGAATCCCAAAACTAATAAACACATTTGACCGTTGACTCATCCTATGTGGCGTCCGTTGGTCCTAGTCAACCTCCTGCGTGAACTTGACGAATTTCCAACGCGTGAGAGAACCCTTCCCATGACCAAGGTAAATAATAGGCCTATTTAAGTGGGGTTTTATCCTTTTCAATTGGAAACACATAATCCCTCTATTATTTTCCCTTCTCATTTCGCTACTTTCTTTCTTAATAGCTGCAACCTTAATTTTTTTTAGTTTTATTTTCCAGTTTGTTTTAATGAATCAAAGACCTGTAATTTGTCATTGCGGAGTTGAAGTTCATATTTGCATCACTTGGAAGCCAACAAATCCAGGAAGGAGGTTTTATGGGTGCTCAAACTATGGTCGAGCTAATTCTTGTAGTTTTTTTAGGTGGTTTGACCCACCTCTTCCAGATCACTATAAACAAGTGATTTCAGGGCTGGTAGCAAGAATTAAAGAGAGAGATCGATTACAGAGAAGGAAGAGGGTGAAGATCATTGTAGCAGTAGTTGTTGTAGTAGCACTAACAATTGTAATTTTCTTCTTAGTGTAGTTAGCATTACCATCATAACCCTATTATGTACAATGATAATAGCAGAATGACTGATGTATTTTTTGTGAAATGAAAATCACATTATAACATAGACAACCGCACATATATAAACAACCAAGAATAGTCTTGTTGGTTGACAAAATTAGCAGAAATATTTTTAACATTGTTCCAAAAGAAAAGTTAAGAGCTAAACAGAATTAAGTTAACTTCAAACTTAGTTCTGCAACTAACAGACTAAAGTTACCACAAAACAAACATTCATTTAGCTTCAAGGCTGAGATTGGTTGAGGTTTTGATGAGATGGAGTCTAGCTTGGTTGAGATGAAGAATTGACTTGAGGTTGGCTTAGGCTTGCTTCAGTTTGTCTTCTCCTCAACTGTTGCTGAAGTTGCCTTTGTGTTATAGCATTTCTTCCTTGCCACCTTAGTCCAAGTGCACTGTATCCGAGATCTATATTGGTCTGCCCAGCATCCACAACTTTTTTAGGAGCAGAATGTACCCTATCTCTTGCTCCACACTACATACGAACCCAAATTAGTACTGAAACTACTAATATATAAAAGAAATTCAAATCACTATTGATCTTACCCTTTCTATCACTGCTCCAGAATCACTAAACAATATACTAAATCCAGTAGTTCTTGGTCTTTCTCTTAGTCCACTACCTCTTGTCCTTCCTCTAAAACTAGCTATAATATCCTCCGAAGTTCTTGATCTCATACTTCCAGTATCCTGATGTAAGATAAATTAGCTTCTAGTACAAATTAACTAACATACTTTCTTAACTAAAATAAATACTCACAGGTGCACTTGCAACAGCTGATGGTTGAGTATCACTTGTAGGGCCTGATTGTTAAGTTGTTGTTTCAGCAGCCCTTGATGGTTGAGTAGCACCAGAATTACTGGTTCCTGCTGTTCCAGTTTGTTTGTCCTCTCTGAAATTTTCAAAATACAAAATGAGATATACAAATAAAAAAGTGCAGGACACAATCAGTCACAAATTGTAGACACAAATTGAATACATTAACATGATAGGACACCCCTTCTTGTTATGGCCTACTGTCTTACAATTAGAGCATGTCATTGGTGTCCCTTTCCTTGATCTCTTACCAAACTTCTTCTTAGGTTCATCAGCAGTCTTTTTCCTATTTGTCTGTGGTCTACCAGGCATTAATCCCAGGTGGGTCAACTGCTGGATTTCTGTTGATGGCCACATCTCCATGTTGGTTACTGGCTGTATGTAACAACTAAAAGCCTTTAGATATGTTTCTTTCTTGTACCAATGGGTTACATAGTCAGCAGGCTCATATTTCTTAAAAAACATTGCACATAGTGCATGGGAGCATGGTAGTCCTTTGAGGTGCCATGATCTACATGTGCATGTACAGTTGGAGATGTCAAAAATATGTTTGTACACCCCATGTTGTATCTCATACCCAATCTCCCATTCCACTTAAATTCATGCTTAACATAATATTGAGATTGTTCTTCTATGTACCCCATTGCCATAAGAGATACATCAGAAATCCACCTTGTTGCAAATTCTCTCATTGCAGTCATCCTCTCCATCACCTTCACTCTAATCTCTTCTAACATGGTTATGATAGACTTGTGCCTAGCTGACAAGATCCAACGGTTCAAGGTCTCACACATGTTGTTCTCCACTGCATCACATTTGCTCCAATCTTTGAAGAATGTTCTACACCAAGACTGATTTGGATATTTTAGCAAGTCCTCAACTATCCTACAGTCACCTAATTCAGCCAGCTCATCTAACTTAGCCTTGAAATATGCTTCAAATGAAGCCCTTGCACAGGCCCAAAATTTCTTCATTCTTTCCTCTCCTTTCCACTTTTGTTTCTAGTTGCTCCATATATGTCTTGCACACATTCTATGTTCAGCATTTGGTAACAACTCAGAAACAGATGCAACAAGTCCATTAAACAACAAAAAAAGATAATTAGAATATCAGAAAAATATATAAAGGAACCAAGACATTAAAGGAAGAATAGATGTGTATACCTTCTGCATATCATAAATGATAGTCAGCCCCTCCCCTTCAGATTCAATAAGTTGCAGATCATGCATCAGGCACCTGAAGAACCATGACCAAGTGTGCTTTGTCTCCTTTTCAACAACTGCCCAGGCAACAGGGTACATTTGGTTGTTACCATCTTTGGCAATGCATGATAACAACTCACCCTTACACACACCCTTCAGAAATGCTCCATCAAAGCCGATAACATTTAAACACCATTCCAACCAACCAACTTTGCAAGCATGCAGACAAATATAGATACCCACAAACACCTCCTTACCAGGTATGGTCTTCTTGGAGGTCTTCACAGAAATGTTGCTGCCAGGATTTGTAGACCTTAACATATGGGCATAATCATATATTCTAGAAAACTCCTTCTTGTAATCACCAAGATACTGACCATGACCTGATGTTTAGCCCTAGCACATATGGATTTTCCAACATAAACACCATACTTTATCCTAATCATATCCTGCAACTTCTAAGCTTAATTTCAGGTTGTTTGATAATCTTGTCCTTGTATTTTTAGCTACCCATGCTGTGTTAGCCATCTTTTTTCTGGTTGCTCTAAAACAATTATGAACAGGATGGTAGCTCTTGACAATGAAATTCCCTGTGTGTCCCTCCATACTGCCCAAAGTATGCCATCTACATCTTGTTGAGTTAACACATTTATCCCTGACCCTATGTTGCTCATTAGGCCTCAACTTAATTGAACTCTTCTATGTACAACATAATCTTGCAAAGCACTTCTAAACTGTTTCACATTTTCAAACACAATTTCCAACTGGAATTAAATTTTCTTACAAGCAGGATCAAAATATACCATACTGCTGTACCTTCTTGGTTGAGGTTTATGCACCCCATCTTCATCTTCATCAGTATCCTTACTACCTGGATCTGAACTGTCCAGATATTGCTCATCCCCTCCCAACTTTCCAACATATTTGGATCCCTTGTCTTTGTACATATCTTCAGAACCAGGGTCTATACCTACAGGTCCACTAGATATCTCATCATTATTAACTTCAGAAGACCTTAATTTATTACTCTTTGCATTAACTTTAGCATGCCTAGAAGCAACATATTCAGGTTTTAGGTCACTAGTCTCACCAGCAATATCCTAATAAGAACCATATAAGGACTCATCTGTATAATCATCATCATCTTTAAAATTAGCCTCATACTCTTTATCACTCTCACTACTCAACTCATCACCCTGGACATCACCCTCAGAATCAATTGCTATATGAAAGTTATTGAAGTCATCTTCATCTTCACTAAAATCTTCAGTTGCAGAAGAAGTTTCAGTAGAAGAACTGATAGCAGCCCTCTTTTTACCCTTTCCATTAGTGTTGTCACCCCTATTTATATCACCGTTAGGTGAGTGCGTTGCCTTAGCATTAAAATTAGTTGTCTGCCCATGTGACATTTCATTAACAGCAGGCTGAACATCAGTGGGGTCCACATTTAAACCACCACTACTTAACATTTTATCTAGTTCCACATCAACACATGTTGTATTAATTATGTGACATATATAGACATCAATAAAATCCCCACTCAATAAAATCCCCACCCTTAAGGTCTTGACACAAAGCTAACACATCAGCATCATATTTAAAAAATCTAAATGCTCCCTTTTGATTATCTTTACATGCATATTTATCTACTGTTAAGTACCCCATATCCTTAGCCCAATCATAAAATTGAATTATATGCAATTCATCAATGTCAGCTTGAAGTACAACTGGCCAAGTTTGACCATTTACACACCTCGGAATTAGGTCAGCCACTAAACACCCTAAGTGATGAAACTATAATTTCACATAAATGTCCATTGAAACCTTTATAAAAAAGGGGGACAAGTTAGATATAATTTAACCCTAAAAAGTAATAAACTTTAATAAAATGGGAGACAAGAATATTTGGATATACAAAAATGCCCTAATTTTTTATTCCCTAACTGCCACCACTCATGAAAAAATACAAAGCCCTAAAATAAAGTGAAGATTCCATAATTTGTGCGTGCAAACCAAAGACCTAATATTTTATCCCCAAATGCCAGTTTAGTGATGAAAACGACAAAAAATTGAAGATTCGAGTGTTTTCCCAAATATAAAAACCCTAATACAAATTCCCTAATATCAGATGAAGAAATAAGCATGCAGAAATAGATATTGTTCACTAACAAACAACATTAACATTAACCATATTATTTCACAAGAAAATAGAAGAAGAAGATGAAATCAACATCAAAATTAACCAACTAACCTTCAGATATAAACTTCACATGAGCTGAAATTTCCAACAAAAGTCAAACAACTTCTAATTAAAGGAGGAGGACAAAAATCGTATGCTTTAGGAGTGATTAATGGAGGGGACCCGGTTATTCTACCATCGTGTAAGAGAGGTAGGGTGTGGTTTGACAGAGAGAGAAAAAGATGAAAAGTGGGGGAAGGGGTTTGTCGGTCTTTGAGTAAAAGACGGGGACCCCAAAATAGTTGGCTCTTATTTCCCGTCTTTGACGTGTATTGATATTATTGGTCATTTGCTAACTATATTGACATGTTGGCGAATGTGTAGTACACGAGCGTATGGTAAAGGAAAAAATGTGTTTATTAGTTTTGGGATTCAGGAGTTTAAGTGCTCAAATGGGAACGTCGGAAGTTCATGTATCGGCTTTGAAATCGGCCACAAGTTTGAGTGGCCAGGAAGCCATTTCTCCTATATATTAAAATGATGGCAAAATGGCCTTTGGTCCACCTAAACTTGCCCCATTTGTCAAGCCGGTAAACAAACTTACAATTTTTCCATTGGCATAATACATAAAAATAACACATGAACTTGTACCTAAATCTCTATTACGCACTTGTTAATTACGGGCAACTTTTTACACACCCATCTTTTTAAAAGTGTGTCAGTTACACACTATTTTGATTACATGGTAAGAGCAACACACAAATTAGGCGAGTGAATAGGAAAAGAAATCTGTGAACTCTTGTGTGTAACTAACATATGTTCATTTTTTTATTTTTTAATTAAAAATATCATCTTCTTCGTCACAAGAGCTTAATAAACAACCAGCTCTTAGAACAATGGAAAAATTATTCCCTTTTCTTTGTCTCCAAAATCTCACCATAGAAAACTTCCCTCCCTCCCCCATAGAAAACAAACAACCAGTTTGTTGCTGCCCTTCATCCTTTTCCCATTTTCGCCTTCTTCCCCACCCATTTTTCCCATCTCTCATGTCCACCATTTTAAGAATAACAATTATATAAAATAGCTTTGGAAGAAATTGGTATAGAAAGTTCAAAGAAATCTATATCAAGAGAATTTTATAAATCTGGGTTTGAATCTATACCACGAATCGAGCAACCATAGATTTGGACAAAACCAACTTTAATGGAGTTTTGAGTTTGCATTATATTTCTTGTGTCGGATTTGAATCTAGACTTACAAACTCGTGATTAATATACTTGAGTTCCTAATTTTGCTTTATAATATGAAGGTGATTAAATATGGATTTTTGGTGTTATCTGGCGTCAATCTCCCATGGAGAAGAGAAAGATATGAAATGGAGAAGATGGTTAAGAGGTATAGGTTTAATTTTAAGTGTTTTATTTTTTAGATAAAAAAATAGTGACACATGTCACTATCTGATTGGAGCGTGAAATCACACGTGTTTTGGAAAATTGGTCAAGAAAAAAGTAGTGTGTATTTGACACACTTTTTATAGGTTAGGTGTGTAAAAGGTTACCCGTGATCAACAAGTGTGTAACAGGGATTAGGGTACATATTCAGGCAGTATTTTATGTATTCTGCCTTTTCCCATTTTATCACCTTTACTTAAGAAAATGATTACTAATAAGCACTTTCGATTGTTGACCATGTCTATGCGGAAGCGATATAGCTGACGTGGCTAAATTAAGTGAAATTCACGTAGTTAAGGCACATAAATAGGATTGTTTTTACTAAAAAATATATTAAAATCAGGACAAAAAATATAAATGAAATAGTAAAAAGGTTCTATCCCTTTCTCCTTCCACCCCCTACCAAAAAAAACCAACCCCTCCCACCTTTCTCTAGTCTTCCCAGCAACTCCCCACCCTCTTTCTGTATTTTTTCATTTTGCAGAGTGTAGTATGAGCATAATCGACCCCATAAACTTAGGAAGTGCCGAACCTAACGTCGGCGACGTAGTGACGAGACTAATGCGAGTCACTTACATTAACATATACGCAATAATAGGGAAGCATGAATAGAAATTAAATAGATAAATTAATTCAACGGTCAAAGCCTACTCGACAGTCATAAAAATTATTATTTCAATCAATTTCGGCGTTGTTTGACGTGGTTTGAAGCCTCGACTAAGTTCGTATTATATTTTGGGACATGATGGTCGAATTGCAGAGCTGTTCGCTAGAAATTTCTAGTGCGTGGAGCCAACTTTGGAATCTTATATCTCGTAATGTATAAGGAATCTAAAAATTATCAAAACTTCAAAGTTGTAGCTCTTTGATCTTAGTTTCCATAAAGTTAAACCATATATCATTTAGATATTTTTACAGAAAGTTATGATGGATTAAATAAAGTTTTCTAAAGCAGTTTCGCCAGAAGTTTCAGATGCGCAGAGCCGATTTTGGAAGCTTATATCTCACATTTCATAAAGAATTGAAAAATCATCAAAATAAAAAATATTTTATACCTTTGATTCTAGTTTCCAGAAAGTTATACCTTTCACCATTTGGACATTTGTACATAAAATTATGATCGATTGAATGAAGGCTGGTGCAAGTTAGTTATGGTGTGGACTTTTAGTGACGGAAAATGGACTTTTAGTGACGGATGGGCAGAAATTTAAGGACCAGAAATGGTCATTACCTTTATTTTATTTTGAATTTTTGGAGCATGGTTCTTGGCGATGTTTAGGGGATTTTAATGGGAATCCATTGGGGTATGTGAGCCATATCCTATATTGATTATAGTTCATGATTCCATACTCATTTACATCATAAATCCATGAATTTATAGAAGAAAAGCCTATTTTTTATTAAATCTTCAAAAAATAAAAATTTAAGACTTTAAAGTCAATCCGATTTCAGAATTCGATAATTTTTGTATGGTTGAACTCGTATTGGAATGGGTGTTCGAATTTCATGATTTTTTCCATGATTCGAGACTGGGTCCTACTGTTAATTTTTTTAATGAATTTCAGATTTTAATAAGAAAAATTAGTAAATTCATATGGAATTAAATCCCACGAATTGTATTGAGTATATCGAATTGTAACTGACTAGATTCGATGCTATCATACACGGATTCGCGAAGCAATGTTTATTGAAATCTTGAATTTGGTTGCGAAGTGAGGTAAGTATCGTACTTAACCTTGACTTGAGGGAATAGAACCTTTGAATTATTTGTTATGTGAATGTTACGACCCTAGTTCACCAATCGTGAACCTGTCATGACGGCACCCAGTCTTCGCGACTCGGTAAGCCTGACACATCGCGGAAATTCAACAAATCCTAATGAAAAATGATAAATAAAATATAATTAGCATAAGATATTGTATAGAATGCCGCCTGGCACATACAAGTCGACTCAATGTAATGCAAGAAAAGCCTCCACGACCCGGAAACCCAAGTGCAACACAGGCTAAGAGTACAATATAACGTACGACTCTAGCATCCAGAAGTGTCTTCGATAAGTGAGTACGTGAATGAAACCACTAGCTAACGATAGAATAGAAGGAGATTCTTCGGCCCTGCAGACGCGACAGACGCATACCTCAAATCTCCAAGTGTATCTCCTAAAATCACTGATAGCGCGCCTGATTAGAAGTACCTGGATCTGTACAACAAAAGTGTGCAGAAGAGCAGACTGAGTACACCACAGCGGTACTCAGTAAGTACCAAGCCTAACCTCGATGGAGTAGTGACGAGGAAGGTCGAGGACCTACTGAGACGAACATAAGAAATAATGTAAGAATAAATAAACATTAGATAATGAAGTAAATCCAGAATATCTAACAAGACAGTAATTAAAACAGAATGGCTACAAGTACAGACTACCAACATAAGACAAATCACTCAAAAGTCAGGATTCCACATGGACCTCCAGGAATTCAAACTGCAGTCCATTTATACCAATATCGAAGGATCTCCTGAGAATCGAACACGTAGTCCATCATATCATTAACAGAGGATCTCCTGGAATTGAACCCGTAGTCCTTCAAACCAATAACAAAGGATCTCCGGGAATTGAACCCGCAGTCCATCATATCAATATTAGAGGATCTCCCGGGAATCAGACCCGTAGTCCATCATGTCAATATCAAAGGATCTCCCGGGAATTAAACCCGTAGTCCATCATGTCAATATCAGAGGATCTCCCGGGAATTGAACCCGTAGTCTATAATGTCAATGTAAAAGGATCTCCTGGAATTGAACCCGTAGTCCAGCATACCATTAACAGAAGATCTCTCGGGAATTGAACCCGTAGTCCCAAACGTAAATACACCACAACAAATCCATATTTAAAAAAGGAAGCCAAATGCGAACAACAATTATAGTCCAGAATCTAACATGCTTCACAAAAAAGGCAAATACGGAAATTTAGTCACATAGAGAAAATAAATCACTAACATGCTTTTCCTAAGTCAAAACAAGTGAAGTTTCATTTTTAATGGGAAGAAAACACAGTCTAAATAAGCCAAGTAAGGTGAATTTCCAACAACTAGCACAAGTACACACCCGTGACCTCGCGCAAAAGGCTTTTAAACAATGACAAAGATGTCATAAGGGGAGAGTTCCCCCGCACAAGGTTAGACAAACCACTTACCTCGAATTCGCACAAAACCGCTAAGAAACAATGCCCTTGCCACGATTATCCGACTCCGAGTGGCCCAAATATATTCAAACCAATTACACATTGTAAATAACATTGCAAGTAACTGATTACACTATTAAAATTAAAGCTAAGGCACAGAAATAGGTGAAATGACCAAAATGCCGCTCAGGGCAATGTCTCTGAATCGAAGAATTTTCACATTTATAGAAACCTCGTACTCTCACGAGTCTAACCATATAAAAATCTCCAAAATAGGAGGTCAAATTCTCCCTGAAATCCGAATTGTTTAGTCAATGAACTTCTACTCAAATTCCTCCATTTTTGGACCTTAATTCGAATTTAAAAGATGAATTTAAAAGCTAAATGATGGATTAAAGCTAGAAAGGATCATAGAAACGTTACCCAATAATCTCTTCTTCAAAACTCACTCGAAATTGCCTTGTCCTGAGCTCTTAATTGATTTTTCAACGTATGAAGTTAAAGCCTCGGATAAACCCTTTTCTCTACTGTGATTTCCGCTTTTGCGGATCCAGTGACCGATTCTGCGGTCCCGCTTTCGCGGTCAATTTTCTGCTTCAGCAGCTTTACTTACAATATCAATTTCTGCTTCTGCGGACAAACATCGCAAAGGCGATCCCCGCTTCCGCGGAAATGCCTACCGCCTCTGCGGTCTCCTGGCTCAGGGCCCCTTTCGCTTTTGCGACTTCTGAGATGCTTTTGCGGTGCCGCTTCTGCGGTCCCCAAGCCGCAGAAGCAGAAACAACAGAAGCAACCACATCAAATACTTTCTAACTCCGTAAACTAACTCGTCGAGCATCCGGATGACACCTGAGTCACGTGGGACCTCATTCAAACCTACGAACATATCTCATAACATCATTCAAGCTTGTACCAATCCTTAAACAACCTAACAACTCAGAAACTCGAATTAATCAATGATTTGAACTTAAAGCTTCAAATCTTAATCAAATTTGCTTTCGATTCAAAACAGAACCAAAACATGTTTGATTGACCTGAAATTTTGCACGCACATCCCAAATGAAATGACAGTGCTACAACAACTTCCAGAATCTCGTTCCCACCCTCAGATCAAAAATTCACTATCAGAACGGAAATTTCAAAATTCTAACTTTCGGCATTTGTCGCCTAAATGAGCTACGAACATCCAAAATACATTTTGGACATGCTCCCAACCTCGAAATCACCTAACAAAGCAAACAGAACCATCAGATTTTCATTCCAAGGTCGTCTTGACACTGTTCTGATTACAGACTATTTATTAACACTTAAGCTCTTATTTAGGGACTACGTGTCCCAAAATATTCCGAATTCTATTACCGAACATCCCGGCAAACCAAAATAGTAGAAATGGACTTAGGGGATACAATTAATAGGGGAACGGGACGTAAATTCCAAAGATGATCGCCCGGGTCGTCATAGTATAATCCATGTGTACAACGTATAGGCAAAGCGATTGTTGGTATCAGAGCCGTTTGCCACAAATTTCTGGCGCATGAGCCAATTTTAGAATCTTATATATTGCAATCTATAAGGAATTCGAAAATTATCAAAACATGAAAGTTTTAGATATTTAATTTTAGTATCAAGAAATTTCAATCTTTTATCAGTTAGACATATGTACATAAAGTTATGATGGATTGAATTAAGGTTGTAAAGCAGTTTCGCCAGAAATTTCTAATGCGTGAGGCCGACTTTGGAAGCTTATATATCGCAATTTATAAGAAATCAGAAAATTATCAAAACATGAAAGTTGTAGCCGTTTGATTTTAGTTTCTAAAAAGTTAAACCATTTTTCATTTGAATGTTTGTACATAAAGATTGATTGATTGAATGAATGATTGTTCAAGTAAGTTCTGGTGTGGACTTTTAGTGACGAAAAATACACTTTTAGTAACGTCAAAATGCACATTTAGTGACAGATGCGAAAAAACTTAAGGGACAAATATAGTCATTTCCTTCATTTCATTTTTGATATTTGGAGCACCGTTCTTGTGCAATTTTGGGCGATTTTCATGGGAAAACATTGGATTAAGTGTTCCTTATCTTATATTGATTTTATTTCATGATTCCATTCTTATATAAATCATGAATCCGTGAATTTATGGAAGAAAAATAAGATTTTTATAAAATCTTCCAAATATAAAAATCTATGATTTGAAAGTCAATCCGATGTCAGTATTCAATAATTTTTATATGGGTAAACTTGTATCGAAATTGGTGTTCCGATTTCGTGTGTTTTTCTATGATTTGAGACGTGGGTCCCACTATCAATTGTAATGGGCTTTGGATTTTAATCAAGAAAACTAGTAAATTCAAATAGAATTAAATCCCACGATTTGTATTGAGTAGATGAAATTGTTTATAATATTTTAGTTTCTTGAAAATGTGTAACGACCCAGCCGGTCTATTTGAGCCCTAGTGCATTGTTCAACAATCTGAGGCCATGAGCAGTTTTATTTCAGATATTGTGACTTGTGTGTATGGTCAGAATTGAAATTCACGATGATCGAAGTTGAATTTAAATGGGAAACTCTCATTTTTGAAAGCTTAAAGTTGGAGAAATGAACTAGGACTGGATTTTTGAGTAAATGACCTTAGAATTGGAATCTAAAGGTTCCAGTAGGTTTGGGAACCACACCTGTGTAGCAACTGTAGGTGTGGAAAGCGGCTGGAAGAATATTTTAAACCACAATTTTGGGTCATTTCTCATCACATTTTCATGGCTTGGGACGATATTGGGGAGCTTTAAGAGGAGAGTTTTATCATCGATGTTAAGGTATGTGTTGAAACACGTTCTCAAGTCGCTAAAACTAAACGTGCGTTCATTTTTGTAGGTTTTGATAAATGACAAACCGATGCGCATGGAACATTGACATATGCCAAAGTCCAAGAACATGAGAAACAAAGAGCAAGATCAAGAATATCAACAAAGTTATAAATGAGTCACTTTATAGTGTGATCTTGATCCGACAACTTATTCAAGTCTTGGCTTCTCTCGTAAAATCATTTTCATGCATCGTTGAGTTAAACCAAAATGATTTTCAAACACTTTCATTTTAGCCAAAATGATTTTCAAACATGTTTTTCAAAGCTGGACATAAATAATCGATTATGTATTTCTTATAATCGATTATGTTAATACAGTGTTAACCGAAATTTTGCAAAGCAACAAAATAATTGATTATGTCTTTTCTGATAATCGATTATGTTAAGACAGTGTAAACCGGATTTTACAAAATAGAAAAATAATCGATTATGTTTTTCTTGATAATCGATTATGTACAGACAGTGTATAACCGGAATTTTCAATACAGCAAAATAATCGATTATGTCTTTTAGGTAATCGATTATGTTAAGACCGTTGCCAAAGTATTTTTAAAACGCTGAAATATAATCGATTATACACAAGGCAATAATCGATTATGCTTGCACAGAATCTGCATCCGATTTGTTAACGTTAACAGATAATCGATTATGCAACTTGAATAATCGATTATTCTGCTTAAAATCCGCATATGATTTTTGAACGATCTGTAGATAATCGACTATGCAGATCATATAATCGATTATGCAAGCACAAAATCAGCAATTAGTGATTGGCAATTAAGCAACGGTCTTGGTGACTTTGAGCACTATAAATACACCTCAAAATCACTCTATTAAGTACGACAACTGATTACATTCTTGCTTAAGCTTACATACTCTCATATCAATCATTTTTTATTCATTTCATAGCTTTTTGAGAGCCAAACTCTTGACTAAGTTGTTGTGTTCTTGAGCGTATTGTTTTTACTCATATCTACTCTATAAAGAGAGTCTTGTCTTGAGTGCTAAGTGTTTGTACACACTTGAAGGGATATTCTAATCCCTTGTTGTAAGAAGGAAAGGTAGTTCCTTGGTTTGAAGTCTTGAGGTGCGGTATCCTCGAGCAGGTTGAAGTCTTATAGAGTGTATATCTACGAGCAAGTGTAACGGTTTGTTAAGCACCCGTAAGCTTAACGAAGTTAGTGTAAAACTCGAGAGAGTCTCTCGGGGACTGGACTAACCACACGTTGTGGTGAACTAGGATAAGTTCGGTATGTTCTCTCCTTACCATTTTAATTACTTCACTTACGTTATTCCTGCAATTTTAATTCCGCAAATTTACATTGTTTTTATTATAATGCTATTCACCCCCCCCTCTAGCGTTAAGCGTATATTCTAACAATTGGTATCAGAGCCTAACTCTCTGAAAGACTTAACAGTTTGAGAGAAACAATCTATGGCTTCTACTCGTAACGTTTATGCAGGACTAGGTGAAGGACAATGCTTCACAAGGCCACCACTATTCGATGGCACAAACTATACATATTGAAAGGAAAGGATGAGAATATTTATCCAATCAAATAATTTTCTACTGTGGAAAATTATCAAGAATGGAGAGAAAATTCCAACCAAAAAGGTAGAAAATGAAATGGTGCCAAAATCGGAAGATGAGTATGACGCAGACGATATTAGAAAGGTGGAGAACAACACAAAAGCCATCAACATGATGTACTGTGCGGTAAATCCTGATGATTATCGGAAAATATCATGTTGCACCACGGCTAAGCAAATGTGGGATAAATTGGAAATCACCTACGAAGGTACGGACCAGGTAAGAGAAGCTAAAATAAATTTTCTAACCCATGAATATGAACTTTTTCATATGAAGGAAAACGAGAAGATAGATGATATGTTCGAACGATTTTCAAAAATCGTTAATGATCTTCATACTCTTAAGAAGACCTTCACGGATAGGGAACTTGTCTGTAAAATTCTTCGAAGTCTCACTCCGGAATGGCGCTCCAAAGCCGACGCTATTCAAGAATCAATCGGCATTACAAATGTCACAATCGACAGGCTTAGAGGTAATCTCAAAGCCTATGAATCTACTATTATTAACCCTCCTTTGGATGATCAAAGGAAACGAAGAATCGCCCTTAAAGCAAGCACGGCTCAACCTCAAAATGATGAGGATTCAAGCGACGAAGATAACGAGTTCGGACTCGTTATTAAGAAATTTCACAAATTCATGCAAAAGAAGTATGAACGAAAAGGTAAGCAACAAGGAGACCAATTAAAGTGCTATGGATGCGGAGAAATCAGGCATATCAAATCAAATTGTCCAAATATCAAAAAGGAGAAGAAACCCGTCAATAAACAAAGAGCATACATCTCTTGGGGAGGCGACTCCGGAGACGAATCAAGTGATGGAGTAGGAAACGAGACCGCAAACTTGTGTCTTGTGGCACACGAAGAAACTCAAAATGAGGTATGTACTACTTCTAAGAACTATTTCACTTTAGAAGAAATGCAAGATGCATTTGATGAGTTGTATAAAGAGTTTATTAGCGCTTCTAAATCTATAAAAGATTTAAGAAAACTCATTTCTTCAAAAGAAAAGGATTTTGAAAAACTAACTCTTGAAAATGAGAAATTAAAAGAGGAAAACAAGTTTTATGGCAAAAGAAGCGCCGATAAACCCGAAAGCTCAAATAAGGATTATACTTCTTGCAAATCTCTAAAGGAAGAAGTAGAAAGTCTTAGAAGCACTTTGCACAAATTCAATTCTTCACACAAAAATCTCAATGAAGTGCTTGTAAATTTGAAATCCACTAAGCACGGTATAGGCTTTAAACACGAGCCAAAAGAAAAAGTTGAGTCCATTTCTAAACCACCTAAGACTCAACTTAGGCAAAACAAAATAAATGTCAACACTCAACGTAGAAATTTTAATCCTAGAATTGCAACTCATCCTAGAACAAATGCTAGAAGAAATATTGGAATGTATAAACCACCTAGACAAGATTTTCGAAAACCATATCAAAACTATTTTCCTAAATATAGAGTGGATGCTAGAAGAAATGTTGGCATGTATAGACCACCTAGACAAGATTTTCGAAAACTACATCAAAACTATGTTCCTAATAATAGAGTGAATAAATTTAGACCCCCCAATTATTATCATCCTAGAAGAATGCACAATCCGAATGTCATTCGTCATTATTGCAATAAAATTGGACATATTGCTCCCGCATGCTTCACTAGTCATAGACATTTCACTGCAGGACAATCACACCAATATTTTGCACCTAACACACAAGGACCCAAAGTGGCTTGGGTACCAAAATCTCATTAATTTGTTTTGTAGGTGTGTTTGAAGGGATCAAGTGTACTTTGGTACCTTGATAGTGGATGCTCCAAACATATGATCGGGGATGCATCAAAATTCCTTCAACTAAAACCCACGGAAGGAGGAAATGTTATTTTGGAGACAATAACAAAGGAAAGATTATCGGCATTGGATTGGTCGGTAAGGACGAATCCTCCTCCATTAAGCATATTCTGCTAGTTAAAGGTCTTAAACATAATCTCTTGAGCATAAGTCAATTATGTGACAAGGAAAATCTTGTATTGTTTGACTCCGAAGAATGCTTAGTTATCCGTCGTAGTGATTTCAAAATTATTCTTCGTGGTATTAGAATGGATAATATCTATATGGTTGATCTTTAAAATTCTTCATCAAGTTTTGTAAATTGCCTTATAAGTAAAGAAGACGACATGTGGTTATGGCATCGTAGAGTAGCTCATGTAAATATGAATCTTTTAAACAAACTAGTTTCACAAGATTTAGTAATTGGTCTTCCAAACATGAAATTTGAAAAAGATTCTATTTGTGATTCATGTCAAAAAGGGAAACAAACAAAAGCCTCTTTTAAATCCAACAATGTTGTTTCATCCACTAGACCCTTACAACTTCTACACATGGATGTTTTTGGTCCATCTCGTGTTGAAAGTCTTGGTGGAAATGCTTTCGTAATTGTTGATGACTACTCTAGATTCACATGGACGTTATTTCTTGCTCATAAAAGTGATGCCTTTCATGCTTTTAAAAGTTTTCTTAAACGTGTTCAAAATGAAAAAAACACCACCGTCACTTCCATAAGAAGTGATCATGGGGAAGAGTTGGATCATAATATCTTTGCGGATTTTTGTGACGAACTCGGTATTGAACATACCTTCTCGGCTCCACGTACACCACAACAGAATGGGGTGGTGGAACGTAAAAATTGATGTCTCGAAGAGATGGCTAGAACCATGCTCGATGAGGCTAAGATTTCCAAAAAGTTTTGGGTGGATGCCGTGAGTACCGCAAGCTATGTTTTAAACAGAGCTGTCATAAGACCGATACTCATAAAAACTCCCTATGAACTCTATTCGGGAAGGAAACCAAATCTTTCCCATCTTAGACTCTTTGGTTGTAAATGTTTTATTCACAACAACGGAAAAGATAACTTGGGAAAATTTGACGCGAAATCTGATGAAGGAATTTTTCTTGGTTACTCATCGCGTAGCAAAGCATATAGAGTTTTTAATAATAACCAAAACTGTTGAGGAATCTCCTCATGTAGTATTTTGTGAAAATGATGCTCGCTTGGCGAGAAAGGATTCTTGTGTTGATCTTGCAGATGCTTTAAAGAAAATCAATCTTCAAGACGAGGTACAAAAGGAGGATGCAAAGGAAGTTCAAGATGAAGTCATGGAACAACCTTCGGAAGAAGTACCATCACAAGAAGAAGAATCGATGATGTCTAAGGCTTGGAGGACGTCTAAAGACCATCCTCTTGACAAGGTAATTGGCAACATCGAGAAAGGGGTAAGTACACGAAATCTTCTTAAAGACACCGTAGGGCATATGGCTTTTGTTTCTCAAATAGAACCTAAAACCATTTCCGAAGCAATTGGGGATGAGCATTGGACCTTGGCAATGCAAGAGGAGCTTAACCAATTCAACCGTAATGATGTTTGGGAATTGGTGCCAAGACCCGATAATCACACCATAATTGGTACGAAATGGGTTTTTCGAAATAAATTAGATGAAAATGGTATAATCACTAGAAACAAAGCTAGGCTTGTTGCTAAGGGCTATAATCAAGAAGAAGGAATTGACTATGAAGAAACCTATGCACCCGTAGCACGCCTAGAAGCCATTCGTTTATTACTTGCTTTTTCATCCTCTATGAATTTCAAATTATTTCAAATGGATGTCAAAAGTGCCTTCATCAATGGGTTTATTCAAGAGGAAGTGTACGTTGAACAACCCCCGGGCTTTGCAGACTTTAAATCTCCCGATCACGTCTTCAAGCTTAAGAAAGCGCTATATGGACTTAAACAAGCTCCTCGAGCTTGGTACGAGCGCTTAAGAAAATTTCTTTTGGACAATGAGTTCGAAAGGGGGAAAGTCGACACTACACTGTTTATCAAAAATAAAAACAATGACATTCTATTAGTTCAAATTTATGTCGATGATATTATTTTTGGTGCTACTAATGATTTTCTATGCGAGGAATTCTCTAAGTTAATGACTAGCGAATTCGAAATGTCAATGATGGGTGAGCTAAACTTCTTCTTGGGGTTGCAAGTGAAACAAATGAAAGAAGGAACTTTCATTTGCCAATCCAAATATTGCAAGGAGTTGCTAAATCGTTTAGAAATGAGCAACTCCAAAGCAATGGCCACCCCGATGAGTACATATGACCACCTTGACAAAGATGAGAAAGGTAAGGAAGTAGACACCAAGAAGTATCGAGGTATGATCGGATCACTTCTCTATCTTACTGCTAGTAGACCGGACATCATGTTTAGCGTGTGTTTATGTGCTCGATATCAATCATGTCCGAAGGAGTCACACTTAACTACGGTAAAACGGATTATGAATTATCTTGTTGGAACAATAAATGTGGGACTATGGTATCCCAAAGATTCTTCATGCCAACTTGTTGGCTATTCCGATTCCGATTTTGCGGGTTGCAAATTGGACCGCAAGAGCACTAGTGGCACTTGCCATTTGCCCCGTAGCTCCTTAGTTTCTTGGTTTAGCAAGAAACAAGTTAGTGTTGCGTTATCCACAACCGAGGCTGAATATATAGCCGCGGGGAGTTTTTGTGCTCAAATCCTTTGGATGAAGCAACAACTCTCGGATTATGGTCTTAGTATTAATCATGTTCCTCTTCGATGTGACAATACTAGCGCCATAAGCTTGACGAAGAATCCTATTCTTCACTCAAGAACGAAACACATAGAAATTAGACATCACTTTATAAGAGATCACGTTCTCAAGGGTGATGTCGAAATTGAATTTGTTGAAACCAAAAATCAATTGGCCGACATCTTCACAAAGCCTTTAGAGAAAGAGTCCTTTTTCTGCATTCGTAGTGAACTCGGAATTCTTGACTCCACGATGATCTAATTCATGCATTGCATTTTTCTTTAAATAATTACTAACTTGAGCGTCGGAGGCGCCTAATTCCTGTTTGCAGGTATCACCCCAAAGACAGGGGGAATTTTCGGGCACTGATAACAAATAATCGATTATTGACTAAGAACAATCGATTATTTCTAACGTCTCGGTTTGTAGGAATTTGGCAATAATCGATTATCATATATCGCTAATCGATTAAGTTGAGATTCAGTGTTTCAGGTTTCATAATAACCGATTATTTAGTACTGCATAATCGATTACCTTTTATCGTCTCGGCTTTTCATCATATCACTGAACTGAAATAATCGATTATCATGTTAACCAAAATCGATTATTCCCCGAGCCCGAACCCTCATAATACTTCTGTCTTCAAATAATCGATTATCTCCTATCGCATAATCGATTTCTTCTCTGACTACAATTCAAAATATTGGAAATAATTGATTATTCAGCCTCCATAATCGATTACCAACGGTCAGTATTCAAGTTTTTGTTACCGTTCATGACCGTTTGGCTTAATAAATCTGCAGCTTTTTGCTCCATAAATGCCTCACTTGTTCAATTCTATAAATAGGTGTTTTCATCCTTCAAATTTCTCACTTCAATCTCACTCTTAGCTCCAAACAATCTTTCAAAGCCTTCAAACTTTTGAAACAGCTCATATTTCTTCATACTAATGGCAAGTAAGCACTCTAAACGCTCTCGTTCCGGCAAACAGATTGCCTCCTCTTCCGCCGCTCCTCCACCCGTTTTCCACTATTAAGACGGCTCTTATTTGCGTCTTGATACTCAACCCGAACTTCTTCGATTCATTGAAAAATTTGAGAATCGAGAAATCCTTCCGCCTCTTTTCTCAACTACTCGATATCTTCGAAATAGCGCACCCCCATCAACAGAAAATATTCTTATACAAAGCCAACTCATTGACTTTCTATATCTTCAAACTCCTTACATTCACCCTGCTCTAATCCGTGCCTTCTGTTCAAATCTACAGAAGGACGAAGATGGTGACCTTGTCTCTAGCATCAATGGAGTTCCAATTTTTGTAAATGAGGAAAACTTGCAATTCCTCACTAACCTTCCACGAAATGGTGAAGACATTTCTCTCTACACTAGAGAAGTAGGCGCTTTATTTGATGAACAACTTCTTTTCCACCAAATTGGAATTGACGACTGTCCGGAGAATCGTCGCCCAACTATTACGCACATGCTCCCAGAAAATGGTCTAATATTCTATTTCATCACCCGAGTTCTCAAACCCCGAAAATTCAATCATACCACTCTCTCTCATGAGGATTCAAAACTCTTACATGCAATTATCACCGGGGCTCGCATCAATTGGTGCCAGTTCGTCATGACTTACATGTATGATGGAATTGGGGACGATAAGCCACTCCCATATGCTTTTGTCATAATGGATATTTTTGAAGCCTTCGGTATCGACACCTCCGTCGGTCCTCACAAAAAGGCAACAAAGCATTGGGAAATTCAAGAATCTTCATTTCCCAATATTGGTGAACATCCTCCTCCTCTTCCTACTCAAATACGTCGTCCTCAAGCTCCTACTCTTCAAACCATTTCAGACCAACTTGCTTCTTTGTCAACCTCAGTGGCTCGTATTGATCAAAACGTCACTCGTTTGACTTATGAGCTTCATGGGTACTTTGATCATGTCAACTATCCATATGCCCAAATTGTTCTTTCGGATGGAGTGCCGGATGCCGATCCGGATGTTAATGATGACAATGAATAATAAATTTTTTATTATGTATCGTTTGAAATATATTCTGTCTATTTTTTGCTTTCTCATGTATGTTTAATATTTTTAATTAAAGTTCATTATTTTTGCTAATGTCAAAAGGGGGAAGAATAAGGGCTATACACACTAATTCATATTGGCATAAATTAAGGGGGAACTCATAAATTGAGGGGGAACTTATACTTATCTTATGCATATCCCGATATTGGTTTGCCATTATCAAAAAGGGGAAATTGTTGAAACACGTTCTCAAGTCGCTAAAACTAAACGTGTGTTCATTTCTGTAGGTTTTGATAAATGACAAACCGACGCGCATGGAACATTGACATATGCCAAAGTTCAAGAACATGAGAAACAAAGAGCAAGATCAAGAATATCAACAAAGTTATAAATGAGTCACTTTATAGTTTGATCTTGATCCGACAACTTATTCAAGTCTTGGCTTCTCTCGTAAAATCATTTTCATGCATCGTTGAGTTAAACCAATATGATTTTCAAACATTTTCATTTTAGCCAAAATGATTTTCAAACATGTTTTTCAAAACTGGACATAAATAATCGATTATGTATTTCTTATAATCGGTTATGTTAAGACAGTGTTAACCGAAATTTTGCAAAAGAACAAAATAATCGATTATGTCTTTTCTGATAATCAATTATGTTAAGACAGTGTAAACCGGATTTTACAAAACGGAAAAATAATCGATTATGTTTTTCTTGATAATCGATTATGTCCAGACAGTGTATAACTGGAATTTTCAATACAGCAAAATAATCGAATATGTCTTTTAGGTAATCGATTATGTTAAGACCGTTGCCAAAGTATTTTTATAACGCTGAAATATAATCGATTATACACAAGGCAATAATCGATTATGCTTGCACAGAATCTGCATCCGATTTTTTAACGTTAACAGATAATCGATTATGCAACTTGGATAATTGATTATTCTGCTTAAAATCCGCATATGATTTTTGAACGATCTGCAGATAATCGATTATGCAAGCACAAAATCAGCAATTAGTGATTGGCAATTAAGCAACGGTCTTGGTGACTTTGAGCACTATAAATACACCTCAAAATCACTCTTTTAAGTACAACAACTGATTACATTCTTGCTTAAGCTTACATACTCTCATATCAATCATTTTATTTTCATTTCATAGCTTTTTGAGAGCCAAACTCTTGACTAAGTTGTTGTGTTCTTGAGCGTATTGTTTTTACTCATATCTACTCTATAAAGAGAGTCTTGTCTTGAGTGCTAAGTGTTTGTACACACTTGAAGGGATATTCTAATCCCTTGTTGTAAGAAGGAAAGGTAGTTCCTTGGTTTGAAGTCTTGAGGTGCGGTATCCTCGAGCATGTTGAAGTCTTATAGAGTGTATATCTACGAGCAAGTGTAACGGTTTGTTAAGCACCCGTAAGCTTAGCGAAGTTAGTGTAAAACTCGAGAGAGTCTCTCGGGAACTGGACTAACCACACGTTGTGGTGAACCAGGATAAGTTCGGTGTGTTCTCTCCTTATCATTTAATTACTGCACTTACGTTATTCCTGCAATTTTAATTCCGCAAATTTACATTGTTTTTTATTATAGTGCTATTCACCCCCCCTCTAGCGTTAAGCGTATATTCTAACAGTATGTTATCCCTACCTATTTTGAGTTAAATACATCAATTATGTATGGATTTTAGCATGGAAATTAGTATAAAAATTGAGGTCTGGGTGGAAAACCTAGAAAATTATATTCTTGGATTTGGACCACGATTTTGGATATGGAATTTAGAGAAAATCATATAATTGAGTTCGTGAGTTTGTGAGTTCTTGGGTATAGTTTATCTTCAAAAAATTTCGGATTCCTGCCACGTGGGCCCGAGGGCATTTTTGTCAACTTTTCATTTGGGGTTAAGCATTGATATATATTAGGTCGTAAAGTATAAATGACTGCATGTAAATGGATTGGTATGACCATTGGCTAGCTTTGGAGTATTGTGTATTAGTTCGAGCTTTCAAAAAGATGTGGAGTGCCAGCTATGATTCTTCAGAGCGAGGTGAGTCTCCTTTCTAATCTTGTGAGGGGGAAATTACCCCCAAAGGTGAGTTAAACTAGTTATGTGCTCTTATTTGTGGGGGCTACGTACGCACGAGGTGACCAGAGTCCGTGCGTCACTACTATTATGCTATTGTCCGGGTAGTCTAGGATCCAAAAACATGTTATACTTGGATTAATTGCGAACCCATTGATAGCTTGAATTTTTTAAATCATATTAAATTTATAAACGGATTTCAAAAAAAAGACTTAAACTTTGTTTTCTCAAATTATTAAAGAGAATTGACGTTTCTTGGATATTTTCTCCATATTGACTATTTGACTGATTGTCTATCTGCGTATGTTTATTTTGGAACGCCTCAGAAGATTAATAGATGTATCTATAGACGCGTCGTCGGCCCTCGACAAATGCACATTTATTTCTATTGGATCGGGCCGTCGCCACGTAAAATTTGCACATGATAGTATTGCTACCTAGACTCATTCGAGTTGTTTTATGCCACACTATGGCTTGAGATTTATACTGTTAATAATAACAAGAAGTCTAAGGAAACTTTCCATGAAAGAATTATGTATTTACTTGTTCCCTCTATCTTGATTAGAAATAACTTTATAAAATAAATTCACTGTTTAATATATTTATTAAATATAAATAATCATTACACTGCTAGTGAGTGTCAAGGTTGACCATCTCGTCTCTACCCCTCCGGGATTAGGCGGAACACTCATTGGGTACACACTGTTTTTGTACTCATACCATACTTACTGTGCATTTTGTTGCACATGTATATGTGACTCCAGCGGTCTGCTAGGCATAGCAGCATGGATGATTCGGGGACTAGGTGAGTTGCATCATTTGAGGCGGCCGCAGCTAGAGTAGTCCCTTCCTTTGAACTATATTTACTTTCCGTCTCATTGTATTCCGGGCAGATGTTGTATTTTTATTCTCTTATCAGTAGATGCCTATGCACTTGTGACCCCGGGTTCTGGGATGGTTTGAAATATTGTGTTGCTAGCTTAACTTTTAAATTTAGTTGGAAAATCCATATTCTTTAAAGTTTTCTAAATATGGAAGAAAATCCAGTATTTCAAAATTGTTAAAATGAGATTTGATTAAGTAATTGAGTTGGCTTGCCTGAAAGCGGTGTCCGGCGCCATCGCGACCCTTAGTGGATTTTAAGTCGTGACAACGTGGTATCAGAGCGCTAGGTTCTTGTCGGTCTCATGAGTCATGAGCAAGTTTAGTAAAAGTCTCGCGGATCGGTACAGAGATGTCTGTACATATCCTCAGGAGGCTACATGGATGTTAGGAGTACTTCCCTTCTTGATTTCCTTATCGTGAGGTTCAATTCCTTTGAGGCTTATGCCTTTGATTCCTTTCTACTCAATCTTACGCGTCGCGAGCACTTTCTAGAAATCAAGAATTTGAAGAATTGAATGGCACAACAAATGTGGTGCGGGATGATTTTTTCCTGTATAGTTGATCAGACTATTATAGTCTCTTTATGGAAGGGTAAACTATTATTCAGCTCAGTAACAAGACTTCTAAGAGCCTTGAGGCTAGGCACAAGTTGCCATGATGCTTATGAGTTATTATTCCGCTGTGTTGTTATGATGTTAGGATGTTTGCCCACGTGTCGGGGCAGTTGATGAATTGAAGGGACGTTTTCTCAACTTGTAATCAAGGGATTCAGTATTTTATTCCCAGCAAGGGAAAAAGACAGTCGGACTAGAGATGGTCGGTTTTTGGTTGGTGGAAGTAATGAGACCTGATATATGCAAGCGTGGTGGAGCTTTTCTTCTATGATGTGGTGGTCCTAATGAGACGTACCAAGTTTGTCAATGTTATCATCTAGTACGATTCGCCTTTATGGTAGGATATTGTGGAATAGTATTGGAGATACAATGTCACGACCCTAGTTCACCACTCGTGAACTAGTCATGACGGCAGCTAGTCTTTGCAACTAGGTAAGCCTGACACATCTCCTTACGATAAACGATAAATAAAACATAAGTAGCATAAGATAATGTATAGAGTGACACATACATGTCGACTCAACATAATGTAAAAATCTCCAAGACCCGGAAACCCACGGGCAACACAGGCTAAGAGTAAAGTATAACATACGGATCTAACATCAAGGATTGTCTAACACAAATGAGTATATGAATGAAACCACTAGCTAAAGGGAGAATAGAAGGAGACTCTTCGGCTCTGCGGACGCGGCATATGCATACCTCAAATCTCCGAGTATAGCTCCTAAACTTATTGATAGCGCGTCCGAGCAGAAGTACCTGGATCTGCACAAGGAAAGTGTGCAGAAGAGTAGCATGAGTACACCACAGCGGTACTCAGTAAGTACAAAGCCTTACATCGATGGAGAAGTGATGAGGAATGTCGAGGCCCTACTGAGACGAACATAAGAAATAATGTAAAAATATATAAATAGTATATAATGAAGTAAATCACGAATATCTAACAAGACAGAAATGAAAACAGAATGGCTACAAGTACAGACTACGAACACAAGGCAAATTAGTCAAATGTCAGGATCTCTACATGAGCTCCGGGAATTGAACCCACAGTCCATTCATACCAATATCAGAGAATCTCCTGGGAATCGAACCCCTAGTCCATCACATCTATATTAGAGGGTCTACGGGAATTGAACCCGCAGTCCTTCATGCCAATAACAGAGGATCTCTATGAAGTTAACACGTAGTCGGTTATAGCAATAACAGAGGATCTCTAGGAATTGAACCCGCAGTCCTTTGTACAAATAACAGAGGATCTCTACGAATTGAACCTGCACCTTTATACCAATAACAGAGAATCTCTAGGAATTGAAGCCGCAGTGCTTTATACCAATAACATTGGATCTCCAGGAATTGAACACGCAGTCCGTCATATCAATATTATAGGATCCCCCGGGAATTGAACCCCTATTCTATCATGCCAAAATCATAGGATCTACCGGAAATCGAACCCGTAGTCCAACATACAAATAATATAGGATCTCCAGGAATTGAACCCACACTCCCAAAAATAAATACACCACAAGAAATTACTATTTAACGGAAAGGAAGCAAAATGCGAACAACAAGTAAAGTTGAGAATCTAACATGCTTCGTAGCAAAGGCAAATATGGAAATTTAATCAAATAGAGCAAATAAATTACTAACATGCTTTCCCTAAGTCAAACAAGTGAAGTTTCATTTTTAACAATTAAATATGGGAAGAAAATACAGGCTAAACAAGCCAAGTAAGGTGAATTTCTAACAACTAGCACAAATAAATGCCCCTCACCTCGCGCACAAGGCTTTTAAACAATGACAAAGATAACCTAAGGGGAGAGGTCACCACACAAGGTTACACAAGCCACTTACCTCGAATTAGTATAAAACCGCTAAGAAACGATGCCCTTTCCCAGAGTATCCGACTCTAAGTTGCCCAAATCTTTTCAAACCAATTACATACTATAAATAACATCGCAAGTAACTAGTTCCACTATTAAAATTAAAGCTAAGGCGTGAAAATAGGTAAAATAACAAAAATACCCCTTAGGATAACGTCTCGGAATCGAATAAAATTTACATTTCCAGAAATCTTGTACTCTCACGAGTCTAACCATACCAAATTTATCCAATTCCGACACCATTTGGTCCTTCAAATCTTCATTTTATATTTTTGAAAGATTCCACAATTTTCTTCCCAAATTCCATCTCAAATCACTAATTGAATGATGAATTTAATGGTATATTCATGTTCTAGCCAAATCTGAGTTAGAATTACTTACCCCGATGAATTTCTTGAAAAACCTTCAAAAAATTGCCGAAATCCAAGCTCTATTGGTCAAAATATCAAATAAAACTCAAAACCTCGTATATATAGGGTACCCCTCGGATTTCGACAACACTGACCGCACAAAAATGGACGAGGTGCACGCCCAGGGAGTGCTGACCGCACAAAAATGGTCGCGGCCGCGCAACAATTTGACTGTAGTGAAATGCTTCACTATTTTGGCCATAACTTTTATCTACAGATGTTCAAATTCGTATTATAATATGTTTCTGAAAACTATATGCAAAGCTATCTAACTTTCATTTTTGAATCAACCCCAAATTCCTTGTGGGTCAAAGGATACGAAAATCCGAATTAGGACCAGCAACCTGCAGACTTCAAACCTGCGCGGACCACGTGGGATGACCGCGCCCAGCGCTAGGCCAGCACGCCCCGCACGAAAAGGATCGTGGTCCGCGCCCCAATGACTGCCCCTTCTATTTTCTAAGTTCTAGGGTATCCGTACTCGCCCAAAACTCACCCGAGGTCCCCCGGACCTCAACCAAAAGTACCAACGCATCGTAATACATTATGCAAACTTGTTCCAATCATCAAAACACCTCGACCAAGACTAAAATCATCGAATTACATCAACTTCAAGCCTAAGTTCATTCAGAAACTGAAAAACACACATTTGATAAAAAATCCGACCAAAACATGTCCGAGTGACTTGATGTTTTTCACGCACGTCCCAAATGACATGAAGTTGCTACAAAAACTTCCGGAATCCCATTCGGACCCTCGGATCAAAAATTCACTATCGGACCGGAAACTTCAAAATTTCAACTTCCGGCATTTCTAGCCTAAATGAGATACGGACATCCAAAATACATTCCGAATACGCTTCCAACCCCAAAATCACCTAATGGAGCCAACGGAAGCATTGGTTTTTCATTTCGAGGTTGTCTTGACAGTTCTGATGACTGACCATTTCCTATCACGTATGCTCTCGTTTAGGGACTAAGTGTCCCAAAACACTCCGAATTCTATTACCGAACATCCTGGAAAAACAAAATAGCAGAAATAAACTTAGGGGAAGCAGTTAATGCGAAAACGTGGCATAAATTCCAAAGACGACCGGCTGGGTTGTCACATCCTTTTACACTCAAACATTCGATCATCCTCGAACGAGCATAGAGAACATACCTGAAGTAGGAAAAAGATGAGGGTATCGACTGCGCATGTCCCGCTTGGTCTCCCAGGTCTCCTCCTCGGCCGGCTGACCCCGCCACTGAACCGTTGCTGAAGCTATGTCTTTTGACCTGAGCCTTCGGACTTGCCTGTCTAATATTGCCACTAGCTCCTCAACATAGGACAAATCATTGTCCAACTTGACTGAAGTGAACTCCAACACGTGAGACGGGTCATTATGATACCCCCGAAGCATCGAGACATGAAATACTGGATGAACCCCGGCCAAACTAGGAGGTAAAGCAAGCTTATAAGAAACCTTCCCAACCTGCTTCAAAATCTCAAATGGACTAATGAACCTCGAGCTCAACTTTCCTTTCTTTCCAAGCCTCATGACGCCTTTCATAGGTGAGACCCGAAGCAAAAACCCGCTCACCAACCATAAAGGAAACGTCACGAACCTTTCGGTCCGCATAACTCTTCTGTCTGGACTGGGCCGCACGGAATTTGTCCTGAATCACCTTAACCTTCTGAACCGCATCCTGAACCAAATCAGCACCCAATAACCTGCCTTGCCCGTATCGAACCAACCCACCGGGACCTGCATCTCCTACCATATAAGGCCTAATAAGGCTCCATCTGAATATTGGACTGATAACTGTTGTTGTATACAAACTCAGCCAGTGGCAAGAACTGATTCCAAGACCCTGTAAACTCAATCGTGCACTCACGGAGCATATGCTCAAGAATCTAAATAGTACGCTCAGAATGTCTGTCCGTCTGAGGGTGAAAAGCTCTACTCATGGTCACCCGGGTAGAGAACTCATGCTGTACGGCTCTCCAGAACTGTGATGTAAACATTGAACCCCTATCTGAGATGATAGATACTGGAATTCCATGCAGACGAACGATCTCCCTGATATAAATCCCTGCTAACCGCTCCCCTGAGTAAGAAATGCACACTGGAATGAAATGAGCGGACTGGTCAACCGATCCACAAAAACCCAAATAGAATCAAATTTCCTCGCTGTTAGAGGTAGACCAGTCACAAAATCCATAGTGATATTCTCCCATTTCCACTCCGGAATCTCCTCTGCTGGAGTAACCCTCCCGGTCTCTGATGCTCAGCCTTTACCTGGTGACAGTTGAGACATCTAGCTACAAACTCTACTATGTTCTTCTTCATCCGCCTACACCAATAATGCTGCATCAGATCCTGATACATTTTCGTGGCACCCGGGTGGATGAAATACTGCGAGCTATGGGCCTCAATCATTATCAACTCCCGAATATCATCAACATCGGGCACACAGATCCGCCCCTGCAACCTCAACACCCCGTCGTCTCCAATAGTAATATCCTTAGCATTGCCATGCTGAACTGTGTCCATGCGAACAAGTAAATGAGGGTCATATTCAGCCACTGCCTGACACGATCAAACAATGAAGACCGAGGAACCACACATGCTAGAACCCGACTGGGATCCGAAAGGTCCAATCTCACTAACTGACTGGCTAAGGCTTGGACATCCATCGCCATAGGTCTCTCTGAAGTTGGTAAATATGCCAAATCCCCAAACTCTCCACCCGACGACTCAAGGCATCGGCTAACACATTGGCCTTGCCCGAGTGATAAAGAATAGTAATATCATAGTCCTTCAGTAGCTCCAACCATATCCTTAGGCGCAAGTTCAGATCCTTTTGCTTGAACAAGTGCTGCAAACTCCGATGATCCTTGTAAATCTCGCAAGGCACGCCATACAAGTAATGATGCCAAATCTTCAAGGCGTGAACAATAGCAGCTAACTCAAGGTCATGGACAAGATAGTTCTTCTCATGCACCTTCAACCGTCTGGACACGTAGGCAATCACCCTACCGTACTGCATCAAACCGCTCTAAGTCCAACTCGTGAGGCATCACAATATACTATATAGGACCCCAAACCCGTATGAAAAATTAGAATAGGGGTTAAAGTCAAAGCCGTATTGAGCTTTTGGAAGCTCGCCTCACACTCGTCTGACCACTGAAAAGGAGCACCCTTCTGGGTCAACCTAGTCATAGAGGCTGCAATCAACGAGGACCTCTCCAAAAAACAACGGTAATACCCCACCAAGCCAAGGAAACTGCGGATCTCTATAGCTGAAGAGGGCATGGGCCAACCCTACACGCCCTCAACCTTCTTCGGATCTACCCGAATGCCCTCACACGATACCAAGTGGCCTAGGAATGCCATAGAACTCAACAAAACTCACATTTTGAAACTTTGCATATAATCTTTTTTCCTCAGTGTCTGAAACACTGTCCTCAGGTGCTGCTCATGTTCTTCCCGGCTCTGGAAGTATACAAGAATATCATCAATGAAAACAATGACAAATGAGTCGAGATGGGGCCTGAATACACTGTGCATCAAATGCATATAAACTGCTGGGGCATTGGTAAACCCAAATGACATGACAAGGAACTCGTAATGACCATATCTAGTCCTGAAAGCAGTCTTCACGATATTCAGCTAATAAATCTATAGCTGGTGATAGCCTGAGCGCAAATCAATCTTGGAAAACACCTGTACGCCCTGAAACTGGTCAAATAGATCATCAATACGAGGCAAAGGATATAGGTTCTTCACTGTAACTTTGTTCAACTGACGATAATTAATACATATGCGCATAGAACCATCCTTTTTTTTTCACAAACAAGACAGGAGCACCCCATGGTTAAACACTAGGTAGAATAAAACCCTTATCAAGCAATTCCTGTAAGTGGTCCTTCAACTCCTTCAACTCAGGAGGAGCCATATGGTACCGAGGAATAGATATGGGCTGAGTGCCCGGCAACAAATCAATACCAAAATCGATGTCTCGATCAGGCAGCATGCCCGAAAGATCAGCTAGGAACACATCGGGAAAATCCCCTACTACAAGAACAGAGTCAACAGAAGGGGTATCAACACTGACATCTCGCACATAGGCGCACCCATTTTCAACCATTCGTTGAGCTTTAAGAAAGGAAATAACTCTACTGGGAGTGTGATCAAAAGTACCACTCCACTCAATACGTGGAATACCTGGCATATCCAGCGTCACGGTCTCAGCGTGGCAATCAAGAATAGCATAACGGGGCGACAACCAATCCATGCCAAAGATAATATCAAAATCAACCATATCGAGTAATAAAAGATCTTCCTTGGTCTCAAAACCACGAATAGTAACCAAACATGACCGATATACGCGGTCTACAACAAGGGAATCTCCCACGGGAGTAAGAACATAAACAGGAGAGCCAAAGGTCTATCAGACTGTACCCAAATGCGGAGCAAAATAAGATGACACATAAGAATAAGTGAAGACTAGGTCAAATAGAATCGGCACGCCTCTATAAAAAACAATAAAAATACTTGAGGTGACAGAATTGGAGACAACTCCCTCAGTACGGGTGGGTGCGGTTGCATCTGGGGCTGTACGTATGGCCGGAGAACCATCCGAGGCACGCTGTAGCTGAGACGTCTGAGAAGGCATACCCCTCCCAAGTCTGGGACATCCCCTAACCATATGGAGTGTGTCACCACACTCAAAGCAACTTCGTGACTGACGTGGTAGTTGGAACTGTGCGGTTCGGGTACTCCAAGACCCTTGAACACCCAAAACTCTGTGGAAACTCCGAGGCGCAAACTGATTTGGTTGACCCACAAAGCCTCTACCATGACGGACCCTGCCTCCAAAATAAAGACAATTATATCTCCCCGGGCCACGAGGTCTACTCACTCCTGTATACTCTCCCTCCTGACCTCGTCTGTCCTCTACTTGGCGAGAGGTCCTCACTATCCGATGCACTGGAACCACAGACTGTGCTTGCATGAAACCTGAACCCTGGCTAATGGGAACTCACTACTCTCGAGTGGGGCGGCGGGAGTCTGGGTCCTTTCCCCGATCTGTGAAGTAGTCGGCACAACATCAGTCCCGCCTGGATCAATGTACCAAACATGCTCAGGAACAATGCCAATGCCTCGTAAACAGCAGGAGTAGTGGTGGCTGTGGGCGTCTCTGGTGCCTGAGTCCCGACTGGGTCCTCTAGGGACACTTCGGCGGCTGCTCACGCAAGTGCTCTGGCTGCACCCTGCGCACGTCCATGACCCCTATCCCGGCCCCTGCCTCTAGGTGTCGTAGGAGAGGGTACGTGTGCCTGATCTTCTCGAGTAGCACGTGTCCTCACCATCTGCGAGAGAATAGGAAGAAGAAGTTTAGAATCGTGTTACTAAAATTCTCCCACGACAGGGAAGTCAAATGAAGTGAAGATGTTTCCTAAATAGTTACATAGCCTCTCGTAGATAAGTACAAATGTCTCCGTACCGATCAGCGAGACTCTAATTAATCGGCCCATGTCCCGTGACTCCTAGGAACATAGAGATCTGATACCAACTTGTCACGACCCTAGTTCACCACTCGTGAAACTGTCATGACGGCACCCAGTCTTTGCGACTAGTTAAGCTCGACATATCAGGGAAATTCAACAATCCTTACGATAAACGATAAATAAAACATAAATAACATAATATAATGTATGGAGTGCCCCCTGGCACATACATGTCGACTCAAAATAACGTAAAAATCTCCAAGACCTAGAAACCCACGGGCAACACAGGCTAAGAGTAAAGTACAACATACGGCTCTAACATCTAGGAGTGTCTACAACAACTGAGTATATGAATGAAACCACTAGCTAAAAGGAGACTAGAAGGAGACTCTTCGTCTCTGCAGACGCGGCAGATGCATACCTCAAATCTCCTAGCATAGCTCATAAACTTACTGATAGCGCGTCCGATCAGAAGTACCTGGATCTGCACAAGAAAAGTGTGCAGAAGAGTAGCACGAGTACATCACAACGGTACGCAGTAAGTGCCAGGCCTAACCTCGATGGAGCAGTGACGAGGAAGGTCAAGGCCCTACTGAGACGAACATAAGAAATAATGTAAAAATATATAAATCGTAGATAATGAAGTAAATCCCGAATATCTAACAAGACATAAATTAAAATAGAACGACTACACGTACATACTACGAACACAAGGCAAATTACTCAAATGTCAGGATCTCTACATGGATCTCTGGGAATTGAACCCGCAGTCCATTTTGTACAAATATCGTAGGATCTCCTGGGAATCGAACCCGTAGTCCATCACATGAATAACAGAGGATCTACGGGAATTGGACCCGCAGTCCTTCATGCCAATATCAGAGGATCTCTAGAAAATGAACCCATAGTCCTTTATAGCAATAACATAGGATCTCCAGGAATTGAACCCGCAGTCCTTTATACAAATAACATAGGATCTCCGCGAATGGAACCCGCAGTCCTTTATGTATATAACAGAGGATCTCCGGAAATTGAACCCGCAGTACTTTATACAAATAACATAGGATCTCCAAGAATTGAACCCGCAGTCCGTCATATAAATATTAGAGCGTCTCCCGAGAATTGAACCCGTAGTCTGTCATGCCAAAATCAGAGGATCTCCCGGGAATCAAATCCGTAGTCCAACATACCAATAATAAAGGATCTCAAGGAAGCCAAATGCGAACAACAAGTAAAGTCGAGAATCTAACATGCTTCGTAAAAAAGACAATTATGGCAATTTAGTCAAATAGAGAAAATAAATTACTAACATGCTTTCCCTAAGTCAAAACAAGTGAAGTTTAATTTTTATCAATTAAATATGGGAAGAAAACACAGTCAAAATAAGCAAAGTAAGGTGAATTTCCAACAACTAGCACAAGTACACACCCCTCACCTCGCGCACAAGGCTTTTAAACAATGACAAAGATATCCTAAGGGGAAATGTCCCCACACAAGGTTAGACAAGCCACTTACCTCGAATTGGTATAATATCGCTAAGAAACAATGCCCTTGCCGCGGGTATCCGACTTCGAGTTGCCCAAATCTATCCAAACCAATTACATACTGTAAATAACATCGCAAGTAACTAGTTCCACTAATAAAATTAAAGCTAAGGCGGGAAATAGGTAAAATGACAAAAATACCCCTCAGGCCAACGTCTCAGAATCAAATATAATTTACATTTCCAGAAACTTCGTACTCTCACGAGTCTAACCATACCAAATTTATCCAATTCCGACACCATTTGGTCTTTCAAATATTTATTTTATATTTTTGAAAGATTCCACAATTTTCCTCCCAAATTCCACCTCAAATCACTAATTGAATGATGAATTTAATGGTATATTCATGTATTCTAGCCATATCTGAGTTAGAATCACTTAACCTGATGAATTTCTTGAAAAACATTCGAAAAATCACCAAAATCCGAGCTCTATAGGTCAAAATACCAAATAAAACTCAAAACCTCATATTTTTAGGGTACCCCCCGGATTCCGACAGTGTTAACCGCACAAAAATGGCCGAGGTCCAAGCCCAGGGAGTGCTGACCGCACAAAAATGGTCGCGGCCGCGCAACAATTTGACTGCATTGACAGCCTTCACTATTTTGCCCATAACTTTTTCACAGATGTCCAAATGCCTATAATAATAAGTTTCTGAAAACTCGATTCAAAGCTCTACAACTTTCATTTTTTAATCTACCCAAAACTCCTTGTAGATCAAAAGATACGAGCTTCCGAAGTAGGACCAGCAACCTGCAGACTTCAAACCTGCACCTGCGTGGGATGACCATGCCCAGCGCTAGGCCAGCGCACCCCGCACTAAAAGGACCGCGGTCCGCGCCCCAATGACTGCCCCTTCCATTTTCTATGTTCCGGGGTGTCCGTGCTCGCTCAAAACTCACTTGAAATACACCCGAGGCCCTCGGACCTCAACCAAAAGTTCCAACGTATCCTAAGACATTATGAAAACTTCCAATCGTCAAAACACCTCGACCAACACTAAAATCATCGAACTACCTCAACTTCAAGCATATGTTCCTTTAGAAACTTCAAAACAAACATTTGATCAAAAACCCGACCAAAACATATCCGAATGACTTGAAATTTTGCACCCATGTCCCAAATCACATGACGGTGCTGCAACAACTTACGAAATTCGGTTCCGACCCTCGGATAAAAAATTCACTATCGGACCGGAAACTTCAAAATTCAAACTTACGTCATTTCTAGCCTAAATGAGATACGAACTTCCAAAATACATTCCGAATACGCTCCCAACTCCAAGATCCCCTAACGGATCTAACGGAACCATCACTTTTGCATTCTGAGGTCGTCTGGAACTGTTTTGATTACGGACCATTTTCCAACAATTAATCTCTCGTTTAGGGACTAAGTGTCCCAAAACACTCCTAATTCTATTACCGAACATCACAACAAACCAAATAGTAGAAATAAACTTAGGGGAAGCAGTTAATGGGGAAACATGGCATAAATTCCAAAGAACACCGGCCGGTTCGTCACATACAACTATTATATATCGCATGGTGCAGTGGTTTAAGATAGAATGAGAAGTTTTAATGTTGATGGATCAATAACGATGGCCTTTGGAATGGTTCTAAAGTTATCAGCAATGGTGGATTCAAGTGCCACAAAGATAGATTTCATTTAAGGAAACATTTGAGCAGCAAAGTATGAGGAAGGGCATGTGGGAAGTGTCATGCTGTGTTTAAAATTTCTAGAAGGACAAGTATGAGAAGTAAGGTCGAGTGACCGATTAAGGAGATGAGTTCTGCCAAAGTGGGAGAGTGGCGAGGGTTGCATATGGGCTTGGTATAGGAAGACTACGCTCCTTAAGGAGAGTTCGGATCAAATTGGGGATTCTAATGATTGTTGATTGAAGCCTGTGAGTATGATGTGAAGAATGGATATTATGCAGCAGAAGATTGATATAGCGGAAATAAGCTGTTTGAAATGGACAAGGGTGCAGCATAACGCTGAAATTTGAAGGATGTTGCCGCACATTTAATGGAAGTTCGCGAGGGGCAAATGGACTCTTGTAGCTAGAAGGTGAGCTTGGACTCAAGATGGCCTATTGGTGTCGTAGTGAATGTACCTCGTGCAGTGGCATGGGAAGATGTCGGGAGGTGATTTCCCTAGATGGGTTATTCCCCGTGAGCAGCTTTGTGGTCGCCTGGTTGGTGCAGCTTCTGCAAGGGATTATATTGGTTGTGCAACAAGGAGATTGGTCGTGCTAATGTGGATGATGATTCAGAATATGGAAGATGGGGATTTACAGAAAGATTCCGAGAAATTAGATAATTTATGGCGCAAGGTTATGTCGATAAGAGGTAAAAATATCGGGAGAACTTAAGAATTATGAAATGGCTTCAAGCTAAGTGGGAGAGTCCCGCCACCTCAGATTGGGTTGTATGATTAACTACTTACGTAATTTCTGGTTATCAGCGTATTTATGGATTATTTCAGCTACAAGAAAAGACAATAGTGGTAATTCGAGCAAATGAATTTTTGGAGGCTTGCGATGGTTTGCCTTATTGGCTTATGTTCGAACTTGGAAAAAGAATCAAGGATTTATGCCTCATATAGATGCAGGCTTCAGAGGATGTAATTTTGCCAAGTGCTGCATCGGGAGGGAATTCATGTGTTATAAAGATTAATAGAGTGGATTATGTTCGGGACCTAGTAGAAGTGGGTGACTCTCAATAATGGTCCTAGTGAATTCAGAAGATAAAGCGTGGTGCCCAATGATTTCGAGCCTATGAGTACAGTTAAGAATCAAGCTTTGTAGTATCTTATGAGAAGGTGCCCAGAATGTTCTAAGGTATTTTGACTTGTTGTGTAGCATTTGAGTAATATGTATAGTTGTGAGAATTGAGATAGCGTAGTCTCGTAATTCAAGGTCACTCGGGGCAAGTGTAGATGGATTGTGTTATGCGTTGAATGAAGAAGTATTATTTCTAAGGAAATCAAGGATAAAGTGGAAGTAAGTAGTATGATTAGCCATGGTTAACTTGGCATATTTGTAGTGGTGATCAGTTCATCCAGTGTGATCAATTCATGCATGTGATTTGAAGCAGTGCGTGTAATGCTTGTCGGCCGCACTGATTGATGCTATTCAGAAGCATTCTTATGTTATGGCATGTTACAAGTAGGTAGATCTCGGAAGTGTTGTGGTGTCTTGGACCACAACTTAGAGGTTGGCATATTCGATGGTTATGAGAATTCGCTTGTATGTTGCAATAGTTCTACTAAAGTGAGTTAAATGAAAAGTTTAATATGATGAAGTGTTAGTCCATCAACAGTTCGAGAGTTGCGATGGAAATCGTGTCTATCATATATTGGTACGTTGGGTGCAGTGAGTGGTATGGAATTTGAAGTGAGAACCAAGGTTGTAGTTTGGGAAATGACTGTGATGTCACGAGCTCGGATGGGCAGGAAAGGAGTTTTAGTGTTTTGAGTAAGATTGGTATTGTCGTTAGTATCACCTGAGATCGGTGTTTGGTGAGAAAGTCTTTGCATCATGGTTATGGATTCTTGATTGCTTTTCAACATTAGTGAAACCGGTGGTTTGAATGTGCAGACCCGTTAATTAGTTCGGAAGATTGTGGGAGCTTGTTCCACCGGAAGATTGTATAAGTGTGACATGTAGTCACTTAATTGAGTAAGAGATTTAAACCAAGTATGAGGATTTTTGTAATATCATTAATTTGAGAATGTATACTTGAAGGGCACTCTATTTATTACATTATGAATTGAAGAGGTTGCTCCAGCTGTGATGGATGTTCTTGTGTGTTACGAGAAGAGAGAATTAGCATGGAGCTTTGAAAGGACATTGGCCTAGTTGGGCCCGATCAGGATGGACTTGAGGTCGGTGGATGAATTTAGACGTAGAATTGAGCCTTACGTCAAAGCCAGTTGTGTTCATTTCAGTAATGCGCTCTTGATGGAAGAGTAGTCACGATGTCATTTCGTGGTTAGCTATTTCATAGCGATATATTGCACCGTATGAGTTATGAAATGGCTTGGTAACTTCTTATGTGTTGAGGTTCCGTTCGGCAGTAATGTCATATGAGCAGGATGGCTCTCGAGATTTAGATCATGTATTCCACCTCAGTTGTGCTTGAGTTTTGTAGCCTATAGCGCTATTTGTCTTTTCAGGGATGGTATTATACACCTAAGCGTGTCTATGACCGATATTCAGTATTTTGTTGTAATGAGAAATCTTGCTCGATATGCATCTCCTTTATTGAGTGCTATTACTATTTGATTTGGGTTGCACGCCGCATCAGTGGGACGTCGAGTCTGGTTTCCTATATGCTATTTTGTGTGTTTTGTTTCCTGTATTCCTTGGAATGTCCGTAGTAGTTTGAGGTTAGGTAATTCCTTCCAGGGCTCTATTTTCGGTTTGTGTTGGGTTCTCATTGGTGGCCTAGTGGCACATTGTGGCATCATATGAGACTTTTGATCTCATTCGGAGTGGCTTATTGCCCGAGCAGTTCTTAGTGGGTGAGATGAGACTATGGGATTTAGGATTAGTGCAATTTGATTATATGAAGTGTATTATGGAGCTAAGACCATTAGAGGGTTCAGGAAGAGACAATGACTTTTGTCAAGGGTATAGACTCAATGATTTGTTGATTCAGCGGTTGGTCATGAATTTTGGCGCATCTCTTCCGCCGTGTTAGTGTTATGGAAGTTAGAGTTAGACCTATGTAGGCCATAAGGTGCGATGGGAGCATCTGATTCATCGAATTTTGGCTATGTTGATCAGAAAATGTTATTACGGTCCTATGAGTAAAGTGATGCAAAGAGTGGATTCAACAAAGTTATGCAGTCATGTTGGGCACATCGTGTGGTGAATGGTTTGGTGATATTATGATGATAACAGGCATGCAATAGAATCCCAGATGTTGGGATTGGACTCTAAGGCTTATTTGCCTGAGTAAAAAGGGAATATCATCAGAATTTATCGAGCTAATGTTCTCAACTAAGGTGGGATAGCACGGGAAGGTGCATGAGGTGCAAAACAATGATTTCATGCTACCTCAGTATGGTTTTGAGCACATTCGAGGACGAACGTATGTTTAACTAAGAGAGAATGGAACGAACTGACGGTTGTTTTGAGCTCTAGAGCATCGTTCAGCAATCTGAGGCCAAGAGCAGCTTCATTTCAGGTATTGTGACTTGTGTGTATGGTCAGAGTTGAAGTTCAGGAAGACAGAGTTGAATTTAAATGAAAATTCTCATTTTTGAAAGCTTAAAGTTGGAGAAATGAACTAGGACTAGATTTTTGAGTAAATACCTCAGAATCGGGATCTGAATGTTCTAGCAGGTTTGTATGATGATTTCAAACTTGGGCGTATGCCCGGTGCGGGTTTTGGGTAACCCAGGAGCGTTTTGGCGCCCATTGTGGAAGCTAGCATTTTGGAAGAAATTTCTTAAGTTTTGGTTGAAGTGCATTTCAGTGTTATCGATGTCCGTTTGGGATTCTGAGAATAGGAGTAGCTCCGTATGGTGATTCTGGAGTTGGGAGCGCAATCAAAAGAGAATTCAGAGGTTCGTAGGTCATTTTGAAGCCATTTGGCTAAAGATAGAAAATTGAAGGTTTTTGAGAAGTTTGACCGGAAGTGGACTTTTTGATATCTGGGTCAAAATCCGATTCTGGAAGTTGGAGTAGGTGCGTAATGTCGAGTATGACTTGTATGTAAAATTGAAGTCAAACGGACATGATTTGATAGGCTTAAACATCGGAAGTAGAAGTTGGAAAGTTCAAAGTTCATAAAGTTTGGATTGGAGGTTGATCGAGGATTTTATCGTTATTTGATGTGATTTGAGGTCTCGAGTAGGTCTGTAATGTGTTTTGGGATTGGTTGAGATGACTGGTTGGGGTCCTGGGGGCCGCGGTTGGATTCCGGGAGTTTAACGGCTCAAAAATAGAATTTTTGGGAAGATTGAGTTTGCTGGTATATGATATTTCCTCTTCTGCGGTAAAGGGACGGTAGAAGCGGCCCCGCAGAGGCGATGAAGGGAACCGCAGAAGCGGTTTTTGACCTGAGGCTCGAGGACCGCAGATGCGGTCAATGTTCCGCTGAAGTGGGATTGCATATGTGGAAGGGGCGTCGCAGAAGCGGAAAGGGCAACCTACGAAGGAGACTACAGATGCGGTTTGGGGACCACACCTGTAGAACCGCATAAGCGGTTTGGCAACCGCAAGTGTGGAAAGCGGCTGGGGCAGAATATTTTAAAACCTGATTTTGAGTCATTTCTCATCACATTTTTATGGCTTGGGACGATTTTGGGCAGCTTCAACAAGAGATTTTTGTCATTGATGTTAAGGTATGTTATCTCTACTTATTTTATGTTAAATACATCAATTATGCATGGATTTTAGCATGGAAATTAGTATAAAAATTGAGGTTTGGGTGGAAAACCTAGAAGATTATATTCTTGGATTTTGACCACGATTTTGGATATGGAATTTAGAGAAAATCATATAATTGATTTCCTGAGTTCTTGGGTAAAGTTTATCTTCGAAACATTTCGGATTCCGGGCATGTGGGCCTGAGGGAATTTTTGTCAACGTTTCATTCGGGGTTAGAAATTGAAATAAATTGGATTGCAAAGTATAAATTAGTGTATATTAATGGATTGGTATGACCACTGGCTAGTTTTCGAGTAATGCGCGTTGGTTCGAGCTTTCAGAAAAATGTGGAGCGCCAGCTATGAGTCTTGTGAGGGGGAAATTACCCCACTAGGTGCGTTAAACTGATTATGTGCTCCTATTTGTGGGGGCTACGTATGCACGAGGTGATGAGAGTTTGTGCGTAGCTACTATTATGCTATTGTTCCGGTAGTCTAGAACCCAAAAGCATGTTATACTTGGATTAAATGTGAACCCATTGATTATTTGAATTGCTTAAATCATATTAAATTTATACATGGATTTCAAAAAGAAATCATTAAGCTTTGTTATCTCAAATTATTAATAATAATTGACCTTTCTCGGATATTTGCTCCATATTGACTGGTTTACTGATTGTCTTTCTATGTATGTTTATTTTGGAACGGGCCGTATGCCTCGTTAGAGTAATAGATGCATCAATAGGCGCGCCGTCGACCCTCGGCAAGTGCACATTTATTTCTTTTGGATCGGGCCGTCACCACGGTATGATTGGCGCATGCTTATATTGCTGCCTGGACTCATTCGAGTCGTTTTATGCCGCACTGTGGCTCAAGATTTATACTGTTAATAGTAACAAGAAGTCTAAGGAAACTTTCTATGAAAGACTTATGTGTTTACTTGTTCCCTCTATGTGGATTAGAAACATATTTATAAAATAAATTCACTGTTTAATATATTTATTAAAGATAAATAATCATTGGACTACTAGTGAGTGTCAAAGTTGACATCTCGTCTCTACACCTTCGGGATTAGGCTTCACACTCACTGGGTACACGTTATTTTTGTACTCTACTACACTTGTTGTGCATTTTGTTGCACATGTATATGTGACTCCAGCGGTCTATTACGCATAGCAGCATGAATGATTCAGGGACTAGATGAGTTGCATCATTCCAGACGACCTCAGCTAGAGTAGTCTGTTCCTTTGCACTGTATTTACTTTCCGTCCATTGTATTCCCGGCGGATGTTGTATTTTTATTCTCTTATCAGTAGATGCTCATGTACTTGTGACTCTGGGTTCTAGGATGGTTTGAAATATTGTGTTGCTGGCTTAACTTTTAAATTTGATTCAAAAATCTATATTCTTTAAAAATTTCTAAATATGGAATAAAAATTCTGTATTTCAAAATTGTTAAAACGAGATTTGATTAAGTAATTAAGTTGGATGGCCTGACAGAGTGTCCGACGTACCACAACCCTTAGTGGATTTTGGGGCGTGATAAAAGTAAACCAATCATTATTTGGAAATTTGTACAGAAAGTTATAATTGATTGAATGATGGCTGGTAAAGTAGTTTTGCCAGAAATTACTGATGCGTGGAGCCGACTTTGGAAACTTATATCTCGCACTCCATAAGGAATCCAAAAATTATAAAAAAAAAAAGATATTTCCCTTTGATTTTAGTTTCTAGAAAGTTAAATCATTCATCATTTGGACACTTGGACATAAAGTTATGATCGGTTAATAGAAGGCTGGTGCACGCAAGTTCTGTTGTGGACCTTTAGTGATGGCAAATGGACTTTTAGTGACGGATGAGCAGAAACTAAGGACAAAAAAGGGTCATTTCCTTCACTTCATTTTGGATTTTTTTAGCACGGTTCTTGGGCAATTGTTTCGTGAAAATATTGGAGTAAGTGTTCCTTATCCTATATCGATTATATTTCATGATTCCCAATATATTTACATCAAGATTCCATGACTTTATGGAAGAAAAATCAGATATTTATAAAAATTTCCAAAAATAAAAATCTAAGATTTGAAAGTCATTCCGATATCAGAATTCGATAATATTTGTATAGTTAAACTCATATCAGAACAGGTGTTCGATTTCGTTAGTTTTTTCGGGATTCGAGACGTGGGTCCCTCTGTCAATTTTTTGAATGAATTTTAGATTTTAATTCGAAAAATTAGTTAATTCATATTGAATTAAATCCCATGATTTGTATTGAGTATATCAAAATATTTATGACTAGATTTGAGGCTATCGAACACGGATTCGCGAAGCAAAAGTTTATTGAAATCTTGAATTTGGTTGCAAATCGAAGTAAGTATTGTAGTTAACATTGACTTGAGAAAATAGAATCATTGAATTATTTGCTATGTAATTTCCACGAGTACAATGTATGGACAATGTGACAGTTGGTATAAGAGCTGTTCGCCAAATATTTTTCGTGCGTGGAGCCAACTTTGGAAGCTTATATCTTGCAATCATTAAGGAATCTGAAAATTTTAAAAACGTAAAAATTGTAGCCCTTTGATTTTACTTACCATAAAGTTAAACAATTCAAAGTTTGAACAATTGTATAGAAAGTTAGGATTGCTTGAATGAAGGCTGGTAAAGCAATTTTGTTAGAAATTTTGCGAGAAATTTCTGATGCTTGGAGCCAATTTTGGAAGAGTATATATCGCAATCCATAAGGAATAAAAAATTTATAAAAACATGAGAGTTGTGGCCCTTTGATTTTAGTTTCTAGAAAAATAAATCATTCATCATTTGGATATTTGTACATAATGTTATGGTCGATTGAATGAAGGCTAGTGCAAGCAAGTTTTGGTGTGGAATTTTAGTGACAGATGGGCAGAACCTAAAGACCAAAAATTGTCATTTCCTTCATTTCATTTTGGATTTTGGAGCACGCTTCTTGAGAAAATTTTATGGTAAAACATTGGGGGTAAGTGTTCCTTATCCTATCTTGATTATATTTCATGGTTCCATTCACATTTAAATGATGATTCCGTGAATATATAGAAGAAATATCAGATATTTATAGAATTTTCAAAAAATAAAAATTAAAAGTTTTAATGTCAATTCGATGTCTGAATTTGAAAATTTTTATATGATTGAACTCGTATCGGAACGAGTGTTTGAATTTCACAAGTTTTGTGGGATTCAAGATGTGGATCCATGTGTCAATTTTTTAAAATGAATTTTATATTTTAATCCAAAAAATTAGTAAATTCATATGGAATTAAATCCCACGATTACGAATTGTTTATGAATAGATTTGAGGCTTTCAAACAGAGATTCGCGAAGCAAATTTTATTAGAATCTCGAATTTGATTGCAAATTGAGTTAAATGTTGTGGTCAACCTTGACTTGAGAGAATAGAACAATTGAATTATTTGTTATGTGAATTTCATGTGCACAACGTATATGCAAGGTGACAGTTGGTATTTGAGCTGTTCACCAGAAATTTCTGTTGCGTGGAGCCAATTTTAGAAGTTTATATCTTGCAATCTAACAGGAATATAAAAATTATCAAAACATAAAAATTGTGGCCTTTGATTCTAGTTTCCAGAAAGTTAATCCATTCATCATTTGGATATTTGCATAGAAAGTTATGATGGATTGAATGAAGGTTGATTAAGCAGTTTCGCCAGAAACTTTTGATGTTTGGTACTGATTTTAGAAGCACATATCTTGCAATCCATATTGAATCAGAAAATTATAAAAATATAAAAGTTATAACCCTTTAATTCTAGTTTCAAAAAAGTTAAAACATTTATTATTTGGACATTTTTACATAAATTTATGATCAACTGAATAAAGGCTGGCACAATCAAGTTTTGGTATGGACTTTTTGTGATGGAAAATGGACTTTTTGTGACGGATAGGCGGAAACTTAACAAAAAATGGTCATATTCTTCATTTCATTTTGGATTTTGGAGCACGGCTGTTGAGCGATTTTGGGCAATTTTCACGGGAAAATATTGAGGTAAGTGTTCCTTATCCTATATTTTTTATATTTCATGATTTCATACGCATTTACATCATTAATCCATGAATTTATGGAAGAAATATCAGATTTTTATGAAATTTCCAAAAATGAAAATCTAAGATTTGAAAGTCAATCCGATGTTGGAATTTTATTATTTTTGTATGGTTCAACTCGTATCAGAATGAGTGTTCGATTTCGTGAGCTTTTTCGGGATTAGAGACGTGGGTCCTACTGTTAATTTATTTTAATGAATTTTAAATTTTAATTCAGAAATTTAGTAAATTCATATGGAATAAAATCCCACGATTTGCATTGAGTATATCAAATTTTTTATGATTAGATTTGAGACTTTCAGAGATGGATTCACGAAGGAAAAGTTTATTGGAATCTTTAAATTGGTTGTGAAGTGAGGTAAGTGTCGTGGATAACCTTGACTTGAGGGAATAGAACTGTTGAATTATTTGTTATAAGAATTCCATGTGTACAATATATATGCAAGGAGACAGTTGGTATCAGAAATATTTGCCAGTAAATTTTAGTGTGTGGAGCCAACATTGGAAGCTTATATCTTGCAATCAATAAGGAATGTGAGGATTGTAGCCCATTGATTCTAGTTTCCAGAAATTTATCCATTCATCATTTAGACATTTGTACAGAAAGTTATGGCGGATTGAATGAAGTCTAGTAACCCATCCTGGGTCCAAGCTCACTCTCCAGCTGAACCAGTCCATTCACTCCCCGTGGACATCAATTAAATGTGCGGCAACACCTTTACAATTCAAAATTATGTTGCATCCTTCTTCATTTCAAGAAACTCCTTTCTGTTATACCAAATCTCCTGCCGCATAATGGCCCACACTTTAACTTATATCCGTAGGCCCCAATCTCAATTCTCTTAATTTCCCAAATTGTTACAAACCCTCCTAAAGGCACATAGTCATCCTGCTACCAAGCCCATATGCAACATCCTCCACTCTCCCACTTTGGGTAAACTCGCTTCTTTAATTAACTACTTGACCGTTGCTTTATACACTTGGCCTTCTAGGGATTTTAGTCATCGTCTGACACTTTCCACACATCTTTTCTCATACTTTGCTGCTCAATTATTTCTTTAAATTTATTCTACCCTCGTAACACTTGAACCCCCAAGTCGCTACTAACTTTAAACCCTTCCGAAGATATAGTTCTCGAGCCATCAACACTAGGACACCGATTCCATAATGAAGCACCGCATCCCGCGATATTAGACCGACGCTTCTTTATTACTGGCACGCAATATACTGCTCCAAAGGCGAATTTGAAGAAGACTAGCACATCGGCCCCTTAACACATTAAATCGAGGACAATGATAATACGCCGCCGATGAAGACTCCACTACGCTTGAAAACACCAAGTCTCATTACCTCATCATCTCAAACCTTGATATTCTTAGCCTGATTGCCTTACCCCAGCCGGTAATAAAATATCAAATTTCTTGATCATGAACTGAGTAAACCTCCCTGCAAGTTATTCACTGCCTCGACACGTAGGTATAGATCATAGCATCATATCAATACCATTGAATGGTCGATCATAAACCTCATGGATACTTCTGCCTAGCATCTAGGCTCTAAGAAGTTTTGTTACTGAGCTCAAATAATATAATATCCTTCCATAAGGCGACTATAATAGTCCAATCAACTATTCCGGGAGAATCATCCCGCACCAATTTGTAGTGACATCAAAATTCTTAAATACTTGATTTATCACAAGCACTCTTGTCGCGTAAGGTTGAGTAGGAAGGAATCAAAGGAATAAGCCTCAAAGGAATAGAACCACACGATAAGGAAATCAAGAAGGGAAGTACTCGTAAAAGCCCAATAGCCTCTCGAGGATAAGTACAGATGTCTCCATACCAATCCGCGAGACTCTACTAGACTTGCTCGTGACTCGTGAGACCAACGAGATCCTAGTGCTCTGATACCATGTTATCACGACCCAAAATCTACCAAGGGTCGTGGTGGCGCTGGACACCGCTATCAGGCAAGCAACTAAAATACTTAATTAAATTCTTATCTTAAAATTTTGAAAATAATTCTTTCATACGATTTAAAACCATACTTAACATGTTCCTCCGAATGAATAATTAAATATTTAAATAACTTTTTGAATATTTCTGAATAAATCCAAATACATCCCAGAACCCGGTGTCACAAGTATATGAGCAATTTCTAAGTGAAACCAAATAAGTACAATAATTGTCCGGAATACAATTGGACAGAAAGTAGATTGAATTCTGAAAGAGACCATACTAGGTGTGGAATCGTCTCGAGGAAATACAGCTCACCTAGTCTCTGTTTCACCCATGCTACCATGCCGCTAAGCCACTAGCCACACAATAAACATGTGCAACAAAAATACATAGCAAGTGCAGTATGAGTAGGAAAAATAATGTGTACTTAGCATGTATCCCGTCTAATATAGAAGAAGTAGAGATGAGAGGTTGACTTTAACACTTGCTAGTGATCAAATAATAATATACTATAGTGTGAGGAAATCATGGGTTTGTATAGCAGACTCTAACTCACAAAGATGTAAAATAGGTAAACACCTTTAACAATTAACAAAGGATTTTCAAGATTTATTTTCATTTATCTTTAGCAATTTATGTCAGGAAAAAAAAGGTAACGTCAACATCAAGTATTTAAGGTAAACAGTGTAAGCATGCGCATATCTTGCTGAGGTCAATTCCCCGCTCCAGCAGAAATGTAAACTGTGCACTGTCAAGGGTCGAACGACCCGAACCATAGATGTATCGATCACACCGCTCGCGAATCATACGTGCGACGCAGTAAAATTTAAATAAACAATCACCCTGCTCTTAATCACACATGCGATGCAGGTACACATAAAATAAACAATCACCATGCTCGTGAATCATATATGCGACGCATGTAAACATAAAATACATGCTCAAATAGTGAATTAAGAATTTATCGGGGAATAATTATTCAAATAAATCAAAACCTCTTTTAACAATTTAAGAAATTGAAGTTTAATCCATTTAGAAATTCATTTAGTAATCCACTTTAGTTTAAGAAATTCAAATGTCTTTAGGAATGCAGATATTCCAAATAGAGCATGCTTTTGGATCGTAGACTACCCGGATAATAGTATAGTAGTAGCTACATACGGACTCTCATCATATCGTGCGTACGTAGAGGCTGCAAATAGGAGCACATAACCAATTAACTCACCTAAAGGGACAATTTCCTCTTACAATATTATACAGGAGACTCACCTCGCTCCGAAGACCCATAACCGGCATTCTACATTCTTCCGAAGACTTGAACCAACGCACAACGCTCCAAAACTAGCCAATGGTTATATAAACCCATTAATATATCTAAGGTACTCATAATAATCCAATTTATAACAATTCATAACCCCGATCGGAAAGTTTACAAAAATGCCTTCAGGCCCACGTGCCCGGAATCCAAAATTATTTCGAAGAAAACTATACCCATATACTCACAAACTCAAATATATGATTTTCTGTAAATTTCATACCCAAAATCGTGGTCAAAATACAAGAACACTAATTTTCTAGGTTTTCCCTCAAACCCCAAGTATTCTACAATTTTCATGCTAAAACCCATGCATAATTGGTGTATTTAACTTAAAATAGGTAGGGACAACTTACCTTATCATTGATGATGAAGATCCTCTCATACAAACCCTCCAAGAATCGCCCAAGCCAAAAAAATATGAGAGAAAATCGCCAAAATCCGATTTTTAAAACAACTCTCTTCCTCCAGCATTTTCGTTTCTGTGGAAATATTTCCGCTTCCGCGGTCCCGCTTTTGCGGATAAAATGCCGCTTCGGCGGACACATGGCTACAACCAATTTTAGCTTTTGCGGACGGCCCATCGCTTCTACGGATCTAGGACTGCTTCTATGGTCCTGGGTGCCTTCACATCCAACCACTTCTACGGCTTCTTCCTCGCTTTTACGGGGCCGCTTCTGCGGTGCCATTTCCGCAGAAGTGGAAATACCAACAACTGGACCCTTTAGCTATTCAAAAATACAAAATTTCGATCCATTAATCACCAGAATCCACCTGAGGCCTCCGAGACCCTACAAATACATACCAATCACTTTCATAGCACATTACGGACTCGCTCGATGGCTCAAATCATATCAAACAATGCTAAAACTATGAATTACACCCCGATTCATACCTTATTAACTTTGAAATTTCAAACTTCTACTTTCGATGTTTAAGCCTATCAAATCACGTCCGACTGACCTCAATGGCGGACTAGTCATATTTGACATTACGGACCTACTTCAGCTTTCAAAATCATATTCTGACCCCGATATCAAAAAGTCCACTTCCGGTCAAGCTTCTCAAAAACCTTCAATTTTCTATCTTTAGCCAAATGGCTCCAAAATGACCTAAGGACCTCCGAATTCACCTCTGATCGCGCTCCCAAATCCAAAATCACCAAACAGTGCTACTCCCAGTTTCGGAATACCAAAAAAGACATCGATAATAGTGAAATACACTTCAAGCCAAACATATGAAATTCTTTACAAAAGCTAACTTCCATAATAGGAGCCAAAATACTCCCGGGTTGGTTAAAACACGATTCGGGCATACGCTCAAGTCCGAAATCGTCATACGAACCTACTGAAACCTTCAAATTTCGATTTCGAGGTCGTTTACTAAAAATTCCAATCCTAGTTAATTCCTTCAAACTTAGACTTCCGAAATGATAATTCTCTTTCCAAATCTACTTTGAATTTCCCGAATTTCAATTTCGATCACGCGCACAAGGCATAATACCTGACATGAAGTTGTTCATGGCCCCATACTGTAGAACGATGCGATAGAGCTCAAAATGACCGGTCTGGTCGTTACAAGATTTGGGTCCCACTGTCGAATTTTTAATGAATTTCAGATTTTAATCTGAAAAATTAGTAAATTCATATTTAATTAAATCCCACAATTTGTATTAAGTATATCAAATCTTTTAGGACTAGATTTGAGGATTTTTTATACGGATTCGCGAAACAAAAGTATATTGAAATCTTGAATTTTGTTGCGATGCGAGGTAAGTGTCGTGGTTAACCTTGAATTGAGATAATACAACCCTTAAATTATTAGTTATGTGAATTTCATGTGTACAATGTATAGGCAATTGATAGTTGGTATTAGAGCCGTTGGCCAGAAATTTTTGGTGCGTGGAGGCAACTTTGCAAAATATGAAAATTGTATCATTTTTATTTTAGTATCGATAAAGTTAAACCATTCATCATTTGGAAATATGTACAGAAAGTTATGATGGATAGAATTAAGGCTGGTAAAGCAAGTTTGCCAGAAATTTCTGATGCGTGGAACCGATTTTGGAAGGTTATATCTCACAATCCATGGTGAATTGCAAAATTATAAAAACATAAAAGTTGTAGCCCTTTGATTTTAATTTCTAGAAAGTTAAACCGTTCATCATTTTAAGATTTGTACATAACATTATCGATTGAATGAAGGGTAGTGCAAGTAAGTTCCAGTTTGGACTTTTATTGACGGAAAATAGACTTTTAGTGCTGGATGGGCAGAAACATTAGGATAAATAATGGCCATTTCCTTCATTTTATTTTGGATTTTTAGAGCACGGTACTTGGGCTATTTTTAAGTGTTTTACATGGAAAAATATTTGTGTAAGTGTTTCTTATCCTATACTGATTATATTTTATGATTCAATACACATTCATATCATGCATTATGGAACAAAAATAAGATTTTTATAAAATTTTCCCTAAATGAAAATCTAAGATTTGAAAGTCAATCTAATGTCGGCATTTGATAATTTTAGTGTGGTTGAAGTCGTACCAGAACGAGTGTTCGGATTTTGTGAGTTATTTCGGGATTCAAGACGTGAGTTCCACCGTTAATTTTTTAATGAATTTTGAATTTTAATTCGAAAAATTAGTAAATTTATATGGAATTAAATCCCATGATTTATATTAAGTATACCAAATTATTTATGACTACATATGAGGCTATCGGACAGGGATTCGCAAAGAAAAAAATTATCCCTTTGATTCTAGTTTCTAGAAATTGAAGCCATTCATCATTTGCACATTTTTACATAGAGTTATGATCGGTTAAATAAAGGCTGGTGCGAGCAAGTTCTGGTGTGGACTTTTAGTGGCAGAAAATAGAGTTTTAGTGACGCAACATGGACTTTTAGTGACAGATAGACAGAAATTTAAGGACCAAAAATGGTCATTTCCTTCATTTTGTTTAGATTTTTGGAGCACGGTTCTTGGGCAATTTTCACGGGAAAACTTTGGGGTAAGTTTCCCTTATCATATATCGATTATATTTCACAATTCCATACATATTTACGTCATGATTCCATAAATGTATGGAAGAAAAATTAGATATTTATAAAATTTTCCAAAAACAAAAATCTATGATTTAGAGTCAATCCGATGTCGGAATTCGATAATTTTTGTATGGTTAAACTCGTACAGGCATGGGCGTTCTGATATTGTGAGTTTTTGGGATTCGAGATGCGGGTCCGACTTTCAAATTTTTAATGAACTTCATATTTTAATCCAAAAAATTAGTAAATTCTTATGGAATTAAATCCCACGATTTGTACTGAGTATTTCGAATCTTTTATGACTAGATTTGACGCTTTCAGACATGGATTCGCGAAACAAAAGTATATTGAAATGTTAAATTCGATTGCAAAGCGATGTAAATGTCGTGGTTAACCTTCAACTGAGATACTAGAGCCCTTAAATTATTTGTTATGTGAATTTCATGTAGACAACGTCCAGGCGAGGTGACAATTGGTATTAGAGTTGTTAAAGAGAAATTTTTGATGCGTGGAGGCAACTTTGCAAAATATGAGAATTGTAACCTTTTAATTTTAGTTACCAAAAAGTTAAACCATTCGTTATTTGGAAATATGTACATAGATTTATGATGGATTGAATTAAGGCTGGAAAAGCAAGTTCGCCCGAAATTTCTAATACGTTGAGCCGATTTTGGAAGCATATATCTCGCTAACCATGGTGAATCAGAAAATATAAAAACATGAAAGTTGTAACCCTTTAATTTTAATTTCTAGAAAGTTAGAACACTGATCATTTGAACATTTGTACCTAAAATTATGATCGATTGAATGAAGGCTGGTGCAAGCAAGTTCTGGTTTAGACTTTTAGTGACGGAAAATAAACTTTTAGTGATTGATAGGAAGAAACTTTAGGATAAAAAATGGTCATTCCCTTCATTTTGTTTTAGATTTTTGGAGCACGGTTCTTGGGCCATTTTTAAATGTTTTACACATGAAAATATTGGGTATGTATTTCTTATCCTATATTGATTATATTTCATGATTCAATACACATTTACATCATGTATCCCTGAATTTATTTTACAAAAATTAGACTTTTGTATAATTTTCCAAAAATGGAAATCTAGGATTTGAAAGTCAATTCGATGTCGGCATTCGATAATTTTAGTATGGTTGAACTTGTATCGGAACGGATGTTCGGATTTCATGAGTTATTTCGGGATTCAAGACATGAGTTCCAATGTTAATTGTTTTACAGATTTTTGAATTTTAATTCAAAAGATGAGTAAATTCATATGGAATTAAATCCAATGATATATATTGAGTATACCGAATTATTTATGACTAGATTTGAGGTTATCGGATAGGGATTTGCGAAACAAAAATTTATTGGAATCATTAATTTGGTTGCAAAGCAAGGTAAGTATCGTGGTTAATCTTGACTTGAGGGAAAGAACCCTTTGAATTATTTGTTTTGCAAATTCAACCTGTATAACATATAGGTAGGGTTACAGTTGGTATCAAAGCTATTCGCCCAAAAATTTTGGTGCGTGGAGCCAACTTTGGACGCTTATATCTTGCAATCTACTAGGAATATGAAAATTATCAAAATATAAAATTGTAGCCCTTTGATTCTAGTTTCAGAAATTGAACCATTCATCATTTGGACCTTTGTGCAAAAAGTTATGATGGATTGAATGAAAGCAAGTAAAGCGGTTTGAAATTTCTGATTCTTGCAGCCGATTTTGGAAGCGTATATCTCGCAATCCATAAGGAATCAAAAAATTATCAAAACATGAAATTGTAGCCCTTTGATTCTATTTTCTAGAAAATTAAGCCACTCATCATTTGGACATTTGTACATAAAGTTATGATCGATTGAATAAATAATGGCGTGAACAAGTTCTGGTGTGGACTTTTAGTGACGAAAATTTGACTTTTAATGACGGATGGACAGAAATTTAAGGACTAAAAATTGTCATTTTCTTCATGTCGTTTTAGATTTTTGGAGCACGGTTCTTGGGAAATTTTCATGGGAAAATATTGGGATAAGTGTTCCTTATCCTATATTGATTATATTTCATGATTCTATTCACATTTACATCATGATTCCATGAATTTATGGAAGAAAAAATCAGATATTTATAAAATTTTTAAAAGATGAAAATCCATGATGTCGGAATTCGATAATTTTTGTATGGTTGAACTCGTATCGGAATGGGCGTTTGGATTTTGTGAGTTGTTTCTGGGATTCGAAATGTGCGTCCCACTGTCAATTTCAGATTTTAATCCAAAAAATGTGTAAATTACTATGTAATTAAATCCCATGATTTGTATTGAGTGTATAAAATCTTCTATGACTAGATTTGAGGTCCATAGCGGATTCATAAAACAAAAGCATATTTAAATCTTGAATTTGGTTACGAAGCGAGGTAAGTATCATGGTTAACCTTGAATTGAGATAATTAAACCCTTAATTTATTTGTTATGTGAATTTCATGTTTGCAACGTATAGGCAAGGTGAAAGTTGGTATTAGAGTTGTACGCCATAAATTTTTGGTGCGTGGAGGCAACTTTGCAAAACATGACAATTGTAACTTTTTATTCTAGTTTCCAAAAAGTTAAATCATTCATCATTTGGAACTATGTACAGAAAGTTATGATGGATTGAATTGAGGCTAGTAAAGCAAATTCGCCAAAAATTTCTAATACTTGGAGCCAATTCTGGAAGCTTATATCTCGTAATTCATGATGAATCAAAAAATTATAAAACCATAAAAGTTGTAGCCCTTTGATTTAATTTCTATAAAGTTAAACCATTCATTATTTGGACATTTGTACATAACATTATGATCGATTAAATGAAGGCTGGTGCAAGCAAGTTCTGGTTTGGATTTTTAGTTACGAAAAATAGACTTTTAATGATGGATGGGCATAAACATTAGGACAAAAAAGGGTCATTTCCTTCATTTCATTTTGTATTTTTGGAGTACGGTTCTTGGGCTACTTTTAAGTGTCTTACACAGAAAAATATCGGGATAAGCGTTTCTTATCCTATATTGATTATATTTCAAGATTCCATACACATTTACATCATGCATCCGTGAGTGTATGGAACTAATATTATACTTTATAATTTTTTTCAAAAATGAAAGTCTAACATTTGAAAAACAATCTGATGTCGGCGTTCGATAATTTTTGTATGGTTGAACTCGTATCGGAACGTGTGTTCAAATATTGTGTGTTATTCCGGGATTCAAGACGTGAGTTCCACTGTCAATTTTTTTAATGAAATTTGGATTTAGTATGAAAAACTAGTAAATTTATATGGAACTAAATCCCACGATTTGTACTGAGTATATCGAATTGTTTATGACTAGTTTTGAAGTTTTCGGACACGGATTCACGAAGCAAAAGTTTATTGTAATCATCAATTTGATTGCGAAGCGAGGTAAGTGTCGTAGTTAAACCTGGCTTGAGGGAATAGAACCCTTGAATTATCTATTAAGTATACTCCATGTGTACAAGGTATAAGCAAGGTGACGGTATCAGAGCTATTCGCGAGTTATTTCTGTTACATGGAGCCAACTTTGGAAGCTTATATCTCACACTTTATAAGGAATCCGAAAATTCGTAAAACATGAAAATTTTAGCCTTTTGTTTAAAGTTACTTAAACCATTCATCATTTGGTCATTTGTACAAAATGTATGATGGGTTCAATGAAGGTTGGGAAAGTAGTTTTGCAAGAAATTTCTAATGCGTGGAGCAAATTTTGGAAGCTTATATCTCGCAATCCATAAGAAATCAGAAAATTGTCAAAATACAAAAGTCGTAGCCCTTTGATTCTAGTTTCCAGAAAGTTAAACCCTTCATCATTTATACATAAATTTATGATCAATTGAATGAAGGCTAATGCAACCAAGTTCTGATGTGGACTTTTAGTGACGAAAAATGGAGTTTTAGTGAGGGAAATGGACTTTTAGCGACGGATAGGCAGAACTTAAGGACCAAAAATGGTCATTTCCTTCATTTCGTTTTAAAGTTTTGGAGCACGGTTCTTGATCAATATTTGGGCAATTTCCGTGGGAAATATTGGGGTGAGTGTTCCTTATCCTATATTGATTATATTTCATGATTCCATACACATATACATCATGGATCCTAGAATTTATGGAAGAAAAATCAGATATTTTTAAATTTTCCAAAAAAGAAAATATAATATTTGAAAGTCAATCTGATGTCCGATTCAATAATTTTTATATGATTGAACTTATCTCGAAATGGATTTTCAAATTTTGTGAGTGTTCTCAGGATTGGAGATGTGGGTACCACTGTGAATTTTTTTAATGAATTTTGGATTTTAATCGAAAAAATTAGTAAATTCATAAGGAATTAAATCCCATGAATTTTATTAAGAACATCGAATTGTTTATGACTAAATTGAGGCTTTCAGATTCAGATTCGCGAAGAAAAAGTTTATTGTAATTTTAATTGGGTTGCGAAGCGAGGTAAGTGTCATGGTAAACCTTGACTTTGAGGGAATAGAACCCTTGAATTATTTTACATGTGAATTCCATGTGTACAATTTATAGGGAAGTTGACAGTTGGTATCCGAGCTATTCGCCAAAATTTTTAGTACGTGGTGCAAATTTTGGAAGCCTATGTCTCGCATTTTATAAGGAATCAAAAATTTGCAAAACATGAAAATTGTAGCCTTTTGATTTCAGTTTCCAGAAATATAAACCATTCATCATTTAGACATTTGTACATAATGTTATGATGGATTAAACAATGGCTGGTAAAGAAGTTTTGCCAGAAATTTCCTATGCATGGAGCTAATTTTGGAAGCTTATATCTCACTATCCATAAGGAATCGGAAAATTATCAAAATGTAAAAGTTGTAGTCCTTTGATTTTAATTTTTAGAAATTTGAACCATTCATCATTTGAACATAAATTTACGATCAATTGAATAAAGGCTGGTGCAAGCAAGTTGTCAAGGCCCAATTCCCAAATCCGGTCATGATGGCGCCTCTCGTGAAGACAAGACCAGCCAACAGAACAAAAATGCCTTATTTAACAATAAATTAACATGACTAAACAGTTTTGAGAAAATTAATTAACATGATTTCGCGGAATACAACCCAACACAGCCCGACATCAGGGTGTCACCAGTCATGAGCTACTACAGAGTTCACTAAAGTACTACAAGTTCGGGGATAGGAACAAAGTCTGAAAATAATATGAATATATAAAATAAGGGAGAAGATCAGGTGCCGCGATACTAGCGCTCACCTGGCTCAGCTACGATAATAAATTTTCAATCTACTAATAACCCACTACCGGGCGAACAATACCTGCAACAGCACGCGAGGTGCAGGGAGTAAAGTAAGTACTCCAATTCAATGAGTAAGAAAAGTAAGTAATAGCTGAAAGTAGGAAAAAACGTAAGGTACTCCATCATGCTATATAGAACAATACTGCCCATTTTAGAAAACAGTAAAACCGTGAAATCCTTTAGAAAACGTGTGGGCTCAGTTAAAAAACCTCTTTTCAAATTTATCTTTTCAACAATTGCCAAAAATATATTCAAAATAATTTGTGACACTATGCACCGAAATTCGCCCCTCGGGTAATATTTTCGTTCCTGGTCAGCTACTCGGGGCCCAACACTCAAGGATCAGATAGCACCAGCAAAAGCAGACAAATATCTCCAGAAATATCACAAACAACAAATAATGAACCAATGCTTGAATGCAAATGATGTACATTCCACTACCCACTGCGGCGCGCAGTTCGATTGATTTAACGTCGACGACGCTCAGTGGGTGGTGTGTACAGACTCCGGAGGGGCTCCTAGAGCCCTAGCGCAATGTTACTGCGGCGTGTAGTCTGATCCAATATATATATATATATATATATATATATACATATATACACTTTTGCGGTGCGCAACCCGATCCATGCTCATATACATTACTGCGGTGCGCAGCCCGATTCATGCATTGTCCAGAAATCATCATAAGCCCCATGGACATTTATAAAACAAGTGTTCTCAGCCCGGAATATTATTTGAAATATCATTTGAGTTTCAAAACATAGAAAATATGGCTGAGTTTGCAAAACAGTGTTTAAAAGCTGTGGACCGAGCTAAATGATATGCAAGCACATGCAGAAACAACAATATCAACCCCCGAAGGATTCTACAAGTCGGCACGAAGCCCCAAACATGACAACAAGCCCAAATAATATAAGTAAAGTATGGTGTATCAATTACCAATTGAGTGTAAGTCTCACTTGGGTTGGTCCAAGTCACAATCCCCAACGGTGCTCTACCCCACGCTCATATCCGGCATGCAAGTCACCTCAATACAACACTATAATGTGCGAATTCGGGGTTTTAATCCCTCAAGATATGATTTATAAGTATTACTCACCTCGAACCGGTGAAATCTCTAGCCCGTGACGCCTTTGCCCCTCAAACCGGTCTCCACACGCGTCGATTCTAACCAAAATCACAACGAATACATTACAATAGGCTAAGGGAATATAACCCAATCGTAAAGACTCGAAATATATCGATGAATTGTCTTGCAAAACCTTCGAAAAATCACCAAAATTCGAGCTCTATAGGTATAAATATCAGATTAAATCCAAAACCTCATATTTTCCCCTCCGCCGCGCACAAAATTGACGTCGGTCCGCACAAGAATGACCGCTACCGCGCAGATTTTTGACTTCAGTGACTGGCTTTAGTATTTTCGCAATAACATTCACTACAGGTCTCCAAAGGCAAAATATAATATGTTTCTGAAAACTAGATTCAAAGGTCTACAACTTTAGCTTTCAAATACGCTCACAATTCCTTGTAAATCAAATGCTATTAGCTTCCGAAGTAGAATCAGCAGCCTGCATATCTCCCGTGCGCGGACCGCGTCGCCTGGATGCGCCCAGCGCTAAACCATCACTCCTCACGCTAATAGGGGCGCGATCCGCGCCCAATTGACTGCCTCATCTGTTTTCTAAGTTCTGGGATGTTCATACTTGCTAAAAATTCATCTGAAGCACATCTGAGGCCCCTGGGACCTTAACCAAAAGCACCAACACGTCTGAAAACACATCAGAGACTTAGTCGAGGCCTCAAATCACATCACATATCATCAAAATCACCAATTATGCATGGATTCAAGCCTAAGAACTTATTAAATTTCCTAATTTCACAATTGATGCCGAAACACGTCAAAACTAGTCCAAATGACCTCAAATTTTGCAGACAAGTCCAAAATGGCATCCCATTCCAACCCTCGGATCAAAATCTCACTGATCAACCGGAATTTGCCAAAATACTAATTTCGCCAATTCAAGACTTATTCTACACCGTACCTCCAAAACCACTTTCGATCACTCTCCTAAGTCACAAATCACCTTCTGAAGCTAACCGAACCATGGGAACTCACATTCGAACCCTCTAACATATAAGTCAACATCCGGTTGACTTTTCCAACTTAAGCCTTATTAAAAGAGACTAATTATCCCATTTCTAACCAAAACTAGTCCAAACCAATGTGATCACATAGGATACGAATAATGAAGCTTAAAGAGGCTGAAAATGGGGAAAACGGAGCGGTAACTCATAAGACGACGAGACGGGTCGTCACATCCTCCCCAACTTAAGCAAACACTCGTCCTTGAGCTTACTCAAAGTTGTTCTAGAAGCCAAATGCTCGCTGAATATCCTTGTCTCTGATATGCCTTGGGGTGATCCCACACCACCCTATCTCAAATGGGTCCGACAATACATTGTAACTAAAAGTTTGCAATCCCATCTAGCCCATAAGCCATAGGGCCATATTTCCTTTTTTTTAAAAATCTTTTATATGATCAGATTTCCCACATATATACTGTGCATAAGCCCGAACAAGCTGCAATAACCCATACCTACAAACTCGGGTGCAATTTCATGACTTAACGCATGAGTAAAACGCTTACACTGATAACTACCATTAATGGAAACTGCACATAAGGCCGGAATACCGGTAGAATACCTCTTAACAACTAAAGTTTCTTTCCAATACTTTTAAATATACTGCAACTGATAACTAAAATACGAAGTAAACCATCACCATTTCTCGGATCAACTATTCAGGGAACCACTTCTCCTTTGGCAAATACTACATCAAATTTCTGAGTCGAAGCCCGATATTATATTTCCAACATACTAAAATCGAATCTGCTAGTACTCATTGAAGATCCCAGCGATCTCATTTAATTAACACACTACTCTGGTGATATTACACATTAATACATGACTAAGACACAACTCGAAGTCAACAAAACCGTCTCGATGCCGGTCATATATCCATATAGGTCTACCAATAGACAACACATCAACTTCAGTTACACACAACAAATAAATGACACTTCTAAGGTCCACACTGAATGGATTATAGCACATACTAATATCTAACTAACTTCCTCACATTTTCCCATCCACAATCGCAAGCTAACATGTAAGAACTCCCGTCTCCAACTCCATAAAACACAAGAATTACCATATCTGATCCCAAATTCTGCTACTCTCTTATATAACTCACCTCTAGTACCCAATCACATCAGGAGAGATACTCTAAAATTCTTCTATGCCAACCATAAAACTTGAATATCAGTAGTCGATCTATCTTGATAGTGCCGCACTACTACTAAGTACCATTTACTTAATCACATTGCCCATTTTCTTTGAAACATATAATCTCGTCAAATAATTTCCAATTAGCAGTGCCATTTCCTTAGTTATTTGAGCCTACCCGCTGCCTAAGAGTTTTATAAACTCCCTTCTAGAACTGAACTGAACCATACACACGCTAATCTCGATCCTCCACTACATATCACACATACCATACCATTCTAGTATAACATGAGAACTTCATCTCCCTTCCGAGCCACAGACATCTACGTGCTCAACTAGTCAAGAACTTTCTATTGATCCCAACCCGAAGAAGAATCACTATACATCCTATGTCTCTCATATCCATAGAAAATGCACCTCTTCAACCACGGTAGAAACCATCAAGAACTCTCTGATTTTCCCTTTGCAAAAATCAGACCTGCTAGGACTGAATCCTTCTAACTCGACCAAGCTAAGCAATCCATCAAAACCCAAGAGCATTGCTGCAAAAATACTTGTAAAGGCTCATTACCTCAAACACATGCGAATAATTAATCATATCCTTACCATACCGATTCGGTCTACTATTAAGCTATTTTATCTATATAATTTCCCTTCTCATCCATCATCAACTTAATATCCCCCTTGTTGTAGCACCTTAGTCCCTCAACCCAATCTCCTTACATGAGACCCGAGAACAAGACCACACTATCTAAGACCCATAAGCCATTGAATCATCTCTCAATTATTCCCAGAAACACCACTTTCAAAAATACTCTACTATGAAGAACTTCATGTGAATCTAAGTCTGTTACCTTTACTTTCCAGATACTGATATATAGAATCCAATAATTAACATAAAAATACCTCAAGTCTTGACCTTTTCTAGTGAAAACACAGTCTCTGACCACTTACACAACCTTATGACACTTGATTGTTACATATAGAATCTGGAACACAATAAAACCATTCTCGAGAGCCATTTACTTCTTATTCAAACTACAATTTACCTGGTCCAATGAACATAGCCACCCGTTCCTCATTAGCACTTCGACACCACATGGTATGACCTAATTCCAATACAACCAAACATCTTCTTGCTCCATGCAACGAGCATTCTCTACCAACTGCAACTCTAAACATTCCCTGATTCTCATACCCCATGAAACATGATATAACCTTGTCAAATTTTCTTTTACTCTAGCCATTCTCGGCCCAATTTACTCAACCAAAACTAATTCACCGGCATACATCAAATCGGAACTAACATAGTATATAACCGTACAATCCGCTAACCAATAGCAAGCTACCCAACTTGGCTCGAAGCCATAGACCACAACACATATACTCTATTGTTGTCGTAATACCATGGTGAGATTAAACTCACTCCTTCATAAGCTTGTGGAAACACGAATCGTCAGAAATTTTAACTCTTCTATAATTTTTGCATTCACTCACACAACTGTTAAGCCCACTCTTTAGGCGACAAAATTTTTACTAAGTCCCAAATTTTTAAAAATTTTGGCAGAGTTTCCTTTGTAATTGGGCCTATCTACCTGCCGGAGAATCACCAAAAATATCCTAACAACAAGTCCATAAGTGGACAAAGCCTCACAATGTATATCAACTACATTAATCTCAATATTACAAGTATTATATTATCCAAATTGATACTTGGACTTGCGTCGCATCTATTTGAATCATAACACATAGAAAATACCTTTCAACTGAGTACGCACATATTCTTTCTTTAATGTTTTCGACTTTCAAGGTGGTTTCCTTGACTCAACGATTTCGTCATAACACATTTACAGAAGCGATCTCAGCTCCCAGACTTATCTAACTAGTATGACAAATAGATTCCCCTCATAATCCAATTATCCACTAGATTTACCTTTAGTTGATATTTTTGTATACCTTCTATTGACATACATATTACACAATCACTTAATCTTCCTGAGTCTAAACTCATACCATAACAGAAATTTACTCCACTCCAACCAGGAGACGTGAAAAGATCTTCACGCACCCATAACTTGGGGCTATACATCCTATCACGGTGGAAATCATACACTTAGTAGCTCATTTATCATCCACTGGACCTTCCTAGTCACTTCCAAGTCATATAGATACATCTCGCAGTACTAACATACTCCTCACGTTGCTATCCAACCAGCATTCCACTAATAGGGATAATACCAGACATATAAGTTCAAAATACTCGTTCGCACAATCAACACCTCGGTGCATAAGACATAGGCAAAGATCCGGTCTGAAGTCCTCCAGTCTGTCCAAACATCAACTAAAATGGATCATATCTCGCCTTTCGATCGGGGAATTACAAGCCATCAAGTCACATCTAATAATGAGCATTTGTTCGCGCATATGATTTCGTGGAAGGAAATTTAAGAGTTACTCTTCAAGGACGCACGATAAGAATTCCAAGAATATGAAGTTTTCCTAAAGGTTCTGCAGCCTCTCGAGGATAAATACAGACGTCTCTATGCCGATCCGCGAGACTCTACTAAACCTGCTCAATACTCGTGAGACCTAGTAACCTAGGCTTAGATACCAACTTATCACAACCTGTCGTAATGGCGCCTCACGTGAAGAAAAATCCAGCCAACAAAACAATAATGCCTTAATTAACAATAAATTAACATGAATAAATAGTTTCAAAAAAATTAATTAACATGATTTCGCCGAATACAACCCAACACAACCCGACATCGGGGTGTCACCGGTCATTAGCTACCACAGAGTTCACTAAAGTACAACAAGATCGGGGTTCGGAACAATGTCTGAAAATATTACGAACAACATAAAATAAGGGAGAAAATCCAGTGCCGCGCACGCTAGCGGTCACCTGGCTCAGCTATGATAATAAATTTTTAATCCGCTAATAACCCTCTATCGAGCGGACAATACATGAGACTGCACGCGAGGTGCATTGATTAATGTGACTACTCCAACTCAGTGAGTAATAAAAATAAATAATAGGTGAAAGCGAGAAATCACGTAAGGCACTCCATCATGCAATAGAGAACAGTACAACCCTTTATAGAAAAAATAAAACTGTGAAATCCTTTAGAAAACATCTGGGCTCGGATAAAAAAATCATTTTTTGAAATTTATCTTTTTAACAGTTGCCAAAAGTACTTTCAAAACAATTTGTGACACGATGCATCGAATTCCGCCTCTCAGGAAATATCTTCATTCTTGGTGAGCCACTCGGGCCCAACACTCAAGGATCAGATAGCACTAGCAAAAGCATACAAATATCTCCAGAAATATCACTAACAACAAATAATGAACAAATGCATGAATTCAATGCATATGATGGTACATTTCAGTACATTCCAATAATGAACATATATATATATATATATATATACACACACACTACTGCGGTGCGCATCCCGATCCATGCTCACATACATTGCTGCGGCGCGCAGTCCGATCCATGCTCATCTCAATATCATACTACTGCAGCGCACAGCCCAGTCCATGCACAACCAAAAAATCATCATAAGCCCCATGGGCAATTATAAAATTATAGTTCTCAGCTCGGAATATCATTTGAAATATCATTTGAGTTTCAAAACATAGAAAATATGGTTTAGTTTGCAATACAGTGTTTAAAGGCTGTGGATTGAGCCAAATGATATGCAAGCGTATGCGGAAACAATAATATCAATCCCCGAAGAATTCTACAAGTCAGCATGAGGCCCAAAACATGGCAACAAGCCCAAATAATATCAGTACAATATGGTGTATCAATCACCAATTTTGTGTAAGTCTCACTTAGGATGGACCTAGTCAAAATACCCAACGGTACTCTACCCCACGCTCATATCCGGCGTGCAAGTCATCTTAATACAACACTATCATGTGTGAATCCGTGGTTTGAAACCCTCATGATTTCATTTAGAAGTAATACTCACCTAGAGCCGGCGAAATCTCTAGCCCGCGACGCCTTTATCACTCTAATCGGCCTTCACGCGTGTCGAATCTAACCAAAATCACAACGAATAAATTACAATAGGCTAAAGGAATATAACCCATTTGAAAAGACTCAAAAAAATATCGAAAACCACAAAATTTGCAAAACCCGAGCCCCTGGCCCACGTCTCGAAACTTAGAAATTTTTACGTCATTGGGTTTCTTATCTCGCCATGAGTCTAACCACACAAAAATTATCCAATTCCGACACTATTTGGTCCTGCAAATCGTTATTTTATATTTTTGAATAATTCCCCAATTTTCTTCCCAAATTCCATCTCAAATCACTAATTGTATGTTGAATTCAATGGTATATTCATGTACTCTACCAAATCTGAGTTAGAATCACTTACCCCGATGAATCTTCTTGAAAAACCTTCGAAAAATCACAAAAACCGAGCTCTATATGTTAAAATATAAGATAAAACCCAAAACCTCGTATTTATAGGAGTAGCCTCAGACATTCCCCTCCGGGGCCGCACAAAAATGACCTTACTCCGCGCCCAACATGCGCTGCGCGCAAGAATGACCGCGGCCGCGCATGTTTTTGACTGCAGTGACAAACATTAGTATTTTAGCCATAACTTTCTCTACAGATGTCCAAATTCCTATTATAATATGTTTCTGAAAACTACATTCAAAGATCTACAACTTAAGATTTTGAATCACCTCATTTTTTCTTGTAGATCAAACTACATAAGCTTAGGAAGTAGAACCAGCAGCTTGCAGATCTTCCCGTGCGCGGACCACGTCGCATAGCTGCGCCCAGCACTAGACCCGTGCTCCCTGCAGTAATAGGAGCTCGGTCCGCGCCCAATTGACTGCCCCATCCATTTTCTAAGTTTCGGGATGTCTGTACTTGCTCAAAACTCACCCAAAACACACTAGAGGTCCCCGGGACCTCCACAAAAAGCACCAACAAGTCTGAAAACACATCACGGACTTAGTCGAGGCCTCAAATCACATCACATATCATCAAAATCACCAATTATGCATAGATTCAACCTAAGAACTTATTAAATTTTCAATTTCACAACCGATGCCAAAACAGGTTAAAACTAGTCCGAATAACCTCAAATTTTTCAAATAAGCCCAAAATAACATAGACCAAAACTATGGGAATTCCATTCCGACCCCCGGATCAAAATCTCACCTATCAACAAGAATTCACCAAAATAATAACTTCGCCAATTCACGCCTAATTCTACACCATACCTCTAAAACCACTTCCAATAACTCTCCTAAGTCACAAATAACATCGCGAATCTAACCGAAACCACCAGAACTCACATCCGAGCCTTCTAACACATAAGTCAACATCTGGTTGACTTTTCCAACTTAAGCCTTATTAAAAGAGACTAAGTGTCCCATTTCTTATCAAAACCACTACAAACCAACTCGATCACATAACATACAGATAATGAAGCATAAAGAAGTTGAAAATGGAGAAAATGAAGTGGTAACTCATGAGACGACGGGTCGGGTCGTCACACAAGTTCTGGTGTGGACTTTTAGTGACAGACACATATTTTAACAAGATTTGAGGTGGAGTATTCCCCACTACCTTCAGCTGAGCCTTCAAACAAACCAGAAGATTCATTTGCTAACACTAGGGCAATGGGGGATACTGGAGGTGTGTCTCTTAGTCTATTCCTCTCCGGCCAATCAAGAATGTTTATTGGCACGGAGTCTGAATATATCTTCCAAAAGGGCTCACACTCACTCCCAAACTGGTCACATGCCATGTCTACAGCTTTGATAATTTTTCTTTGGTTCTTGAGTTTTTTATGACCTGAGGGGTCAGTTTTATCATTTTTTGTTTCCCTTCCTAGGAGGATTCTCCTCTGCCTTGTTTTTTAGAGCCTTTGCGTCTTTGTTTCACCATTATCTGCAAATACAATTCAATAAGATTGTTAGTATCAGTAGAAGCTATTAATAGCAGTGTTGTAGAAAAGTGTAGACAGTTGTAGAAGGTATGCAGTGCTGACCATACAAAATGGTGTGCCACCGCACAGAGATCAATGCGGACCGCACAAAATGACAATGCGGTCCGCACAAAGGTGGGGATCAGACTACCAACTCTTTGAACAATTGCTATGCGGACAACAAAAAATGGTAATGTGGTTCGTATTGAGGCACCGTGGACCGCACAAATTGCGATGCGGCCGCGCTTCTCGAAGATCAGGTTTCAGGGCTATTAGTAATGCGATCCGCAAAAAATCTTATTGAGGACGGCACAAGGGCACCGTAGACCGCACAAAATCGAACTGAGTGGCCAGAAGTTGCACTAACTTAGGGTTTTATGTATATTGATTATAAGTCCAATTTTTCACCTAATAAAGCCTTACGTGTTTGCCCGATTTTTTAACAATATAAGTCTACTTTTTATCAAGAATTTAACTACCCAACCTTACCAGTTGAAGATAAACAAAATAATAGTTAGTGAAAACAAAAAGTAAAGGAAAATAACAAAATTAAAGAAATTAAAAAGAATTTAAGTTACCAGATGTTTGATGAAATGAAGATTAACAATTCCAAGCAGCTAGTTACGAGAGAAATTGATGATGAACATCGTTTTTATGAGGTTTGAGAGCAAAGAGATCGAAAAGTATAACAGGAGGGTCTTAGGCCCTTTTTATAGAAAATGACCTGCTGCCCAATCTCACAAACCAATGCGGACCACACATAATGGACTACGGTCCGCACCACATAGCTTGTTCAATTTGAGAAGGCAACCCACTGCGGTCCGCACAAAATGTAATGCGGCCGTAGTGGTCCACCGTAGACCGCATAAAATGTAATGTGGCTGCATGGAAAACTTCAAAGAGTTGGACATTTCACCCTTCACCAGTGCGGTCTGCACTAAATTTAGTGCGGCCACATTGACAACTTCAGAGACCTGAACACATATTCAACTATGTCATGCACTGCATCAACACAAGCATGTAGTATCTGACAACCAACTAATCCTAAAATCAATCATTTACTACAATGAAAATAAAAAAAAAAACAAGAAGAAAAACACATGGGTTGCCTCCCAAGAAGCTCCCGATTTAACATCGCGACACGGCGCATGTTACCATCAAATCATTTGAGATGAAGAAGTTCCACCACGTGGCAGTCATCAATTTTTCCAAAGTAGTGCTTGAACCTATGCCCACTTACTCTAAAAACCATTTTTCTTCTTTAAGTCAAGAGCACCAACGGGGTCACACACACCACTTCAAAAGGTCTACTCTATTCTGGCTTGAGCTTTCCCGAAAACAGACGTACCCGGGAGTTGAACAAGAGAACTAAATCACCCACTTTGAACTCCTTTCTACGAGCATATTTGTCATGAAGATACTTCATCTTGTCCTAGCACAAGAATGAACTGGAGTAGGCATGGAATTGGAATTCATCAAGTTCATTAAGCTACTCCAAATGAAGATTGGATACAACATCCCATCAGAGATTTAGCTTCCTCTAAGCCCATATGGCATTGTGCTCTAACTCAACCGGTAGATGGAAAACTTTCCCAATCACCAACCGATACGTAGACATACCAATCGGAGTCTTGTAAGTTGTCCTATAAGCCCATAGAGCGTCATCCAATATATTTGACCATTCGGTCCTATTTACGTTGACCTTCTTTGACAATATGCTTTTTATTTCTCTGTTGGAGACTTCAACTTTACCACTTACTTCAGGATGATAGGGCTAGACATTTTGTGATTGACACCATACTCTGAAAGAAGAATGTCAAAAGCTCTATTGCAAAAATTAGATTCCCCATCAATTATGATTGCACGAGGAGTACCAAACCTTGTAAAAATGCTCTTCTTGAGAAATGCAACAACACACCGAGCCTCATTGTTGGGAAAAGCCACGACTTCAACCCACTTTTAAAAATAGTCTACTGTCACAAGAATGTATGTGTTCCCACATGAGTTAACAAACGGGCCAATAAAATCAATTCCCCATGCATCAATAATATCAACCTCAAGGATGTTATTGAGAGGCATCTCATCTTTCTTCGATATTCCACCTGCTCTATGACATCGTCGCACCTCTTCAAAAATCACCCACATCTTTGAACAAAGTTGGCCGATAAAACCTACAACTAAGAACTTTAAAAGTGGTCCTCGCCCCGCCATGTTGGCCACCATAGGGAGAGGATTGACAAGCCTCCAAGATACTTAATTTCTCCTCCTCCGGGACACACATTCAGATCACACCATCCGTGCAAATATTGAACAAGTAAGACTTATCCTAATAGAAATCCAAACTATCCCGCTTGAGCTTCTTCCTTTGGTTAGCAGATAGCTCACACGGGATTATACCAATCACAAGGAAATTAGCAACATCGGCGAACCATGGCATATCATTCATCGACACCGAAAGGAGTTGTTCATCAGGTAATAAATCATAAATCTATAGGCCATCACGAGGCCATCCCTCCTCCTCCAAGCGGGACAAGTGGTCCGCCACTTTGTTCTCACTACCCTTCCATTCTACAATCTCCAAACTAAATTCTTGAAGTAACAAGATCCATCACATCAGTCTAGCTTTGGAATACTTCTTCGTCATCAAGTACCAGAGTGCGGCATGATCAGTATAAATAATAACCTTAGCACCCATAAGATATGGCCGAAAATTTTCCATGCAAACAAATAGCCACGAGTTCTTCCTCAAAGAAATTACCCATGAAAGAAACAGTAGAGGGAACGCCCAACAATTCAATCTAACATCTAATCAAGAAAAGGCAAAGGAAAGTGATCTTTGCGGATCACATTATTGAACTTGCAGTAGTCCATGCATACCCTCAAATCGGTGACAAATCTTGTAGGAATCAAATCATTTTGTGAATTTTTAACCACGGTAATTCCACCCTTGTTCGGTATACATTGAACTAGTGAAGTCCAAGAGCTATTAGATATGGGGTACACAACAACGACATCCAGCCACTTGATCACCTCCTTTTTTCACAACTTCTTGCATTGACTCGTTCAACCTCCTTTGATGCTCCAAGGAGGGATTTGCATCATCTTCCAGAATAATCTTGTGCATATAGAATGAAGGGCTTATCCCCCGAATATCAGTTAAAGTCCATCTAATTGCGTTTCTCTGCTTTTAAAGCACCGCCAATGTGGCATCAACCTGCATGTTATTAATGCAAGAAGAAAGAGTAACTGGAAAAGTAGAGTTGAGCCTAAGAACTCATACCTGATGTGTAGAGGCAGGGGTTTAAAATCCAACACAGGAGGCTCCTCAATTGAAGGTTTTTTTGGTGGAGTCTTTCTATTATCGAGGTCCAAAGATAATTTCCTAGGCTCATGAGAATAAGATCCCATTCCATGTAAATCATTCATGCACTCCACTCTGGTTGCATCCTCATTGACATCAAGATTCAACAATACGACCTGCAATGGGTCATCCACATTGATCACTGCACTGGTGTCATAAATTATCACTACTGTGACAAGATCCACAAAAGAGCACACGTTGTTACTGTTGGGCTGCTATATTGATTTTAACACATGAAAGACAATCTTTCATCACCCACCCAAAAGGTGAGTTCCCATGCTTCCACATCAACTAAATCTTTCCCCATAGCTAGGAAGGGTCTTAACAATATGATAGGAACTTCATAGTCCACCTCGTAGTCCAAGATCACAAAGCCAGCTGGCATGATAAAATTTGTCAACCCGAACAAGCACATCATCAATAATAACCAATGGTCTCTTCATCGATCTATCCGCCATTTGTAACCTAATGGAAGTCAGCCTAGGTTACCAAATACCCAATGTTTTGAAAACTGAGTAGGGCATTAAATTGATACTAGCCCCCAAATCATATAGAGCCTTGGCAAAGTCCGCACTTCCAATGGTGCAAGGAATGGTGAAAGCACCGATATCTTCAAGCTTCGAGGCCATTGAATGCGATATAACACTAACTTGGTGAGTCATCTTTATAGTTTTACAGTCCATAGAACGCTTCATTGTGACCAAGTCCTTCATGAATTTAGCATAGCCCGACATTTTTTCAAGAGCCTCCACCAAAGGCACATTAATGGATAAGCTCTTCATCATGTCAAGGAACCTTTTAAACTGATTCGCATTTTTCTACTTCACGAGCCTTTGAGTATGAGGTGGAGGTGGCCTTGGCAAAGGAGCCTTGGCTATAGGCGCAACCGGCTCCGCCATGTTTATTACATGTTACCTAGACGGGTTCACATCATTTTGAGTTTCCACCTCGATATCGTGAATATCAATCCTCACTTCTTTGCTCAAATTTTCATCAACAACATCTTTAACTACCAAAAGAACTTCATCTTCTTGCAACTCAACATCATCATCCAAGATTTGTTTTTGATTGGAGGCATTCACATCACTGCCTCCCCCACTTCTTGTTATTACCTCCATAAAATGATTGTTCCCACCCTTCGGGTTCATTACTGTATTGCCTGGTAGAGCACCTTTAGGGAGAGTATTTAAAGATTGTGAGATCTGGCCCAATTGCACCTCCAAATCCCTGATAGAGGTATTGTGGGAATCAAACTGTGCATCAGAGTTTGCATTCTTCTTCATCATTTGTTCGAACATCATTTCAATTCTCCCCATACCTTTTCTAGAAGTATGTGGAACTTGGGATGGGAATGGAGGCGGATTGTTTGGTTGTTGGTACATTGGAGGCATTTGAAAGCATTGCCCTCAGTTTCCTTGGTTTCATTGTTCCATCCACCTTGATTATTGTTACCACCCCAATTGTTGTTATTACTATTCCAATTTCCTTGGTTTCTTTGATTGTTGTTTTGGTTATTGTTCCCCCAGTTACCATTTCCTTGTTGTTGATTATCCAAATTGCCTTGGGGTCGCCATTGTTGTTGATTGGAAGAGTTGACCTGTTGGCCTTGATAATTATTCACGTATTGAACCTCTTCATTTTTCCATCATAACTATCATCTTAAAACCACCACACTCATTATAAAATTGCTCAAAATTCCCTTGGTTTTGTTGCGACTTTCCTTCTTTTGTTGACAAACATGTTAACACCCTCCATAGCATTCACTTGGTGAGGATTTTTGACATTTTCTAACTATGCTTTTGCCAATTGGTTCATGGTAGTTGTTAGCCCAGCTATAGCTTGCATGTGATCATGTAGTTCCTTGAGCAAATTGGTGACCGTGGGGTAACCTTAGGGCACATTGGATCGACTTTTCCAAGTTGAAGAAGTGTCATCCATCTCGTCAAGAATGTCACATGCCTCATCATACGACAACTTCATAAAGTTGCCCCCAGAATGTTAGTTCACTATTAATTGGTTTGTAGTGTTAATACCCTAGTAGAAGAGTTGTTGGATCATAGCCTTGATCATATCATTGTGGGGGGATTTTTTCACCATTCTTCTATAAGGCTCCCAAATTTCATGAAAAGGCTCCGTGGGCTCTTGATTGAAAGCCAATATCTCATCTTGCAATGCAGCTGTATGCCCCAGTGAGAAATATTTGCAATTAACTTGTCCTACAATTCAACCCAATTAGTGATGGAATGGTTGGGAAGTCGCTTGACCCAATCCAATGCTTCCCTCTAAGTGTGAATGGTAAGAGTCTCAACCTAAGAGCATCGTGGGACACATTAGTCATCTTGCTCCCCCAACATGTATCCACGAATCCCTTGAGATATTTGTATGTATTTTGATTTGCATGAAATACCCACGTTGCTATAGTAAGGTCAACATCACATTGGTTATTTGAAAATTGCCCTCCCGGATTTGTGATGGGATAATAGCACTTGCATAGCCTTTGTTCGAAATCACTCTGGGAGCCACTCGTGGAGGTGGCGAAGGAGGGTCAAGAATATTGTCATTGCCATTAGCATTGGCTAACAGCCTTTACGTTATCCTTGAGGTATAAGAGGCACGTAACCATCTCCGACATCATCTACGTCCTCCCCTAAAATCACATTTCCAAGTGGGTCATTATCATTGTTCGTTGCCATTTGGTACCTGAGTTGTGACACAAACAAGTTTGTTACAAAGAAGAAAGGAAGAACAATACACAAAACTAGCTAGATAGCTAGCCAAAAATGTTAGCTCCTTGGCATCGGTGCCAAAAAGTGATCGAGGCATACCCTGCACTACTAGTGAGTAGCGAGAGAGGGTTCCAAATTGTACTTCTAAACATTTTTGGGTTTTTGTTTTACTTCTACTTTTATCAAACTACAAACCTACCTTAATCTAGAATAAGTTAAGAGTAAAATGTTACGGGTTGTTCAAATGGTTTAAAAGTCACTATGGTAGTGACTTCCGCCGATGTGGTCAATTGACGGATACGTGAGTCTAATGCATGATTGACATATTTGGGGAGTATGATATAACCATTTCACGATTTTACCCACTCTACACCTCTCGGTGGTTCGAGTGATTTTTCCCAAATTGACTTTCTCAAGACCAATTAGGTATGAAAATTTACACAAGCAATCAGGGTTCAAGTTGGACATTACTATCTCTAGGTTTAACCCTTTAATTGGGGCTATCAATCTTTCGAGTATGCCCAAATTCCTTCTTGGACCAATTTCAGAGACTTAGGCTCTCTTTCTCAAGAACTGCTCAAGTTAACTAAACACAAACTAATGTTTGCAACCACTAATTCAACAACTAAGCATGAAATTAGCCCAAATATCAAACACACACAGTCAATCTAGTCCTAAAACACAAGACCCATCAATTACTCACACTAGGGTTTAGCCACAACCCTAGATTATGGGTCTAGGTACTCATAGTTAAAGAAGAAAAACTCATATTAGTTAATTGCTAAGATAAACAAGAAGATTCAATGTTGGAATGTAGTTAAAATTGCCCAAAATAGCTAAAATATTAGAACCCTCGAGCGTAGCTCTCAGCTAAAATTATCTGATGATCTAAAAATGGGAAAAGAAGCTATTTTTTATACTAAGCTTAAAAATCAAGATAAAAATACCCCTGCCAGGCTAGTGCGAACCGCACAAAATCACGTGCGGCCGCACTAGGACTCTGAACTTAAGAATCCAGCTCTATGAACTCGGGCAATGCGGACCGCACAAAATGGACTGCTGCCTTGATGGCTTCTAGTGCGGTCCACATGAAATAGAGCGCGGACCGCATGGACTTCAATCTCCAAAACAGGCACTCTCTAATCTTCGGTTCTGCAGACCACACTAAATAGAGTGCGTCTGTAGTAACGTCAGTACGGACCACGGTAAATCTCATGCAGCCACATTGCCTGTTGGCCTGGAAATCATTTTCTCTGAACCTCACTTGTGTGGACTACACAGAATGGTGCTCGGCTGCATTAGGCATATTTTTCTTGACCTTTATCTTGTCTTGGTACTTGTACATGATTCACTCCTTATTGAGTGGATCTTTGACATCTTGTCACTTTGTTGATCAAACCCTGCAATCAAGCACAACTTGTAAGCCTTTTAGGACTATTTTGTACAAATTAATGATCCAAACTAAAGCAAGAAGTAGTATAAAATGTATCAAAATCCCTAGTTATTAGCTCCAACATTCGAAACGCTCAAAACAACATCGAAACACCAACTTTGCATTGGATTTAAGCCTTAGAATTCCAAAATGTTCTAAATTTTGCTTTTGATAAAAAATTCCATCCAAACCACATCTGAATAACCTAAATTGTGCAAACACATCCCAAATAACACAACGTAAGGGATTCCATTCCGACCCTATATCAAAATCTTGCCTTCCAACCGGAAATTGCCAAAATATCAACTTCGCCAATTCAAGACTAAATCTACTCCGAACCTCCAAAACTCATTCTGATCACGCTCCTATGTCCCAAATCACCTCCCGAAGCTATCTAATACATCAAAACTCATATACGATCCCTCTAACACATAAATCAATATCTAATTGATTTTTCCAACTTGAGCTTCCTCGAAAGAGACTAAGTGTCTCAAACCCTATCAAAATCATTCAGGATTCGGTCCGACCAAACCAATATCACATAACACGGATAAAAAAACCATAAATAAGAATAAATGGGGGAAATGAAGCCGTAACTCATGATACGACAGACCAGGTCGTCACAACCTCCCCAAATTAAACAAATGTTCATCCTCGAACGTCAAGAAACATACCTAAAGCCTCAAGCAAGTGAGGATATCTTCTCTGCATCTCCCGCTCAGTCTCCTTGGTAGCCTCCTCCACGGGCCGACCTCTCTAATACACTTTCACTGAAGCTATATCCTTTGACCTCAACTTTTGAACCTAACGACCCAAAATTGCCACTGGCTTCACATCATAGGCCAATTCATCATCCAAGTGAACTATGCTGAAATCTAAAACTTGAGACAGATCCCCAATATATTCCGAAGCGTAGAAACATGAAATACCGGATGCACACTCGACAATTGGGTGGCAAAACAAGCATATAAGCCACCTCCCCAATACTCCAAGAACCTCAAAAGGCCCAATGAACCGTCTCAATTCCCCTTTCTTCCCAAATCTCATAACACCCTTCATGGGCGAAATCTTAAATAGAACCTTCTCGCAAACCATGTAGGACACAGCTCGAACCTTTCTATCGGCATAACTCATTTTCCTCGACTGACTGTTTGAAGCCTCTCATGAATCATCTTCACCTTTTCCAAAGCATTCTGCACCAAGTCTGTCCCCATATCCTAGCCTCACCCGTCTCAAACCAACCAACTGGAGATCTACACCGCCTTCCATACAAAGCCTTATATGGAGCCATCTAAATACTCGACTGGTAGATGTTGCTATAAGCAAACTCTGCAAGTGGTAGAAACCGATCCCATGACCCTCTAAAATAAATGACATAAGCACGCAACATGTCCTTCAATATCTAAATTGTACGCTCGGTCTTCCCGTTAATCTGAGGGTGAAAAGTTGTGCTCAACTCAACCTGAGTACCCAACTCTCGCTGCACAGATCTCCAAACTGCAAAGAAAACTGACTGTCCCTATCTGAAATGATGAAAACTGGGACACTATGCAAACAAACAATCTTCCAGATATAGATCACTGCCAAATTCTCTAAAGAATAGTTAGTACATGTCACACCCCAACCTTGGGTGGTGGGGGAGAGACCGGTGCTCAATCAAGTGAACCCAACTAAGCAAGCCTTATCAACCACCATTTTCCCAACTCAATATGATTGAGAAAGCCATGCTTACCTTTATTCAAACTAGGATAAGTAGTACATTCAAAGTATTAGTTCATTTTATAACACAACATTCAAACGTGGTTAAGTTCCCAAGATTCCATACAAGTAATAGCTTAGAAGAAAGAAACGAGGGTACAAGATCACAACATGGTCCATTTGCCCATCCCATACCCATACATAACCCGCACAAACATCAACGGAGCCTCTAAGGATACAAAAGATAAGTATAACAATGCTGGAAATAAGGCTCCCGCTATACCTTAAAAGTGGAAACCCATAATAACAGATGATACACAATATAACCCCTTGAAGTCGAAAGGGGCTCACCAAGACTCTGTGAAGGAGAATTATCCACTACACACGATTGGCACTATCTGCTACGGAGCCACCTACATTCATTTAAAAATATGGCACCCCCGGCAAAAGGGACGTTAGTACCATGGAATATACATGTATGTATAACTAAACACCATTTTACTAGAAAAAACTATCAAGAAAGTACAAGTGAATCACATGAGTAAATCAAGTATGAAAATCATATAATTTTTCATATTATTTCCAAAACATAGTTCTGGGCATTTCTTTCATATGTTCCTCATTGGTGTCAATACCACCGCTGTCTTGAGCGTAGTCCGATCTCGACCCGGCCGGTTAGGTTACTTAATTGTAGTCATATATCTCAATCAATATTTCATTCCCTTATCCGGATTAAATATCTTCACATTAACACCATGTGTACAGCATGTTGTCTGATCACGACTCGATCGGTTAGGTCTCCTTGCATTGGCATTATTCCTTTCTCATTAGTCAGCACATCAAAATCTTTATTGCACATATCTCATATCAATTCCTTAACACTTAGGGACACCATTATTACATTGTTTTCTATTGTCTAAGCTCATCTAGAAAGTTATGATCATAGGCATATACAAAAACAATACAAGTTGCAATCACATGTAAGTGAGCACATAGTAATTCTCCGTTTCGATATTGGCTTATAGCCCAAGAATTTCAACACATAATTATATTTTTCATCCTTATCTAATTATTAAGAATGGTACATTACAACCACTGAGGGACATCCTTTATGTATATGAGTATATAATCTTAAATCAATTATTGTGCAACTGTAATCAATACATTAACCAGTCCAATCTTACCTCACTTTCGTAAACACCAACGGAGCTTATTTTCTAATAAAAGGAGATTTTAGCCATACATAACTCGTTTAAGCTTTCCTTAAGTTACTACAACATTTCGAAAATTCGAGCAATCCCAATCTATTTGAGATATAACAAAATTGAACACAAATTAGGAAGTTACTCATGGTTTCAGCTCATTTGAGCATTTTATCAAACACTAGTTGAGCATATTGATTTTTAATCTCTTTTACAAGACTTCCTTCTTTCCCCAACCCCATATTTATTTATTTATATATATCAATCTTCCCACAAACCTAATTTGTACATGCATGAATAATATATTACCCCAAGAGTCATACCTCGATAAGGCATCTCACAATCTCTACAATACCAACACAACCTAGGTTAGGCACATATGGCTTCCAATCACTACCCCTTGAGTTACAATACTTAATCCATACTCATATTTCCTTAATAAATTTATATATGTAAGTCCAAAGTGTAGGATTTACCTTTTTGGAAAAAATCTTCCACCCCATGGCCGCATGCCTGGGCGCGCTGGGGATGCATGTCTGCTAAAATTGTCATAACTTTATATATAATCTTTCAAATTACAAACGGTTTGTTGCGTTGAAAACTAGAATCAACGGGATTTATTTTGATAGGTTGCACATCACACAAATCCTTAAATAATTAGATGTATGATTGTCCAAACTGAGGTCTCGTGCGCACTCATTTACAACGTTCGTCTATTATGAAATTTCCAAATTGGCTTATACTTAGGCTTCTCCTTAAACCACAATTCACTTCTAATATCAATTATGCGCTTATTAACATATCCAAATGATAACCATTATATCATGAATCCTCATTTGTACAGAAAATAAAATAATTAGCCTATCTTGGCATGACGAAATATCAAATTACTTGTAAAACATTTTGGGGCCGTACATTCTTCCCCCCCCCCCCTCCCCCTAGGAACATTCATCCTCAAATGAGGATCAAGGTTCACTCATTAGTCATCCATATGTAACTTTTGCTTTTTCACGTTATGAAATATATCAACAGTCCCGAATTCGGCTAACTCCTTAAATTTTTGAAAATATTGCAGAGTTTCCTTTGTAACTAGGACTATCCACCTGCCATAGGGCCCCAGATACACACCCGTACAGCATATAAATGTTCCATAGACATAACATAACTTGTTCAACACCAGTTGTGGCCGCATGGGCAATATACATAACCAAAATGGAATAGATTAGCATAGAATGAATCTAAAGATAAGAGTTTATAGGAACCAAATGCATGAAAGCTATTACATATCTATTCAAACAAATGTGGGTACTTCTTTCTCATTCCTTCTCGGCTTCCCAAGTGGCTTCCTCAACCTGTTGATTTTGCTATAACACTTTCACAGAGGCGATTTCCTTATTTCTCAATTTTTAGACTTGCTTATCAAGAATGGCAACTGGATTTCTTCATAAGATAGCTCTTTATGAAACTCAATAGCTTCAATTAGCACATAACTGACGGATCTCCCACTACCTTCTTCAACATAGACACATGGAAGACCGGATGTACTAACGACATTTATCTAAATGATTTTGTACAGTCCGACATACCTCAAACTTAATTTCCCTTTCTTCCCGAATCGCATGATGCCCTTCATGGGGGAAACCTTCAGAAATGCCAAATATATTCTTTGAACTCTAAATATATATGCGAAGAATGTCTCAATAAGACTTTTGGAAACTTTGAGCAGTTTTTAACCTCTCCTTTATAATCTTGACTTTCTGCATGGCATGATGCACGAAATCTAGCCCTATCACTTCTGCTTCTCCAACCTCAAGCCACTCAATAGGAGACTGCATCTCCTACCATATAGTGCCTCGAATTGTACCATCTGGATGCTAGCATGGAAGCTGTTGTTGTAAGCAAACTCTATGAGTGGCAAATGGTCATCCCAACTACCTTTGAAATCAAGAGTACAAGATCGCAATATGTCCTCAAGCGTCTAAATAGTCCGCTCTGCTTTCCCATCGGTTTGTGGATGAAAAGTTATGCGAAGGTTTACCTGCATACCCAAACCTTGTTGAAACATTTTCCAAAAGTTTGTTGTGAACTAAGCTCCTCGGTCTAAAATGATTGAGACATGAGTGATATGCGACCTTACTATTTTTTTTGATATGCAATTGAGTATATTGTTCCGTTGTGTCGGTAGATTTAACTGGAAAAAAGTGTGCTGGCTTCGTGAGTTGATCCACGATCACCCAAATTGAGTCGAACTTGAGTGAATTGCATGGCATCCGTACCAAAAAATCCATATTGATAATATCCCATTTCCATATTGGAATTTCTATGCTTTGAGCCAATCCACTGGGCCTTTCATGTTCGGCCTTCACTTGTTGACAATTCAGACATTTTGCCACAAACTCCGCCATATCCCTCTTCATGTTGTTCCACCAAGAAATTTCTTTGAGATCATGATACATTTTTGTAGAACCTAGGTACGGAATATGTGGAAGTGTGAGCTACTGCCATGATCCTTTCCCAAAGACCATCAATATCTGGAACACGTAGGTTGCCATGGTACCGTAGGGTACCATCATCCATACCGAGGGAAAAAGATGTACCTTTGTGTTTAGAGCATCCGCTACAACATTAGCCTTTCCCGGGGTGATAGAGAATATCAATGTCATAGTCCTTTAGCAACTCTAACCATCTTCTTTGCCTCACATTCAACTCTTTCTGCTTGAAAATATATTGAAGGATCTTATGATCCATACATACATCCGCATGGACCCCATACAAATAATGTCGCCAAATCTTTATCGCAAACACCACTGTTTCCAGCTCTAAGTCATGGGTTGGATAGTTCTTCTCATGATTCTTTAGTTGCGTAGAAGCGTAGGCTACAACCTTTCCATGTTACATCAACACACACCCAAACTGGAATTTTGAAGCATCACAATGCACCACCAACCCCTCTGTACCCTCTGGTAGGGCTAATATTGGTGTTGTCGTCAACCTTGATTTCAATTCTTGGAAACTCTTTTCACAAGCATCAGACTATTAGAATTTAACTGCTTTATGCGTGAACTTATTCAACGAAGAGGCAAGAGTAGAAAACCTCTCCATAAACCTCTTGTAGTACCTATCTAAACCCTAGAAAATGCGATCTCGGTTGGCGTGGTAAGTCTAGGCCAATTCTTCATTGCTGCAACCTTTTAAGGATCAACCATAATTCCTTCCCTGGAAATGACAAGACACAAGAACGTAACAGATTCAAGCAAAAAGTCACATTTTGAAAACTTCGCATACAATTGATGTTGCTGAAGAGTCTGCAAAACTGCCCTGAGATGGCCAGCATGGTCCCGGCTTCAGGAATATACCTGAATGTAGTCAATGAACACTATCAAAAAGGAGTCTAGAAATGGCTTGAAGAGTCGATTCATATGGTCCATGAAAGGTGCCGGGGCATTTGTTAACATAAAAACAATCACCGTAAACTCAAAGTGCCCATACCGAGTTCTTAATGCTGTTTTAGAAATATCCCGCTCCCTTATCTTCAGCCAGTCACTTTTTGACAAATCACCTTGCAATTGATCAAATAAGTCTTCTATCCTTGGCAGAGGATATTTGTTCATGAATGTGAATTTTTTGAGTTGCCGGTAATCGATGCACATCCGCAGTGGTCCATCTTTCTTTCTTACAAACAAGATCGGTGCGCCCCATGGCGACACATTTGGCCGGATTAAACCTTTTTCTAGAAAATCCTTCTATTGCTCCTTTAGCTCTTTTAATTCTGTCAGTGCCATTCTGTAAGGTGGAGTTGACATAGGGTGCGTTCCTGACATCACATCGATAACAAAATCAATCTCCCTATCTGGGGGAATCCCAAGGAGCTCATCTGGAAAGACATAAGGGAATTCATTCACAATTGGTATAGATTCGAGGCTAAGTGCCTCGGCATTGGTGTCTTTAACCCTTTCTAGATAGTAGATACACCCTTTTTTATCGTCTTCGCGACCTTAAGGTAGGAAATATACCGATCTCTAGGCACTACATTATCACCATTCCATTCAATAATGGGATCATCAGGGAATTCAAGCCTAATAGTTCTAGTCCAACAATCATGTTTGGCAAAGCACGAATAGAGCCAATTCATTCCGATTATTACATCAAAGTCGACTATATCTAACTCAACAAGATCATCTATGGTATCCTTAACCCGCACCGTAAAAATACAACTCCTATTAACTTGAGCAGCCAAAATTGACTCACCAACTAGAGTAAATACCGAGAATGGTTCATGAAGCTGCTCCGGTTCTATCCCAAATTCCATAGAATTAAACGGGGTAACGTAGGATAAGGTGGAACCATGATCAATAAGTGCTTACCCATGATGATACTGGATAGTCAGAATAACTGTAACAGCATCTGGAAAAGCCTTTGCAGTCTAGCGACCTCACATAGCATAGAACCAACTGGGCCTTCTTGAACTCTGCGCACCACCCCTAGGTAAACCACTCCATGCGGGTGTTGGGGTACCTCGAGCTGGAGAGGGGTCTGAAGAGGTAGCAACAGCTGGACTAGAGGGCGAAGCTATGCCCCTACCTGCTCCCTGGCGAGATACACGACAATGTCTCTGAATATGGCCCCTCATCCCACATCCATAGCATATAGGCAACTCCATATAATGAATCCCCAAGTGCATATTCCCGCACCTAGGGCACTGGGACGTCTACTGCTACTGGAGCCTCTCTATTGATTGACCTTGCTGGTGGGATCCCCTGTTGCCCTGAATGGGTTTGAAATGACTCCACTGCTGCTGGCTGGGACCTAACGGCGGTGCACTTGCTAAAGACTGTGCAACAGACCGGAAAGGCCTTGATGATCCTCCCCTAAAAGATGATCTTCCCCCACCTAGTGACTCTCTCATGTTACCCGTAGACTGGGCCTTTCTATTACCCTCTCTCTCCATTCTACTCTTCAACTTACGCTTCTCTGTGGCCTAGGAAAATTCTACCATCTTCCCGTAGTTCATGTCAGTATTAAATGTTGCTATAGAAGCCTCACTAATAGTCAAATGAGTAAGACCCCGAACAAACCGACGCACTCTAGCCTCCATGGTGGGCAACATATGAATAGCATACTTGGACAAGAGAGTAAACTCCATCTGGTACTCCCACGCACTTCTATTACCTTGCCTCAGATATTCAAACTCTGCTGCATGGGATTCCCTTGTCTGAGTGGGCATAAAATAATCAAAGAAAGCATCTACAAACTCGCTCCACCTTTCCGGATGGCGCCCCTCCTCTCGGGTATCCTCCCACAACTAAAACCATGAATAGGCCACCCATTTCAGATGGTAGGCAGCCAACTCTACTCCCTCTGTCTCGGTCACACGCACCACCCTAAGGGTCTTGTGCATCTCATCAATAAAGTCCTAAGGGTCTTCTTCTTGAATGGCACATGTGAATACCGGAAGGTCTAAATGAAGGAATCTGTTTACCCTGGAACTAGTAGAATCCCCCAGCTTGCTGGATGAACTGGGCGCAACATTTGACCTCTGGGCCTGAGAGGCCACCAGCTGAGTCAACATCTGAATAGCTCCCCTATGATCCCCATCAGAAACATCAGAACCGGAAGTTGGGGCTGGAGGTGGGACAAGAGTATCAAAGGGAGTCCATAGGTGTAGGAACTGAGGTAGTCTATTCTGGAGTATAAGGATCCGGCAGAGTAATAGGAGGGTGACTACCCTCACCTGCGACACCAAGCAGTGAATCATCAGCCACTCCTGGGGTACATTGGCTTCTTGGCCAATTCTCACTTTTTTCTTAGGTGCCATTTACATAAAGATAGAACAATGCACTGATTACAAAGGAAACAGTTTCACCACACGATCCATAATATCAAAGAAGGGTGTTATTCCTAAATGCCCAAATAGCCTCAAACTTATAGATGTACTCGACTACACCCCGATAAGAAGGACTCTACCATACACGGCATCAACACATCCTTGGACACTTCAAAACCTTAGGCTCTGATACCAAGTTTTTCACGCCCCAACTTTGGGCAGAGGGGGGCGCGAGCGGTGCTCAATCAAGTGACAACTGAGCAAGCCTTATCAACCACTATTTGCCCAACTCAATAAGAATGAGGAAGTCATTCTTACCTTTATTCAAACTAGGGTAAGTAGTAGATTTAATGTCTTAGTTCATTTTATACTACAACATTCAAACGTGGTTAAGTTCCCAAGATTCCATACAAGTTATAGCTTAGAAGAAAGAAAGGAGGGTACAAGATCACAGCATGGTCTATTGACCCATCCCATACCCATACATAACCCACACAAATGACTACGGAGCTTCTAAGGATACAAAAGATCATTATAACAATGCCGACGACAAGACCCCAGCTGTACCTCAAAAGTGGAAACCCATTATAACAGAAGATACACCATATAACCCCTTGAAGGAGAAAGGATCTCACCAAGACTATGTAAAGGAGGATGCTCTACTACACACGATCGGCACTATCCGCTATGGATCCACCTACATTCATTTAAAAATGTAGCGCCCCCGGCAAAAGGGACGTTAGTACCATGGAATAGTACTAATATGTATAACTAAATACCATTTTACTAGAAAGAACTCTCAAGCAAGTACAAGTAAATAACATGAGTAAATCAAGTATGTAAATCATATAGTCAAAACTTAGTTTGGAGCATTTCTTTCATGTTCCTCATTGGTCTCAATACCACCACTGTCTTGAGCGGAGTCCGATCACAAACCGACCGACTAGGTCACCTCATTGGAGGCATATATCTCAATCAATACTTCATTCTTCTTATCCAGAATTGAATAGCATAACATTACCACCATTTGTGCTGCATGGTGTGCGATCACGACCCAATCGACAAGGTTGACTTGCCAAGGAATTATTCCTTTCTCATTAGTCAACACATCGAAGTATTTATTTCACATATCTCATATCACTTCCTTGGCACTTAGGGCCACCATTATCACATTATTTTCTATTGCCTATGCTCATCTTGCAGGTTTTGATCATAGGCATATAAAAAAAAAATACAAGTTGCAATCACAGGTAAGTGAACACATAGCTAGCTTGCATAATTCTCTATTTCGATATTGGCTAATAGCCCATGCATTTCAACATATACATATATTTTTTATCCTTCTCAAATTATCAAGAATGGTACATTACACCAATTGAGGCACATCCTTTATTTATATGAGTAGATAATTGCAAATCAATAAATACGCAACACTTACCAATACATTAACCAGTCCAATCTTACCTCTCTTTCATAAATAACAATGGAGCTCAATTTCTAATAAAAGGGGGTTTTAGCCATATATTCCTCGTTTAAGATTTCCTTAAGTTACTACAACGTTGCAGAAATTCTAGCAATTCCAATCTACTTGAGACATAAAAAAATTTAACACAAATTCGGAAGGTATTCATGATTTCGACTCATTTTAGCAGTTAATCAAACACTAATTGAGCATCTTAATTTTTAATCTCTTTTAAAAGACTTCCTTCATTGCCCAACCCCATATTTATTTATTTATATACATTAATCTTCCCACAAACCTAGTTTTGTACATGCATGAATACATAATAATAATATTCCAACCACTATCCCATGAGTTCCAATACTTAATCCATACTCATATTTCCATAATAACTCAACATATGTAAGTCTAAGGTGTAAGATTTATGTTTTTGAAAGAAATCTTTCAAAATCCTTGTTTGGGTTCTTGAAGGAATTTCTTGAAACATCTATGTGTATATGTGAAGATTTCATTCATATTAATGTATAAATGATGAACTTTCACACCAAGATCATAAGGATTACTTACCTTGAATATGGGAGGGGTTGGAGGTCTTGGGAGGATGAAGAAATCTTGCCAAATTCGAGCTTGAATGACAATAAAGAAGGAAAGGTGATACCCATTCGGTTTTTACACTGACCAGGGGTATTTTAAACATTTCAAATGTTCCACCACGGTCGACAGCATTCCTCCGCGGTCCACCCTGCGGTTCCAAGTAATAAGCCCCACGGTCCACCCCGCGGTCGTGCGCCTGGGCGCGCTGGTGACGCATGTCTGGTAAAATGATCATAACTTTATATATACACTTCCAAATGACAAACGGTTTGTTGCATTGGAAACTAGGCTCAAAGGGCGTTAATGTGTTGGGTTGTGCATCAAACAAGTCCTTACATAACTGCAGATATTATTGTCCAAAGTTAGGTCTTGTGCGCACTCATTTACAACTTTCGTCTATTATAAAATTTTCCAACTTGGCTTAGACTTAGGCCTCTCCTTAGGCCCCAATTCACTTCTAATATGAATTATTCGTTTATTAACATATCCAAAATATACCCATTATATCATGAATCCTCATTTGCACACAAAATAAAATAATTAGCCTACGTTGGCACAGAAAAATCTCAAATTAATTGGAAAATATTCTGGGGCCTTACTCTAGTACACACTCGAATGAAGTGCATGGACTTGGTCAGCCAATCCACAATCACCCAAATAGCATCGAACTTCTTCAAAGTCCATGGAAGTCCAACTATAAATTCCATATGGATCCTCTCTCACTTCCACACTAGAATAATCTATCCACTGGAGTAAGACACTCGATCTCCAATGCTCATATTTCACCTGCTGATAATTGAGACATCGAGCTACAAATCCCATAATGTCTTTCTTCATTCTCCTCCAGCAATAGTGCTTCCTTAAATATTTATACATCTTTGCGGCACCTGGATGAGTGGAATATCGCGAGCAATGGGCCTTCTCCAGAATCAACCCCCGAAGCCCATCTACATTGGGCACACAAATCCGGTCCTGAATCCTCAACACCCCATCATCACCAATGGTAACATCTCTAGAATCATCATGCCAAACTCTGTCGTTAAGGATAAGCAAATGCAGATCATCATACTGGCGCTCTCTGATGCGATCACCGAGAAACTACACAAGCTAATACCCGACTCGGCTTCAAAATATCCAACTTCACGAAACCGAATGGCCAAGGCTGAATATCAACTGCAAGAGGTCTCTCCCTAACTAGGATATATGCCAAGCTCCCCATACTCACATCTTTTCAACTAAAAGCATCATCCACCATATTGGGCTTTCCCGAATGGTACAATATAGCGATATCATAATCCTTAGGCAACTCCAACCATCTTCGCTGCCTCAAATTAATATCCTTTTTCTTGAACAAGTGCGTAAGGCTGCGATGATCAGTAAACACCTTTCTAGACATGCCATACAAGTAATGCCTCCAATTCTTCAACACGTGAACTATGGCAGCAAATTCCAAATCATGAACGGGGTAGTTCTTCTCAAAGGTCTTCAACTGACGAGAAGCATAAGCAATAAATTTACCCTCCTACATCAATACACAACCAATACCTACTCTTGAACCATCACCATACACGGTGTATGAACCTGAAGCTGATGGAAAAACTAACACTAGGGCTATGGTCAATGTTGTCTTAAGCTTCTAAAAACCCTCTTCACACTCGTCCGGCTATAGAAATGAAGCACCCTTCTGAGTCAAATTGGTCAAGAGCGATGCGATAGAAGAGAATCCCTACACAAACCGATGGTAATAGCCTGCCAAACCAAGAAAGCTGCAAATCTATGTGGCTGAGGACTATGTGGGCCAACTCTAAACCACCTCTATCTTCTTTGGATCAACTTGAATATCCTCGTTGGACACCACGTCACACAAGAAAGCCACTGAACTGAGCCAAAAATCACACTTGGAGAATTTAGCATAAAGCTTCTCCTCCCTCAATCTCTGCAACACAACTCTCAAATTCTCTACGTGCTCCTCCTGAGTACGCGAATATATGAGAATATCATCAATGAAGACTATGAAAAATGAATCGAGATAAGGCCAGAACACACTGCTCATCAAGTGCATGAACGTTGAAGGGGCATTGGACAGCCCAAAAGACATCACCGAGAACTCATAATGACCATATCGGGTCCAGAAAGTTGTCTTAAGAATATTCGAGTCCCTGATCTTCAACTGTTGATAACATGAACGGAGATCAATCTTAGATAACACTCTAGCTCCTGAAGCTGGTCGAATAAATCATCAATGCTAGGCAAAGGATAATTGTTCTTAATTGTTACCTTGTTCAATTGCCTATAGTCAATACATATCCTCATTGTGCCATCTTTTTTTTTCACAAATAGAACTGGTGCACCCCAAGGTGACATGCTAGGCCAAATCATAACCTTTTCAAGGAGTTTCTGAAGGTGCTCCTTTAAGTCCTTCGACTCCGCTAGTGCCATACGATACAACGGAATAGAAATGGACTTAGTGCCCTGCACCAGGTCAATACCAAAATCAATATCCCTGTCTGGTGGCATGCCCGATAGGTCTATAGAAAATTCATCAAAAATATCCCTCATAACTGGAAAAGAATCAATTATGGGAGTCTCACCACCGACATCCCTCACAAACGCCAGATACGAAAAACAACCTTTCCTAACCATACGCTGGGACTTTAAGAACGAGATCCCTCTACTAGGAACATAATCAGTCACACGTATCAACTCGATTCGTGGCACACCTGGCATAGCTAATGTGATTGTTTTAGCATGATAGTCCTAAATAGCACAACACGGAGATAGCCAATCCATGCCCATAATGACATTACAATCCATCATTCACAATAACAAAAGATCCACTCGGGTCTCCAAACCCCCAATAGTCACCACACATGACCGATACACACTGTCTACAATAATAGTATCGCACACTGGGGTAGATATATGATCATGCAAAGCAAGAGACTCGCGGGGAATAGCCAACTAACAAGCAAAGTATGATGACACATAAGAAAAGATGGAACCGAGATCAAATAATACAAAGTCATCTCTGTGGCAGACTAAAACAGTACCTGTAATAATAGCATTTGAAGAAATAGCATCGGGTCTGCCTTGAAGTGCATAGAAACGGGCCTGACCACCACCTGATCAACCTCCTCCTCTGTGGAGACCCCTAGCTGACAGACCACCATCTCTAGCTGGCCAAGCAGGTGGTGATGAAGTAACTAGCGCTAAAGTCGATGACTGACCCCTCTACAAAGATGAAATCGGAAGACGACGAGGGCACTGTATCCACAAGTGACCCATATCTCCACACTCATGACAAATCCCTGGTGTTATAGAAGGGGAATGAAGGGAACCACTTGCACCAGAGTGACTAGCAGATTCACTCGACATAGGAGAACCTTAAACTTATGGAGCAAAGGATGAACTCTAAGCTGAAAGGGCACTAAGTGATGACTGGCCCTGATAAGAACAGTGAGAACCATGACCTGATGATACCCCACGATATCTTGGGCGAGGTGGCTGTCATGCTGAAACTGACGTCACGAAGGAGCACCACTATGGCTACCAGATCCTCGAGGCCTCTTGGCCTCCCTCTCCTCCTGGTCCTGGAAAAGAATAGACTCAATCTCATAGGAAATATTCACAACTCCTCGAAGGTAGCACCAGTCACCCTCTCCCTGGTCATGAGAATGCAAAGCTGATAAGTGAGGCCATCAACAAACCTCTTAATCCTCTATCTATCCGTCAAAACCAACCAGATGGCATGATGAGCTAACTCGGAGAACCTCAACTCATACTTCGACATAGTCATCTCCCCATGATGCAACCACTCAAACTACATGTGCAACTCCTCTCTGCGAGACTACGGCACATATTTATCCAGGAAGAGAATGGAAAGCGCCTGCCAAGTAAGGGGTGTTACACCAATAGGCCTACGCCTCTCCAAATCCTCCCACCAAGTGAAGGCAACTCCTGAAGACTGATAAGTAGTGAAATTAAAAAAAAAAACCCGATGTTCTCCAGAATACTCGCTACGAAGCATCCTCTAACACTTATCCAAGAAACCCTGGACGTCCTAGCCCTCTATTGAAATAAAGGTCGAAGGTTGAAGTATACCAAACCTCTCCAACATAAGTTGCTCATCCTCTGGCATGGAAGGAACTATACAGTCATGAGACGTTGCAAACATTTGGGCTGGATGTGTCCTCGGTGATTGAACTCCCTGCATGACCTGCTCAGGTGTGTGAACAACAATAGTCAAATTGCCTCCCCCGAAATGAGAAGTAGCTGAGACCTATTGTAGCTGAAACCACTTGAGCTAGGTTGGTGGAACCTAATAACATCTAAGCCAAGGCCTCATGTAGACTCACGATCACAATGGGCATAACTGGTGCCTCAGCTTGTGCTGTTGGAGCGTCCATAACTGGGACGTGATCCTTAACTAGGGTATGTGGTGGATCAACAGGTGTTGCCCTAGCTGCTATGCCCCTACCTGTCCACGAATGCATCCGCGGCCTCAGGTGGACACAACTGGTGGCGCAGGTGGTCATCCATCGTGACCGGTAGCACGTGTCCTCACCATAAATGAGATAATTGAATAATAGAAGTTTAGTAATTGGATCAAAAAATTTACACGACAAGAATTTCAAGAATATGAAGTTTTTCCTAAAGGTTTTGCAGCCTGTCAAGGATAAATACAGACGTCTTCGTACAGATCCGCGAGACTCTACTAACCTTCTTATGACTCGTGAGACCTATGTAACCTGGGCTCTGATACCAACTTGTCACGACACTAAAACAGGACCCGATCGTGATGGCGTCTCTCGTGAAAACAAGGCCAGCCGACACTACCCATTTCCATATTTAATAGTTAAGCATTAAGAAACAGTCTAGTCATTATCAATTAAACCAAGGTTTAAGCAGTTAATTGCATAATTTGTAGAAAAATAACCAGACACATCCTGATACCACGGTGTCACTAGTCATGAGCATCTAACAGAATAGAATCCTCCCAATTAAACTATAGAGTTTAGTACAGAAACTAAGAACATGAAGTACTGAGATAGGGAAGAGCTCCGAGATGCAAACACCAACAGGTACCTAGAGACTCATCGGATCTGCTTAAGTCAGAAATGATCAGCACTCGGGAGCGGGACCAGCTATGTATGAATCTGCACACAAGGTGCAGGAAGTAAAGTGAGTACGCCAACTCAGTGAGTAAAAATCGTAAATAAAGACTGAAAGCAAGAAATTATGTAGGGCACAAAGCATTCTATAATGAAGCAATAAAACCATTTAAAAATAGTACATCAGTGAATGATAAGTGAAAATCCTTTAACTCAAATGTAATTTCATGGAAAGTACGTTTTCAACAATTAAGCAGGAAATTGACAGGTAATTAAGGAAAAATAAATACATAGATGTTCTTCCCACAGGCACAATATCAACGAATCTGCCCCTCGGTCAACATCTCAGAACAACTCCAGCCCCTCGGGCTCAATCTCACATCACACTATGTACTCGTGCTCACTGGGGTATGCAGACTTGTAGAGGGGGCCCTTACGGCCCAAGCGCAATATCAAGTCATCTCGTGGAATCATAACTAGGCCCTTAGTCTCATATCAATCAAGCAACCTCGTGGTGTACCTGTCTCAGGCCCTCAATCTCATAACCAATGTCAAGTATTTCCTCACAACATAGGCCCTCGTCAGTCAAAATACTCACAAGCCGCTCGGGTAGTAGTAAAACATGATTCTCAGCTCAAAATATCATTTAAAAGATCATTTAAGTGTTAAAATAGAGTAAACATGGCTGAGTACTAAAACAGTGAAATATATCAGGACAAAGTTCAAGTATAAAGTCAAACAAAGAGGAAATATCAATATAAATCTCCGAAGGGTTCAAATTGTTGGCACGAGGCCCAAATATGGTATTCAACCTAAATAATGATGATAGCAAATAGATTTTTGTCAAATATGTGGTAAAATAGTCATACGGGATGAACTAAGTCACAATCCCTATTAGTGCATGACCCTACGCTCGTTATCAAGCGTGTGCGTCACTTCAATATAGCATACTGATGTGCACATTCGGGGTTGCATGCCCTCATAACATCATTTACAATTATTATTCTCCTCGAATCGGTCAAATCTCTAGCTCGTGATGCCTTTGCCCCTAAATCGGCCTACATTAGTGTCGAATCTATCTAAAATCAGAATGAGGGCATCAAAATATGCTAAGAGAACAAATCCCAAGAGAAAATAATCAAAAATACGACACAAATCCCGAAATTACCAAAACCCAACCTTGGGCCCACATCTCGGTTCGATAATCTTTTACATCAATAGATTCCTTATCTCCCCACGAGTTCATGCATATCAGAAATTATGAAATACAAACTCATATGGTCCTTCAAATCGTAAATTAAAGGTCTAAGTTTCCAAGCCATAGTTCTTCAATTTTTTGCTTAACTTCCATGATTTATTAGGTAGATTTCACATTAGAATTGAGTCTTATGTCAAAGAATCTTACCTTCGAGTGATTCCTCATGAATCCCTCTTCAATCTCCTTCAAAAAACTCCAAAAACGACCAACAATGGAAGGAATAAACCCCAAAATCGCGGACAAGATGAGTATTCAAACATTCTGCATAGGCCTTAATTCCTTTTTCGCGAATGCGGTGAAAGCCTCGCGTTCGCGAAGCACAAAATGACTTTGACCAATAATCTTATTATGCAAACATGACATGCCCATCTCGAACGTGATGGTTCCACAGACTAACTCTTCGCGAACGCACTCCCCCTCTCACAAGCGCGATGAACAACTCGAACTCAAACCTAGTTGGCCAATTTCCTCTATGCGAACACGCTCCCCCTTATCGTGAAACCGATGCAAAAACCTCATGCCCTTCGCGAAAGCGAAGGCTAAAATCTCATCTTTATACAGCTAACCCATCGTGATCGCGGTTCCCCTCTTGCGAATGCGTAGGTCAATTGTCTACAACACTGAGCAGTAGGTGTCTGCAATTCCAAACAACATGAAATGGTCCGATTGACCACCCGAAACTCACCCGAGGCACCGGGACCTCAACCAAACATGCCAATATATCCTATAACCTCATTTAAATTTGTTCCAACCTTCAGAATGCTTAAAGCAACATCGAAACACCAAATCTGCATTGGATTCAAGCCTAAGAATTCTTAAATCTTCTAAATCACACTTTTGATAAAAAAACCCAACCAATCCTCAACTGAATGACCTTAAATTTTGTGCAACCATCCCAAATAACACAACAAAACTACTGCAACTTTCGGAATTTCATTCCGACCCCTATGTCAAAATTTTGCCTACCAACCAGAAATCGCCAAAATATAAACTTCGCCAATTCAAGTCTAAATCTTTTCCGAACCTCTAAAACTCATTTCGATCACGTTCATAAGTCCAATATCACCTCTTGAAGCTATCCAAACCATAGGAACTTATGTCCGAGCCCTCTAGCACATAAGTCAACATCCGGTTGACTTTTCTAACTTAAGCTTCCTCAAAATAGACTAAGTGTCTCAATTGTTACCAAAATTATTCCAGATTTGATCCGATAAACTTGATACCACATAACAGGGATAAACAAAGAATAAAGAAGCAAAAAATGGGGAAACAGCGCGGTAACTCATGAAACGGCTGACCGAGTTGTCACAATTCGTTTCCTAAAATAAATCATGATTACTGTATCCTTATTTTCCATATAATTCTTTATTAATAGTGGCATTTATTGGAGTAATTTCATTTGGAAGAATTATTAAATTCTATTGTTTGATCGGATTTCCCCCCGCAACGAAACTTATTGAAGTTAATATTATTGGATCGGGTTCTACGCCACACAGGAATTTATTTAAAGTTTATATTGTTGGATCGGATTGCACGCTGCAACACTATTTATTTAAAGTTTATATTGTTGGATCGGATTGCACGCCGCAACAATATTTATTTGAAAGATTATATTGGAGGATCGTGTTGCACGCTGCATTTAGCTTATCTTCCTCGGACATGTTGCTAATATCCAGCATAAAAAAACTCAAATCTTTGACATTTTCCTTGACCGTTCCAGTTTGTTTCAACTTCTATAAGCGATCTCTAGCAATCTAGCCCACATTTCTAGGAAAGAATTGATCCTTCAACTCTTTTTTCAGCTAATCCAAGAGATAATCTTCGGCCTACCAGCACTTACATCATCTGCCACGCGCGTCCGACAACACAGTTTTACATCGTCAACCAAGTACAGAGCTGTAATGGTGACCTTATCTTCGTCTCGCACCTTGGAAGCCTGAAAGTACTGCCCTATATCCCACAGGAAATTTTCGAGTTTCTTGTCACTCCTTGTGCCATTAAACTCCTTAGGCTCCGGAATTCTAACTTTGGTATGATCTGCCCCATGTAGTGTTTCATTATTTCCAATAGCATGATACAGCAATATATATTCTACTTTTAGATCCATGCACTCATAGCTTATCCTGTTCATCTCAGCCTCAGGATAGGCGAGACGCGTCGTAATGGTCAGAAATTGATCCCATCAACAGTTCCAATGAGTGCCTCTAATGCAGTAACTTATTCCCTCAGTTCTGCGTTACTACCAGCCATTTTTCACAAAATTCAGCCACTGAACATTGTGTCTTCACCTCGATCCGACCGCGCTCTGATACCAGCTGTCATAGAGACGATTTATGTCACTCAAATTCTGCCCGAGGTTCACCTCCGTGTGGCAGTCAAGCCCAGATTTGACTTCAGCCTTTCCAAAACTTAGTTTTATTTTTATGGACATTTGAAACTTAGAACGAAATAGGTAGTAAAAACAGTAAAAAGTCACACACGATATACAAGAATTTCTTCTCAACTTGCATTAATAAGTGAATACAAGAACACAAAAGCCAACCCTATGGACAAGACAAAGAATTCACTAATTCCCTTCCCCAAAATAACTTTCCAAACATTAGGAAACGACTTAGAAATCATTTTGGCTAAATGAATGCCTTGACTAAGTTCTGCCCCGTTTTTGGCATTCTAGGCACTAATTTATAAGGCTAAAATCAGTTGATAAGGCCCCAACTGATGGGAAAACATGTTAGGACATGTACTAAAAGATGGACACTATTTTAGGCCATGATCGGCATGTCTTGGAGGAGGTTGCAACTGCCAACTGCTTCTCATGTGCTTGGCACATATTTTACCAACTGCTGCTTGTGCACAACATATGCTGAATTTCGCCCATCTACTTTGTCCCAAGGCTGGCATTGCGCCCAACCTTGCCTTTGACACTGCTCCGCAACATTGTTGTTGCAACAGCCCACCACCCGTTTACTTTGCCTCACATGTTCATTATCACAGCTGCCCGCTCATGTCAAGTTGCCATTAACTTGATCAAATCTGACCGTATCAATTTCCTTACTTTGCCACGCATTGCGTTGCCTTTCCTGCCATGTCTTTGCCCCTGATTGACATGGTTTTGCCTTGCCATTGTTTACCAACCCCCACATCTATGTGAATAGCGCCTTGCTCCCGCTTAAGGTGCCTTTGTCAAGCCTCGCATAGTCTGTCATGCCGAGCTGTCCGTCATGATGTTGCCCCAATTTTCAGGTTGTGCGCCAAGTCCATCATGGAAATAGTTGTCGCAACCCACACTTGCCGAGGACCTTTTTCAAGGGGCTAACAAACCACCCCCACCCTAATAATTCTTCGTCCTCGACGAAGTAGCTTCCGCATTTTTCAGCACCACTATGGGTCCCAAATGTGTTGTTGTTTGCTCTTGTTCTTCCACGTTTGGTTCTTATTCGCCCTTTTCTTTGTCCAGTTCGCCTCCCTTCTCGACCAGACGAAGCAGCAAACACCGCTGAAAGCTTTTCCATTCTTGGAGAGTACCTCGACATATGTGGTCCTTTGCGTATAAAACAACTATCTAACCTACTGTTTTGTCCCTTATTTGTCGAATGTCTAGCACATTGCTTTCCCTTCTCATTGCCATTGCCCTCAACAACATTCTCCTTTTCATTTCCAGCTTTCCTCCAATCTTTTGCTTTGTCCTTGTTCCCGTTTTTGGACTTTGAACTAGTAGAGAAATCAGAACCATATTGCCCCAACCAGAAATCACCCAATGCATCCGCAGCAGCAATGGAACTAGGAAGGTCTTTCACATTCTGCCTTCGTAGTTCCATTTACGCCCAATACTACAACCCGTAAATGAAATTATGTAGCTTGTCTTCCTAGGATATGATGCTAATATCCAGCATCAAAGAACTCAAATCTTTGACATATTCCTTGACCGTTCCAATTTGTTTCAATTTCTTTAAACGATCTCTAGCAATCCAGCCCGCATTGCTAGGAAAGAATTGATCCTTCAACTCCTTCTTCAGCCCTTCCCAAGAGTCAATCTTTGGCCTAACAATACTTACATCATCTTCCATGCGCATCCGCCACCACAGTTTTGCATCGTCAACCAAGAACATAGTTTTAATAGTGACCTTATCTCGTCTCGCACCTTGGCTACCTGAATGTACTGCTCTATATGCCACAAGAAATTTTCAAGTTTCTTGGCACTCCTTGCACCATTAAACTCCTTAGGCTTCGGAATTCTGAATTTGGTATGATCACCCCCATGTAGTGTTTCATTATTGCAAACAACACGACGCAGCAATATATTTTTCTGCGTTTAGATCCTTTCACTCTTGGCTTAGCTTGTTGGCGAGACGCGTCACAATGGTCAGAAATTGATCCCCATCAACAATTCCGACGAGTGCCTCTATTGTAGTTACTTTTTCCCTCGGGTTTGCATTGCCACCAGCCATTCTTCACAAAATTCAGACACTGAACATTGTGTCTTCGCCCCGATCCGACCGCGCTCTAATACCAGTTTCCACATGGGTGATTTATGTCACTCGAATTGTGCCCTAGGTTCACCTTAATGCCGCAGTCAAGCCAATCCATAACTTAAGCCTTTCCAACACTTAGTTTTATTTGTAGGGACGTTTGAAACTTAGAACGAAATAGGCATCAAAAACAGTAAAAAGGCACACACAATATACAGAAATTTCTTCCCAACTTGCATTAATAAGTGAATACAGTAACACAAAAGCCAACCCTATGGCCAAGAAAAAGAATCCCCTAATTCCCTGCCCCAAAATAACTTTCCCAACCTTAGGAAATGAATAAGATAAAATTTTGGCTAACACAATGCCTTGACTAAGTTCTGTCGCGTTTTTAGCATTCTAGGCACTAATTTATAAGACTAAAATCAGTTGATAAGGCCCCAACTGATGGGAAAACATGTTAGGACATGTACAAACATGTGGGCACTATATTAGGCTATGATCAGCATATCTTGGAGGAGGTTGCAACCGCCAACAACTTTCCATGTGCTTGGCACATGTTTTTCCAGCTGCTGCTTGTGCACATCATGTGCTGAATTTTGCCCATCTGCTTTGTGCCAAGGCTGGAATTGCGCCCAACCTTGCCTTTGACACTGCTCCGCGCCAATGTCATTGCCACAGCCCGACGCCCGTTTACTTTGCGTCACGCGTTCATTGTGACAGCTGCTCGCTCATGTCAAGTCGCCATCAACTAGATCAAATCTGCCCGCATCAATTTCCTTGCCTTGCCCCGCATTGTCTTGCCTTGCCATGTCTTTGCCCCTGCTTGACATGGCTTTGCCTTGCTATTGTTTTGCCAACCCGCACATCTAAGTGAAATGCGCCTTGCTCCTGTTCAAGGTGCCTTTGTCAAGCCCCGCATAATCCGTCATGCGGAGCTGCCCGTCATGATGTTGTCCCAATTTTCAGGTGGCGAGCCAAGTCCATCATAAAAATACTTGACACAACACACCTGCCGAGGACCTTTGTCAAAGGGCTAATATACATACGGGGAGCATAATTGTGTTGCAGATACACTTGCGCAATATGGAGAAACACAAAACTCTCCTGAGCATACTCTTGTTTTCCATCAACCACCACCCTTTTTGGAACAACAGCTGATGGAAGACCAACTGGGCATTGCCAATTTACGAAACACAACAGTGCCCGCATCAGCAAATACAATATATTTTTGTCTTGATGAATATGAAAGTCCCATGACGATTAAGGACAGGCAAATCAAAAATTTCACTTTGAATTTCGGACCTCAACATCCTGCTGCTCATGATGTTTCACGATCAGTATATGAAATGAACGGAGAAGTTGTGGAACATATAGAACCACATATTGGATTACTCCAGTGCGGCTCAACCCTAGACACTCTAAGATCTTTTTTCAAACCTGCTCCCATTTCGAGTAAAAAAATACAGCTCGAATGGTACGATCCCTCAGTCACGCCAGAATGTAAAGGGCTATAATAGCGTAGCTCCTGCTCGGGACCATTCTAATGGTCATGTCAATACTTCTTTTTGTAACAATATGCATAGCATGCCAAATGCTCCGTGTATTGGCGATCTGGTCTGTTGACGAACAAAAAAAATCGCTTCATCATAAACTTTTTCTTTAAATTTCAAGTAGCGAAGCAAGTTCCTTACTTTTATCAAAAACTATTCTTGGTCCAAATCCTGTTATTGGAGAAGAGACTTCTTAAATGCCGATCATATTTCACGTATGAAAGGATAATGGATAATTGCATGTCAAACGCTGACCAAATACAAAGTCCAATTTAGGGAAATACCTAATAAGAAAAAGACAAGCCAACCTACCAAATTCCCCGAAATAAGTCCTAATCGTCAATAAATTTTGTACACCAAATCACGATTTATACTCAGACCCAATCTACCACATTCAACTTCCATAATCAACACGTATCTCTTGTAAATTGAATATAATTTCGCCACTTGTAACTTGTGTCAATTGTTTGGTTTTGCCAAAATAACAGTGCTATCATACCAGCTACCTCAAAATGTCATGCCCGGCCCGTATATTGTTTCGCATTATAGTTTACTTGAATTCAGATTGTTCCAATGCCAAACTACGAATATAATGTAATATTAATATCTTCAGTTGAATGGACCCGGCCACCAGCTGAAACTAAATCCCACTATAATATTGAAATTACGCTGCAGCACACGCATTTTTCGACAAATATGACATTAACTCAATATTTGGCAAGAACAAAGATCGTTCATTAAACATTAAAATGGAATTCCAAAGAGTAATAAAAAGCTCATTCTTCAGTAGAGGTTTCATAGGAAAAGTTAAACAAAAAATAAAGGACAAAAGGTGTGAAAGCAGTTGTAATAAATTTCTCCAAATAGTAAAGAATTTGACTATTTAATAGTCATCACTAAGCGACACAGTTGGGCTTAATTAGTAGTAATTTATAAAGTAAAAGCCAAATATCAAAAGATTACCTCATCACATGGGCCTCATGACGCAGAGCGAAGCTACATAGCCGTTTGAATTGATAAATTCTATGTTTTTTTTGTATTTTAATGATGTAACAAACTTCTTGATAAGAATCAAATTGGAAACCTGTTACACATCCTTAGAGTGCTCAAAAATAACAAATCTCAAGTCGGGTACAAGTTCCAACAACTTGAGTCAAATAGACGATTGAGGGAACAGATGGAAATTAATTCCCTTGCTAATAGTACAATCAACTCTCCATAGCTGTAAAGTCGTTGCATTGTTCTCTCTGCAGACACGCAACAGTGTAAACAGTGTAGCAATCACTTTATGGAGCATGCCTTGTACTAGATAATTGCCTACATCATCTATGTGACTTCACTTGTATAATACCAACATGAAGCAAGGGAAAATAAAACACTTGACCAATTTGAAATTCATTGAGTTTCTCTCTCATGTGTGTTGTCATCTTCCAAGTGACTTCAAGGCTTCAGCAACGAAGAAAAACAGAATAAAAGGCCAATTTTCAGCACTGTGTTACCAATCCTTAGTTGTGTTATACCTTTTTTAGAGTGATTTATTTGTAGTTCCGACTTAGATTAGCTAAAAACGTTATGTAAAAAAATTATTTGTAAATTCATAAACCTTGGGTTTGTGTCTTGAATAGAGTTAGTCGACTTGTGAGCTTTGTAATAGCTTTATTACAAAGAAGCTTGTAATAGAGTTATTACAAGTGAGTGAGGGGCTATGAGTTTAATTCCTAAGTTACAATAGTTTGTAATATGAAGTTTACTCATTTAGTGAAGTTAAAATCCTACGAGCGTAGGTAGTGATTTTTAATCTCGTGAGCTGGAAGTTTTTCACATAAAACTATGTTGTGTCATTTACTTATCTCCGATTGTGTGTGTTCTATGGAAAATAATAGAGAACTAGGTTTTCTATGCAGTTTGGTGGAGCCTAAGTTTCCATCAATTGGTATCAGAGCAGGTTCTTTCTATAAGGCTACAACACCTAGAAAGATCCATATGGTTGCTCCACCAAACTTTGAAGAAGTTCAATTAACCTACAGACCACCAAGATTCAATGGACAATACTGCGGATGATGGAAGACATGGGTGCAAGATTTAATCATGGTTGAAGATTCAGAGCTCTAGGGTCATCTGCGATGGACCCTTCCTTCCTATGAAGATCATTGGCGAGCCAGTAGTAACAGTTCCAAAAATAAGAAATGAGTACAACAATACAGACCACAAAGCTATAGAAAAGAAATTCCAAGGAGTTCCGAAAGGCTCTTCAAACAACACACGAAGGAACAACTCAAGGAAAGTAGTCAATGATCGACATGCTTACCACTGAGTATGAACTCTTCAGGATAAATGATGATGAATCCATTCAAGACATGAACACTCGATTCACTTCCATCATTAATGAGCTTCACTCTCTAGGAGAGATTATTCCAAAGAGCAAACTTGTCAGGAAAATACTTATTGTATTTCCTGGTTCTGGGACAGCAAAATCAATGTTATCACTGAGGTAAAGGATCTGCAAAAGCTAACAATTGATGAACTCATTAGAATTCTGAAGACCTATGAAATGAAGAAAAAAAAGGACCATGGAAGAAGAGAACTCAAGGCTGACAACAATAACTCAAGTGCCGAGAATGCTGACATGGCTTAACTAACAAAACGATTTCACAAAATAGTGCATAAAAATAGAGGCATTTCAAAAAGGGGTAGCTCCAACATACCAAAACGCTATGACTTATGTCATAAATGTACAAAGCCATGAAATTTTATCAAAGATTATCTACTGCACAAGCAAGATCAGTACAAGCACAACACAAGCAAAGCAGCCAAGAGGAACCAAGTTCCTGACAGGAGATTCAAGAGAAAAGATGTCACTGATAATGTTGTGAAACAAGCTCTTGCTGCATGGGGAGATTCCTCCAGTGAATCTAAAGGAGATGATGAACAAGAAGACACCTCCGTGATGGCCGTTGAAAATAAAGCAGCTGAATATGGCTCTATCTTTGCCCTGATGGCAAAATCTTATGAGGATGAAAATGATGATGATGATGATGAAATAAACTTTCTGGACGTTCAACGAAATTTGAAGTCATAATATCAAAAGAAATTTATATCTTTGGCAAATGACCTAATTGATGCATATCATAATCTCATTAATTATAAAAATGTGCTAACCATGGAACTAGGAGAGGTAGAAATATGAGAATTTATAAAACATAGTCAGTAGAGATCAGTCTATCTGGTGTTTCTTCGGGTATAAGACTACTTTTGCATCGGCAAGAACCTCAAAAAAAATATCGATCTCGCCATCAGCTCGACTAAGAGTTCCGAATCAAAAATGTAAACTAAACTTAACTATTTACCATGAAAATGATAACATTAATTAAATTTGTAAATGAGATTATAAAAATACGTGATCTATTCCCGAGCTTGATTGTGAGGGTGGTTAGTGCTAATACGTTAAGTAAAGCGATAAAGATCGAGTTAAACAAAGCAATAATCGAATCAGTAAGGGGATGTTTCCCAGGCACAAAGCCAGCTAGAAGATACCTCGGATTCAAACCTTGAGCTTATCTCGGGCTAATCGAGGGGGTCGGGAAGGGAACTAAAGGTAATAATATGGCTAAGCAAGGCTTTATATCACGGGGAAAGGGGATAACAGGGAAAAATATAGCTAAGTAAAGCTCTATACTATCAATATTGAGAAAAATAACGAAGAACAAGCAAGGAAATAATAAAATTGCTAAGACGAACTCGAGGTCGATGAAGACATATAATTTAGAAGAGAGAGAGAGAGAGAGAAAGATAGAGAGAGAGAGAGAGAGAGATTATTGTATTTGTGGGGAACTGGAGCAATGACCAACCATTTACAAGGAGGGGTGAGTCCATAGAAAAAGGGAGACTCGATGTAGTACATGTATATTAATTGCAAGAGTAAAAAGATGGGACGGCTTGATGCAAGACCTCACGGTAGGCTCTAGATAGGCCAGACCTCTCAGGTGTAACCATGTGCCTGGGAAACTTCCTCTTTTATCTCCACCTCAGACCTTGCTTCCTTCGAGTTAGACTTCATCGAGCCCTGAGGCTAAGCACTCGGTCGGGCCTCCCACCCTTGGGGTCTCGAACAAAAGCTATTGTAGCATCTTGATAGCAAAAAATCAAATCTTCTGATTTTATCGTGTACAAATATTCTCCGCATTTCCAATGATGAAGTGATGGGAAATGATTATGACACTCGAATCCTCGAGCTTCTTTTGATGACATTACGCTGGCGATTCGGATTGTGGCGCAATCTTTTGTAATAGACGTTGTATCTCGTAGATCCCTGCTCGATGCCTTGTCATTTTTTCTTCTCAAGGCAAAAACACTACCGCCGATTTGTTGTTTCAAGGAAGCAATAAGTGCACCCATCGGTCTATCTTCGAGAGCACCGATGACCTTGTTCTTTTTCCCCTATAAATGGGGGAATTTTATGCTATTGCTTCCTTCATCTCAATACTTCTATTGGCATGCTTTGCTACTTCCTTCCCATCATCTCCTTTTACCTTTAATTACCACAATGGGAGCTTTCAATCTCAAGGCTGTTTGGAGGAGTTTTTCCGGGCCTCGTCGAGGCCATCTACTGAAGCCTCTCTTCATTGGATATAAACACGATGTTCCAATATTGCTATGGTCATCAGCGTATTGGTTGTTGCTGCTACCATTGGCCCGAGATGGTTATTTATGGAGGGTTGGCTTCACTTTTGCGCAGGAGGTCGTTCGGATTATGTACCACTGCTCAAAAGGGGGCTCGTATTATAAAATGTTGCTCACCTTCATACCCCGGCTTAATGTGGTGCTATACTTTAAGTGTGGGGCTTTCACGGCTCCATATTTCAAGAAGTGGATCCAAAGTAGCCGCACAAGCGAGACCGAGGACTATCCGGTCTGCTACCTCTCTGAGGCTTTTTTGGCCAAAGAAGGTCCTCGAGCTTCCGATATCTATGGCATTTTTTCATCCCTCCCTGTCCCTTGGGGATATCATTGTTGAAGGTTGGGAAGAAACTTACGAGGATGTGTCCATAGGGGCCTTTTGTGGACTTTCGTAGGTGGATCAACCTCCAGGTCTTCACCTTGCGCGTGCATCCTTTTGCCTCTATCTTTTAGGCATGGAAGTGCTCCATAGGCTTTTGAAATTTTATATAACGACCACTCGAGGGCTTCTTGTATATAAGCTTTTAAGAATAAAAATGAACTTCGTTGATTTTTGCTTTGGAACTTGCTCTGTTTTCTATGTGCTTTCACGCCTTCCGAGGACTTTCGAGTATTTCCTTTTATTGTTGGTCACTGATATCTAGATTGGTTGTATGTGTTTATTCTGATCCTTTGTTGATCAGAATGGCTCTCTCCTGAATTTGTCATCGTGCTTCAGACCAATCTTTAACTGATCTGATAGGTCGGGGCTATCCAGGCCCTTTTGTTTGTTCGAAGATCATGCGTCGAGTTCTGGGGCTTCTGAAGGCACCACTCCAGATGTAGGTCATATTTGGGTACTCGGCGGTCCCTATTAGTCTTGATGTATATGTCCCTTCCAAGCCATATAAGATAGACTTTTGTAAAGGAGTTTGCGTGTAGTTGGCCGCTTCTTCGGGCCTTTGTGTAGCTTTCGCAATCAGAGCTTCCTGCATTTACTCTTCCCCTTTTGAGAGAGTAATTTGTGGGATCAGTTGCTTGCTTTTCACTAAGTGCTGGCCGTCGAGAGCTCATCGAGGCTCGACCTCCTTAGGCTGGGGTTTTCTATCAGAGAGTGCTGCTCCGAGCATGGAGATGGTATGAACGACTCTTTGAATTATGACTTGTCTTGGTATCTAGCTGATTTACAAGGCTCTTCCCCGATCCTTTTCTCGTACTTCAGACCGATGGAAGACTGACTGGATAAGGTCGAGCTATCAAGGCCTGCTAATTTATTTGGAGATAACGCATCGAATCTCGAGGCCTTCGGGAATACTACCCTGGAAAAAGTTCATCTTTAGGTGCCCCGGTGGGCCCTGCTAATTTTGATGTAGATAATTCTATTAGAGAGTGTAAGGTTGTTTTCCGTTTGGGGAGTTTCCTTGTGTTTGGGTGCTTATTTTGGGCCTCGTGGAGCTCTGGCAATCGGGCTTCCCGAGATTTACCCCACTAGAGAGGGGATCCCGAGCTCGAGCACTTTCCTAGCATCTGGTACCAATGCTTTGAAGCACAATGTGACCCTATTTCTTAAGGTCGGGCTCCAAGTGCGTAATTCTACCTCGAGCATGGAGATAATTCGCGCGCTCCCTCAAGCTTTGTCATCTGTTAGGGGATGTTCCCTAGGTCGAGCATCGACCCGTAGATTTGTCTTGAGGCCATTGGCTTCCGGGACCTTACCTCGAGCAGGCAACTCGCCGGTGCCTCCCGCATTTAAGAGGGGTGGTTTTGACCTTTTTGCGAGACTTTATCATTTTCGGGTAGATGTTCTTCCGTTTTGGCATAAAGTTCCCTATCTCTTAAAGCACGAAAAGTGTTCGTGCTTGCCTATGCTTTATTTTGTCAGTTCTGCCATAGTCATGGCGACCACCTCGGAACCGCTATGGAAAAGGGTAAAGAATGTAGTTCCCAGCACTGGGGAGTCAAAGGAATTTTCTCTGGAGATGGCTTCCTTGATAAAAGAGGTACACTTTGGGATGGTGAAGTGATACTGCTGGTGGAGCAAGGGGTGAAACTGTGGGTGCTTTCCCCAGGTGATGGCATCGCGGACTCTTCCGATGGGTTGCTGATTGTGCATCTATACCCCCTTCGCATTCGGGCCCCCTGATGGGGTTGTGCTTAGCTTTTGTTTGAAGCGTCGGGTTACCCTAGCGCAGATTCATCCGTCATTTTTGTGAATGGTGTGGATGATGAGATTTTTTGTGGATGAAGTCGGGGTCGAGTTCACGCCTAATCATCTCATCAGGCTATATTGGACTTTTCATCATCGAGGCTTGCTAACCTTGAGGGGTCATTCGCCCACGTCCTTCATTATCAATGATAAGGAGGGCGGAGATTGAGAGTGGGCTAGTTGGTTCGTCCAAGTCCGGACGACCGATATTATCCCTATTGAGTTTTTTTTTCCTTTCCCCTAAGGGTGGAATCACGTACATAAGTGAGGCACTTTGCCACACTTTCAGATTTTGTTTGTGGCAGAATCGGCCAAACAACAATTCCATTTCTCTTGTTGCAGCAACTTCATGGATGTCGGGCAAAGTCCATGATCTACCCGACTGGGTACAGAGGTTGGTGACCCATTCATCTTGTGATGAACGTAGGTGGAGAGCTATGTCTTGCGTCAGGTGGGGAGCGGAACATCAAGGTACGTGGGTATGTTTCTATACTCCTGCTGGCGTATACTTGAGGTAACATTTTCTTATCTCATTTGTATTAGATTTGCTGTTTGTAGATATCGGGTGGTTCCTTGGGGCAAGGCATCGCTTTTCTGGAGAGGAGATGGAGTTGTTGGCCTCTAGGTCGAGAAATGGCAGTAACAAGAGGCACCGGAGCCCACAATGCGAAGGAGCCTTTTGTGGTGCTTGCCGGGCTTGTATTTTTTAGGACGGAGCATCGCCCGAGTCAGTTGTTCCCGGAGTTCCTATCTCACGGAAAATGGCTCCCTTGAGCGAGCACGTTGTGCCTGGGGCCGGTTCTTTCGAGGTCGCAAGGGCAGGGCTAACAGGAGCATGTTCTGATCTGGAGGAAATCTGCCGCCTTCACTTTACGGTCAGTTTATGCATACTTTTCCTATATCTTGTAACCTCCTCCACACATCGAATCTTTCCTGTGCAGGCCTGTGATAGGCTTAAATCCGAGTTGTTTCATCAAAAGGCCATGTTTCAGAGGGTTCTGGATGAGGATAATCCCTTAGGCTTCTTTGCAAGGAGAAGGAATTTGAGCTACAGTATTGGACAGAGCTCTACTTAATGGAGCCGGTAACTTCCTGTAGGGCATTTTTTGCTTCTTTCTAATTTTAAGGCTAATTGCTTCTTGCAATATCAATTGCAGCAAAAGGCATAGGCCTTACAGTACTTTAAGGGCAACGTGAACCGCGTCAAGGCCGCTTGCGAGGAGCTAAGAGCCCAAGTGAAGGCTCAAGCTCTATAGTAAATGAGTGCCTCGGCTAGTATCCCTACCTTTGAGGTTCAACTCAACTTGACCCAATATAATGCCAATGTCCAGGAGGATAGGATGGAGAGACTTGAGTCTGATCCCTCGAAGGTCAGGACCTAGATAATCGATGCCCAGGTAAAAGTGGCATTAAGCCGAACTAGGGTTGATTGCGAGATGGAGATTTGCATATGAAGCCCCTTGCTCCAACCTCCTCGAATACCTCTCATTGGGATCGACAACGAACATATTCCTTTAAGGACTTAGCTGACTCTCATTCTGGGTAGAGGGTAGCCATTGATCATGAGAAGAGGATCGAGGAATATGTTCGTTGTCGATCCCAATAAGAGGTATTCGAGGAGGTTGGAGCAAGGGGCTTCATTCTCTCGGAGAAATTTACTCTAGCAAGTGCGGATGAAGGTGAAGTTTGGTCACTCTTTGTGGATGTTGCAGAGGTCGATCTTGGCGAGTTGTAGCTCTTTGGTGCAAAATATAGGTTCCGCCATTTTCTAGCTTCGTTTCCATCACATGCAGGGAGCCTGTAGGTGGAGAATGTTTTTTCGTATATAAGAAGAATTTTAAAGCTTTATTCCGTTCGCACCTTTTTCTGTGGTTTTTCTCCATCACGGAGGCCTATTTTTGAACTAGTCCCCATGTTGTGTAATGGCTCGGTCTTTGATTGGCCTTCTAGCTCTTTCTCTCCTGTATGGGCGGAGGGTGATGACCCTATATGTTCCCGGGCCGAAGTGATTGTAAGGGCGCGGTCTAGAGATTTACCTTTACCATTGATAGCGTCATTTGGGCCATGCCTTTAAGTGTATCGTGATTGAAATGTCCTCGGGTTCGGTCTCGAGTCAGGATCCTGTTCAAGCTTAACCTACCCTTGAGCCTGTTTTGGCTGGCGGCGATGGTCCACACTTTCTTCCCTTGGGCGTTTGGTGATTTTTCGAGTCCAGTCTCCGAAGTGCAATTCGCATCGTAATTGGCGCTTAATCTTTTCGGAGATTCCGGTTGGCAGTAGTAGTATCGATGTCACACCCTTGGATTAGTTATAATTTTTAGGTGCAGTCTCCGAGTCGCAACCTATAATCGACCCTCAAATCTTTTCGGCCAAGGATGGTGGCTTTTCTGTTGCTTGGTCATTGAGACCTTTTTGTATGACGCCCAGAGACTTTTCTTAGATAATATTTTGGATCCGGTCTCCAAATCAGGTTACGATTCGAGCTCACATTAATCCTCAAGTAGCGGTCTCCAAATCGGGTTACGATTCGAGCTCACATTAATCCTCAAGTTGTCAATTTTCAAGCTGGAGACAATGACTCTTACACTGTATGGTCGTAGAGACCTTTTTGATGTTAGGCCCGGAGGCTTGCTTAGTTGGTGAAAATGGCACTTACGATGTTTTGTCGTAGAGACCTTTTTATATGAGGCCGGGAGTCTCTTTGTAGGCTTAGTTTCCTCTCGTTAAGGTCTTATTGATTATTTTTTCATGGCCCATCGTCAGTTTAGAAAGAACCTCGATTTCAAGTCATAGGCGGCAATGTTTTGAGCACCTCTAAGGTTCATAACTCATTGGTCGGGTAGATCGACGCATTTTCTATTTTGCATCATGGTCGGGACTCATTTTTTTGCCTGTTGAGGGAAGCCTGTTTTTAACTGATTCTTTACGAAGTAGATTCAGAGGACTTTTTAGCGACAGTCGGGCGCCCCCGAGTTGCCTTTTTTGGGCTGTAGCATCCGTTTTCACCAGAGTCTTGCGCATTTGGCAGGGGCCTTTTTTAGGCATCTACACTGAGTAGATGCCCTTTTGGGATTCTTATAAATGCGAAATATAGCCTAAACTGCGAGATTTTCATGCCTCTTGAGGTCTTACAGTTCTCCATACCTGTTGAGGTCTTACACTACATGGAGAATAGACCTGGTTGTGCTGAGGCTACCCGTTATGGTCTTGCAATTTTGGATTTTCTATTACATGGCGATTGGCGATGATTTTCCAAAATACCAAGTTCCGCTCAAGCTTGAAGACAGCTTTTTGTGAACCCCGAATTGCATTTGCGAGGGCTTTATGAGCCTAGAATTCCGACCCCGACGTAGGGTGGATGCTGAATCGTTTTAAGTCTTCGAGTGTTTCTGGATGTATTCGATGCAGAGGTTTCTCTCTGTGGATAAGCAGAAATAGTTTTCTTTGAAGCATAGAGTGCTTAAAAAATATTCTTTATTGCTTGGAAATATAAGTTGTAAATACATGTTGTCCAGTTGCTGTGAATTTGGTCCTCATGGGTGAGACTTCCCCAATTATCCAATGTGTTTGTATGATCCCATATTGGAAAACTTTAGGAGAGGGGATTGCGATCTCATAGGATCCCATCGCAGTGGGTGTGCAGTCCGACTAATAATCTTGTTGGTTGTACCTTCTTCCTATTAGAATCATGGTCTAGGAAAGGATGCCCGGTGGGTCCCGTGGTGGCCGTGGAACCTCGAGAAGGATCCAGAGATGTCGTATGCCTCTGTTGGCTGCTTTCATAAAGATTAGTAACAAGAAGAGAAAGGAAATGATAAAAGAGTCGGGGTAGTTTTTCCTTACTATGAGGTGTAGAGGCGACATTCGGAGAGTAAGACCAGCTGCAGTCGTATTTTTCGTCCGACCAAGGATGTGATTATCCTTACCTTTCGACCTCATTCGAGGGTGATGCTGTCCATGGGCATATGGTAAAGAATCTCTTCATGTCGCTTATATCTAGATGCTTTAGCCCTGTGTTTATCGTGGGGTTTTACACCTTTGGCATAGCAGGGTCGACAGTCATCTATGGCCCTGATTTCGGTTCGGTGTCGTTTGCTGGCGTCAGACCAACCCTTGACCGCATATGCGACGAGGCTTTGCTTGAGTTTCTCTAGAGTCACAAGGTATGCTTTGTTTGGGTTTTTGGGCAAGTCCTATGCCACCCAACTACTTGGGACCAGGAGCTCTTGCGTTTGTCTTGTCAGGACGCGCCGTGCAGCTTCCCGTGACACTTTATTTCTTCTTCTTCCAGCCATTGGTGCATTGGTCCCTTTTGGCATTGCTTTGATGGCGTTCGCGTTCGATTCCACAGACCATACTAGTATGATAAGCGGGTCCTCAAGATGAGGTGTCGAACAGTGGCGCTGCGTCATGGTTTCTTTCGAGGGAGTTTCTTCAAATTTCTTTATCGGTATGGGACCGAGTTCTCCCTCTTAGACGTCATTGTTCCTTGACGGGCGTGCGTAAGTGGTGATGCACCCGTGAGGACTTGAGGTCGTGCCACTCCGTGGAAGTTTTGTTATTTTCAACATTCGTGAAGTAAGTGCCGGGATCGTATCTTCGGGAGACGGTTGCTGTAGGAGTTTCCGCGAACATGATTTGGTCTTTGTGATAAGGTCTTCCAGAATCCTTACTTCTGCAGGATAGGTTATCGGTTAATAGTTCCCCGATACCACGGGTACTGGTTCGATATGAGGGGGTATTTTAGGTGATGTCGTGCTGAGAGTTTCCGTGAGGCTCTATAGCTGAGTGATAGCTAGATGTCGCCCCAGCAATATTTCAAAAATAATACAAAGGTTACCTTCTCGTTCTACCCGGGCTAGGATCTTTTGGGCTTACTGTTGGTCGATGTGTTGCATGCAGCCATCGGTGCGTGAGACTTGATAACCCTGTTGTGTGACATGCACACCCGCGTCTGCTCGAATCGATCTAGATGCGTTATCAAGGTCCTGTAGTGTCGTGCCAGCCGTTTGAATGACCATGCTTTTCTCTTTGTAATTTTTGGGGTTGTCGTCCTCAATTTCCCTGATCAAGCTGACCATTGACCTTAAATCGAAAAAACTTGGGCAAGAGAAAGTGAAAGGTATCGTGAGTTCAAGTGACGAAACTACCAAGAACATAATCACTATAATTTTTAGCCCCACGGTGGGTGCAAAACTATTTACCGTAAAAATGGTAACAACATTAAATTTATAAATGAAAATCTAAAAATACGTTATCTATTCCTGAGCTAGTTTGTGAGGGTGGTTAGTGCTAAAATGGTAAGTAAAGCGATAAAGATTGAGTTAACCAAAGCAATAATCGAACCAGTAAACGAATATTTCCTGGGCGCAAAGCTAGCTAGTAGTTAACTTGGAGTCGAGCCTCGAGCCTATCTCTGGCTTGGTGGTCGGTAAGGGAACTAAAGGTAATAGTATGGCTAAGCAAGGCTCTATATCATCGGGAAAGGGGATAATAGAGAAAAATATAGCTAAGTAAGGCTCTATACTATCAATATTGAGCAAAATAATGAAAAACAAGCAAGCAAATAATAAATTGCTAAGGCGACCTCAAAGTCGATGAAGACAGATAACTTAGAACAAAGAGGGATAGAGAGAGAGATTATTGCATTTGTGGAGAAGTGGATCAATGACCAACCATTTACAAGGAGGGTCGATTCACCTTTATATACGACGGGAGACTCGATATAGCCCATGTATATTCATTGCAAGAGTACAAATATGGGATGTCTTGATGCAAGACCACACGGTAGGCTCTAGATAGGCTTGACCTGCCAGGTGTAACCATGTGCCTAGGAGACTTCCTCTTTTTTCCCGACATCGGACCTTGCTTCTTTTGAGTCAGACTTCATCAAGCTCTTAGGCTAAGCACTCGGTCGTGGCCTACTACCCTCGGGGTCTCGGAAAAAAGCTTTAGAAGCGTCTTGATAGAAAAAAATATCGTCTTCTGATTTTGCCGCGTAGATTAACTTAAGACGAAGGAAGCAAGTGCCGAAACAAAAATCGCTTTCTTAAGGCTTTAAACTACTAGTCATTAAGACAACTATGAATGAAAAAGTAAGGAAGTCCATGGTGGTAAAGTGTGATCGTGCGTGTTGGTCGAAGTCACAATAGTAACATTGAACCCTCAAATATGTTTGAATATCTCGAAATGATCTTCCAGTTTAGGGGAGAATTTGCAAAATTCCATTTCCATAAAGAATTGAGTTGACCTTTCTCTTATTTCGACCGGAGAATCTAACAGAGACATTACAATGGATATAATGACCAAAGAATTAGAGATTCCATGATGATTTAGTAATCATAATGGTTGATTTAAAAGAAATCATAGAGGATTTAAAAAGGGAAAAAGGATACTTTAGCTGGAAAAATTACAAACGTAGAGCATGAGAGAGATAACTTGTTGGTAGTTGTTGTGGATCTAAAAGAAACAATTGAGCTACTAAAAAGGGAAAGCAGCTCTGGGAACATTCAAAAGGGAAAGGAAGTTTCAAGTGAGGCACACCTTAAGATTGAAAATGAGCTAAAAATGGTGAAATCAAGTATGTGTGAACTTGAAAGAAACATACAACTTAAGGAAGATCTAGGAAAAGTTAAGAATGGCCTAGAAATATTTGTTAGTGGACCTGGTCCTCTAATGCAATCACCGCCATGTATAGGAACAATGCTCGAACATGCAGGGAATCGGGTTTTAAAAAGAAAAGACTCACTACAATCCATATAGTAAATATGTTATTGTCCCTAATAACTGGCTTTGCATTCATAGTGGTGACACTGGGTACTTTAAAGAAACCTGTAAAGTAAGATTTCAGTCCCAGCAGAAAAACAAAGTTTTGCTGAAAAAGTAACTACTGCTAAAGAACATGGTCCCTCAAATAAAAAACATGTGATGGCGATTTGAACAAGAAGATGCTTGATTCACCATTTTCCTTAGAAGTTTGGGTTCTTAAGTCTAACCCTTGATTTCATTATGCATGGAGCATTGAAAGGAAGCAGCCAAAGATGGTATATGAATAATTGGGACATGCAAGCTTTTTGTTGCTGAATAAGTTGGTCAAGAAGGACCTGGTTCATGGGCAGCCTAAGTCAAGGCTCAAAGATCACAAGATGTGTGATGCACGTGTAAAAGAAAGCAAGTCAGGTCCTCCTTCAAGCCCAAAAAGGAAGTAAGAACCTCAAAGCCACTTGATATCCCCATATGGATCTGTGTGGCTGCAAATGTTTCGTTCTCAATAATGGTAAGGAAACACTGGGAAAATTTGATGCCGAGAGTGATGAAGGAATCCTTCTTGATTATTCATCACAAAGCAAAGTATACAAAGTCTACAACAAAAAGACTCAATGTGTTGAAGAAACCATACATGTGATCTTTGATGAATCACTTAACTTATGTGGGGAAGAATCACATAATAAGGTTGATCAAGACGGAGAGTAGTCAAAGGTTCCTGGAGAATTCATTGATATTGTAAATGGAAAGGCTAACATGATGAGTCAAGTCAAGGAATCCAACAAAGAAGATGCAGCAGAATCTCCGGGTGATACAGAGGAACCTGGTTCCTCTATCACAACAACTGAAGCAAAGAACGGAGTTGCTAATGTCGTGCAAAGAAATCCTAAAGTAGAGCTGAGAAGTGACACTCACTCCTCCATTAGTGCCAACAATGGATCACATTCAGATGAATGGGATTCAGGTGTATAACTGGAAGCACAAAAGTTTACATCCTCTCCAAAATGTGATCACTCCTCTTAACTCATGGATTCAAACCACATCAAAGAAAAGAAGTTCACTTGCCTCCTCAGTTTTCCTTTCTCAAATTGAACCCAAAACTATCAAAGAAGCATTGAAAGACGCTGAATGGATTGCTGCTATGCTAGATGAACTCCATCAATTTGAGAGGAACAACGTATGGCACCTCCTTCCTTGATCCTCGGATAGAACTGTTATACGAACTAGATGGGTGTTCAGAAACAAGCTTGATGAATTTGGGAATACAACAAGAAACAAGGCCATGTTAGTAGTGTAAGGCTACAATCAAGAAGAAGGGATTGACTATGATGAGACATTTGTCCCAATTGCTCGAATGGAAGACAACAGAATACTCATTGCCTTTGTTAGAGTGATCTAGTTGTAATTCCTGCTTAGCTTAGCTAGAATAATTGTGTAGAAAATTATCTGTAAAATCATAAACATTATGTTTGTGTCTTGGGTAGAATTAATCGAGTTGTAGGCTTTGTAATAGATTTATTACAAAGAGGCTTGTGATAGAGTTATTACAAGTGAGTGAGGGGTTAAGAGTTTAATTCCTAAGTTATAACAATATTTTTACATCCTGCATTTTCATATGTTAAAGTTTCATCTTCAGTTAATTGACGTAGACTCAGGGATTAATAAATTCACGAAGGAGAGAAGGTAAGCAAATAGAAGAAAATAAGCTTCTTTAAAGTTTGACGTTTTGGGATAAAATATGGTCCGAGCAATAGTACCCGGTATTTATGGACTAGGGACATACAAGGTACCACATGACAATGATAGTAAGGTGTGTTAAAAGTGAGTAGTATTTTAAGTAATTTGAGATAATTCTTAGTTATGTGGATATTTGATTAATTATATGGATAATTATGATTAGCTGGCCACTTGGCATCAAGCTAAGCCAAAGTGGCACCAATATGTAATGAGTCGTAAGGCATTTATTTACACGTATATGAATTATCCTTTGCTTCGTCAAAGTGTCACCACTTGGAATTACTCCCCTTTTTTTTTCCTTTTGTGGGGAATTCCGGGTTTTGGCATTCATGGGGGAACAACATGTTTCCTTTTGGGAATTGGATATTTTAAGAGTCACCACCTAACGGATTAAAGTGCATTAGGGAACCTGGAGCAATTAACTCATGTAACTAGTTTTGCATTACCAGATATTAAGGTAAAGGCTCAAAATAACCTTGAAGGGAAGGTGATAGGAACTGCTAGCGGTCCACAATGGTGGTTCCTTGCCAAACTTAGACTATGCGAGTTTGTCAATTAACAAGTAAGCAACCTTAGCACTTACATGCAAATAAAGGTTTTTTTACAGTCTAAATACATATATGATCAAGGAAGTTGAGATGGTCCAGTGCACATATATGAAAGAAGTTTGGATAATGTAAACACATATAGGAATTGGGAAAGGGAAGTCCTAAGTTGATTAGCCTACATGATCAATCTGTGCAATGTCCGTTAATCCTACTCAACAAGAGGGGCTACACGTGACATTAGCTCGCATGTCATCATATTATTTTCCTACCCATTACCTTCCTGCTAATAGTTATATAAGCGAATTTGATTGATGAAATTTGTTACATGTCCCTTCCTTGTGACCCCGGAGGAATTTAGGACCTCTAGCTTTGGCAGTTCTAGACAATCCTAAGGTATTTAAAAGGGAAAAGTCTAGGCGACAACAAATAACACATAGGATTCTCAATTGACTAAGCACTTAAAAGGCTCATATTTACCTCCACATATACATAAGCAAATAAACAGCACGTCTCAAACAACTAATTTTGAAGAAGTTCAGAAAGCCTAGGAACATGATATCTAGATGAATATTATAGACACGGGATATGCAGCGTTTGTTTTAAGTGTAGTGGCAGAATCCTAACCAATTTGCCTATTGGATTTATAATTGTTATGACTGGAAAATTTCACACGTAAACAGAACTGGTTTCACAATTATTTAACGACCTAAGGCTTGCCTAGGTGTGTATATGCAGTCACAATTTGGGGACTATTTAAACAGTTTGAAGTTCTTTCATCCAATAGGCATGCTTACCTAAGTGATGAATATTATAGCAGGTGACTTTATACTGATTCATACCATGTCATAATATATATGTGTGAGGGTTGTTTTAACCTTTTTATTTAAGCGAAATGTCTCAAGGCAAATGCACCTGTAGTCCTAAAATAGGATCTCTAATGCACATGGAAAAGGTTATTTTTATTAAACAGTATTAGTAACTTAATGGAAGTATTTTTAAGTGATAGCGACTTATACAGAATTAAAAGTGAGATGATGAACTATAACATGTGATATACAGAAGCAATAAACGTGATTGTCCTAATTCAAGGTATCTAATGCATAAATATTGCATGGTTTAATGCGAGTAAGCATAACAATCCTAAAGCATGATATCTAATGTGTCATACAAACCTAGAACATGATTTCTACAGCAACTCAACATAATGTAACACCTAAAGCATGGTTTCTACCCAATTTACCCCATAGAATTACGTAGCAACCTTCTTATTCCACTAGTTGCCCCAATATTTGTTTGCAAATAATTATTACAAAGCATGATTGAATATATTACACAGATGAAATATAAAATGATACTATTGGGATCCTAAAGCAGGCCCAAAGTAAACCTGGGAGTACCAGACCTTCAATGTTGTCTCAAATGCTCAGAAATATCATAGCCAACAAGTGTCCAGGTGTGTCAAAGTTCCCTAAGTACCTCAACGATCCCGGGCAGTGCTCATACCAAGACTTCTCTCAAATAGGGACTGGTTATGTGCAGTGTGAAAGAGTCAGCCCTGATATGCTAGAGTTCAGAGAGATCCCAAGGATCCCTGAGCAAAACACATACCAGAGGGTCAGAACTTAATAACCTAAGAGTGTTTGACATAGTTTGAAAGACTTAGTGAAAACAGTATGGAGATAACTTTTTAGGAGTGAAAAGATTTTCTAGAATAGACCCGTTTTTTAAGAAAATTCAAGGAATGAAAATCAATTTTTAGAAGAATACTGATAACATTTTCAAATTAGTTCGGAAGAGAGAAAATTCAGTAGATAGTCAAACAATCATAGAAGGTTCATATCTACAAGCACTTTAGCAGGCAGATTTGCACACAAGGGTAAAAGGGATTGATAACATTTAGGAATCTCATTGAGGGTACATGAATAGGGTGCAGGGAGGCATGTAGAAAACAATATGCATAAAACACTTAGGAGCTTCATAGCCTAAATAAACTAACCAGGATAGCAGGCAATTAAGACATGGAGCAAAGATGTAGAGGACAGAATCAGACACACAAGTAGGATCAACCATATGCATTAAGTAACCAGCATGATCATATAGTTAAAGGATTAGACATAAATAACAAATAGGTTGGTCAAGCATCAGATAACAGGTGAAATGTAGAAATACTAGTTATACATTGAACATGGCAGAATAGCATGCTAAGTAAAAAAGTAAATAAGAGGATAGGTTAAATTCATAGTCAATGAACTAGTGCAGGAATGAAACAAAAAGAGTTTGGCTTTCAAATTTAACTAGAGACATACCAGTTAAAGGAAAAAGAGTGCAGAATATAGAGCATGTCTAGTCTCAGTATCTAGCCTTGGCTTTCAGCCGACTAGACCCACAATAGCACAAGTAACAAAGAAGGAGAAGAGTTTAAGTGTATTTGTGTGTTATTAACAGATGTTCGTATCTAAGAAGTAAAATAGAGGAGTTTATATAATACTTCAAGAGTAGAGAAAATAAGGTAAAAGAATCAATTTCAGTTAATCAAGGAATGATCACAGAACCAATTACACGAAAAATCAGCACAATCTTCCCTTAACTAAGGGTAATTGATCAACGGTAAGGACAAGAAATATTTAAAGAAAGAAATTCAATTAAGACTTAGGCAAATAATGAATAATTAAGAATCAAATGAAGGAAATAATCGTGCAAGATCAGTAGATACTATAGGCAATTAAATAGACAAGAAAACTAATTAAAGTCATCAACAAGGTAATAATCAAGAATCATACATGTGAACGTTAACAGAGAAAATCTCTCAAATATTCTGGAAAGAATATATCAATTTCCATAAGAAAAATAGGCTGAATAAAACTTTAGGGACATAGAGAAATTAGGCGAAAAATAATTCAGAACCCTAATAGATGTTAATTAGGATAAAATCACAAAGCAGGGAATCCGACTAAGTAAAAGCGTGTAAATTAGAATACAGAATGAACCAACATGACTGGTAACTTTGTAAAGTTCATAATCGAAGGAAAACATTAGACAGTTAGATTTTAACACAAATCAACTTAGCGCTTATACAACTTTAGCATAAATCAGCCAAAACACTTAAGAACAAATGACTAAGCCTTCAAAAGTTTGAAAAACCTTTTTGATAAGATGAATTAGGGGAAACCCTAGTTTAGGAAACGGGAAATCAGTTGAAAACCATAAACCTTTAAGGGAAAGATGTGAGATATGTTCGATTTGTCTCAGATATATACAAATTTGAGAAGATCAGAGATAAAAAAATTAGGGTTTTTAGAAAGCATGATAGAGACGAGAATCTAGGCTTAGAAAATCAAGGATTCATTTCAAAATAAGAGAGGTTTATTACTCAAGGTCGAGCAAATATCCTGAAACAGGCATAGAAGTCAAAGGTGCAAATCAGACCACCTAGGTCCCTTGCGATCTTCCTAAGGATCTAAGAAACTGATGAACTGTAGGAAGTAGGAGGCCAGCATAGGCCTGAGATTACAAATAAATATCATAGAATGGAGGGATAAGGATGGTGACAGTGCTTGAGGATTAGGGTTTAGGTAGAGAGAGTTTGACAGAGAAGGGAAAGGGTGACGGTGGGGTATGATTGAAATGATTTAGGTTATGAGGGGGTCATTTGGAGTTAAAATTGGTAAGAATCAATATCGCTCGTTGATCACAGAGATCAATGGCCAGGACTAAGGGGACATGGGCTGTGTCTAATTGCATTTGGGCCTAGGGTGAATTGAGTTAGGGATTTGGGCTAGTTTTTGGGTCCGAAAAATAGGGAGATTAGAAGGCTAGTTGTTAAATACCCAAAAAATTATAAAAAATTATTTTATAAAAGAATTAATAATGATAAAAAATCATTTGTATGCATAGAAGCTCCTCAAAATAATTATTCAATATTTTCAAATTATAAGAGATCAATTTTTGTCAAAATCATGCAATAATGTGTACATGTGCTATAATTGCAAAATCAGTGCAAGCCATTTGTGAATTGGAACTTAGTAAGACCATAAATGGTAATATTACATAAATAGATGTTTTAATAATCATTTGTAATGCAATTTTGTAATTATTTATATGAAAAAAATATTGAGATAAATTAATTTAAAAATACAAAAGTTATAGAAAAATACTCATTGATGCTAATGCATAATTTTAAAGGTATAAATGCATTTTAAAAAAATATTAAAGGAAAAACTTAGGTATTAACACTTGGTTATATGAATTATCTTTGCTTGGTTATAGGATTTACGCGTATAGGCATATATGTATGATGAGTCATAAGTGGCTGCATATGCTTCAGACATAATGAATAGAAGTGTCTTCTAAAATTTCTATGCAAGAGTTGCCATTGTTTGTTTCATTTCATTAAAAGTTAAATCCCTCTGTAGCACTTTCACACGCACCTATTGTTGTTTCCATTTATTCTCCAACGAAAAAAAAAAAACTACAACGTTGGGTGAGATTAAGCGTGAGATGAATATGATCATATTCACTAAGTGACGGATGAGCTTCAACAAATTCCATACAAGATCCCATTATGTCTGAGATGTAATTTTAAGAAAGCATGGTATAATCTTTCTCATACAATCTTTCTCAAGAATATAATTGGATTTTTCCCTAACTCGATCTGTCATTACGTGTTTTTGCAATTGATATGAGTTAGAGAGATTGTAAGGAGAATTGACTCGGATATGTTAAGACTATCCCTTCTCTCTTTTGGCATGATCCAAATAGTACAAATGAAACAAGTAAACTACACAACTTTCATAAATGACCATATTCATAGAGATACTAGGGATATCCATATTCTTGATTCCCCATGTGAATTATTATTATATCTTTTGTTCATGGGTCTCAGAAAAATACGTATTTGACAAAGTTTATCTAAAAGGCATATTGATTTTTATGACATTCCGAAAAAATCTTATAAACATACTTCTTATGCATTTCACACATTTATGCATTTATATTGACCCATGACAGATGGAGTTATACACGCGTATATATGTATATTATATTTATATAGGATACGCGAAAAAGGTTACGGCGTTATGTATGCACTACCACTTGATCAGCAGGTATACATTTATGATTTTGCCACGGTGGCGAGATGATATGATGGGATGCCCTCGGAAGCTTGATGATATTATGAACACATGTACCTATGCAGGACATGACATTCAGATACTAAGAGTATTTCATGATTTATAGAGTTATTTAGATTTATATGTCTAGTCTTTTACTTCATGTTTCTTTCATATATATTATTCACTGATTTTCATTCTTTACATACTCGATATATTATTAGTACTGACGTCTCTTTTGTCTGGGGACGCTACGTTTAATGCATGTATGTTCCGATAGATAGGTCGAGAATCTTCAAAGTAGGCTATCAGCTCAGCGGAAGATGTTGGTGCGCTCCATTTGCTCCGGAGTTGCTTATTTGGTCAGTATAATTAGGACATGTATTGATTGGTATGGCGAGGCTCAGTCCTAACCTTTATGGTACTTATGTACTCTTAGAGACTTTTAGACATATGTCATGTATACGAATACTTGTATGGCCTTGTTGGCCTATGTTTTGAGTTTATAAATGATCATATTAGTCTATTAGACCTGTTTATCACGTGTATATTATGATGTAATAAGAAAGATACATTACGTTAGTACTCGGTTGAGCAAGGTACCGAGTTCCCGTTGCGACCCATCGGTTTAGGTCGTTACAAAAGTGGTATCAGAACAGTTCTTTCCTAGAGATGTCCACAAGCCATGTCTAGTTGAGTCTTGTTTATGGTGTGTCGTGCACCATACTTATAAGCAGGAGGCTACAGGGAATCTAGGGCTGTCACTCTTTCTTCTTACTATAGATCGTATGGTAGAGCTCACTTATAAGAATTCAAACTCCTAACTTCTATTATATTCGTTATAAGACTATACCTACAATTGGTAAGAAATTGAATATGGATATGGAAGTTGAGTTAGATGAACTCCATTTTTCATGATGCTTGTGATGAGTAAATGTAAGGCCTTCAGTATATCATGTGATTACTAAGACATGTAAGCCTATGCAAGCCTTAAAGAAAGAATATGGTGAAAGATTATGAGTGATTCAGAAGATAAATACAAGTTTCAACAAGTAAAAGAAGCAAGGTGAAGAAGGGTACAAGACACCAGTTAATGAATATTACCAGTATTTTACAACTCATGCAGAGAGATATAAGCATTTTGGGTTACCTTCAATAGTAACATAGGTATGTACAATTGGTCACACCCATTCCATTTTTGCCCTATGAAGATTAACAGAAGTATTATAAGAGGAGGACGGGATATCAGGATCCAGCTAGGGTTAGAGTAACCCAAAATGATGGATGGATTGTTTGTGTCAGATGACATTTCCGAAGGATATTGCAAATGTGCTAATACATCTCCTTAAGAGATACCCATATGTTGCACTCTAAAATAGTACAGCTAGATATGATAACTACAAAGATAAGCACTGAAATCCTGGAAGGGGATAAATATTACCTTAGTGTGACTCTCGTCCCTAGTAGAGTGAAGATGTTGAGCAACCCAAAGAGCTGATGAATGAAGCAAGGGGAGCTAAAAGCAAAAGAATGTCTTGTTGAAATTTTCAGAATAGAGTGATAGACATAAATGTTAGCAGGGAAATAAGAAAATAGATAATGAAGCATTATGAGTAAGATGTAATACATGGATGAAAACGATAGAAAAAAATAATGATAGCATTACAGAATCAATAGTCAAAGGAAGGAAAAGATGAGAGGTGACATGCCTTGAGACGACATAAGAGTATAGTCCATAAAGTCATATCCTCATTTAGAGAAATAAGTTCGTGACTCTAAGTGATTACCGGAAGGAAAGGTAGACCCCAGAACAATAGAAATCAGTATGGGCGGGTGAACAAGATAAACTAAATATGAATTAGGGATTGAGTGATTGGGTAATAGTCAGCATCATGTGAATTTCAAATTTCATTCTACTGATAATAGAGTAGACATAAGAAGAAGATTCATGATAAATTCAGAGATTGGTCATTCAGAAAGACGTTTCCCTAAAGCAAGCAGGGTGAGTAAAGTTAAGCTTAAGGGATTGTATGTTCCAGATACACTAATCATGGCCCTCGTGAGTAAGGAATTTTGTTATCCTTGGTACAGAAGGATTACAGTAGGGTGAGTAAAGGTCATCGATGATGTGAAAGGACGTCAAAGATAAAAGGTAAAATATCTACAGGTAGATCATCGTAGCACCAACTCTTAGTACTCCGCTAAAGGAGGGAATATGGAGTGATGTGGCAATAAGTCAGAATTAAGTGATTCTCGTAATTATGGAATGGTGAACGAAGAATACGATAAAAATAAGAAAAGAATGAGATTGCAATTGTTTAAATCCTACATATATGCTACGATTCCAGAACAATATGCAAACACGATGTCAAGGAAAGGAAGTAAGGGTCCTTACCCAAGATGTTATTGATAGATAAGGAATTAGCACGAGATGTAAGTTAAGACAAAGGATATAACCCAATAAAGGTTACGGGGAATATTGATATTTGAATGGGCCAATGAGTAGTCAGTACTTGATTCAAGAAGAGCCTAGTTATGGTAAACAGAAGGTTACAGAAGAGTTAGTAGATCATGTGAGATAAACATAATAAACCCAATATGGTGAATTCAGTCTAACAGATATGGCATCGTGATCCTTGAGATATATTCAAATAGGAGTCGGGGTAGTTAAAGGTTGTGTATGAATGTTTTGGGAATAAAGAGAGTGCCAATGGGAAGACAGTCGCAATATCAAGTTCAGAAGCAACCCTACAAGCACACGAGCATAAATTACAGATAATTATAGGCGAGAAAGGACATCCAAAAAATAAATTGCCAAGTATTCAGTGTAAATAGCTTGCAAGTTTACAAGAGTCACATGATCCTCCCTAAATACTACAATGAAATATTAGCTGAGAAAGTAAGAAAGGAAGCTTTAACCTAAGTTGGTTGACCTAATGGGGAAATGGTCTTACAACAACAATCTCACCACAACATTGCATGCACTCCATAAGAAAAATGGCACCTATTGTGGCTAATGAACGGGAAGAAAATCATAAGTGAAACTCAAGATCATAAGAGTTGTATCGAATTTCAATATGTGGGCACCAAGATAAGCTAAGTATGCATGCAAAAAGGGGGAAGAAACACCAGGAAAATTAATTGCTTACGCTTGAAGAAAGCTGAGATGGAACAAAAAGAATTATTCAATTCATGATCCAGAGTTAGTTCCATTTTGACCGCATTTAAGAATTTGAAGTTTTATACATGCAGTATATATAGCCGTAGAAGATTCTGGTATAAGCTAAATAAAGAATTGAGCCAGGTCATAGACGTAGGATTGAATTATTAAAATATTATATCATGGATATTCCTCAGTGCCCATGAAAGGCTAAACGTAAAAACTAATACCATGAATTGCAGATCGGGAAGTATCTTAAGTCTACATAAAGGTTGATCAAAAGAAGGAGAAAACTAAAATAGTTAAATCAATTAAGTAAATCAGGAATCTGAATATTGGACCAAGAAAATAATAGACCTCGTGATTGAGAATATTTTCAGGATCACTCTTAAATATCAGAGGTACAAGAGAGATAGTACAGTAGCCATCTTCTATAATGCTCTATGATAAATCTAGTTAAAAGAGTATCAGTCTCATAAGAAGTCAGTATGAAGCTTCTGCTGGATTATGTATGCACCAGATGTGCAAGTATTATAATAGAGCTTCAAGTCGTGGATATGAATTATACCTATATGAGAGAGAGTTCATGAAAGAGAAAGAAGATGTGATGTGAGATATTAAGGTAACTAAGGTAAAGGTGAACAACGTACGAGATATTCAAATACAGAAAGTCGTGAGCAGTCCCCACTTTGGATAGAAGGCAAGAAGCACAAGGATTCAATATCTAGGAATGATTGTGGCATCATCAGTGGCATATCTTCCAACCTATAGTTTCAAAGTATCGAGAGGTCTCGCTAAGACAGGAAAGATGAATTAGAGACGGTGTGATGTCTCGATTGATGTTCCAGAATGACACAAGAAAATCTATGGTACAAGCAAGTCGAAAGAAGATTTCAAGTAGTATAAAAGATATATGTAGGTCGCCAAGATAAAGTGTAGTAGAGCGACAAGACTTTTGGAAGACCTGAGTAAGGATAAGAAAAGGGAAAGTGAGAAGGTGATGAAAGTGGATAAACCATCGGAATTAAGTCTGTGAAAATAAGAGATCTGATGGGTTCTCTAAGTTATAGAAATTCCAATATAGCATGAGTGAACTCAAAAGAGTCTAAGACTAGTAGCATTTAGAAGAGATGGAATGTTTCCCTGGTAGTAGAATGAAGGTGTAATGGTAATCGATGAATGATGATGTTTGAGCCTTTTGATTGAGTAATGATTTCATGAATTATACATGATTAAAATGCCCACATAAGGTAAATCACATTGAGATGCTATTAAATAGGGTTATGGAAGTATAGTATCGTCCCCAGGTGAATCAATCTAATTACTCTAGATGTCACTGATGAGATATGAGCTCTAGTGGCAATGTTACATAAGAGAACAAGTTATCAGTGATAGATTATAGATCAATATTGCGGTGAATCAACAGTGGATGGACAAAAATCATAAAGTATGAGTTGAGATTAAGTCGTCATTCTTAATATGAACAGTGATGAAGAAGCACAAAAGGACTTAGATTTATTCATGCAGGATAAGCAACGAGAGTAACCTGGAGCTTGGTAGCAAACCTCAACGATAAATCAGAGTAAGAGTTATGGTATTTTATGCCCTACGTAGGTACATTAAATTCATACGAATGGATAACCAACTCTATTAAATAAGATATAGCAATATTTACAAAGTGAGGCCTAAGATTAACTAAATGCTGGCGGAAAAACTGAGAGAAGAGTCGCATAGGTGCAGAAGGTAGCAACAGTTACGATATTGGAAGGATTCCTACCACAAGTCATGGTGTGGAAGAGGCCTAAGAGGGGGAATGCCCTGGCCTTTGTATTTATTCATAGAACAGTTGCCTAGATGGTAAGAAAAGCACTAAAGTATTCACAAGAGCCATAGGTTATGAAAATAAAAGTGCATCAGTCAACATTCGAGGACGAATATTCCAAAGGGGGGGTGATGTTACATTTCGCATTTTCGTATGTTAAAGTTTCCTTTTCAGTTAATTGATATTGACTCGGGGATGAGATTGTCTTAAGATTATAACCATTATGCTATTTCAAACACGTGATGAGTAAATTCATGAGGTGAGAAGATAAGCAAATAGAAGAAAATGAGTTTAATTAAAGTTTGATATTTCGGGGTAAAATACGATCCAAGCTATAGTACTCGGTATTTATGGATTAGTGTCATACAAGGTACTACATGACAATGATAATAAAATGTATAAGATGTGCTAAAAGTAGGTAGTATTTTAAGTAATTTGAGATAATTCTTAATTATTTGGACAATTTATTAATTGTGGGAATAATTATGATTAGGTGGCCACTTGGCGTCAAGCTAAGCCAATGTGGCACCAATATGTAATGGGTCATATGGCATTTGTTTACACGTATATGAATTATCCTTTTCTTGGTCAAAGTGGCACCACTTGGATATAGGAATTATCTTTTCTTGGTTATAGGAATTACACGTATAGGCATATATGTATGATGAGTCATAAGTGGCCACAAATGCATAAGACATAATGAAAAGAAGTTGCTTCTAACATTTCTATGCAAGAGTTGCCATTGTTTGTTTCATATCCTTAAAAGTTAAATCCCTCTGTAGCACTTTCACAGGCACCTACTGTTGTTTCCATTTGTTCTCTAACGAAAACAAAACTTCAATGTTGGGTGAGATTAAGCATGAGATGAAGATGGTCATATTCACTAAGTGACGGATGAGCTTCAACAAATTCTCCATACAAGATCTGATTATGTTGGAGATTCAATTCTAAGAAAGTACGGTACAATGTTTTTCAATAATATCATGCGGATTTTTTCTTACTTCAATCCATCGTTATGTGTTGATACAGTTGACGTGTGTTAAAAGGATTGTCAAGAGAATTGGCTCGGGTATGTTAAGGTTATCCCTTCTTTTTTTGGGCACGATCCAAATAATACAAATGAAACGAGCAAAATACACAACTTTCATAAATGACAATGTTTATGGAAATACTAGGGGTACCCATATTCTTGATTCCCCATGTGAATTATTATTATATTTTCTGTTCATGGGTCTCAAAATATACGTATTTGACAAAGTTTATCCGAAATATATATCGACACATTCCGAGAAATCTTATTAACGCATTTCTTATGCATTTCATGCATTATACATGTACATTGACCTATGATCAGATGACATTATAAATGCATATATATGTATATTATATTTATATTGGATACGGAAAAAAGGTTACGGTGTTATATACGCACTAGCACCTGATCAGCTGGTATGCGTTGACGATTTTACCCACAGTAGTGGAAATGATATGATGGGATGCCCTCAGAGGATTGATGATGTTATGAACATATATACCTATGCACGACATGACATTTAGACACTATGAGTATTTCATGATTTGCAGAGTTATTCAGATTTACATGTCAAGTCTTTTACTACATATTTCTCTTATGTCTATTATTTACTAATTTTCATTCTTTACATACTCGGTACATTATTTGTACTAACGTCCCTTTTTTTCTGGGGACGCTGCGTTTCATGCCCGCAGGTCCCGATAGACAGGTCGAGAGTCCTCCATGTAGGCTATCTGTTCAGCGGAAGATGTTGGTGAGCTCCATTTGCTCCGAAGATGCTTATTTGGTCAGTATAATTAGGACATGTATTGATTGGTCTGGGGGGCTCAGTCCCGACCTTTATGATACTTATGTACTCTTAGAGTCTTGTAGACAGATGTCATGTATACGAATATTTATATAGCCTGGTCGGTCTATGTTTTGAGTTTATAAATGATCATATTGATCTATTAAGCTCGTATGTCACGTGTATATGATAGATGTAATAAGAAAGATCGATACGTTAAGTTGGTACTCAGTTGAGTAAAGGAACGAGTGCCCGTCGCGTCCAATCGATTTGGGTCGTGACAAATTTGTAATCTGAACTTTGCTGAGTTAGTGAGTTGAAATTCTACGAATGTAGGTCGTAGTTCTAATCCTGTGAGCTAGAAGTTTTTCACGTAAAACTTCACTGTGTAATTTACTTATCTCTGATTTTGTGTGTTTTGTGGGAACTTATAGATATCAGGTTCTCTATACACTTTGAGGGATCCTAAATTTTCATTAGATTAATCTAAATAAAATTCTGAGCTTCGCCAGTGGCATGACGTATCACACAATACCAGAATTAAAACTTAATAAGATTATCTGGATATATACACGCTATAGAATCTACTTCTAGCAAGCAGATGCTAGAAAAAATTATGAAACTAATTGAAAGTATTTAATTACTTTATTAATTATATATAGTTCGTGTCTGTTACATGTTCCCCTTGAGTGTTAGCTAATGATTAAGATATGTAGTTTCAGCTAAGTCACGTTTATTAGTATAGCATCACTTTAATTCGAATTAGTTAAGCTCCTTACTTATTTTCTTAATTAGGAAAGTTTGATCAACGCTAAATCATTCATCAAGTGACAGGTGTTTTATGTATTTTGAAATTAACAGTTCATATTTCGATCTGAAATTAATTGTCCACCATAAGATCTGCGACGTCATCCCACATATAATCCTGTGCCACATTGTACGTGTTAAATCTAGAAAATACAGATCAGATTAGAAAAGGCCACCAAATTGTTGCTCCATATTTAATTTCTTCTCTTATATGATCAGGGTGGATCCAGCTTGAAAGCACCAAATTTATCTGAATCAACATTTTCGACATGACGTACAAATTTAATTGTAAAAAGCCATTAAAATTGTAAAAAATCTAATTATGGAATTCAACTTTTAGTATTAACTAACAATGAAATTAACTATATTAATCTAAATTCGTTTAATGAAAATATATCAAATGCTCCTAAGTTCTGTACTTCAAGGGCAACTTTGAAGAAAATAAATTAGTTTCTTCTTAATATTTGAAAAAATTAATTATTATGAACAATAAAAAATAAAAAAAATAATTAAAGTAGACCGGAGTAAGTATATATGAACTTAAAATATAATGAGTTTTAACCGTAGAGCTTAAATTTTGATGTGCCTCTGCTTGCAGTTCTAAGTTCTAACTTTTGTGAAAGAGAACCAAAAACAATGGGGAAGTGATTTCTTTGTTTCTTAAATAAACTTATAAGAATATCAGATAGATTGTCCTTCAAGGCAAACTAGGCATTTTTCAAATCTCGAAGTCTCGAAACTCTGAAGTTCAAAAGTTTAAAAAAAAGGTTTCAAAAGTAAGGTCAAAACCCAATTTCTCCAAATAAAATATTTTTGACTTTCAGCTTTAATTAAACGAATGAGTACTAGATTTACGAAAGTAACTTCATATGAAAATCCTAGGTGGCTAAACTAATCTGAAAACGTTTGGCAGTAAACATGATTAAATTTTGTGGATGGTGACATTTGAACGCAAAAATATATAGAGGAACCACCACGTCTTATAGAGAATGGTAAGTATTCTTTTATTTTTAATAAGATATTTCAATTTCTTCTTTCAGAAATAAAGTCACCTTTGTTAAATAACTTTTTACCCTTAACATGAGGTTTCTCGGCACAATTTTGAATTTATCAAGCCTAAAATGAATACCAGACATATGCAATGATTAGAAATGTCAAGTCATTTTAAATGTTTTTTCCCTCCGACTTGTGTGAACCAGTAAAAAAGAGACCAAATAAGTTGTAAAAATAGCCCCGGCTAGCCAATTTCCAGACTGGTCATTGAAAAATAGTTAGTATTTGTTGGACAATACGCTTTACGCTAGAGGGGGGGGTGAATAGCGTTTTTTAAAAATATTAAGCGTTTTAGTGCGGAATTTAAAAACTTTGCAGAAATTAAAACAAGTGCAGTAGAATAAACTTACACAATGATGTATCCTGGTTGGCCACAAACGTGGTTAGTCCAGTCCCCGAGAGACTCTCTCGAGATTTCCACTAAACTTGTCAAGCTTACGGGTGCTTAACAAACCGTTACAGCTGAGGACACAAGCCTCACCTAGGTGCTCGGGGATCACAATCCCAAAGACTTCAATTGCTCGGGGATACCAATCCCAAAGACTTCAATTGCTCGGGGATAACAATCCCAAAGACTTCAACTGCTCGGGGATAACAATCCCAAAGACTTCAACTGCTCGGGGATAACAATCCCAAAGACTTCAACCGAGGAATCACAAGTTCCTCAACAAACGAGAATCGCAATTCTCTTACAAACACAAAACACACTCACTTTACAAAGCACTCCTTAATGAGTAGATATGAGTAGAAATAGTACGCTCAAGATCACAACAACTTAGCTCAATAGAATGGCTCTTCAAAAAGCTTTATGGATGAATGGAAAATGATGATCAATGTAAGAAAGCTTTTAGCAATGAAAATACTCAAAGTGTATATGTTGTTGTTGTGAAAACACTGAGTTGAAGCTGTATTTATAGGTGAAAAACTCAGTCTTACCGTTGTCTAATTGCCAATTAAGGATTGCTGAAATTACTCAGTGACAATCGATTGTCAAGACTAAACAATCGATTGTTTGCCTATCAGATCAAAAATTCAATCCCAGATTTTACGTCAACAATCGATTACTTCAAATCAATAATCGATTATTTATAACGTTAAGAAATCCTTTCCAATTTTTGGCATAAAACATCGATTGTCCGGAAATCAACAATCGATTATTTTAACAACGTTCAGAAAATCTTTTCCAGATTTTATGCAAAACATCGATTGTTAAATATCAACAATCGATTACCTGACGGTAATTGAAAATATATGACAACGGTCAGCTTCAACAATCGATTATCAAATGGAATAATCGACTATTAATTAATTTCAAAACTCTCTGTCTCATATATAATCGATTATCAAAAGCCACAATCGATTATCATTTTATTTAAAATCACTGGGAGACATTTTTCTCATTCTAATCGATTACCATTAGTTCATAATCGATTTTTATGAGTTTTGAAAACTTTGCCTCAGTTAACAATCGATTATCATAAGTACACAATCGATTGTTATGCAGTTTGCAAAAACCTGATGTTAACTGACTTACTCACAATCGATTATCATTAATTCAAAATCGATTGTCATGCAGTCTTGGCTTAGAGATACTCGATTATCATAAGTACATAATCGATTATCTTAGCCCAGATTTTTGAGGCATGCTTGGAAAACATTTTAACAAATGTAAATATGCATAGTTTAAAATCATTTGACACTTAATTTAAATATGCATGATTTTGGAAAAATAATTTTAGTAGAGAAGCCATGTTATGAGCCAAGTTGAGGAATCAAGATCACAATTAAAATTGACTCAATTATAACATTTCTAAACTTTGTCTTGAGCTTCTTGTAATGCATCCATTTTGTGCTTGTCCTTGAGTACTGCTATATATCGCTTTTTGCTTTGTTTGACATTCATCAAAACCTACAAAAGAACACACGTTTAGTATATTGCATTTGAAACGTGTTTCCAACAGTATTTATAAAGTCATTGAAAAATAGCCACTATTTTGTTGTAACATGAAAAGTTCCAGCATAATATACTGGAGATTGGTGCACTTGTGCATGAACTTCCAGCATATTATGCTGGAACTCCAACATGTGGAAAGTTCCAGTATAATATACTGGAGATTGGAGCACCGGTTTTCCAATCTCCAGTATATTATGCTAGACTGATATATTATACTGGAACTCTAATATATTATACTAGAGTTCCAGCATAAGTATAATGGAGCATTTTTTGGATTTTGAACAGTATTTTCGTTCAGATATATCTTTACGTAAAAAATGGCTAAATTTTAATTACTTTTAAAACTGTGATTATTTTTGAATGACCACTTGTAAATCTGGTTATTTTTAAATTTTTTCCAAATAAGTTATACTCGAGGAATTTGGGAAAAATGCAAAGTAGGAAGTTGGTTAGCCTGCCAAATAGTAAATGAAGCAGCTGAAGGGCAAGTGGGCGTACAATTATAGTAGTCGGAGGAAGTAGGAAGAAAGGATAGGATCTTTGTTATTTGAAAGAAATCATAAAAGATTCACAATCTTATGCCAAGTGTTGAATTTTGGATGGGGTAATTGTGGAAGACGGAATTAATTAAGTGGAGTAATTAAATTTGCTGACTTTGCGTCACAGGGACAACTAGACATTTAGTTGGCCATGTACTCACGTATGAATTTGTTGATCACTTATTCTTTCGAAACTAGTATTTCCGGTTCACTTTTATGTGTTTACTATATTAAAAATATAATTTTTACTTTTAGTTGTGCATTATAATAAAATCCAGAGGAATACAATTTTTATTTTTCTATTTTACCCTTATTATTAACTAATCATTTCCCAAATTGTTTCCCAAAATTTTAAAAGATACTATCACTATTATGGGCAAAATCGTAAAATAAATATTTTGTTTATTATTTTTTAAGGTCCATGAAAGTTCAAAATGGACAATTAAGAGTGAATGGATGGAGTATTTTGGTACTTGCTAGGGGTTGGTTTTAGCTTGCATTTTTAAAAGAAAAAAAATCAGAATGAAAATTTTGGAAAATTTCATCTTTTAGTAGTATTTTTTCTTTTAGAATTAATCTTTTAATATGATAAATCTGCCTCTTGTTGAAAGACAAAACTATAGGGAGATATTTCTTTTTAATTTTGATTGACGTTATGCTTGTCCGCTTCCAGGAAGTTTATAATTTAATGGATAAACATGTGAAAACTTTGCTGACTTCAAATTCCAATTAGAGTCGATCCCCATCAAAAAGTGGAATATGCAAAGAATTCACTACTAGTATCCATTTTGGTTGTTCAAACTACTCTCTTCAAAAGATACTTACCAAACATCTTCCCTAACTCACAAACTTAATCTTCAAAGTCATTACACTCCAAATAAAACAAAGGATCATAATCCAATCTACCGCATCTCACTTCTTACTAAAACATAAATGATAAGAATTAATTTTACCCATTTAATTATACATGTAATTTAAACTGTGTAATAAGTAACATGTCTTATTTTTAAGTTAGCTAATTTGACTATTTATGAACAATTAACTAATATGACCTGGCTATATAAAAAGAATTCTTTTAGATTAAATTCATTTTGATATACCAAAGGCTGCCACATAGCGACAAGCCAATTGGCCAAGTAATGGCAGTCCTCCAGCCTACTCAAACTGCCGTATAGCCACCAGCATTTGGCCACGTTGTGAATTTTCATTAAAGCAATCGTCAAAGTTTTAAAGAGAAAAGAGAGGCCACCTAAGCTCTACCCAACTAATTTGGAGTTTCCTACTTTCACCATATTATATATATATATACCGCTCTTGCACCTTCTAACTAACCAAAAACAGAACACTTACGAAAATTCTTATACTGCCTACCAACCTTCTTATTCTTTAAATGGATTGGACCAGAGGGCATACCATAGGCCACGGCTCTTCTGCCGCCGTCTCCGTCGCCAAGGCACGTTGCTCCGATGATGTTTTCGCCGTCAAGTCAGTGGAGTTATCCCAGTCGCAGTTGTTACAAAAAGAGCAGACAATTCTGTCCGAGTTGAGCTCCCCTTTCATAGTTAGCTACAAGGGATACGATGTTACAAAAGAGAACAATACGGTCATGTTTAATCTTATGATGGAGTATATGCCCGAAGGTACACTTGCCGATGGAATTCAGAAACACGGTGGTCGGATCAACGAGCCGTTAATCGGGTATTATACCAAGCAAATTTTGCTAGGATTAGAATACCTACATTCAAGAGGTGTAGTGCACTGTGATATTAAGGGACAAAACATTTTGTTAGGTAAAACCGGTGCCAAAATTGCTGACTTTGGCTGTGCTAAGCTGGTTGATCCGGCGGAGAGGAACGACGGCACAGCGGCTACTTCCGCCCAGCCAATTGGCGGCACGCCGATGTACATGGCACCGGAGGTGGCGCGTGGGGAAGAACAGGGGTTTGCAGCTGATATATGGGGATTAGGATGTACAGTTATAGAAATGGCCACAGGTGGATCACCTTGGACTAATGTGACTAATTCAGCTTCATTGCTTTACAAAATTGCATTTTCAGGGCAATCCCCAGAAACTCCAAGGTTTCTATCTTTACCAGCAAAGGATTTCTTAAGCAAATGCTTGAGAAGAGATCCAAGAGAAAGATGGACGGCTAAACAACTCCTTAAACATCCATTTCTTGAGGAAACATCCAATTCGAATCAAGATTTTGTTACAAGCTCCCCAACGAGCATTCTTGATCAAGACATTTGGAATTCAGTGGAGGAAACAGAAAACATGGACTTTTGTTCAATACAAACAGTTAGCTCAATGGATTCTGCTCTGCAAAGGGTAAGAGAATTGGGTTTGAATTCAGAAGAACCGAAGTGGAGATGGGACGATCAGAGTTGGATTACACTTAGAAGAAGCAGTGAATAACTTGAAGAAAGAGAGGTTGCTCGTAGAACAATGACAGCCTTTTTTCTAACTGTCCCGTTGGTGGTCAGGGGCCATCTAAGATTTCTATTACATGGGTGATTACTTAAAAAATAGGAAAAAATATAGAAAGTCCAAATTGACCCCCTATTTCTTTCAGTAATTAACTCAATCTTCAATGTACTATTCACCATTTTATAGCATGGGTATAAAATGTTAATATTATAACAATTTTAGAAAATTTATACATAAAATATCAAGCCGTAAATTTTGGTACTATACAACAGAAGTATATAAAACCAATGTACTACAATGAGTAATTAATTGCCACCTTGAGGAAAAGGACCTCTTGAAATGCACTGGACGATCACGAAGATAATGGGGGAGTCCAACATCTCTTAACCAAGGAGTGCAAAGAGGGATTTGTTAGCGTTATTGTGTTAAAACAAAATCAGAAAATTGTTAGAAGAATAAAGAAATGTCGAAAATAATAAAGAATTAGAAATATTCCGAGTCCTCAATTTTCTTGATCGTCCTTAAGGAATTTTAATCCCTTTACATGTTGCCAAGGTAATAGATTAAATCCTCCCAGGATTAAACAGAATAAACATTTCTGTAACAGTGGCAATACAAACTGTAGGATACCAACGAACTCAAAAAACGGAGCGAAATCACACTTACAAATTTGAGAGAGAGAGAGACTCCGAATTAAGTTGCAGTATATTAAGAAAGAAAGAAGTTATGGAGTATTTTTCGTGTGTTTTAGATGCAGCCTTGCCTCAAAATTTATAGATAAATATCAGAAGATGTGTCTGAAAAAAGGTGCCTTTTCAAAAATACGCAGCCTGCCGCGTTCTACCGCGATCGCAGAAGAACCGCGGCCAAAGATACCCTCTGAAACTGACTGCCGCAATTCTACCGCGATCGTCGCAAAAACGCGGCCAGTTAGGTTCTGGCGTATTTTGGTGTTTTTTCAGCAGTGAATTGGATTTTAATTAATTATTAAATAATTAAATAAATTTTATCCAAAAATAGATTATTGATTATTTGACAAACCCGAACCCGAAGCCGAGCCAAGCGAACGACGATGACGACACGAGTGTTCATTCTCTTCAACTTCTTTTAAGAGCTTTAACAAGTACTTTTATATATAAGCACACAAATGTGGTTGTTCCTCACCAATGAGGAAAATTTTCAATTTCCTTCTATTTTCAATTCACACTTCTTCTACTTTAAAGCCAAATGGCTTAAATTCTTCACCAGGATTTAATGGAAGTTAAATTTATGAAGAAAAAGCAAGAAAAAAAAAGCCTTGAATGATAAATTATTAGACATGCACTCAAGTGTATATAATGAAACGTGAAAGCAAACATTGTTCTATTATTTTCTTCATTCAATTGAAACAAAAGGCTCTAAGATGTCACAAAAAGAAAACAGTTTTATTGGACAGATATAGATTTGGTGGTCCAACGCCCCGCCCCGCCCCACCTTCATACACAAATTAATGTGAAAATTAGCATTTATGTTTGCTTGATGGTCTTCTCTAGAGTAGTTACCTTTTTTTCAAAACTTTAAAAAATTTCAAGTTTTTCTGCTATAAGCTTTTTTTTTCTTTTTCTTTTTTCTTTTTTAATGGTGATAAACCTCACTATTCACTTTCTATTCTGAATATCATAGAATTAAGTAGGTTTGTTACACCTCCTTCATAGGGAAATTTATAGAGCAAATTTTATTTGTAGCCAATCAGTGGAAATTATTATCACTCGCTAGTCATAAATTGATCCATAAAATTTATAGCTCCAAATAAATTATAATGACTAGCATAAATTGGTCTTCTCCACATACCATGTAAAGCCTAAATTGTTCATCCACCTTCTCATTACAGTTGACGTATGTTCCTTAGGCTACTGTTGGTTTAATCCAGACTAACATCATTATCCATCGAATTTTCTTTTCTTTTTTTTGAATAAACATCATCTGCTAGTCATCATCAATTAATTGTAAAGCCTAAATCATTTATTTACTAAGTAGAAAATATGTGACTTGTCCATGATTAATTTTTATCCCAACATCATCATGTTTTGTTTTTGCTTCTGAGCACAAAAATTAACATGCCCACCAGCATACACCATCAACAACCTTTAGATCTTGACCTGAAAATTCTACTCATTCTACTTTCACTCCCAATATAATTCACGTAGCATCAACCGGAATTTCTTTTTAAGACTTAAATTGAAATTTCAGTGATTTTTTCTAAGCACATTGATTTTTTTAAGCACTTAGACAAAAGCTCCCAAAAACACTCACACACAAAAAATAGGGAGAGATCAGATAATAGCTAAATGGAGAAATATAACCATAAAGAAAAATGGAAAAGTATTAGATGAGGAGTGATGATGGATAAATATTATCTTAATCTAAACAAGTAGCTATGTAAAACTACATGTTATGTTGGGAAAAAAGGAAGAGATAAATTATAAAAAGTATTAGTTAAAAAATAAAATGGTGAGAAAAATAATGTTAAGTAAAAAGAATTGTAGAAGGTGAAATACATAGAAAGTGTAAAATGTCAAGTGGAAAGACGTCGAAAAGAGAAATGAGTTGTGGAAAGCAAAAATATTAGGAAAGAAAAAAAAATTGTATCAATTTGCTTTTGTCTTAGTTTATCTGATGGGTTATAGTTTGGTATAAATTCTCTAAATGATTTATATATAATAGATTATCACTATAAAAAATATATATATAATAGACTGTTACTATATAAAAATTATCTAAAATAGACTGTTACTATATAATGTATATACGACAGACTGTCACTATACAAAAATAGATTGTCACTATACAAAATATATACAAAACAGACTGTCACTATACAAAATATATACAAAATAGACTATCACTATACAAAAATATATTAAATAGATTGTCATTATACAGTTTATATATAATAGGCTATCACTATACAAATATATACAAAATAGATGGTTACTATACACAATATATACTAAATAGAATATTACTATACAAAAAATATACAAAATAGATTGTCATAAAATGGACTATTACTATACAAAAAATATATACAAAATTAACATTTCGGGCTATTAAATATAATAAATTTGGCCCTTAACCCAAGGGCTATTTTGTATCGAGAAAAAAAGTGGGTTATTAAAATTTTGAGGACTACATAAGGTAATTTACTCAAATTTATATGTTATGTTAAATAGGCCTGAATTGTAGATTCTCTCAAATGAGAAAGAAGAGTCAAATATGGTTAGCACCATTATTCAAACCACAAGCTAACAATCTCCATCTTGGCATATCTTGCATAACGAATTCGATTCAACCTTGTTCACATAGTTTTCGAATATTAAACTTGATACATCTCCTCCTCGGAAGACCCAATAGGCGAAAATATCCAAATATAATTCATAAAGTTTCCATCTTGAGATGCCAAGATTGAAGATGACTCCATTCAAATTTCTTATACAAATACCTCATTATTAATCTTGAAATTGTAGCTCTGGTACGTACAATTGTATTATGATATATAGTGGTCCTTATTCATGTAGAGAACTTGACAATATAAACTTTTGACGACAACAAGCAAGATAACAACGAGAATTATTAGAATAAAGGATACACAAAGAATTATATTGTTTGATCATAGACCTGCGTCCACCACGCATAGAGAAGCAATCCATTATTTTAGATAGGGGTGTACATAGGTTGGGTTGGTTCGGAATTTTCAATTATCAAATCAAATTAATTGTGTCGGGTTATTAAATGTAAAGACCAAATTAATAAAAATCGGATTTTCTAATCTTGATTTTTCTCGGGTTTTTTCAAAATAAAAATAAAAATTCATATCCAAGTATTTCTTTAATCCTAATAAGACAAAACTATATAAGGTGTTTTTCAATAAAATAACATGCATAAATATAAGATGAGTCATGACATTATACTAAAATACTTAATAATAAGATAATAAAAGCGCATAAAATAAATATTATTAATATGACATAACGAAAACAAACATAATTTAAAATTACTAAGTTGCAAAATAAGTACGACTAAAAAGTACTATTATTTACATGACTAAATACTAAAAGAAAAAAGTATTTTATCTAAACCATAGAAAAACTAAAAATTGATATCCAACACTATTTTCATTTATAGTACAATTGAATTGAATGTCTTTATTTGCATTAGAATTGATATGATTTTGGTTTAGGATTTATTTGAGTTACTAACATTTATGAACTATAAAATTTATTGGAGCATCCAAAAATTATAAGTCCAAGCTTGCAATAATACGATAAAAGATAAAATTATAAAAAAGCGTAAGAAATATTTATAAACTACACTACAACAAATTTTTTTACGTAATATATCTAAAACTTTTATACTTATAATATTGGGTTGGTTTAGTTTCGGTTTGACTTTTTTTAATTAAAACCAAATCAAACCAATTATGATCGAAATTTTTTTCCTCAATACCAAACCAAATCATATATAGTCGGATTTCATTTCTTGGTTTAACTCAAATTTTCAGGTTGATGCGATTTTTCAGTTTCATTTGTACACCCTTAATTTTAGAAATAGAGAATAGAGTGTAGAAAATTAGAGACACACTAAGAGATTAACAACGTTACAAAGTTCACTCTCAGTGCAAGTAATTTACAATGATTCGACAAATAAAGTTTGTTCAAGTAGTAAGCACTCTTCATTTTCAACCTTAAAAGTTGCGGGTTTAAGTCATCAAAAGGAACAAAATGAAGAGCTCTAGGGAGGGGTTAAATAAAGCTCATAATGGTGTTCGTAACACAAGCGAATAGATTACTTACACACGTGAATATAGGTATAATACTTTGTTTTCGAAGTCTCTAACTCTCTAAGTCTGAAAGGATTTTCCAAAGTGTTTAACCAAAAAATAATTTTCAAGAACAAAGCAATAATATTATATGATAGACCACAAGCAACCGATTCAATCCAAAAGATACGAAATTTAGTTAATACAACGTAATAGAGAAGTGGAAAATAAATTCAATGATAGATAATATAATAAAAAATAAAACAGAGAAGAAAGAATTCTTATTGAATGATTCTTGATGGGATAATGATCCAAACAGAGCTTGAACGGCCGAACTATGGCTAACTTGGGAGCAAGATATTATGAATTACATAGTATCGAATTCTAGAGAAGAAAATTAGATTTCCCTGATGGTGGTAAAAGTACGTCTATTTATAGGACTAAATCGAAGTAAGTAGTCTCCTTGTATTATGGGTCTATTATGAGCATTTACTCAATCAATCCATTACTTTTGAAAGATTTGTAACAATTGTGTAAATGCTGGAATTCTGTAACTAATGAGTTAATTCCATAATTGATGAGTTAAATCCGTAACTGATGAGTTAATTCCTTAACTGATGAGTCAATTTTGTGCATGTTGAGTCAATCCCGTGCCTGTTGAGTCAATCTCGTGCATGTTGAGTCAATCTTGTAATTGATTGCCTTGTTCTGATCATTACAATAATTTATTGCATTTATTAATAATTGATTTGTAACTGATTGTGTAATGATGGTAAATCCCATATAATCTCAAATTAATTGATTCCTTCCTCATTTGTAATTATGAAATATTCTTCTGCACCTGATCCGGGCTATTTTATGATGATCAGTTCCGAGGCTAACATGCTCGATACGAGTATGTTCGGTCCCGGGGGTATTTCACATATCATCTTTACATGTCATTCTTTACTTTTCATCAAACTTTGTATACACGTGTCTCCATTTAATAGACCCAAATGGCGAGATTAATTTTCACTAATACAGATAGTCCCCCCTCCCCCTTCCCACTTTTCGGTTACTCACTATGATGTGACCGGAAAGTGAAAGATTTTATCCTTTTCATCCTTGCCTCTGCCTCACTAAAAACCTTGTCGGAAAAACGGGACAAAAATCTGACGAAGGAAAAAAGAGTGCAGAACCTAGAGATTCAGATATAACTCCACAGCTTATGTTCCTTTCATCAATAACTGGTTAGTTTACCCCTGTCTTGTTTCGGGGTTTGAAGAAAACTCTTTTCCTTATGTTTGCAAAGTTTGAGATATATATATATATATATATATATATATATATATATATATATATATATATATATATATATATATATATATATATATATATATATATATATATATATATATATATTAATGTTTGGATTTTTTGTTTCACCCTTTAACTTTGCATTAAAAATGCTTAATGCACCGTGGCTTTTTTCGAATAAGCACGAACTATAACAGAGGGACCATTTATGAAATGACACTTAATGAAGAAGACGTCTCAACTTCGTAATGGTGTAAACATAGGAAAGAATAGATAGGAACATACATGTGTTCTTTGAACAACTGTAAGGAAAGTTTGTATTCGTCTATCTTTTGACATATATAATACTTTACATGTATTTATGTATCATCTATAACTCTTTCGTAATTTTTCTTTACAACAGATAAAATTCAAGGGTATATCTTGCAACCCATGATTAAATATTTCCTTTAACCTAAACATTCGTAGGATTTTGAAATTTACCTCTACGAGTTTATTCTTCACAGGTTTTTGAATCAGGCTTGCATTTTTGGCTCGTGACTTTGCTCTTAACTTTCTATTAGTTCGGTAGACCTTAGACTTGACTTGAATTCTGATTTTCTAGTCTTCTTTGCCTTCCATATATATAGTCTCCCAAGTGTTAGAGCTTTGAAGTATGAAATTTCGAGCATTTGATTATTCCTTCCATGTGGTCCATTTACTGAAAAGAAAAAATATACGGGACTCAGAGGTATATATTTTAGATGATGAATGCTTAACCCTTTTATCTCCTCAAAAGGGTTGTAACCTAGACCGGGAATAATATATTGTTCCTTGTGTTTTTCGGGTCTAATATCATCATTTGGCATTTTAGGAAATTTATCCGAGTACAAGTTTTTCTTAGCACTTTAGAAAATTATTTGAGTGCTCATATTTAGTCTTTTAGACTTAAGATATATTTGGATGCATCGTTACATGCGCAATATGTTAATGTTGCACCTTTAGGTGTCTAACTTTTATATATAAGAGGGCCTTTTATATATTTTTTACGCTATGAAGAGAACGTCTCCTTTTCATTCAGGCGTAAAATAGGATCGATTGATCCAAGTAGACTTTTAGTCTGAGGGAATATTAATCCTCGGTAGGATTTACAAGAGTATTTACCCCATTAAAATTTGCGGGAGTATTGATCCTAATAAGACATGGGTTTGAGAAAATATTGATCCCAAATAAATATGTATGTCTTAGTAGATTTGTCTTGAAGAGACATTTAATCTTATTGGATTTTGAATCCAAATCGGAGTATATGAACATACTTCCTAGTAGAGAGGGACACATGTCCATTTGAGATTTTCATTTTTATATACGGGATAATCGATCTGATTCACAATACAATTAGCCAGTAAGAAAGGCTTATATATTTAACTTGAATGGTCGTTGTTGGACCAAATATAAGTCACGTGTTCGTTTAAAGTGAACTTTATTTTGGTGGCATATTTGCATACATTTATCTTGACTTATATGTAACACTCTCATTTTTTATCGTGAGATTCTTGACTCTGACATAGAGTTCTCGATCCTTTTTGTATAGTATATGCATTTTTGAAGAACTCATTCAACTCTGTTTGAAGTGTTTATGTTTGATATGAGCAAGATAACTAACTGAGTTTAGATGGAAATTAATGTCGGAATACTCTTAGAAATTCTATGTCCCAAGGAAATCAATTGCGTGTATCACTTCTTATAATGTCAGGTCAAATTGACTAATCTTCAAGTATAAGTAATCTCCCTAGTGTTTAAGTTTTGAGGTATGTGAACTCAAACACCGAATCATAATTTGACAGTCTGCAGTTTAACAGTCCCAAGTAGGATAGTTAGTTTCGATCTTGATGGACTTTCGGATGGTCCAATTCTAACATAGGGACGGTACCTGAGCTCTTTTTATCAAATATTTGGTACTCCGGACGGAAACTACGAGGGTTTCAAAATGTTGTCGTGGATCATGTCATCTCATGATTTGAGCTATTCATACTGACTTTGATGAGTTTTTGATTTAGATCCTTATAACCAGAATAATTTTTACTGCTTTCTTTATAAATTTCTCGCATAATATATTTTGTTTGTTTCGTCCATGTGGCATTTTAGCTTTGGACCTTGAATATTCTAAAATATAATTCTCCTTCAACAAGGTAGTACGGGATGAGGCACACTCAGATTTATTGAGAGCATGCTTGTCTTTGGGTAAAGTCCCATTCTGCAAGTAATAAATGAATTTATTATGCAAATTCCAAATTAAATTAGTCAGGCTTACCTCATTTTCATTCTAATTAATGATAGATCAGGGATTGCTTAAATATGGGATGGCTCGATCCGGAGACTGTTTAATCCGGAAATGATGTTTCTCAATAAGAGCCTGGAGTTGCTTTCAAAGTTAATGATATCAACAGTAGATCCGAGACTAGCACATCCGGCTCAATTTTATTGGGCTGCATTTTTTTTGGATTCGATCAATCATTAAATTAATATCTTTTCTCTGATTCCACTAGCTAAATTCAATCCCGATCGCACATGCTTCATACTCGATTTTGTTGTTAGTAATAAAATAACTTTTATGAATTATCTAACTACGTTCTCTGATAGGCATTAAGCACTGTTCCTAACTCGAAAATTTTAGTACTTGAGACCTAATTGTGTGGAAGATACAGATCCCAAGAATTATCCCAAAAATAATGTGTACTATTTTTTACAGTTTCGGGTAATGTGTTCGAGCTAAGATTAATCATAAAATATGCTAAATTTGTGATTTTATAATCGTACGTGGCTGATAAATAATATCATATTCACTTAGTTTGACTACTCATTTAGCTAGCCTTGACAATTCATGTTTATGTAAAATATTGTGTAGTGAAAATATAGTGACTACATGAATTGAATAACATTGAAATAAAGCCTTAGATTTAGGGCAACTACAACTGATGACAACTTATTAAAATGTAGATATGTAGTTTTTGTATCTAAGATCATTTTATAATAGATGGGAGAATATGTACCTTTATCTTCTTGAATTAAAATTGCATTTAACGAGACACTCGAGATGATTTGGTGTCCGGCAATCACCATTCTCCTCGAAATTTTGAAAGTAATGAGTTATTGTTAGATAGCAAGTTCGAATGATTCGAATTTTTGGACTAAACCGATCTTTCGAAGTTCTGTAACTTTATCATTTATTATTTGACTGTAGTTTCTTCTTTTGGCTTGACCAAATTATACTAGAGGTCAATATTGAGCATATAAACCTTTACCTTCAGTAGTACACCTGTTATGTTAGCATGGAGGCAAGCAAAGTAATTTTTATTAACATGTAAAAGTTTAATCAACTTACCTTTATATTCGGTGTCGAGTCTCGACCAACGTATACCTTCATATTTGGGAAGGTATTGATAATTTCTAGTTCTTCAGCATTTAACCTTGTGGCTTCTGATGACTTCGGTTCAATTATGGCTTCCAAAATTATTTATATAATTGTCCAATGTTATTAATGAACCTTCATTCCTTGTGGTCTATTTCATCCCGCAGCTATATCTTCTTTTTTAGTTGTTAGGTGTGGTGTCTTTGTAAGTAATCTCAGTGCTGTTTTACCAATGTTCCTCCTTATCTTTATTCTTCTCCTATGAAATTTTACAATTTAGTAAGGTAATTCCTTACCTATTCGGTTAGGTCCGGATCTTTTCCAACCCATGAAAACAATCTCGTATCTCTTTTGCTCGGACCTATTTTTAGATTTTTGCATTTTGATTCGATCACCCAAGAATCACATTTGTTTGATCTCCGAACCTGTTTTTAACTTTCAATTGATTAAACGTATCTTCCTCTATTCGAAGCTTGTATTATATCGAATGTAAATTTTACTCCTCGGTTCCGGGAAGGTCCGACGTTAGTCTTCTGACTCCTTCAATCGGATCCGGAATCACCTCGATTTGGTTTTCGAACCTGTTTTTGGACATCTTATTAGTGTCGATTCAACTTACCGTGTCTTCTTTTGTTTAAATTTCGGTGTTGCAATGGCTATGCATATTATTCTCGCAAAATAGATAGGAATTCCTGAAGGTGTTCTATCTGCTCGATATGTTTCTGTAAGGTTAGAGCTAAATTTTGCAAATTAAAATTACTTGGTGTATCTGAACCTCCTATTCCGGAATTGTTTCGTACAAATCCGTAATAATCAGTTTTGGTACAGATAGTTGCGGTAGCAATATATCGATGTAAATTCTCTATTTTTCTCTGCTTGTTGCTTACATATCATTATCATGACTATTCTTCCCTTTTTATTTTGCATGGTAAATCCGTCTCCAACTTGATTATCCTCAACTGTGTTGATTGGTAAATTTCGGCTACGATGAATGTTTAACTGAAAACAAACGAATATTAACAAAAAGTATTACTATCTTTGCATGAATAGCAAATTTTCTTAAGTTCCCGGTAACAGAACCAAACTGTTTAGCCCAAAAAATAGTTTTCAAGGTCAAAACAATAATTTTATATGATGGGCCACAAACAACCGATTCAATCCGAGACAAATATGAAATTTTATTAATACAACGTAATAGAGAAGTGAAAAATAAATTCAATGATAAATAATATAATAAAAATAAATCAGAGAAGAAAGAATTCTTATTGAAAGATCCTTGATAGGATAATGAGTGAATAGAGCTTGAAGGGCCGAACTATGGCTAACTTGGGAGCAAGATTCTATGAATTATAATGTATAAAATTGTAGAGAAGAAAATTAGCTTCCCCTGATGGTAGTAAACGTATGTCTATTTTATAAGGCTAAATTTAAGTAAGTAATCTCCTTGAATTATGAGTCCATTATGAGCATTTACTCAATCCATTCATTACTTTTGGAAGATTTGTAACAATTGTGTAAATGCTGGAATTCCGTAACTAATGAGAGTTAATTCCGTAACTAATGAGTTAATTCAGTAATTGATGAGTTAATTCCATAACTGTTGAGTTAATTCCATAACTGGTGAGTCAATTCCGTGCCTATTGAGTCATTCCCGTGCCTGTTGAGTCAATCTCGTGCCTGTTGAGTCAATCTTGTAATTGATTGCCTTGTTCTAACCGTTACAACCATTTATTGCATTTATTAATAATTGATTTGTACTGATGGTGTAATGATGGTAAATCTCATATAATTCGGAATTAGTTGATTTCTTCCTCATTTGTAATTATGAGATATTCTCCTCTACTTGATCCAGACTATTTCATGATGATTAGTTCCGAGGTTAATAGGCACAGTACGAATATGTTCGGTTCCGAGGATGTTTCACATATCATTTTTATATGCCATTCTTTATTTTTTCTAAATTTTACTGACATGTGTCGCCATTTAATAGATCCACGTAATGAGCGTAATTTTCACTAATACAGTGCTTAGTAAATGGACTACCTGCAATCCACCATACCCAACTTCCACACGTATATGCTCAGTACGCCACAATTAAATATAATTTTGCGAGTTGTAAGTTGTGTAAATTTAGTTTTGCCAACCAAATAGCAGTGCTGTTAGAGTCGGAGCTAATTTGTCAAATAATTGTCTACTACAAAGGGGTAAGCTAAAGACAAGACCACGTTATCATAGTAAAAGGGGGAATGGTTCCAAACCTTTTCTGAGTACTGAGGAAAAAAGAGATCTAAAACCTATCCTAACAAACAGTTTGAAGATAAACAAGTGAAATATCATAACCAGCAAATCGGATTGGGAAGTGAAAGTACATACGTGAGTACATGCCCAACTAAATGTCTAGCTGTCCCTGTGACGCAAAGCCAGCAAATTTAATTACTCCACTTAATTAATTCCGTCTTCTACAAAAAGAAAAAATAATAACACAAACAAAATAGCCAACCAAAATTCAACAATTTGTATAAGTGTATTGGAAAAATTTGAGTTTACATATTAAAGTGGTATAAAAATGATGTGTCATAACACATAGACTAGTCAGAGAGTTACGATTGGCCAAGATGCACTAGTTACAACATATACGAGCAGAGGCAAAGGAAGAGGCACGAGCGATTATTCAAAGGACTCAGCGCCCGTACCTATTAAGTCCAAGAATTAAGGGAAATGAATATAGCAATACATGGGAGTACAGATACATTATTTGATGAGACTTAAATACTAAAAATGTTAGAGAATCTGTATTAAATATAGTGATTATGTAATGTAGCATTTAATGTCTTCAATTGCACATAATAGCCTTATTATGAAAAAGGAGAAATACATATCTCTAAAATAGCTATAAAAGGGAGAGAACGGTTCAAATGTAAACACACGAAATACTATCTGAATATATTGATTTACTTATTTTCTTCTGATTATATCATTACTAGTAAAATTACTTTCTTTTATACATTCTTTGATTATTAGTAACCCGAATTCTTCTAAATTATCGTTTTGACTGAAATTTCACTTTTTGGTTAAACAAATTTGTTCTGTTATCGGGAATCTGATAATCTATCTTTTTTTAGCTTAACTTTCCTTGTTGCATCAACCATGTCGAACAACAATGACAACATTTAAGGAAGCCAACAACTTCAGGAAAATTCACAGGATAATTGCACCTGGTCCCTTCTCCACGAGGCTCTCCTCGGCAATCTCATGAGGGCACTCCTGATGGATCTCATACAAATGAAAACCAATTTGAAAATGTTGAAGCTATCGATTAAGTTTGCAAAAGCTAATTGCTGCACATGTCAATAAAGCTCTTGATGTATTGGGTGAAAATAAATTTACATATTGAAGGTGACGTGTCGTGACATATGTATTAGTCACACGGTCAAAATATTATTATCAGCAAAGAGGCACGGGCAATAACAGATACGGGAGAAGAAATCTAAAGAGGCACGAGTTGTTATTCAAATAACACGAGGTTTGTACCTATTCATGTCATTTAAAGCTCGAGGATCAGAAGGAATTAAAGGAATGAATTTGATAGCACGGAAGAGGCCAAATTCAACATTGAATGTCAAATACGTTAGAGATTTTATATTTAGGTAGATGATTGGCAAACATTTCTTTTAATGTAATTTATTGCTCATAATTACCTCATAAAGACAAAGGCATTACACATTCTCCTAGAATCGACTATAAAAGGAGAAGGTCTGGATATCTGTAAAGACACGAAATACTATTGAGTTACTACTGAAATATAGTTTGATTTCTTTGCTTTATCTTATCTCTAAAAGTCTTTTTTTATTTTTCTTCTAGATTATTAGTAACCCGTACTCTTCTTAATTTCAAGCTTTGACCAAAGTATCAATTTTTTGATTAAACAAATTGGTTTCGTTACCGGAAATATGATAATCAATTTTCTTCTATTATGGCAACAACAACAATAACAGCAATAGTGGAAACACATTAGGAAATCATGAAAATCAAATCCAGCAAGATCAAGGAGATTTACAGAACAATAACGTGGTTCCTTCCCCCCAAGATTCACCACGACAATCTCGTGAAGACTTTCCTTCTCCTGAATCTCGTGCTGATGAACATGATTAATCTGATCATTTTGAAGGGGTAGACGAAGCTTTACAAAAAGAAATTGATGCACGGGTTAGTAAAGCTCTCCAGGCTCTAGTTAGTCAATTACCTGTTGCACCATCCACACCTACGCCTAATAATAATACGTTGGAGAATTCTCGTTCTGGTCTTGCTAATTCTGAAAATGAAGGAACCCCCAGTGAACCATAGGAGGAAGAACCGGGTAATTCAACGACTTCTCATTTGCAAAATTTAATTCTAACATTGCAGAAATAGCTCAAGGAACAGAATGACCGCATTGTGAAGTAACTTAGGGTAATAAAAATTGTTTTGCTCCTTGCAGCTAAGGTAAATATGCCATTGCGAAATAACTTGGGGGAATAAAGATGAATAAGATGAGGGAAGTAAAATCAACATCAGACTTAGCTGACAAATGCCTCAAACATGCCATCTTCAAACAAGTGGGAAAATTTGTCCTAAACAAACTTTGAAAAAAAGGCAAAAATCAAGTATTATTGGGTCAATAGTAGGAATAAATCCCAAAGTGAAGGGATAAGTATAAATAGAAGAAAATCCAGTCCTATAGGAAGATATTCTTTGATTTGAATTAAGAATTACTATACGAAGATCACTTCTCCAACGGCACCGCAACAAAATGAGTATACCAGCCACGGTCTTTGTCATCTTTAGGGATTTTCAAGACCCATTTTCTCCTTGCAGCTAAGAAAAATACGCCATTGCAAAATAACTTGGGGGAATAAAGATGATAAGATAAGGGAAGGTAAAATCAACATCAGCCTTTGTTGACAAATGCCTCAAACAAGCCACTGTTCTCCAAATAAGTGGGCCAATTTGTCCTAAACAAACTTTGAAAAAAGGGCAAAAATCAAGTATTACTGGGTCAATAGCATAAATAAATCCCAAAGTGAAGGGGTAAATATAAATAGAAGAAAATCCAATCCTATAGGAAGATATTCTTTGATTTGGATTAAGGATTACTATATGAAGATCACTTCTCCAACGGCAATCTCTTCGAACAATAGGGATCAGAGGCTCAGTAATCAGAAAGGATAAGTGTCATCGTGATCTAAACTATCAACCTGTTTACGAAGAGATTTTCTATCATGCTCAAAAGATAGGTCATTAGTCACTATGCCACGACCCCAGTTCTCCCTCCGTGAATATATCATGACGACACCTTGTCCCTACGATTAGGTAAGCCTAACAATGCAGAATATAAACAAATTTGTGGAAGATAATAATTAAACTGAACTGGTGAAATAAATCAGTGTTCAAGATGCCGCCTGACACATAAAATAACAACTCTCATAGCTAATCAAAGTTCCCAAAATACGGAATCTCACAAATCACAAGCTAAGGGACTCATAAGAGGCTCTGACTCAAGAATACCTATACAAGGAGAAATACTGAAATAACTATACTTATTACAGAAATATGGAAAGGGACTCCCCGGTCTGCGACACGCAACAGATATACCTCGAAGTCTCCACCAATATGACACCCTCCAAGGCTGATAGAACTGAATGGGGGTACTTGTATCTGCAGAATAAAAGTCTGCAGAAAAGTGGCATGAGCACCACAGCGCTGCCCAGTAAGTATCAAGACTAACCTCGGTGGAGTAGTGACGAGGAACAGTCATGGCACATACTAGTCAATAAACAGTATAATCATAGGAATAATGGAAACAATGTATTATTATGTAAAGACTGCATGAACGACTAAAAATGCTACGATTCAAAATACGGAAAAAGGCAACCAGTAACAGCGGGAAAATAACAAATGATGATACAAATAATGGCTGAATCCAAATCTGAATCCTAAGGTCACAGCACAGCAATGACAAACAAGTCACTACCTCATTATTCTGCAATGATGCTTACATAATATCTTTTCAACCCTTTCCACAATTTTACCAAAAATCTCGGACCAGCCACAACTCATGAAAACCCAGCATCTGAAGTCTAACACTTGACATCTTGTGCCCCATCAATCTCACGGTGATGCTGACAACTAACTAGTCAACTAGGGTCGCTCTCACATATTTAATGGGTAAATGAGGGCATATCTCTACCCCTAGCCAAATCATGAAGAATTCATTTCTAATAGGAGTGCCCAACTACGTGTATGCTTGTGCAAGTGTATTTAACAAGAATTCTACCAACTAGTAAGAATAAGAAATGGAACGACCATCACCCAAAGTATTCGCACCCGGATAGAATCAATGAAAATATCAGTTCAAAACACAATGAGTATAAACGGGGTCTCCCAGGATATCGTCCTGTAGTCTCAAACATAGATATGTGTGTTGGGGATCTCTTGGTATCGGGAGGATCACTTGGTATCCTCAATAGATGTACTAGGGATATCGTGGTTTCCCGAGGATCTCTTGGTATCCTCAATATATATACTGGGAATCTCTTGGTATTTCAAGGATCTCCTACTATCCTAAATATATTTACTAGGGATCTCTTGGTATCCCGAGGATCTCTTGGTATCCTCAATAGATGTACTGGGGATCTCTTGGTATCTCGAGGATCTCTTTGTATCCTCAATATATGTGATGGGGTTCTCCTGGTATCTCGCACTACAGCTCAATCAACAAAGATGTACAACCCAAACATTAGAATAGCAATATCCCGGCAAGGGAGTCGACAATCGAAGAAAATAACATCCCGTCAAAAGAGTCAACTACAAAAACAATATCGTCCCGGCAAGGGAATAAATAATAGAAACAATAACGTCTTAGCAATGGAATCAATAATACCTAATACGGTCACGAAACACCAAGGAAAAACACAATAACCTCAATGACATAACAAGACATAATATGTGCGTAATAGCTACACCGATAACCACAACAGTTGGACATGTAATATATTTGCACGAAGTAACAAATAAACATACAATCAAGGAATATCCAAACAGTAAGGAAGATAACATGAATCAAATAATTACAATTAAGGAAATATCAACTAATCATAAGATATCTATCTTCTTTCCAATTAAGACCGATTAATTATATAAGATATAGCATTTATGATTTCCAATTAAAGGCGAGCAGTTAGGACAAGTAATATGACTATAGAACCGTAATTGTCTTCAGTTAAACACGTAAAAGTCAATTAAATGGCAAGAATAAATCAAGAAGGGCAAACAAATACCAAGTAATACATGTAGAGGTGAAACTAATAATATGGAACTCAATATTATCAATATCATCTTCACACTTGGGATTTCAAGGTTCTAAGAGCCTAAAAGGGGAAATTTACAACAAAAAAATCCGAGCACACACTCGTCACCTCGCGTACACGAAATACAATCAACAGAGAAGACCCAAATGCTAAGGGGAAGTGCCCCGCACAAAGTTAGGCAAGATACTAACCTCCAACCGGCTAAAATCAACTAGCAACCACGTTCTTGCCACAAGTACTCGGCTCCAAATGGCCAAAATCTATTCATTTAAATCACAAATTGTAAATAACATCTTAAGAAACTGATTCTACTATTTAATTCAAAGCTAAACCGCGAAATTAGGTAAAATAACCATAATGTCCCTCAGGACAACATCTCGGAACAGGATGAATTTAACATTAACCCTCGTACTCTCAAGAGTCTAACCATATAAAAATCTCCCAAATCGTAGGTCAAATGCCCACTAAAAATACAATAATTAAGTCCAAGAAATTTCATCCAATTTTCCTCAAAATTGACCTTGAATTCGAATTCTAATGGTGGACTTAACAAGATATTGATAGAAAACAACTAAATGAGGTTAAAGAAACATTACCTACTGATCTCCTATTCAAAATCCACCCAAAATCACCTTCTCCCGAGCTCCCAATTGATTTTCCAACTTTTGAAATAAACCCTCGGATTATACAATTTCATATCAGTGATTTCCGCTTTTGCGGTCCAGGGACCGCTTCTGCAGTCCCGCTTTTGCAGAAAACCAACCGCTTCTGTGGTTCTCTTAATAAGCGGACCAACCACTTCTGCGGTCCACCCATCGCAGAAGCGAGTTCTCTTCTTCAGAACTTACACTACATCTGCGGTTCCCAAGCAACGTCCACTTTCCGCTTCTTCAGTTGCCAAGCAGCTTCTGCGGCACCACTTCTGCGGTTCCCAAGCCGCAGAAGAAAAAACACAAGAAGGCCTACTGCAAATTTCCTTCTAACTTCAAAATTTCCCCGTTGAGCATCCGAAACACACCCGAGGCCCTCGGGACCTCAACCAATCTGACACACAAGTCATATAACCTAACACGGACTAATTCAAAATTCCAAATCATATAACACAAGATCGAAATGACGACTCAAACCAAAAATCAAGTTTATGAACTAATAAATCTTCAAATATCGAAACCCATGCTGAAACCTAACAATTCAAATCGAAATGATGCCAAATTTTACAGACGAGTCCATAACGGATCTATTCCAGCTCTCGAAATTGTATTCCGACCCTGATATCCCAAAGGTCAACTGTGGGTCAAGCTTCTTCATTTTCCAACTTCATTTTCACACTACGGACCTTCAAATCTGAATCTGGAAACGCGCCTAAGTCCAAAATCACCATACGAAGCTCTTGAGATCATACATGACTCATTCCAGGGTCGTTTACCCAAAAGTCCAATTCCTGTCGACTTTTTACTGTTCTAACTTCCAAAATAAGATTTCTTCTCTATGTTTGACTACAAACCATCCGAAAGCCGAATTCCACCATGAACGCTAGCCGCTACTAATATTATGAAGCGGTTCTAGACCTTATACCACTGAACGGAGCTTAAATTTTTCAAAATGACTGGTCGGGTCGTGACACACTATCTCCTCAACTAATGGTTCATAAAGAGGCTCTGATGGTTCTTTTCCGTTAGAAAAGGATTTCTGGGTGAAAAAACCTCTAGTTCAAGAAGCAATGCTAGAACTAGAAGAAGGTGGAGTGGAACTAGAACTACCACCTCGAACAGACCTAGACTATGAAGTCTACCTCTTCTACCCCTTTTATGTCTTACAGGGGCATTAAGAAAGCTATCCAGAATTGGGACTCTTCTAGGGTTAGGATTTGAAGATGACATGGTGGAAAAAGACGAATTAAGGAAGAAGTAAATAAAGTTGAAGAGCAAAGTACTTAGTAAAAACTTTATGAAGAAGAAGACAAGATAAAAAGGGTTGAATTTATATATGAAAACAACCGTAAAAAACAAGAAGCATAATGATGGAATGTCTATAATAAAGACAACTATCTCTTCGTGAATAGTGGAGCCGTAAAATCCTAAAAAGGGCTGAAAAATAATAGAACTAGTGGGAGAATGACACATGTGTAAAAACATTAAATAGAAAAGACAATTGAAGCGTCAATGTTGTCATAATATTAAAGATGGAAAAAATTCCCTTTTTAGCGAGATCCACTTCCCAAATATTTAATTGATAAATAAATAAAAAGTAAGAGGACTATCTATATTAGGAAAAAACTAAATTTTCATATTGAAGTTGATGTGTCGTGACACGTGTATCTGTCAAACCTTCAAAACATTATTATCAGCCACGAGACACGAGCGATAACAGATACATGAGAAGAAATCTAAAGAAGCACGAGTTGTTATTCAAATAACATGAGGCTCGTACCTATTCATGTCATTTAAAATGCGAGGATCATAAGGAATTAAAGGAATGAATTTGATAGCACAGAAGAGGCCAAATTTAACATTAAATGTTAAATACGTTAGAGAATTTTTATTTAAGGTAGATGATTGAGTAACGTTTCTTTTAATGTTATTTATTCTCATAATTGCCTCATTAAGACAAAGGCATGACACATTGTCCTAGAATCGACTATAAAAGGAGAAGGTCTGCACATATGTAAAGACACAAAATACTATTGAGATACTACTGAAATATAATATGATTTCTTTGCTTTATATTTGCTCTCAAAGTATTTTCTTATCTTCTTTCTAGATTATCAGTAACTCGTATTCTTCTTAATTTCAAGGTTTGACCAAACTATCTGTTTTTTGGTTAAACACTTGAGGCTTTTGTTAGCCAGTTACCTGGTGCACCACCCACACCCGCTCCAAATAACAACACTTTGGAGAACCCTCGTTCGAGGCTTGTTAATGTAGGTAATAATGGAACCCCCAGCGAATCACAGGAGGGAGAACCAGGTAACTTAGTAAATTATGATTTACAAAATTTAGTACTAATATTGCAGAAACAGCTCAAGGAGAAAAGTGACCACATAGAGAAAATACCCTACCGCCTGTAATCAAAGGGATAGATATGGATAAATATTTTTAATAATCCTGGAAGCTAAGTGTTGCTCCCCTCCCAATGTTAAAAAAATTCAAAATGACCGATATTCCAAAATACGATGGAATAACAGAACCATGAGACAACGTGACTGCATTCACAACATGCGTTAAAGGAAATGACTTGACCAAGTAGGAGATTGAATCAGTATTAGTCAAAAAATTTGATGAAACACTCACCAAGGGTGCATTAACATGGTATTCTCTTTTACCCAAAAATTCTATAAATTCTTTTGCTGAGCTTGTAGATTCTTTCATCAAAGCACACTCGGGAGCTAAAAAAAGTCGAAAAAAGAATGGAAAATATTTTAAAGATCAAGCAAGACGATTCTGAATTGCTTACGGAGTTCGTGGGCAAATTCCAATGTGAAAGAATGACATTACCACGTGCACCTGATAATTAGGAAGCAATAGCTTTCACAAGAAATTTGAATGAAAAGATCTCAGAAGCTACGAGGCGACTCAAGGAAAGTCTTCGTGAATAACAGCTACAACATGGGATGACGTTTACAACAGGTATAGTAAGAAGATAAGTATATAAGAAGATATTATTCCATGATTTTAAAAAGAAGAAAAGTTAAGTTCGAGATAGGCGTAAATCGAAAAAAAGGTCGGTAAAAATAGGTACGAGCCATACATGGGATCTGTAGGAAAAGACTCATGGTCAAAACAAGACAATAAAAGGTATGATCACAGATCAAGGAATAGAGAGTAAGGCTCTTCATCAATATTTAGGAATGATTGAAACACCCATGAGTCACAAGATGATAGAAATTTGAAGGCGAGATTTGGTGGTTACAATTCTAATGTGAGCACTTCCTAGCTCATAGCTATTTTGAGAAGCATGAGTGAAAAGGTACGATGGATAAAAGAGATGAGATCGAATCCAAATAGGCGCAATCCTAATCATTGGTGCGAGTTTCATAATGATCACGTGCATAAAACGGCAGACTGTAGGTTTTTACAAAGTAAAGTTGATCATATATTAAAACAGGGGTGCCTCATCGAGTTATTCAGTGAGAAAGGTATGCGAGCATACATGAATAATAGGCACGAGCCCCCCTAAACCACCTTCTCCCAAAAGGACCGTCAACGTTATAAGAGGGGGTGAAGACATCAATGACATAACGTACACTACAGCTAATAAAATTTCCAAAGTCACAATTACCCAAGGGAAATGGGTGCGACATGTCTAGAGGAAATCAACATTACATTTGATGATGCAGATGCGGATGGCGTATTAACCCCTCATAGCGATGCACTGGTAATATCTCTAATTGTACATGATACTAATGTGAAACGAGTTTTGATTGATCCAGGTAGTTCCGTGAACATTATTTTGCTAAGAGTATTACGTGAGATGCAAGCTGAAGATAGAAAAATACCAAAGGCGCATACTTTATCTGGATTTGACAATTCTAGTGTTGTGATGAAAGGAGAGGTAACACTCACTACATTCACAGAAGGAGTTCAAAGATACGAGTTTCAGGTATTAGATATGGAGATGTCTTATAATATGATCCTTGGGAGACCATGGATCCACGAAATGGATGTCGTTCCTTCAACCATGCATCAAGTTATTAAATTTCCATCACCATAGGGAATATATCAAATCCGTGGGGATCAACATACATCCAGGAGCATCAACTATGTAGCAGACTCAAGTATGAAAAATGAAGAAAAATAGCAATCATAGAAGATAGTTGAGGACATCACAATACAAACCTCAAATAAATAGGTGCGGACAAATGTGGACTCAAGACCTGATACCATTCAATAACCAGAACAGTATCAAAATAACAATTGAAGAACTGGAGGATGTAGTGTTATTTGCACAATGGCCTGATAAAAAAGTCTACATAGGGGACAATCTAATCCAAGACATGAGAGGTAAGTTAATTAAATTTTTAAAAACTAACATGGACTATTTTGATTGGTCCAAATCTGACATGACAGGAATGCCACTGGAGGTAATGACTCACAAGTTAAATGAAAGACCCATCGTATCCTCCTTTCAAGCAAAAGAAGAGAAAGCAAGGGACTTTCAAGAATCGGTTGATTCAAGAAGATGTTCAAAAAGTACTAAAGATTGGATCTATCTGTGAGGTAAAGTGTCCTAATTGGTTAGCCAATACTGTGGTAGTGCCAAAGAAAAATGGTAAGTGGTGAGCATATGTGGATTACACAGACCTTAATAAAGCTTGCCCTAATGATGCTTTTCCGCTACCGCAAATAGATCAACTAATTGATGCTACAAGAGGGCATGAACTATTAATATTTTTAGATGCATATTCAAGGTACAATCATATCAAAATGGATCCGGTAGATGAGGAAAAAACTTCATTCATAACAGACATGGGGACTTACTGTTATAAAGTAATGCCTTTTGGTCTCAGAAATGCTGGCGCAACATATCAAAGGCTGGTTACTAAAATGTTTCAAGAACATCAGGAAAAAATATGGAGGTTTATATAGATGATATACTCGTTAAAACTCAGAATTTAAGGGATTTATATCACACTTGACTGATACATTTCAAATTCTGCGCAAATATAATATGAAGTTAAATCTCGAGAAATGTCCATTTGGTGTTGCATCAGGTAAGTTTTTAGGTTTTCTTGTTTCTAACCATGGTATTGAAGTGAATTCCACACAAATTAAGGCTATCGAAGAAATCCCTAATATACTTTCAAATAAAAAAATAAGTTCAGAGATTAACATGAAGAATTGCAGCCTTTGGAAGATTCATTTCTAAATCATCAGAAAAGTGCTTTAATATCTTTTCAGCTCTTAAAAAGCAAGATCATTTTAATTGGAATGAGGAATGTTAGCAAGCACTCAGAAATTTGAAGGCATACTTATCAAATCCATCATTCCTCGCAAAACCAAAGGCTGGGAAAAGACTGTTCATCTACCTTGTTGTTTCAGAAGTAGCGATAAGTGTTATTTTAGTTCATAAGGACCAAGGGCTATAGAATTAAGTGAATATGATATCACCTACCAATCTAGAACTGCTATAAAATTCAAGTGTTAGCTGATTTCGTGGATGATTTTAGCCAAGTGATGCAATTAGAAGCAGAAAAGAGTTGCAGGTATTCAACGGAGCTAACCTAGGAACTTGGATCTTATTTACTGATGGTTCATCTAATGTAAATGGTGCAGGATTAGGGATTATTTTGGTACCACCTAAGGGTGAAACCATTCGACAAACTATTAAATGTCATTCTATAACTAATAATGAGGCAGAGTATGAGGCTATGATTATAGGCTTAGAACCGGCACGAGAACTTGGCATAAATCATATTATAATCAAAAGTGATTCACTGCTCATAGTTAGTCAAACGCTGGGGGACTTATTCGCCCAGGGAAGCAAGGATGAAGCAGTACTTATAAAAGGTACGGGATTTGATAAAACAATTTCAAACCTGGAAAGTTACGCAAATACCAAGGGTTGAAAATGTTGAAGCAATCTCCCTAGCTAATCTCGCATCTACGGAAGACGTGGAAAGTGGTTCAAATGCTTCAGTTATTAATTTATTTCATTCAGTTCTCGACCCTGATAAGAATGAGGTAAATTTCAACAACTTAACCTGGGGTTGGAGGAATGATATTGTTTATTTTTTTCAGTATGGTATCGTCCCTAAGGATAAGAAAAATGCTCATGCGCTTCTAAAAAAGGCAGCTCAGTATTGATTAAAGCAAGGCAATCTTTATCGAAAAATGTTCGATGGCCCATTAGCAAGATGCGTTGGACCTTCTTAGACAGAATACATAATAAGAGAAATACAAGAGGGGCATTGTGGCAATCACGCAGGAGGAAGGTCATTGGTTAGAACCCTAATTAGGGCAGGTTATTATTGGCCAAAATGGAAGAAGAAGCCGAAAGTTTCGTGGCTAAATACGATAAACGCCAAATGGTACGGTAATAATATGCCGAGACCTACGGAGTTACTACATCCGGTTATTGCATCGTGGCCATTTAAGAAATGGGGAATGGATATCATAGGTCCATTACCACAAGCAAAAGGACAGGTAAAATTTTTGCTCGTACTCATTGATTATTTTACTAAATGGGTAGATGCAGGAGCATTAAAACAGGTGCGAGAAAAGAATGTTAGAGATTTTATTTGGCGAAATATCATATGCCGATTCGGTGTGCCAAAGGAAATCATGTCTTATAACGGCTCTCCGTTTATAGGCGCTCAAATCACCGAGTTCTTTCAAAGTTGGAAGATTAAAAGGATTATACACATGCCTTATCACCCGGTGGGTAATGGGAAAGATGAGTCAACAAACAAAGACATTATCAAGAATTTAAAGAAACGTTTAGAGGAATCGAAAGGTAATTGGCCAGAATTGTTACCTAGTGTTTTATGGGCATATCCCACAACAACAAAAATAAGTACACGAGATTGGTTTATGGAGCTGAAGCTTTAATCCAGTTGATATAGGAGAGACGAGTACAAGGTTCACACATGCATCAGAAGAGTCTAATGACGAGGAAATACGTGTAAATCTTGATTTACTTGAAGGAAGAGGAGAATTTGCCTAATAAGAATGGCAGCACAGAAGGAGGTCATAGAACGATATTACAATCAAAAAACACGCCTAAAATTTTTAAAAATTGGGATCTTCGTGCTCAAAAAGATTTTTCAATCTATAAAGGCAGCTAAAGCGGGAAGCTTAAGTCCAACATGGGACAAACCTTATAGAATTCATGATATTGCAGGTAAAAGAGCATATAAGCTCGAAACAATGGATGTCAAGATACTACCTTCACATTGGAATGCTGTTCATCTAAAGAGATATTATTTCTAAGGAATACCCACGGTCAAGAATCCAAATTTAAAATTTAATTTTTGAGTTATTAAAATTTTACCAATGATTTTAGATGATTGGCAAAAAGCTAACCCGTACTAAATGATGAGTCACGACCTTCAAGGCTCGTGGAACAAATTAATCTTCCCGACCTAGGGTTATAATTATTCTGATAGAAATTCAAACGGGTTAAGTAGTCTACATCTATAATCGCACCTCCGAGTCTCGTATGTTTTCCCTTTTCAGGAAAAGGACCAAATGAGAGGAACAATCAAGTGCTCGAGGCTTCATACTTCAACGCCTAAACACTTGGGGTACTACATAAAATACATTGGCATGTGTATAAAGAAGGCAAAGAATATTGAAAAATAATCAAATATTAATCCCGAAAAGTTCACTCATTGAATGAGTCAAGTGCAGAGCAATGTCGCGAGCTAAGGCCAAAGAAAAATCTTACCATGATTAGGGGAAATGAACTGTACTTAAATGGGTTATAAATAAAAACTTCGTGTTTATTTTTCTTTTTAAATCTGTTACAAGAAAAACAGTTACGAGAAAGTTATAGATGTGATTCAAATACATGTAAAGTGTTGTTCAAAACTAGACAAGTTCAAATAACAACATGTCAAAGTTATTTCAATAAACATGTGTGTTCCTATTTCTTTTATCATATGTTAACACCATTATGAAGTTGAGACGTCTTTTTCATTAAGTGTCGAATATAACAGGGACCTCTTTTACAAAATTCAGGTTAAATTTAACTGTTCATAAAGTTAACAGAAGAATTTTTGAAGAATAAAATGCAAGTTATTCTGTAAGTCCTTAGAAATAAAGGCAATGATAAATTAAATGGAAGTTTAAGATAGTAACGAGACGCCTTCTTAACATTAAAAAGCATAAGACTAAGTATGAACTTAGTCATAAAACTGTGAATTATTTATACAAATTGCCCAATGAAAGGTCTGGAGACTTGAGTTTCCAAAACAAACCCTCAAATGAAACCAACAGTTTAACCACAATTTTCCAAATAAAACAAAACAATACAAAGAAGTTCAAATAACTTAAACTTATCACTAAGAAGATGTAGGAACTGAAGCAGGTGCATCAACAACAGAAGGCTCAACTTGGCATACAACAGCGAGTTCAACTTGGCTTGAAGGAGTGGGGATACTCATATCAATTTCAAAATTTTCAGAAGCTTCAGATACAGGAGAAAAGTCTTTGTTCTGCTGAGTTTTCTCAATAGTTTCTTTAATCTTGGCTAACTCAGATTCCAAGTTGAAATTCTCTTGGCTAGATTCAACAAGGGTATCATGGCAAGAATTAAGAAACGCCCAACTCACTTCAATGGAAGACTTATCCTCATGGATTTTATAACCTCTTTCCAAGTCAGCAATTTCATTCTTTAACTTTTCATTTTCAGCCAAGGCAGATATGTAAGAATCTTGAAGAGTAGCGTGGGAACTTTCTAAGGCACAAACCTTATCAGAAGAAGCTCGGAGGTCATCTTGTGCTTGAGTCAAATTCTGCACGATCTCACCACCATAAGCTTATTTCTCACCCAAGAGAGGCTTCAACTCTCTAATCTCTTCACTAGCCTTGGACAGCTGCTCTGAAAAAGAAGTTTCAAGACAAGTTTTTTCTTTATCTGCTTGACTTGAGGAAGCCTTTACAATTGCCAACTCCGAAGTCAAGGACCGTACCTGCTGCTCTAAGGTACTTTTACTTTCTTCTAAGTAATCCACATCAATCTGAAGACTTTTATATTGTTCCTTATAATTCTACGTCTCTAATTGATAATCATACGCTCATTGCTCTGTGAGGGTAACCCTTTTCATAATCTTTGTGTCGATGAGATTAGCCTAAAAAGGGGAAAAGAAAAGGAAATGAGAATCCCAAAGATAGAAAAATGACAAAGTAAAAGTTTTTAAAAAAGGAAAGGGAGAATACCTTTAAAGAAGCATGCACAATGTCATTCATCAATGTCAAGGAGCTATGACTCTCTATCTTGGATTTTTCAATTAGTCTAATTAAAAGCTTTATCCATACATCTGCTTGACCCAATTTCCTTAAGAGATTGTCCTCAGCGGGGACTTCAATGATCACTTTCCTCGTAGCACCACTCCTACTAGAGGAGCCAATTTCAGCACGGTGAATGCTTGGAGAAGGAATTATTGAAAGAGGAACAATAGAAGTATTAAAGACAGTATGGGGAGGAACGGAAACAACTGAGATCGGCGAAGAAGAAGTCGCAGACGCGGATGTGGAAGAAAAAGCCATGGGAGCTTCATCCAAAACTGGGCCTAAGCTTTCACCACCAAACCCACGGATAAAAAGCTGCTCAGCAGAGTTATGAGCAGCAGTAGGGAAAACTTCATCATCATAAATCACTACCTGGGCCTCAACAGACTCGGTAAGAGGAATAGAACGGCCGGGGGGAGGGGGGATGCTTCTGCTTCGTCATAAGAAATGATGCATCTTCGAGCCCGTAGTCTTGTTACCAAAGAGCCCCAGTCTTCCTCTTTTTTAGAGACTTGCTCATCAATGCCTTTTCTTTTTTATGAAGAACCCGGGATTATTCCTTGAGCCCTTTCCAACGAGAAACGGGAAGCCGCGACCACCTTGACAGTAACTCCTCGAATAGTAACTCCTCGAATAGCAAATCCTGATAGAAAGAATGATTGGGATCAGTTCAATAAAAAGAAAAACAATATGTAAGGTAAAATAAATAAAAGCTCTTACCATGAGTTTTCACTTTCCAACCAAATCTGTGAAAAAGGGTCTTCCAAGATCTACAACCCATTGGTGCAATCTTCAATAGCTTGTCTACACAATCACGAAAATTGGGAACATCTTCCACAACTCCCATGGTTGCTGAAAAAGGAAAACAAAAATTAGAAAAATCAACAAACTTGAAGAAAAAGGTACGAGAAAGTTAGAAGACACATGTGCAAAAATCCAGTTCTCGGGGAAAGGAACGTTCTCGTCACCCACTAAACCAATAGTGGGAGCAGCAACAAACCTGGTATACCAGCATGGTCTTTGTCATCTTCAGGGCTCACCACAACTCTTTTGCTCTTGGCAACTAGTGTAAAAATACCATTGCGAATGATCCTATGGGAGTAAAGTTGGATCAGATGTGGGAAAATAAAAGGCACACTGGCTGTGTTGGTCAAATGCCTCAAACAGGTAACAACCCTCCATGTTATTGGGCCAATATAACCCAAGCATACATCACAGAAATGTCAGAGCTCAAGAATAACGTGGTCAATAGTTGGTTTAAATCCTAAAGTGAAAGGGTATGCATAAACAAAGAAATATCCGGTTAAGTAGGAAGTAATTTTTTGATTTGGATTGGGAATGATAATAGGAAAATCATGACTCCAGTGGCAGTCCATACGAACTACATTAATTAAACCTTCAGTAGTTTGAGTGGGATAGATATTAACACGGTCTAAAGAAGACACCTGATTTCTAAGAGACTCTATCATGATAAAAAGATAGTTCCCCAGGAACTATCTCTTCTACTGAAGGCTCACGAAGAGGTTATGAAGGTTCTTTACCTCTAGAAGAAGATCTTTGTGAAAGAGAACCTCTAGTTCTAGAAGAAGGGCCAGAACTAGGTGAAGGAATAAAAGAACCACGGACATATCCTAAACTACGGAGTCTACCTCCTCTTCTGCTCCTACTGGGGGTATTATTGAAGGTGTCAACTATGGGAACCCTTATAGGGTTAGAGTTTGATAAAGACATGATGATACGATTAAAGAAGCAAATAGAGATTTGAGAAATTGAATGTTCAGAAAACTTTATGTGATAAAGAAAAAGAAGGAGGTTATATTTATACAGATAAGCAACCGGCAAAGAAAAATGTGCAATGATGGAAGGACCATAAAAATGATAACTGACGCTTCGTGAATAATGAAGCAGTTAAAAAGCCTTAAAAAGTGTTGCAAAACTGCAGAACTAATGAAAAGGTGATACGAGTGAAAATCATTAAATGAAAGTGACAATTGAAACGTCGATTCTGTCATAACATTAATAGTGAAAAAAATCTCGTTTTAATGAGATCCGCTACCCAAATATTCAACTGATGAATAAATGAAAAGTGGGGGGACTATTTGTATTCGGAAAAATTAAGTTTACATATTAAAGTGGTATAAAGATGACGTGCAAAGAGAGTTACGACTGGCAAATAGGCACAAGTTGTAACAGATACGAGCAGAGTCAAAGGAAGCGGCACGACATGTTATTCATAGGACTCAGCGCTCGTACCTATTTAAGTCCAAATATCAAGGGGAATGAATTTGGCAATACATGGGAGCACAGATACAGTATTTGATAAGACTTAAATACTAAAAATATTAGAGAATCTGTATTAAATATAATAATTATGTAACGTAGCATTTAATGTCTTTAATGACAAAGGAAAAACACATATCTCTAAAATAACTATAAAAGGGAGATAATGGTTCAAATGTAAACACACAAAATACTATCTGAATAGATTGATTTACTTGTTTTCTTCTGATTATATCATTACTAGTAAAATTACATTATTTTATGAATTCTTTAATTATTAGTACTTCGAGTTCTTTTAAATTATTGTTTTGATCGACATTTTCACTTTTTGGTTAAACAATAAGGTTGTGAATCTTTTGTGATTTCTTCAAATATATAAAAGATCCTATCCTCTATTCCTACTTCCTCCGACTATTATAATTGTAAAGACTAAAGAGCGACGTGAATGCCAACAATAAACATAACACGCCTACTTGTCCTGCAGCTGCTTCATTTACAATGGGCAGCCTAACCAACTCCTGTCTATATGTCATCTTCCTTATTTGCATTTCCCAAACTAATTGTCTTCACTTTTCTCTCATATGGTCCACACAAGTTGGAGGAAAACGTTTAAAATATGTTTACATATGTCTAGCCGTCTTACTGATTCCCAAGATCTCCCTTGCGTATATTTTTGCGTTCGACTATCACCCTTCACAAACTTTAACCATGCTTACTACCATTAGGGGTGTTCATCGGACGGATTGGGCGGCTTTTTACTCTTAACAGTTTGGCTTAACGGTTATCGGCTTTTAAATGTATTAATTCGTTAGCCACCCGATAAGATATCGGGCAGATTGGTATCGGGTTAGCTCTTATAGGGCGGTTATTGGGCGGCTTATCGGCCTAACATACATGTTTACTAGAATTTGATAGATCTCTTCGGGCAATTATAGATCAAACACCTATTCCAGTATACCTTCATATGAGCTAGCTTGTTAATGTTTTTTCAGGGCATTCATTTTATCCCTGAGATAGTATAGCTTTGCCCTCCTCACTTTTTTCTTGTCCAGCACCTTCATCTCCTTTATATTGGGCGAGTACCTGCAAATCATCTAGATACCGAGATTAAAAATGCTTAGAAGTAGAAATAAACTTTTGTTAATCATTTTCAAGGGTTTTAGTTTTTTATATTTAATATATATAAATATAAATAAATTATATATATATATATTTATATATATATATATAATATTTATATTCTTAACTGGTTAACGGATTAGCCGTTAAGAAAATTGAATAATCCATCCCCAAACCTATAAGCCGTTAATAAAAAAAATTCAATCCATTCCCCGTCCGTTAAGCCGTTAAGCCGTTACCAGTAGGCCGTTAAGCTTCGGTTTGGATCGGGTTTCGGTTTCGGATCGGTTTTGAACACCCCTAACTACCATGTGTTGGCATGAGTTTAATACAATTTAGATGAACACTTAAATTAAAAATACTCGGCGAATGTATACTATATATCTAATTTATATATAATGACGGAATTAGGATTTTGACTTTATGAGTAATGAATTTTAGTACGACGATTTCACGTATTGATAGCTGGGTTCCAATATTAATATTTGTACATATTCAAATAAATTTTTTAACACAGATTCACTATTTTGAGCAATAGTTATTGTGTTCGGCTTCTACTTCCGCCGCTATTAATATGTGTATTATTGTATATAATTTATGAATATACATTTTTAAAAAAGTAAATAACGAATCCGGACGGCTATAAAATATTCGAATGAAGTCACTTTGATACTTCTAATATACATTATATTCCCCGCAGAGGTTAGAACTAAGAACCATAAGAGAAAGATTAATGGTGGAACAACAATATTAGCCCTTTTTTTAACTGTGCTCTGCTTTATTCAAGCTTTAACTGTAGCATGTGGCATAATATTATACGCTGTATTACATCGCAGATCCTATGTTAGATTATTCATTTCAAACTGTTAATTTCATGATCCATGAATTAATGAATTAGCCTTAACTTTCCTTATGAAGAAAAATTAAGGAGCTTAATCAATTCAAATTAAAGTGGTTAAAGTGATACTATAATAATACACGTCACTTGAGATGAAACAACATCTCTTATCAATTTGCTAACTCACACGCCACGCCTTCATACATGGGAGCGCATGAAGATGGAGCTAGTATTATATTATAATTAATTAAAAAAAATAGATTCATAATCTTTTCTTATCATATCTTCTTGCAAGATTTAGATTTGTGCCCAGCTAATAAAATTAATTAAGTTTTAATACTGGTATTGTGTCATACGTCATGAGGCCCTAGTGATGAGGTAAATCTTTTGTTTTGTGGCTTTTACTTTACAACCAATTAACCTCACTTATTGTGTCACACTCACTTAATGTTCTTTAAAGAGTCAAATTCTTTTCTTTTTGGTGAAATTTGTTACTTCTTCTTTAACATCCTTTATCCTTCTTTATTTTTATTTTTTTAACTTCCCCTTTAATCAAACCTCTGCCGAAAAATGTGTTTTATATTCAGATGTTCTTAAATATCGAGTTAATGTCATATTTATTAAAATATGCACGTACTGTTTCACAATTACTAAACCAGAGTAGAATTTAGCTGCAGTTGGTGGGTGCATTCAACTGAAGTTAACTTACATCTTTAAGAACTGTCAAAAAGAAATTAATACATTTATAGTTTGGTATTGAAACAGTCTGAAGTAGCCTTCTTTAATGCGTAACCATTTGGACACGACATTTTAAAGGTTATTTTAGCAAAGTGGTTATAATATGTAGAACTATAGATGCTATGCTTCTTATAGAGGTAAAGAGAACTAAATTCAAGGTGGGGTCAGGATTTAAAGTTTATGAGTTTCGAAATTGCTATTTAACTCATAATAACTCGTTTAGTTAGTAGGGTTTTATAATTAAATACTTATATGTATTTAATAAATTTTTAATATAAAATAGGATTTAAGCAAAAATTACTCGATTCGTCTGAACCGTCAACAGTACATTCGCCCCTGACTAAATTAATAAAAAAAAAAGCATGTAATTCAAGGCACATTTTTGTTATTAGTAACAGATTAAAAGTCGGCATCCGATGGAATCTTGTGGAAATTTTGAGATATGATTGGAAAATAAAGCCTATTTTGCCACATTCGAGGATTATCAAAGACTTGATTTAGAAGTTAAGAAGCACTACTAGTAAAATAGGCCACTTTTACTCACTGTTTGAGAATGGTTTAAACTGCAAGGGTTCCAACTATATATAATTCTTCCTTTAGCATAATGAGAAAGCAAATTTTATTGTTGACGTTCCAGAAGGTGATTATGCGTTTTGGAATAGCTTAATTATTTACGTTAACTAAAGGTAATTATTAGTATCAAACACTTGATTCGCATTAACTAAATGCATTGTTGTTTACATATGACACACGAGAGGAATCCCATATCGATAAAAGACGGAAGAGATGTAGGTTTATAAGTAAATAGACCTTAAATTTTAGTAATGCGTTTTAAAGCTTTACGGGTTTAAGTCCTTAGTAGACAAGGTATCAGATGGGCCATTACACACAATAAATTGGCTACAAATCCTTTTTGTTTTCCTTTGAAATCTATTCTTTGTAGCAAGACAAATCTATTTGCTAGATTCTTCATATTTTGATTGACCTTATGCTTGTCCTTTTCTAGGAAGTTTAAAATCCATGGTAAAGTTTAGTGGATAAACATGTAAAGAGCATCAATGACTTCAAACTCCACTTGAATTCAATGCCTATCAAAAAGTGGAATATCCAGAGAATTCAATACTAGTATCCATTTTTGTGGTTCAAACTAGTCTGTTGAAAAGAATAAAAACTTACTAAACACCTTTCCTAACTCCCAAATTTAATCTTCAAAGTTATTACACACCATACAAAACAAACAAAGGATCACAATCCAATCTACCCAACTCAACTTCTTTTCAAGCATAAATTTAAAACTTAGATCTACCCATTTTTATATGATTTAGTTATATGTATCGATATTATATATAAAAATATCTTTTATGTTGGCACTATACTTTAGCTTGAGATAGCAGATAATATCTAATTATAGTAATTTACCAGCAATTATCTTTACATATATAGTTGTACCTAAATCTTAAAACACTTTTTTTTTAAATTATCGCAGCTTGCCACATGGCAACAATTCCAATTGGCCAAGTAATGGGTTTCCTCCAACCTACTCAAACTGCCGAATGGCCACAAGCATTTGTCCACGTTGTGTATTCCCGTTAAAGCAATGGTCAAAGTTTTAAAGGGAAAGAGAGGCCACCTAAGCTCTACCCAACTAATTTGGAGTTTCGAACATTCACCATATTATATATACCTCTTTGCATCTTAATAACAAACCAAAAACACAAACACTTTCTAAAAATTCTTACACTGCCAACCAATCGTCTTCTTATTCTTCTTTTGAAATGGATTGGACCAGAGGGCATATTATTGGCCACGGTTCCTCCGCTGCTGTCTCCGTTGCCAAATCACGTTGTTCTGATGAGGTTTTTGCTGTCAAGTCAGTGGAGATATCGCAATCGCAGCTCTTGGAAAAAGAGAAGACAATTCTGTCCGAATTGAGCTCTCCTTACATAGTTAGTTACAAGGGGTACGATATTACAAAAGAGAAGGACAAATTCATGTTTAATCTTATGATGGAGTACATGTCGGACGGTACAATAACCGATGAAATCCGAAAAAAGGGCGGTCGGATCAACGAGCTGTTAATCGGGTATTACACCAAGCAAATTCTGCTAGGATTAGAATACCTACATTCAAGGGGCATAGTACACTGCGACGTTAAGGGACAGAACATTTTACTAGGTAAAACCGGGGCCAAAATTGCTGACTTTGGTTGCGCTAGGTGGGTTGATCCCGCGGAGAGGGATGGTGGTGCGGCCGATGCTTCCGCGCAGACAATTGGCGGCACGCCGATGTACATGGCACCGGAGGTGGCGCGTGGGGAAGAACAGGGGTTTGCAGCTGATATATGGGGATTAGGATGTACAATTATAGAAATGGCCACAGGTGGATCACCTTGGACTAATGTGACTAATTCAGCTTCATTGCTTTACAAAATTGCATATTCTGGTCAATCCCCAGAAATTCCAAAGTTTTTGTCTCTACAAGCAAAGGATTTCTTAAGCAAATGCTTCAGAAAAGATCCAAGAGAAAGATGGACGGCTAAACAGCTCCTCAAACATCCATTTATTGAGGAAATATCCAATTTAAAGGAAATTCAAGATTCTATCACAAGCTCCCCAACAAGCATTCTTGATCAAGACATTTGGAATTCAGTAGAGGAAACAGAAACCATGGATTCTACTACAATACAACTGGAAACTTCAATAGATTCTCCTCTTCAAAGGGTAAAAAAATTGGGTCTGAATTCAAGAAAACCAAACTGGAGTTGGGACGATGAAAAGTGGACCACAGTTAGAACAAACAGTGAACAAAATGAAGGAGATGATGATTTGGAAGTTTGTGGGACAGTGGCAGCTTTTTCTGGAAGTCATGAAATTGAGCTGGAAAGCTGTTTTGGTTGTGAGGAGTTGGGAATACGTTGTTTGGATAATATTTTTTGTTGTAATATACAAAAGAGCTCTGTAGTTAGAAGTCTCAATTTTACCAGACATTTGACAAGTTCAGTAAATAAAATTCAATGTTCATAATTCAATCCTCTCTCTGCTTTACCGTTAATTTTTACCCTTTTTTCTATTTTTATCTTTAAGAAATATTAACATTTCATAGAAATTTAACACATTCCACATACAAGAGCGTTAATAAATTAAAGAATTAACCCAAATAGCCTTTCACATAACCTTTAAATTATAAATAGCCGGTGGAGGTATAATATATATAAATTTTACGTATTATATATATATAATTGTGTATAATTAATGTATAATTTATATATATGACTGACAAAAATACACCGTAAATATAACCGACTATTTGCGTAAAAAAATTCATTTCACTTGCCGGAGTGCAAAAGTTTAAAAAATGAATGATGGGGGCTTAACCACACAGCTTTTAGGAAAGGAGAAAATTTTTGTAAATAAGAAAGCACGTATCCTGTTTTAAGTCCGTTGAAAATGACAAGTCATATGTACATAGAGCGGATCTTGAGAAGATATAATGAACAATGTTGGTGGAAGTTAAATTTAACTACTTATACATGATTTAATATATCACTAAAACTATAAGGGAAATTGTTTTCATAATTAATTCTGTGCTCCCACTTTCTGCCCACTCTTTGTGCGTCCGGTATGACCGTATGAGTAAATGGTGTGTTTTAGTTTTGGCAAAATTAATCTAAATAGTCCATTCACTCAACTGCTTAAACTAAATATAGTCAATAAAAATATAATATATATATAATTTGTGTATTATATATGTATAATCAATATATAATGTATGTAGATGATTAGAAAAAGTAAATAGGAATAGTAAATATTGTAAACAAGGAGAATTGGAGATGGAGAGAAAAGAGAGAGACTTCATTTTTGAGAACTCTCTGGAAGAAAATGAATTCCGTTTCTTTCTGTACATTACCGGAACTCTCTGAAGACCATATAATCAATATGACTGACCCTAATACATTGGGCCAGTCTTACAAAATGAATTGGGCTAAAACAGGCCCAAAAGTAAAGTAGCAGCCCAATGTACAGTATACATACAATATACAATAAAGATACAATAAAAATACAGCACTCATCAATGTATGTGTTTAGGCTTAGATGCTAAGTAGTCTTTTAGCTCAACACCCCCCTCAAGTTGGAGGGGGAGACCACCTTCAACTTGGCCAAAAGACGATGATGGACAGTGCCAGGCAAAGACTTGGTGAGAACATCAGCCAACTGGTGAGAAATAGAGACATGAGAGAGAGAAATCAACCCATCAGTGAGCTTGGTACGAACAAAATGACAGCCGAAACCAATATGCTTGGTCCGCTCATGAAAAACTGGATTCTTAGCAATATGTAGAGCAGTCTGGTTAGCACAAAAAAACAGAAAAGCGAAAGGAAACAGAAACACCAAGGTCAGTGAGCAATCGAGAAAGCCAAGATAATTCAGCAACCACCTTACTGAGGGCCCTGTATTCTGCCTCAGCAGAAGATAAAGAGACCATTGGCTATTTTTTGGACTTCCAACTGACCAGGCTGCCACCCAAAATCACACAGAAACCAATAACAGATCTGCGAGTCAGGGCAAGCTGCCCAGTCACTGTTTGAAAAGGCATGAACTGAAAAATCAGGAGTGTCAGAATAGATGAGCCCCAAATCCATAGAGCCCTTAAGATGCCTAAGAACATGCAGGGCAGCAGACATGTGAGGGACTCTGGGAGACATCAAAAACTGACTCAGATGTTGAACAGCAAAACAAATGTCAGGTCTGGTATGTGTCAAGAAGAGGAGCTTTCCAACCAAGCTCTTGTAATGTTCAGGAGAGGACAAAAGATCACTAGAATCGGCATGTAACTTGGTATTAAGGTCCAGAGGACATACCACATGAGAGACATCTACACAGTCAAATTGATGCAGCAAATTAGATACAAACATGTGCTGATTAAGAAGCACTCCACCAGCAACAGTAGACACCTCAATGCCTAGAAAATAATGTAAAGACCCAAGGTCTTTGATCCTGAATTGGTCATCCAGGAAGTGCTTGTGGGCAGAAAGTTCAGCAACGTCATCTCCAGTGATAATAATGTCATCCACATACACTGCCAGAACCACAAGACACCAAGGCTAGACCTTGACAAATATAGAGTAATCATTCATAGAATGGACATAGCCTCTGGAGTGTAGAGCATGAGACAATTTGGCATACCACTTAATGGAAGCATGTCTCAATCCATAAAGGGATTTTTGTAACTTGCACACAATGGGTGCAGAAATAGAGGGATCAAGAGGCAGAAACACACAAACCTGGAGGAAGCTTCATATACACCTCCTCATCAAGGTCACCATGAAAGAAGGCATTATTAACATCAAGTTGAAAGAGACTCTAATGTTTCTTAACATCCACAACAATTAAGCATTTAACAGTAGATATTTTGACCATAGAGGAAAAGGTTTCTGTGAAATCAACACCTTCAATTAGAGTGTCATCCCTAATAATAAGCCTAGCCTTGTATCTTTCAACACTACCATCAGCCTTATATTTAACTTTATAAACCCATTTGCAGCCTATGTGCTTCTTACCAGGAGGGAGGGGAATAACATCCCAAGTATGGTTGTCATCCAAAGCCTCAAACACCTTTCTCATGGCATCCTGCTATACTGGGATTGATGCAGCTTGAGAATAATAGAGAGGTTCAGATTCCAAAGGAGAAGAAGAGGAGGAAGAGACATAAAAGTAAGGTAAGTGACAAACATAATCATTGAGATAAGAGGGAGGATTATGTTGCCTGCCAGATCTTCTGTGGCCAGTAGGAGCAATAGAGGAAGAAATAGCATGAGAAGAAGTATCAGTATTGAAAAAAGGACTGGATGCAAGTTGGTTAAGATCAGAAAATAGTGAGGGAGAAAAAGAAGAGGGAACAGGACTGGAAGCAGAAGGAAAAGGTGCAGAATGAGAAGAGCAAATGGGAACAGACAGATCAATCTCAGAATAAGGATGCTCAGGGGAAGGGACAGAAGGAGAAGGAAAAACAGAAGTAGCAGAGGTAACATCAGAAGCAGATGCAAAAGGAAAACAAGATTCATGAAATATAACATCCCTGGACACAAAACACTTTTTAGTAGTTAGGTCATACAACCTGTAACCCTTTTTGGCAAAGGGATATCCAAGAAAGACACATGAAATAGCTCTAGGCTTCAGTTTATCTCTCTGTGGGACTGGGACAGTAGCATAGGCAAGACAGCCAAATGCTCTTAAATGTGAATAACTAGGAGCCTTTCCATACAATATTTCATAAAGGGATTTGTTGTGAGGAATTCTGGATGGTATCCTATTAAGCAAGTAGGTAGTTGTCAATAAACAATCCCCCCAAAAATGAATAGGTAATTTTGATTGAAAAAGTAAAGCTCTACAGGCTTCAAGAAGGGTCCTATGTTTTCTTTCAACAACACCATTTTGTTGAGGAGTGTGGGGACATGTAGTTTGATGAATAATGCCCTGTTGGTTGAAGAAAGAAATTCCATCAAGACTAGACCCCAATTCCAAAGCATTATCACTTATTATAGTTTGTACAGTAGCATTAAATTGAGTCTTAACCATACACAGAAAGGACTTAAGAAGGCTGAAAGCATTGCTTTTAGACCCCAGTAAATGTGTCCAGGTTGCTCTAGAAAAATCATCAACTATAGTAAGAAAGTACCTTGAGCCAGATGAGGTGGGCTTGTGATAAAGGCCCCAAGTGTCTACATGAATAAGTTGGAAAGGTCTACATGTACTGATTGAACTGTCAGGGAAAGGAAGTCTAGTTTGCTTAGCCATAGGACAAATAGAACAAGGAAATGGTTGTTTGGAAACAAAAGAAAAGGACAAAGCAGGAATGTTTTTCATGTTTGCAAATGGGATATGAGCCAGTCTTAAATGCCAAATGTAATTCATGTCAGTTGCATCAGTATTATTATTACAAATGGAACTATTTACATTGGAATTCAAAGCAACAGTCAGATGGTTAGAAGAATAAACATGAGTACAGGAATTAGAAATGGAGCATACAGAAGCAGAGGAGCAACAATTAAAAGAAGATGGTGAAGGAGGCACCCAAGCAAACTTGTACAGACTAGCCTCCTCTTTACCAAGATCCAGAGGCATCTTCAGAGAAGGGGCCTGTAACATGTGAAGGAAACAGGAAGTTGCAGTAAACAAGATAATACAGTGCAAGTGTTTTCCTAGTTTGTGGACAAAAATTAAATTGTGTTTGAAAAAGGGAACAAACAGTACATTATGAAGAGTGATGGAGGGAGTTAATGCAAAAGAGCACGTGGAAGTCACTTTCACTTTGTATCCATTAGGAAGGTTTACAAGATAAGGTACATGTAAAGTTGTGATGTTAAAGAGTAATCTTATATTAGATGTCATATGATAAGAAGCCCCTGAATCTATTATCCAGGAGACGGAAGCAATATGAGTAAGCAGACAAAGTTGAGAATCAGAAACAGGGCTCTCAGATAGCATAGTACCAGCAAAATTGGTAGCACACACAGGAGGAGAGGTATGAGTAGTGGAGCCCCCCAACTTAGTCTGGTGCAGCAGAGTCATCAGTTGATCATAATGTTGTCTGCTCAAGCCAAGGACTACAGATCCATGTCCATCCACATTTGGGACAGATGAATTACCCTCAATGGGATTACCAGGAACATTAGAAGTGTATCCATCAGAAGAGGTGAAGTCAGCGCCAGTGGTTACATGGGCAGCAACAGTTCTCTTCCCTTTGTTAAACGTGGTGCTTTGTGGAAACCCATGAAGTTTGTAGCACTTGTCAATTAAGTACCCAAACTTCTTGCAATATCTACAGAATAGAGGTCTCTGGATTAGTCAAAAGTAACTCTTTGGGCATACTGTCTGAGAGGAGAAGAGGTGGGCGCTGCAACTTGACTCATTTCAAAAGAAGGTGTAGAATTTTTGTCTGTGTTGACACTAAAGGACATAGAATCAGGATTGAACTGGGAAATAGAATGAACTTGTCTTTGTTTTTAATCATTGAGGAGGATGTTATAGACACTGTCGAGGGTAGGGGGAGGCTGCATCATCAGCAAGTTGCTCCTTACCCCCATATATGTCTCATTAAGGCCCATGAGGAATTGAAACACCTTATTTTCCTCATCCTCCTGTATGATGCCAGTTTTGGCAGCACACCATCTTTGGCCATGATTTGTACATACTGCTCCTAACTCATCCCACAACCCTTTGAGTTTGTTAAAATATGATGCTATATCTAGGGGTCCTTGAGAAGTGTGAGAAAGTTCTCTTTTAAGTTCAAAAATTTTGGTTCTATTGGTTGTGCCATATCTGGCTTCGAGTTGTGTCCATATACTCTGTGCAGACTCAGAATATTGCACACTCTCAGCTATCTGAGGAGACAAAGATGCAGTCAACCAGGAGATTACCATATTATTGCATCTGTCCCATAATTTTTGTTCAGCCAGGTTAGTATCTGGTCGGGGACTGGTACCATCAACAAGACCAATTTTATTCTTAGCAGACAAGGCGACTATCATATTCCTCTTCCAACCCCCATAACCACTACCCGAAAAGGGAGTACGAACAAGTGAAAACACTAGGAACATCAGAAGAGTAAACAAAGAAAGGGCTTGTAGGGTCAATGGATGAAGTATTATTAGGATACATATTTGTCATCAGAAACAAAACAACAGTGATAAAGAGAAATTGATTCAATATCTGTGAACTAATCGATACACCAGATTTTCCACCAAAAATGCATGCAAGCTCTTAACGAAAGTGAGAATAGGGTTACCCGACTTCTACGCTACCGGAGAAGAACGACCTTCAAAAGTTCAGAGAAAACCCTAGCTTTAGTCAGTGAAAATCCAGCGTTTCTGAGTCCGTCGGAATCAACCTCGAACGGTGTCGGAAGTATACCCTAAACACCGCGCTTGAGGAAGCAACAACAATCCATATGAGAAGTCTGAAAACATCCCGATTCCACCAACAAATCGCAAAAAAAAAAAATCCAGAATCACCGCTGATAACTCAGTAATGCTGGACCGGAAGGACTAAGATACGTCCGAGAAGAAGAACCACACTCTGATACCATGTAAACATGGAGAATCGGAGATGGAGAGAAAAGAGAGAGACTTCATTTTTGAGAACTCTCTGGAAGAAAATGAATTCCGTTTCTTTCTGTACATTACCGAAATTCTCTAGAAGGTCATATAATCAATATGACTGATCCTAATACATTGGGTCAGTCCTACAAAATGAATTGGGCTAAAAAGCCCAAAAGTAAAGTAACAGCCCAATGTACAGTATACATACAATATATAATAAAGATACAATAAAAATATAATACTCATCAATGTATGTGTTTAGGCTTAGATGCTAAGTAATCTTTTAGCTCAGTAAATAGGGCTGATTATTTGTGCAAAAATCTTGAAAAATATTTTATTTTAGAGAATAATGGTCTTGGTGTTTGGACACAAAGGTAAGTAACTTATATGAAAAGTAGAATAGCAGGGATAGGAAAGGGCCGGTGTTCTGCCAATAATTGTGAGTACTAAAGGTAGATCATGATATTAAATTATTAATATTGGTTGCAATAAGTGACATGCTGCAAGACCAAGATATGGTAAAGAAAAATTACTTACTCTCACCAATGATGCACGTCATTCGTTCCTGATACTTACACTCATCAAATACCGAAAGATAATTTATTCAAGAAAAATAAATTTTTTTTACTATACCAAATGCACCCTAAAAGAGAAATAAAGTAAAGGGAGGTGAAAAAATAAGTCTATTAAGACTTTGAGCCAAATCCTCCGACGATTTTATTAGGTGTCTGTCATCATTTTTTTATTATTATTGATTTTGTTCTCTCTGATAGGAAGGGGTAATATATTTATCATAATTGAGTTTTCTTTATTTTTTATTTTTGTAGAAGGAAATTATAACTTTCTCATTTTTGACTAGTTCCTTTTCTTGTAGCAAAATGTGTGGACTTCTATAAATTGAGGATCCTTCCTTCTCATTCAGTAGCATCTACAATATAATTATATGGGGTTTGAGAGTCTTGTTTAGGGAAGCACTTTACGGTACATGTGTTATTCTGTCACTTGTGTTTGTCTCTTTGTGAGGTTATTCTCTCAATATTTTTATACTTTCTTTTATATAGTGGATTGCTCATCTCCGCATATAGACATAGGTAAATTGACCGAACCACGTTATATATTTATATTTTTTTAGTATATTTTTCTTTTGTTATATGATTTATCATTGTTCAAGAATTATTTTACTAACTTTCACATGACACTTGATTGTTTCGATCCTAACAACTTTTTCTTTATTTAACTGAGGACGTTTCTTCACTTATGCAATTCCTAACTAATCTGTTAGGTATCATCACGATGTCGAAAAATATTTTCAAAGGTATTGGGGAGAGGCTCACGTTGGGCTTGTTTTTTTCTATTTAAAATGGGGATGAATCTGAAGAGGAGACTCACTTCCTGTATGATTGTCTAAATGCTTTTGTTGGGATATCTCAATTTTATACCTAACTACGAGGAAAATTATATGTACACGAAAAATGAACAATTATGACCCACTTGCAATACTCTGACTCTACTATCTCTCATGTTAGGAACACCAAATATTTGACATCAACTACTAAGATTTACAAGAATTATTTCAAAAGATATCAAATATTGAAATAGCCCCATCTTTGCTCCTCTTTTCCCCATTCCATGTTTCTTCCATAAAAATATTTCCTTGCAGTCTTTTTATATAGAAATAGCGTCCACTATCGTCATTTTGGCCCGATCTTTTGAAAAATAATCATTATTTTGGAGTTTTAAATTTCACAAGTGAAACTTTATTACATATCTTGGAATTTTACATATAGAATTTGAAAATCTAAAATAATGACTAATTTTCAATTATAGGGGTTGAAAAGTGGCTATTGGCGAATTGTTTCGTACTAGGACAACTCAGTTTTGTTGGGCCTAATTCGGTACATCACAATGGCGTAACCTAAAATAAAGTAAGGTCCATTTTATTGCAAGTCCATCATCCTAACAAGATTTACTGATTTGGCACCATCCAATCTGCATTTTATAACTGATCTCCCTCCCCTAGCCAATGTTTTCAACTTCACATTTTACTTTATTTTTTACTCATTGTATGTCCCGTATAGGAGGGTATTTTTGTCAAAACAATCGTAAGTGTTTGCACTGAACTTTTACCATTGAAACGTGTTAGATTTTCTTTTTTATACTTTGGGAGAGCCAGGAGACCATACCAGACCTAGGAGAGGGCAGATAACGATCCTCTATCGCGCAGAGGCCCAAGGGCCACCGAAGCTAAAAATCACGCTGCTCTGGTCTCATCATCAGCCGGACTTGGTTTCCTATCTCCTTAGAACTAAAGGATACGAGCCTATAGAATAGATCATTTTTGTGAAACGTGTTAGATATTTGCATACTTGTTTGCAAGTGGTTAGGATACTTTAAGACTAATGTTAATATTATAGCAAGTTCCTTCCCCCCAGCCCCAACTTAAAACTAAAAGCATTAAAATTAGTAAAACAGTTCAAACTCCAAATTGATAAGAAATTATGTATATTGTTAGTAAACTGTATTTGTAAAACAGTTCTGGAAATATAAATTACTATAAGCAGAAATTATGATAAACAGAACTAACGTAAAACAAAATGATCATAAGCAATTCGAGACCACTGAATTCACAGTGTCTCCTTAAGGAATTTAATCCCCTTCTAGCACCCAAGGTTATGAATTTTTTCCTCCCAGGATAGAACGAATTATACACTGGTGTAATGGTACTCCAAACGCCAATGTTTCAGCGAACACAAAGATCAGTAGCAAGTCACACTTACTTTTAGCTTTGTTTGTATGCTAAAAGTATGCATAAGAAGGAGAGAAAACTCAATAATTCCTACTGAAATTCTAAGCAGAATACTGTTGTATTTATAGCAAAAATTTGGGCTGGAATCTGAAGAGGTGAAAATCTTCAGAATGGCTGTTTCTGCAAAACTGCCACAGCATAAATGGCTATTTACTCAACAATAAAGGGGGAAAATAAAGAGGAAAATTGATGGGTAGTTAATTTTCTTTTACAAAAACAGAAAAACATATTGAATTTAATATTAATATTCTGTTATTAACAAATATTTAATAAAATATTTTTGTTAATATTTTACTATTAACAAATAAATTTGGTCCAAAAAGTTAATCAATCAATCGATCATTTGACCAAATCCAAATCCAAATCCAAATTTGAATCCGAATCCGAATCCGAAGCCGAACCGAGTGGAGCGAGCGATGACGACGACGACGTGGGGTTGCTTTCTTCCCAACTCTTTAAGAGCTAGAACAAGAGAAATTGCATATAAACCCATAAAAATTCTCTTCTTCTTCCAATATGGGACAATGTCCATATGCCAATGGAAGGAAACTTGAAATTTCACTCAAAAATTTTATTTCCCTCCATTTCCCATTCACCCTCTTTTTAGTGTTTAATTTATTAATTAAATACATAACCCCACATGAATGGGGAATGGCTATATCGCGAAAGTATGCATGAAAAACTGTGTGATTCGCAAGCAAGGATTAATTGCATCTAGATAAGTAGGTTTCCCTTTGAACTTTCTATAGTGAACTTATATCGGATATACTCGATCAATCGGTAGATTTGATATCTATGAACCGTCGAACTTTGGTGTATACCTAGACAACCACAAGTCACACAACCAACCCTTAACCATATTTTGGTTCTCATTACAGTGTTCGTTTCAGCCATGAACACCGTCTAGTTTCATAAGTGGAAATGGCCTTACAAAATTCTCCTTGAAGCGGCTGATACATAGGCGATTCCTAAACGTGTCATGTCACGACCCCAATTCCATACCCAGTCGTGATGGCGCCTCTCGTGAAGACAAGGCCAACCAACATGCCCAAATACTCTTTAGGTAGCTATTAAGCATAAATGAATAGGAATATTATATAATAGAATTTTACTATGAAATTTCATTCCAGAACAACCCGATCGGGGTGTCACAAGTCACGAGCATCTAGAAGTTCCTTTATTAAAATTTAAAATTCTATAATACATAGAGTAATCAAGAAGAAGAAGAATCTCAGTGCCAATGATATCATTACCTTCAATCCGCTACTAACCCGCTACCGGGTGATCAGTACATGCAACTGCACGCGAGGTGAAGAGAGTAAATGAGTATTTTCAACTCAGTGGCAATAGGAGAGAATAATGTCTGAGCGATAAGAAAACACATATGAGCACACCAAACTGCTATAAAAGACATAACAACTCTTTTGAGGAAAACCGAAATACTGTTAAAAATCCTTTTGAAAATCTCAAGATCAGTTCAAAATCTCTTTGAAAATATGCTTTTTCAACAGATCCAAAGGTAATTTTAACAAGCAGGACGTAATAAGAAAACCTTCCTCTCGGGCTCAGTATCAGCCTCTCGGGCTCAGCACTCCATAACATATAACACCAGGGTATCTGGTCAACAAGGCAAGTAACAGTATGTATGCCAATGATATATGATTGCTAAATGTCATGCCACGTAGTGCAAACAAGAGTAAATTCATGAATGTAATGCAGTACAATGCATATGACCGCTACGACGCGTAGCCCGATCCATGGGTAGCCTGCGCTCACTGGGGATGTGTACAGACTCTGAAAGGGCTCCTACAGCCCAAGCGCAAAAATGCTGCGGCGTGCAACCAGATCCAATATGATATATATAATGCTGCGGCGAGCAGCCCGATCAATGCAATAACCTACTGCAACATGCATTCCGATCCATGCAATATGCTATTGCGGCGTGCAGTCTGATCCATGCAATATGCTATTGCAGCGTGCAGTCCGATCCATGCATGTATATGCACATGCTCACACAAAAATCCAGGCCTGAAAGCCTCCTTACAGCATCATCATGCCCTCACATATGGCCCTCAGCCTCAATCAGTCCAAAATAGTCAAAAGCCCCTCGGGCATCCGTAAAACGATAATGCTCAGCTCAAACAATAGTAAAAATATCAATTAAATCTCCAAGTTTGAGAAAGATATAGCTGAGTTCATGAAACAATATAAATCACATGGACTGACTTCAAATAATCTTTCAAATAGTGAGGAAAACTGTGATGATAGTTCATAAAGAGTTCAAATAATCGGCGTTAAGCCCCAAGTATGGCAATGAGCCCAAGTCGTAATGATAACAATAACTCATTTGCAAATTTCGCGGTGAAAACCAACAACGACGGACCAAGTCACTATCCCCAAGGGTGCTCTACCCACGCTCAGGTCCAGCTTGCAAGTGACCATAATACAGCACTAAGATGTGCAAATCCGGGGTTTCAAACCCTCAGGATATCATTCCTAAGTATTACTAACCTCGAACCTGCGAAATCTCAATCTCCCCATGCCTTTTCCCCTTATCGGCCTCCCCGCGCATCGAATCTAGGAAAAAATAGAGCGAATACATCACAATATGCAAATGGGACAATACCCAATCGAAAACAATCGAATTATAGCAAGAACCTCGAAATTAGCAAAACCGAGCCCCAGGCCCACTTCGCACAAAATTACAAAAGTCACATCACCGGATTCCTCGTCTCTCCTCGCGTCCGTACATATAAAATTTACCAAAATCGGAGTTCATTTGACCCCTCAAACATCAAATCTTATTTTCAAATCCCTAGGCCTAAATCCTCAATTTCTAACCTCCAAACATGGATAAAAATTGAAACCAACAGAAATAATAATGGATAAACATCAAAATAAAGGATATTTACCCCCTTGGTGAGATGAGAACAATGCTGCAAAAATTGCTTCAGTCGGAGCTCTAGAACTCAAGATATGCCCAAAATACTAAACGTCTCGGTTTATACACTGACCAGGACGCTTATGCGGACCTTTTTCTGCTTACTCGGAATTTTTGTCTTATTCGGCCATTTTTGGCCTATCTCGGACCGCTTTTGCGGTCATTTTTCCGCTTCCGTAGTCAATTTCCGCTTCTGCGGTTTTGACAGCACCAACACTTTTCTCGGCATGGAAACGAGCATAACTTCCTCATACAATTTCCAAATTTGACGAAACTTTTTCCTATGGCTCCAAAATTTTGATACGGATCTAATAGTTTAAACAAAACTGAATTTGGAGCTTATTTGCTTATTATGGTACCCCTTTGTATCCAAAGAAGCAATATTGAAATATTGAATAAGAGCGGAATCACAACCTGAAACACACCTGAGGCCCTCGGGACCCCCGCTAATCACACCAAACAGTCCCAAATCACATTACGCACTTGCTCGAGGCCTCAAATCACATCAAACAACGCTAAAATCATGAATTAACCACCAATCCAAGCTAAATTTTCTTAAGAGCTTCCGAAATGCGCATACAATCAAAAACCCAACCAAACGACGTCTGAATGACCTGAAACTTTGCAGATATATCCAAAATCTCCTAACAAAGCTATTGAAACTCTCGGAATTCCATTCCGACTCTCGGATCAAAATCTCACCTATCAACCAAATCCGTCAAAATTCAAACTTCGCCAATTCAAGCCTAATTCTACACCGGACCACCAAATTCAATTCCAATCGCTCTCCTAAGTCATATATCATCTCCCAAAACTAAACGAAACATCAAAAATCACATACGATCCTTCTAACTCACAAGTCAACTTCTGCTTGACTTTTCCAAAATTAGCTTCCTTCTAAGAGGCCAAGTACCTTGTTTTCAACCAAAACCAATTCAATTACACCCGATCGACTCTAATGCTGATATTGAAACATGAAGAAACACAATAAGGGGGAAACGGAGCAGTAACACATCAGAAGACGGGTCGGGTCGTCACATCCTCCTCAACTTAAACAAACTCTCGTCCTCGAGCGTACCAAGAGTTGTACTGGATGCAACCCAACAACTGCATGACCTTACCAATCATATACTCGGGTGATCCCACGACACCCTATCTCACATAGGTTCGATAACACAACATAACCAGAATTTCACAGTCCATCTAAACCAGAAACTACGTCTATACTGAGAATCAACCCGAACCAGCTGTAATAACCCGCACCTGCAACCTCAGGTGAATTCATACAATATACCACACATTCCAACACCTCGGAACTATAGTCTCTATCCACAACAGTTGCCCACAATACTCAATACCAATAGAGAACTGCCTATTTAGCTAAAGTTTTATTCCAAAAATTTCGTATACTGTCAATGACAACTGAAAAACGCGATAAACCGAACCCATCTCTCAGACAACCCGTTCATGAGTCCATTCCCTTTCTGACTGATACTACAATGGATTTCGAAGTCAAATCTCGATATTACTTTTCTAACAAGCTGAAATCAAATATGCTCGAACTTAGTAATGACTCCAATGATCAACTCAACTACAAAACGCCACTCTGGTGATATGACACCTCAACACCGGCCTAATCCAAATCGTGCTCAAACACAGGCACTAATAAGAAACGATCTGAACACACTAAAATCATGAAAACTGACTCAAACGAAAGAGCTGTACTTTAAATTACTCCGTACGATCACAATACACAACTGAGATCCCATCTCACTCATCAAAATAGAGTACCTGAATCTTCCTCGAAAGGTCATAATATCACGTTGTCTTTCCACAACACGCGATTCTATCCAAGCGCTATTACCCATGAAGCACCTCAAGTAACCATGCTCAACACGATCAGCATGCACAGATTGAGGTATGAAACCTGGCAATCCATCACACTCATGGTGAAGCAAGTATTATACACTATTCAATCCTGAAAGGACACAACCGATGTGCTATTCGCCAAGCCCACCCAATACGGACTTTCCTCAGAAACCAGGAAGTACGACATACAAAGTATAACATAGAAAACTATTCTCAACATCACATATTGCGGCGCGCAACCCGGTCCAGATAACATACCCGTGGCGGCATGCCACCCGATCCAGATACCATACCCGTGTCGGCGTGCCACCCAATCCAGATACCATACCCGTGGCAGCGTGCCACCCGATCCAAATAACATACCCATGGCGGCGTGCCACCGGATCCGTACATATATATCTCACAAAAGGAGAGGTACATCGAGTCAAGTTTGCTCATTACAATAAACACATATAGCCTCGAGCCCGGCCAGAAGAAACGCACCCAAAAAGTCCCTTTATACCGGAACTGAATCAATGGTAAAAACCTATGCACTGACACCCGACACAAAGGCCCAATCAATAAGCAATGTTTGCCAGCTGTCCGCTGGTCTCTAGAATATAAGCTAACCTGCTAGATCATAATCCGATGTACCTTGCCACGCAGCCTGTGGCATTTTCTGGCATAGCCCATAACACATTAGACTAGACCATCTGACCCTGGAACAACCAGTCTGCCATCAAATATCATAACCCAAATTTAACATACCAAGCAAAGAATGATCCAGTCGGACCTCCAGTTTCCAACAACTGCTAGACGATGCCGATACACATGAACCACAACCACCACGGTCGGATCACGAGAACTTCTAGACTCCAACACATATAACGCATGAATCACTGCGCCTGATCCCACACTCCGCCGTACGAATACATAACACACTTCAAGTATCCATTCATACCACGAAAGATATTCAAAATTTCCTGCGCCATCAACAAACTTAAATATCCGCAGTCGATCCAACAAGAAAATGTCGCAATGCCACTGACGTATCATCAATTTACATCGCCTTAATCATCTAAAGATCGGTTCTTTACTCACCTGTAGCTGACCGTGCTACTCAAGAATTATTGATTTCCCATTATGAACCGAACCAAAACCTTGAACACACAAATCTAAATTCTCCATATCATAACACATAGACCATACCACTCTAGGATAATATGATGACTTCTATCTCTCTCATAAGTCGAAGACATCGACACACTCAACTAGTCAAGAACTTTCAGGATCCCATATAGGAGAAAATTTATTACACATTCCATGCTTCACATACCATAGGAAATATACTCATTATTAAACCACGGTAAAACACATCAAGAGCTCTTCCTCCCAATTCCATTGCACAAGCTAAACTGCCAGTACTGAATCCTTCTACCCAAACCAAGCTAAGCAACTGCCAGCACGCAAGAGCTTGGCTGCACAATTCCTATAAGGCTCATTACCTCGAACACATACAATAATTAATCATATCCTTACCATACCGATTTTGTTGATTATCAAGATATTCCATTTTTCCAATTTCCTTCCCGATTCATCTTTAATTTGATATTATCCCTTGTTGTAGCACCACATTACCTCAACTCAGGTTACCACGCGAGACTCGCACATAAGATCACACTGTCTAAGACCCATAGGCCACTGAATACCCTCTCAAACGTTTTCTTGAAGTACCACTTTCCAGAATGCTTTACTTTGAAGAACTTCCTACAATTCTGAATACGTTAACATGACCTTCCAAATACGGATACATAGAATCCTATGATTAACACAAAATACCACAAGTCTTGATCTTCTCTAATGAAAACACAGTATCTAGCCACATACACAAACTTAGACCTGATTGTTACATGCAAAATCTTGAACATAGTAAAACCATTCTCGAGAATCATTCACTACTGAACAACTAAAATTCACATGCCTTAACGGACAGAACCACTCGTGCCTTATTAGTACTATGACACTGCAAAACATGATTTCATACAGATACAACAATCATCCTTATTTTCTATACATTCAGCATTCTTTATCAACATCGGTTCAAAACATCCCAGTATTTTCTAACATTTACGAAAACACCATATAACCTTTGTCGAAATTTTCCTCCACACGTGCTATTATCTGCTCTAATTTTTTTGTAACCAGAACTGATCTGCCATCATACATCAAAATGGAACCAACATAGCACATGACCATGCATTCAGTTGACCAACAACAACCTCCCCAGCTTGGCTCGAAGCCATATGTTAAGGAACTCTTATCAACTTATAACACATTTACTCTAATGATGCCATAATGTTTTAGTGAGACTACAAGTCTTGTGAATACACAGACCATCTAGCACTGACATTCTCTACAAACGTCGCATTCATTTCCAGATCAGCTTAGTCCACTTTCTTAAGCATCCCAAATCTTCAAAATACAACACATACCCTTCAATTACACATGAGATATTTTCCGTACACATAAGGATCATACCGCTTAATACCCTCCGCAAGTAACCCACCTGTTTCGCTTTATTTCAATATTTCCACATACCTTCCACCATCATATACGTAATACACAACCATTTAGTATTTCTGAGTCTACACTCATACTGCCATATGGAATGTACTTTACCTGCCAACTAAGGGACACGAGATATTCAGCAGACTCTTTCGTCACTACCAAGATCACATAGGTAGACCCCACGGTACCAACATACTCATTATATGGATATCCAGCCGCCATTCCGAATGATAAGAAAAACACTGAGCATATAAGTTCAAATCACTTGCTCACACAATCAGCATCTCGGTGCTCAAACCATAGGAAAATATCCGGCCTCGAGTCCTCCAGACTAGCCCAACATGAACTTACAGAGATTACCTCTCGCCCCTCGATTGGGGAATCACAAGACATCCAGGCGCACATACTATCGAGTGCTCACGTGCGCATACAGACGTGCAGAAGGAATTTCAAGAGTTCTCTCAAACTGAATCAAGTACGCACGATAAGAATTCCAAGAATAGGAAGTTTTCCTAAAAAGGTTCTACAACTTCTCGAGGATAAATACAGACGTCTTCGTACCGATCTGCGAGACTCTATTAACCCTGCTCATGACTCGTGATACCTAGTAACCTGGCTCTCATACCAACTTGTCACGACCCCAGTTCCATACCCGGTCGTGATGGCTCCTCTCGTGAAGACAAGGCCAGCCAACATCCCGAAATACTCTTTAGACAGATATTAGACATACATGAAAAGGAATATTACTTAATATCATTTAACTATGAAATTTTATTCCAGAACAACCGGATCGGGGTGTCAAAACTCACGAGCATCTAGGAGTGCCTTTATTAATATCCGCAAGACTCCATTAACCATGCTCATGACTCGTGAGACCTAGTAACCTGGCTCTCATACCAACTTGTCACGACCCCAATTTCATACCCGGTCGTGATGGCTCCTCTCGTAAAGACAAGGCCGGCCAACATCCCGAAATACTCTTTTGACAGGTATTAATGAAAAGGAATATTACTTAATAGCATTTAACTATGAAATTTTATTCCAGAACAACCCGATCGGGGTGTCGAAAGTCACGAGCATCTAGGAGTGCCTTTATTGAAAATTAGAAGTCTAAAATACATAGAGTAAAATTCGGGAATCAAGAAGAAGAAGAATCTCGGTGCCTATGATAGCATTACCTTCAATCCGTTACTAACCCGCTAGCGGGTGATCAGTACCTGCAACTGCACGCGAGGTGCATGGAGTAAAGTGAGTACTTCCAATCAGTGGTAATAGGAGAGAATAATGTCAGAGCGATAAGAAAACACGTATGAGCACACCAAACTGCAAGAAAAGGCAAAACAACCCTTTTGAGGAATACCGAAATACTATGAAAAATCCTTTAGAAAATCTCAAAATCAGTTCAAAATCTCTTTGAAAATATGCTTTGTCAACAAATCCAAAGGTAATTTCAATAAGTAGGAAGTAATTAGAAAACCTGCCCCTCAGGCTCACTATCAACCTCTTAGTACAGTATCAGCCCCGCGGGCTCACTCCTAACTCTTAATATCCAATATTAGCCTATCGGGGTCAGCACTCCTTAACATATAACACCGGGGTGTCTGGTCAACAAGGCAAGTAACAGTATGTATGCCAATTATATATGAGTGCTAAATTTCATGCCACGTAATAAAAACTGGAGTAAATGCATGAATGCAATGAATATGACCGCTACGACGCGTAGCACGATCCATGGGTACCCTGCGCTCACTGGGGGTGTGTACCGACTCCGGAGGGGCTCATACAACCCAAGCACAAAACTGCTTCGGCGTGTAGCCCGATCCATGCAATAAGCTGCTGCGGCGTGCAGTCCGATCCATGCAATATGGTACTGCAGCATGCAGTCCGATCCATGCAATATGCTACTGCGGCGTGCAGTCCGATCCATGCAATATGCTACTGCAGCGTATAGTCCGATCCATGCATGTATATGCACATGATTACACAACACTCCAGACCTGAAAGCCTCCTTACAACATCTTCATGCCCTCACATATGGCCCTCAGCCTCAATCAGTCCAAAATAGTCAAAAGCCCCTCGGGCATGCGTAAAATGATAATGCTCAGCTCAAACAATAGTACAAATATCAATTAAATCTCCAAGTTTGAGAAAGGTATAGCTGCGTTCATGAAACAATATAAATCACATGGACTGTGTTCAAATAATCTTTTAGATAGTGAGAAAAACTGTGATGATAGTTCATAAAGAGTTCAAATAATCAGCAATAAGCCCCAAGTATGGAAATGAGCCAAACTCATAATGATAGCAATAAATCATTTGCAAATTTCGCGGTGAAAAACAAGAACGACGGACCAAGTCACAATCCCCAATGGTGCTCTACCCCACGCTCAGGTTCACTGTGCAAGTCACCACAATACAACACTAAGATGTGCAAATTCAGGGTTTCAAACCCTCAGGATATCATTCCCAAGTATTACTCACCTCGAACCGGCAAAATCTCAAGCTCGTGACGCCTTTTCCCCTCAAATCGGCCTCCACGCGCGTCGAATCTAGCCAAATATAGAGCGAATACATCACAATATGCAAATGGGACAAAACCCAATAATAAACAATCGAATTATAGCAAGAGCCTTGAAACTAGCAAAACTCGAGCCCCGGGCCCAATTATCAAAAAATTACAAAAGTCACATCACTGCATTCCTCGTCTGTGTACGCGTCTGTACATATAAAATTTACCAAAATCGGAGTTCATTTGACCCCTTAAATCACCAAATATTATTTTCAAATTCCTAGGCCTAAATCCTCAATTTCTAACCTCCAAACACGGATAAAAATTGAAACCAACAGAAATAATCATGGATAAACATCAAACTAAAGGTTCATATTTACCCCCTTGATGAGATGAGAACAACGCCGCGAAAGTTGCCTCAATCGGAGCTCTAGAACACAAGATATGCCCAAAATACTAAACTTCTCGGTTTATACACTGACCAGGCCGCTTGTGCGGACCTTTTTCCGCTTCCGCGGACTTTTTGTCTTATTCGGCCATTTTTGGCCTATCTCGAACTCCTTTTGCGCTCATTATTTTCTTGAGCGGTCCTGCTTCCGCGGTCAATTTCCGCTTCTGCGGTTTTGACAGCACCAACACTTTTCTCGGTACTGAAACGAGCATAACTTCCTCATACGATGTCCAAATTTGACGATTCTTTTTCCTATGGCTCCAAATTTTGATACAAATCTTATGGTTTAAAAACACTGAGTTTGGAGGTCATTTTCATATTATGGTACCCCTATATGTCCAAAGAAGCAATATTGAAATATTGAATAAGAGCGGAATCACAACCCGAATCACACCTGAGGCCCCCGGGGCCCAGGCCAATAACCCCAACCAGTCCCGAAACACATTACGGACTTTCTTGAGGCCTCAAATCATATCAACAAATGCTAAAATTATGAATTAACCTCCAATCCAAGCTAAAATTTCTTAATAACTTCCGAAATGCGCATACAATAAAAAAACCCAACCAAACGACGTCCGAATGACCTAAAAATTTGCAAACATATCCAAAATCTCCTAACCAAGCTACTGCAACTCTCGGAATTCTATTCTGACTCTCGGATCAAAATCTCACCTATCAACCAGAATCCGCAGAAATTCAAATTTCACCAATTCAAGCCTTATTCTACATCGGACTTCCAAATTCAATTCCGATCGCTCTCCTAAGTCAAAATTCATATCCCAAAGCTAACCGAAACATCGGAAATCACATCCAAGCCTTCAAACTCACAAGTCAACTTCCGGTTCACTTTTCCAAAACAAGCTTCCTTCTAAGAGGCCAAGTGCCTTATTTTCAACCAAAACCAATTCAATTACACCCGATCGTATCTAATACTGATATTGAAATATGAAGAATCATAATAAGGGGGAAACAAAGCAGTAACACATAAGACGACGGGTCGGGTCGTTAAATGTCATCCCGTAGATACACTATTTGATATACCCCATATCAAACGTAGAAATCATTAAAAATCCTTAATGCTTTATCCTCTGTACTAAACATTGTCTCATCACGAGAATGGACCAAAAGTTTAGTTGAAAATGTTGAACCGTCATAATTGAATTTGTTTGAGCTCCTTGAACCTAGATCTTAGGATTTCAAGTTTTCTAGGTAGAGTTACCACCACTATGACTTGTTCTCGGCCACAGTCCCATTCCCCTTGATGACTTCTCAACTACCTCTCTAGTTAGGCCTTTTGTAAGCGAATGTGACATATCACTTGACTTTACATAGTCAATCGTGATAATTCCTCTAGATAGCAATTGTCTAATGGTTTTATGTTTTCGTCATATATGACGAGATTTACCGTTATACATAACGCTCCCAGCCCTTCCAATTGCCTCTTGACTATTACAATGTATGCATATTGGCGCCAACGGTTTGGGCCAAAATGTAATATCTTCCAAGAAATTTTGGAGCCATTCAGCTTCTTCACTGGCTTTATCCAAGGCTATGAACTCAGCCTCCATTGTAGAGCGGGCAATACAAGTTTGTTTGGACAATTTCCAGGATATCGCTCCTCCACCAATAGTGAACACATATCCACTTGTGGACTTAGAATCAGTTGATCCGGTGATCCAATTTGCATCACAGTATCCTTCAATAACTGCAGGATATTTACTGTACTGCAAAGCAAAGTCCTAGGTATGTACTAAATACCCCAAAACTCATTTCATGGCCATCCAATGAGATTGACCTAGATTGCTCGTATATAGACTCAATTTACTAATAGCACAAACTATATTTGGTCGTGTACAATTCATGATGCACATTAAGCATCCCAACACACGAGCATAATCCAATTGTGATATGCTTTGGCCTTTGTTCTTTGCTAATGCAAGATTCATATCAATTGGAGTCTTTGCAACTTTAAAGTCCAAGTGCTTGAATTTTTCAAGTATTGTCTTAGTATAATGAGACTGTGACTATGCGAGACCTTGAGAACTAGAATTAAATCAAAAAATCCCAAGTCTTTCATATCAAACTTGCTAGTTAGCATACGATTAGTAGCATTTACGTTGGCAATGTCATTACTCATTATGATCATATCATCCACATATAAGCAAACAATGACTATGTGATTTGGAACATTTTTAATGTACACACATTTATCATATTCATTTATCTTAAACCCATTTGACAAAATTGTTTGGTCAAATTTCGCATGCCATTGTTTGGGTGCTTATTTTAGTCCGTAAAGGGACTTAACAAGAATACGGACCTTCTTTTCTTTACCGGGAACCATAAACATTCAGGTTGTTCCATGTAAATTTCTTCCTCTATCTCTCCAGTTAAGAATGCCGTCTTCACATCCATTTAATGAATTTCTAGACCATAAACTGTAGCTAACGTTACCAACGTTCGTATGGACGTAATTCTTGTAACTGGAGAGTATGTATCAAAATAGTCAAGACCTTATTTTTGTCTATACCCTTTGACCACAAGTCTTGCCTTATATTTGTCAATAGTTCCATCATCTTTCATTTTCCTCTTAACGATCCATTTAAAACCCAACGGTTTATTTCCAGGAGGAATTCCCATGTATGGTAGTTCAGTATGGATTCAATTTCACTATTGACTGCCTCTTTCCATAGCAATGATTCCGAAGAAGACATAGCTTCTTTAAATGTTTGAGTCTCATTTTCCAATAAGAAAGTCACAAATTTGGTCCAAAAAAAGTAGACGTTCTTTGACGCTTACTACGTCTTGGATCATCCTTGGTTAAGTGTACTTTCTTTTGTTTATTCCCGAGGTCGTTTTGATCCTTCACCAATCATTCCTTTTTATACGGGTATATATTTTCAAATAATTCAGCACTATCTGATTCTATAACCGCATTATTATGAATGTCGGGATTTTCTGATTTATGAACCAGAATATGATATGCTTTACTATTGGTTGCATATACTATGAAAACACAATCAACAGTTTTCGGTCCTATTTTTACCCTTTTGGGTTTAGGAACTTGCACTTTTGCCAAACTCCCCCACACATTAAAATAATTCAAGTTGGGTTTCTTCCTTTCCATTTCTCATATGGAATTGATTGTGTTTTGCTATGGGGTACTCGATTAGTATTTGGCTAGCCGTAAGAATGGATTCCCCCCACAAGTTCCGTGGCAAACCAGAACATATCAATAATACATTCATCATCTCTTTTAATGAACCAATCTTTCTTTATGCCATCCCATTGGATTGGGGCGTGTAAGGGGCCGTCGTTTGATGAATAATTCCAAATTCTAAACATATTTGTTCAAAAGGAGATTCGTATTCACCACTCCTATCACTTCATACATTTTGATTTTCTTGATAAGTTGTATTTCAGCTTTATTTTTGTATTGCTTGAATGCGTCTATTGCTTCATCTTTACTATTAAGTAAGTAAACATAGCAATATCTAGTACTATCGCCAATAAAAGTTATGAAATACTTCTTTCCACCGCGAGATGGTATTGAATTCATATCATAAATATTTGTGTGAATTAAGTCTAAAGGAGTTGAATTCCTTTCAACTGACTAATAAGGATGTTTAACATACTTGGATTCCACACATACTTGACATTTTGATTTGTCACATTCAAATTTAGGCAATACTTCCAAATTAATCAATTTCCGCATTGTTTTATAATTAACATGACCCAAACATATATGTCATAATTCATTTGACTCAAGTAAGTAAGACAAAGCTGAAATTTTATTATTATTCTCCACAACCATTACCTTCAGCTTGAAAAGGCCCTCACTGAGGTAACCTTTTCCTACAAATATTTTATTCTTACTTATTACATCTTATCGGAAACAGAACACACTTAAATCCATTCTTAACAAGAAGTCCAGTAGAAACTAAATTTTTCCTAATTTCGGGAACATGAAGCACATTATTCAAAGTCACAAATTTGTCGGAAGTCTTTTTAAGAAATATCTTCCCACATCCTTCAATCTTGGCCTTTGTAAAATTTCCCATGGAAATTTTCTCATCGGGTCCAACGTGAGCATAAGTAACAAAAGCTTCCTTGACAGCACAAACATGACGAGTTGCTCCAGAATCAATCCACCACTCTTTAGGATTGCCCACCAAGTTGCATTCGGAAAGCATGGCTAATAAGTCATCAACATCATCATGCTTTTCTACCATGTTTGCTTGACCCTTATTCTTGTCTTTCTCCAGAGCACGACATTCCGTAGATTTGTGTCTAGTGTTTCTGCAGTTGTAGCAGTTTCCACTAAAGCGCTTCTTACTTGGGTTGTATTTCCGACCAGAAGTTTTCTTTCTTTTCTTGTTCTCTTCAACAATATTTACTCCCATTATAGTTGAACTTCCACGGCCTCTTTTTTCAGCAGCTTTGTTGTCCTCTTAATTTCTGAATCTAACAATGAGATCTTCAAGGGACATCTCCTTGCATTTGTGCTTCACGTAGTTTTAAAGTCCTTCTACAAAGGAGGCAACTTCTCAATCATTTCTGGTACTTCGAATGCTTCATTGATGACAAGACCTTCAATGAAATTTCCATTAGTAAGAATATCAAGATTACTACTTTCAACATCAATATTAATTTGATTCATACCTTCAGCAAGGAGATCGTGAATAATCACTTGTAGTTCTTGGACTTGAGTAATAAAGATTTGCTATCTACCATTTTATTGTCCAAAACTTTGCATCCACGAACTTTTTTAACCCGGCATCTTCAGTTTTATACTTCCTTTCAGGCGCAGTCCATAATTCTTTTGACGTTTTCACGCCACTGTAGACATTATACAAAGCATCCTCCAACCCGCTAAGAATATAATTCTTGCACAAGAAATCTGAATGCTTTCACGCCTCAGTCACAAGCAAGTGTTCATTATCAAGAGAATCATCGGCCAGCAGAGGAACATCTTGCTTGATGAACTTCTGAAGACTTAAGGTAGTTAAATAGAAGAACATCTTTTGCTGCCAGCGTTTGAAATTAATCCCAGAAAATTTTCCGGGTTTCTCCGCCGGTGCCAATGCTGCCGCTGTTCGGCTCGTTGATGCATTGGCTGTCACCATTGGAACAACTTGGTTCTCATTATCATTAGTCATTTCTGTAAAAGAATGACACCAACGTTAAAATCACGTAGATTTTAACAGAGTACAAAACCAAAAAGATTTTACTCCAGAAAACAATAATACAAATACAGAAATATATTAAATTCCTTAAGCTTGTTAGTAAATTGTATTTGTAAAACAATTCTGGAAATGTAAATTAAAATAAACAGAAATTATGATAAACAAAAATGACATAAAACAAAATGATCATAAATAATTCGAGCCCATTAAATTCACACTGACCCTTTAAGGAATTTAATCCCCTTCTAGCACCTAAGGTTATGGAGTATTTCCTCCCAGGATTACACACTGGTGAAGTGGTACTCCAAACACTAGTGTTTCAGCGAACACAAATATCGATAGCAAATCACACTTACTTCTTTCTTTGTTTGTATGCTAAATGTATGCAGAAGAAGGAGAGAAAACTCAAAAATTTGCAGTGAAAATTCTTAGCAGAATAGTGTTGTATTTATAGCCAAAATTTGGGAAATCTGAAGAGGTGAAACTCTTTCGAATGGCTATTTCTGCAAAACTGCCACATCATAAATGGCATTATAAGAAATACAATCATTAATAATATCATCTTTTTCCTAAGCAAATACAACTTAGTATATCTAGAAAAATAATCAATAAAAGTCACATAATATCTTTTATCACCTCTAGTCATAGTCTGATTCAAGTCGCATAAATCAATGTGAATTAAAGATAACAATATTTTTTATTTACGGTAAAATAGGTCTTTCTAGTACTTTTATCTTCAGCACATATTTCACACTTGTTAATATTATTTGTGTCTAAATCAGATAAATCCTAGCGACTGCATTTTCTTTATATAAGAGACTAATATGTCCTAGTCTAGCATGCCACAAAGAAATTGACTCAACCATATAAGCAGAAGAAGATGCATTTTCATTGCTAGTATCAGAAATATTAAGCACAAATAAACCAGGGTTACAAAATCAATTGCCCACGATAATTTTATTTCTTGTCAATATGACCTCATTATTTTCAAATGAAACCTTCACTCCAACTTTTCCTAATAACCCCACAAAAACCAAATTGGTTTGGATATTATGAACATGCAATACATCACTCAAAGCTAGAGTTTTACCAGATGTGAGTTTGAGAAAAAATTTTCCCTTTCAAAGAGCACGCGCCGTTCTTGAGTCACCAAGATAAATAAATTCTTCTTCTTCCTCAACTTGGTTGTAAGACAAAAATTTATTTTTGTTTGCGCAAATGTACCTAGTAGTACCAGATTCTATCACCCAATCTTTCGTACTGGCCACATTATTTATTTGAGGAACGACCATAATTATTATATATTATCCCCTTTAGACAAAATTAATTTTGACTTAGCGAGATTGTCATTTATCTCAACTCTACTATTGCATTGAGATTCATTTTTCTTGATGGTTTTAATATTAGCATTAGATATGTAACCATGTCTGTTCACATACCTGTGTTTGGACATTAGTGTTTGACAAAGTTTTTGATGCAATAACATATTTGCAACACCATTGATATCTGGCAGGACAGATGAAACAGTAGCAGTAGAGACAACACCAGAATTGGTAGCACCATAAAAAATTTCCGTCGTAGTAATGCTTGCCATAGTTTCTTAGATTGTAGGGAAATGACACCGGAAAATAACAACAACAATAATACTGCAATAATGTTATTTGTGAGCGAAAATACTTCAACTGTCTTGAGTCGTGCTAGGCACTGTCCTAAGAAACTATTTTAGCAATTAATAAAAAAGAATAAGACCAACTAATTTTAAATATTAATTAAATATTTGGAAGAGAGAGGAGATAAACGTATGAGAATGTCTTTCTCATGATGAATGAATTGATTTTAAGGGAGGACCATTTTATAGCCAAAAATGCATAAGCCTTCTCTTGCCATTTGTCAATTTTCTTGATATTTGTCAAAGCCCTTTACCATTTGTCAAGACACTGGCATGCATTTGACAAGTATTTATCTTCTAGAACAATTGCATGCATCTTGAAAAGTATTTGTCTTCTAGAAGGCTAAATTAATTTTAAAATTTTGCCACATAACTTAGTATAACAAAAGAGTTCAACTCCAATAACTAAACAAACTACACGAAACCAAATGATATTTATTTTAATACATGGTCTATTTACTCTGTAACAAGTAACCCACATCGTTTTGCCTACTTTGAAGTTCCTTTTTTTGTCCTGTTGGGAATAGTATAAGTATCTTAATCTGTATGTGCGAACTCCGCCATCCTAGCAAGGTTGACCACTGGCATTCGCAGAACTTTTGGTACAACGGTAGGTTCTAGGCATCCTCGATTCAAATCCTTCCATCTATTCTCCAATATTTTCCTAATATCTGTGTGTGTTTCTTCCTTTGTGACACCATATTTGTTCATTTACCACTCAGACACTTGATACGTCTCCTCTTTAATTCTAGTTCTCTCTGCGTATCCATATAAAGAGCAACAATCATTAGAACTCAAGAGCCAAAGTTACTGTGTAAACACTACAACATATTTGGCCTAAGGCCACACTAACTTTAGCCAACGTTCGGAAAGCGCTGTCAAAAACATATATGGGAATGCTTATAAAGGGATGGCCTTTGTTAATCACTTTTGACTACGAAGTTTAGACCACACTTGTTAAGATTTCTCTTTGAATATATATACAACGCATTTTAAGTGTTGTTAACTCAAATAACATTTGGCAACACATACTCACCTGTATTACTACGCTTTTAGAGCGTCCCTTTTCTTAATCATATGAGCAACCCTTTATAAGGGTGCTCTAAACTTTTCAATAAAATATTTCATTAGAAGTTCCCTCCATTATTGTTCCTAATTAAATTTTCATTAGAAGTTCCCTCCATTATTGTTCCTATTGTTCATCACTTAGTTGAGAGAAATTCTAATAGCCTTCTTGTCTGCTTAATCACTTTCTTCTCTCCTTTTTAATTGCTACAATATTCGATTTTCTCTCGTTTCGTCTACAAAAATCTTTCTTTCTGTGGCTTGTGAGTTAACAATGGTAGGAACTTCTTCTCGTGGCAATCTTCCGATTGATCCTCCGGTGGTTGATGATCCTATTTAGGCAACTGAAGATTTGGAACTATTGGAAAGTGAGGAAGTTCCATCAATTGATGAAATTCTAACTCATCCCAGAAACTCGGTGACCGATTTTGGCGCGCCTGGTGGCAAGGAGCTGGTGAACAATGCACCTCAAATGGGGGAGGTCGGGATAGCTCAGATGAGTGAATAGTCGGGCATTCCGAGTTATGTCGATATTTTCCCTGCAAAAAGGGAGGATAGGGTTAAAATTGATCATCGAGGGTATTGGTCGTTCTATGCTAATAGGGTATACACTCCCGCTTCCAATACTGAAGGTCGACTTTTGTCATTACTACAGGGTGTTCCTGGCCCAACTTTCCCCTTATCTTTACAAGATATTTCTGATGTTTATCAAGTTTGTGGAGCTAGCCGGTAGGGAGGTCACCTTGAGGGACGGGCTCAGCCTTTTCGCTCCTCACAAGATTCGCGACACCATGATCTATGCACGCCCTCGCGGGTCGAGGAGCTTGGTGGTAAAAATGGACGATAAGACCAACTGTCACTTCTTCGAGAACTTTTTCTATATCAAGACCGAGCACCTCGTGTAGGACCCGATCGAGTTCATAGAAATTTTGCACGTAAGTCTTTGACTGGGAAAATATCTTGCTGTGACCTTTTTGTTTTTATGTTTGTAGCTGATTCGTGTTAATATGCTGTAGCTAATAGACTGACATCCACTCCTTTAAAAGGATACCTCAATCGTTTGAGGGTGTGCTTCCTCACACGGTGGGGATTTGTACATGGGCGTCGTTCAGGGAGAGACACGGTCCCAGGCCCATGACAGGTGGAATATCGACCCTTTATCTTTTTTTTTGCTTTGTTTTGACTATGCTGATTGACTCGTCTGTTTATTATGGCTAGGGAGAACACGCCGTGTCAGAACTCCACAAATGGCTTTCCGTCGGCCAGCTGCAATTGCTTGACCAGGTCCAATGCTTGTGTTTCGATCAAAAAACCCACATAAGTGCATGTGATCGTCAAGTAATAATGTAGTGAGTAGAGTATCATTCCCACGAAGACTTATGAATAGCTTATGACTGATTCAAACCCAATATCTTTATCTACCCAAGAATTTATTCACAAAAGAGATTTGATTGTTTTTCTAACTAACTTCTAACAATTTAATTTAGCTAAAAAAAATTATCTAAACGAGCATCAATTTTGGTTAACAAACAATAGAGGAGGATATTCTAGGGTCACGAGTATAATCAACAATCGTGTTGTGTTTTTAGCTTCAAACGACTAATTCAGTTATCTGGGTTATTGATTGACAAGGTTAATATTACTCATAAGAATCAGTCGAGTCCTTACTCGCCCATTCAAGTCAACTCAATGCCTATATGTTTATGGAATCAAGATTAACTAGAATGCATTTAAAACTCCTGTATTTCATCCGAGAAAGGCAATTGGGTATATGTCTATCCCAATTTTGAATCCATTCCCCGATGCCCAGGTTCAAGAACTTGCTCTATTTAATTATATATGCAATCTAAAGTTCACACTTTTGAGTTCAACTAGAGACTCTTAGATAGTATTTCACTGTTAGCTACTTAGCAAAATAATTAAAATCAGAATTAAATAAATAACCCAATGTGATAAACCGACTTCGTCGAAACAAACTTCAAAAACAACATTCATGTTTTACCCACGACCCTAGAACAATGAGTTCTAGCCACTCATACTATTGTTCAACATAATTAGGTTCAATATCATCACAATTAGCAAAAACAAAGAGAAGAAAAGAAGAACTTGTTGATCCAAAATTCTCATTGCCTCTTGCCTCTCTATTTCTTGCAATACCCTTTGGAAAACCTTGATAATTTTATCTTGTGCGAGATTGACTTTATATAGGTTAGGTAGTTTTTCTCTAGATTTTTACTTTTTCCCCTTATACAGGATTTCCGTTCGCTGGGCATGCGCGGGCGCGCATTTGGCCGTGCATATTTGCTGAGCTCTCTGTAATGGCCGCGCATATTAGAGCCCGGGCGCGCATATGGGCGTGCATGCCCAGTTATCCAACTTCATCTTTTTATTGTCTTCTTCGATCACACTCCGTCCCGAAGGGCCTTAATTGCTCACAAATTGTCTCGATCTCACTTTCTTGCACAAAATAGGCTCCTTAACCTGCATTTCATATAATTCACTATTAGAGCCCATAATTCATCAATTAAGCATAATATACGATTGAAATATAATCAAGTAGAGGCACAAACAATGGCTAACACCTAGATTTCGCGTATCAACACCCACACTTTATTCATTGGTAGCCCTCGAGCAACCACACTATACTCTCTAGATACTTCTCTACTCAACCATTTCCTTTAGCACATTCCACCTAGAACAATATACATACGTTTCGCCTAGCAGTGAATAATTTTAGCCTCAAAGCTAACTCTCAAGTGCCACGCAATATTCATACTTCTTCAAAGCACTGTACACAGAAGTCAAGACTTGCTTTTCTATCACGAATCATATGCCCTCACAATCATGTCAACACAAACGGAATTCATTTCACACAATCGAGTCAAACACTCACATATATCAGTGGAAACGCTCACTCTCACAATTGAAGTCACATGCATGCAATGGGTACCATAAGCTTGCCCGTAATGTAAATCTCTACTAATGTAGGCTAGCTCGGCTCAAAATCAATTAGGACTTTTCATGGTTGTAATGTGGGCTAAGAGACGGGTATGATAGATTTAAGAATAGTGACTAACCCTCCTAAGCACTTTAACACATCACTTTTAAATGCACATTCTTCAGTCCACTTAACTTTCACAAACCATATTGCCCATCAATGTTCCCTTCTTCTTTATGCACTCCAACTCATATCCACTAGCAAGAACAAGACTACAATGTATTAATCTCCAGAAGTTATTTTGTTTTTCAGTTTATTTTTTCTTGTCATTTGACTTCCGCTAGTGATGCATATATTTTCAACACAAGTGCACCTTTCAACCTCTCATTGGCTCCACTCTAAAGCAACCCCACTCTTATCTTCTTTTTTTTACTTCTTTTAGAGCTCATCTCACTATTAAAGTGCTTTAAGAGGTAAAGGATTAAAATTATGTCTATACACAATAAAGGGTACGGGCTTGTATTGCGGCTGCCAAATAAAAAGTCTAAAGGATCAAAAGGAATACTAGGGACAAATGTTTTTTGTGATTAGCAATTTAGCTCAAGAAATACCAAAGAGAGCCTAATATCATTTCTTCAAACCGAGCATCACCTAGGATTTCGCTTCAACTCGCATACCGGGCAAGTTCTAGACTGCAATGCATGGACTATACAAGTAATCACCACACACGGCATATGACATTCATATCAGCTCATCAAAACGCTCCATTTGAAGTACTCAAATCAATGACAAACACACAAATTAAGGCACTTTTAATGAGATTCAACAATGACGTCTAAGCATTACACTCTAGGGTCTATTGTGTTCAGATGTGTCAATGCTACGGGTTCTCTTTCAATTCACAGCTCGTATCCTACTACCCTAATCTACAATTCAAAAAGAAAATTAAAAAAACTACCTATGCCTGGTTCAAGATAAACCCTAGGAAAAGAACCACGGCCTAAAGAAAAACCAAGGGGGAGTTGTTACACTTCCTAAAAGAAGAAAAATAAAAATAAGTCTTTTTGTTGTTTTCTTTAGACTCATTTTCCTCAAGAATCTCGTCTACAAGATTCGTCATATGGAAGAGCCTCCATTTTTTTCACCTTTTTTTTCTCGACTCATCTCCCTTAAGAACCCCGTCGAAAGAGATCCGTCATAGGGACGAGCCGTTTATCTAAACTAATTGACAGAATAACCAACACACTACTCCACACAAAGAGATAAAGAACCAAATTAACATCACTAAGCAAGCAAAAAAACCATTTGTACAATACTTACAACATGCATTTAAGAAATCCCCATCCCATACTTAAAGAAAAAGCCATGCCCTCATGGCTTAAAATTGAAGGAATCAAAACAGTGAGGTAAAGGAACTTCCCTGAAGCGTCACTCCTGGTCCGAGACAGTGGAGGGGTTCACGTTGCACGCGCGCCCCAAGGCTCGTAACCATCTCATATTCTTCCTCCCTAACTTATTCTTCCGGTCCTGTAACACATCCACACGGTAGCAAAATTCATTCATGGAGGCTCGCAAACTAGCCATCTCCTGTACCATAGCAGTTAACCGAGACACCCGCGTTGTGCCTGAAGATGTCGCCATCTCAGAAGGCCCTGAAGCTGCCACATTTTGCTCAAGGGTTTGGGGTTCAACTTCCACATCATCCTCATCATTCTCTTCATCATCATCCTCATCATCTGAACTGGCAGCCGCTACTACCTATACTACTTTCGGCTCCTTGCCAGTTGTCACCTTATCCGCCCGAAACTTGCCTTCCTTTTTGACCAACCCATCTACTGCTTTATTCTCCGGCACATTATCTAACCTGCACAGATGAGTAACTAAAGAAGGGAAGAAGAAACCATAACTCTTCACTTGGTTGTGAACAAATATCTCGTCGTGGATAACGTTGGCCACATCAAAGTCGTGGCCATTCAGAAAGCACCATATCAAAGCAGAGCGGGGCCCATTGACTTCCGTCGTTTTGAGTGACGGGATGAGGCGGTTGTTTATGATGTACAACCAATACTTTGCTTCATAGGTTAGGGCCACAGAATGGAACTTCTCCCCACTAGGAAGCCGTGCCACTTCTCTGCCGGGTACACAAATAGTTTCAAAGAATCTTGCGCATTTTTGGGGAGTTGGGTTGCGGCCGTAGACATAGAAATCATCATACTCCACAGGAGGGGCAGGCAGCGTATAAGCAGTCCGAATTGCCTCGACTGAAGCAGTCACCACCCGTCGGCGCACTGTCATTATTCCATTGTTGTGCTCCGGAACATTGACATACAATTACCGCACAACCATGAGATTGCCTTCACCAGGTTCATTGAGGAACATTTGCAGCCCCCGCCTTATCAACTCCTCGTATATATGAGGGTAGCCTAACTGGAGTCTCCTAATGTCGACACCCCTTTCTGGAATTGGTTTCTTTAGAGACTTCTCTACAAATCGAGCCTGACCTTTGGGTGATACAAACTTTGTAGCATCATAGGTAGGCGTAGGTTCCTCCCCTCATGATCTAGATGAGCCAGCCTGGTTGCTTGAGGAGGTACAAGTAGCACGTCATTTCTTGGAGGGAGCCTTACTATCTATAAAACAACAACATATTAGCATAATCCAACTTCGGTTAGTGAAGCAATGCGGCTACTCAGACTTCACACGCATCTCTGGCCTCAATTGACATGCTTATGGTGATTGGGGCATTCCCACAAACATTTTGTGAGCATTTGGCCTTCACTATTCCTTTCAAGCTTAGTTGGAACAATAATCCCCCAAATTAACTTCAACATTCCCAATAAAAAGGGGTTTCACCCTACATTTATCATGTACCAACTTCCCAACATATAACACCCAAAATCTTAACGTAAAGCTAACACCCATAACTAATAAAATTTTACACCCTAAATATGAAAATAAAAGAAAGAAAATAGAAAAATAAACTAGAAAAAGGAATGAACAAGGGAAAATACAAGACTAGGGTGATTACCAGAGGAGAACAAGCGGAGAAGAAGATGGTCGGTGGTAGTTTTGGTCGTGGAAACCCGGGGGGGGGGGGGGGGGAGGGGCGATTGGAATTTTGGGGGAAGGATTTGTGTTTCGTTTTTGTTCTTTGAAGGGTTTGGGGTTTGTGTGAGGGAGGAAGAGTGTTAGGAGAAGGGGGGGGGGTAAACTTGTCTTTTCCCTTATTCTAAAAAAAAGAGAAAAAACAAAGAGAAACTTAAAACTAAAAAAACTGAACGAAGAAAAAAAAATGCCAGAATTTTTAACAGGACATGCATGTCTACATGCGCGAGCGCGCATGTTTATGCACGTCCACTACAGTGTAGTTCGCATTTTGTGCATCCAACTGCACGAGCATGTGCGCGGGCGCGCTCCTGGGCATTTATTTTTTTTCTTTTTTTTAAGGTTAAGACACAAACTCAAACCTTACAACTACTGTTGGGTTGCTTCCCAACCATCTCCTTATTTAACGTCATGGCTCGAGTGTTAAAACATTTAAATGGGTTGCCTCCCATCTAGCGCCTGATTTAACGTCGCGACACAACCCAACATGTTTTCAAACATCCTTCAAGTCCACTAAGGTCTTGTGACGGACCAAGTCACCACCCCGATAATGTTTAATTCGTTGACCTTTAACCAGGAAGGTGCCAGTTGAGATCATATCTCTTAGTTCCACGACTCCATGAGGCTTCACGCTTACCACAACAAAAGGGCCAGACCATCGAGATTTAAGCTTTCCAGGGAAAAGTTACAACCTCAAATTGAACAACAGAACTTCCTGGCCTGGCTCAAACTCGCGGTGCTGAATGTGCTTATCATGCCACCTCTTAGTCTTCTCTTTATATAGATTGGCAATCTCATATGCATGTAATTGAAACTCCTTGAGCTCTTCAAGTTGCAACAACCTTTTCTCTCCAGCTAAGTCATTATCCATGTTCAACTTCTTTATTGCCCAATAAGCCTTGTGCTCAAGTTCGACGGGTAAATGACATGCCTTCCTATACACCAATTTATACGGAGAAGCACCTATGGGAGTTTTGTATGTTGTGCGATATGCCCACAATGCGTCGTCTAACTTTCCGGCCCAATCTTTTCTATTAGCACTCACTATTTTCTCAAGAATTTGCTTGACTTCTCTCTTTGACACCTCCACTTGACCACTTGTCTCAGGATGATAGGCAGTAGATACCATATGATTGACCCCGTACTTCGAAAGGATAGTGTTTAACAGTTTGTTGCAAAAGTGCATACCTCCATCGCTGATCAATACTCTAGGAGCCCCAAATCGTGTGAATATATGTTTCTTTACAAAGCTCACCACCACCTTTTCATCATTAGAGGGAAGAGAAATAGCCTCCACCCACTTAGACACATAATCGACTGACCGTTTGAGTATGAGAAGGGTCCCATAAAGTCAATTCCCCAGACATCGAAAAGCTCCACAACTAGAATGTTCTGCAACGGCATTTCATGCTTCTTAGTGATTGTCCCTGTTCGTTGTTACCTGTCACACATTATAACATAGGCGTGTGCATCCATGAACAGTTTGGGCCAGTAAAAACCTGATTGTAGCACTTTCTGAGCTGTCCGGTCTCCCCCATGATGACCTCTATGTGGTGAGGCATGACAACTGTCAAGTATGGCTTTCATCTCTTCCTCAGGAACACATCTCCGGACTAACTGATCTGCATATAGCCTGTATACGAATGGCTCATCCTATATGTATAGCCTCATATCATGCAAAAATATTCTTCTATTGTCCGGTTATAATTCTAGTGGGGTCACCCCACTAGCAATGAATTTCACATAGCATACCACAGAGTCATGTTTGAGGTGACTGCCAACAACTGCTCATATGGTATTGTCTCTTTGATTTCACCCCTTCAGCCATGTGAGTCCGATTCTCCAATCTGGACAAGTGATCAGCCACTTGATTTTCTGTGCCCTTACGGTCTCAAATCTTTAAATAGAGCTCTTGCAATAGTAGGACCCACCAAATCAGTCTCGGCTTGGCATCCTTATTCTCAAATAAGTACCTGATGGCTGAATGATCCGTGTAGATGATGACTTTGGTCCCCACAAGATATGACCTGAACATGTCAAACGCCCACACTACCGCAAACAACTCCTTTTTAATGGCGGTGTAGTTCATCTGAGCTGGATTCAGAGTTTTGCTCGCATAGTAGATGGAGTGTAAGATCTTGTCTTTCCTCTGCCCCAAAACAGCCCCAACAGCTAGATCGCTAGCAGCATACATCATCTCCAAGGTTTTTCTTCCAGTCCGGAGCAATTATGATAGGTGTCGTCACCAACCTTCTTTTTAGCTCCTCGAGTGCCTTCAGACAGGCATCTTCAAACTTGAAAGCCACATACTTCTCGAGCAACCTTCACAAAGGAGAGGAAAGTTGTAAGAAGTCTTTGATAAAACGACAATAAAATCCTGCATGACCCAAGAAACTACGAATGCCTTTTACAGAAACTGGTGGATGCAATTTTTCAATCGCTTTCACCTTTGCATTATTCACCTGTATACCATCTTTGGACACTTTGTGTCCCAAGACTATTCCTTCGTGCACCATGAAGTGGCACTTTTCCTATTTTAGCACCAGGGTAGTCTCTTTGCACCTAACAAGTACTTGCTCGAGGTTCATCAAGCAATTATCAAACGAGCACCCAAAAATAGAAAAATCATCCATGAATACTTCTACAAACCTCTCAACCATATCAGTAAAGATGGCCATCATACACCTTTGAAAAGTCGTAGGTGCATTACAAAGACCAAAGGGCATTTGTTTGAATGCATACGTGCCATAAGGACACGTAAAAGCGGTATTTTGTTGGTCCTCTAGGCTATAACAATCTTGTTATACCCAGAGTAACCATCCAGGAAGTAGTAGTACTCCTGGCCAGCCAATCTATCAATCATTTGGTCAATAAAGGGAAGGAAAAAGTGGTCCTTCCGGGTGGCATTATTCAATTTTCTATAATCAATTCTAATACGCCACCCAGTGACAGTTCTCGTTGAGATCAAATCGTTATTCTCATTTACCACCACAGTCATTCCCCCTTTCTTGGGGACACATTGCACAGGACTTACCCATTTGCTGTCATAGATAGGAAATACAATACATGCATCAAGCCACTTAATCACTTTTTTTCTTACCACCTCCTTCATGATTGTATTGAGTTGACGTTGTTCCTTAACACTGGGCTTATGTACCTCCTCAATGAGGATTTTGTGCATGCAAAAGGCTGGACTGATGCCTTTTATGCCAGACATAGTCCACCCCAGAGCATGCTTGTGCTAACGTAGCACTCTCAACAGCTTTTCTTCCTGCAATTTAGACAAGTCAGAAGAAACAATAACAGGTAAGGTGTCAGACTCATCCAAATAAGCATATTGCACGTGAGAATGGAGTGGTTTAAGCTCCAACTTTGGTGCTTCTTCAATTGATGGTTTTGGAGGAGGCCCCTCAGGCCTGTCCAATGGTTCAAATGGGTGTGTCCCCTGCATGCACACACAAGATGTGTCAAGGATGTACATCATCTCCTCGACCTCCTCATCATTCCCCAAATTGTCAAACAACATAAGTGCTTTCTCTAGAGAATCGTCTAGATAAGCACTTGGATTATACACTTGCTTGTCAGCTTCTATAACCGAAATCACGTAGAGCTCCTCATAGTGATTGGGGAGCTGAATTGCTATGTATACATTGAAAACTGCTTCCTCATCTTCTACCCTTAAAATCAATTTTCCCTCTCTCACCTTTATAGTAGCGTCACCGGTAGCCAAAAGGGGTATCCCCAATATAATTGGAACAAACTCATCAGCCTCATAATCGAGGATAATGAAATCAGCAGGGAAGATAAATTCAATTACCCCCTCAGGGTGTGCTATTGACCTGTCAGCTAGCTGCAACATCACAGTGGTTGGCTTGGGAGCTCCCAGACCTAGTTGTTTGAACAGAGATAAGGGCATCAGATTTATGCTTGCCCCTAAATCACAAAGAGCACGACATACATCAATGTTACCAATGCGCACAGAGATCGTAAAGTTACCAGGATCCTTAAGCTTTTGAGGAAGCTTGTTTTGGACTCTGGACGTGCACTACTCAGTAAGTGCAATCGTTTTAAATTCAGTCAGTCTCCTCTTGTGAGCCACTATGTCTTTGATGTACTTAGCATATTTTTGAATTTTGCGCAGCACATAAACCAATGGAATATTTAATTGGTCCTGGCTTAGCATGGAGAGGAACTTGCTAAACATGCGATGATCATTTTTATTCTGCAGTCTCTGGGAAAAGGTGGTGGCGGTCTCTGGTCCTCCATTGGCTTTGGATTTTCAGCAGTTATCTCTGGCTCTTTTGTCACTTTAGGGATCAACTCTCCATCTGGTAATGGCTTACCTCTCCTTTTATTGGGCACTTCCTCATGCTCTCTCCCATTACTAAGTGTAACAACATTCACTTGTGGATTTTTCTTTGTGTCACTAGGGAAGGCACCTGCAGCTCTAGTGTTTTGATTTGTGGCTAATTACCCCAACTGCCTCTCAAGATTTCTGAAGTCTATTCTGAGCTGCTGATTGTCATTCCTCATCTATTGATTTTCAGTCTTTATTTGCTGAGTGTCACTCAACAACTTCTTCAACAAATCATTGGTGCTTTCTTCCATCTGTTAAGGTGGCTTCTGAGGATGGTTGAAACCCCCTTGAGGTCTGTGCTGATTCTGACCCTGCTGATTTCCACCCTATGAGAAGTTGGGATGGTTTCTCCAATTCGGATTGTACGAGTTTCCATACTGTGCATGCTGATTTGGTGGACCTCTGTTCTGTTTTCCCACGTAGTAGATCGATTCTAGATTTGTGGGTCACATGTCACTCAAATGATTGTCACCACATAGCTAGAAGCAGATAGCCATTGTTGCATTGGTTGTGGTCGCTACATTGCCATTCTAGTCATCTGATTTGATAGCTTTGCTATTTCGGCTCTCATGGTTGAGACCTCGTCTAGTTCAAGTACCGCAGCTGATTTCTGCTTGACTGCCCTTCGTGAATCACCCTCACCATGCCAGTTGTTATCATTAGTTGTGAAAGTATTGAGCAAGGTTTGGATTTCACTGTATGGTCTTGCCATGCAAATACCCCAACACGCTGGGTCTAGATTGATCTTTGAAGCATCATCTAACCCATCTACAAACGTGTGACCCAACACCTCGTCTGCCTGACAATGATGAGGACAGCCTATGAGCATATTCTTCTATATTTCCCATGCCTAATGAAGTGTCTCGCTCGATTGCTGTTCAAACGCAAGAATTTAACTCCTCAACACTTTTGTCTTCCTGGTGGGGAAGAACTTGATTAAGAATTTCCTAGCCAGATCATCCCAAGTGCGGATTGAATTTTCCGGCTCTTTATTCAACAACTCCTTAGTGTCCCAAATCAGTGAAAAAGAGAACAATGTTAGCCTGACATAATCCTTACGAACGTTGAGATAGTTGTATGTATTAGTAATTTCCTAAAAGTTCTGAACGTGCCGCTGTGGAAGTTCATGAGCAGACCCATAAGCAGTGCTGCATTTTGAATCAGCCGCACCATGTATTGTTTAAGCTCAAAGTGCCCAGTTATGTCAGGTTTCACAATTGCCTGAGTCATATTAGCCAGACTAGGCCTTGCGGCTTAATTAACCGCCCATTCATCATTACCTTCCATCTCAATTGGCTTTGGTTGAACTACTATGTCCAACTCTTTTTCAATTCTGGTTCTAACGTCCACCTCCCTCCTCAACTTGTGAAGTGTCCGTTCAATTTCTGGGTCGAGAGGAAGGAGATTGTTTGCGCTTCTACTTCGTCGCATTTAATAGAAAATCATGTATTATCACAAACAAGGTGAACTGATAGTTAAATATCGAATAAATAAATAATAAATCTCAATTCAGTCAAATAGCTAATTTCTATGTCCCCGACAACGGAGCCAAAAACTTGTTGCGATCAAAACACCAACGCAAGTGCACGTGATCGTCAAGTAATAAAGTGGTGAGTAGAGTATCGTTCCCACGAAGACTTATGACTAGCTTATAACTGATTCAAACCCAATATCTTTATCTACCCAAGAATTTATTCACAAAAGAGATTTGATTGTTTTTCTAACTAACTTCTAACAATTTAATCTAGCTAAAGCAGTTAACTAAACGAGCAGTAATTTCGGTTAACAAACAATAGAGGAGGATATTCCAAGGTCACGAGCATAATCAACAATCGTGCTGTGTTTTTAGCTTCAAACGACTAATTCAGTTATCTAGGTTATTGATTCACAAGGTTAATATTACTCATAAGAATCTGTCGAGTCCATACTTGCCTATTTAAGTCAACTCAATGCCTATATTTCTGTGGAATCAATATTAACAAGAATGCATTTAAAACTCATGTATTTCAACCGAGCAAGGAAATTGGGTATGTGTCTATCCCTATTGCGAATCCATTCCCTGATGCCCAGGTTCAAGAACTTGCTCTATTTAATCCTATATGAAATCTAAAGTTCCCACTTTCAAGTTTTACTATAGATTCGTAGATAGTATTTCACTGTTAGATACTCAGCAAAATAATTAAAATCAGAATTATATAAATAACCCAATGTGATAAACCAACTTCATCGAATCAAACTTCAAACAACAACATTCATGTTTTACCTATGACCCTATATTAATGAGTTCTAGCCACTCATACTATTGTTCAACATAATGAGGTTCAATATCATCAAAATTAGCAAAAACAAAGAGAAGAAAAGAAGAACTTTATGATCCAAAATTTTCCTTGCCTCTTGCCTCTCTATTTCTTGCAATACCCTATGAAAACCTTGATAATTTTATCTTGGGCGAGCTTGACTTTATATAGGTTAAGTAGTTTTTCTCCAGATTTCCACTTTTACCCCTTACACAGGATTTCCGTTCGCTGGGCATGCGCGGGCGCACATTTGGCCGTGCATATTTGCTGAGTTCTTTGTAATGTCCGCACATATTCAAGCGCGGGCGTGCATATAGGCGCACATGCCCAGTTATCCAACTTCATCTTTTTATTTTCTTCTTAGATCACACTCCGTCCCGAAGGGTCTTAATTGCTCACAAATTGTCCCAATCACACTTTCTTGCACAAAATAGGCTCCTTAACCTGCATTTCTTATAATTCACTATAAGAGCCCATAATTCATCAATTAAGCATAATATACGATTGGAATATAATCAAGTAGAGGCACAAATAATGGCTAAATAACCTAGATTTTGCCTATTATAAGCTTGCGACTTGCCCGGTACCGAGGGTAGCGTTAGTTGAATAATCAGTGGCCACCTCTCCGACACGGGCCGCATCACAAGATGATGGGCCGTCTGGGGTCATCCATCCTCGAACGGGCTTGCCTTCAAATGAAGAAGAGGAAAAACGATCACAGAGGTGGAGGGTGGCATTTGTGGCAGCTTCTTTAATGGTCATCAATCTGGATTCTCCCAAACAGATTCGGAGAGTGGTGCAATTGTGACGTCTGCAATTGAGAGGGGGTAGTTGGTCGGAGTTTCCCCATCTAGTTCAAGAGAAGAGAATGTTGTTGTTCTGACCACCCAGTCGGATGATCATGTTGTTGAGGCGGAGGGTTGACCCTTAGAGGTCGCCGTCACGATCTTGAATGTAACCTTGTCAGCCACAACGAGTTGCTCTACACCATCGGTGGCAAAGAGGGGGAAGAGCGTGGTGGATGATGAGTAACCGATTCGGACCCCAATACATTCGTATGTTTGAGGACGGTATTACCAATTTTACAGTGCATGTAGGGGGGCTGGCCCATTTTATTGAAGTTCCCTTAGATTTGAACTTAGTGACCAAAGGAAATAGCTTGCTGTCGCAGTTTAGAACGTGTCTTCGAGGAGCGTTTCAGAAATTGAAGTGATGGGCCTGAGAGTACGTAGTACGCTCCTAGTTCATTTTATTTTTGGCAGAGCCTAGGCCTTATCTTTAACTTCTCTTTGTTTTACAGACTTACTTGTTGGAGGTGGTGAGCATCCTCAGATCCAGTGTCCGCTTGAGGATCTTCTTTGGGATGTTGGGAAAATATCACCATTATCGTGATTGGTGCCGAGAGCTGCACGAGCGTTTGAGGAACAACCCCTGAAATCGGGATTAGGTTAGGGAGCTGGCATGGTGGGACAAGCAGCTATTGCAGGTGCTTGGCAGCAAAAGTGTTCTTGAAGAGCATATCCGTCTGATGGATGAGGAGCTTGAGGTGGGAAAGGGGATCGCAGCTAAGTGTGTGCATATGCAGGGTAAGCTGAGGGAGAAGAATTGGAGGTGGAGCAGAACTAGGTGAAGGAAGAGGAGACGGCTGCGGAATGGAGTGGGAAACTGGCGGCGCTGGAAGGCGAGGTTGTTGCCTTAAAACTTCTGGAGAGGGATGCCTCATCGAGGGCAAGGGCATTGGAGGCATCGATCCGCATGCATGAGTCTTCACTTGAGTCAAAGAGGGCTACATCGACCCTTAGAGAAGTGGGGCTCGAGGAGCCGATTGGTGTTCTTGAGTAGGAGGCCCAAGTTATGTCGGATCGGATTGCGCTCTTAGAGGAAGAGAACCAACGGCTGCGGGACCAAGCTGGGCCATCACATACTGCTGATCCCAACCAGGCTACCAAACTTTGGGTCTATGCTGAAGCTCAATGAATCATTTGTAAGAACTTTTGAGAGGCAGGTACTATGACCGAGGTCGTTTTCGAGGTGGCATGTGAAATGCTTGTGAAGCCCGTGCTGGCTGTGGTTATGATATGGCAACGCCCGAGGCTGATGATGGTGTGTGTGGCGGTGAGGGTGGCGCTGAGTAAAAAATAATTTGTTATTAGTTTTTCTTTCGTTTCCCAATTGGCGTTCGAGTATCTCTTGTTGTTTCTGTTTATTTTTCTTTTTCTTGTGTCGACAGGTCGTGGCCGGGTGTAAGCGGGGAGGACCCCCACTCTTAACTTTGTAAATAAATCCATTCTCTTTTCCATTGTTTTTCTTATGCTTACTTTGTATCGTTCCTTTCTCCCCTTTTCTTTTTGAACATTTTTAAAGAAATGATTCGCCTATGAGTTCGACAGAGGTCGGCGTGTCAGTTTCTGACTGATAATGATTTTTTCTCTTCACCTCGATATGAATGGGGTGTAGCTATCATTTTATGGCGGTGATGCTTAGCTCTTCTTAGCTCCAGTCCCAATTCGAGTGCGGTTGAACTACCGATTGTGATGGTGGAAACATAGCCTTATAGCTCGAGCCGGGTCGACATTTGATTTGGAGGCGGAGGGATGTAGCCTGAGTCCTAGCTCGAGCGAAGTTGTACTCATCTAAGTCGTTGGTGAAGGCACAATCTTGTTCTTTGTTCGACTGGGGTTGAACCTATCAAATTTGATGGCGAAGGCGCTTAGCCTGAGTCGTAATTCGACTGAGGTCGAACCTATTAAATTTGATGGTGAAGGTACTTAGCATGAGTCCCAGTTTGACTGAGGTCAAACCTAATAACTTTGATGGCGAAGGCTCTTAGCCTGAATCCCAGTTCAATTGAGGTCAAACCTAATAACTTTGATGACGAATGCACTTGTCCTGAGTCCCAGTTTCACTGAGGTCAAACCTATCAAATTTGATGGCGAAGGAGCTTAGCCTGAGTCTCAGTTCGACTGAGGAAGAACTTAATAATTTTGATGGTGGAGGCACTTAGCCTGAGTCACAATTCGATTAGGGTCGAACATAATAACTTTGATGACGAAGGCACTTAGCTTGAGTCCCAATTCTACTGAGGTCGAACTTAATAACTTTTATGGCGAAAGCACTTAGCCTGAGTCCAATTTTTACTGAGGTCAAACTTAATAACTTTTATGACAAAATAACTTGGCATGAGTCCTAGTTCAACTGAGGTCGGACTTAATAACTTTGATAGAGAAGGCACTTGACCTGAGTCCCACTTCGACTGAGGTTGAATCTATCAAATTTATTGTTGAAGGCACTTAGCCTCAGTCCCAGTTCGACTGAGATCCAACATAATAATTTTGATGGCGAAGGCACTTGGCCTGAGTCCTACTTTGACTGAGGTCAAACTTAATAACTTTTATGGAGAAGGAACTTGTTCTGAGTCCCAGTTCGACTGAGTTCGAACCTATCAAATTTGATGGCAAATTCACTTAGCCTAAGTCCTAGTTTAACTTAGGTCGAACGTATCAAATTTGATGGCGAAGGAACTTAGCCTAAGTCCGAGTTTGACTGAGGTCGAACTTAATAACTTTGATGGTGAAGGCACTTCTCTTGAGTCCTAGTTTGACTAAGGTCGAACTTAATAACTTTGATGGCGAAGGCACTTAGCCTAAGTCCTAGTTCAACTGAGGTTGAACCTATCATATTTGATGGCAAAGGCACTTAGCCTGAGTCCCGGTATGACTGAGGTCGAATCTAATGACGTTGATGACGAAGGTGTTTAGCCTAAGTCCCAGTTCGACAACGGTCAAGCCTAATAACTTTGATGGCAAAGGAACTTAGCCTGAACCCCATTTCGATTGAGGTCGAACTTATTGACTTTAATAGCGAAGGCACTTAACCGGAGTCCCACGACTGAGGTAGAACATAATAAATTTGATGGTGAAGGCACTTTGCCTTAGTCCTAGTTCGACTGAGATTAGACTTAATAACTTTGATGGTGAAGGCACTTGACCTAAGTGCTAGTTCGACTGAGGTCGAACATATCAAATTTGATGGCGAAGGCACTTGCCTGAGTCCTGGTTCGACTGTGGTCGAACCCAATGACTTTGATGGTGAAGGCACTTAGCTTGAGTCCCAGTTTGACTGAGGTCGAAACTAATAACATTGATGGCGGAGGCACTTGGATTGAGTCCCAGTTTGAATGAGGTCGAACCTATCAAATTTGATGGCGAAGGAGCTTATCTTGAGTCCTAGTTCGACTGAAGTCGAACTTAATCCTTTTGATGGCGAAGAAACTTAGCATGAGTCCTAGTTCTACTGGGATCGAACTTATTAACTTTTATGGTGAAGGCAATTAGCCAGAGTCCCAGTTCGACTGAGGTCAAACTTAATATCTTTTATAACGGAGGAACTTGGCTTGAGTACTAGTTCGACTGTGGTCAGACTTAATCACTTTGATAGCGAAGGCTCTTAGCCTGAGTCCCAGTTCGACTGTCGTCCAACTTAAAATCTTTGATGGTGAAGGCACTTGGCCAGAGTCCTAGTTTGATTTAGGTCGAACTTAATAACTTTTATGGCAAAGGCACTTAGATTGAGTCCCAGTTTGACTGAGTTCGAACTTAATAACTTTGATGGCGAAGGTACTTAGCCTGAGTCCTAGTTTGACTAAGGTTGAACTTAATAACTTTGATGGCCAAGTCACTTGGCCTGAGTCCTAGTTCGACAGAAGTCGAACTTAATAACTTTGATAACGAAGGCACTACGCCTGAGTCCCAGTTCGACTAAGGTCGAACTTAATAACTTTGATGGAGATGTCATTTAGCATCAGTCCTAGTTCGATTGAGGTCGAACCTATCAAATTTGATGGCGAAGGCGCTTGGCTTGAGTTTTTTCCTCGATGGGGATCGGGCTCGCATACATTGTTCCCTGGTTTATGAAATCTTTGTGCTGGCTTCTGGCTGGACGCCGTATCAGGGGTGAGGGAGAACATTTGGATCGGATTCCTCTTGTTATGAGGGCTCTTCTTCTTGTTTTCACTATTCGAGATTAATAGAACAAAGGATTTTGGATTTCATTGAGACCTGCAAGTTCTCTTCGTTTGATGTACTTCTTTTGACTCATTTGAGCTGGATTGTTTCCTTTTGGGCACTTTTTTCGCTTTGGTACACAGAGGAACTATGCGATCTTGCTTGGAAATCCCCACAAACGGCGCTAAAATTGTTTGATTCAAAAAATACTAAATACTTTATGAGTGAAAACAATCAAAATAGATAAAAGGGGTAAATCGTAGAAAACCATAATAAATCATTGGACCAAAGGATGGGGCGGATGTTATTAACGTCAATACCACACAAGAGGGAGGTGATTTGTGTTGTACCTAATTTTTGTGTTAGAAGAACCTGGTTCTTTTAAGTGTTCTAACTACAGTAGTTCGCAGAATAATAAGTAATGAAAGTAAAGTGCTCAGAGGTTTTTACGTGGAAAACACCTGGCTCAAAATGTAAAAAAAACCACAACCTACTACTCAGTAGGATTTTCCCAAACTCCACTAAAATTACTGAGCCAAAAGTTGCATTTACAAAATTCTTTGTAAACCAAAGGATTAACTCTAATTCCAGTGTGGCACACAACCTCAATTGCTGCGACACCTTCAAGTTATCTCTAACTTGAATACTCAAAGTACCGAATACAATTGCTTCTAAGAAAGCTGAAAGGTACGATATTAAAACCTACTACAATTGAACTAGACTTAGAACAAACACAACGATGAAACTGGTTCTTCTATCTTAGTTTATGTAGCTTCAGACGTGCGTACTTGTATCTCGCATATCTTCCTTGCAAGTAAGACTTGCTCTTTTTGCTCTCTAATATGTTTAACTTCTGCATATGTGCATTGCCTGTATAAGAGAACAACTTGGTTATTTAATAAAATAGTAGTTAGAGTTTGATCAAGACTCCAATGCTTATCCTTATTCAATTTGAGTCCTTAACAAATACAAACTCTCATCCTTATCCTAGGTTAGGATTGTGTTCTCATGTCATAAGGAGGTTGTCCTCCTTAGAACTCAATGCAACCTTTTCGATTCCCTCCAGAAGATATTTGCTGTGCAATCTTCATTACATATCTTCCTCACGTGCCTTTCATGTGCAATGGTTATGAATAACTCTGTCTCCCAAGATGGACCAGGTTGTTCCCTGAATTCATTTATCAATCTTGAAAACTTTAACTGAACTTGGGCCAACAAATTCCCCCTTTTGATGACGACAAACTTTGTGCTTTTAGAGATCGGAAATCCTGTGAAACTCAACACTTAGAAAATTTTCAATTTGTCAGAAAGGGCCAGATTTAAATTAGGTCATAAACATCACTAGTTCAGATAATGAACTTAAGCACAATCACAATACCTTCCCCCTTTATGCATCATTGAAAAGTTGCACAACTAATGTGAATCCTTGAAAGTTAATTAATACTCATGGCCACTAGGGCAACTGCAAGTGAACACATGCTTTCGTTAATAAAAAATCAGCTCCAAAATAACTATTAAGAACAAAATTAACAAGAATAAGGAAGCTGCATTTATTGACTAAGAGGTGTTTCGACAGGCAGTCCACAAAAAGAAAAACAAAATTTCCAACCATGAGCAAAACAAGAACATAACTCACAAGCAAACTTTCTAAACTTGGTAACTGAAGGGATATTAGACTGGACACTAAGGATATGACACCTAAGGCATAGAAGAGTTGGAGGGTTGGGCTTGTAGCAGATTTAGCATTTGTTGGAGCGTGCCTTCATTTTTCTCCTTTTCCTTGGCAAGTTCGGCTCTTCGCCCATTCCTTTCTCCCTCCAATTCAGCAATTCTGGCATTTAACCTTGCTATTTCAGCATCCTTTGTTCCAACCTCCTGAACCAAGGCTCTGACCTTGATTTTAATAGGAGTCCTAGCAGATGAACCAGGTTCAACATGGCCATTACTGAGAAGATAATCACAAGATTGGAGGGTTTTGATCGCAAAGTGCTCTTTGCTGGAAGCCATTTCCCACTTATTCAAGGGAACATCAAGTCATTCAAGCATAATTGTTACGATAAAATCATAGGGAATGGCATGAGCCTTTGATCCATTGATCACCCTCTCTAGCAGCTTCACAATAAAGGCAAGCCAGTTGATCTACTTGTCTTCATTCATACATTGCATGAGCACCAGATACATATAATTTGTTGTATGCCTTCTCTCCTATCTGGGAAAAAGACATTTGTTGACAAACTCAAAAAGCACTTTGTGCTCTGGCCTCATTTCACTCTTCTAAACTGCCCTGGCCTCAGGCACCTCCTCATCGGTTTGAGTGTTACAAATTTTCTTGGTAATTTGCAGATCAGAGGGCAACCCATCCAGACAAGGACACCTTTGCCCTGTGTAGTCATCACACCCCTCACAAGGGATGTCCAGAATTTGACCCAGTTTGCCATCATTGAACTTCACTTTCACTCCCTTCACTGTGCTGGTCACCAGACCATTTTTCACTGTTCCACTGGCCATGACCTCAACAAGTTCTTTCCTGTTCAATTTCCCATTAATCTAAAGGAGCATTTCCTTCCAGCCTTGTGCTTCTAGTGCTGTCAGAAGTCTCATCATGCCTGGCTCCTCTGGGTCTTTCAACAACCTTCCCTTCAAGATCTTTCTCCCGCCAAAATTGGCATAACTATCCTGTTCTTTTTCAGATTCATCTTCTGCCATTTTAACTTGCTTTTCGTTAGAGGCTGACCAGTTCTCTTGGCAAGAGAGGATTCAAGAAGTACTGGCTTTGAGGACTTCTTCGAAGAAATCCTAGCTCCCTTTGGTTTAGCAATTGGAACCTCCGCAGTAGTATTTGTTTCTTGATGGACCAGTTCCATCTCCTCTTCCTCCTCTTCAGCTAAGGCTTCATAACTTTCACATACCTTCCTTTTCCCCTTTTTTTTCTCTTTCTCTTACTCTCCTTTAAGGCTTTCTTCAACTCAGCTTTACTTTCTCTAATCTTTCTTCTAGTTGTTGTCACCCTAGGAGCAGACTTGGGAGATGACGGTTTGGTTTTCTTAGTTGGTTTGGACATATAGTATGGGTCTTTTGTGAGGAGGCCTTGAGTTTCTTAGGGTCATAGCTTGCCCCAACGTTTTTCAACATTTCAACCAAAGTCTCCGCCACAGATGAACTACGTTCGTCATGTTGTTTGCTTAAATCAACTAAACCTTCAGTAGCCTCTCCTGATCCACTTCCCCCTGACTTAGAGATCTTCTCTTCCCCATTCCCACAAATATATAGCACCTCCTTCCTCCTTTTCTTCCTCAATTTTTGCAGAATCAGTCCCAGACACATATTTTGCAGCATCTATCAGAACATACCTACTCTCTACTTTTGGAACTACATTAATAGGAACAAAGTAAGTATTTACATATTTTGGGGTTTCTTAATGTGTCACAATGTCAGAAGATCCAGGTTCATCTCCTTCACTAGCAAAGACAAAATCATCGGATTAAGAGTTAGAATGGGTCTCTGTTGCTGAGACTTGTTTCCTTTGGCTGGACTGTAGATTTTCATTTAAGGATTTCTTCAGGGAACTAGTAGCTACAGTTTTTCTTGCCAACATTTTCTGGCGACGGGATCTAGGTTTTGGGGTTTCTATGGGAGGTGTGGCAAATGGGGTGGAGTTTGGTGAAACGGGAGGTAGAGTTCCAGGATTATCTTGGGGATTTGTCATGGTTATGAATTTCTGGAAAGATAAGAATTTTCGAGAGTTTTGGAGGTTTTGGAGATAAAAGTAGATGATCAGGGGTTTGTGTGATGGAGTGACGGTTATGAGTTGATTAGAAGGCTTTTAAAGAAGAGTATTGATTATTTTAGAAACGACATCCTTTTTTAGGATTTAGTAGAAGTATAATCAAATAAGAATTCTGATCGCCTTAGTGATTAATTAAAATTGCAAAATATTAGGAAAGGATTCCGTTATATTTAGACTTCTAGTTTCAATGAAACTGGTAGCCCCAACAGATAGAATTTTGGGACGTTTGGTATATCTAGGACTCTTGCTCATGATTGAAAATTATTTTTTTTCTAATTGTGCAAAGAATAGAAACATACCTGAACCTTCTCATGAGCATAATTTGATGAACCAGGTTCTTCAAGTGAAACTTCTCTTGATTATGCCTCAAGTGTCAAAATAGAAAATTTATAAGAGATTAGTGAGTTGCTAAACACATGTCACAAGAGTATACTATTTAGAGTATGAGACTAATTAGGAATTAGTCTAATATTCACAAATTAAGAACTCTTAGCCAAATTTTTTTCATTGTGCATTCTAAACTGGACCTTTTAGGTGATCTTAATCATTCCTAACTCCAACCTGTTCCTTTGAAAATTTTCTCTACTCAGTGCCTTAGTGAAGATTTCAGCTATTTGCTTATCAGTAGCAGAGAATTCTATAGAGATTAGCCCTTTCACATAGTTGTCTCTTAAGAAGTGGTGTCTGACATCTATGTGCTTAGTCCTTTTGTGATGAACATGGTTCTTTGTCATACCGATTGCACTATTGTTAACACAAAATATTGTTATGCACCCTACGTCACTTCCAAAGTCTACCAGTTGTTGCTTAATCCACAGTAATTGAGCACAACATGAAGCACCAGCAACTTATTCAGCTTCAACAATAGAGAAAGCTATTGAAATTTTCTTTTTAGTAGCCCATGATACAATACAAGACAGTAAGAAGTGTGCTATACCTGAAGTGCTCTTCCTTTCCACTATAAAACCTTCATAATCAGCATCAGTATATCCAATTAAGTCAAAAATACTACCTTTGAGATACCACAGACACATATTAGTTGTGCCATTCAAGTATCTCAATATTCTTTTGACAGCTGTCAAGTGTGACTCTTTTGGATTTGCATGGAAATGAGCACAAATTCCTACACTAAAAGCAATTTCAGGTCTGCTGGCAGTAAGATATAAAACTGAACCAATCATACCCCTATACAGCTTTTGATCAACTGATGAACCTGGTTCATCAATATCTAGCTTCGTGGAAGTTGCTATAGGTGTATCTATTTCCTTGTATTCTTCCACTTTAAACATCTTGATTAGTTCCTTTGTATACTTCTACTGATGGATCATGGTTCCATCTGGACTTTGTTTAATCTGTAGCCCCAAGAAGAAATTAAGTTCTCCCATCATGCTCATTTCAAACTCACTTCCTATTAGTTTACCAAAGTCCTTACTTAACGTATCTGTAGTGGCCCCAAATATTATGTCTTCAAGAAGATCTTTACCTTTTTCCTTTAGGAACAAAGTATTGTTAATTTTACCTCTTTTGTACCTATACTAAAGAAGGAATTTGGATAATCTTTCATACGAAGCTCTTGGGGCCTGTTTGAGACCATAGAGAGCTTTATCTAGCTTGAATACATGATCAGGACATTCTTTTCTTTCGAATCCTGGAGGTTGCTTCACAAACACTTGTTCTTTGAGATAGCCATTTAGGAAGGAACTTTTGACATCCATTTGATGAAGAGTGAATTCCATATGTGCTGCAAAGGCTATGAGGGGTCTAATTGCTTCAAGTCCAACAACTAAAGCAAACTTGTCATCATAATCAGTGCCTTCCTCTTGACTAGCCTTGAACCACCAACCTTGCCTTATTTCATGTAACTGTTCTATCTTCATCTAGCTTGTTCCTGAACACCCATTTTGTCCCAATGACTGACCTGTCCTTAGGTCTTTGAACCAAGTGCTAGACTTGGCTTCTTTCAAACTGATTGAGCGCATCTTGCATAGCATTTATCCAATCTGCATCTTATAGAGCTTCAATCACATTTTTAGGTTCAATGAGGGACAAGAAGGCATCAAATGCACATAGTTCTTCAGTTGTGATCTAGTCTTGACTCCAGATGTTGGATCATTGATGATGTTCTCAATATGGTGAGAACTCTGGTACTTGTAAGATTTCCCTACCAGCTGGTTCCTGCTAGTTTCCCCTTCATTGTTATGCTGCAAAGGAACAGGTTCAGGTACAAGATCCTTCAGAGAATTTTGTACAGTTTCTCTCAGATTGGTCCCCCCCTATCAGGTTTCCCTAGGTGAAAGAACCTATTCCATCACCTACTCCTTCCATTGATGCAACCTTGACTTGTGCTGTGACTTGAGTCAATTGTCTCACCAGTCCAATGGATTCATCTTCATGTTACTGTCTATCAGAAAGAGTGTTAGATTCATCAAACACAACATGTACCTTTTTTCAACACATAGTGTTCTTTTATTAAATACTTTATATGCTTTGCTATATGAAGAGTATCCCAAGAATACTCCCTGATCACTTCTGGGATCAAAGTTACCTAGGAAATCTTTGCCATTATTTTGCACACAACACTTGCAACCAAAAGCCCTAAGATAGGATATGTTTGGTTTTTTCCCTCTAAGTAACTCATAGGGAGTTTTCTCTACAAGGGGTCAGGTCATTGATCTATTAATTATATAACAAGCAGTGTATATAGCCTCTGCCCAGAAGCTATGAGGTAGTTTATTGGAAAGTAACATGGTCCTTGCCATATCCTCAAGGGTCCTATTCTTTCTCTCAACTACCCCATTTTGCTGAGGAGTCCTAGGGGTAGAGAAATTATGATCTTTTCCATTTTCATCACAAAATTCAGCAAACTTTGCATTTTCAAATTAAGTTCCATGATCAGACCTAGTGGATGCAAGTTGATTTCCTAATTGTTTCTGGGTTTTTCTAACAAAAGCAGTGTACATATAAAATGCTTCATCTTTAGAAGTTAGAAACAACACCAAGGTAAATCTAGAATAGTTATCAACCAGCACCATTACATATCTTTTGCCACATCTGCTCATGGCTCTCATTGGACCACGGAGATCCATATGAACCAGTTCCAACGTCTTAGGCGTACTTACCATTTTCTTAGGCTTGAAGGATGACCTTACCTGCTTCCCTCTTGCACATGCTACACAAACTTTGTCTTCCTTGAACTTGATATTAGGTAACCCTATCACCAAGTCCTTGGAAACTAATTTGTTCAATTCATTTAGATTGGCATGACCAAGTCTTTTGTGCCAAAGGAGGGGATAATTAATTAGCACGCTCAAGCAAGTGAGTTCATTTTTAGAAAGAGTTGACAAATCTATATTGTATATATTTTTAACTCTTCTTCCCTGCAAAACAATCTTATCAATAGTATGGCTAATTACAAAATATTTTGTGGAAGTGAAAGCCACAAGGTTACCTCTGTCACACATCTGTAACACACTTATCAGGCTATATTTCAAGCCATCTATCAAATAGACATTCTCAATGGAATGAGAGTCTGTCTTTCCAACCTTTCCAACTCCTATGATCTCACCTTTCTTTCCATTTTCAAAGGAGATATTATCTCCTTTTAGGTTTTCAATGGAAAGAAACTGGTCCTTGTTACCAGTCATATGTTTTGAGCAACCACTATCCATGTACCATATTTGGCTACTCCCCTTCACTTGGACCTACAAAGGGAAATCATGGGTTAGTCTTAGGAACCCAAACTAGTTTAGGTCCCTTTCTATAGGCAAAAGGATGAATTAGAATTTTCTTTGCCCAACTAGGCAGTTTGTGCTTTTCTTGAACAAAGGCTTTATTCGTTTGACTGGCCTATTCTTTTGCATTACATTCATCTTTGTAATGTCCAGTCTTACCGCAGTGTGTGCAGATCTTATTCTCAGGAAGTGTGAGGTACGTGTTTTTGGGATCCGTTTTGGAGCTTGTATCCCAAATCCAAGTCCTCTCTTATTGCTACTATGATGTTCTTGCAACCAGGAGAGTGCATCAGAAGCCTTGTTCCATTTGCATGTTCTGTCTAGTTCATGCTTTACCTTTCCTAAATCTTCTTTTAGGACTTTAATCAATTTATCTTTCTTGTACAGTTCATCTTTCATTTTTCCTAGATTTTCTTCTAGAGTTAGAAATGATTGATCAGCCTTTTATTTTCCTGTCCCTAATTTCAATTTATTATTTTCTGATCTAAGTTCTAGGATCTTATTTTCAAGTTGACGAACCTGGTTCTTCAACTCACTATTTGTGTTGTCACTTTCATTAGCCCTAGACTCTAACCTTTTACATTTTTCTTCTAAGATAACACATTCCCTCGAAAGAACATCCTTCTCACTGTTTATTATTTCGGTCTCATCTATGAAGTCCATCAGTAAGTCAACCAATTTTTTTTAGATAAGAACTTAATCTTTTCTTTAAGGTGTAGAATACTTACCTCATGTTCATCTTCTGATTCTCCGATGGCCATAAGAGCTTGCTCATCTTCAGCTTCATTTTCTGAGTCCTCATCTGATGTTTCTCCCCATGCTGCAACCATAACTTTAGTTGATCCTTTGTTCCTTATTGGTTGAACCTCTTCCTTCTTCCTATTTCTTTTGTCTGCTCTTTCTTTCTTCCATTCAACCTCCTATTAAGGGCAGTTTCTGATGTGGTGCTCAATCTTCCCACACTTGTAACACCCCTCATTTGTTTGTTTCTCATGAGACCTAGGTTTGTTGAATGTTGTTCCTTTTGAAGGACCATTTCCTCTCATAAGATATTTCTTGAAATCTCTGATTATCATAGCCATTTCACCATCTTCAAGATTTGATCCTTCTGAGATTCTGAGAGCCAGACTTATTTCTTTCTTTGGAGCATCATCCTTTATAGTTTGCCTTCTCAATTCATAGGCAATCAAATTTCCAATCAGTTCATCCAATTTCAAAGTAGCAATGTTTTTGGAATCCTGGATAGCAGTGATTTTGATTTCCCAGTGCCAATCTGTAGTTAGAATCTTCTCCACGTTGTCTTATTCCAGGATAACCCTTCTAAGAGACTCAAGTTCATTTGCCAGTGTAGTTAACCTGGTATACATCTATGGGATAGTGTCTCCATCATTCATAGTAAACATTCTCATATTGAGAATACAGTAGTGTTCCTCTTGATCAATTCACCTGAGATGTTCCTTCATGAGCCAATTGTAAAGTATCCCAAATCTCCTTGGCAGTAGTACAACCTTGAATCCTTCTGTACTAATCAGGACCAAGTCCACACACTAGCCATTTCTTAGCTTTAGCATTTTCTCCCATTTCCTTAGATCCTCAGCAGTACGATCTGCTCTTGTCTTTGGAACATCCAGTTCTTCAGCATTCTTATTAGTTGTAGCTAAAGGACAATCAGTGATGATATCCCAAAGCTCATAGTCTTTGCCCATGATATGGTCCCTAATTCTGTTTTGCCACCACGAGTAGTAAAGGCTATTGAAAAGAGGAGGACTGGCTGTGGATTGCCCTTCCTAGTTCCTAGGTGGTGCACTCATGTTGATCTTTTCCTAAGGTGTTAACCTCTTCAAGGATAACCTGCTCTGATACCAATTGATGTTATTAACATCAATACTGCACAGGGGGGGGGGGGGTGATTTGTGTGGTACCTAGTTTTCGCGTTAGAAGAACCTGATTCTTCTAAGTGTTCTAACTACAGCAGTTTGTGGAATAACAAGTACTGAAAGTAAAGGGCTAAGAGATTTTTACGTGAAAAACACCTGGCTCGAAAGGTGAAACAACCACAACCTACTACTCAATGGGATTTTCCCAAACTCCACTAAATCACTGAGCCAAAAACTGCATTTACAAAACTCTTTGTAAACCTAAGGATTAACTCTAATCCCAGTGTGACACACAAACTCAACTGTTACGACACCTTCAAGTTAACTCTAACTTGAATACTCAAAGTACCTAATACAATTGCTTCTAAGAAAGCTGAAAGGTACAATATTGAAATCTACTACAATTGAGCTAGACTTAGAACAACCACAATGATAAAACTGGTTCTTTTATCTTAGTTCATGTAGCTTCAGACGTGCACACTTGTATCTCACATATATTGCTTGCAAATCAGACTTGCTCTTTTTTTCTCCATTATGCTTAACTTCTGCGTATGTGCATTGCCTGTAAAAGAGAACAACTTGGTTATTTAATAGAATAACATTTAGAGTTTGATCGAGACTCCAATGCTTGTCCTTAGTCAATTTGAGTCCATAACCAATAAAAACTCCCATCTTTATCCTAGCTAAGGATTGTGTTCTCTTGTCATAAGGAGGCTGTCATCCTTAGAACTCAACGAAACCTTTTTCCGTTCAGAAGATATTTGCTGCGCAATCTTCAATACATATCTTCCTCACGTGCCTTTCATGTGTTGGTTATGACTAACTGTGTCTCCCAAGATGGACCAGGACCTTCCCTGAGTTCATTTGTCAATCTTCAAAACATCAACTGAACTTGAGCCAACAGGGGATAAAATATGAGTATCAAAGATTAACAGACCACCGATTTAGTGCTTTATAGATCATAATTACTTGGTCTGACTCTTCTTAAAGAGGTTCAGATTCTTACAGTAGTATTGCTCACAGAGCGTTACATGAAATATGTTTGGTTTTTTCTCTTGTCCCCAGTGTTCCCAAATAAGAGCCCCCTTTAAGGTCCAATTTCTTAGTAATTACAGCTGGGAGCTGCATGAGCTGACAACTAATCGTCGTGGCCAACTTGAGGAGACGCCTCCATGGCGTGGGAGGGCCGTAGCCCCATTGCTTGTTGCGGAGTCGGTTACAATTACTTGGAGTCGAATGTATTAATCAGTGGTCATGGTTGATTGGGACATAGCCGGTTTCGTGACCATCATATGGTCAGTTTTTTTACCAATACAGTACTAATGTTGGTTATTCTAGATAGAAAGAATCCTTTTGTGCTACTGTTGAAGGATTTGCCAAGTGATGGATGCTTATAATAGGCTATGGTTTGTTATTTTCGTAAAATTGTACTGTTCAACTTCATGATTTTATATTTTTGTAGCCTTTAGTGTTTAAGCTGACATGTTTATATCATTGGTTTATTCTAGTGGTGCAGTACTCGAATTGCATCATGGAGAGCTGAACTAAGTGTGCCTGAACTGATTGTTGGAATTATTTAGTTGTGGAGGTAAAATATCTTGCTTCTTTAAATTGTTGTTGCTCGACCAAGATCTTGCTTCATCCCTAGTTCTTACATAGCAAAATTAATGGGTCGAAGCCGATTTTGTTCTGTTGAAATTGGCAAAAAAGATAGACCATTCTTACATAGCTTCTTGCAATAATATTTTTTAATGTTTGAACTTATTGACATTTTTTCGTAGTTAAAAGATTATCTAAATGCAAGAAGAACCGGGTGTTGTATTTTTTTCTTTTCCACTTATACTTGTACTAAAAACTAGTTATTACCATGTGATAATCATCCAAGATCAATATTTCTGGTGTAGGGAAGGAGTTGGCTACTATCTATGATGTGGTATCGTCTTAAGACCTCTTAGTAATTTCTTGTGTCTGGCATTATATATTGCAAAATAACGTAAAGCTCGTACTAATAGACTTCAAAGGACATATAAATTGAATCTATAGATGAGTCATCTGCTATTCTAGAAACTACAAAATAACATGTTTTGCAGACTTCTCCAGGCATGCACATTAAACATATACAGCATGCCTCGATGTTATTCAAGAGAGCATTTCTGGAGGATATACTAGAGTTTTGACGGTAAATTTTTTATAAGGCACACCATAAAGTTCTATCTTAATTAGCATGCAAAAGCGTTTAGTCAAATCTACAGGTAACCATTTTTATGGTCCTTTACTTGCAGATCACAAGAAATCAATTGCACCATTATACATAATATTTTATTATGTTTTAGAACTTTTGTGTAAACATTTCAACTAATTAGTGCAAACTCAGTTGTTATACCTTGAAAATCTATGTTCTGGTCAAACAAAAGGAAGTAGAATGAGCGGAAGGGGTATGTTGTCGTCTTATCGATATAAATTCTTTTCCAGCTGTCATTTACATGATTACGTAGTAGTTTCACTTGGATTTGCTACATGAGGTCCTAGCATTTTAATCTCTACTATTTTCTTTGTGGTAGTTTTGATTGTCTTTCGGATATTTATTTATAAGATTTTCATGTCTAGTTTATTTTGTCAGTAATAGAGTTAATGTCTTGTGGCTATTTGTACGAGGACAAGGTTTTCAGAGAATTAGTAATCTAAAAATTGACTAGAGATTTATTCCATATAACGTACAACATCAAAGGTACAATTGATAACCCAAACATATATATATATCATGAGATTCACAATTACATGTCAGAAAGGAATAATTTCCATGAGCATCAAAATACGAAACAAATACGAAAGATTTTAAAGTAAAATGACAAGGACATAGTTCTTAATATATATTTTAACTATGTGATTAGGTATTGAGATGTCATGTAAACGTGTTAGCCTATGCCAACATTGTTTTCATTAAAAAATGAAGCTAAAATTCTTTTTGGTACTACGAGATATGTTATGGAATTTTAGTACACTATATTGTACAATTGATAAGGTTGAGTTGGTAGAAACAGAGAGTAAGTTGAAACTTGTAAATGTTAATGATAGAATAATTGATTGATTCTTTTATCCATTACATATTGTATGATACATAGTTCCCGACATTAAAAAAGAACCCCAATTGCTAACGAATTTTACCGACGTCCCGAATTTGTTGGTGTATTAGCAACAAATTACTAACCAAATGGTAACTAATTTATTTTTCAGAATTTAGTAACAGATTCCTAACGAATTGCCAACAAAAATATTACTAACTAAATAATTAAGTTGGTAAATATGGCAGGAAAAATAGGCGGCTAATATAACAACTGCGTACTAATGGATTACCAACTCAAATGTTACCAACAAATAATTTTCGTTGGTAATATTACCAACGGAGTACATATCCGTTGTTAAATATGGTGTAAAAAATGATATATTATTTATTAACAGATTAGTAACGAATTACCAACCAATTATTTACCAACAGAAAGATTTTGTTGCTAATTTTACCAACTAATTTAAAATGTATTTGTAAATTACCAACCGAATGGTATCTATTAGTAAACTTGCCAACTAATACTTAATCGGTTGGAAAACTTTATTAATAGATCAAGATTTTGGTTTGTGATTTATTAATAGATTGAAACTAATTATTAATATTACTTATGATACTTACATTATTAATTATAGAATAAACAAAAGTATGATCGATCTGAATTATTCGAGTACATCAAATCATACATTTTAACAAAATCATAAATTAAAAATCATTTTATCTCAATAATTAAGAACCAAAAAATTATATATCTTTTAGACTTTTATTCGATTTTCCTGAATACATTTATTATTTCGAAATTATCAATAATATATTTGAGTATTATTTTTACTTATTTCTTAAATTCAATTTAAAGTATATGGTTTATTTAGTGTTATATTCAATTCTCTGTCTCTATTTTTCTTTCTGTATGTATTCATATATTCTGGGTTACTTCTGAGCCTTATTGAATAGTTCTTACGTTGTTAAACTAGCTTGTGCTCGTTCGACTTCGTGTTGAGGGTTTTGGCTTATTCCTGATATTGGACTTAAATTCGGAGCGAGTGAGTCTCTTTCCTAACCTTGTAAGAGGGAAATATCCCCATAGGATTTATAAATGAATAATTGTTGCTAAATGCGGGGGATACGTGCGCACTACGTGACGAGAGTTGGTGCTTAGCTACTACTATATTAATTATCCGAGTAGTTTGGGACCCACGACATCATGCCTCATTTATGAAATCTCTATGTCAATGATATCGCCTAGGATATACTAGGGACTTGAAAGAGGATAAAAGTAAAATTGTATACTTGCTGAACTCTTGTATGGCATAATTGGATATTTATGTGCCTTCGTGTGTATATATACATGATATTTGCTTGATATTTGTGGATCAAGCCAATCGCTTCAATATGAATAGATGCATCTATAGGCGGTCGTCGACCCTCGGCAAGTGCACAATTTATTTCTATTGGTTCGGGCAGTCGCCTCGGCGTAACGTGCGGATGATTATTGTGTGAAAGCTCATACTCACATTGTTCATTATTATACACAAAAATTGAAATAGGAGATCATTGTAAGAATGTATGTTGCCATAAACTGCTGATACTAGTAGCTTTCTATGCTTATAAAATATTTCATATATTATTTGACCTTAGTAAGTATCAAGTCGACCTCTCGTCTCTACTTCTTCAAGATTAGACGGGATACTTACTGGGTACATGTTACTTATGTACTCATGCTACACTTCTGTACTTAAATGTAGAGGATCTGAGGCAGGTGGATCTGGTTATCACTCGGGTGCGCATCAGTGGGATATCTGGGACTTCTATGGTGAGTTGCTTCCCCTTCATGACGATCTGCAGACGAAGAATAGTCTTCTTTAATTTATAATTTGTTTTCTGTCGATCTTGATTCAGACACACTAGGATAGTATAATATTCTTTTGTGTATATTCTACTAGTTCCCATAGCTTGTGACACAAGGTTCTGGCATACACATTAGTAGACTAGATTTGGGCTGTATCATTATATGCTTCCTACATTTCTTACTGTATTTGGTTTCTAAAACACCATTGGGATCCTTTATCTTTTCATAAAAATTATAATTTTTGATAAACTTGGAAATATTTTCCGCACTTGGCTTATCCGGAAAGGTTGATGGGCGCCATCATGACCTATTATGAAAATGGATTCTGACATCAATAAGAGTTTAAGTAGTAGTAAAAGATTCAAGTCGTCTATATAAGAGTTCTTCATAGTCTAAAACCTTCGATTTTTTTGTGATAAATATGAGTTATTATTCTATTTTCACTATTTTTATGACCTATGACACTGGCGAGAATGGTACTAAAAAATAAAATATAATAATAATTAAGTATGAGATTTGAGAAAAAATTAATCATTTTTCACGTTGCGTTTTAATTAATTAATATCTAATGGTTATCTATATTTAATTTTATCAAGAAGTTATTTCAATTTTAAGATTATATATATATAACCTAAACAACTCTAATAGTTAATATTTGGAGATTGTATGGATTTTAAATTTTGAACAATTAAGATTTTTTAAATAAGTCTAAGCAAACAAATTAAAAGACAGAAAATAAGAGAGTAAGGAAAAAAAATATTTTGTCACTATATATATATATATATATATATATATATATATATATATATATATATATATATATATATATATATATATAAAATTAATGAAACACAAAATTAAAGTAATAATTCTCAAAGAAAATTACATCAAGTGTACCGCCTAATTAATTACCCCCTTTTTAAAATTACACAAATTTCAGGTGCGCATAGAGGGTACCGCCTACCATCCCCACTCTCCTAATATTACAGAGAACTGGTGCCATTTTAGCTTCTTCTCTGTACCCACGATCACAATATGGCTAATCCTTTCCATTATCTTTCCCAACTGATAGATAATCTCACAGCAGTCTCTCACAAGTTATCGTTTGGACTTCATCCCTATTTTTACCAACAATATATTGGCCTCAAATCTCTATATTTGCCGTCTCCTTTTGTAATGAGGTATTAAATTATGGGAAATTACCTCTATAGGCAAATGCCATATCTAATCCCTAAAATCAAGCATCCTTCCATGATTACCTAATATCGCGCAATTAGGCTATGCAACACCATATAGACATATTTGTCACTAAATTATAACTTTAGTGACAAACAAGCTTGATCATTTGGACGGTGCAATTTTTACCAAAGAAAAACTCATTTTTTTCCACATTGGTTAAATGGGATGGACCCAACATATCAGACGTCTCTCAACCCCAAAGCAACTAAAGCTAATATATAATAAACAAATAAAAATTTAGAGCTTCTTCTTCTCTCCTCTCGGCGCACGTTAGTTAATGTACGCCGAGCTTGGCTTCCATGGCGAGAGGAAGGGGACGAGGCAGGGGTCGCCCTAGAAAACTACCGGTCACAACCATAGATCGAATTATTTCAACTATAAACCACCCAGTAAGTGCAAATAACCCTCTTGACACTGTTCCATTGGCCGACACTGTTCCATTGGTTGACACTGTTCCATTGGCTCAATCAGTTGAGGTGATAGATGCAGATGAGGTTTCCTTGCTTCCTCATCCCCCGATGGTGCAAAGAAATGGTGAAATCGACCACATGCAGAAGCTACCTCAAGCATCTGTTACAGAACAAAACAAACCAGAGGAGGGGACCAAAACTGAAGTAGCTAAAACATGGGCAAATCTCTTTCAGAAGAATCGATTTGCTTCTAATGGCACGGCTTTGGAGTATATCCCACCGACTATGATTGATGGCAAACCGGTAGGCCATTTGATTAAAGAAGAAGTGGAGGTGGAAGAACCGAAATGGAAGTGTGCCCTAGTAGTATTTGTTTTAGGGAATGGGCCAGGTTACAATGCAATGAAAATGTTCATTAACCTACATTGGTCCTATGTACCTGAACCAGACCTCTATTATCATGAGGAGGGCTACTATGTGGTGAAATTCTGATCACTTGATGATGCTAAAGAAGTGCTCTGTGCTGGTCCATACTCCATTGCAAATAGACCTATGATCATTAAGCAATGGAATGCTGACTTTGATTTCAATGTTGCTTTTCCTACTGAAATTCCACTGTGGGTCAAGTTTCTTAAACTCCCTATGTCATGCTGGGGAATCATATTCTTGAGTAGGATAGCCAGTGTACTTGGTAAGCCCATTTTTGCTGATGAATGTACGACTAAACAGACTAGAATTTCATATGCTCGCATGCTTATAGAGGTGAATGTTTCTAAAGAGTTGCCAAGTGAGATTGAGTTAATAGATCCAAATGGGAAGAAATTTTTGCAGGAAGCGGCTTATGATTGGAAACCATATTATTGTGAGAAATGCCTTATGGTTGGACACAATTGTTTGGTTAATCCCAAAACTTCCCAATCTACCCAAATGCAGAAACCTAAAGTGATTCAAGAATGGAGAGCTAAAGCTCCAAACCAGCCTGTTATGCAGCAGCAGGAGGCTCCTAAACAACAGCTTGGACCAAAGCAGAATGATGTACCTCCCAAAGAGCATTATGTTGCTCCTTTAGGAAGTATAGAGTCGAACAAACAGGAAGATAGAGGTAAACAGGTTCAATCTCCATAGTTCAACCTTACAAACTTTCCCCCTTTATCTCCTGTTGTGGTGAGTAACACATTTCAAGTAATGTCAGTTAGTAGGCCAGGAAATCCCCCAGATGAAGGAGGTCCTAGTTATACCCAATGAAGTGTTTATTTTGGAACATTATAGGTGTAAATAAAAGGTATAAGCAGAAGGAAGCTAAGGAATATATTAGGTCTAATAAATTTAACCTTGTTGGTCTATTAGAGACAAAGGTTAAGGAGGGAAATGAAGATAGAATTGCTAAGCTGTTGGTACCTGGCTGGGGTATGCTAACTAACTATAGGGGCTCTCTGAATGGTAGAATTTGGGTCCTATGGGATACTAAGAAGTTGATGATCACTGGTATTCAGGAGGAGGCTCAATTCCTTCATTGTAGTGTCAGGACCTCTGTAGGTAATCTGGTTTGCTACCTCACTTTGGTGTATGGGTTCAATGGAATGGATCAAAGAAGAACATTGTGGCAACAGTTACAGAACTTTTCTGCTACTATTACAGATGCTTGGCTAGTAGCAGGTGATTTCAATGCTGTCATGTCTATCAATGATAGGCAGTCCTGTAGTCAAGTGAAACAAGCCGAAACTCTGGACTTCACTCAATGTATACACCAGTCTGGGCTCTCAGAACTTCCCTAGAAAAGGGGAATTTTTCACATGGTCCAACAAGCAAACTGGCAAGGATAGAGTTTGTAGCAGATTGGACAGAATCTTTGGTAATTATGAATGGATGATTAAATGGAGCCATGTACAAACAATATATGGTTATCCATTAATCTCTGATCATACCCCAATGGTGCTTACTCTGAATGAAGATACTATGCTCAGGAAGGCTCCTTTCAGATTCTATAATGCATGGGTTAATCATGAGGACTTTCAGCAACTTATCAAAGAGAACTAGAAAAACACTACTCAGTGTACTATCAAGGGTGTGTGGAATAATCTCAAGTTACTGAAACCAATTTTAAAATCTCTAAATGCTAGAGATTTTAAGAACATTTCAAAGAAAATTGAGTCTAGCAGGAAGGAATTGAAGGACATTCAAAGCCAGATGATTCTGTCTTATACTGATGATTTGCAGCTTAAAGAGAAAGAACTTGTATCGAAGTTAGAAAAATGGTCAATTATTGAAGAGGATATCCTACAACAGAAGTCCAGGGCCAGATGGATCCAATTGGGAGACTCAAATAACAAATATTTTTCTGCTGTCTTGAAGGAAAGGAATCAATAGAAAAGCATAACAGAACTGGTTACATTAGGGGGATCCAGGATTACCAATCCAGATGACCTTAGAAAGGAGATCAAGGATTTTTTTAAGTCACTAATGGGTACATCAGCTGCCTCACTACCAGCAATTAACAGATTGTATATGAGTAATGGTCCAAAGCTTACACATCATCAGAAGAAAGATTTAGCTGCTGATATCACTGCTTCTGATATTCTGGACAGTTTAAAATCCATTGGTGATGACAAAGCCCCGGGGATTGATGGATATAATGCTATTTTCTTTAAGCAGACCTGGAGTACCACTGGCAATCATATAATCAAGGCAGTCAAGAATTTTTTCCAGTCCAGCAAACTGTATAGACTAGCCAATTGTGCTTCCCTTACCTTGGTACCCAAAGTTGCTAATCCACAAATAGTTAAGAATTTCGGCCAATTGCTTGCTGCTCAGTCTTATACAAAATAATTTCTAAGATATTGGCCAATAGATTACAAAAAATCATGTCCAGTATCATTTGTGATGCTCAAGCAGGATTAATCCCAGGCAGGAAGATTGCAGACAATGTTATACTGGCCCATGAACTAATCAAAAATTACTCAAGATCTCATGTGTCTCCTAGATGCATGATTAAAAGTGATTTGCATAAGGCATATGATTCTGTTGAATGGATTTTCTTATAGCAGGTAATGGAGGCTTTAGATTTCCCAGTCAGGTTTGTAAAATGGATTACGGAATGTGTCAAAATAGTCAGTTATACAGTGATGGTGAATGGGGAAACTACTGAACCCTTCCAGGCAGCTAAAGGACTGAGACAGGGTGATCCAATTTCCCTCTTCTTGTTTGCAATTGTGATGGAGTATTTAAGTAGAGCTCTTGCTGAATTGAAGAAGGATAAAGCTTTTCTATTTCACCCTGGTTGTAAAAAACTAGGCATTACTCACCTTAGCTTTGCAGATGACCTATTGCTGTTTGTCAAGGGGGAGCAACAATCTGTTGCTGCTATGTTTAAGTACTTTGCTCACTTCACTGAAGCCTCTGGGTTGAATGCTAATCTGAGTAAGAGTTCAGTTTACTTTGGTGGGGTTGCTACTGATATCCAGCATCAAATTGTTGATCATCTTGGTTATGTACTTGGGGAGTTGCCTTTCAAATACTTGGGTGTTCCTGTATCTACCAAGAAGATGACCTTAGTTCAGTGGCAGCCACTGGTTGATAGGATCACTGCTAGGATCACATCCTGGACTGCCAGGAAATTATCATATACTGGTAGAATTCAATTGGTTCAATCAGTGATCTTTGGCATACAAGCTTACTAGGCCCAACTTTTCCTTATTCCTTCAAAAATCTTAAAGATGTTAGAAGCAGTATGTAGATCCTTTATATGGACAGGTTCAGCCAGTATATCTAAAAAAGCATATATTGCCTGGGATAAATTATGCTTGCCAAAGTCAGCTGAAGGTTTAAGCCTAATGAATCTTCTAGTGTGGAACAAAGCTGCTATTGCTAAGCTTGGCTGGGATTTGGCTCATAGGAAGGATGCCCTATGGGTAAGATGGATTCACACAGTCTATATAAAGCAACAACGGTTAGAGTCCATAATTATTCCCAAGCAAGCCAGCTGGATGGTCCGAAAGATAATTTAAGCTACTGTTCTATTGCAACAATATTAGATGATGCATAAACCAGTGTGTACTATAAGGATGCTGTATCTACATCAGATTGGACAATTGCCTAGAGTCATATGGAAGAACTTAACCATCCAAAATTATGCCAGACCAAAGGCAGTTTTCAACCTTTGGTTGGTGCTTCAAGATAGATTACCTACTAAAGATAGGTTGATCCAGTGGAACTCGAATGTGGATAGCACCTGTGTACTATGTCAACAAGGTGTGGAGAACAGAGAACATCTTTTCTATTCTTGTTCTTTTACTAGCCAACTGAGGCATCAAGCAATGTTGTGAATTGAAGAATCTCAGCCTAATATCCAGAATTGGGAGAAGTTTATTCACTGGATTATTACCAAAGCTAAAGAGAAAACCAGTCGAGCTCATATATTCAAAATGACTATAGCAGAATTGTTCTATGTTATATGGTTAGAAAGAAACTCGAGGCTATTTAAGAATGTCTTTTGTTCTAGTGATCAATTACTTAGGACCATTGCATATGTCTGTAATGTTAGGGGTACCCCTAAAGTTAGCCTACAGCTTCAGCATTTTCTACTGTGAAATATTAGGATAGGTATAGTGACAGTCGACAGTGTTTTAAGTTTCTTTTTGATAGTCAGCTGGGCAGTTAGCTGTACTATGGATTTGTAACGAAACCTCTTTGGTGATTAATACAAATTTTAATTACCACAAAAAAAACTAAAGCTAATGTTTTAGGCCCCAAATATTATTCAGATAAATATATAATAAGATCATTTTATATAATTACTCCTGTAATTATTTATAATGGTAAGTAAATTCTTTGATCAACTATTTGCTATGTCAATTATAGTTCCAAACATTTGTTATTTTTCAGCGCGAATTTGGTTGAGCTATAACAAATAAATGATATGTACTTAATTAAATAATTTTCCACTTCATTCCTCCTATTCTCTTCAACTTGGATTAATTTTCACTTTACAGTGGATTCAGCAAATACCTTGAGATAATTGGCGCAATATTGATTTTTGGACTAGTTTTGTAATAACTATACTACGAAAAACTGTACAAGTAGAAATTAATACTCTAATTAACAAATATACTCAATGAAATAAAAGATTTACTAATTCATATTAATTTTACATGCCTATATGAAAAAATATATTGCTCATAAAAAAACATAAAGACATTTCCTCCAATGGAAAGTGTTTTTTGAAAACAAAATTAATGAACTTTACCTAAGATCAACAATATCTTAAGAATAATTAAATAAATTGGTTATCTTATAAATTAGAGAAAAAATATTAAAAGAAGTTGATTGTAAAATATAGTTAACATCTTTGCCGCCGAAGGCCTCCAATAACGCTTCAGCTTCAAGCCCCGTACTCTATCGAGCCGCGCTACCGCAGACCCCAGGGGTTGAGAATATCGTCATTTTATTTTATCATCAAAGAACAAACTATAGTATATTCTTTTATAATTAATAAAAAATAATGGAAAAAATAGCAAATCTTGAAATCAAGATATTTCAACCGAGCAACACAAGTAAAAGAAGACCCCAAAGAAAGTATAATACATGGTAAAATTATTATATAAAAGGTAGAGTAAATGATAAAATAAAATTATTTAATAATAATGAAGGGTGAAATTGAGAGAAAAATACAAGGTAACGACGCGACCACACCAAATCGGTCGTTATATAAAGTGACGCATTTCGTCGTTATGTAACGACATATTTAACGATACGATAAGATACAATATTAGTAACAATAAAAAAATATTGTATTTAATGTAACAATACGATACAACACAATAGGTACAACTATCCAAACAAGCTGTAAGTTATTTGTGGACTTAGTTTATATTTTGTAATTTAAACATGAATGCAATTATTTTTTTATTTTTTATACACATACATAGTTTGGTGCAATTAAAATTTATTATTTTATATGATTATTTAATAACCAAAGATAACTTATATATGCCATGTGCGTGGTTAATATAGTAGAAGAGTCTAATAAAATAAAATTACTAAAATACTTTAAAAAAATGGAGAATGCGGAAGAATTAAATAAAAAGAAGAAGAAATTAAACAAAAAGAAGAAGAAATTAAACAAAAAATAAGAATAAATTAAACAAAAAAGATAAGCGCCAAAACGTTTCCTCTGTCAAAAAATCCCGCGCCTTTTTTCAGTCAGTTCTCCTATGTCGTACGCCGGTTCTGTCCACGATCAGCAAGAAGTTCGTCCAAATATTTTTCCCAACTGAAAGATTATCTCAAGCAGCCTCTCATCACAAGCTATCGGTTGGATTCTCCTGATCAATTGCACATAGATTCGGTTAAGTGGTAAGTCTCTCACAAGCTATTATTTGGATTCTTCAGTATATTGTAGATATGAATTGATATGCTATATTTGTTTGGTTATATATATATATTGTATTAGTATATTTTGTAGTTGATGGCTTATATAGATTAAAGAAGGCAGAATATAAGGATACCAGATATTCTTGTGAGCTTCACTTAATTGTGTTTTAGTCCTTTGCTATTGGTATGTAATTATCTCTTCCAATCCCTATGAGAACTTTTATTTTTCCATTTTTTGGCTAAATATTTAAAGCTCGTGCTCACAATACGGGGATTTTAGACCTAATTTGATTATTAGTACTCTTATTTTATTGTCCAAAGATTTTTAGTAATCAATAAATGCTACTGTAATCCTTTTACATTATCAGGAAAGAAAGTTTGTTTGAAAAATGACTTCAAATCGCAAGTGGATGTACAGAAGGCTAACGAGAGGTTTGTATAATCCCGAATTCATAAGGGGTGGTGAGCAATTTATCGAGTTTGCAAAAAATCATCGTGAAGGGAGGGATGGTGAGAGACTAAGGTGCTCATGTAACCGAAAAAAGTGTCAGAATAGAAATTTTGAAGATGTTCTTACTGTCCACGAGCATTTATTGCGTGATGGATTTGTACCTGGATATCATATATGGTACTTGCATAGAGAAAATAAGGTTACGAGAAATATAAATCAACATGAAGAGATGCGAAATAAGGATCAGTCTATGAATACCGAATCCGTATATATGGGTGCAATTGATGAGCCGGGATCACCTACTTCATACCACAGAATGGTCCTTGACGCCGCTAGCCCCTCATTCGATCCGATTGATAGGGATGAATTATTGAATCCTGTTGTGCAGAAATTATGTGATCTGGTAGATTCTGCAAATCAAGAGGTGTGGCCTGGCTGTGAAACACATTCTCAATTGTCAGCTGTTGCATGCTTATTGCACATCAAGTCTGAACACCATCTATTTGATAGAGGTTTTGATGACTTTTGTCAATATGCGCATGAGATAATTCCTCCGGATAACCTAATGCCAGATAATTTCTATGAAACTAAGAAGTTAATGCAGGGAATGAACATTCCAGTAGAAAAAATCCACAGTTGTGTAAATGCCTGTATGATTTACTGGGGAGAAGACATCGAACTTAACCATTGCAAGTTTTGTCGCCATCCCAGGTACAAGCCTACTAGACAAATATCGAATTCAAAGAGAAATCTTGTACCTTTCAAACATATGTACTACTTTCCCCTCACTCCACGATTACAACGGTTATATGCTTCCGACATGACTGCTGCACATATGCGATAGCATGCCGAGCATGAAGTTGAGGAAAATGTGATGCGTCACTATTCAGATGCGCCCGCATGGAAACACTTTGATAAGATGCATCCATCTTTTGCAGTAGAAAGTCGTAATGTCAGATTAGGGCTATGCACAGATTGTTTTCAACCATTTGGACAAAAGGTCAACATTATTCATCTTGGCCAATAGTTGTGACACCATACAACTTGCCGCCTTGGATGTGTATGAAAGAGTCCTATTTATTTTTTTCGATTATAGTTCCTGGACCGAAGAACCCTAAGCAAAAGCTTGATGTTTTTTTTTGCAGCCTTTGATTGCAGAACTAAAACAATTGTGGAGTACAAGTGTGGACACATATGATATCTCCAAGAAGAAAATTTTTAACATGTGAGCCGCTTTGATGTGGACAGTTAGTGATTTTCCTGCATATTCGATTCTGGATGGGGTACTGCGGGTAAGCTAGCATGTCCACATTGTATGGAGAATACATATGCTTTTACTTTGACTGAAGGTGGCAAACAGTCATGGTTTGTTAATCATCGTAAGTTCTTACCACTGGATCATCCATACAGAAATAACAGAATATCATTTAGAAAAAATGAAGTGGTCCGAACGCATCCTCCCCCGATACGGTGAGGTGATGATATACTGAAGGAGATAAATGAATTGGGGTTGAAAAAGGTGACAGAGCTTGGGGCTGATATTGTTAATGGCAAATTAGTAAGTATTTGGGTTGGAAGAAAAGAAGCATATTTTGGGATTTGCCTTATTGGAGTACAAATCTAATCCGACAAAATCTAGATGTTATGCACATCGAGAAAAACTTTTTCGAGAATGTGTTCTACACAGTGCTGGACGTAGATGGTAAGACAACAGATAATGCCAAATCTAGAGAAGACTTGAAAGAGTTCCGCTGACGCGCTGAATTACATACCGTTGGTGACGAATATCCGAAAGAATGTTATACACTAGACAAGAAGTTGAAAAAGTGTTGTGTGAATGGGTGGAGAATATGAAATTTCCAGATGGATATGTCTCAAATATGGGAAGGTGTGTGGACATGAAAAAACATAAATTGTTTGGTATGAAAAGCCACGATTGCCATGTATTCATGCAAAGATTGGTCCCTATTGCATTTCGTGAGCTATTACCACAAAAAGTTTGGGAACCACTTGCTGAGATGAGCCTTTTCTTTAGGGATCTCACTTCAACAGCAATTCGGGAAGAGGATATGGTTAGACTTCAACAAGAAATACCTGAAATTCTGTGTAAATTGGAGCGTATATTCCCTCCCAGCTTCTTTGATTCAATGGAGCATCTCCCCGTGCATCTTGCTTACGAAGAAAGGATAGCAGGTTCGGTGCAATATCGATGGATGTACCCATTTGAGAGGTAAAATTTCATCTTTCTGGTTGTATCTTTATATTTGTTGTTTATAGTTGTATCTTTGTAGTTGCTGTTTATAATTGTATCTTTGTAGCTGTTGTTTATAGTTGTAACTTTATAGTTGATGTTTATACTTGTATATTTATAGTTGTAACTTTATAGTTGATGTTTATACTGGATTAGTTACCTCAATTTGCTGTTGTCCAGATTTGATAGTTGTTGTTGTTCGATCAGTAGCACCTGGATTAGTTACTAGAATCCTAATAATTTCTTGCCTTTGCACCATATTAACACCATCACCATCTGCCTTGTATCTTTACAGTTGTTGTTTATAGTTGCTGCCCTACATAGTTGTTCTCAAACTGAACAGAGCATTCACAAAGCTTATTGTTCTCTTATTGAGGAAGCAGAATATTTTGTGTTCATTGAATTGCAAGGCATTCTGCTACTGGTTTATATGAGGGGTCATCTTTAAGTGCTTTCTGATAGGACTGCATTGATTTAAATTCAACATAAAGATTTAACTGGAATTATAAATGCAGCAAAAGAAGCACTGATTAGTGATAAGCTTCTGATTCAAATTCAACATAAAAATTAAGTGGATTATATATGAAACAAGAGATAGCTTCGACTAGTGATAAGCGTCATCATAAAGAATAAAAGGTAAAGATTCACCAGATTAATTTAAAGTAGCTCGTGTGCAAAAAGAGAAAACTTCATTACTTTTGCAATAAATTAATGAAGCTTAATCGTTCGCTTAATTAGACTTCCATCAAGTTCTTATCTTGATAACTATTTCCAGCTATGCCGTGTTTATCAGAATGTAGGTACTCGATTTGCTATGGTAAACAATGTTGGTGAGGTTTCAATGGTTGATGAAGGTCCTAATCCTCCTTCTCGAGATGTACCTGCTAAGGTGGCTTTAGCAAGGATCTCTAGTGTTGTAAATCCAATAGTTCAAGCCTACGACAATCTGGCCACTGCTGCAGCACTTTTGTCACCTGGTACATGTCCAAAAGGGACTGCTGCTATTGCTATAAAGCTGGGCCTGGTACTAAAATCTATATTGATCCTATTGGCAAAGGTGCAAACCAGGAGGTGGAACAGATCGAGGAACATGTTGGAACCTGTATTGGATCCAAAAAATGCTGCAGGAACCTCTATTAGTGTGCAGTAGGGGAATAAAACAGTAAATGGTAGTGTACAACAAGGGAGTGGAACAGTAGATGAAGTTGTTAGAATTCAGAATAATGCTGACAAAAATAGGGTAGATATTGACTATATTTTTTCAGGTGATACTGCTAATATTGTGCATCATATTTCTCAAAATCCAACAGGAGGTGAGTAGAAAAAAAAATCAAAGGCAGCTCTCTAACAAAAGAGTTGTTGCAGATCAAACCAATGCAGTGTATGCAACTGCGGATCAAATGCAGCAGGGGATGCAATCTAATATACAACTCTTGAAGGAACAGGCATATGGATTGGAGCAACAGCCAAAAGAAACAAAATGGAGAGGTATGTAGGCTATTCAAACAGATGCACAAAATATTTCTCCTGATGGTTAGCAGAAAAATGCAGAACAAGCCTCTAACAAAACAGCTACCGCCCAGATTTAAGGCTAAACACGATAGACAAAAGAACAACTTGGTGAAAAGTAGAACTGGGAAAGGGTGAAAGGATGATAAAGGAGGAGGTAAGAAAAAAAGGAAGGAGAACGGAAGGCAGTAGCAACAAAAACAACTCCTGTAAAGAATGGGGTATCACCAAAATTTCAGAATATAGGTTCTCGATGAAATGACCTTAATATTGTATCCTGTCCAAATACTTCGAGGTTCTTACTACTGCTGAAGACCATGAAGGTGATGCAACAGGTCTAAAGGGTAATGTTATGGGTGCTGAATTACTGGGCATACAGGCTCACAGTTCGACTGCACCTACATTATCTTGACCGTCATCAGTGGCTTCAGTAGGTTTCCTATTGTTACTATCAAGTCACAAGTGTACTGAAAGCAAGTTCTGAATAATGGAATGAAACAATTTGCTGCTCGATCTTGCCTGCAATTAATAAATTGGACCGTTTCTCACTTTGTGCGTTATCCTTGTGCGTAGTTCTACCATTTAAACACTATTGTACGTCCCTGAATGGTGCGAGTTGCTGCTCCACTTGCTTTCCATTATATCTCTTGACAGATACTCTTTGGAACTTTTTAGTATCCACAAACCAGTTTCTTGTTCTACATGTTCATGATATATCTTACGTTTTAGTCAGTTCTCTATGAACCATAGGTGTGCTAATAGCTGTCATTAAATTCATAAAAGTAGTAGTTTATTGTAATCTTCAGCTCCCATAAACTCTTTTAATTCAGACTTCTTATTTGAGCTTATGTTTTATTTCTAGGAACCTTTGAAAATTGAAAAATAATGTTCGAAATAAGGCACAAGTTGGACGATCAATATGCAACGCGTATTTTGTTGAGGAAGCTTCATCTTTTTGTTCACACTACTTTGAACCTCATGTTTACACAAGGCATATGAAAGTTCCACGGAATGATGATGGTGGTACAAGGGAAAAAGACGAGCGCGATTAATCTTTCTATATTTACCTATCTAGGTAAATAATTTGGGAGATGTAAACCAAGATATATGACTGAAGAAGAACTTGATGCAGATCATATTTATGTTTTATTAAATTGCCTAGAAGTACACCCATATATTGAGTAATACTTCAAGCTTTATTTGTAGATTAGCAAAACCATAAAAACCTTAATAATATATTTTCTTGGATGTGATTCAAAGGATTTTTATTGACTCCCTTCATCAAAATTTCCTACAAATTAAGGAGAAGGAAGTGGATAAGAAACTTAATGAAGATTTTGCATCATGGTTTAAAAGATATGTGAGTACTTGTACAATATACTTCCACTTATACTTACCTCACTTATAAGAAACTCTAATTATTTTTCTTTTATAGGCACGCATCTATATAGATAATCAGTTCATCTAGGCCCTTGCAGAAGGTCCATGTCGAACAGCACAACCATGGACTATTTATACAGTCAACGGCTTTAAATTTCACACTAAAAGCCGCAGTTCTTCTAGATCATCTAACAATAGCGGTGTATGCATAAAAGGAACTAATTATAGTGCAGATGATAGTGACTACTATGGCGTGCTAACGGATATCCTTGAATTGGAGTACAAGGGTAGTGAGTATATAAAGAGAAATGTTTTATTTAAGTGCGAGTGGTTTGATCCAACACCAAAGGCAGGAATGAAGATTCACCCACAATATAAACTTGTGGATATCAACCATGAAAAGAAGTTAAAGAAGTAAGAACCATTTGTTTTGGCAATGCAAGCGGCTCAAGTGTATTATACAACTTATCCTAGCTTACAACGTGATAAGAGTGAGTGGTGGGCTGTGTGCAACGTAAAAGCACGGGGTTTGGTGGACATGCCTCCATCATCTTCACAGTCAACTCCGACATATGGTGTTGAGCCATTCCATTATGAGGAAGTTGGTTTAACATTTGATGTGGTACCTAACGATGAAATTATTCTCCTTAATGATCCAAATGGTGGATTCATAAACATAAGAGACGAGGATGATAATTTAGATGATGAGGTAGAACTTCATGTTGAATTTGGATCGGACGAAGATGAAGATAAGGATGAGGATAATGAGAATGAAGAGCTATATGATGAAAATGACAGTGAATAGAGTCAAAGTGCTTCAATCTCTTCAATTATAGAGTCTGAATGAATGAAACATAGTATATAATTTATTTTTAGTTTTTAGTTTTTAAGAAAAAGTTCCTGGATTTCAGATTTTATGGGTTCTTGTTTTTTTTACCTTAAGTAAATTTGTTCTTTTTTAGATGTTTGTCTTTTGAAATACTTTATAAAGTAAATTTTTTCCTTTTTAGATGTTTGTCTTTTGAATCTGCCATGTCTAGAATAATACTCGTATGCCTTATTTTTTTCACAACATTTTGTTCTTGGAGTAATATATCATTTAATTACTCTTGGAATAATATATCAATTATTTTACCCAATTAGATTTGACCATGATTCATTAAATAAGTTATTTGTTCATCTGCATCTGGCTTTGGAATCGCAGATATGGCACTTAGGGGAGGTGGAGCACGTAGATATGCTAAAAATAGGAATTCAAACTCACCGAGATCTCGTGAGATGTTGAGTCCCACATTTGATCAGTCACCCGAACCTGATCAGTCACCTAAACCTCCAGTTACAGAAACACCACATTTGGATGCAACTCTAAGCAGATCCCTACCATCTTCTTCTTCTGATCTTGGTACACCTGCAGATGAAATACGATCAGCAAGTTCGTCCAACACAATTGGCGGTAACCGTATCCCAATTACAATCGTCCCTGGAGGGTAAGAGTAAAAGTGTCACTTGTTTATATTTTTTAAAATTTTTGTTTCTTGCTTATCTGGTATGTATTAGTGTATCTCAAATACTTTTTGAAAGAATATGAAAGGCTTAAATGGAATGGAGTAACAACATAATTCATTTCTTATTTACTTTAGCCAACTGGACCCGGGCAATGACGTCGCTCGGTTTGTCACAAAAATCTTCAAGGAGAAACTGGATCCTGAAGGACATAATTGGAAGTCTGTTACACCAGAGACAAAAGACTTCTATTGGGAAGAGTTTAAGGTAAAGTTATAGTACTATAAGATCAATAATATTTGGAGTTCCTTTATCTTTCTTGAGCCGAGGATTTACCACACTCGGTATCAGTTGTTTTTGTTGTTAATATCAATATCTTGTGTTATTTTCATTTGATCTTCTAAAACAGAAACGATTTCAGTGGGACACTGCAATTGAAGGTTCCGTAAAGGATAAGTTTATGAGCAAATGTGCAGAACGATACAAGGGTATGTTATCTAGAGCAAGAAGTTGTGAGAAGAAGCGCAAAACTATTCAGTATCTATTTGGGACTGAGGCTTTTAAAGCCAAGTCTATGCAATGCTCAAGGAATCGGCTAAGTATAAAAGGTGGTGAAGGTTCTGGTCCCTCACGCCATACAGGAGGCTCCAGAAGTCACCGATAACATGCAAGACAAATGGTATATTCCTTTTTATTAGCCTAGTTATAATATCTCCAAAGCTAGTGATTATGTATTATTGTAGTGAACGTGGTTTTCAATTCTAGGCTAAAGAACTGGGAAGACCAGCTCATCCACATGAGCTTCTGATGAAGACACATGTCAAGGCGAACAAGGAGTTTGTGGTCCAGAAATCTAAGAGCACCTATGTAAGTTACTTCTCCCATTTTTGCTGTGACGCTTGCTACTTTGATTGCGATGGCCATTCAATTTAAACATATATATATCTATAGTAGTCAGTGTCACAATTAATAGGATTAGCACAAAGCATGCAAGATGTTGCTTAAGAGTCAAAGAATTGATGATAATTGAATGTCATTTTCCAGTGGAAAGCATTCTTCTAATTTTGTGAATCTTCAATATTTTGTCTAAGGGTCCCAACTACAGGTTATTTATACCACCTTTTACTTGCTCAATATTTTGATTTGTCTTTACTTGCTATTTTTACGTTCTGGCAACTGGTTGTACCGATGTTGTAAATAGCGCTCGCCTCAGCGCTAATAGCGTGAGGCCAGGCGATGCGAGCTACCATCGGTATTTTACAGTGTGGCATGGCATTTTCAAAAAAACGAGAGCATCTGCCTTTGTACTGTGTGGTGACATGTAGCATGACGCCGACCTGTATCGTCCCTTTTTTTCAAAAAGAAAAGAACAAGGCAGTAACATCGAACTATTTTAACAAACAATTAGGATTCGCGATTTCTTTACTCTTTCTCCTTCAAGTCGACATCACACTACTGGATTAAAGCATAGTGGAAGATATGTATCAAGATGATTTCCATGGAAAAGTGAAACTGGTAGTTGTCTTGTGACAGTGACAGAAGTGATTGAGCCTGAAGTTTTTTCTGCTGCAAATGTCCATTTTCAGTTACACTGGTCCTTTGTGGAAAGTTGAGGTATCTGGTGAAATGCACAAGACAGATTATATGATTTCCCATATAACTATTATGTTATGGTTGAACATCCAGTTTGTTGTTGATTGAAATTCTGCACTAATTCAGTGAGATTTATTTCCTGGAAGGAGGTGCAAATATTCTGTATTGTTGTTGGGACTGGTGGATAAGATTGCACTTTAGTGTACATGAAATGTAGAATAACCTGAAGCAACTGGAACAATTTCTACAAGAATGAGCATATAGAGTGCTGATACCACTTTTTGAAACTGCACCAGTTGTACAAGTGTATTCCAAGGCGAACAAGGAGTTTGTGGACCACAAATCTAAGAGCACCTATGTAAGTTACTTCTCCCAGTTTTGTTGTGACGCTTGCTACTTTGATTGTGATGGCCATTCAGTTTTAACATATATATCTATAGTAGTCAGTGTCACAATTTATAGGATTAGCACAAAGCATGAAAGATGTTACTTAAGAGTCAAAGAATTGATGATAATTGAATGTCATTTTCCAGTGGAAAGCATTCTTCTGGTTTTGCGAATCTTCAATATTTTGTCTAAGGGTCCCAACTACAGGTTATATATACCACATTTTACTTGCTCAATATTATGATATGTCTTCACATGTTGTTTTTAAGTTCTGGCAACTGGTTGTATCGGTGTTGTAAATAGCGTTCGCCTCAGCGCTAATAGCGTGAGGCGAGGAGATGCGAGCTGCCATCGGTATTTTGCAGTGTGGCATAGCATTTTCAAAAAAAGCGAGTGCCTCTGCCTTTGTACCGTGTGGCGACATGTAGCATGAGGCGACCTGTACCGTCCCTTTTTGAAAAAAAGAAAAGAACAAGGCAGTAACAGAGATCTATTTAACTAAAAATTAGGACTCGCGATTTCTTTACTCTTTCTCCTTCAAGTCGACATCACATTATTGGTTTAAAGCATAGTAGAAGACATGTATCAAGATGATCTCCAAGGCAAAGTGAAATTGATAGTTGTCTTGTGACTATGACAGAATTGATTGAGCCTGATATTTTTTCTGCTGCAAATGTCCATTTTCAGTTACAATGGTCCTTTGTTGATAGTTGAGGTATCTGGTGAATGCATAAGACAGATTAGTGATTTCCCTTATAACTGTTGTGTTATGGTTGAACCTCCAGTTTGTTGTCGATTGAAATTATGCACTGATTCAATGAGATTTATTTCCTGGAAGGAGGTGCAAATGTTCTGTATTGTTGTTGGGACTGGTGGATCAGATTGCATTTTAGTGTCCATGAACTGTAGAATAACCTGAAGCAACTGGCACAATTTCTACAAGAATGAGCACATAGAGTGCTGATACCACTTATTGAAACTGCACCAGTTGTACAAGTGTATTCTAAATACCATGTGAGAATGAAAGCTAGATAATAGAGCAATCAAGTAGGATCCATCAGCTGAGTGAGTGGTTGCTTGCCTAGTTGAGTAAATAGGGGCAGAGTTGTTGTTTGCTGGTGGTTGATGCGTCTCCAGTGAACTTCTCATGCTGTCATTCATGTCAGCCATAAAGGTTGACTGGATAATGTTGTAGAGATGCCCATCTTGAAAGGCTCCATAAAGGTTGAATGCTGGTAGTGCACTGCAGTATGTTTCTTAGGTGCCTTCAAACCACTATTTAGTAGTTGTAATTCAAAGTAGTATCTGGTGAGATAGCTATGCTGTTTCAGTAGTATTTTTGTGTTCCTGGAGGCATGTATGGATGAATAATTTGTGCAAATGGTGTAGTTTCATCAGATTGAGCACATAAGTGCTAATACCACTGATGGAAACTACACTTGCAGAGTTAAACACAATTGTACCTGCACATATGAGTATTATCAGATGCAACTATGCAGCATGACCATATAGGCTTGCTTCTCTGTTCCTCAAGTAGTGGTTTTCTGTTGGTCTCAATCTATGTAGGTTGTTTCTGTATTGTGTAAAATGTGGTTGATGTTCTCCTGAAGCTCATAAGGTTATAGGACATGATTCGGATGAAGTATAGGAAATACAAGTAACAAAAATAGAATGGATACCCATTTTCTAAATGTTGTACATATGCAGCATTTAAGATGTCCCATGCGCAGTATCCAATTGAAGTTATTGCCATCTTCTTGGTACAGAACACTTGCAGAGTTCTTGATATATATCACCTGCAAAAACCTACTAATTCACTTCAATTTCGTTTCTTTGGTTGAGGTTAACTAAACCTCTAGTTCTATCGACTGGAAATTATTTCAGTTTAGCTCATTTATTGACATTTGAGTTTTCAGTTTTGTTATCTTTATGACTGTGTTCTTGATGTTTTCTCTGTCAAAGTTATTATTATAGAGCTTATGTCATTTTTTTTTCCAGGACGCCATAATGTCTAAAATTCTATCTGCGTCTCAGCCTGAAGATGGGTCTAGTGAGCCACCTGAAGTTGATTTCTCACAAATTTATTTGGAGGAAGTCGGCGTTAAGAAGACGCGCATTTATGGTCTTCGTTCTCGAGCTACTTTTTATGGGCATGTTGGTGCTTCCTCCATCTCGATATCTCCACCTCAAGATCTAGACTTCAATGCTCTGGTGAGTGAATGTGTAGGACATCGTTTGCAAGAAATTAAGGAATAGATGAAGCATGAGATGAGATCTGAGATCAGAGAAGAGATTAGACAAGAAATCAGAGAAAAAATGCGTGAAGAAATGAGACACAAAATGCAGCAAGAGGTGCGCGAGCAAGTTGATCAACTACTCCAAAACCGTCTGTAGGTCCTCATAGGTGGCTGACCTACACTGCCTTCTCGTAGACACGACTCGTCGCCAAATGACACGAGTAGTATTTAGGTTTATGTTAGCTTCTTTTATATTAGACACGTCTTGGATTCTGCAACTCGTCGCCAAATGACATGAGTCACATTTAAATTTATGTTAGCTTCTTTTATGTTAGACACATCTTGGATTCTGCTTTCAACTTCATGATAGATATTATTATTTATAAAGTTTTAGTATGTTTTTTATTTTGTTTTAATTTTTTTGGCATCTTTTAAAGCTTTAAATGAGTATTAATACAATTATTATAACCATATTTGTTAACGAATATGAAATTTGTTTGTAAATTGCCTACAATTTACTAAATAGAACTTTCTATGGACAAAATTATCAACCGATTGCCAATATATTTTAAAAATATACTATCGGATATACCAACCAAATTGGTATCCATTAGTATAGTTGCTAACATAATACTAATGGAATTTTTTTTGTTACTATATTTACCAACCAGTTACAAACACAATTTAAATAATCAAAAACCAATTTTACTAACTCAATTTCTATCTGTTAGTAAATTTACTAACAAACATCCAACTGAATTTTTGTTAGTAAATTTACCAACGAAAATCTTGGACTCGAGAAATTGCCAACAAATTTATTTGGTGTTTACTAACTAATTTTTATTAGGTAAGTTTACCAACCAATTCAATATGGTTGGTAAAATTTACCATCGACCCTATTAGCAACAGGCCAATTTCCGTTGGTGATCGATTAGTAAGTCAAAATACCAATCAATTTGATCAATTTATCAATATTTTTTTTTGTTGGTAATTGAGTTTTTTTGTAGTGGAGGTTATTAGTAGAATACTTACTGTACAAGTTATTACATGGCAAAACTAAAGCATTAAGCTATACTTCATGTTACCAAAAAAAAAAAAAAAGAAGAAAAATTTACTAACTTTCTATTGCATTCGTGAGGACATTAAGTTCATCTAGTGTTCCATAAATGTCATAGATATAGTCAGTAACAGAAAAGTAGCATAACATTTTGGCAAGTATGTTTCTGGTAAACCTATACTGGGGCTCAAAGTTGTACACACCCAAACACCAGAAGTCCAACTTGACTATTCTGTGTCTTGCAAAAGGTAATGCTTTTGCAAAGTCCAATTCTTTCCACTTCCTAAAAAATGTAAAGTTTGATGTATTCTTTTAAATATAATTCTATGTTGTGATGTAAATTACCTTCTAATATTACACAGTTCCCTCGTATTGGGAAGTGTGTCAAGCTAATAGAAGGGAAATAATACTTACGAGAGAAAAGCAATAAATTACACAAGACAAGATTTACGTGGTTCGGTACTTTTTGCCTATTTCACGGCCATTCAAAGAATAGTTATTTATTAGTTGAAGAGAGAAATAAGAAGTTTTGGGATGATCTACAAATGAAAATGTAGACACCCATTTATAGGCATTTGGAATGCCCTGCCGAGGTAAGCGCTTACATCATAAGAATGCTAATGTAAGCACGTATATCGTAAGAATGTTGAGGTAAGCGCATACATCACAAGGATTTTGATGTAAGCGCTTACATCATATTTCAAGTCTTTTTGATTTTTCTTTCTTTTGCCTACTTCCACATACAACAATAGGTTTGCTCCTATCAATCTCCCCTCAAACCTATGTTTTATCAAGAAAGAAAAAAATATTTTCTATTCTCTGGTGGCGCCTTCACGCTAACAGTCATGAAGGCTAACTGAGGCAGTGCATAACCTCAGTTTGTCAATACCGACAACTTTGTTTAACATGTGTGATGGGTTCTTTCATCCTAGTATCTTCTGCAGGGAAAGAGTACCTTCGATTATCAACTCTCGGATATGATGATACCTCAACTGGATATGCTTCGATCATGCATGAAATACTGGATTCTTGGCAAGATAAATTGCACTCTCGCTATCGCTGAAAAGTTCGCAATTGTCTTGTTCATTACCTAGCTCTTTGTGGAAATTTTTGAGCCAAATCAACTCCTTTTCAGCTTCTGAGATTGCCATGTACTCTGCTTCAGTGGTAGATAGAGCAACACTTTTCTGAAGTCTAGACATCCAACTAACAACAGTACCACCCAAGGTTAACACGTATCCCGTCGTACTTTTTCGACTCTCTAGATCACCGCCTAAATTTGCATCAACGAAACCTTGTAAGATAATATTGCTCTTTTTAAAATAAAGTGCCATACCTGAGGTGCCTTTGAGATATCGCAATATCCATTTTACTTCCCAATGCTCCTTTCCTGCATCTGACATGTATCTGCCGATAACTCCAACAACATGAGCTATGTCATGTCTAGTGCAAACCATACCACACATATACTCCCTACTGCTGAAGCATATAGAACTTTGGACATATACTTCCTTTGTTTATCTGTCTTAGGTGATTGGTCCTTTGACAGATTTAGATGGCTTATGAGTTGAGTGCTTCTGGTCTCGCATCATGAAGAGTGAACCTGCTTAGTTTCTTCTGTAAGTAATTTTTTTGAGACAACTTTAAGATTCCTTCCGACCTTTTATGATAATCCTCATCCCAAGCATTTGCTTAGGTGGTCCTAAGTCTTTTATTTCAAACATCTTCGCCAGTTTTTGCTTAATAAAGTTGATCTCATTTATGCTAGATCCTACAATTAACATGTCATCAACATACAATACTAACATGATATAGGATTCATCAACATTTTTTATATAACATCAATGATCCATCTCACATCGTGTGAAACCATTTTTATGCATGAATCCATCAAATATCTTGTACCATTGTCGGAGGTCTTGTTTCAAAGCATACAAACTCCTCTTCAACTTACACACCAGGTTTTCTTTACCAAAAACATGACAAACTTCATGTTGCTTCATGTAGATATTTTCTTCAATGTCACCATGAAAGAAAGCAGTTTTAACATCTAGCTACTACAAATGCAAATATTCTGCATCTACGATACTTAGCACCAACCTGATAGTAGTTAATTTGACTACAGGAGAGAAGATCACGGTGTAGTCAATTCCTTCATTCTGCTGAAAGCCTTCTACTACTAATCATGTTTTGTATCTCTTCTTACCATCATGCTCTTCCTTCACTATGTACACCCACTTATTCTGCAATGCCTTCTTTCCTTTTGGTAACTCCATAAGTATCTATGTTTTATTCTTTTGAAGAGACTTCATCTCTTCTTTCATGGCTAGCTTCCACGTATCAGAGTCAATCACCTACATTGCTTCAACAAAATGCTCTGGTTCTCCAGCATCAGTCAGAAGTAAATTGTGAAGAGAGAGAGTTAACCCATCTGGAGGATTCATGACTCTTTTAGATCTCCTCAATATAGGTTCATGAGTAACAGAATCCGAATTTGATTCAGTTACTGATTCCATATTTGGTTCTGCAATTGATTCTATCTCTGGTGCTGATCTAGGTTCAGCTTCTATTTCTTCTTATAATTCGACTTCTGGTTTCTTCATCTTCAATTTCAAAATCATTTGTAATCCCTCTAGCCACTTCACTTTCTGAGATTTCATCCAACTCAAATGTTTCGTATGTCTGTTTGCTGGTGCTAGTTGGTTCTACTTCAAGCTTGTCCTTGTACATCTCATTTTCATTTAATGTGACATTCATGTGTCTTAGGATCTTTCTATTATAATCATCCCAAAATCGATACCCGAAATTATCATCACCATAGCAAATAAAGAAACATTTCTTTGTTTTAGGATCAAACTTATCTCTATCATTAGAGTTTTCATGCCTATAAGCAACACAAATTTTTTTTTTCCAGATGTGAGAGAGTTACATCCTTTCCTGTCCATACCTCCTCAGGAATTTTAAAATTCAGTGGTATAAAGGGTCCCCTATTTATTAGGTAAGCTACTTTGTTAACATCCTCAGCGCAAAAATACTTCATCAATCCAGAATGTATTCTCATACTTCCGGCCCGTTCATTCAGGGTTCGATTCATCCTCTCAGCAGCACCATTTATTAGTTCCGGTATTCCAGGAACTGTCTTGATCATTCTGATCCTATTCTCCGAGAAAAATGCTTTGAACTCTTGGTGATCATACTCTCCTTTATAGTTAGACTTTAGATATTTTAACTTTTGACTTGTCGGATTTGCAACTTCAGCTTTCCATCTTTTAATGGTAACAAACACATCAGAATTACTTTTCAGAAAATAAACCCTTACCTTTCTTTTGGAGTCATCAATGTAGGTGACATAGTAGCGTGAGCCTTAAAGAGAAGTTGCAGGAGCTGGTCCCCATACATATGTATGCATTAGTTCTATATGCTCTTTCTTTGGCGTCCTTCCCACATTTGAGAAACTAGCTCTTTTTTGTTTCCCGTTAATGCAATCTTCGCACAAACCTAATTCAACATGTTTTAAGTTTGGGAGGTTTTCTTTGGATGCCAACAGCTACATTCCCTTCTCATATGCCCAAGCCTCCGGTGCCACAATGATGAATCACGACCATGATCAACTGTTGCTATAGTATCACTTTCTAATGCAGTTTCATATAGTGTTCCCCTTTTGAAGCCTCGTGCCACAACCAAATTCCCTTTGTTTATCTTTCACGATCCGTTGCCGAATGTTGTTGTAAATCCTTTATCGCCAATCTAACCCATACATATCAGATTTTTCTTGAGACTAGGAACATGTCGTACATTCTGCAATTTTCATAGTGTGCCTTGTGAAGATATGAACTTCACCTTTTCTGGCAATGTCAAGAGGTTTTCCGTATGCTAGATAAATTTTCCCAAATTTTCTAGCAATATAATTATGTAATACTTCGTCTGGACTGTTTGCATAACAAATTAGTGCATCACCGACTTATTCAGCAATTACATTTTCTGAATTTTCTTCCCTTCTTCTTTGGTTCTCTACAGTAACTACTGTAGTGACCTTTTTATCGCAATTCCAACAAGTAATGTCCTTGCGATTTTTGAATTGTCCTATTCTCCTTGACTTTGATCTTCCACGACCATGAATTTTTCCTCTTTGGTTAACTCTCCCCCTGCTTTCGATACTAAAAGCATATCCTGGGGAATCACTTGATTCTCTTCGGTAAATAACTTCGCTTAGAATCAAATCTCTAATATCACTCAATTTGAGTTTGGTACTTCCTCATGAACTGCTAACTACAGTTACTGTTGCAGACCAACTCTCTCGTAGAGATTATAGCAGTATCAACGCCCTAATTTCGTCATCAATTGTTATATTAACAGAACTCAGCCGAGTTAATATTGTATTAAACTTATTGATATGTTCTGTGAATGATCCACCTTCTATCATCTTTAAGTTGAAAAATCGACACATCAAATATACTTTATTCGAAGCAGATGGCTTCTCCTACATATTTTATAATGCCTTCATCAGGTTTGCAGTAGTCTTCTCGTTAATGATGTTAAATGCTACATTTCGTGTTAGCGTCAAATGAATCATACCAAGAGCTTGGCGATCTAATGGATCCCAATCTGCTTTGGCCATAGTCTTGATTTCACCTCGGTCAGAGGTAAGTGTAAATTTTTCTAGTACAAATAATCCTCTATTTGTATTTTCCAGAATCCAAAATCTTTACTATTGAACTTGTCAATCTTAACCTTCCATTCTTCCGATGCCATTTTTCACAAAACTATGTGAATAGTGCCTGTGAATAGTACGATGATCAATAGTACTGTTCTTCTCTACCAGAAATACACTGTCTGTGCTTTGATACTAGTTGTTAGGAAGTATGTCAAGCTAATAGAAGGGAACGAATATTTAGGAGAGAAAAGTGATAAATTACACAAGACAAGACAAGACAAGATTTACGTGGTTTGACAATTTTTGCCTACTCCACGACCACACAATCTTTATTACTTGTAGTGAGAAAGAAGAAGTTTTGGGATGATCTACAAATGAAAATGTATACCCCTATTTATAGGCATTTGGAATGTCATGCCGAGGTAAGCGCTTACATCATAAAAATGCTAATGTAAGTGCTTACACCATAAGAATGCTAATGTAAGTGCATACATCATAAGAATGCTGAGGTAAGCGGTTACATCACAAGATGTCGATGTAAAAGCTTACATCATATTTCAATTCTTTTTTATTTTTCTTTCTTTTATGTACTTTCACATACAATAATAGATTTGCTCCTATCATCTCATATATGTTGAAGTCCAATTTTGCGAAATTTAGTAACACTTCGTCACATGATTTAATTGTCTTCATGGTAAAATGATATGTATTTCCTAGTTGCTACCGTCGATGTAGTATAATTGATTGGGTACTTTAGGGCATTCTTGACTTGCATCGCGAGAGAATTGCTCGACGTAGGCAACATTAGCTTCAAATGAGTGGTGGTGAAATTATCTGCTTCGGCCAGTATTTCTTCACCATGTACTCTGAATTGTGCTGCCTCAAACAAGCTCAAATATCCTTGCACGTCACTAACCAATGCTTTCTTATAATTTCCTTGGTCATCAACGAACATTCTAAAATTATCTGCTTCATCATATTTTGTGCGGTCAATATATAAAACCTAAACACTTTTCAACAAAAACTCAAGTAACAATTGCATAGCAGATGAGACATAATAACCGTGTTGCCTAAGTAATCGAAACCGGAGAGCAACAACATGAAGGTCAGTTTCATCAGCCTCACCGTTCAATTGGTTATAACAGTTGTAGATACAGGCCAGTGACTCCTCAAATCTCATGTTCAAAATGGTACGCTACTCCAAGACATTGGATTGCGTTTATTAGGTCAAGATTCTGCAAAGATTTTGAAGGAGACATCTCTGGCATTTTTCTCACTTCTTTTAGGTCACCATGTTCCTTCTCTTCCCTTCACTTCTTTTGGTTAGTATTAGGTGGGAATTGTAGGAACCCACACTTAAGACACAGTTCCATATCGGCAAAACACAAGAGAGGCTAAGTATATAAGTTAACAAACTTTAGACCCCAGTGACGCATTTTAAACTCCTGAAGACCTAGGCCATGATCGAACAATATCGCTAGCGGGGTGGGATGTTACTGATGGTATTAGAGCCACTCTTGTATTAGCCTTGCCGATGGTGGGTCAGAGTTCAACTGAGCTTAGGAAAATCTCCGTTAGGCGGGGCAAATCTCGATGCCGAGTCTAGTGACACCCCAGACTTTAGACAGAATCCCATATTGGCAAGACATAACATATTTGCTGGACATATAAATTAATAAGAACTAGACCTTAGTGAAACGTTTTAAATTCGTGAAAGCCTAACGGACGATATCACTAACGGGCTAGGTTGTTAACGAAATAGCACGGATTAACATGCAAAACAAGAAAATACCAACAACAGTTCTTGTACGGTCAACAATCATCAAGATATTGATCCTTAGCTTCATTTTCGTTATTGTCAGATTGCTGTCTGCTCTTCTCGCACGATAGGACAGATGAGACCTTCTTTATCGTTTTTTCTCCTTTTATTTTCCCAGCCGAAATATATCTAGTACTACAATGTTTGTTTTCTAATAATATTACTCCTTCCGTTTCATATTGTTTGAAGTACTTCCTTTTTAGTATGTTTCAAAATGAATGACACAGTTTTAAATTTGCAAATAATTTAACTTTAAACTCTTCATTTTACCCTTAGTGAGAAGCTTTTATAGTCACACAAATGGTATGACCCCACAAACCTTTTACCCCTTAATCTTTTAAGACCACAAGTATTAAAAGTCTTCTTCTTTTTTCTTAAACCCGTCCCGAGTTAAACTAGCTCAAACAATATGAAACGGAGAGAGTAATAGTGTTAAAGTAGTATTCATTTTAGTTAAAACATTCTTACATGGGAAGGGTATTTTTTCAGTTATTAATTTTATATAAGATTTAAGTTATATATATCAATATTGCAAGGACGAATCTATGTATAGCTAAAGGGGATCAATTGAACACCATTCGCCGGAAAATTATACTATATATATGGTAATTTATACTTAATTTCAAGAATTTTATATACTTCGTAGTTACCTGGCATGCAAAAACGATAATTTTAACATTGTTAGAGCGTTTTAAAGTGTTTAAAACTTGTAGAAAATTATAGAAATGCTACATTTGCTATGGAAAATATTTTTAATTTTTATATTTGGTTGATTAAAATATTTTGAACAAAAGAAATATATTCCTTAAAAATTTTAAAAATATTGATGAGAGTATGAAAATCAAATTAAATTTCATACATGATATTCCAGACAAGAGGGGTTGCTCTGATGGTAATCAATCCCCACTTTTAACCGAGAGGTTGTGAGTTCGAGTCTCCCCAAGAGCAATGTGGGAAGTTCTTGGAGGAAAAAATGCCGGGGGTATATTTGAAAACAGCCTCTCTACCCCAAGGTAGGGGTAAAGTCTGCGTATATACTACTCTCCTAAGACCCAACTAAGTGAAATTATACTGAATTGTTGTTGTCCCCTTCGTATCACCAATACCCCAAACCACTACCCCGCGCCGCATCGCCCTTGCCCCACCCTAAGGAAATCTTATTTGTGAAGAAAACCCAGTCAATTTATAAAATTGCGCAATTTTGAGATAAATAAAAAATATATATAGGGTATACAGATGGATATTTTTTCACAACAATACTTGCATACGCTATTTTTTAATTAGTTGTATTTATTTCTGACTAATGTAAATAGAAAAATTACACTTTATTAGGGATGTGAATTGCTTGCAGTTTGTTAGGAATATATTGAGTACTGACTTATCTGCAAAGTGGGATCTTCTTTTTTCCTCATTATCTTTATTGAAAAATTCATAAGTTGGTACTACATAGCTGTTGAACTACAACTAACAAGAATACTTGGTAATTTTGAATCACGTGACCTGTAAAATTTATTATGGTAGTGAGTTTAGCATTTCTATGGCTATTTCTCTCTTTTGGGCTACTTATTTGATGTATGATCAATTTATGTTAAGGGAAAAAAAAGTTCTTCCTCTCTTTACTTAGTGACATGATTTATATAGTAAATATTAACACTACTTTTTTACAGATATTATAAAATAAATTATTTAACTAATTTTGATTTTTTTAATTATCGCGTTAAGCGCGAGTAAATTTATATATATCATAATAATATTCTATATCTTCCTCGATGGTTTAGATAAAATTTATTATTGCTTTTTAATGTGTAGATGATTTGGTTTGCTTTCTCTATCAATTGTCCAATCCTAACTTAGATAATCTATTCATGATCACAATGATTTTGGCTAGAATTAAGTGGAGGTCCAAATCGATTGATGTTGATATAACAGATGAATTGTGGTAAGGTAAAATATCATTGATCTCAGAACTAACTAGTTTTCCTCGAAATATATTAAACAATTACGTCTTTTCATTTATCTAATCTTATTAATTTTTTGAAATCAAATCATTTTGCTGGTGAAATGAAAAATTATGAAAAATAATTCACATGATTTTAATAAGAGCATGTTGTATTTGTGTACAAACTTCACATGTTCTTTTAATGGTCAAAGCGAATCGATTCCGCGAAGATGAGATTACTAAATGACAATTTATTGAAACTTCATTTATATGTAAAATTGCATTGACTCAGCCAGTTTAGAAGTATTAGCATTAATCACTTATTTATTGCTCCCTCTGTGTTATTTTGTGGTTATTTGACTTGTCGGCGTGCTTGATATCATGTTCGGGAGAGTTTCAGATGAAATTAGACACATAGTCCCTAAGTTTGAATTTTAAGTTGTAAGAGTTGAACGTAGCTTGGCTTGTATGAAGATGATTCCGGAATGGAGTTTTGCCGGTTTCAATAGCTTCATATGGTGATTTTGGTCTTAGAGGAGTGTCCAGATATTGATTTGGAGGCCCATATGTCTTTTCGGTGTTAATTGTAGAAAGTTGGAAAGTTGAAAGATTTTTGGAAAGTTTGACTCGGAGTGGACTTTTTGATATTAGGGTTGGATTCTGATTCCGAAAGTTGGAGTAGGTCCGTTATATGAAATGTGACGTGTGTGCAAAATTTAAGGTCAATCGGACATGATTCGATAGTGTTCTCCATCTAATGTAGAAGTTAGAAGTTTAAAAGTTTATTAGGCTTGAACCGATGCACAATTCATAGTTTTAGCATTGTTTTATGTGATTTGAAGGATCGAATAAGTTGATTTAATATTTTAGGACTTGTTGGTATTATTTGTTGAGGTCTCGGGGATCTTTGGGATGATTCAGACCATGTTTGGCACATGTCTGAACTTTGAAGAGTTGTTGAAGCTACTGAATTTGCTGATGTCTGGTTTCCTTCATTGCATTCGGATTTGAAGTCTCGCATTAGGGAAGGGGTACTTGGGAGGCAGGTGATAAATGCTCTTAGCGTTCCCGAAGAAACACATGCGTTCGCGAAAAAAGAGTGGCAAACTGGGGTGGACATAGGGAATTGGCTTACGCGTTCGCGAGTGAAGCTCTGTGTTCGGCGAGGCTTGGTGTCAGTAGTCGTAGTATTCGCGAGTGGGCCCTCGCATTCGCATAAGAGGAAAATTGGAGCTGAAGAATTTTGTTTTTCACAAACACGAGGCTTAGGAAGAAGAAATAACTCGCAGTAGATTAAAATTTCAAAAATCGAGGTTATGAGTTCAGTTTCACTTTGAGACTTTGATTTATTGAGGTGAGCTTTTGGGAAATTTTCACATATAACATTTGGGTAAAGATTCTTGATTCATATTTGATTACCTTTCATTAATCTATCATTAATTTTTAACTTAATTAAGGAGTTGGTTGAGAAATCAGGGGGGGGGGGGGGGGGAGATTTAAAGTTCATAGAACAAATTTTTGGGGTTTGAAAGGCCAAATAAGGTCAGATTTGCATAATTCTTCTATGGTTGAACTCGATATCGAATGGGTGTTCGATTTTTATAATTTTGTTCTAGTTTCGAGGCGTAGGTCCATGTTGATTTTTTGGGGTGATTTTTCGATTCAATGTTAAGTCATAATTTCATTATTTAGATTAGTTTCCTATAGTTATATTTAAAGTATGTAATTTTCTTTGGCCAGATTTGAGCCGTTCAGAGTTAGAAAATTAAGGGAAAGGCCTTCTTATAGACTAATTAAGTGAGTATTAAGGTAAGTGACTTGTCTAACATGGTAGTTTGCTATATGTGAAGGTCGTGTTTGTAAGATGACGAGTGGGTACACATGCTAAGTGTCTATTTTCTCTAATTAGTTTCCTTTTATGCCTTAACTGAGTTATTTTAGCAAGTGTAGTAATCATGTTAGCCTAATTTCACATGTCTACTTGTCTTATCTCTTATTTGCAACTTATGCTATATGCTTGGTTGAATTACCTGCTTTCTGGATTCCATATTAATTATTTTACTGGGTGGTTCTTTAATTGAAATTCCTATCCTTGAAATATCCTTGTTTCAGTTGTTATGTTTGGTTTGCGTGATTATTATTGAGATGACTATTTGGTTGTTGCACGAGGTTTCTGCCGTACAGGTAGTTATTGTGGCACGAGGTTTCTACCGTGAGGATTGTCATTGTGGTACGAGGTTTCTGCTATGCAGATTGTTAGTATGGCACAAGGTTTCTGCCATGCGAACTGTTATTGTGGCACAATATTTTTTTCCTGTGTGGATTGTATCGTAGAATGAGGTTTCTGCCGTGCGATCGTTATTATAAGGAAAGATTGTGAGATATTTATTCTTGGGACTATGATGCGGTGCCTCGGGAGTGCCCTGCTGATTTTCTCTAGTTGTTGTATTGTTTTTTTTTATTGTTATTGTTCCTTAACTTAGTAAGATTCTTGCTTCCATACGTGTTGTATTTATCTTCTTGATTTAGTGTCTTTACCTTCCATAATTATCTATTGTTACACTTCCCTATCATTCAATTTAATCATTATATCTTCTGCCTTTTTTCTTATTATTCCTAGTAGGGCCCTGACCTGACCTCATCACTACTCTACCGAAGTTAGCTTGGTACTATTTGGGTACTGTTGTGGTGTACTAATACTACGCTTCTACACATATTTTTGTGCAGACCTAGGTAAATCATATAAGCCTCGATACTAGACTATTGTGCTGCTGCTTGGAGACTTCAAGGTACACCCGCCTGTGTTCGCAGTCTTTGGAGTCCCCTTCTTTCTTATTCTTTTTCTTATTTTTTTTTGATCTTATAGAGAGTGATGTATATAAGTGTTCCACACTGTATCTAGAGCTTGTGACTTGTATTTCAGGGGGTTTTGAGATTTGTACATGTTGAGCGGCCTGTTACTGCACGAGCTCTCCAAGATACCCTTGCCTGGTTTCTGAGCATGTTCAGTACTTTGGCTTAGGTAGGGTTGATACCACTTGCTCCTGCCACATTACAGGCTGGGGGAGGGGGGGGGAGCATAGAGTCCCCGCACCCGTACCCCACAACAATGGGCCTGGTCGACCAGGTAATAAAGGACATACTAGTGCAGCCGGTAGCCCTAATTCAACCTGAGGTTAGGGCAGCAGTTTCCGAGGAGGATTAACTCAGGCTCAAGAAGTCCAAGAACTACCACCCTCCTACTTTCAGTGGCTTGCGTCATAGGATGCCTAAGGTTTTCTTGAGGAGTGCCACTGTATCCTCCGTACTATGGGTGTAGCAGAGTATGCTGGGGTTGCTTTCACTACGTAACAGCTTAGGAGAGTGGCTTATCAGTAGTGGTGAGCATATGAGTTTCTTGTCTGGCCGAGGAATCTTCACTCACTTAGACTCAGTTCATAGATATGTTCTTGAGGGAGTGTGTTCCTTAGAGTCTCAGAGCTGCATGGCATGCAGAGTTTGAGCAGTTACGCCAGGGTTCTATGACCGTGTCGTAGTACGCGGTTCGGTTCAATGATTTGGCTAGACATGCACCGACTTTAATTGCTAATGTTAGGTAGCGGGTCTGTAGTTTTATCAAGAGGCTCAACCATAGTATCAGATTTAGCATGGACCGAAAGTTGGAGATGGACATCGCACACTAGCAGGTAGTAGGGATTGCAAGGAGATTTGATGGTATGCTCACTCGGGAGAGAGAGGAGAGAGCGGCCAAGAGATATCGAGAGTCTGGAACTTATAGTGGTACTCGTGCTCCAGCTGCAACTTGTTTAGGTAGGGGCTATGTGAGTCGATCTGTTCACTCAGCATTTCCATCTTCCAGCGGTATTTTGGCCACTCCTAAACCTCAGGCTCCCTATTATGCACCACCATTATGTAGTGCACCTCATTCATGGGGTGCTTTCAACGGTCAGCCCATCCCATCAGGCCCGAATCAGCCACAATAAACAGGTTTTATGAGAGCTTGTTTTGAGTATGGTGACATTCGACATATGGTGATGGATTTCCCCACTCAGGAATGGTGCACCTCCACAGACTACTCAGGCTCCGCATGCTCTATTGGGTCCCCAAGTTATGGTTGCAGCACCAGCTACCACTCCACCTGATAGCCAGCTCGAGGTAGAGGCCGAGCAGGTAAAGGTCGTCCTAGAGGGGGACTCCATGCCAAAAATTATGCTCTTCCTGCTCGGACGGAGGCATTTGCATCCTAATATGTTAGCATAGTTATTGTTCTAGTATTTCATAGAGATGCTTTAGTGTTATTTGATCCAAGCTCCACTTATTCATATGTGTCATCTTATTTTACTCTATATTCGAGTATATCCCATGATTCCTTGAGTTTTCTTATCTTTGTGTCTACATCTGTGGGAGATTCTATTATTGTGGACCGTGTGTATCGGTCGTGTTTGGTTGTTCTTAGTGGTTTTGATACAAGAGTCGATCTATTTACTCAATATGGTAGACTTTGATATTATTTTGGGCATTGACTGGTTGTTTCTGTTACACCCCTTGCTTTCATATGTGGAAGTCAGCCATATGTTAATTGATATAAGCTCAAAAATGAGATGTTACATCCAATATTTTTGTACGTAAAAGTTGAAATACGATCCGAGCTATAATACCTGGTATTTATGGACTAGTACTATACATGGTACGATATGACCATGATAGTAAGGGGTATATGGTGCGTTAAGTATTTTAAGTAATTTGAGATGATTTTTAATTATGTGGGTGATTAGTTTAATTATTAGTTAGTGGGAGATTAATAAGTTGACAATTAATTAGAATTGTGGATAATCTTAAAAGTTCTTATCCCCAACGTGGCAGCAAGCTAAGCCTAATTAAGTGATTCTTTACTCAACAAATAAAGTGGCACATTTAGAGCAATTCTTGGCTAAGTCATCACCTAAGTGGGGCCCGCACCCACTAAGGTAAAAGACTTCCCCAAATAACAAAACAGTGATGCTTATATCTAGTCTACATAGAGACATGATTTGTTTGAGAGATGCTTACATCTAATCTACATGGCAACATGAGTTACCTCATACAAAGAGAGATATCATTCTGGTAATGTAATTGCTTCAACATTTCATACCAAGACTATTTAATGCAATAGCAACCAGATTTTGCAATTCTAAGAGAGTACGATGAAGTATTTCCTAAGAATATCATTAGATTCACCCCTATTGGATCCACAGTTACGTGTTTCGTCGTAATTGATGTATGTTAGATGGATTATCAAAAGAATCGGTTCAGGTATTTTAAGGTTATCCTTTCTTTCCTTTTGACATGATCCATATGATACAAATGAAACGAGCAAGTGCACAACTTCAATAAATGGCTCTATTCATAGACATGCTAGAGAGGCCCATGTTCTTAATTTCACATGTGTCTATTATTCTACCATTTGTTCATCAGTCTTAGAAAATACATAAGCAAATAAAGTTTACTTCATGATATTAATCAAAGTCATAATGTTCTTATGACATTTTGAAATATTTTATTGACGTACTTATCATGCATTGCATTCGTTTAACATGTACATTGACCTATTACCAGATGACATTTTTGATGACCCAAATATAAGGGCTACAACGGGCACCCGATGCCTTACTCAACAGAGTACATACGTAATTTATCTTTCTTATCACACTACTATGGGCAAATGATTCAGAAAGGCAGTCATGAGATAAAAAGAACAAAATATAAGAGAGTACTTCACATAGGTTGACTCAACATCAAATACAAACTTATATATGCAACATATAGTCTTGTAAGACCAAAACGAACACTCATACACTAAACATAGGCCGACAAGCCATACAATATTTAATATGTATGACTTCTGTCTACAAGCCTCTAATAGTAGATACACATCATAAAGTTCGGGACAGGACCGCACCATACTAATCAATACATATTCAAGTCATATTGGCAAAATAGACAACTTCGGAGCAAGTGGAGTGCACCAACACCTTCCAATGAGCTGATAGCCTACTAGGAGGACTATCAACCTGCAAATCGGGACCTGCAGGCATGAAATGCAACGTCCCCAGGCAAAAGGAATGTCAGTATAAATAAAGTACAGAGTATGTAAGGCAAGAAATCATAAATATGAACAATAATGTAAAGAGAGGTAGAGAATATACAACATGTAATATCTGAGTGCCTTTGAGTGATACTGATATGAAATGCATGATATATATACATATATAAATTTTTAAAAAGCACAAGCCTCTGTCGGAATCATCATCATTATCATATAGTACCCAGCCTCGAAGAGGACTCGATAAAAACGTACCCGACCATCATAAGGCTCGACATAATCGTACTTTGGCACATAAAGCTCGGTGAAACCCAACTGTTAGTAGTGCACAACATATGACGTAACCACAGACTGTAGCACTGCTCGTTTGAGTAAAATATATACGTATATATAATGCATGCTAGACTCATGGAATCACATTCTAAAACTTTCTGAGTGACATAAGGTTGTCGCACCCTCGATTAATATTATTTACATCCATACCATCAATATGAACCTCAATAGTATTCAAGGATCATCCATACTTGTTTAGAACAACTTTATAAGGAAAGAACAACACGAGCAACCTTTGTTGTTAGGAGTAGATCCGTTATAAAATAGCGTATCATTTATGTTCATTTCATTTTAGATCATGCCAAAAGAAATAAGGAAGTTCCTTAACATATCCAATCATCAAGCAAGTTCAATATGATCTTCTTACATCTAGAATGAGTAAACCGACTTTGTCATCATTATATAAGCATTGTAACTCTCATATTTAGAAACCAATATTCTACAAGAAAACAGACATAACCCTATTTGTAATACATCACATATGTTACCAAAAGTCACATATAGACCAAAACAACAACAATATAAATTCACAATAAGCTCTCTGATTAGTTAACAACCATTTTGAGCGGCAAGCTCGATTTACGATTAACAAAATGTTGTTTGAATCCAAATACTTTTCCATGAATCTTCCTACAACATATATAACATCATATGTATTCTTGCCATATCATTTTCAATACAAAACATCACAAGCATAATCTTCAAACATAGTCCACATGCCTAGCACCTTAACCTTTATCTTCAATATTTTATTTTTCATGTTATCTTCTTCAATCCACTTAATTAGCACACAGATAAGCTTAACAACAGAATACACAACATAATGAAACTATTTATAAAAATTTCCATCCACAACACCCATATATATAGCCTCAACACATTTCACAAAGAAAAGATAATGATTCGTTATACCATGTCAATTACTATATTGTAGATTTTCACTCAAACAATTGAACCAATAGCACAACCAAGAACATCATTTAAATAACTTAGGAAGAATATAAACCTTAAAATGACCAGCTGGTGTATCTCACAACAGCTCTCAATCACATCACAACACTATAGGAGTTGTATTCTCTTCTTAAATCAACGTTTGTGTTCAAGTTGATGCGTAAATACTTGTATTTCCCCTTGAAACTTTAATATATGCGATGGAGGGACTGATTATTATCTTATAAATAAACAACAACAAAAAATTTGAATTTACTTTCCCTTAACGAACCCTCCAAAACAACCATAAGATAAAGAACTAAGATCTAGCAAGCACCACGTGATTTCTAGCATTGGATTCATGTTTTTATCTTAGGTTTTCATCCTATTATTATGGAGGAACCCTTTGACAGAATTTAGGAGGGTTTAGGAGCTTTTGTGGATGATAAAAATGAGATAAAACGACAAATAAATGACTTAAATGCTAGCTGAAGTTTTAACTGGCTTTGTAGCTGAAGCTAGTATTTAAGTCATTTCTTCAGCATGGATGCCAATGAAATGAGGGTGCTGAATGTCATGACAACTAGTACAAATAATGAACAAATTCATGAATGTAATGCAATGTATATGATGATGCATTCCAGTACCCACTGCTGCATGCAAGCCGAGCCATCCATATTTATTTATTCTCCACGGTGGTTACTGGGGTTTTTTACAAACTCCAGAGGGTCTCCTACAGCCCAAGCGCAATATCAAGCCATCTCGTGCCATCAAATTTAGGCCCTCGACCTCATATCAATATTAGTATAATCACCAGGATCTCAGCCTGAATATCGATGTAATCTACCAGGCTCTCGACCTCAATACCAATGTAATCAACCAAGGTCTCCGCCTCAATATCAACATTACACAGCTGCGGCTCGCAACATGGTCCATGCCCAGTCTAGAAATTATCATAAGCCCCTTGGGCATTTGTAAAACAGTAGTTCTCAGCTCGAAATATCATTAAAAAGTATCATTTGAGTTTTCAAATCATAGAAAGATGACCGAGTTTGCAAAGCGACATTTGAAAGCTTGGACGGAGATTAAATAATATGCAAATATGCCAAAAACAATGATATCAATCCCGGAGGGATTCAAATAACTGGCACGAAGCCAAAATATAACAAATAAATCCAAGTAGGATCATTGTCAAATAAGGTATAGTCAAAAACACAATAGAAACATCTCTCGGGACAGACCAAGTCACAGTCCCCAATAAAAAACGACGCCGAACTCGTCATAAGGTGCGTGTCTCACCTCAACATAGCACTACGATGTGCAATCTGGGGTTTCAAACCCTCAGAATATTATTTATATGCATTACTCACATCGAACCGGTGAAATCTCTAGCTCGCGATGCCTTTAACCCTCAAATTAACTTCCACGCGCGTCGAGTCAAACCAAAATAAGAGCGAATACATCACAGTATGGTAAGAAAACAATACCCAATCGAAAATAATTGAAAAATAGCGAAAATCTCGAAACTAGCAAAACCCGAGCCCCAGGCCAACTTCTCAAAAAAACATAAAATTTACATAAATGGATTTTTCATCTTTCCACGAGTGCATACATACCAAAAACTCCCAAATCTGACCTCAAATGTCCCTTCAAATTCAAAATTTAAAATCCCATTCCTCAAGCCCTAGTTCTTCCACTTTTTGGCTTAATTCCATGAATTTCTAGGTAGATTTCACAATAAAAATAGTATGGAGGTAAAAAATCTTACCTCAAAATCATTCTCTTTGAATCCCTCTTCAATTTCTACCAAAAAGCTCGCAAGATGCTCAATAATGGAGGAAATTAGACTTGGTTTGTAGATGAAATGATATAATAAAACCCTTCTTCCCAAACGCTTTACTCTCTGCAAACTAGAGGGCCTTCTCGCGTTCGCGATGACAAAAAAGTTCCACTAGGCAAATTTCCTCTTCACGAACGCAGAGCCCATCCCGCGAACGCGAAGCTTCAGCGGGATCCACTACGTGAACGTATCCCCTGGACTGCGAATGCGATGCTCTTGCTAATCCTCATACGCGAACGCGGACCCCATATTCCCGAACACAAAGCAGAAGAACCAGGGACCCTCAAATCTTCCTCTACGCGAATGAGGGGTCGCCACCGCGAACGCGAAGCACCTGAACTTAACCCTACTCGAACGAGGCCAATCCCTACGAATGCGAAGATCAAATTTGGTCTGCAACTCCTGTACATTTTTTGTGCAATATCCTAAGTCCATAAATCTTCCGTTTAGCCATTCGAAATCACCCTCAGGCCCTCGGGACCACAACAAACAGTGTCAACCCATCCTAATATATATACGAACTTGTTACAATCATTAAAACACATCGAACAACACAAAAATCACCAATTCTTACCAGATTCAAGCCTAAGCTTAACCAAAACTTACAAATCTCGCATTCGATCAAAAACCCGACCTAAACACCACCGAATGAACTGAAATTTTGCACACACATCCCAAATCACCTAACAAAGCTACTACAACTCTCATAATCGCAATCTGACCCTCAGATCAAAATATCACCTACCAACCGGATTTTCCCAAATAGGCTAACTTCTACACCGAACCTCCAAAATCATTTCCGGTCACGCTCCTAACTCAAACAGCACACCACAAACCAAACCGAAACAGCAAAAATTACATCCAGTACCTCAAACTCATAAGTCAACATCCAGTTTTCCCAACCAAACATTTCTTGAAGAGACTAGGTGTCTCATTTCCTTCCAAAATCAATCGAACTCAAATCTAACACACAAAATGCCGATAATGAAACATGAATAAGCATAACATGGGGAAAACAAAGTAGTAACATTGGAGACAAGGGGTCAGGTCGTCACATCCTCCCATCTTAAACAAACGCTCGTCCTCGAGCATACCCAGAGTTGTCCTAGAAGTCAACCAATAGTCGAATAACTTTCCCAAGCATATACTGTTAGAAACTACGCTTTACGCTAGAGGGGAGGGGGTGAATAGCGTATTAATAGAATTTAGCGTTTTCTTGCGGAATTTAAACTTTGCAGGAAGTAAAATAAATGCAGAAAAATAAACTTACACAAAGATGTATACTGGTTGGCCACCAACGTGGTTAGTCCAGTCCCCGAGAGACTCTCTCGAGATTTTTCACTATCTTGTTAAGCTTAAGGGTGCTCAACAAACCGTTACACACTTGAGGACACAAGCCTCAAACAGTTGCTCGGAGATCGCAATCTCAAAGACTTCACCCAACGAAACGCAAGTTCCTTGAAACAAGAGAATCGCAATTCTCTTACAAGTATATCAAATACTTGGACACTCACTTAACTAAAGTACTCCTTATTGAGTAGATATGAGTAAAAGAATATGTTCAAGATCACAACAACTTTAAGCAATAATATGGCTCTCAAAAGCTTTATGAAATGAGTAGAAAATGAAGAACAATTGAATGAAAGCTTATAGCAATGTAATGATCAGTTTGTGTATGTTGTTTTTTTAAAACACTGAAATGAAGCTGTATTTATAGTTGAAAAAATTGGTTCAACCGTTGTCTAATTGCCAATTAAGAGTTGCTGAAATTACTCAGTGATAATCGATTATTAGGACCAAACAATCGATTATCTGCTAGTCTGTTTAAAAATCAATCCCAGATTTAACGCTTCACAATCGATTATACATAATCTATAATCGATTACTGGCAATATTCAAAATCAGATAATCGATTACACTAAGTTCATAATCGATTACTTTAGCAACGTTCTAAAAATCATTTCCGGATTTTAAGCAAAACATAGATTATATAAAATCTATAATCGATTACTTCAGCAACGTTCTAATAATCATTTTCAGATTTTAAGCAAAACATCGATTATATAAAATCTATAATCGATTACCTTATGGTATTTGAAAATCATTTGACAACGGACATCTTCAACAATCGATTGTCCTTTGCAACAATCGATTACTTGTTATTTTCTGAAAATCATAAAACTTACTGTCTCAGTGATAATCGATTATCTAAAGACATAATCTATTACTTAATTAAAATTAAAATCACTGGAAGACATCAACTCAACACAATCGATCACCATTAGTTCATAATCGATTATTTTGAGTATTGAAAAACTTTACCTCAACAACAATCGATTGTCATTTGTTCACAATCGATTATCATGCAGATTTGGAAAAACCTGATGTTCACTGTCTTACTCACAATCGATTACCATTAATTCATAATCGATTGTCATGCAGTCTTGGCTCAGAAACAATCGATTATCATAAGTACATAATCGATTATTTTAGCCCAGATTTTTGAGGCATGTTTAGAAAATATTTTGTCTAATGTAAATATGCATGATTTAAAATCTTTTTGACACAGAATTAAATATGCATGATTTTGGAAAATAGTTTTATGAGAGAGGCCATACTATGAGTCAAGTTATAGGATCGAGATTACAATTTAGAACAACTCAATAACAATTAAAAGCTATATCTTGAACTTCAATCTTATTCGCAACCATTGTGCGCTTGTACTTGAATTCCGTCATATATCAATTTTTGCTTCGTTTGTCATTCATCAAAACCTACAAAAGAGTACACGTTTAGTATATTGCATTGAGAACGTGTTTCTAACAATTTCCCCCTTTTTGATAATGGCAAACATTAAGCGGGATATGCAATTTAGGCAAAAGATATTGACAATTCAAGACAAGTAACAATTATGCAATTTTGTTCTTGTTCCCCCTCAATTTAAGAGTTCCCCCTCAATTTTAGCTTATAAGCAATCAATGAATTAAGAGGTGGTGCATACCCGATATCCCGTTTTCTTCCCCCTTTTGCCATTAGCAAAAAATAGTAAGGAAAGATGCAAAAAGATGAAATAAACAAGGTTTATTTATTGGAAAAAAAGAGGGTACATCAATGGGAACCAAAGAGAACAACAGCAAAAACCACACAAAACACAAAAGAAATTTATACATTTCCGTCGTTGTCCGCCTCGTTATCTGGCGCTGCTTCAAAAGGAACGAGAGCTGCATATGGATAATTGACATGATCAAAGTATCCATGGATCTCATGAGTGAGTTGAGCAAGCTGGTCGGATATGGTTTGGAGAGTAGGCTCTTGGGACGAACGAGCACGACGGGGTGGACGACTTGAAGAAGGAGCTGGAGCATGATCACCATCATGATGGAAAGAAGACTCCGAGATTTCCCAAATTTTGGTACTCCTTTTGAGAGGACAATTTTCCGTGACAAATCCGGATGCTTCAAGGAAGTTCATAATGAGGAGGGCATAAGGAAGAGGCATGTCATCACCGATGGCATCGAGCATATGAATTTTGATGAGCCGACACCAATTTATTTTGGCTCCGGTGACAATGGCATGTAGAAGTTTGGTATCCTCCTGGGAGATGGTGGTGTGATTGTGCCGTCTAGGCTTGAGGACTCGGGTGATGAAGTAAAGAATCAACCGGTAGTTTGGATCCATTCCCATTATGGTAGGACGACGAGTAGAGATAGATGGATCATAGGAGGTTATACCGGCTTGGTGGAGAAGGATGGTTTCATCAAAGAGAGCCCCGGCCTTATCAATATACCGGTAAAGGTCTTCACCTTCATTTGGAAGGCGGGCAATGGTGTGGAGATTCTCTTCAGAGAGAAGAATTTGAACCCCATTAATGGAGGTGACAAGTTCGCCATCTTCATCTTTATGGAGGTTTGAGTAAAAAGCTTGAACGAGAGTTGTGTTTATGTGAGGATGAGTGAGAAGCAAGAAGTCATATAGTTGACACTCCTTTAACATATTTGCGGCAGGGGTGAAAGGCTCAAGGAGTTTACTATTTGAGAACCGAGGAGGAAGAATGGTGCGTTTCTCAAATTTTGATAGGAACCTTGTGAGTTTATTTTCAGTTTCAAAGAACAAGACGGAACCGTCTTGGTATGGAAAATTTAAAGGAGGAGGGGCGGTTGAGGCTGATGCGCCATGTTTGGATCGGGAACGTTTTGAAGATCGTCCAGACATGTTAGGAGAAAGACTGCTGGAATTGGCAAAGCAAATAGAAGAGATTTAGCTTTTGAATACTAGAGATAGTGCTTGAGTGGGTGAATGTGAGCTCTTATGATGCCTATTTATAAGGAAAGGATTATCAAGCATTGAATGGAGACATTTGCTGAGGTTTTGGTTTAGGAGCAGTCAGAAAACGGTAAGAATTAAAATTACTGACCGTTAGATAATCGATTATTGAACTGAAATAATCGATTGTATTTACTGTTTGATTGAGATTTTGAATCTGACAAATCGATTCTTGAGTCAAATGGTAAAAAATTTGAATGAAATAATCGATTGTTAAATTTTGGTAATCGATTATGGAGCATTTAAGACCTGACAGGAATCGATTGAGGAGCCAAACGGTAACAAAAAATTAATATGAAGTAATCGATTGTCAATTCTTGGTAATCGATTATTTAGGGATCTAATTTGATACAGTGAACTTGGAGAATATCAGAATTTGTCAAATAATCGATTGTATGAAAAAATAATCGATTGTTGTAGAAAGCATTGCTGAATGACTGAGGCGGAAATCGATTATGCAATTTAGGAAGTAAAAAATTAAACACAGATGCATAATAGTAATAATCAGTCATAAACAATCGATTATTGATACTGATAATCGATGTACTGCACAGAAAATAATCGATTAGTGGCTTGAAATAGTCGATTATTTTGTGCTAAAACATCATAATTCCCCCTACCTTTGGGGTGGTACCTGCAAAATAGATTTAAACGTCTCCGACGCTCAAGTTAGTAATTTATAGCGAAATTAATAAATTACACTAGTGTTAACAAGTAATGCCGTGAACTCTTAAGAATTGTGTCCTAGAGTGTTCTTAAGAGAGTTTCGGGTACTTACCTTTTCTCCAACATCGCCAATTACCTGTTCGAGAGGATGATCCTTAATCGTTCTCCACTCGTTAGGCGTATTTATTCCTTTTTCTAATTGTGGCGCTTCTTCCGTTGGTTGTTCCCCAATTTCATTTTTGTTTTCCTTTGAAGGTTCTTCTTGGATTTTATCTTTCAAGCTATCCAAGATACCTGCAAGATCAAAACCGGATTCCTTTCTCGCCAAGCGAGTATTATCTTCGGAAAACACAACATGAGGGGATTCCTCCCCAATTTGGGTTCTTTTGTTAAAGATCCTATATGCTTTGCTACGTGAGGAATAACCAATGAAAATACCTTCATCCGATTTAGCATCAAACTTACCCAATTGGT